>JAZDUH010000157.1:0-1392500 GCA_036419115.1 Scarus forsteni | reverse complement strand
AAAAGGCATTTTATCATAAGATTCATTCACTGTGAGTCATGTTTTAATCATCTGATCTTCTTAAAAGTGAGATAAACACGTGTCCTCTCCAAGTGAGGCAAATCATTACAAGGGAAAATGTAGAAAAACAGGTTGAGGAGTCTGTTGTAGGTAAACATGAGCCGCACATGTCATGATAAGGAGGCAACTTGTTTCAGCTATAACAGGTCTGCATTGAAAAAGTTGATTTAAATGATAGTTTATGAACGGCTAATAAAGAAGAAATGCTGTTATCCTATTGGTCTAACACTCTCTCTCTGCTCCTGTACTCAGCTGTGGAACAACAGAAGTGACATAATTTAACATGTATTCATACTTTTAGAACAGTTCAACCCATTTTAATCACAAGTCAGCTCAATGCTGTTATATTAAAATCAAAGCCCCGTTCAAGAGGCTAACCTTTAATAAAATTATATGCAACAAAAATGTTACTATACAAATAAAGGTTGATTGTTTGAGTCTATATTCAGCAGAAACAAATATGACTGTAGTCCCTTTAACTCTGCCTGGATGGAAACATCTCTGGATGGATAGATGTAAATATACGAATATATTTATTTTATGTATTTGTATATGCAAATATGAGTATCTATAAAATTGTGAAGTGTCTTAAGATATCACCTGTTATGAACTGGAGATATACGAATAAATATTGATTGATTGATTGATTGATATATTGACAGGTCAAGGTGTCAAACTAGTCCAGGGGTGTCCAAACTATGGCCCGAGGGCCAAATGCAGCCAGCTGCCCATTTTGAAAAGGCCCCTAAAACAGTTGAATGATTAAATACATTTTGATTACAGCAGCAAATACCATCAATCATGCACATTTTCTGCCATATTTACTTATTAAAAGGTCTCTCTTACAAAGTATATTGTAATATTCATCTTCAAGCACCGATATTCTTGCTGTTTACTCTTGTTTTGTGTCTGACAGTGAAGATAAGCCATCAGTGTCTCCCACCTCTGCTGCTCAAAAAGTCATTCTCCCCCTGACTAGGTGTGTTACAAGGGCCCTTGACTAGGTGATAACCACCCCTAAACCCTCAAACAGGGCTATTCAGTTAGAAATACAGTCAGGCCTGATTTTCAGACTTAAGACATGAGCTGGGCCGGACATTTTAGGCAGACAGTGAGCAAATTTAACCACGTAAAAGAAACACAAACGGATAACAAACACACTGGATGTTTATTCATTTATCGTCATACCCAAAAAGGGCATAAACTCAATAAAGAGCAGTACTTAAACTAAACTTCTGCTGAAATACTCCTTCTTTAAATGTAGTATTTCAAACAGATAACTTCAACATGTTTTGACGGGTAATAAAAGCACATGTTAAGGTGTGTATGAACATAAAAAGTGCAGATTAAAAACACCATCTTTTGGTCACATTTGAAAGTGCATTAAAATTAGCTTGTTTAGCAGCAACCTTTCAGAACTTGTTGCATTCAATGTCTGTAATAATGTTGGAATTTTGTAAGACCTTGCCAGTGTTTTTAAAAAATGTTTTCTGTTTTTCTCACCGGACCTAAGTCCCAGTCACGTTGATTTCAGGCCACTCGGGAGTTGCTTTCGGGCCTCATGTGGCCCTCGGGTCGCTAATTGAATAGGGTTAAAACTTTAACTAAATACACTGAAAGTAAGGTGCAGGAAGTGGCCCAGTCGTCCCTGTACTCCTCTTTAAGTTACCCCTGACATGAAGAGTTTGGACACCCCTGAACTAGGCAGAAGCCTCAAGAAAAGACCGACATGTGAGTCTGATGAAATCTTCGTCATGAGCTGTCCTTCACGCTTCATATTCAGTACAATTCACAAGTCTGTCTAGGAAAGAGACCATAGAAAGTGATTGGGAATGGGCAGAACCATTCAGAAGCATATCCTGCAGGGCATTGGATGATTGTTCTGTCAATCACATTCTTTACAAGATAGTCATATGATAAAAAAGAAATGAAGGGAAATTAGACAAAATAAACTCCCAGTTGCTACAGAATCAAGGGTGAAGAACTGGTCCTCTTGGGGTGTTGTCTTCCTGGGAGGCCCACTTCATGGTCTATCTGTCACTTCACCAGCTTCAAGATTCAATATTTGGCAATGGCACCAAAAATAATGCTGCCACTCTGCGTACCCAACAGAACAACAGGTTCCAGTTGCAGAGGATTCTGGCACATTTTTGGAGGTATTCCTCCCACATTTAGCTGTTTTGCTCATTCCACAAATGCATCATTCCTACATGTTGCTACTCGTCGTGAAGGTGGCTAATCAGGCTTTCAGGCAATATAAAGTAAAATATCAAAGAGTTAATAAAGGAGAGAAATAACTGCAAAAATAAAATTTCCAGCTGTTTTTTGAGGAGTATATTTGTAAAGTAAAGTCTGTACAGTTTTAATATTCCAATTATTGGAGTAAAGTGTCTTAATCTTTGCCCCTGGATCTGAGCTGTTCCCTTTCCATAAATCCCACCCCTCTTAATAATCCTAAATCTCATGTACCAAGGACCCAGGTGTATGACTTTATGAGGTAGAGAACACACAGTCTTTCTTACTCTGACCTTTCCCTCTCCGATCTCAGGGGGCTGTAAAGAAAATGAAGGTGACTCCCACCAGCGCCCGTTGGAGCTTTAATGGAAAGCTCGACTGCAGGAGGAGATCATTGTTCCTCTCTCTTAGTTATACGCTTTTATATATTGTAGCTGTAAAGGTCATTGTTCTTGCACTGCGGGATGAGGTTTCTCACATTTGCAACATTTACGTCCATAAAAAAGGTCAAAGCTGCTCCCTGATGTGGTTTCAGGGAGGGAGATGCACCTTCAGGAGGAACATGAGGAGGTGGATTTATGATGTGGTCTCAGCGAGAGCTAAGGCTGGACTTTGGTAAAACAGAGTGTGATAATAGCAGACTTTGAGCCGCACATCATGTAACACTTACGGGCAGTCTCAGGCAAATACAGAAACAACCTGAACCTTCTAGAATGTATAGATTCGATTAGATAGTACTTTATTAATCCCTGTGGGAAAAACTCCCTCAGAGAAATGAAGAGGGTCCAGTTAAACCCAATTTTAATGACAGTTCAGATAGATGCTGCTATATTAACACCACTCCAAGCTCCATTCAAGGGCTTACCTTTAATAAATTTATATTCAGCAAATAAGGTGCTATACAAATACATTTGTTTCAGATTTGAAACAGCTGTAACAAAACGCTGCAGCATGTCGACTGACTAGTATTCAACTTATACATGAAGTAAGAATCCTAAAACAGTCCCAATTACTGAATGTTTTACAGAATTCTAAAATAAAAATTTAATTTTATGATCCGGTCATTCTAGAAGGTTTACCAGAATTTTAGGATGGCACTGAGAATAAAGTAAAATTCCAAATTTTCCTCATGAATTCAGAATTCTAGAATCATCATTATTACCTCCGCCAAGGAGGTTATGTTTTCAGGAGAGTTTGTCTGTCCGTCCGTCCGTTTGTCTGTCTGTCCATCTGTGAACAAAATAACCCAAAAAGATATAGAACAGATACAACTAGAAAAGCACTCGGAGAGCACAGACCTCCGCCAGCGCCACAGTCCTCAGCCATATTGTCATTTTGACCATAAATATTAGTCCTACCTATATTTCATCGAAAAACTTAGATTCCTTGACCACGAAAACATACCATTAGCGACTGGATTCATAATGATATCTATTTTAGTTCAGTAGTTATTCACGAAAATCACATTTTTCGCCATGGCGGCCAGACGCTGATCCGGATCAACACCAAAATCAAATCAGTTCTTCCTTTTCCCATGCTGAACATTTCCTGAAAATTTCATCCAAATCCATCCATAACTTTTTGGGTTATTTTGTTCACAGACGGACAGACAGACAAACAAACTCTCCCGAAAACATAACCTCCTTGGCGGAGGTAAATATGAATCCAATTGCTAATGGTATGTTTTCATGGTCAAGGAATCTAAATATTTCGATAACATAAAGGTAGGACTAATATTTATGGTGAAAATCACAATATGGGTGAGGACTGTGGCGCTGGCGGAGGTCTGTGCTCTCCGAGTGCTTTTCTAGTTCTTGAATGTTTTACAAATATCTAGATTTTATTTTTAGTTTTTAACAATCCAGTCAGATTCTAGCATATAATTAAAGTTCTAGAATGTTACACAGAGTTCTAGAACAACACCTAGAGTTCTTTGCGACAGGATTATAGAATGAAATTTAGATTTCTCTAATTAAAGTCAGAATGAAAGAGAAGAGCAGTCCAGGTTCTAGAATGTTGCTTTGTTTGAATGTTTTACAGAATTCTAAAATCAAAATTAAAGTTCTATGATCCAGTCAGAATTCTAGAATTATGTTAATGTTCTAGAATGTTTAACAGAATTTTAGAATGAAACTAAAAACAGAATTTTCTGACCGGAATCAGAATTCTATAGCCATCAGAATCCAAGAACACTGCCAGTTCTAGAATGTTTTACAGAATTCTAAAATCAAATTTAAAGTTCAAGTTTTATCCGGTCAAGATTCTAGAATAAAGTCAAAGTTCTAAATTGTTTTACAGAATTTTAGAAAGAAACTGAGAACAGAATTTAATTTAGAATGTTCTGACTGAAATCAGAATTCTAGAACCATCATCATTCTGGAGCGTTTGTCAAACATCTAGATCGAAATTTAGTTTTCTCCAATCAAGTCAGTTTCTTGAATTAAGTTAAAGTTCTACAATTTTTATATAGAATTCTAGAATTCCAGAGTTCTTTGTGTCATTATTACAAAAATAAATTTATTGAAGTCAGAATCCAAGGACAGTCAAATTTCTAGAATGTTTTACAGAATTCTAAAATAAAATTCAAAGTTCTATGATCCAGTCAGAATTCTGGAATTAAGTTAATGTTCTAGAATTTTAACAGAATTTTAGAATGAAACTGAGAACGGAATTTAATTTAGAATGTTCTGACTGAAATTAGAATTCTAGAACCACCATCATTCTGGAACGTTTGTCAAACGTCTTGACCGAAATGTAGTTTTCTCCAATCAAGTCAGGTTCTTGAATGAAGTTAAAGTTCTACAGTTTTTATATAGAATTCTAGAATTCTAGAGTTCTTTGTGTCATTATTACAGAATGAAATTTATTGAAGTCAGAATCCAAGGACAGTCTAATTTCTAGAATGTTTTACAGAATTCTAAAATAAAATTCAAAGTTCTATGATCCAGGCAGAATTCTGGAATTAAGTCAATGTTCTACAATGTTTACAGAATATTAGAATAGAACTGAGAACGATTAAACTGTCATCATTCTGGAACGTTTTACAAACATCGCGATCGGTTCAAGTCAGGTTCTAGACTAAAGTGGAATTTTTAGAATGTTACACAGATTTCTGAAATGACACGAGGATAAGTTTAACGCTTTAAAGTATCTCATTGTCGATTTAGAGAGTCCAAACAAAGTAGTTTTTTTGGGTAGTGTTAACCAACAGTGATAGTGGGACAATAACAAGGCTTTCGGTGGCACCTTGTACTGTTATGTACCTGCTAGCGTTAACCCCCAAATGTCTCCTCCTCTTCAGGGACAAAGCCCTCAAAGTCCCAAGTGGCGTGGGACAAACTTCTTCTATATTTGTAAAATTGTTTTATGTCTTTAAATGTCTGTCTCTGTCCCGTCAGTCATCTTTAACACTCACTCTGTGTTTTGGTGAACCGTGTCGTAGCGGACGAACAGGGAGGTGTAGAAAGCTTCGGTCAGCAGGGAGTAGATGGCGATCATCACCAACAGCACCGCCAACTTCAACACGGAGTTCAGCCGCAGGAACACGGCGCAGGTCACCATCGCCAGGACCCCCGTGAACACAAAATACTGGACACAAAACAGGGAGACATGATCGATAATGTCAGGGACAAGATTTGAATCAGGGAAATCAGTATAACGTTTGTCTTAAATGGCACACAAAAACACATTCATTATTGGACATGCACCATCTTATATATCACCTGTGCTAAACCACGGTCATTGTGCAGGCTATGCATCAAAAACGTAGAATAACTGTCAGCACAGGCTCAGGATTGACTCTATTGTGTTTCTTTTTAAAATGATTATATCGCACCATCTTACAGCATGTGAATGTTTTATGAAGTATTATTTCTTTCTTTCTTTTCTTGTCTTTTTGTATTTCACATACTTTTGTGGCATACATTTTTTAAAGCATTGGGTTTTGTTTAGGAGCTGAATGCAGGTGAACTCTGGGAGCAGTGGCAGATACAGAATATTATTATTCTGAGGGGCTTTTAATATCTAGTAAGGCTCCATTTTAGCTGTTTTTCTATTCAATGAATCCGATTTTCTTTACATTCTTTAGACATATCTTATCAAATTGTATTAAATTTTCCTACCATTCCCTTGACCGTAAACATTTCCACATCTACAGTAACACAAGAAAAGTTTAACCAGCTCACTTTAAAAGCTGAAATACTTTTTGTTTAAAAAGCAAAATAACTGAAAATAGAGAGTATGTTCTGAATATTATTCACTTAAAGGTGTCATGAGGAGAATCTATTACAGGCGACATAAAGACTCGGCTACCCATGAGCACATGCGGCGACTGTCGTAATGCTGCGTTCCAGTAACCTCGGAACTGGGAGTGACACCATCTCTGACTTATCTGCGTTCCAGTTCAAGTCGAAGAAAAACATGCCAATCTACCAGGCTATTGTTAGCTGTTGTTAGCACGCCCTGCGTTGTTGTTCACAAATATCACATGAAGAGTGTGATTATCACTATGGCAGCATTTTTGTAAATATAAGTCTAACAAAACTATGTATACAGTTGATTTAGAGTGACACACCCCAGTCAGAAGTGCAAATAAATGGATTATTACAGGAGCTAAATAACTGTTCTCACTGGGGGCATCCATCTTCGATTGTCAACTCTGGGGTGGCGAGGTTTCACCGAGTTCCCAGTAGGAAATTCAGACTTCGGGGGACGTTCCAGTTGCAGTTTCCTACTCGGAACCCGAAAATTCCTACTTCTGGAACACACCAAAAAACATGACCCAAGCCAAAGCGTGTGTTTGTTGTGATGCTAATAAATGCAGCTTGGACCTTCCTCAGAACTCTGCATTGCTTTTCAACTTCTTTTTTCAACAACTTACAGGATGCAAAGCGACGAGGTAATGTATCTCTTTCTAGTTACGTAGCGGTAGTTTTTGATGCGTGATGCAATTTTTGGAAAACTTATTATCGTAGTTTTGTAGCCGGCTGTGTATCTCTACTTACAGCCTGGTGCTCTGAGACGTGTCTGAATAATATAAATTTGCTCTAGTTTGAATTGTCTTGTTCCTGAAGTTGAGTATCCAGGCCAGTCCAGCCCTGTCCGACTTGACCACGAAGCTAAGGAATAGCATTTATAGATAACCTATTTTGATGCTATAAAACTCATCTTAAAGTGTGTATTTCCATCAGGCATATATCTAAAAATGATACTTTTTTGTAATTACTTAGAAACTCCTCACAGTCCCTTTAAGTAGTTGCCCAGCATTTTTCAAAAATGTATCTCTATTAAGAAAAACAACTGACTTTAAATGAAATCAAATATTATTTTATTCTTTTGTTGCATTTGGCATTCTATGATTGAGGATGGGATTTTATGACGGTTATAATTATAGAAAGTTGACAGGATCTAGAGTTAAATTAAGAAATATGGGATCCACCCTGGATTCTAGAATGAAGTCAAAGGTCTAGAATTCTGGAATGACACTTAAGAGATCTATAATGCTTCAAAAATAAAAATTAGAGTTCTATGATGAAGCCAGAATCCTAATAATATGCTCATAATTCTAAAATATTTTACAGAATTCTAGTAATGTTATTTAGAATGGTGTGATCTCTGCAGAGGAAAAGTTAAATGCTGTAAAGAATCTTACCGTCGAGTGAGTGTCGAGTTTTAACCAATTAGCTAATTACGAGGCTTTTGATGGCATAAGGCACTGATGTACCGGCTAGCAATTCGTACAAAAAAAAAAATTCAGTCATTAGTTGTAACAGAAAGAGCAGAGGAGGTGATGAACTTACAATCATGGTGTTACTTTCTTTAAACTGGCTCCAACAGGGCGTCAGGAGTTTTGTGTTTGTTATCTTCGACAGGTTAAATGACCTCTTCAGTGTTACATAAGAATGAGTAACTACTGTTTAACTCGGTGTAAGGCAGGAGATTAAGCTCTGTTTTCCTCTCTTTGTTTAAGCTAATGTTCCCATCTGGATTTCTCACCCTTGAAACATTTAATAACTCTTATTCATGAGTCTAAAACCAGAACTTGTTTACATAAATGAGCACTGCTGACCCCCTCTGGAGGACATAGAGGTTCCTTGCAGCCATAAAAACTCTGCTCCCTTATTGAGTTCATCAATCAGCTGCATATTGTACGAGCAAAATAACTTAATGGCTGTTGGCTCAGTGACGCTCTCATGGCTCCATCAGTCCTCGATGTCCGAGGGGAGACCTCCCTCCGGGCGGGAGCAGATGTTGGGGATGTTTAATTCATCATTTTGCTGCTGTCGCAAGTGTGAAAAAAACACACCAGATGGACCTGACTGCAAAAATTCAGACACATCATTTGGTTGGTACCTCTGGGTAGAAGCAGATGTCCGGGATGGAGGCCGAAGCGTTGTACGTCTGGTTCCTGAACGTGCTGGACTTGTCGAAATCACACCACAGCTGTGAGAGACCGACAGGGATTATCATTGTTATGCATTCATAAAACAGGGGGGAAAGGTGTCAAATAAGCAGAGTTCACCTTTACACATTTTAAACAGCCTTTAAATGTCCTGAACTTATTGTTGGAAAAGTCTCAGGTTCAGTTGGTTATTTGTGGATGGAGCCTACCATCCGAGCCACACTGAAGACATTATGAAGTTTAATTGGCTCTTTGTACAATCTTCCAGTTGTGGTTTAGTAGCCATTTTTAAAGGAACACCCCAACATTTTTGTTGTTTTCCTGTCTTGCCTCACCCCTGAGTCCATGACAACCAGGTAGACACCATTCTTATGACTGTGCGCCCAGGAAAAAAGGTACAGACACAAAGCTTGCCCATGCTAGTTAGCTTAGCTCAAACACTGGGAGTTAATGGGTAGCTTTAGCCTGCCTCTGCCTACAGTCATCAGAAAAACTCTTCAGCAACTCTACAAAGTTTCGTGTGCTTGTTATTTTTTGACCCTATTATGTAAGGTTATCCATTTAAAGGCTAAGATTTACACTGTAATTTATGAAAACAAAAAATCAAACTTACTAAACTAAGCCGCAGGTTAAAGCTATGGTCTACGATTTGGAAGCTTTGCACATCTTAATAACACCGTTTATAAGGCTGTTATGGTCCTATGGTCCTATCTACACAGTATAAAGGCCAAAAAGAACGAAAAAAATCCATTCAGTATATCCGCTGCAAAGCTGCATGCTAGCTGACCAATCAAGCCTTGAAGCCTGTAAGGTTCAATTGGTCCGTGAGTCCATCCAATCCCCTGTCTCCCTCACTACGCAGCATCATGCCCATGGTCCCGCCTCCTCCCCTCTACCTCCGGTGAGCAGCTAGCAGCGTTAGCTACTAAACTATCATGGAGCCGGAAAAGCCTAGCCCTGAAACCGGGAAGCCGCTTCCCTCTCCCGCAGGGCCCAACGGAGCTCTGCCCGCGGGTTGAGGCCTGTTAGCGGGCTAACGGCTAACGAAGGTCTCAGCCGGCCATCAGACCTTCAGCATCGGCTGTTTCGCCCCTGGTTGATCAGGTAATGGCTTTGTTTACTACAGTGGGAGATGTCTGCTGAATAACTCTGGTTAGTCTGTGCCTGTCCTGGCTAATGACTTGCAGCGGAGCGGGTTAGCCTGTTAGCCGCTAATCGTTAGCATTGTAAGCTGAGCTGGGAGGACAGGCCGAGAAAGATAAATCCTCCCCCACTCGGCTCTGCTCTGACGGCGCCAGACCCACATTGCCGCCGGTCCAATTGAAATGGCTACTGCTGTGTGTTACAAGGGGGATGTCTGTCGTGTTTGATACTCTCAGTTGAGCTGAGCTGTTTTTGATTGAGTTTGCTGCTGATATATTATGCTAGTCGCTCGTAGCTCTGTCCGAGGGGGCTCGTTGTTAAGAGGGGAGGCAACATGAGCTGGGGGGGGTTCTTGGAACACGGAGGGGAGGGGTGAGGGAAGGGGGGGCAGGCTGCGGTTTCAAATCGTAGACCACAGCTTTAAATGAGCAAACAACAACGGAAGTGTGTTCTCAGCAGGTCAACAAAAGGCACAGCTTCCGTTTACAGGAGAAGACCTGCTCTAAACATAATGGCCGACTTTATGAGAGAGGACAAGGATGATTTTTTCGGAACTGACGAAGATCTACAATCTTTCCTGTTTAAACCAGAATATACTTGGAAAGGGACTACACGTTTTTGAAACTGAGCATGCACAAAGAGAAGCTAAGGCAGAACAGTTCGTTTTCTTTGTATTCCTTTCAAAAATTACATAAAGTATATAAAAACACATTACCTATGTTAATACAGAGAAAACTTGCCGATCTACCAGACTATTGTTAGCCATTGTGTTAGTCGTTGTTATTACGCCCTGTGTTGTGGTTCACAAATATCACATGAAGAATATAAATAACACTATTGCAGCATTTCCATCAATACAAGTTGAACAATCCTGTGTAGACCGCTGATTTAGTGCCATGAACACAAGTCAGAAGTGCAAATAACTTAGCTTAATAACTGTTTAAACTGGGGGCAGCCATTTTTGATCGTCAACTCGGGGTAGGTGAGGTTCCCCTGACTTTCCAGTAGGAAATTCTGACCTTGGAGGGTGTTCCAGTTAAATATTCCCACTCAGAGCTTGGAAATCTCAACTTCCAAGTGCAACTGGAACGCAGCATAAGTCTCCCTTTGTTACTGGACGCACAGAATGGTGTTTACCTGCTTGTCATGGACTCAGGAGTGAGGCAGGACACGTAAACAGCAATAAATTTCACACATAAAGTTCAGGAAAATGATAATATTCAACTTTTAACATATTAATTAGACCAACTTGTTCATGACATTTCAAAATGATTACTTTACAATTATTGTTTCAAAACCTGGCCCCCATGGAGTCTACCATGAATAAAAGTGGCCCTTGTGCAAATGTGGTTGATGGTCCCTGATTTAGACTGTAACACCATCCATGCCCCACAGACAAGCATATCCCCTTTTGGGTTCAGGTTGCCAGCCTAAAGCTAAAGCCTAATGCTGCTGCAGGTCCATCAGCTGCAGTTTTTGTGGTTGGTAGGAGAGAGGAAAGGATACACAGGGAATAATATCAGCTAATACGCCTTGTTATATGATTTGATCGCAATGAAACTCAAGCAGGTGACGTCACTTAGCGACGCAACGGAGACCAAAATGAGGTATTTATGGACATGCAACGTGACTTGGATGGGAGATGGGATCTCAGTCGCCAGGTCATATTCACTGTGAACCATTTTTGCACCATGCACTTTAAATCAATGTCCTCCATGTTGTCAAGATAGGGCCCTCTGACGATGAGTGACCTCATTATTGAGTTGACAATTAGTAGCAAGGAAGACAGTAGCAAGACAAAGTCAGAAAACCTGATCTGTACTGGTCTGCGTGTTTTTTCTCCTCATGGTTTTTATGAAAGCTTGTAAGTTACATTAGCAATAAACAGTGTTGTGTGTAACGCGTTACAGTAGCGTAACTGCTTTGTCGGGTAAAAAGTAAAGTAACGCACTACTACTGAAAATTTGGTAATGAAATGTAGTTCCTTTTCTAATGCGGTGCAATGTTACTTTTCCCCTGGACAGATCTGACACTGAAGCTGCCTTCTCAGCTGCCTGCGTAAACAAGAGCAGCGTTGCCAAGTCCACTCGCTATAAGCTTCTATGGGCCGCAGGTCTCGTGAGTCATGGCTGAGGGTCGCATTTTTTTGGGCTTGTTTCTAAACATGAAGTTGCTGCTTGGGACTCTTCTGTCTGTGTGAATCCTCCTGATTATCTTCCAGCTCCCGACAACAAAGCAAAGCATGACTGCGGTAGGTAGGTTGTCCACTTCCTCGTTTCCTAGTCATCACACATGGCCCCAAACACACTCATGCACATGGCGCATGCTCCAGGAGCCAAAGTTGCCAGGTCTGCTTATTATAAGCGACGTTCTTGTTTTAAATAGATGCTTGACACTGTGATATTGAAATGTAATGTAGACAAAAATTAACAAACTTTATGTGGATTTCTCTTTTTAAAAAGTAATATATCACAGTAGGAAAGGAAATGCCTATTTTGGTTTTGTTTTTTTATCAACCTGGTTGCCTATTTCAGAAGCAAAATGCGATGACACTGGACAGGAGCTCTCATTTCACAGGGTACGTGACATTTTGTAAAATAATGAGCACATAAGAAATAACTGTGATGTTCTCTGTAGTAAAACTTTTTGTAGGCCTGTTACATTTAGGAACAGATATGTGGTTCTTTCCAAAGTCGAGCAATGTAAAAGTAACATAAAAGTAACGAGAAACGTGAAAAGTTACTTTTCGTAGAGGGTAACTAAGTAAAGTAACAAGTTACTTGTTTAAGAAGAAACAAATAACGAGCAAACACTACTTTTTAAAAGTAGCTTCCCCATCACTGGTAATAAACTGTAAATATTCAAAAAACAATAGCCATGAAGCAGAAACCAAACTTACGATATTGATCATGGCTGCCAGGAAGTTGATGAGGATTGAAACAAAGACGATGACGTTTCGTGCTGCGTAGGTCTCGTTGATCCAGCAGCAGGCTTTGCGAAGAACCAAAGGCAAACACTTATAGTCTTCAGCCGTCGTAACGAGAACCAGGCAGGAGTGAAGAATGATGAGGACAGAAAACTGGATTACCATCGTCACCATCCTGCAGAGATAAAAAGGATAATGACTTGATTATCACATGTGATAAACACTAAAGTTGTGTTGAATTTGATAGTCTGTTTACCTGGCAGATGGAAGCAGGCTCTGGATGGTTGTGATGAAGATCAGCACGATGAAGGCGCACACTAGGTTGGACTTGAACACCTCATCTCTCATCTGGGAGTACTGCATCGTGATGGAAAGAAGAAGAAGATATAAAGCGGAGAAAAGGAGTTGAGGGGGTGATGGAGGGACATTTTTTCAGACAAACAGAAGACAGAAAACATCAAACCACGCCCCAAACAAACCAAACACTGGCACAGATGCATGCAACGGGTCGACCACAAGCGTTAGAGAGAGACAGGAGCTGGTGGGTTAGCTGTGGGAGGGGGGGTCCTGGGGAAGGTGCAAAGCTCACAAGCACGATGCTAGCCACTAACCATTAGCTGACAAAAACAGAGATACTAAACAAGCTAACTGCATGGCTCAACTGTGGCAGAAGAGTTTTTTTTTAATATAAAGCTTCCAAGGAACTATTTGTGTATGATTTTCAAATGCCCTGAAAACTCTACACTATCAAACCCAACCCACTCATTCTGATTTCTTAATGAGATTTTCTGCTTTTGAATAAAACATATGGACTTTTAGAAAAAGCAGTTCTTCTACCCCAAAGCTAAAAAAAAGTAGGACGGCAGAGCTTGTAGTCCTAAAGTCAAAACATTGACACTCCTAATTATGAAGTCTTCAACCCAAGGAGGCCTCAAAGAAGCATTTGTATGTTGCATCGACACTTAAGTTTTCATTCAAAATTTGTGTTTTGTTTCCCATTGATTTCGAATGTCATTAGATCAGATTACGCGATCACACAGTCATAAAATCATGCTGTGACCAATGACTGGAGAAAGAATTGGATGATCCAATGTGACACTAGTAGCTTCATTATCAAAAGAGAACTTTAGGACATGTAGACCATATGGACGCTGCATTACTGCACATATTATCTCAACCCAACTTCAAGTAATAGCCTATTTGCAGCCATGTCACCCTCCCTTTATAGTTTTAGACCAATGTAATTTTTTGAACCAGATGTTTATTAGGCTGTAAAATTCATTTCACACCCAACCACGACTCCTCCAGGGTTCCTGCATCCAGCCTCAAGTGGACACTCGGAGAACTGCAGCTTTTGGCTTTTTCATACAGTTCTCCTTTATCAGTTCTGGAGATTGTAGCTTTGTTGAAACTAGTTTTGTTGTACAGTTCCCTGAGTTGTAGTATTGTTTGTCTAAGTCTAAGACCAAGTCTGTTTGGTTGTACCACAGATACCTGAGATTTGTCCTAAATAGTTGAGCCAAACTGAGCAAAATTATGTCACATAAAGGATATTTTCAACTAGAAAAGCACATGAAGAGTGCAGACCTCCATCAGCACCACAGTCCTCACCCATATTGTGATTTTCACAATATTAGTCCTACATTCATTTCATCTAAATATTTAGATTCCTTGACCATGAAAACTTTTCATCAGCAATTGGATTCATAATGATATCTATTTTAGTTCTGTAGTTATTCACGAAAACCACATTTTTCACCATGGCCGATCCAGACAGTGATCCAGATCCATCCCAAAATCTAATAATTCGTTCCTTGTCCCAACGCGGACATTTCCGGAAAATTTCATTGAAATCCGCCCATAACTTTTTGAGTTATGTTGCTAAGAGAGAAACAAACAAACAAAAAAAAAGAAGATGAACAGACGCAGACAAGAACATAACCTCCTTGGCAGAGGTAATTATATGGGCAGTCAGGGAATAGGAATTTTTTTTTTTACAGATTTTATAGGCCAATTCCAAAAATAGCATCACGCTGGTTTCCTCAACTCTGGGATATTCGCCAATAAACTCTGCTAATTATTGAAAGTAAGTCATGTGTAAAAATAAAAATCCATGGACCTTACACATTTTCCGCATCATGATAATCTTTAAGAAAGACCCCGACAAGTTTTCACGAAGCCGGTGCAAGAAAAACGCCATTTCAAAGCTCTTAAGGAATTACAAGATGGTGGTTCAGACTAGAACTACAAACATGGCGTCACATTAAAATCTCTTGTTTCAGAAAAAATCTCCAAAAACCTGAACAATTTGGTTCCATTGCTATGGCTATCATGTATTATTGTTTCTTGAGAAGTGATCAGAAATTGTCGCATTAGCGTTCCTGCACGTTTGTGGTCCTTATTAGCATTTAATTAGCAACCATTACTTTAAAAAAAACAAACAAAAAAAGTCCTTACTTAAAGGATTTATAGAGAAAACTGTCCTTAAATCCCACTGACATCAACACTTGGGAACTGGCAATGTTACAAAGCTGATTCCTACACCATCTATAGGAAAACACACTATCTAAAAACTGACTAATGACTGGAAATAACTGTTGTTAATCCATAAATATTTCTAAAAATGCAGCATTTTTGTCACTTTAAGTGCCAGTTAAAGGCTTTGGAGAAAGATGAAGCAGGCTAGAGATGCTTTGTCTGACAAGTTTCTGCTGTCTGGCTCTGACTCGATTAGTTGATATGGCTGCATGTATGTCTGCAATTGTTTTATGTCTATAACTCTGTTAATGTACTGCTGCTTGTCTGGACCAAGACATGCCTTGAAATATATATGTGCATATGTACATAGCTATATATATCTATATAACTCTATCTACCTATCTATCTATCTATCTATCTGAAGGTTGATTACTAAAGCTTACGGCCAGAATAAAACCAGAGCAGTGATACTAAGCTGCACTACTGTTTGATAGATAATTCAATGGCCTTTTATTTGCTGCAAGACTGGCATCTTCCAACGTAAAAGGAAAGTGCAGCAGGAGGCCATTGAATGTTTCTAAAACAGAAGGAATAAAGCACAGAGGATACATTGCTGACACCAAATACTCTGCTTCTCCTTTTCTTTTCATTTTTGATAATGATAATCAATGAAGCCATATTTTACACAAGACTTTCAGGAGGAAAGAGTTTAAATCTAGTGTATAACCCGAGTCTAAGTTGGAACCTACCAAACTTGGTTATACCTCAAATGTTAGTACAGAGTTAACTCTGTTGTTTAACTAGGTTACATCTGAACATACACAGAGCTGCTGTCACAGTTTCTAGAGTCTGGTTTGATTTTTAATTAAACTGTGTACACAGATGGGAATTCTGATGCCAAGGCTTCCCAGTTTAAGACTGTTTATCATCAATCAGTCAATCAATGTTTATTACATCTGCCAGGGAGGTTATGTTTTTGCTGACATTTGTTTGTTTGTCTGTTTGTTTGTTTGTTAGCAGGATTGTGCAAAAACCAGTGGAGGGATTTTACTGAAACATTCAGGAGATGTTGGTAATGACCCAACGTAAAAATGATTAGATTTTGGTGTTGATCCACATAACTGCCATTAGTGAACGGCTGTTTTTATTCAATAAATGTACAACTAATGATGATATCAACACGGCTGTGGGTGAATTCCAATTCCTCCCTTAACCCTCAATCTTAACCCTCAGTCTCAAAAATGTGAAGTGCCAGTGCTGTCCCGATTCTCAGAATGTTAAGTTGAGGGACAAGTTTGAGGGCTATACGGCCCTCAAATTGAGATTTTCTGGTACCACCCTTGGGAGTAAGGGCTACCCAGAATGCATTGCGTATTTTCACCAGCTTCACCACAATCAAGATGGCGTCCAAAGCGGCGTAAAAAACGAGCTACAAATGTAAGCATTTTCGTCAATATGAAATAGAAATATATTAGGAAAACCATTGTATCATCTTATTTAATCCCTCTTCTTGGATTATTGACCTCATTGTTGCATAACATTCATTTTATTTGACGATGTTTGCCAGCCAGACTGGCTGTCCCGGTTTCAGTGCACAGCCTCATTCAGATGGATGGAACATTTCGTCATTGTTGCTGGAGTCGGCGGAAATGGACTATGGATGACAGAAATGGCTTCTTCTTTATTTTTTTAAATTGGCAGACTGAATGCAGCTTGGGCAGAGTGCTGCCCCCACAGTCTGAAGACGTAACTGCATTTAAGGGGTGTCCCATTTGTAAGTCACGAAATAGCCCTTAACACTTAGTTTTGAGTGTTGAGAATGAGGGTAAAGAATGAGGGTTGAGATTGAGGGTTAAGGGAGGAATTGGAATTCACCCTTTGAGTGCTAGGTGTTTGTTTTCAGGTTCATGAATCATGTTCTGATGATAACTTTATCACTGAACTTTTGCTAATAGATGTTAACAGCAATGTGGGAGCTTCCTTGGTGGAGGTTTACACTCTCCAAGTGCTTTCTAGTGTAGCTTTCTTCACAAAATGTTGAGCTGTCCCTTTAGTTTGCTATTTAACCTTCATTAGAAGTTACTCTACCTTTAACTTGTGGTTATTTTGAAATTACAAATTCACTTTCTTGGGATTTTTCGTTCCTTTCGGCATTAACCCCCAACTCCCCGCCCCTCCTGCTCTGTCTCTTTCTCAAAGGATGCTGGGAAATTAGCAAGTGGATGTTCCATGTTTCGTCACAACTTCGGCAAAAATAAGTCGGATTCTAAAAAATGAATAAATAAATAAATAAGGGCCAACAGCAAATCACTGCACATTTACTGAAAAGGTCAGGAGCTAAAAAAAAAATAAAGGAAAATATAAAAAGGGTTTCGGTAAAGGTGTAAAAGCGAGGGAGGGAGATCCGAACTGAAATAGAAATGGGAGGAGTGTGGGGGGCTTAAATAAAGGTAAAATCAAGGGTTTAAGCGGAGCTCTGTGATGAAACCAAAAATGGAAAGAAAAGGACAAAAAGCAACAGGAGTGCACGACATTCACCAAAGAAAAGGAAAATGTTCAAGAGCTTTATTCAGGTAAGCAGTTTTTATCTCATGATTATGATTTGACATCTCATAAACACAATATCTGGATTTGAATGTAAACAAGTGAAAAACTAGTTGTCTTCTTGATCAGTTATGGTCCAAATGTTAACCTTTAAGTATAAATGATGAAATTAGTGATACTGTGTTGGTAATATTTACCACATATCTTCTATACAGGTCACAGCAAATAATCTTCAATTTTATAATCTTTATACTCTTCAAATTTTCACAACTTCAGGGAGCTACAGAGGAAAAATATGTTTGTAGCAGTCTTACATTTGTACATTTTAAACATATATGCCATTGGCAATACTAAATCTGAAAATATGATGTGCTTTGAAATATGCAGGAAAATTAGTTTTACTTAAACAGTCGTTTCTTCTAGATAATGCCATTTTCAATTCTGTCATGGCAGATTTTATATTATATCATATTATATTCTTTTGTTGCTGTTTTAGAGTGACTTACTTGCCCTCTTTCATGGAAGAACTCTTCTATGCACAAGACAAAAGACTGTGGTCTCACCTCTAAGTCCTGACTTGGGTCATTAGGTCACACTTGGGAGTATTGCCTCTAATTGTAACCTTTCCATAAAGCCTAAGATCTCGACTATTTGTCAAAGTGTTCAAAGTTATAGTCGTTTTACTGTAGGAATATCCACATGGTTACCAGTGTGCTTTAAGAACACTGAAGGGTAATTATCATTTTACTCTGGGTAAGTCTTGGTCGGCTTGTTTTTTTGGAAGATTTGACCATACATGTAATGGGTTAAAAGACTAAAAATAGTCTGTTTAGGAGAAGGGAAATATAATGTGAGGTGTTCAGAACTCGAAGGTCAAGGTTATACGGACAGTGTTGAGATAAAAAGTCATAATCAAGACTTAATTCATTAAGTCACCCAGAAGCATTTCTTTTCCTTTTGTGAATGCAGTTTACTCCTGTAAAAAAAAAAGAAAAAGAAAAGTTGAGCTGGTCAACTTTTTCCACAACACGGTAAAAATGAAACAGGTCCATGGACTTTGTATCATGAGTAAACTAAAGGAAGTTCCAACCAGGACAAATTAGCTAAAATGTGTACAGTATTTTAGAGCAGTGGTCCTCAAATGGCGTGGTAAGGCAGGCTGATGTTCCTCTTTCCTTTTTATAACCATTTAACAACTATGTAAAAACTAATGCAATCATTTATTCTTGAGATTTAATGTACTGCATACAATCATGAAGGTACCATTGTTTTGGAGAGGTTGCTGCCTGCGGACAAACTTGACACCACAAATTTACTCAAATACCTGTCAGGGACCAGCCAAGACCCAGTCAGGGAAAGTGGGTATGTTTTTGTTGTTGCTGCATCTGAATGCAAATTTGTATGCCTCCCTGAGGGACAAAGCAAGCAAGTTCCTTTATTGTTACTCACATTTATTACTACTGCCACAGGCGTCCTGCCACCCCACCTCAAAAAGCTCAAACCAACCCTTTAAGTTAAAATATGTGTTGCTTGTATTCTACATTAAATTAATAATTCACATGTAATGCAGCTGATGGTAACATTTTGGAGCTCTCGACCCACTAATCTAAAACTAGAGACGAACCCTAATGCTTTTAACAAAGGGCTGAAACAATGGCTTAAATCAAAACAACATTGCTCACATGAATAAGCCGAACTAGTTGATTGAACATGCTTCACTTGCTTTGCATCTTGTGTATGTATATAATCTGGAATACTGCTTCTCTTTTACTGTTGTAATGCACTAGATGTTTTTAGCAAATGTTGCGAATTAGAACATGTGCTGCAACACTTGAAGGTGCTATGAGGAGAATGTATTTCCAGTGACATAAAGACTCTGCTACCCATGAGCACGCACGGCGACTGTCGTAATGACATGGCCCAAGCCAAAGTGTGCGTTTGTTGTGATGCAGCTCGGACCTTCCTCAGAACTCTGCATTGCTTTACAACTTCTTTTTTCAATAACTTACAGGATGCAAAGTGACGAGGTAATGTATCTCTTTCTAGTTACATAGCGGTAGTTTTTGATGTGTGACAACAAGCAATTTTTGGAAAACTTAGTATCGTAGTTTTGTAGCCGGCTATATATCGCTACTTACAGCCCGGTGCTCTAAGACGTGTCCGAATAATATAAATTTGCCCTAGTTTTAATTGTCTTGTTCCTGAAGTTGAGTATCCAGGCCATTCCAGCCCAACCCGACTGGAAGGCTAAGGAATAGCATTTATAGATAACCTATTTTGATGCTACAAAACTCATGTTAAAGTTTGTATTTCATCAGGCATATATCTAAAAGTGAGACTTCTTTGTAATAACTTAGAAACTCCTCATAGCATCTTTTAACAATTTGGTTTGTCCAATGTAATTGGTGGATGGAGGTTAACAGACAGCGAAGGTTGAGATAATTATTGGTTTAAAATGCAGAGTCTATTAATAATGATGATTATTAAGATGGTTATCAAAGAAACTTGTTTACACTTCACAGTCTATAATTTTGGCAGTGTATTTGGTACACTTTAAGGATCAATAATCATAAATATATAAATATGAATCTATTTTGTATGTACTGATGCAATTTTCTATGCTGAAGTATTATTTCAGTGACTCATGTAATTATAGCAAATAAAAAGCAGTGCTGTGTGATACCGTGGTAGTAATTCAGGTGCCTTTAGCTTACTCATGATAGGACAAAAAAAAGTCTTCCTTCTTCTGCTTCTTGAAATCTTCTTGTAAAAAAAGGATGTGAGGAGGGAGAGAGAAAGAAAAAAACAGTTATCTGTCTAAAACCCCAGCTACCTTCTCTTCCAGGCTGGAGTCTTTAAACATCAGTGAGAAAGGCTTGATATGCTCTCTTCTCAACTTATCGCCACTCCGTAAGTCGATGGCGCTCTCTATTCGCTTGTTAATTTCCTCAGGACCAGAGTGGACATGCAAAGCTTGTGCGAGATGGTTTGGAAGCAGATTTATCGAATTTCTCGTTAGGGCAGCCAGAGTCTAGGGGGAAAGCACATGCACATAGAATGAACCTGCTTGTCCCCCTTTTTTGTTTCATTCAAGATACAAATGAAAAAAGAACAAACACACAGTTACGTTCATTACATACACAAAAGAAAAATCAAATCAAGGGGGTAGGAAGAAAAGGGGAGACCAAAATGCAACATTCGCTATTTGACAGACGGCTCAGGCCTTCATGCATCGCTCATTCACTCGCAGCGCTCATGTTAGTGGTGACAAAGCCTGTAATAATGCATGAAGAACAACACAGCTGCAATTTACGTCCATGAATGTGATTGAAAAGGACAAACAGAGTGAAGGAAACCCATTAAACACATGAAATGTATAAAGCATGAAATGGAGGATGCAAACAGACAAATGGGGGATGAAGAGGACAAATGGAACAAACACAAAAACATCCAGGTTTTGTCCTTATACGGGGTGGTATTTATGAAAATCTTTTTTTTTTTGTGCATTTTTAACTTCTTTTTAATACGATTTTTTTTCTGTTTGAAACAGGAGTGTCCAACATCTTTTCTACAAGAACCACACACAAAAATATCAGTTCTTACTTGGGCCAATTTATTTTCCAACTACCAGTCAATCTTAAATTCTATAGCACCAATTCACAAGTGTTATCTCAAGTCACTTTACAATAACCAAAAGACAAACTCTTGAAATTATTGATACACGTACAGTATATGCAAAGATACATATATAAAATACACATACACATGTACATCTAAAACCCAACATGAATCCATCATGGCAGCAAGAAAAAAACCTGTCTCATGATGAACAACAAATTCACACAATACTGTGTTGGGCAAAGGAAGGGAAGTGAGAGGTGACAAGTGGACTATAGCTAAAGGCAGATCCATGGGCCAAGCATGGACCTGTCAGCGTCATATTTGTACGGAGCCCCGGAGGTGTCAGGGTGCAGAATATTTTATCAAGGCGAGGGAACGCCTTCTACAGTGTGGGCACGTGTTATTAAAGCTTTACCTCGCTATATTATAGTGAGGGAACGGGATAAATAAAGCATTCCCATGGTATATTATAGTGAGGGAACAGGATAAATAAAACGTTACCTCGCTATATTATAGTGAGCCGCAGCGGTAGCCACAGTGAAATTTGCATGATAGACTAGAATTGGACTAGAATAGGAGCAAAGCGCTCTGCAGTACATTTCAAGGGCGAAGCGCTGCACCGTGCTGCGTTGGTGAAGCACCGGTGTGCACCAAGGCGCTGGAGATTTTTGGTGTGCCCGTTTCCAAACCTTGTAAATTCACTGTTGTTAAGAAAGCACCAGACCGGAAGTCAACATGTGGAGTATCTGAAGGTTTCAAAATAAAATACAATGCACGGACTCTTGAACGTAAATTTGCTCAATTCTTTGTCACTATGTCAAAACCGGAGGCACGAGCATCAGGTCAGCAGTCCGTCAGAGAGTCCGAGAGACAACACAACACCATGGACGAATAAAAGTGAATCATAGAGGTCCAGAAATATATAACATTGTATACATGACACCAAACATCTTTTCTACAAGGATAGGCAGATAGAAGTTGAATAAAGCTGTGTGGTTGGGACCAGCAAAGGGACCTTAGAGAAGCGAAGAGGGGTGTTGTTTATTTCTTTTCTCAGTCTGCTTTATGAGCATTTGACATCACTAGTCCCATCAGCTCTCCCCCTACAGGGCTGCACGCCGCGACACTCCTTGGCGTGGCGCTTTCATCGGGGTTTGTCTGTCAGAGCAAGGCCACGGCACGGTGCTTCTGCGTGCCGTGGAATTTGGGGGTGAGGCAGGTGGGATAACAGCTGCTGACATCAATGCAATGTAAAGAGCCACATTTCACTGACAGTAAAGTTAACGGCATTTTAACGCATGAAAAAGTGATTAATTAGATTATCCGTTACTGGGAAAACAACGCCGTTATTTCTAACGCCGTTACTCCCAATACTGACTATAACATAGCAGGTAACACTTTATTTATCCTGTTCCCTCACTTTATTATAGTGAGGTAACGCTTTAATAACGCCTGCACACACTATAGAAGGAGCTCCCTCGCCTCAATAAAATATTTTCCACCCTGACACTGCCAGGCTCCGAATATTTGTCTCTGCTATATAGCGGCTATATAGCGGCATTTATTTAGCCGCTATAAATGCAGCATCTCGTTTTCAGGAAGGTCCTCAGAGCTGAAAAGTATTGCCACATTTTTACTTTTTGCGCAGATTGTCAGAAAACCAGAATCAGAATTGGTGTTTATTTCCAAGTGCATTTGCCCATACAAGGACTTTGACTTGACATATTGGTGCGAAAACCTCCATATTTAAAATTGTGACTTTTTAGGACATGGAAAAAACATTTACGAAAAGGTCCTTTTAAAAAGTCTTTCATACCAAACGCCATCGCCATCCTGAATCAACAAGGTGTCAAACCCACAAAACTGACCTGAACTGCTCCACTCCAGTGTTTGCATGTTTTATTAGATCATGTGTTTGCCCTGCTATTATTCCTTTTACGTTCTTTTGTTCTATCTCTGTTTGTATTCTGTCTAATATGCATTACAATGTTTGTACTTCAGTGCTGTCTGTTTCATCTGCTGGTGAGCCAAAGAAATGTTTCACTTCAGTGGACGATAAAGTTTTATTACACCTATTATATTATATTATATTCTACAGGTGTTTGAACATAAAATGAATTTTCAAGCTGTGGTCTCACCAATCACTGATTCCAGTTTGACACACAGTGAAAATACTGTGATTAGGATGATGTGTTGTTCACACTATTATTTTCCCGAAAATACTCTGTCACACAGTGTTAGCAAAAACTTTCGAAATTTTGATCGGCACCAAAATCTTTTGAGTTCTCCCTTGTAGACCCGTGATGAAAGTATTGATACAGCAGTTATCATCACACACCTTTGGGACAGTTGTTGTTGGGATGGATTCTACAGGGATTCTATAAGGTGGTATTCAGACCTGGACTGTTTGGTCCACTTTAAACGGACCAGGGTTCGTTTCCCACGCTGGTCCGGACTTTCCATGCAGGTGTGAATAGACACAAACGAACCCTGGTGCGGACCAAACAACCGGACCGAGACACACTTTTTGAGGTGGTCTCGGTCCGCTTCCAAACGAACTCTGGTGCGGTTTGTGGTTCTCCGGTGCAGGTCTGAATACAAACCAAGGTCCATCCGAACTAACTACAGGATACATGCGCCTTTTGGGCCTATAAAGCCACCGTAGCCAAGCATTGTGGGAAAAATTATCCCTGCTGCTAATGCTACAAGCTACATGCTACAATGAGCCGTGGACATACATGGGGCAACGAGGAGACACTGTGCCTCCAGGATATTTGGGCAGAAGCCCACATTGTCCAACTTCTTGAAAAGACACACAAAAATGAGGTCATATTCACAATGTTTAATGAGAAAATGAAGGAGAGGGGCTTTGAGCGGTCGCCCAAACAATGCCACGTCAAAGTGAAAAAACTTCAGGACACACAGAGCATAGCGTCTCCTTGCTGCGCGCATTCGTCTTCGCTGTTCCAAAATTTGAAACGGAGCGTTGTTAAGCCTGCTTTGAAGGAGCTGCTCTTGAAACTGAAAATGATTTTGCAGCTCTATTAAGAGCACAAACACACAGACCAGGAGAGCGGCATGTTGGACTTCCATGTTTACCTCCATTTCAGGGTCTGTACTCTGTGTGCCGCCCTTTGTCAGTGCTGTCCAATGAGAGCACCGATCGTCACACACGAGGATGTGTTTACAGAATATAGTCCACTTGCAAAAAGTACAATCTGAATACGAACCGCACCAAACGAAAAAAATAAAGTCCGCTTTTGGTCCGGACCAAACAAGTGGACCAAAGGACTTTTCTGGTCTGAATACAGCCTAAGATTCTATAGGGTAATGTTAACAACAGCACAGTTCAAAGTCGAAGCCAAATGAGAAAGCACATGCTCCAACTTTGATCTTAGGTCTAAAATCTTCAGGGACCTGAATTTGTTTCTTAAGTTGTAAAATCATTTTAAACTTCTTGTTCTTTTTCTTCTTGTAATAAAAAACAAAACTTGTTGGGAATTCTGTTAAAAGTGTAGTCAGTGTTTACAATTTACATGTATTGGAATGCATATCATATCAAGAGGTTGCTGGGAATACGCAGCCCTACTCCCTTATGCCATGACCTCCTTTCCCAGAAATGTTCATTAAAATCTGTTGAGCATTGTTTCAGTCATTAGAAAAATGCTGAAAACTTCCCTACCTCGAAAGTCAACAAATCCTTACCACAGTTCCCTGATTCAGATCATCACTAAAATCGAATACATTCTTCCTTGTGCCATTTCCAACTTCACCTGATAATGTCATCAAAATCTGTCGAGAACTTCTTGAGCAATATTGTTCGGTTTAAGAAAAAAAAAATGAATGCCAGAAAAAACAAACTCTCCTTGGTGGAGGTAACAAGTTGCTCAGCTCCAGGTGAGCTCCTGTCAGTCCTGCTGCAGACGTCACTTTCCTTCAAGAAAATATCTCAAGGTGAAAAAGGTCATACTCCAGGAGCCATGTTCCACAGCCATTGACATTAGCTCTCCACCATTAGCCGTGAGTTAAGGCAGCCATGTGGCAACTTTGGACAAATTACCCTTTAGCGTGCCTGAGCCCTGAGGAGCTGCAGCCATTAAAGTGATTATGAGAAAAATCTGGGATGATGGAGATGTGCGTGAGGAAATCTCTCAACATCTCCGTCCAAGCTAATGTCTCACCTTCTCTGGTCCCCACTTTGATAAATGATACCCACCATGTCATTACCATTAAAAGTTCATTTTCTGGGAGTAAATGATCTCTACAAATTTCAATCCTCTTTTTTTCATCACTTAAGTGCATTTTGAAGATCGCTGGCAGCCATTACAGGCAGATTGAGTCCAATCAGAGTTACCTGCAGATTATTAATGTCTGATTGGCCACACAAATCAAAGCTGTAGCATTATATTAATGTCAGCCATAAAAGAAAACATCACTGGAAGCTGATATTTCTCTGCAGGACCCTTCTCCAAACACACCTGAACAAGCAGCTCAGCAGATTAGATTTCTAGAAAAGGGCTACATACACTCCTCAAGAAAAAAGTTTGGAAATGTCAGTTGAGTTGATTATTTATGCCTTTATGTAACACCAATCAGTATTAAATTTTACATAGAAAGCCTGATTAGTCACCTTTACAATGAGGTACAACTTGTTATGATTGTGGTTTCCTGGAATGAGCAACACAGCCTACAACTTGGTAGCATTCAAGGAAAAAAAGCCCAAATCCCCTGCAACTGGGACCTGGTGTTACAGTGACATTTTATGGTGTCAGCCCAGGAACCATTTCCAACTTAGGACTGTTGAAGTCAAGACAGATTGTGAAGTCTGAAGCATCCCAGGAAGACAACAACCCAAGAAGACCAGATTCTCACAGTTGTATCCCATTTTGGGGATGCTACCTAAAAATTTAAAGGTAGGGTTTGTAAGATTTTTTGTTACTGTTTGTAAACTCAACATTCAAATGAAGCCCCTCCCCTGGCCTCCTTGTTTCAGGGTGAAACACTGACATCAACACATGCGCAGCAGACTTTCACATGAAGGCTGTGCGTGCATACCAGGAACAACAACAGCATTGGCTGTCTACCGAGTAACGTGTGCTGCTTACCGTGCTCGGTTTGTTATCCAGACAAAACTATCCAGACAGATTTGCTGTTCGAACTGATTTGTGATTCAGAAAACAAACTCCTGCATCTTTGTGTCTCCACAAAGATTTTCGCCGTTGTTGCTTGTGAAACGTTTGTATTCTTCATATGTGTGTTGTAGCAGCGCTGTTTCCCTGCAAACCTACATCACCATCTACTGGTCTGGCATGCACACTACAGCCTTTTAATGTGTTTCTAGCATCTCCATCTGAACTTTTTTATCCCAAGACAGTCCGCTGCCTGATTGTAGTTTTCTTTTTTGCAGTAGCAACTGCCATTTTTTCAGGTCTATGTAGCGTTCTGTTAGTGGGGGAGGGGGGTAGTACATAGCAGTAGGGTGCCACAGAAAGCCTCAAAATTAACCCACTTCTAGGTTAAACCACTTAAAAAACTATGTTGGCTTAAAACACAACAGTAGGACCATTTACAGAGTTTAACTTTTCCTGTAGGCGGAGACTGTATAGCTATGACATCATAAACTCCAGGAAGTGAAAACAAAGAGTTTTCAGGGGCATTTTCTTTAGGTCATTTCTGAAGACATAGTTTAGCAAAGGTGTCATGATCTTCTGCTGCCCAAGCCCTTTCTAACAATATTAACAGCAAAGATAGTTGATTGTTTTAAGATATTGGACCTTTAAATTAGAAGGTGACTAAAAATCTATTTTATTAAATAGGCCTGACAGGAGGGTTCACTCTGTTCATTTCGCTTTTGAACCAATGCATCCAGGTGTTGAGACAGATGCAAAGAGTGAACCCTCTTGTCATCCAGCCTGTTGGGTGGAGAAAGGGAAGGAAAACAAACATGCATGCACGTCAACATATTGAGGCCGGCAAAATTATCAAGTTTGTTTCATTTATTGTGCTGTTAATTGATTTATTGATTATCACGACAGGCCTATTAGTAAGTTTCAGGGATGATGGCACACAATAACAGGAAGCATATGTCAGTGCAGGACAAAGAGGTATTTGTCCAAAAGATTTATTTTGTAACACATTCCTCTTCTGATGTGGAAGGAACTTGGCAGGTAGGGTTGTTATGAGTATGATTATAAATATCTCAAATTAGAGTTCCAGTACAGAAGACCGGTTAATGTCCATGGATTGAATGGGTTAAACTGGGGAGGCACTGACGTCACTGAAGCACTACAACGTCAAGTAGGCATCAGCTAAAGGGGGAGTCTATTGAGACTTGGTCTAAAGCTGTAATCTCTCTGAATGATTTCCACAAAAAGTTTGCAATTGGCAAAACTCCAACAAAAGTTGTATAAGATACCTCAGAGTCCACTTCATAACCTCCCTAAGTGTCCACCTCTCAAACACCCTGACACCAAGGCTCAGAGGGGACTGTGATAAGCCCCGCCTCTATGATTGTTTGTGGCGTGCGCGTCCCTGAAGGAGCACACAGCCTAAAGGGCAGTGTTTCGACCTCTGACATTTCTCTCCCGTACAGCGGCTGGTCGATGCGACGCTCCTCCAAGCAGCAGTCGTACGGTGGGGGATGCAGTGTAGGGGTTACATGTATGATACATATTAATAACAGGACTTGTTTGTCTCTTGAAAATGCCAACATATGATGCCAGGAAAAGGGCAAGTGGAGCAGGGGGGAGGGGGGCATACTGTGTAATATTAGAGGATTTTCATGTGCTGGATGTCTCACATGTTTGGTAGTGTGACAGATTAACGTGTGCTTTAGAGCCAGAAACTTTAATTCACGGCAGTGCCACTTGTTTGGACACGGCGGTCTCTGAAGGATTGAAGGGAGACAAGAAACATGCTGATGGGTAAGTACAGGGCCTAATGTTAAAAGTGTAAATTCCTTGGCCTTGTTCATAGTCTCACTTTACTTAACTTAATTTTTTGTATCGATTTGAATGTCTTTGTTTAATATTCCTACAAAGGGAAATTGAAAAAAAAACAAATTTTCTTCTTGGGGATTAGTTTTAGAAATACTAATACTAGTATTAGAATCAGTATATCTGATTTATGATTCATAACCTAATATTTTGCAGTCACTGTACAGTTTGAACTTCAGCGTCTTATATTGACCATGCCCATATGCCAAAATGCACTGAGTTGCTGCTGTGTGACTAACTGATTAGATCTTGTGTTTAAGTGCAATTGAAGGGGTCGCACTCAGCTTGAGGCCTTCCTCACTCTTATAACCACTGCCTCGCAGAAGAAGCAGTTCAGATAATGCATGTGTGACTGCATTCAGCTTTAATTAGCACTAAAGGAAGGCAAGACAGTGGGCAGAACTCGGCAGCCTCTGAGTAAACTAGAGGACAGTTTGAGGACAGTAATTGAAGTCCCGGGGTGATTTACAGAAGCTAAAATCAGGACTGTGACTCACGGGATGATGAGAGAAACTGGTTCAGATGGGGACAAGAGCAGGCTGAAGTTAACGAGAAATGTAAGCTAGGTGCAGTGCTATAACTTCATCAAATATGGGACAGAGTTTCTCAGTGGAACCCAGAAGAAACATCTCAGCAACCCAAACCTCACAGACGTGAACCCAAACTCTGCTCCGGTCACGCCGATGAATTGGGCTTTCTATGGGAACACGCAACCTGCTTTGAGGTGGAAGCAGTGTGACAGTGCAGTGCCTCATGGGAGCCAGCAGGCACACAGTGAAGCATGAAAGAGGTAAGGACGGAGCCACTCAGGCGGCATGCAGACCGTGGAGAGCTGGGAGTCTGATTTCAGGGCTCTGCGCCCACGACTCGTGGGTTACTGTGAGGAGAGAGCTCCAGGGTTTGATTACAGCAATCAGTCCTGATCGCCCCCACAACTGCAGCTGCTGGACAGGATATGATGTCATTTATCATCAGTCTGCTTCACAATAAAACACAGCGGATCGGGAGGTAAAAAGTGGCCTGTTATGTCATACAGATGACTGCTGTGAAGATGAGTCACGTGTACATCTTTACAGTGACATGGGTGAACATTTGCTTCATCATTCAGGAGTATTTGAGGTGAGTTTGTAAGAATGACAACATTAATTCCACCATGATCACTCACTGGGTTCTTCATATGGTAAACACAAATGCTTGTCTATCTCAATCAATCTTTATTTGTATAGTGCCAATCCATAACAAGTGATATCTCAAGACACTTTACAATAGGGCATAAAACTCACAACTTTATGGACAAACATATATGCATAGATACATTTATACATATATAAAATACACATACTGTAAAATACCAAATAATGGCCAAGGCGTTGATTTGTTTCGATCACTGAGCAGACCAGGCATTTATTTGGGACCAGGCGACTATTTGGAACAGCCGTTTTATTCCTTTCCCACAAAAATCTTGCTCAGCAAAGAATGAAAAATATGGTAAATGTGATCAAATGATTTATTACACCAGTATGAATATCACCCTTACAACAAGATTACAGTACTGTATTTATACTGTTGTCTTTTTCTTTTAACTCAGCACTCTCTAAACACTCTTAAAACTGGTAAGGAACTATCTTACCAGTAGTAAGTAGTTAAGGTCTTACTTCTGTTTTTTGGCTGCACCAGGGCCATGGAGATAACTGACATGTCCAGCCTCCTGACATTAAGGGCAGATAACCTGCAACAGCAGCGGTGACATCATCTTTTTTAGAATTGTAAAATCCTAGTGTGTAAGATTCAGGCTTTTTGCGCTCTAGTGGCCTCTGTGGACGTTGAGTGTAACTGCACTGCTGTGAAACAGAGCACCCTTCACCAAAGTGCCTTTTGTTGACATACAGAGCTAGGAGAAGCAAACTGACAGGACGTCCAGAGAGAGGAATAAACCATGTGGACTGTTAAGGTACAGTCTGATAATGTTTCAAGTCAGCTGCGAGCTCAGCGTCTGCATGTGTGTTCTGTAACTTCGACCGTAGCTCGTAGGCTGCGCCGAATAACTTACAACTGGGGTTTATTTGGAATGGGCATCTATTTGTCAAAATGTACTGCTACACTTGGCGTTTATTTGGAAACCGGCGATTAATTGGAACTCTGCGTTTATTTGGTATTTTACGGTATGCATATAGTCAATCATGAATCCCTCCATCATGGTGGCAAGAAAAAACCTTCTGTTAAGCAGCAGGAAATCTTGAATGTGGATCCCAGTCTCATGATGAACAGCAAATCCACACCATGCTGTGTTGGGTGTATGGGTGAAGGAAGAGAGGTAAGAGGAGACAAGTGGACTAAAGTAAGAACTAAAGCTAGTGACAGATCCATGAACCATAGACCTGTCATAATCAAATTTGTTACTGCTGAAAAATGTATAAGGTGTTAGCCTGTTGAGATGCTACATCTCGTTTTCAGGAGGGTTCTCATGTCTGAATGGTTGTGGTGATCATTTTATAGAAGTATAATCAATGATATTCTTACTGAAAATAATAATTTATGGTAGTGACAAATTCATGGGGGCCCAGACCACAAGTGCATCCCTGCCATATTTGTCTCCATTAATTGTAAGAAGAAAGAAAAGCTTTTTTACATAGCTTTAAATCCAGTGATGCTGAGCCCCAAGTCGGACCAGCATGAAGGGCGAACAGAAACACAGAAGACAGAAAACCAACGGAGAGGCAGAGGCAGAAGTTGGGCTCCGGGCAGAGCCGAGAGACGACATGAAAGAATCTGGAAAAGTCCTCAGAGGAGCCTTTGATATGCAAAGAGCCGTGCTTTGAAAAGACTGTCCTGACAGGCTTTCACTGTCCCTAAGACAACGAAATGGCACTTTTAGAGAGAAAAATATTCCTCTGAATCCTAAAAGCACTGTTACATCAAATGCATAAGCTCGTGTCAGTCTCATAGAGGAGGAAGAAGAGGAGGAGGAGCAGCAAAGATTGGAGCACATACTGCAGAGGTAACACAGAGTTCACTGTTAGCTTGTGTCTGTAGGAGAGGAAACCAAACTGAGGCTGTGCACATTAGTCACAAGCTGAGAGAGAAGGCATCACTAACTGTAACATGACTTCTGCTCTGACGTCTTACCCATCACAGTGGATCTGATGATTTGTTGATATTTTTTAAAAAAAGCTACTAAAAGTATGCAAACATGGTGTTTAATTATCAAACTTGGGTAAAAACAGGCTTTGTTGGTAGCTATTCACTCACTGTCCTTCTTAGAGATGAGTATAATAACCTGCAGAATAAAGCTATATTATCATGGGAGCAGTATTACCTGGGGACCTCTTGTTAGCAAAAATGTGTGTGATCTAGATCTTGTTTTAAAGATGTTCTATCTCTTGTATGTGCAGTAAAAGTTTACTAAAATCTTCCCCGGTAAAGAATTTAAAGGGAACTAAAGTAATTAGAGTTGCCCAACCCCCCGCTCCAGCTGGGAAAAATCAGAGGGGAGGTCACTGAAGGGGAAAGTACTTTGGTGTGCACCTTGACAACAAGCTGGGCTGGTCCAGAAGGGGCAGGGCCAGCTCTTCTTCCACAAGAGGTTCAGGTTTTCCATGTTTGCAGAGGAATAATGCAGTATATGTTCCACAAGTCTGTGGAATCCGGTGCTCTGTTTGATGCTGCTGTCTGCTGGGGGGGCAGCAGGACTGATAGGAACACCAGGAGGCTGGACAGGCTGGTGAAGAAGGCTGGTTTTGTGCTTGGCAGGAGTTTGGACTCATTTGGGACTGTGGTAGAGAATTGTTTGCACAGTGGGAGACTCACTGCATGACTGAGAGTTTCAGGAGATCCTTTGTTCCCACAGCCATCAGACTGAGCAGCACCCTGAACAAAGGCAGAGGATCATGACCTGGACTGTTAATGACCACTACTCCAGCTGTAGGATACGCAAGTTTCCCCAAGGGGATCAATAGCGTATTTATCCATCTACCTCTATCTATGTAGATCCAGGACTCCAGGTGTTCAGTCACTGCATCAGATCCAGCATTAGACTCATGTGCTTTAAACGTTTATCAGATTTAAGTCAAATGTACAGTGTGTGATACAGGGGACTGTTCTTTAAAGTAACAATTATCAAGTTTATATGAGAACTTTGAATGATACTTCTGAATGAAACTTATTTCTGAAGTAAGTGGCTGGTTTATTCTGATTATAAATCTGAATTAAATAATTCCTCTATTATGTACACGTTCATTCCACTTTAAATTAACTCCAGTCATTCAGCGCATGCTCATTCCCTTGTCCCATCGGGCGCTGTCGGGAACAGGAAAGTCGCCAAAAGCAAGTGTTGGACTCGAGCTGCGACAATTCATTTAATCTAGAACTCAGCATGCAAGATTTAAAAATAATGAAAGAGTAGATGGCTGTAAGCATTAAAATGTGGACCTTTTTATAGCTGTAGCGTCTAAGTTGGACGAGGTTTTCCTGACAGAGACGCTGAACTGGAGTTTGTCTTCTGGTAGACTTAAATATATCACTGCATCATGCCCACCCCTGTCCAATCAGAAACATTCCTGGCCCCCAGGTCTTGAATAAAGACAAATAAATGTGTTTTTCATGTAATTTTTATTACCATGTGAACACAAAGGAGACAACGTTAATTCCAAAGTACTTAAATCTGAATATTTAAAGGAGACATATCATGGTGATGCATGATTTAATACTTACATATAATATAATAAATTTGAAAACAAGACCTTACACGCCCTTAATTTTCAAAAAATGAGATATTGTATATTTTCTGATATCCTAGAACGAGATTTGATGCCTCTGAAAATAGGTCATTGCGAGATGTCCGCGAGATTTAAATCGTTGTGAAGACACGAGGTACATTTCTTATTATTGGAGTAATCTGATAAAACACTTCCTCCTCTGTGATGTCCGTTAGCCACAAAACCGTCACCGAGGAACACATCCACCAGCAGGGGTATATAGCTCCCTAACTCACACTCACTCATTACCAGCTCTGGCCTGTAGGGGGACTCAATACGTGGTCGCTGCTTTGAGCCTGCCAGAAAATACAGTAGAAGAAGAAGGATAGGCTGGCTCTACCTCCCGATAGAACTGACCAATCAGCACAAAGGGCTGTGAAGTTGCGAGGTAACTTAGGGTCAGCCTGGAAACCGAGTGTTTCAACAAGAGCTTGATAATGGCCTAAAATGAGGATATTGAGAACGCTATTGTGGGGCAATGAAGGAACTAAATGACTTGTACTGAGGGCAGAAATGCTTTACAGGCATCCTAGTCTGGCATAGTGAAAAGGAGAAACAAGCATGATATGTCTCCTTTAGTTTGAATTAAAAAACACGCGGCATGGTGGTGCAGCTGGCAGAGCACAGCAAGAAGATTCCCGGTTCGATTCCCTGGTCAGACAGGGGCCTTTCTGTGTGAAGTTTGCATATTCTTCCTGTGCATGCGTGGGTTCACTCCGGGCACTCCGGCTTCCTCCCACAGACCAAAAACATGCTCATTAGGTTAACTGCGATTCAGTATGTACCCCGCCTCTCACCCGATGATAGCTGGGATAGGCTCCAGCCCCCCACAACCCTGAAAGGGATAGCCGGGTATAGAAAATGAATGAATGAATGAACATCATGTAACCGTGACTCAATATATGAGAGGACAGCATTTAAGACACTCCTTCAGAGTGCCCTTGTTGCTAGCATACAGCACTTTGTAAGTTTGGCAGCAAGCCGCAGCCATCTTGTAAGAAGTGTGAACTGCTTTACAGCACAAGGTCATACTCAGCTACATAAAGCCAGTTGGCAAGATGATATGTAGTTGGTCTGTCCTCATACTGTTTTCCATAATGGCTAGCAGTGATGGTGTGATGGTGTGGGGTATATTTGTTAACACTTTGAGCCCCAAATTACCAAGAGAGTATTGTTGCTGACCATGTCCACCCCTGTGGGACCACAGTGCAGATGGCAACATGATTACACACCATGTCCAAAAGCTATTGGATTGAGATTTGGCCTCCACAGTCACCTGATCTCAATCCAATACAGCACCTTTGGGATATGGAATGGGGGAAGGTCAGGGATGTTCAGCCAAATATCATGATGCTATTGTCTTACAAAAATCTGTGGGAATGTCTCTAGCAGCTTTGTTGAATCAATGCCATGAAGGGGCCCAATCCATTATCAGCAAGGTGTACCTAACAAAGCGGCCAGTTTATGTTTTTCCCATGAATAAGCGAAACAGTCCATCTAGTGTGTCAGGTTATAAAATTGTCATGACACTACTTTTACCTGTGCCGTCACAGAGATGAGTTTGTTTTAATCGTTTGAACCTTGCAGATGTTTGCACATCATCTTGGGCTGTAAATTCTGATCTTGACATCTCAAGGACTGATTTGCCGACAGAGTAAGACTGACTCAAAAGAAAAGAGAGCTGCAAAAAATGAATGATGGCAGCACACATACTCTCTTCCATCATATCTCATTTCACTTCCTCCACTTGATCACTGTGACCTCGCTCTGGCAGATTTGCCGCCATGCTTCAGAAAAGTTCTGCTGATTATTTCAAGTATTTCAGCATAACCCTGCATTTCTCCGAGGGATGAGTCGTTGTTAAAATCATACAGAGATGAAATGAGGAAATGAGGAAGGGATGACGATGTTTGATGAGTAACACAATCAGATGCTCTCCACTCTCACACACAGTGATGTTCCTGCAAAGATGCACAATCTCTCCTTCCAAGCAGCCGTCCACTCACTTCCAGGAAATAACAAAACTACCAATGAACAGGCAAGACAACTGAGAAGATCTCATGCACTGTGAAATAACGTCTGTCATATGAAACTATCTCATTCTGCAGTGAGGCTCAAAGTTTGGTTTTACCGGGACAGCCTTTAGAGAACAGTTAACACGCTCCAACTGAGTTAAACACGCGACAAAAAAGATGAGCTACAGAAACTCTCGGGTCCTCAGTTGCAGAGGGAGCTTGTTCCATAAGAGACCTTATTTCACAGTGTGACAAAATGCAAAGACATCCTGAATCACGAGCAGCGGCGGGACTTACATTTTGTTTCCCCACAATGTTATCGAAGGGCAGCTCGGGGCTCCAGGACGCCTCGTTGAAGGTGGCGCTGCTGGCCCGCCGGTCGGCAGAGCTGGCCGCCTCCTTCATGATGTCCTCGGGCAGTGTGAGCAGGCTCTCTTCCGGCTGCTTGATGAGGTACGTCTCAATGTTGTGCCTGCGGAGGAAGTCGTTTCGGTCTTTGCCGTGGCCCTCCTCCACCTCGTAGTCGCCATTTAAACAGTCCAGAGCAGCTTTGGAGATGTGGATCCTCCTGTGGGACGACAGGACACAGGAGTCTTAAATGGTTTTGTTCAAATTATGGACCACATCGTTAAGATTCAGTACTTCATTAGTTCAGTGGGGAGGAAATACACTTTAAATGAAGAAAACCCTACCAGGTAGCATGCCAGCGTTTTATTGTCATTTTTGCAATATCACACCACCAAATAATTTAAAGAGAAACAGTAAACTTTAATAGCATTTAAAAGTGCAGTGTGTAAAATTGGCAGTTTAGTGACATTTCGTGTTCAGATTTTGGAATGAGCCCATCCTTTTCCCAAACATCACATCACCAAGCAACGAAAGCAAGTGAAGACCAAAAAGGATCATGAACAGGGCATCTGTACAACAGTTACAAGGTGAGGATTTCTTCATTCATATTAATAACTTTTTTTTAATAGATTATATGTCAGTTAAGATGCCACATGCCATCCTTGTAGATTTCAGGACGCCAGACTTGTAAATCAAAAATCACTTTTCGCTCTTTTTGTCTCCAAAACCCACCCGTAGACAACATGGCTGATCGTTATGTCAGCCTCCACAAAGAGGAGACCCTGGGTACATAAATTTAAAAAGCTTTTTCTCACTTTCTAAAAAGAAAGTTTCATGAGGATGACTGTGCACCTATCTCAACAGACTTTACATACAAATTAAAACATTGTGTCCTTTATTCACCCTTTCTGTTCTGTTCTTTATAAACACTACACCTTTAACCCTCAAGGGACTGACCTCCCGCGGGCGGCCCCGCCCACCGCGCTGTCTACACAGTTCTTCTTAAACTGATATAACTCAAAAATATTAGCTAGAATGCTCATTCTTTTTGCTGCTAAAAGCATAGACTTCCATCTTTCACGTGACGTCTCCATTTACGTCATTACGTCGTGTTCAGCGCGTACAATCACCCAGGAATTTTTCCGCGCCACCACTGTGGTGGCGCCAAAGGACCTTTGTAGCAAGTAGGTTTAAAAGAGCAGGTCATATAGTGAGAGAGCTAGAGATTGATTCATTGATAGATAGATACATAAATAGACTGATTGATTAAAATTGTGATAGGGAGAGTTAGGTTAGGGATGGGAATTGATAAGATTTTATCAATATCGATGCTGTTAACGATCCTGCTAATCGATCCAATTCTTTAACGATTCCCTTATCGATTCCTGCAGATTTTCCATCTGAGCAAATATTGGTCTGATTTTCGTGGCAACAATGTCAAACACATGTCACAGCATGTATAACTCCCTCTGCAAATTGCTGGTGTGTCCACTCACTTAAGGTTGTGTAGTAGGTGCAGTTAGGATTAAGTCACAATTCTGATGCTTCTGAACCCTGTCACTGGAAGGAATTGATAAGGGAATTGATAAGCAAAAAAATTAATGATGTCGATTCTTTGATGGAGCTGTTAACGGTTCTCAACTGGAATTGGTTTTCGATTCCCATCCCTAAGTTAGGTACTGTATGAGTGTGTGATTTAGGAAGAGTAAGTTGTTTGATTCGATGAGAGAAAGTCGTGTGATTTAGTGAGAGATTGTGTGTGAAAGAGAGAGTTTTTGTCTGTGACTTCCACAATGGCTCTTTGTAAAATAAAATGTAGGCTATGTAATATGTACTGTGTAAAATGTGCAATGTATATATGTAGATGGAAAATGTATATAGATGTATATAGTTGAAACAATATTGTTGAGAAACATTTTGTTCAAGTTTTTGTGTTCAGTGTTGATTTGGTTCTGCAGTAGTGATCAAACTAAAAAAAAAAAAAACGCCTCTGCAGTTTTTACATAAAAATAATCATATCTCAAAAACTAAAATAGTTATTTTGTTCAAATCACGACTGGTGTGTTCAGAAATGTCTTGTTTATTTTTCTACATGTGGAAATCATTTGGATCAATGTGTTTTGTGTACATATTTAGTAAATATAATGAAAAAAAACATTTCCGATTTTTGTATTTTCTAAATTATAACACAATTTGAACACCTTTACCTAATTTTTATGGTTTATTTATATGTATACCATTTTAGATTAAGTTGTAAGGATTTTAGGGATATTAGGCATTTGAAGATATCCCAAGAAATGACATCAGAATGAACAAAAATACAAATGTATTCACTGGCGAACCCTTACAATTGCAGTCCCTTAAGGGTTTATCCTGAGCAAAAAATTTAAAGTAAAATGTTGTAAACCTGAATTCAGTATATTTCTTTAATTCAGGAAATAAAAATCAACACAGATTCCAGCACCTGTTACTTTAACAATGTCACACCACTAAATGGTTTAAATGATAAATACTGTAAACTGAAAGAAAATTTTATCTTTGTAAATCAAAACATCAAAATGCCTCAAACCTGAATCCATGTATTTCTAGATCTCAGCATTAAATCTGACATTTAAAAAAAAAATTACACCACTGAACTATTTAAAAGTAGAGTAAACCTAAATTCATTTTCTTTCTAAAACTCAGCAATAAATGGTGAAGAGCTGGCAGTACAGATGTCAGCTTTAAACAGAATTCTTAATGAAATCACACCACAGATATAGCTAACAATAGATTGCTCTAAAGAGAGGCCAAGATTTAGTATATCTCTGTAAATGAGCAAATATATTCTACTGTAATATCAATATATTCTACTGTAATATCACAGCAAAGTATTGTTAAACATTGGGATGTAAAAACCTGAATAACAGTATTTTTCTCTGGGCAATTTTTAAAAGTTTTGTTTACCTGAAATTTGTATATTTTTGTATTTCAGCAAATAAGCAGCATCCAGCACAGATACAACTATTTTACTGTTTGTTTGTTTTTACAATTTTATACCACATTTTTATTGAAAAGTTAATTTTCCAAAAACCTGAAAAGCAATTCACAGTAGAATACTGTAAACTTGAATTCAGCACATGTTTGTAATTCAGAAATTGAAGTCAAAGAGTTGAAAGCACAAATTAGTGTTTAGTTTGTTTCCACCTTAAAGGAGACATATCATGCTGATGCATGATTTAATACTTACATATAATATAAGAAATTTGAAAACAAGACCTTACACCCCTTAATTTTCAAAAATGAGATATTGTATTTTTTCTGATATTCTAGAACGAGATTTGATGCCTTTAAAAATAGGTCGTCGCGAGAGGTCCGCGAGATTTAAATCGTCGTGACGACACGAGGTACCTTTCTTTTTATTGGAGTAATCTGATAAAACACTTCCTCCTCTGTGATGTCCGTTAGCCACAAAACCGTCACCGAGGAACACATTCGTCCAGCAGCAGTATATAGATCCCTAGCTCACACTCACTCATTACCAGCTCTGGCCTGTAGGGGGACTCAATACGCGGTCGCTGCTTTGAGCCTGCCAGAAAATACAGTAGAAGAAGAAGGACAAGCTGACTCTACCCCCGATAGAATTGACCAATCAGAGCACAAAGGGCTGTGACGTTGCGAGGTAACTGTAGGTCATCCTGAGATCCTCGTGTTTCAACGAGAGCTTCATAGTGGCTTAAAATGAGGATTTTGAGAACGCTATTGTGGGGCAATGAAGGAACTAAATGACTTGTACTGAGGGCAGAAATGCTTTACAGGCATCCTAGTCTGGCATAGTGAAAAGGAGAAACAAGCATGATATGTCTCCTTTAAATTCACTGCAGAATAGTACAATGTTTCTTCTGCTTTGTCCTCACAAGGCAGCCTGTTTAAAAATCAACATTAATTTTGTATTTATAATGAATATGATCTTCACACTACAAAAACAACAGCCTGCCCCTTTCATGCTTAAAATGAAAGTTTGTAATGTAAGAAGAAATGATTGAAGATAAAGAACCTTGAACACTTCTGAACAGCGGGTGAAATGGTTTGGTGGACTCACTCTTCTCCTTGTAATCCTCAGCCCAAACCTCAGGCGTCCACGGGTAGAGGTTTCTCTCTGGGAACCTGCCATGCTGCAGCTGTACGCCGTTACGTAACCAGGGTTTAAAGAGCACGAGTCGAGTTTACGGCGTCACTCAACAACAGCTGCTGGCAGGACGTTAAAATGCAGCAGTTAGAGCGCTAACGTCACGTCCTGTCTCAAGGCCAAACGGGATCAGCAGAGACAGAATCCACAGGGAGTCTGGCACAGTCACTTCAGACTGATGTGGGCAAATATTCTGTCAACATGTTCATTTTTGATTTCTAGACTCCTGGATATGTACCAGGTAAAAATTTGGAGTTCACTAAAAGGGAATCGACTGATGTCCTGGGTGCCAAATGATTAAAAAATAATGTGACAAGGACTTTTTTACAAAAGCATCAAGACCAAAGTCACCTTTACATTTTAATTAACTTCCATACCCTGATATAGCATGTCAATTTTGGATATTTCTTAAGTGTTTCAGTTTATATTCCTCCAATTTTCTCTGGGTAACAGCATTTCTTTTTCACGTTATTAGATGTAATCAAAGCATTATTCAAAACTTCTTACAAAAAACACTTGTTATGATGGGTAAGGCAGTATGTTTGACAAGATAAGAAAGCCAAGATCCCCTTAAAATGACTGAAATCTGCTTATCACATGAAAATGGAGGAATTAAAAAGAAGCTGATGCATGCTAACAAAGAGCCTGCATCGTGTTGGTTTGTATTTCAGCATTTCTGGCCTCCTTGTCTTTAGGTTTTACTGTCGTTCTTTTGGATGAACGCCTGAATAAAGTCCGTGGTGAACATTTATAATAAGATCATATGAGAGCACTAAATGAATCAGAAGTTGCCCCACTTGAACTTTTAAGCATTCACTGTGTCTTTAAACGGATGGTTCCCACAGCCATGAGCAGCAACTTGATCAACAAAATAGAAACATAACTCACCCAGGGATCCCTCCAGACTCCAGCTTGTTGGCGATGTCCACGTCCCAGGACCAGACGTCAAACTGCCACTTCCTGAGTCCCAGCACGCCACACAGCACCGAGCCCGAGTGGATCCCTATCCTCATGTCGATGTCGTGTTTTGTACGTGACCTCACATATCTGGAGGAAGCACATTGAGTTTAGTTAGGCTGTGAGTAGCAAGACTGAAAGAAGGAACCACAACTACACGCAGTAACTGTGAGTTCACAGCAGTTTATATTTGTTGACTAATTATTTTCATCAACAACCTTTTTAAAAACGAGTTCACATGGACAGAAACCAAAACTAAATTGATATTTTTCATTTCATTTGACAAAAAACAATGTTTGGCAGAGACTTAATCCAGTCAGACTTAATTTGGTCATGTAGAAAGCAGGGGTAAGTTAGGAATCTATCCAATCACAGCTACTTTGGTTGTGTTAAAGGTTGGATGAGTTCAGAGGGACATCCAATCACAGCTGCCTTAGCTTGGTGGTGGTGGGATAAGATGAGGAGTGATCCAATCATTGTAACTGAGATGCTCTGACTGGTAGCTTAAATAAAGGTGACTGTATTTCAAACAAAAGGAACATTTGTTTCTGTTCGTTTAGACGTTCAGACTTTAAGAGCAGTCAATAAAGAATTATTAGATGTTTGATTTTATCCAAGTGTAAAACATGACTTCAGAAATTCAAGGAAACATAAACAATGCTTTACACTTCATATTTTAGTTGACTAAACTTCCAGTAGATTTAATCGACTGAAATGTTAAAGCTATGGTCTATGATTTGGAAGCTTTGTACATCTTAATAACACCGTTTATAAGGCTGTTATGGTCCTATGGTCCTCGCTACACAGTATAAAGACCAAAAAGAACGAAAAAAATCCATTCAGTATATCCGCTGCAAAGCTGCATACTAGCTGACCAATCAAGCCTTGAAGCCTGTGAGGTTCAATTGGTCCGTGAGTTGGTCCGTGAGTCCATCCAATCCCCTGTCTCCCTCACTACGCAGCGTCATGCCCATAGTCCCGCCTCCTCCCCTCTACCTTCGGTGAGCAGCTAGCAGCGTTAGCTACTGAACTAGCCGGAAAAGCCTAGCGCCAAAACCGGGAAGCCGCTTCCCTCTCCCGCAGGGCCCAACGGAGCTCTGCCCGCGGGTTGAGGCCTGTTAGCGGGCTAACGGCTAACGAATGGCCTCAGTCGGCCGTCAGACCTTCAGCATCGGCCGTTTCGCCCCTGGTTGATCAGGTAATGGCTTTGTTTACTACAGTGGGAGATGTCTGCTAAATAACTCTGGTTAGTCTGTGCCTGTCCCAGCTAATGACTTGTAGGGGAGCGGGTTAGCCTGTTAGCCGCTAATTGTTAGCATTGTAAGCTGAGCTGGGAAGGACAGGCCGAGAAAGATAAATCCTCCCCCACAATCGGCTCCGCTCTGGCGGCGCCAGACCCGTTTCGCCGCCGGTCCAATTGAAATGGCTACTGCTGTGTGTTACAAGGGGGATGTCTGTCATGTTTGATACTTTCAGTTGAGCTGAGCTGTTTTTGATTGAGTTTGCTGCTGATATATTATGCTAGTCGCTCGTAGCTCTGTCCGAGGGGGCTTGTTGTTAAGAGGCGAGGCGACACGAGCTGGGGGCGGGATCTTGGAACACGGAGGGGAGAGGTGAGGGAAGTGGGGGCAGGCTGCAGTTTCAAATCGTAGACCACAGCTTTAAGTTTTATCAACTAAACTATAATTAAAACAATTTAGATGGATTAATTATGACTAAAAGATAATCAAGGCAAAAGACTTTAATGAAAACTAACTTAAAAAGTGCTGTCAGAATTAACGCAGGTTCACAAGCTGACAGAAAAAGCGACAAGTGAACAGCAGGTCATCTTTCCTGCCTGACGTCGATTTGTTGTCGGCATCAAAATAATGTAGGGATGTGATTTTGGAGCATTACACTCATATGAATACACTGCTGCAGTTCTTAAAAGCCAACCGGTCATTCTTGCAGTGACAGTTTGTCAAGCCCTATCTTCACTTTTCCCGCCCTTTTCAATAGAATCCTCAGATCTTGATTCAGTTGATTAAGAAATTCATGGCACATGCATTTAAATAGGTGGTTTTTACCATAGTAAAGCCGAAAGATTTTCTAGTAGTGCCAGTAGACCCAATGCAGGTAAAGTAGGAGGGATTATAACCAAATCCAGCACCCTGATTGGCTGTTATATTTTCAAAAGCCAATGGAAAGCCTGTTTTTGCTTTTTTCGTAGGGCTTAATAGTATAATTAGTGAGTATTTTAAAGTCTACTAGTAGTAATGCCTGTTCACTGGTACTAGTACTAGTACCAGTGAACAGGTCTACTATAACCTCGTTCACTGGTACTAGCAGACCTAAAACAGTCTACTAATAGTACCAGTGAACATTTCTGCTTTACTTGTAAAGTCTACTCGCATAATAGTTAACAAATTGAGTACATGTACTCCAAATTTGAGTACCTGTAGAGCTGAACTAAGGTTGATATTACTGATGTCATTGATATGACTAAACAACTTTCCATAGTTGTGAACAAATAAACAGCCTTTCATGCAGAGAGCACATTAGAAGGGTGCATAAACTCTGAGAATCATTATATGAGCTCTTTCAAGAAAAGCAAAAGGACTCATTGGACAGAGTGACCCACGTAACCATTCAGTTCCCTCCTTGAATGAACCAACATGGACAAACTGTTCAGAAAACCTTCTCCTGCTCTGCACTCGACCACTGATATTTCAACAAGAGAGCTGAATGTTGATTTGCATCAGCGGTGACGATAAACGAGGCTGTGAGCTCTTTGTCGGCTGTTAAATTCAACCTTAATTAGCCAGCCCACTTGTAAACATGGGCATCAAATGAATATGAATGAAGGAAAATAAGAGTAAGGAGTGTTCCAGCTTACGAACTCAGGCTGTTAAAGAGGCACAAAGATGCCTATTAACGCACATGTAGGAACACATGGGGAGCTAATTGGATGTTAGGCCACAAAACCTGTTTCTCTGACTCAGAGAGTCAGACGGGGAAGGATGTTTGGAATAAAATGTTCAGCCAACATTTGGGTTTATTCCACTATATAACATCTTTCCCTATAGTATAATTTGTATTATTATATTATTTACCTATTTATGCAATTGATTAAACACAGACTAAGATGAAAAGAAGATGACAAAATTATTGAAAGTACGTTAAATCAATTTCTGTTTATGAGGGTGCTATATAAACAAAATTATAATTATTCCTGATACTTTTTGACATTAAAAAAATGGCAGTAGAAATATACAAGTCAAAATACATAAAACCCAAAATAAAGGAATTGAACATGTGGATAACTCCATTAAATGTTCAAATCTTAAACTCATCCATGATTGTTTTTAAAATCATCACAAACTAATTTCTCTGTTTTAGGTGTCAACAAGTGGGATGTGTTCCCTTCAGAACTTAAACTGGATCAATTTCTCCTCTTGGATTCAGGCTGTTGCCCTGCGGACAAGGGAGAGCCGCTAATTTCTCCTCATTGAGCCCCAGCCTGACCTCATCCCAGCATTTGCCTCAGTGGGGTGTGATTTGTGTTTAACTCTTTTGTTGTGATTGGATGGTACAATATGGGCGAAGTAGGCGCCCTGAGGTACGTTGATTCTTTTTGTTGTTGTGAAAAACTGTGTGGTCATAAATAAAACATACTGATGACTGTTGAGATTGTTTCCAGCAAATGTTTGGGATTCGGTGGACTTGGTCCTGCTTATGTTGAGTGTTGGTCACCCACATGAAATGGGGGCTCGTCCGGGATTCGGACCCAGAACCTCTTGCACTAGTAAAGTGGCCAGGTCAGGGATCACCAACCTTTCTGATCCAGAGCAGAGGAGTTTTATGGAGGGCTACATCTTTGATTTAATGGCTGTAAACAGTCTACATGTTACACTTTACCTTAAAATATTGAGTACTTGGCGAACAATAAGCTACATAAGACCTGTATGTTTACTTTTTAATGTTAATGAATTCTCACAATCATTATAACAATTGATGAATGGATGATATGAGACATTTTACTCTAGCAGGTTCCCTTTCTGCTTTAGAAACCATTTTCCAGGACTTTTTCTCCCCTCTCCCGACACACAAACTTTGCAGTGTCCTTTTCTACTTGTATTCCTTAAAATTTGTACATTTACCCTGATTGCTATGTTTATGCCTTTTCCATCTCAAGGTCTGGCTGTAACAAATCTATGTATATCATAAATTCTCTGACTTTCTAAGAAATTATGACAAATTCATCATAGGATAGCACGATGCCACCCACAGATTCCAGTGTGACCAACTTAAATCCCCAGGTTAATCTAATCTAATCTAGTCTTCTTAAAAATAAGATTAAAAGTTGCTGACCAATATCTCTGTCTAGCTCCATTGTATCATACTGAATCTAAAATGTATTTATCTCTAACTCTAGGACATGAACAATGTCTGACAGCCATCTTTTAGTCTAACTTTTATGTCGTGTCTTGTCTATTTACGCTGTTTTCTAAAAATATATTTTGTTGATTTACTGTTGAAGTTGCCTTAATTTCATTTTTTTCTTATTTCTTTTTGTCAACATTGTTTTTGGTTTTTATATTTTATTCCTTCACTTGCATTATTTTATCTACTCATTATTTTATGGCAAAGTGTGCAACCAAGGACATTTTTAATTAAGTACATAAGTTTGATTTTTCTTCACTAACAAGGTCGAAGGAGGATAAATAACTTTCTAATACATTTTAAGCTTTTCCAGGACATTTTTTCAAATTTTCCATATGTATTTCATGACTGGAAAGTTGGTCATTCCTTTTCCCGGTTTTTCAGGATGTATGATAACCCCGTCAAGCTTGCACCAGCTGCACAAAACACATTGACCCCTGCAGGTAAAAGCTGGATGGGGAATACACAGTCTTTAAATGTGAAACACTACATTTGTTGCCTTTGTATTGCTGTAATAATTTATGAGTAAAACATGACATTCAAATAAAAATGGCTATTTATTTCAAGGTCTTTGGCGTTAATGGGACGTCCCAGCAGGCACCCTGTTTCCTTCCACTGCCTGCACACTCTCTCACTGTGAAACTGCCTCATTCTGATTTTATTGCTTTAATTTCCAGACAGCGTGTTTGAAGGGAAGAAGACACCTGTGGATAATTCTACTTCAGTAAGACCTGAAGGACCATTGTGAGACCTGTTTGTTAAATTTACAGCCAGCTCTGCTCTGTACCTGATCTGCTGCGTTCATAATGACCCCTCTAAGATAATATAACAGCAGCAAAGATTCAAATTAAAAGTAGCAGCAGGTCTCTGCGGTGCTCTTTTTCTTGTGTTTTATTAATTAACCTCTAAGCCGTACGCAGCAGCCCACATTTTAGCAGCACAAAGTGTTAGCTTGTAGGCAGCTCGCCATATCGACTTAATAGTATACAGCACAAATCTCACAGCTTATCCGCCCTTAATCCCTCTATTTCCTCCAAACATCAGTCCTCCTCTCCTCCCTCCCTGTCACACTCAATGTGTTGTGACAGCGCCAAAATGCTGCAGCGACAAAGACGATAACAGGGCTGAAAACGCCTCGGGCTGTAAAAGCACATTCTCCAGGGCGTGCAAGTCTTCCCACAAAGAACTGCAGAGCCACTGCGTGTTTGGATGACTGATCGGAGACTTTATTTCTGCTGCAACCCCTTTTTTTTCCACATGATGTGAAGATTGTACCGTCACTTATAAGACGTGATTCATGAGCTTTTGAGAGCTGCAGTGTTATGGATCTAAAAAAGAATGGCACCGTCACAGAGACTGATTTCCCTCTGGTGTCTGTGCGGCATGAATATGCGATACGACTGGCCTCTGTAATTGTTGGTGTTGTTTGTTCTGCAGAAACAGCCTGCAGGAAAAGTCTTACAAATGCAAATATTGCAGGGAATCTTCTGGTAGATTACGAGGCTGCAAACAGAATAAGCCCGCAGTGAGAAATCAGATTAAAAAAATGGTGATAGCAGCCGTGCTGTCCCGTACCTGCTGTCCTTATTCGAACCATCTGCAGAGTAGAACCGCAGCAGAGATAGAAAACAACAACAACAATGCTGTGCTGAAAAAAACATACACTCAGCTGTGCTGGACTCGTGTTGGACCACCTTTAGCCTTCAGGACTGCCTTAATTCTCCCTGAAGTCAATCCATAAAGTAATGAACACATTCCTCAGAGATTTGGGACCATATTAACGTGTTAAAAGTCGACTAAAGACCTGCCTTTCAGTCTGCCGATTATATTTATGATCATTATTTCATCTTATTAACTAATTTTAATCCTCTTAATCTGTTTTATATCTCAATTTCAGTTCAGATTTATTGTTTCAGAAGTTTTCTTTGGTAATTAATTTTCATTTTCAGATTTTATTACACATTTGGTGTTTGGCTGAATGTCATACTACCATATTTTCATTAAAATATTATTTTAATTATTTTTTTTCTATAGTATTTTTTCACATTTTTCATCAGGATTTTTTTTTTTATTGTTTAAAGTCTTACCTCCTTTGTTTCCCCATTTTTAATTTAAGATAGCATTTTCTTAGTCCTCTAATTCAGCTTTCTGTCAGAATCTCCTCTTGAAGGATAAGTTCGGTTTCTACAGCTTTCTCATTGTTTATAGAATGAAGTAGAACAATATACTCACCCAGAAGGCTTTCCTGATCCAAACAGTGCTTCAGGAGACATTTAGATACATAATCGAGCGGCAGACATCCGTATAATGGTAGCACACGGGGCATGTATAGCGCTGCTCCTAAAACTGCATTAATCGTCCAAAAGCTCATTAGTTTCACCAATATTTCATCATGGTCCGCTCGGACTACACCTCCAGGACAGTCTGTGCTGCTCCACCCATGTTTTTGTGACTGTGCTGACTTCTGAACTGAAGACTGTTCTCTGGCCAGCTGTTCTTCTCTTTGCCTCCGCGTCCTCCTTTCAATGAGCTCCTCATCTGTAAACTCTGGCTCGAAACTGTGATGGTACGGCCACACCGGACGCGAATTTGCCTGGACGCCTGTCGAGATTACATACAAAGACAATGCAAACACGTGTCTTGATGCAAATTCGCCCCGGCCAGCGCGTTGGACACGTTTGGCGCGGCGCGTTTGGAGCGTCGAGGCGTTTTGACGCCCCAAACGCCTCGACGCTCGAGTTGAAAATATTGAACTTTCAACGCCAGTTCGCGTGACGCTGTGGCGCGGCAGCCAATCAGCGATGACATCCCCCCCCCCCCAACGTCATTGATTTGATGACGTGTGACGCTCCAGCCCCCTGCACCCGCTCAAACCCCTCTCAAAGATGGAGGAGAGGTTGATCTGCGCTGTTTGCTATCATCCGGAGTTATTCTACTCGGCGTGTGTACTCTACAGAGACTGGAACAAAAAGGAGCAGGCTTGGGTGAAAGTCGCTGAGGAGACAGGTTTTGAAGGTAAGTAAATGTAAATATTCGTTTCCAGCTGGATTTGCCTGCACGGGTCATCACTGAGTCCGATTGGCTCCGGCTCTCTACTGCGCCTGTGCCAGGACGCCCGTTGTCCCTCAGCTTGTCAAAAGGTCCAGCGTCCAGCTTCAAGCGTTAAGCGCGGCGCGTCACAGGCTTTACGCGCGTTTAAATTCGCCAATTCGCGTCCGGTGTGGCTATAGCATAAGGACACCCATCATATCCAAATTTCTCGTCCACAACATCGTCATCTGATAGATATTCGTCCATTTTGCACAAAACTGAAGTCATCAGGTGGCGGTCACCCCTGAAACAATGGGCCATAGCGCGGCAGCCGTAAAGAAAGTTTTCAGTTCATAGGTCAGCACAGTCACAAAAACATGGGTAGAGCAACACTGGACTGTCGTGGAGGAGTAGCGCGAGCAGACCATGATGAAATATTGGTGAAACTATTTAATGATTTTTTGGACGATTAATGCAGTCTTAGGAGCGGAGCTATACATGCCCCGTGTGCTACCATTATACAAATGTCCGCCGCTCGATTTTGTATCTAAATATCTCCTGAAGCACTGTTTGGATCAGGAAAGCCTTCTGGGTGAGTATATTGTTCTACTTCATTCTATAAACAATGTGAAAGCTGTAGAAACCAAACTTATCCTTTAATGTCTTTGTGTGAGTTTTGTATGTGGATTGTGAGGGGGGGTAGGGTCTTGTATTTTGATTGTATGCAGTCTTCTGCTTTATGTTTTTTTCGTTTTTTTATTTTTCATTCATTTTATTTTTTATGTAAAGACTTTTGTGCTACATGAGTTTGTATGATAAGTTCTATACATATAAAGTCTGATTGATTGATAGCATCATGCAGCTGCACATTCATGATAAATCTTGAGCCCCGTTCACATTGACAAAAAAATCCTGATATGATCTTCAACTGGCAGTCCATGGGCCAAATCAGTAGTGTTGTGCTCAAGACCACACCATCCGAGACCAAGACTCGCCCAAGACCAGAATACACTGACACCAAGGCAAGACCAAGACTTTTGGGAGTCAAGACTGAGTGGAAACCAAGACCGAGACAAGACCAAGACCATCAAAACCAATTTTATAAACCAAAACAAGGTTGAACAGTTGAGGGGGGTGTCCCACAGTCACAACACCAGGAAGGCTGCAGTCATCACAGGGGAAATAACACAAGAATCAAAGCTTTTAGTTGTTTTATCAAGTGTTCCTCCTTATTCACATAACTGAAGTTGAAGAACAGCAGATCAGTGCTGGTCCTGATCAGTCTTGACGGAAGATCCCTTCCAAATGTGGTCCTGCGACCAAGACTGGTCTCAAATAACACAACACTACAAATCAGGTCCCTAACAGCTTTCACATGGCCCCCTAAAGTCTTAACAAATCCTGAAAATGTGAGCAGGAAAGTTTCAGTTTCTTTGTTTGCTTGTTTTAAGGCTGTCATATAGTGGTTTTGCTCCCTGCAAGTATTTACACAATCACCAACACCAGTTGTAATTAAACATTTTAATCAGGAATGGATTCATGTTTTACAGAAGCCCACCTGTCTGCCAAAATTTAACCAGGAGTTTGACCATCAAACCCTGTCATGGAAAACATTTTGCCATTATGTCTCAATGGGCCTTGTGTGGCCTACAGCTTTGTGATTGACAGGGACTGATCCACTGTTTGAGGGCTAAGATTCATTCAATTTGGAAAACATGCCTATTTGAATTGACATGTTTATTAGACCAAAATATCAACATTATTTTATCTTATCTTAACATTGGCAAACAAAGTGCATGTGAAGAAAAAAATAGCCCTTGTACAAATGTAATTGATGATCCATGCTGTTTATAGTTGAGTCATATGTTAAAACAGTTACAGAACTTTCAGCATTTTCAGGCAGTCATGCTTTTAATCAGTAAAGCTTTCTGGAGGAGGACGTTACCTGATGGTCTTGATCATGCTGAGGCCCATCTCCACACAGCAGTGGGCGTGATCCTGTCTGGGCTCGGGTAGACCAGACACACAGTAGTAACAGTCTCCAAGGATCTTTATTCGTAGACAGTGATGCTCCTGAAACACAAAACTCATAATTCAAACACCAGCTGAACGGCAAACTGGAATTTAAACACTCAAATACAGACCACTAGGGGTCTCATAGGACAAAAGGTGATGTGTAGGGATGTGCTGTTAGCTTCACCAAACCGCAATGGTAGCTGTTAGTTATACTAAGGACTAGTCCTGTGCTCAAAATATCGATTAGGCAAAATATCGTCATGCACTTCTTGGGGATACGTGTATTGATACGGATTCTACAGAATCGATACAGCCTCAATGTTTGAACAGTTGTTGTAAATACACTTTGGGTAATATTAACAATGGCACAGTTCAAAGTAGAAGCCAAGCTACATGATAAAACACATGTTCCAAATTTAAACTTAAGTCTACTATCTTTGGGGACCTGAATTAAAGTTCTTAAACTGATTGAAGAATGATTTAAAACTCATGCTTGTTCTTTTTCTTCTTGTAATAAAACCAAAAATTGCGGGGAATTCTGTTAAAAGCGCAGTCATTGTTCACAATTGATGTGTATTGGGATACGTATCTAATCGTGGGGTTGCTGGAAATACCCAGCCCTACTAAAGACTGTGTTGAGTAAAGTAGAGTTTAGCAGGGTGCACACAAAACGATTACCAGGTTGTTTTTGTCCCAACTTTGCCCCTTCCTGACCAAGGATGGCTAGCACCCGATTAGCTTCTGTCTTATAAGATTATCCTCTTAGATTATCTTGTGGCCTGAGGTGTGTTAAGAGTGAATTTGTCCTGATAATCAGGTCTGAAACAGGTCAGGCTGACAATCGTAGATATTAAACTTGTTAATTGTGACGTGAATGTAGCCAATCAAATAGCAAGCTGACTGAGGAACAAGGAAGCAGGCATGAATATAAACAAACATGGCTGAAATGGAACGTAAACATAAGGTTCAGTAGACTTAAAGGAACACTACAAGCAAACAATGATTTGGCCTCATTTTCTACTCACCCTCATGCTGAGCAACACTCTGGAGCACTTTTTTGATGTCTCAAATGCAGCCGGGGGTCCGGGGGGATTTTCGCTGTCAACAAACGTCCATCTAACCGGGGATAATGGCGCCCGTAAGTGTAAGTGTACTTCCGCAGTGCACGTCTACGCGCGCTCCCTGCACTACGTAAGCCGTCTGGATTGGTCTGCCGCGGCTTACGTAGTGCAGGGAGCGCGCGTAGACGTGCACTGCGGAAGTACGATATAGCACTGTTTAGGCTCGAAAAATGTACTAAATGACCTCGTTTCGAATTAATTATGGACGTTACCCGCTCAGGACACTTGGATTACAGCGGACGAGCAGTATGAAGGAAAATAGGCACGTTTTTGTGGACTTTTATGGACCTTTTTTTCGGGCTCCGTCGTCCCGTGTTAGATGGACGTTTGTTGACAGCGAAAATCCCCCCGGACCCCCAGCTGCATTTGAGACATCAAAAAAGTGCTCCAGAGTGTTGCTCAGCATGAGGGTGAGTAGAAAATGAGGCCAAATTGTTGTTTGGGTGTAGTGTTCCTTTAAGAATCGGAGGACCAGATCACTTGTTTATGTAGTCTTCCCTCGTGGCACGTGCATGAAAAGTCAGACACTTTCCTGACTGTGAAAATAATGTTTGTTCCGCTGACCTCTGAATTTTCATGTCAGAATTGTGAGGGCACCACATTTGAGCTAAAGGTGGTTTAGCTATGAAGTCTTTAACTTAGACTTACTGAAGTTCCCTAGTTTGCTTTCTGACTTCAGGAAGAGTGCGAGTTGACATATGTGACTGGACTCTTGAAATTTCCAACCTCAGTGATGAAACTGAAGGAATCGTTTGGCCCTTTTCACACATGCAAGTCAGAAATTTCTGAAAATAGTATGGGTGGCCTACCTAGAAAATTCCCTGACTCACTCGTTCGCAATCGTACGCCACAGCAGGTTGTCCTTCAGTTTGTATAGCCCTTTGCAGTCATACAACCTGGAAATTTATCAGAAGATACCTGGGGTATCTCTCCAGAATATTTCACAATTGGCCTCTCACAGAAGGAAGCTTTCCTGTAACTTCATTCATACTGGATTCCACAGTTGTTCCCTCTTCTCATAGGTCCTCTCCCATGTTGTGTGTTGTGTTTTCTGGTTGTTGCCATAGACCAGGAGTGTCCAAACTGTGGCCTGGGGGCCAAATGCGGCCCGCTGTCCATTTTGAACTGGCCCCCGAAACAGTTGAGGAATCAAGACATTTTGATTACAGCAGCAAATACCATCAATCGTGCACATTTTCTGCTGTATTTACTTGGCCACAAGGTCTCATTTGCAAAGTATATTGCAATATTCATCTTCAAATACCAAATTCTTGCAGTTTACTCTTGTTTTGTGTCTGAAAGCGAAGATAAGATATTAGTGTGTCCAATCTCTGCTGCTCAAAAGGTCTCCTTCGTACTAGGTGTAAATCTAGTAATAGCCCAGGGTTACAAAGGCCCCACCTATAAACCTTAAAACTTTAACTTCAATACACTGAAGGTGAGGCGTGGAAAGTGGCTCAGTTGTCCATGTATTCCTCTTTATGTGGCCCTCCATGTAAAAAGTTTGGACACCCCTGCCATAGACAGCGTTTATGGTTGTTACTATGTTGCTTCTTCTTAGTTTTGGTTGCACCACATTTCATCACGCAAGATTCCTGTCTTTGAGGACGAGATGCTAGATCAGGGGTGGGACACGCAAAACACAGTACGATCAAATGCCATTCAATGTCTGATTTTTATGTATGGGCTCTCTAGCAGATAAAAAAACCTCTTCGGACTTAGAAAATCCTAATGTGTGGACCCTGCTTTTAAACCAAACCCTTCACTGAACAGTCATTTTTTGAGTTCATCTTTTAATTTCAGCACACAATGTTCAACATACGATGCCTTTACAATAAACCACATGTAGTCTAAATGTATAAGTGGATGAACAACAAATAAAGCCTGTCAGGTTGTTCTGCACTGATTCACAGACTGAAGCACCAGTCTAATATCAGCTTTTTTGTTTAGCATAAGCTTTTTATCCTGTGACAAGAGTTTTATTTAGATTTCACAAGCCCTCAAAAGCAGAGACGGTAAATATAAGTGGTGCAGAGTAATACCAGAGTTTCCTGTCAGATATGAAGGGGTTTGGCTCCATATTGATCCTGTTCTGGGGAGAAAAAGCAGCTTAAATGACACAGAAACTCTGATTCACTTACGTGTGCGAGGCGGTCAAAGCGTGCAAAAAGTTCATTCAACATTCGCACCAGCTCCTGCGCGGACAGCGTCGTGGAGAGGTTTGTGAAGCCTTTAACATCTGCGAAAAGAATGCTGAATAAAATATGGACATGTCACTTTAATATCCAGGTCACCGAACAAATACTTTCAATTTTAAATATTGCATACATCCAAGAAATTAAAAAAGCTTATTTAAAAGGTCATTTTTCACTTTGACAATAAAATCTTTACTGCACAAATGATTTAAAAACTTATTTGTCCCCCTGATCCACCTCTATTCCTGTTTGGGATGCTCTATTAGAGTTCCTGTCGCTTTAAGACATCCTTGCCCGTGTAGCTTAGTCCTCTCCGGTTGGTTGACTCGTCTATTCTATGGTAAATGTTTCAGTCAAAGTCATCCTAGGCAGCCTTTGCATTCTTACTAGAGTCTATGCTTTGGGAGAGCCAATGGGCTTGAACTACTGACCAATAACATATGATGTCAGAGTGGTAGATCTATTCAGGGTACTAGAGAATCAGCCATTTCAGGCATCTACTGGTGCTTTATAGGGGAGGGAAATTGAAAAGTCCTTATGCTAAAGGCTTTTTTTGCACACAGAGGTAATATTTCTCAAGAAGGAGGCGAGTAAAACACACGAAGAAGGGCGTTCAATACTTGAAAAGCATAATATGACCTCTTTTTCACTCACTAAAAAAACTGTCATGGTAACAACTTTCTGTTGATAAAATGGTCAAAATGAAAGCAGCTCCTCACCTGACATTCTCATAGCGGTGGATGTAGATTCTGTGGAATTGATGCTGGAGGTGTTCGTCCTCTACATTTGTCATGTCGTTGATCATTTCCAAAACTACAAAACGGGGAAGGACAGATAACACCAGTCTCTCCTGTAGGGGAGGGAAACAAGCCAAATCAGTCATTTCAAGCAATAACACACAATCCTGTTCTTCTTCCAAACCAAGGCTTTTTTCTCACATATGATTTGGTCCAAAGTTTTTAATATGAACCTCATATCAAATTATGAGATTCATTTTGAGCTCAAACAGAAATTCACCACTCTATTCCCCAAAACTTTAAAGCCAACAAACACAAAACGCTGCAAACCAAAACATAAATATTTCGCCTGTAGCCTCATTGTTTCTTTTTTTATAACTGAGTGAAAGTTGGTGCTTGGTCCATAACCTTAATATCCTCTGAAAGATTTTATTTGGTTATTTAGTTTAGTTGAGTTTTTCAGTTTATGTGATAGGGGCCATGCACAACACAAAAGCCGAGCCAGAGTTGGCTATCAAACTATTTAATTTTTTTTTTTAATACAAAAGTGGACATCTGCCTCTAGGTTCACCTCTGGCTGAAGTGAGGCTGTCAGGTTGGTCAACTATAGTGTAAATACATAACCAACATAAATGCACTTATGTTACTTCTTGTTAATAAAAATACCTCAAAGGCACAAGTAGCTCCAGTAACTACAGAAATTGAAGAATGATGAGATGGATTTACTAGTCTGGTGTACACATGACCAAGGGCGTAGGTTTGATTTTGACATTGGTGGGGACATAAAAGTACACCAAGATGGCACTCCTGAAAGTTGATGTGTTTTGAATTTATGTTTTTAATGCCATGTAGAGCTGATGAAACAAACAAGCAAACTATCATATTCAGAAAAAAATTCTACTGGTATACTGTGTTCTTTATCCCCAACCTCTCCTCTTAAATCTCTACTGTCTGTTCTTTGACAAAAATATATTGATGCATGACATATGAACAGTGGGACCATTTGGAATCAATTAGAAATGTTGATGGTATGGTAACAATCTGATATATATATATAATACCAAAACGAAAAGGACTACTGATAAGTGTATTCCCTAACAAAATAAATGTATAAAGTCATGTTTTTTATCCAAGGTTTTATTGTATTTTTTCCCCACAATTTTTTATTGTTGGTCTTAAAGCCCCAGTCACACATTCCCGTTTCTCATGGCGATTGTGCACGATTGTCATAATCCTGATAAAGCGTGCTTTGGTCGTGGTGCATGCGCTACTTGGTCTGGATCAGCGTTGTATAGTCGTGGATGAACGGAGGGGAACGTAGAAGCTCCACGACAGTTTTGAACAGTTCAAAACTGTCGTGGAGAATCGCCGCTCTCGGTATAGCGGGATGGAAGCCTAATGCAGTCCTAATCCTAATGCGAGCGGTATTAGCGTGGCATGTACGGAGCTCAGTCGGGCTGAACGTGGCCCAATCGCAGCTCAATCCTGAAAGCTTTATGAGGACGACAAGGATGTATCCGTATGAGCCCCGACTGTGTCCCGTTCAAGACGGCGCAAGCGACGGGGCTCAGTCGGGGCTTACGTGACGCGAACTGAGCTCGAGCGGGGCTGACGTCCTGCCAGCGGGATGGAATCCTTGTCATATGTTGTATTAACCTAACTGGAGCGGGACAAACGACCCCTGAAGTGCTGTAGCTGCGCCACTGACGGTGTATTTACGGAGTGTCTCCAGGGGTGAGACAGTCACTTCATCCCGTATCATAGCGATCACACCAGCCTCCTCAATTGTGTACAGCCGTGCGCAGTCGCTATGAGAAATGGGAATGTGTGACTTAGGCATAAACAGTTGCTCCCTTTCAATACACAAATAACATATGGATAATAAATAAAATATTCAAAATGTGTATCTCTTTGGCATTAAACATAAGCATTTTTAGTTATAACATTATATACTATGCATGTGTTTTGTGTCAGGGACCATGTGGTAGTGGCATAATATTGATAGGGACATGTCCCTAGCGTCCCTACCCAATTCTACGTCCCTGCACATGACATCAGCTGGTGACTAAACAGCAGCGCCATAAAATCAGTAAGATGCCGCCATACCTCAGATAAACATGACACCTTGTCAAAAACACTGCAATCTCAGTCCATCAGTGAACCTTTTCTGTCCTGCAGCTACTCAAAAAAGAGTTGACAAGCCTGCAAGGACATTTAGTTGTCCAAGCATGGCCAAACCCAACCCCTTTGGTTAGGGCGTTAAACAGTGTTAATTTTGTTGACTAATTATTTTTGTCCTTATTTTCATCAACAACCTTTTTCCCCTGATGAAAACTAGATGATAACCAATAAAAACAAATGGACATGGACAAAAACTAAACCTAAATTAACTGACATTTTCATCAGCAAATAAAAACTAGACTAAAATGTCTGACAGATTTAATCCAATCAGACCTAATATGGTCATGTAGGAAGTAGAGACAAGTGATGAATCTATCCAATCACAGCTACTTTGGTTGTGTGGAAATGTTGGATGAGTTCAGAGGGACATCCAATCACAGCTGCCTTAGCTTGGTGGTGGTGGGATAAGTTGTGGAGTGATCCAATCAGAGCTGCTCTCTTTATGAATTGATATATTCATGTAGAGCAGGTTCACTGTTTGTTGTCAGTTCTGGTATTGTAACTGAGATGCTCTGCCAGGTAGCCTAAATAAAGGTGACTGCATTTCACACAAAGGAACATTTGTCTCTGTTCATTTAAACATTCAGACTTTACTAACATGCAATAAAGGGTTATTAGATGTTTCATTTTATCCAAGAGAAAAATATGACTTCAGAGATTCAAGGAAACCTAATAAAATGTCTTTCCCTTTACACTTTAGATTTTAGTCGACTAAATTTACAGTAGATTTCAACAAACACGTTGCAACTTTTTCCACCACTTTTTACAAAACATGTTATTTATTTTTTATTTAACCTTTATTTAACCAGGAAGGTCCCATTGAGATTAAGAACCTCTTTCTCAACGGAGTCCTGGCCAAGAGGCAGCAAAGTTACAAAGTAAAATTATGGCAATTTACAATCAAGATGCAACATGATGCAATATTGAACATTTCTGAAAACAAATTTTTAAAAAATCTGGAAGCTCGTTTTGTTACATTGAATTTGAAAAGTTTTGCTGCAACATTCATAAAAAATGTTCGCAAAATAAATCATGACATGAATGAGAGAGGGGTAAAAGAAGCCATTCATGTCAAACTAGAACGGCCATCTTTAAACAGAGGAGGGGGCCTCAGACACCACTTGTCTCCCACATACAATGCTGTCTTTGGAGCCCTCCCAAGGAGGCGCAGCCGTCCTTCACACCTTCAGCCAGGTGACCCTAACGACTCGCATAGGAGAGCCGGGGGTGAACAACTGCCCAGCAGGGCTATTGTCCCACTTTAACACCTAACGAGCCTTTGGCTCGGTCACATAATGACTTGTTTTTGTGCTTTGCTACCTCCCTCCTGGTGTATAAATATCCTTACTCCCCACCAGGATCTTTGGAACTGAAGAAGCTACTTGGATGAGAAGCGAAACGTTTTCTACTCACACGAGCTTGGTCCAGTTGACACGATTTACGCTTTGTTTGAGATGTTCGCAAAATCTTGGAGGGACTGTGTAATACATAAATGCAGTCTGAATGTGAAGAAGCCACTACTGAAGCTGTTAGCATCTATGCTAATCTCTGTTGGGTGGTCACTTCCTGCTGTCGTCTCCTCCTCTGGTTGGACTGTGCCACTTTGTGATGCTCACAGTTGTTGATTGGAGCGTGGAAAGATGGTTAAAATCAGGTGGATCCAGCTGCACTGTGTGGTTTTAAAATTTTCCTTTATAAACTGATTTTTCCCAGGAAAAAGCCAAAAGAGTTGTGTACTTGCATTAGGCTTAGATCTAAATCTTTAAATATCTGAAGACACTTGAGCCCTTTAAAAGCAAAAGTGCAGGGAGACCCTAACTCTCACTTATGCACTGCTAAGAAGTTAAATAATCTACCACGTGGTCCAGAAAAAAAGGCTGTGGACGTCATTTCATGTCATCACATGACAAAAAACTCCAACAACAGGCCGCAAAACTGCAGTTAAATGACACAGATCCTCTATTTCATTCCAAACTTCAACATACAGTGCAGTTAAAGCTGGTTAGCTCAAAAACCGAACTTGAATGTATTTAGTGTATATATTTAGTTTGAATGCGGCCTGCAGTGGATGACATAACATCCAGATTAAGAGCAAACAGGGATTAGACACAAGGCAAAGAAAAACTATTAAGCAGCGAACACAAGTGAATAAATCTTGTCAAAACAAATTACATAAAGGTCTGTTTGTAAGAAATGATTTAAAGGAAGGCTCTGCCAGCCTAAGCTCCTTCAGCAGGATCCTGAAAAGCTTCCAGACCCTCAGAAACAACAGAGAATACATCCCTCAGTTATTGTACTGGTGCGCTGGCTGAGGCAGAAACAGATTTGGAGTGGGAGACATGCAGTGTCGCAGTGTTTCCCTGCAGCGGCGCCAAGTAGCTGCCCTCTTTATTACTCAATACATGCAAAACAAAACTGGAGTTTCTACACCCACAAATCCAGAGTTACAAAAGAGACAGTGCGCTAAGTCCTGAAACTTTATGGACTATGAACAAGAGGACAGTCTAATAGGTGGGCTCTTTAGCTTTTTTCTACTTAAAGTCACATCAGTGTATGTACCTCATGCTACTACTTAAATCAACATTCTGCAGATCCATCTTAGTCGTTCAATATATACTGCCTGGCCAAAAACAAAGTCGCCACATGGATTTAATTAAGAAAATGGGTACAAGCACACATCCTGTGGTCGTGGAAAAGCTGTTCGTCTGTTTAAGAAGAGACAAATCATCGGCATCAAGCAGAGAAAACATCTAAGGAGTCTGAAGAAACTACTAAAATTGGGTACAGAACTGTCCAACACATCATTAAAAACTGGAAGGATTATAGGGAACCATCGTCTTCAAGGAAGAAAATGTGGTTGGACAGAAATGCTGAATGATGGTGATCGATGAATCACTTAAACGTTTGGCCGAATCAAATCAAAGAAAAACAACAGTAGAACTCAGGGGTGTGTTTAATAGTGAAAGTAAGAGCATATCCACACACACAATGTGTAGGGAACTCAAGGGATTGGGACTGAACAGCTGTGTAGCCTTAAGAAAACCACTAATCAGTAAGGCTAACCAGAAAAAAGGCTTCAGCTTGCTAGGGAGCATAAAGATTGGACCATGGAGGCCTGGAAGAAGGTCATGTGGTCTAATGAGTCCAGATTGACCCTGTTCCAGAGTGATGGGAGCATCAGGGTAAGAAGAGGGGCAGGTGAAGTGATGCACCCATCATGCCTAGTGCCTACTGTCCAAGCCTGTGGGGGCAGTGCTGTGATCTGGACAAATCTGTGACAATGCAGAAGCTTCGAAACAATGACACAGAGAATGTGACTGTAATCAAAACTAAAGGCGGGACAATGAAATATAAGAGTGTGTGACCTTGTGGCAACTTTTTTTTTTTGGTCCAGGCAGTGTTTCTCACCAGTTTGTCTTAGAAAGAGCCCATATAAAGTGTTTGGGGAGGGCAGGACCTTTCACACGCATATAAGGCAGGTTATTGGATGATTAATCACAATCACTGCCAATTAGCCAATTAGATAATATAGTAGGGGGGTGCCACTGCCTCGTGAGCCACTTTGTAAACTTAACTCTTGGCCAATCATGTCAGATCAAAAAACATCCTTTCTATTTAGAGCTTGTAGTGATCATTTAATAAAGAAAGGCAGTCCAAGTCTGATAAAGCTGAACATCTATAATAGACCTGGTGTTATTGTCTCACAAGTGACTGTGTTGGCTGGTGCCCCATGCCTGCTTGCTCTGTGGTTGCTTTGGTGAGAATATCCTGTTATCTCCATTGAACACCTCTGTTAACTAGTTCTATCTGGTTTTATGAAACCTCCTTTCTCCTTTAAGAACCGTGGACGCAACAACCCAAAAATAAGACCTTGACTTTTTGTGTTCCAAGAGAACTGTAGAAATATGATGCTGGAATCTCACCACACTGAGTCATTTGTTCTTCTTCTTGACTCTACATTGAGCTGCTAATTGAACAAAGAGAGTAAAGATCCACCATACAGATACAAACACGATTCTTTAACTGTGTCACCACTCAGACGCCCACAGCCTGACATAAACAGCACTCATGCAGCCGAGGCGTCAGATGTTTTCATCCCGTCTGGCTCATGATGCCGTTTTTTACAATAACAAAAATAAAGCCGAGTGTCCTCTGTGCTCAGTGGAGCTGCATGTCGCTGTCTGAGAGCTGTGGAGAGCCTCTTCAAACTGTGAGCTCAAGTGGAGAGAGAGAGAGAGAGAGAGCATCCTCTGCTCCATTCACTCCAAACACATCTATCTTCATTCATTACTGTCACGATGAATGAAAAGCAATCCAGTGAGGCTGTTTCAACACTTTACTCTCCCTCTACACAAACACGTGCATAAAGACACACCAACGCTGAACGACTGCAGAGTGAAATCAGTAAAGCAGATGAGTCTATGATGTGTCTAAATAACAGTCCTGTAATAGAGCAAGTGCATGAAATACACTTATGTAATCATCATCTTAAAATGCAGACATTACTAAATCTTCATCCCTGAAAGTGAAAGAGTATTTCTGTTGTGATGACGTCCTTGTGTCAGCTCGTGCGGCCTTGATTGGAGAGTAAAATGTGTAACCATGATGGTATGGCAGCAGGTGTTTCTTCAGTGCAGCTCTGGCTCTCAGCTCATCTTGTCTCGGCTGTACCCTGCCGACCTGTTCTCCCTGCTCTCCCCGTTGTAAAAGTGGAGCAGCGAATCCCCAAATTAAGGTCTAGACGGACAAACAATTCAGTGGAGCGCTGCTAATGCTGAGGCTGCTGCAGGGCCTGATGCTGAGGGTCCACTGTAAGAAGTGCTGGTTTTACAGCTTCACTGTTTATAGACTTGTAAATCTGAGGCCTGTCTGCTGTCGTGGACTCGTAAACCTGCTGTTATGATGAGTTTTGAATAGTAATATGATGATGGTTATAGGAAAACAATATCATGGCATGACAGGAAGCAAGAGATCAAAACTGAGAGGTTCTTGGTCCTTGCTCCCAGCAGCTGTTAGACTCCACAACAAAAACCTCTCTAGTGTGCAGTAAACCATATTTATGTGTATATATTCTGCACACACGTTAGCATGTTCTGTGAATATGTCACACATAAACAGGCATGTGCGAAATTGTTGGTACCCTTTAGCTTTAACACGCTTGTCTATAATTTTCTTTTTAGTCTCCTAATGGTGTGGCCACACCGGACGCGAATTCACAAAGATTACATACAAAGTCGATGCAGGCAGATTCACCCTGGGCGGCGCGTCGGAAGCGTTTGAGTCGAAAATATTGAACTTTCGACGCAAATTCGCGTGACGCTGTGGCACGGCAGCCAATCAGCAATGACATCCCCCCCGACGTCATTGATTTGATGACGTGTGACGCTCCGGCCTCCTGCTCCTGCTCAAACCCCTCTGAAAGACGGAGGAGATGTTTATCTGCGCTGTTCGCCATCATCCGGAGCTATACGATTCGAGGTGTGTACTCTACAGAGACCGGAACAAAAAGGAGCAGGCTTGGGTGAAAGTCGCTGAGGAGACAGGTTTTGAAGGTAAGTTCTGTAAATATTTGTTTCCAGCTGGATTTGCCTGCACGGGTCATCACTGAGTCCGACAAGCTCCGGCTCTCTACTGTGCCTGCGCCAGGATGCGCGTCGCCCCTCAGCTTGTCAAAATGGTCCAGCGTCCAGCCTCGGGCGTTACGCACAGCGCGTCACAGGCATTACGTGCGTTTAAATTCGCCAATTCGTGTCCGGTGTGGCCGTAGCATAAGACAGCTCTCTCCTTAGCATTCTGTGGTCCATGCTCAGTGTGGTGCACATCATGATACCAAACAGCACAGTGACCAATTCTCACCCTTAAAATAGGCAGACTGACTGATTACAAGCTTGGAGACACCAGTGATGGTAATTAAAGGACAAACCTTAGTTTAACATGTCCCTATGGTCAAATCAAGTTCAGTCTCTTCTAGTGGCACCATCATTTTTCATCAGGCCAGTTTCATTATTTTGTTTTTTAAAATATTTCTGCTGAACCACAATACAAAAAAAACAATGTCTCAGTTTCATTGGTTAATTTTTAGTAATTTTTTATTTATCCTTATTTTTGTTGATTTCAAGTTATTTAGGAGACCATGTGGGTTTTTCTTTTTTGTAACAGAAGGGTACCAACAATTTTGCACACGTCTGTAAATATCTCAAATATCTCTCTTTTCCATCTGTAATATATCAGTATGTACATCACAGAAGAGTATTGAAGTCATCGCAAAGATGAGATTAAAGTCAAAATTTCAAGATCAAAGTCGAAATGACAACAATAAAGTGGAGATAGAATTTGGTGATGAAAGTCGAAATGTCAAGAAAAATAGCTGACATGTCGAGAATAAAGTCAAAATACACTGTATGTTGACTTTATTTTCCACCTTCCACTTATTTTCTTGACATTTTAAATTTTATCATTATTTTGACTTTTGCTTATTTGACATTTCCACTTTATTGTTGACATTTTGACTTTTATCTCATCATTTCGACTTATATCTCAAAATTTTTACTTTATTCTCATCATTTCGACTTTAATCTTGACTTCCCAAAAATTACTTATTCCATCTGAAATGGCCCTAATACTCTTCTTTAGTACATAACAGCTGTAAATACTACTTATATTTTACTTATTTTCCTTTAGTTTCATTCTTTATATTTCTTTTGTTGTATTTTGTCACTGCTGTAAATTTGAGATTTCACCCTGTGGGACCAAAAAGGAATATTTTATCTGGTGTTTGAAAAAATAAAAATGCTTTAAAAGTGTTGCTACTTTTTGTTAGCACAGAATGTAGGGAAGCAGACATTGTTAGCATAGCGGTGTTCTGGTCAGTTATAATCTTAAGAAATAAATACTTAAATCTGAATTTTTCAGTGAGGAGCAGCATGAAACAGAACAGCTCTGGTCTTTTGCTTCTTGATGGACTACCTGGGTTTAGCTTAGTTGGTTGCTGTGGACATTTTGAGAATCAAGAACTATGAGATTCTGACAGATAATAAAGCAGTTCAGAGTTTTCAAGAAGATAAAAATTTAAGACAAACCCCTGCAGACCGCTGTCTCCAGCTGATGGATGATACTGTCCCACACATGACGGAGATTAAGTCATTTCAATTCATTCATTTCTGATGATATTTACAGCAGTGCATGAGGAGTGAGCGATAGTATCAAGGTTTTTTGGGGAGTCTCACAACCTCTATTTTATCACAATGCATTTTGTTCTTATTTTATCTTTTTACATTCGTATTTAGAAATGTCCAAACGAACGGGAGAGCCAACTCTTCAGGCCAGGACTCGGCTGTTCACTTACACCTGACGTTAGGATACTGGCCAGAGAAGACTGCTGCTTTTAAGTTTGAGGCCATATTTGTTAAACTGGAGAAACCATCCTTGAGAAGAGGTGGCAGACTAATCCACTTCTTATTCCCCACCTACAATTCAGCTTTCTTTCACAACACTGATGTCGTGCAAACATGGCAAACCTGAAGAAACACAGTAAATGAATACTTTAACCTGTTCAGCCCCAAAGTACCTGATTTCAGGAATGCTTGGTGCTGTCCAACAAGAACGTCAGAAAAAGGAACTATTCATGTAGAAATATAGTCATGTTGCACATCAAATTAAACAGGAAATACTCAGCTACACAACCATATAAGCCATTTTTACATACACCAAACACAACATCAGCACCAAGCAAATGAATTATCAAATATCCAAATCTGTTTCACTTTGATTCAAACTTGGGTTGCTTTGTATGGATTTCTTTGAATGGGAAAATGTAATGTAAATGTTTTCCAAAAAGAAAAAAATATTTTCAAAAACAGTCAAAAACTGCCCCAGATAAGCAGAAGAGGATAGAAACTGTTGTAATTTGGTGTAATGAACACCAAAAGTGACATAAAAGTGAAATATAAAGTTTAGTATATCAGAAATTTCAAATGGGACTAATGGAGCCAAACTGAGCCAAGATTGGGCCTGACCACTTTGTAGTAAAACCTCTGTAACTTTGCTCTGCATCACTTTATCAGACTCAAACTTGGCAGAAGTAATGTTCACATATTTTGACATTCACCCACAGAGTTCTAAAGCTGCAACTACATAGTTCCAAAGAGATATCCACAATAAAAACTTGTTTTTTTTAGGCGAGGATGAAATGTTCAAATTATTCTGACTTCTATCTTCATTTACTCTGTCCCAGTAACACATAAACTGATAATTCCACATCTGGACAAATCTCTCAAGTGTTTCTTTTATTATGACGCCAAAATAATTTAAATAGACCTTGTGGTTGCAGAGATACACTCTTTTCTTCATGATGTGTTCTTTTCGAGCAGAAGGCTTAAAAGAAGGAGCTAGGGTTTAACAGGCTAATATTTTTTAATCCCTTTGGGGAACTTTGGTTAAATCTTATAACCAAAGTAATAAACAGTCTAGGCCCACTTGGCATGGCCAATCTGGTGCCTGAGCCCTGTGAAACTTAGCTAGCATTTGTTACTCTTTTATGCCTCAGCCACTGTGACCTGCTTGTTGGACATTTCTTGCAGTGTTGACGGAGAGTAGGACGCCGTGGTGTGTGTCTGCTCCACTGGACATCGTCCCTGCTCGGACAGCTGAGAGCCGTGGACTCGGTATCAGATTGGCTTTGAAAGTCATGAGTGTAGATCGCAGTTAGCCGCAAGCTGAAGCCCTGCAGCAGCTCCCTGACAGTTTCTATCTTCATATCAGAATCGGCTTGTGTTAAGCAGAAAACACGCTGTTCCTTTGTCCTTTGTCGTGGTCGCTTGTGTGGTGGGTTTTTATTTTACACTTAAGTTTCTTATTGAATTTCTGCATTACAGTATGCAAACTACACCCCACTAAGTCTGAAGCAAAACAAGGTTGGAGATAAATGTATAGGTACAAGTTCATGTTTAGAGTTTTCTGACATACTGGCATACATTTTTAAATCGCCCAGATTGTCCTGAGAAAAAGTGACTTAAACCTGATGGTGTTTCACCAAATTTGATGACATAAGCACACCTGCATCAGCCCATAACCTGGTCACAGACAGAATATCAATACTCTTTGTAGATACCCTATAAAGCAATGTTAATTTTTGTTAGTATGTATATGAAATTTTCCATTATGTGTTAGCATCAGGCTAACGGACTTGTCACTCAGTTTCAACACATGAATACAGTCATGGCCTTTCTGTGTGATATTTGTATGTTTTCCTTGTGCACGTGTGGCTTCTCTCTGGGCACTCCGGCTTTCTTCCACTGTGATGGTCCCTGCCTTAGCTCTAAGTGCAGAGACCTGGCTAATATCTCCTCTCTCCTAGAGTTACCAGAGTGAACTGCTGTGATTGGATTGCCTGGTGCCTGGTGGATATAAAAGCCCAACCCCTATGCTGCTCGCTCTCTCTCTCACTCCACCTGGACTCACCTCAGCCATCTGATGCACCGTTTGTCTTAGTTTGTTCTGCTGATCAACTTCATGACTGTCTTTGTCATGGCCCTGAGCCAGGTTATGACAAATTGGGGGTTCGTCCGGGATTCGGAACCTGGACCTCTCGAACCCCAAGCGAGAATCATACCCCGTATTTATCATGGCCCTGAGCCAGGTTATGACACCACAGACCAAAACTATCCTCATTAGGTTGACTAGTGCTTCCAAATTGCCCTTATGTTTGAGGGGGACCTCCTACAATAGAAGGTTATTTTTAACAAAAGTAAACTATAATTGCTCTGATTTGTGCTGCCCAGAAATACCTTTAAATATTTAGCGGGTGTAAGTATTTACTTTGAACTCTATATATTGAAATTTTTTTCTAAGCAGAACATGTAATAAGAACATCAAAGCAGAATAGTATTTGCTGGTTTGTTGTCTCATTTGTTCCCTCCTGGTGAGGCCCACCTCACGTTGAAAACCACTGATCCACCATATATTTGTATCATATCCCCTTCAAAACAAACATCTGCCAGAGCAGCTTTAAATCCTCTTTCACTTCACGTCCAGTCTTTTGATCACAGTCTGACGTTACAGAGGCAACAGATTTCAGCGAAAACACACAGAGAAGGAGTCGATCTCACCCTGTGCCTCAGACAGAAACGAGGCTCCATGTTCTTACAGCATGTTGACAACAACACCAGCCTCTGATTGGTTCATATTAAGATGGTCTGCTCGGGTCGGGGAACCATCTTGGTCCATTACAACCATCACAAGCTCATCAGAGCTGAACGCTTCCAGGAAACACACTCGCTTAAAAGCTTTCTGTGGCTTCTTCCTTGGTAAACACAGCTCAGCGTGTCACCCTGTTTGTGTGTGTGTGCATGTCTGACTCACACTGTGTGTACTCTGGTTGTTTGTGTGTCCTGCCTGACGCACACTTCGTGTGACAGTGGATCGATGCAGCGACCATGTTCTCCTCCTCTCGGCGGGCTCATTAGTCGAGCTGCTTACATTTGCTCCTGTCGCCCGAGATCCATCAATCGCTCTGCATCCTTTATCAAAGTATCATCACGCCGCGCTCTGCCACCAAACGCCAGGATGCAAACACAGATCAGGCGGCGCTTTCTTCTCTTATGTAACCGTGTAGTTTTGGGTGCAGTGGTAATGCAGGGGCTGCTCAAAGTCAGCTGGAGGACGCTGCTGGAAATCTACCAAAATGTACAGACTGAAAGTCTGAGGCAGACAAAAACTGGGCACAAGTAAGACATTCCTGTCACCTTCACGGAGGTAGACCTATGGAAGCCTGAGTATCGCTGTTCCTGCTCCCAATCTGCTGGGACTCTGCTAAATGTTGCTCATGGTGGGTCAGTGTTGTCTCAGTGTAAGTGATTAATAAGCCCTCAAGCTTCTCTCCAACTCCAGCTCCACCCACTATCCCAAATATCTCTCTGGACTTGAGGCTATTGCTGCGTTCAATTTACAACTGAGCTGGGTAGAGAATAGAGGGAATGATGTCACATCCGAGTTATCAGCGTTAGTGTTAGCTGTTGTTAGCACACCCTGGATTGTAGTTCGCACACGTCACATGAAGAACGTAAATAACACTAAAGCAGCATTTCTATGTACATTGAACAATACTAAGTATACGGCTGATTTAGTGAGACAAACACTTGTCAGAAGTGCTAATACATGGAATATTACAGGAGAATACTATCTGTTTACACTGGGGGCAGCCATCTTTGATTGTCAACCCAGGGGTAGTGAGGATCCGCTGACTTCTCAGTATGAATTTTCTAAATTCAAGAGGCGTTCAAGTTGAAATTTCTTACTCAGAACTCAGAAATCCAAACTTCCCAGTACAACCAGAACACAGCATTAGAGCTCACGAATGCAGATATTTTTAAAAACAGAGGTTTTACTCCAATGTTTCAATGAGAAATATCCCTGTTGACAAAAAATGCATTAATGAAAAGTAAAGGGGCTGAACTTTTAAAAAAATATGTATATAAAACTTAGAAATGGTATCAGTAAGAACCCAAAGGTGTGAACATTAAGAGAAAATGTTTGATTTGGTTATAACCCCATCCTTTTATAGGGCTGGAGCCTATCTCAGGTGACTTTGGGCGAGAGGCAGGGTACACTCTGTGTCCAAACTTAATTGAAATAGCAACCGAAAGTGTAGTTGACTAAAAACTTTCGTTCAGATGGAGTTGAAATTCTTTGTTTTTTTCAGTGTTTTAAAAAAGATAATAGAGAAGCAAAATACAGGATTTTTTATAAACTGATATTTTTGACTAATTTATCACTGACACTTATTTTTCCTCAAGGCACAAAGTCTTGACTTTATGAAAACTGAATCAATGTGAGTACTTTTGTAGGGAACAGGTGTCAAAGAATAACAACACCTAACACATGTTGCAAGCCTAATTAGTATTCGATTAAAAAATTAAGCTCTTGATTCATAAATGTTTGCATACAATGATGATAAAATCTTGATTAACTGCCAGTGTGTGGTATGGCTAGGTATTTCCAGCAACCTCACGATACGATATGTATCCCGATACTAAGGCCACGATACGATACGTATCCCGATACTAAGGCCACGATACAATACGTATCCCGATACACGTAAATTGTGAACATTGACTATGCTTTGAACAAAATTCTTGACAAGTTTAGTTTTTCTTATAAGAAGAAAAAGAACAAGGATGAGTTTTAAGTGGTTCTTGAGAGACATAGATTCAGATCCTCAAAGATGGTAGACCTAAGTTCAAATTAAGAACGTATGCTTCATTATGTTGCTCGTCTTCTACCTTGAATTGTACCACTGTTAACATTAGCCAAAGTGCACTGACAACAACTGGCAAAATATTTAGGCCATATCGATTCTGTAGAATCTGTATCGATACACATATCCCGAAGGAGTGCGATACGATATTTTCCTGTATCGATATTTTGAGCACAGGCCTAATGTGTGGGTTCTCTCTGGATTGTCCCACAGTCCAAAAAAAAAAGCTCATTCGGTCAACTGGTGACTCAATGACCTTGGATATGAGTGTGAGCTTGAATGGTTGTCTGTCTCTCTGTGTGGCCCTGCAATTGGCAGGCAACCAGTTTAGGGTGTACCTCGCCCCCGGCCCAAAAGTCTGCTCAGATAGGTTCCAGTTCCTGCGACTCCAAAAGGTACAAGTGAAATAGGTAACAGATCGATGGATGGATAATTTTCCAAAAACAGTGCATTTGCCAACAAACCAACCACTGACCAAAAATCTTGGTACACATGAACAGTGGGTTGTGTCCTTGACAACAGATACACACTTGTGTACCATTGTAGACTCACCTGTCTCTGGTTCTCTGTCTCCAGTCGCAGCCGAGCCTCAATGCAGCGGCGCGTCTCCAGAAAGGCTTGACGCTGGGCCCGGTCTGACAGATAACTGATGAAGATCCCAGCGGTGTTCATACACATGAACAATACAGCCTGAGCAGCAACCTGAAACAAGCAGAGAGAGGTAGGGTTAGTGAAGCAGAAAAATCACTTTGAGGAAAAGCACACATTGAGGCTTTTGAAACCGAGTTATTCGCATAAATATAACAAAATATGAAAATGATGTTTAAAGATTTGTCGGCTGCTCCGGGAGGATTTTGTCACTTGTTGTTGTTGTTCAACTTTTACAGCACACAGCAGCATCAAGCTCTTGAGCTGTGTTCACACAAAGACAAACATGTTGCTTTGTACCTGAAGAACACAATTCTTCATACTTGTGAAAAAACATCTAGATTTGTATAGGGCCCTATAAAATCCACAATCACAGAATCCCTGATGGAATCATGGAAGTAGACATTAAAAGCAGAATTCAATACAAACACAGAATATCACGGAAACGACCGACATGTTACGTCAAAGTGTTTTTTTTTGACTAAATAGGAATGAATGTCTTGGGGAAACGCCCCGATGGGACCACTGAGGCTGTTGACAACACATGCTTCACTTTCCCTTCCCTCCTTTATTAACGATTTCAACATGTCACAGCGGCTGTCTGAGACATTGGCTGACCCTGTGTTCACACCAAAAGCGATTTGTGTGTCCTCAGCATCAAGCTGCTATTTATTTTTAATGATCACTGGCATTGAGGGGTGACGAGCGGTGTGACGCAAACGACACAAGCGACCTCGAGTGGCGGGTAAGTCTGCAAAAAAGCTCTGAAAGTTCAGAGTACAGGGCAGAGCGTTTTCCCAGCGGTTATATGTGTCAGGAGATCAAATGTTCTGCAAGTGTTTTCAACATACTGCCGACTGGATCTGTAAAGATATGTGTAAGGACCACCTGAAGGGTGTGTGATTATTTTTTTCATAACTTTATACATTGTCTCTTGCTTAAAGGTGCTCTGAGGAGAATCTATTACCGGCGTCATAAAGACTCTGCTACCAATGAGCACGCGCGGCGACTGTCATGATGCTGCGTTCCAGTAACCTCGGAAGTGGGAGTGACATCATCTCCGACTTATCGGCGTTCCAGTTGAAGTCGGAAAAAAACATGCCAATCTACCAGGCTATTATTAGCTGTTGTTAGCATGCCCTGTGTTTTTCACTATGGCAGCATTTTTGTAAATATAAGTCTAACAATACTATGTATACAGCTGATCTACAGCGACACACCCCAGTCAGAAATAAACTGATTATTACAGGAGCTAAGTAACTGTTCACACTGGGGGCATCCTCTTGGACTGTCAGCTCAGGGGTGACGAGGTTTCACCGAGTTCCCAGTCGGAAATTCCAACTTCCGTGGATGTTTCAGTTGCAGTTTCCTACTCGGAACTCGGAAATTCCTACTTCTTACTACGACTGAAACGCACCAAAAGACGTGGCCCAAGCAAAAGCGTCAAGTGTGTGCTTGTTGTGATGCTAATAAAAATGCAGCTCAGACCTTCCTCAGAACTCTGCATTGCTCTACTACGTCTTTTTTCAACAACTTACAGGATGCAAAGCAACGAGGTAATGTATGTCTTTCTAGTTACGTAGCGGTAGTTTTTGATGTGTGACAACAAGCAATTTTTGGAAAACTTATTATCGTAGTTTTGTAGCCAGATATATATCACTACTTACAGCCCGGTGCTCTAGGACGTGTCTGAATAATATAAATTTGCTCTAGTTTTAATTGTCTTGTTCGCGAAGTTGAGTATCAAGGCCGGTCCAGCCCTGTCCGACCTGACCACGAAGCTAAGGAATAGCATTTATAGCTAACCTATTTTGATGCTATAAAACTCATCTTAAAGTGTGTATTTCCATCAGGCATATACCTAAAAGTGAGACTTTTTTGTAATTACTTAGAAACTCCTCACAGTTCCTTTAAATTTGTGTACAAAACCTTAAAAATTAATGCTCAATAAATTAAGAACAGAATTTGAGAAAAAAAAGAAGAATTGAAAAAATGACAGATTTTGTAGGGCCCGTTTTGTATTACTTAATTTTCATGAAAGAAATTACGTAGATCAATCCAATCAATTGCTCGCCTAAGGCTTACCTGTGGCTGAATATAGATAGACAGTAATGTAGAATTTCCTGCAACATTTGCATTTTCCTGTCAAAGCCAGAGTTTTATAACCAAGGGCCAAATGCAAAAACAATGTAGAGATGACAGGCCATATCTCCCATTAGTGTGGTAATGTAAGAAATGTTGAGCCTATGCAGGTAAAGCCATGCTTAAATATGAATACCTCCTAAAGGGATAGAAAAGCAGTGACTGGCTACTCCAATAAGAACCATCCCATTGGATGTGCTCTTGTGGTGAAACTTGGTTACTTCCATTGGCTGGATGTTGGCTGGAACTTGGCAGGTATTCGTCTGCAAGTGATAGTCTTTGTTCATGGCTCCAAACCATTTTGGGTAGGACAATCAGATTTCAGGGGCTCCTGGTTGGCCAAGGGCACCACTGCATGGGCCCCTAGTCAAGACGAGTACGTCTGTCAAAGAAGTCCAAGTTATACACCGGAGAGTTCAAGCAGTAATCTGTGATAAATGCAACACTGAGTGCATTTCTGACATTAATCAACAGAGCAGATTCTCGAGTCTCACAAACAGATCTGCAGCTGTCCAGTGACATTACGGGCTTCTCAAGTGTCAAACATCGACAAAAGATCATCACGACTCAGGAAAGGGTTTAGTGATCTGACCTGCATAAAAGTGTGTCAAGATGACATTAAATATTAAAAACTGGAACATCACAGGTAAGCTAGCTACAAGCACAAGAAGTCAATGAGCCAAGACGTCCACTGAACAGAGACCAGAACATCTGAAACCAGATGAGACAAAGGGGCCAAGACAAAGGAATAAACCAGGTCAGCGAGCGCCAGCGAAGGAGTGACGGCTCAGACTGCAGAACGGGTTTAATGTTTTAATGCTCAAACCAGGCTGGAGGACATTGTTGCAGTATGGAAGCTGACGGCAGTTTTTGTTACTATCCTAAAGTATGTTCTCTCAGACTTGTTAGATGCACAATTAAAATCAATCAGTCAAACTTCATTTGTAAAGCACTTTTCACACAACATAACATGGTGCAAAGAATTACATAAAAATAAATAGATAAAAGAATAATGATCATACACACGCTAAGAGAGGATGCTAAAGACAGGTGATGACAACACAAAGCAGGAACAAAGGAGCTAAGATTATAATGTTAAATCTATGATAACAAATAAGACAGAAATGATGAAGAAACTGATCATATTAAAAAAAAAAACACACTTAGAAACTAACTTGTAAATAACGTAAAAACTAAAGAAATAATAAAGTGCCAAACACACTGATAAGCATGCTAAGATGGGTAAACACAAAACAATAACCCTGAAACTAAAACGTCGTAAGGAAAGATGAAACAGATCAAGAGGAAGACAAAAAACAACAGAATAAAATCAACTCAAAGCCAAATCCAAAGGACGGTCTCAGGTTTCTTTTTAAAATATGAAGGGCGGATATATGTTTTTGCCTATTACTTTGGGAACAATTAAAGACCACTACCTGAAGACCTGAGGGCTTCACTGAGCTCTTATGGGAGAAGCAAATCAGTCAAATAAGAAGGAGCAAGACCATTAAGAGATATAAAAAAAACAATATAAGAACTTTAAACCTATTCGAATGCAGAGACTTTAAAATCAATATGATGGGGCTCTCATTCAGTCGAGACCTTTTTTTTTGGTTAAGCATCTTTTATGGGAATAAGGGTGGATTAATGTGTTTTAAATGCCAAATATAGCAAATAAAACAATGAGACGCTCTCACCCTGTGCTCTACAACCTACAAAGTTAAAAACCCAAACTGTGTTTGATATAAGAGCAAACAAGAAGCGATAACAATAAGCACAAATGCCAGAATTGTGTGAGTTTTGACAACCATCACGAGAAGGTCAAGGCACGCCTCTCTCCACTGAACAGGTACTAGACTGACCTGCTGCAGTCCACGCCTGTCTCCACTGAACAGGTACTAGACTGACCAGCTGCAGTCCACGCCTGTCTCCACTGAACAGGGACTAGACTGACCAGCTGCAGTCCACGCCTGTCTCCACTGAACAGGGACTAGACTGACCAGCTGCAGTCCACGCCTGTCTCCACTGAACAGGGACTAGACTGACCAGCTGCAGTCCACGCCTGTCTCCACTGAACAGGGACTAGACTGACCAGCTGCAGTCCACGCCTGTCTCCACTGAACAGGTACTAGACTGACCAGCTGCAGTCCACGCCTGTCTCCACTGAACAGGGACTAGACTGACCTGCTGCAGTCCACGCCTGTCTCCACTGAACAGGTACTAGACTGACCAGCTGCAGTCCACGCCTGTCTCCACTGAACAGGTACTAGACTGACCTGCTGCAGTCCACGCCTGTCTCCACTGAACAGGGACTAGACTGACCTGCTGCAGTCCACGCCTGTCTCCACTGAACAGGTACTAGACTGACCAGCTGCAGTCCACGCCTGTCTCCACTGAACAGGTACTAGACTGACCTGCTGCAGTCCACGCCTGTCTCCACTGAACAGGTACTAGACTGACCTGCTGCAGTCCACGCCTGTCTCCACTGAACAGGTACTCGACTGACCTGCTGCAGTCCACGCCTGTCTCCACTGAACAGGTACTCGACTGACCTGCTGCAGTCCACGCCTGTCTCCACTGAACAGGTACTAAACTGACCTGCTGCAGTCCACGCCTGTCTCCACTGAACAGGTACTAGACTGACCAGCTGCAGTCCACGCCTGTCTCCACTGAACAGGTACTAGACTGACCTGCTGCAGTCCACGCCTGTCTCCACTGAACAGGTACTAGACTAACCAGCTGCAGTCCACGCCTGTCTCCACTGAACAGGTACCAGACTAACCTGCTGCAGTCCACGCCTGTCTCCACTGAACAGGTACTAAACTGACCTGCTGCAGTCCACGCCTGTCTCCACTGAACAGGTACTAGACTGACCAGCTGCAGTCCACGCCTGTCTCCTCTGAACAGTTCTAGACTAACTTGCTGCAGTCCACGCCTGTCTCCTCTGAACAGGTACTAGACTGACCAGCTGCAGTCCACGCCTGTCTCCACTGAACAGGTACTAGACTGACCAGCTGCAGTCCACGCCTGTCTCCACTGAACAGGTACTAGACTGACCTGCTGCAGTCCACGCCTGTCTCCACTGAACAGGTACTAGACTGACCAGCTGCAGTCCACGCCTGTCTCCACTGAACAGGTACTAGACTGACCTGCTGCAGTCCACGCCTGTCTCCACTGAACAGGTACTAGACTAACCTGCTGCAGTCCACGCCTGTCTCCACTGAACAGGTACTAGACTGACCAGCTGCAGTCCACGCCTGTCTCCTCTGAACAGTTCTAGGCTAACTTGCTGCAGTCCACGCTTGTGTCCACTGAACAGGTACCAGACTAACCTGCTGCAGTCCACGCCTGTCTCCACTGAACAGGTACTAAACTGACCTGCTGCAGTCCACGCCTGTCTCCACTGAACAGGTACTAGACTGACCAGCTGCAGTCCACGCCTGTCTCCTCTGAACAGTTCTAGACTAACTTGCTGCAGTCCACGCCTGTCTCCTCTGAACAGGTACTAGACTGACCAGCTGCAGTCCACGCCTGTCTCCACTGAACAGGTACTAGACTGACCAGCTGCAGTCCACGCCTGTCTCCACTGAACAGGTACTAGACTGACCTGCTGCAGTCCACGCCTGTCTCCACTGAACAGGTACTAGACTGACCAGCTGCAGTCCACGCCTGTCTCCTCTGAACAGTTCTAGACTAACCAGCTGCAGTCCACGGCTGTCTCCACTGAATATGTGTGAATCTAAATCCAACAACAGTGATCTCAGACTGTTGAGAAACTGCAGTTGAATATTAAGCAAGAATGTAAAAGAATTCCTACAGCAAAGCTTCAAAAATCGGTCTCCTCAGTTCTCAAACATTATTGGGTGTTGTTAAAGGAAAGATGATGTTACACACAAGTAAACATGTCCCTGTCCCAGCTTTTTTGGAAGGTGCTGCAGGCATATAAAACCACAAGAGAGCTTCAGCTTGAAAACCATTAAATCAATTACATTTTACAGCTGTGCGTATGAATGTAAATGAATGGGCAACAATGGGAGGACCTTAGTCAAAGTGCTTGTGTAGTTAGAAAGACTAGAAGTCCCATCTAGGGATCGATATCCTGAGTCTTTTTGCAAATCAGTTCCCTTATCAATTCCTTCCACTGACAGGGTTCAGAAGCGTCAGAATTGTGGCTTAATTGTTTACAAAAGGCGCCTACTGCACAGCCTTAAGTGAATGGAAACACCAGCAGCTTACAGAAGCAGTTATCTATGCTGTGATGTGTTTGACATTGTTGACACTGAAAATCTAAAGGCCAACATTTGCCCACATGGAAAATCTGCAGGAATCAATAAGAGAATCGTTAAATAATTGGATCAATTATCACGTTAATCACATTGGAATTCATAAAACCTTATTTATTCCCATACTTAATCCCACTCCTGTTCAGTAAGGGATCATTTTTGCTGTTCTTTTGAGCATGAAGTCCCTCGTGGACTGGTTTCAGAAGCCCCCCTCCTTTCAGCAAACACCGTGACATCACTGATGACGACTTTTTGGAGCCTGAGGGTTTTCATCAGCCGTTATTCTGCAGAGTAAAGAGCAGTCCGCCCCTTTAAACCATCAGAAAACAGAGCTGATGATGAAACACTCTGCAACACGACAGTCCTGCTCCTCAGCACCGGGAATTTCTCCGCCATTACCCCACCCACGCTGACGCCACCACCGCCAGCAGGGCTCCTCCCACCTCTTACGGCTCTTACATGATGCAAGTGTTCAAACAGGTTGGCTGAGAGTTGAACACATTCACTGAAGGAAACCACACACATACTCAAAGAGCTCTGGGAGTAATTACAGTCAGAGACAAGTCTGCACAGGTTGTGAACATCTGTGACCACCTCCACTCTCTCTGTCTCTGCTCAGAAAGTCCCCCTGGACATTTTCAGAGCCCTTTAAAGAGAAACAAAAGCAGCCGGTTGTGCTGCTTCTCAGGTAGCTGATGAGGTTCTGGATCATAAAAGCCGGATTATCCACTCTGGAGGGAAATGCTTTATCTTTACTGTCCTTCACAAATGAATCTGGATCACCTTCACTGAGCTGGTTTTTCTTTAAGAAGAATATATACTCAAAAAACAGCATCAGCTGGGAGGAGACAAACCTTTAGAAGTGCAGTCTTCACACTTCATTGTCTGGATTCTGTGCTTGATGTTTGACAGAATGTCAATTAGTGAAGAAGACCACTCTGAGCTTATATCCCCCTCCAACGAACTGATGCCACGACATCAGTCCAAATATAATACACAAAAATATATCAATACAACTGCAGACAACCATGACTTTTATGTTCTTCTTTTCTTTACCCACTAAACGCCAAAACCATTCTGGTACACACTCTAAATTAAAATGCAAACAGATCACGATACCTATTTTTCTTCTTTTTAAATTTTCTTTGATTTTCCCACAGTTTGTTTGCTTGCTTCTCTATGTCTTTACTTAGTTTTGTTTTCTTTGCTTGCATATTTGCCTATTCTCTTTTTATATGTGTGTGTATTTTATTGAGCATCAGAAATACAAAAAGGTCCACAAGGTTAAGACGCAAGGGAAAACATGAAACAATAGCTGTGTTCGAAATCGTCCACTCATTCACTCACTCACTATCCCCTATATAGTGTAAATGAAATAGTGGACTAAATAGGGAATGATCAAGCAACATTTCGGACACTACACTGAAATTTTCTAAATGTCGTAGCGTCAGTTGATGAGCTGGATATCCCTGTGACAAAAGTGGATGCGCCAAAACTCACGTAAACAAACCGTGCACTCGGGTGGATAAGTAGCGAATTTTGAAGCTGTTCACAGACGTTAAAGAGCTACGCTACGAACGTGTTAAAGATACTTTAACGTTTCTTTTTACATTTATGAATGAAAGCAGCACCTAACGGCCTTCCTTCTCTTCTTCTTCTATGGAAAAACATGACCGCATTGCATTGTGGTATACAGGAGTACAATATAGGGTACATTGTATGTACACTCACTTTTGCTGTGCATTGTGGGTATTCTGTAGTGCACTATATAGTGGATGAAATTAACTGCAGAGAATTCGAACAACACTACAAAATGGCGAACACACTATATAGTGCACTATATCCGTGATAGTGAGCGATTTCGAACACAGCTAATGCTCATATTTTCATTTTTTCTCCCCAATGCAATCTCCCCACACCCAGATAGATAGATAGATAGATAGATAGATAGATAGATAGATAGATAGATTACAAGGCCTTTGTGGACATATACTGCTCTGCACCAGCTAGCTTCCACCATCGAATATCTTCTCCCACGAGACAAAGCTCACATGGACCTATTGGCTCTTATATTTATAAGTGCCATGAACCTCTAGAAACCAAACTTCAAAAACCAAACTAATAATTTAAGTATTACTTCAAAGACAGCGGCACTAAAGCTCCTCAGAGCAGTGAAGCTAGAAGGAAGGCCGAACACAAGCAGGCTGCAGGAAGTGGCTACAAGTGGATGTCAGTGTGAATTATACTGTTTATTTAAAAAATTGAAGTGAAGTAAAGAAATTATTGGAATCTGTTTCTAATTATATACAAAATAATGAAGTGATTTTCTTCTTTTTGGGTGAAAATGTAAAGAACAAAGGAGTAAAAAATACAAATTTTACGACATTCACAACACTGAACATATCAAATAATTGAACCAAGATAGATAGATAGATAGATAGATAGATAGATAGATAGATAGATAGATAGATAGATAGATAGATAGATAGATAGATGACTCAATAAAATGCAAAATACAATAAAAAATGTCAAAAACACTATGAAATGAAGGGTAAATAGTTGCACTAAAAGTAAAAAAAACTCTGGTAACTGACTCATCAGGTTCCTCTAATGGAAAATCTTAGCCTTTCCAATCTTAGATTATGTACTTATTTAATCCATCTATTTTAAGATGGAGGTAAAGCCTGTTTCCAGTGAAGCAAGATCAAGTGTACAGAGTATAGAAGGCCATAGAATGTGGTCCTTCAGCTGTTAGAGAGTTTCCATGTTAGATATCAATAAGGCCAGAGAGAGGATGTGGGATTTCTGAAGAATGGTAAGCCATATGGAGAGTGCCAAATATTTGTCTCTTCTCTTTTTGTTAGTGTTTTGTTTACTAGCCTTATACCCACAGCATTAATACGTTTTGTATAAATCTGTTTGTGTGTCTTGTATGCGTATATAAATCAAATAGATTTAAAAATCAGTGAAAAGATAAATTACATCAGTTCTTCTTTCAGTGGTCATTGGATATTCTGTCTTTTTGGGACCAGTCTGTGTAAGCAGATGCTTGTGCATGAAAATCCCCGTAGATCAGCAGCTTTTGACAAAACAGCCAACAATCAGGTCACGTTCAAACTCACTTAAATCACCTTTTCTCCCAGTGCTGATACCCACTTTGCCTTGACCATGTCTGTGTGGCTGTCTGATTGGCTTTTTGCATTAAAAAAGGCAAATGTGTGTGTTTGTGTGTGTGTTGCTGTGGACCTGCACAGATTCAGTTACTACCAATGCAAATATCAAGCTTTTATTTCATCCCTATTCCATGATAATTACACTCCTAATAATAATTACACAATAAAAACATAAACCAGTTTGACTCCAACAACTTGATCCTAATTCAACCACTTCAGCATCATCATTTTACATACAGTAAAACCTAATTCAAGACACCATAATTTTGAAGAACTAAGGGTAAATATATAAATAGTTTATCCTTCAAGATGTTTGCCTTCTTAAATTTATCTTTCCCGAATATTTTGTATGTTGTTGTCAGTAAACATTTTAGCTGATAATTACTATGAGGAAGCATTTTTGAGCCAATAAAGCAGAGATTATCAACTTTGTTTGTACAAGACAGTTTTGTTTTCTAGTAATGATAATAATAATGATCAATAAAATATGTGTAACCAGCTGATCAGCGGTGATGTTCTGCAGCTGGGGCGGAACCAATGATTGGCTCAGCAGTTGTTCCGGGGGAGATAAATTCGGCCGGACATGCAGCTCTGTCCTTGTTTCCTTCCGGGACGGAGCAGGTACGAGCTGTATGTTCGATGATAGCTGTTGTTGTTTTGACTGTGCAGTAATTATATTTTGTCGTTGAAGGGGTTGGTATGGCGGCGTAAGTCTCGACGGGTCGATGTGCTGAGACGGTGAAGCGGAGCCCAGTGTTACGTGCGGGGTAGCGCTGGAATGAGGTCTGAACAGCCGAGGTAACAGAAGTTTTAGCTCACACCGCCATTTAGCTCTCTGTTTACGGTGAATTAAGCTCCGTTTCTCTGTTACAGTTTGCCGCTGTTGCCTTGTCTTTCTTGTCTTTGTTAGTTGTCCTTTTCAGTTGTCTTTTCCTTGTCGTTCTTGTTTTTTTTGCATTGTTTTTCTAGCCTTATCTTTCCTTTTTGTCTGTTCCTATCCCCGTTCATTTCGTTGTTAGCTTTTGGTCACCTTAGTTAAGTGATTTCAGTTTTCACTCCTTAAGTATGTTCTTTTGGTCTCCAGGTTAACTTTGGGGTTAGTTTGCAGAGACGCTGCTCAGTTCAGTAACAGTTTGCAGGGACGCTGCTCAGTGAGCTAGTTAGCCTTGTATGTCTGGTGGGGTGACTGGGGGGCCAGACCTTTCGTTTGTTTGCATGCCTACTTAGTACTAGTTGTGTTACATTGTTTACGGTCTGACTTACCTGATTCTCCCCATCCATCCAGGGGTGTCTGCTCAATGTGCAACCCAGAGTTAATTTTGTGCCTATTTATTGAATAAAGAAACGTATTTTTTTATATATATATATTGTGACAAAGAAAATAAAGTTTGTATTTATATTTTTCTAACACTGTCTCTGTATTCATTTGTGCACTTGCCTGTGTTATCTTAAAAAGGGGAAACCCTCTGTTGAAGGGTCATAGATTGTGGACAAAATTTAGTATTCTTTAGGTGAAAGTCCTAAGGTGGCGTTGTTGGGTAATTGTAACACCAGAAGTCCCTCACCAGTCCTAACTTGGTCACATATGCAGTCCTGTTAAAATATCATTGGTTTTATGTTCTAAATGTATAACTTTTTGCTACCAATTATTATCCTTCAAAAGTGAGATCAGTCCCTTTCACATATCCTGCAGCGGCCAGATGGAGTTTCATAAATGTATCCATAAAACCACCACACTTTCTGGTAACATGGAAGAGGAACAGGGCATGGGAAAAAAATAAAAACCCTTTTAGAGTCTGAGCTTGTGTTATGTCTGGGGGGAAAAGGCCTAATTTTAATAATGAAGACAGATTTTTTTTACAGGAATGTGATTTTAATCACATATTCTGACTTTAACCTTAGATTTCTGATTTTTAATATAAAAATCCATGTTGATTAAAAACAGGATAGAAAGCTCCAGAGCTTCAAGGGTTAAAATGATTATATCATTGAGATGTAAATTAGAGAAAAGCATGCTTAAACATTATTTACAGGTCACTGCAGAGCCACAGAGGTCTTAGTCTGTGTCATACGCTCACTAAAGTCAAGCTGATTTAATAAGTTAGAAATATTTCAGTGCTCTCTGTCTCTCCTGTCTGGGTTTCCCATTTACAGGGACATTATTCTGCGTAGTTCACTGGAGGCAGAATTGTGTCAGGACAGATAAAAAACACAAACAGACAGTTCACTGTCCCCTTTACTGGAAAAGAGCTCTGAAGTGCTTCTCCTCTGTCTCCCTCTGCAGAGAGAGTGCTGCTCTGAAAGAACGAGTAGGGGGCTTCTGACTGCTGCTGCTCAAGCTTTGAGGAGGGCAGATGACACTGGGGGGGGGGGGTCTCTAACTGCTCTGTGCATACAAGCATCCACAGAGAGGTGCTTTGGAAAAGGCATCCCATTCAAGAGACTGGGGTCGCCTCCATTCACCAGAAAAGCACTCGGAGAGCGCAGACCTCCACAGCACCACAGACCTCACTCATATTGTGATTTTCACCATAAATATTAGTCCTACCTTTCCTTCATCTAAATATTTAGATTCCTTGACCATGAAAACATACCATTAGCAATTGGAGTCATAATGATATCTATTTTAGTTCAGTAGTTATTCACGAAAATAGCATTTTTCTGTCATGGCAGTGATCTGGATCATTCCCAAAATCTAATCATTTGTTCCTTGTCCCAATCTGGACATTTCCATCGAATCGTTATGTTGCTGACAGAAAAACAAACAAACATGCTAACGAAAAAATAAGACGCCGGCAATAACATAACCTCCTTGGTAGAGGGTTCAGCTCACCTGAAAGAGGTGGTCTTGGCTCACTTCAGATCAAACTCTGGGGGAGTTTATTTGCAGTGAGGACACAATGGACATGACAAGCGGAGCTGTAGTTGAACAAACAGCTGTATAGTGATAATACCAGCGTTACAGCTACCAAGTTGGCACCAGAAACTACTTGAAAATAATGCTTTGACCCACAGTCACTTGAAATGAAAATATCAGAAGGTCAACACCTTCACAAGACTCAAAAAAATCGACTGATTAGAAAACTGGTTTGCTCTAACGACTAGAGGTGGCCATCATGAATCCATGTAGCCCACAGCAAGTATGTTTCTTCAGCTACGACATGCTGGCCTCAGCAGGAGTGGAAAACTGGAGGCCCAGAGACTGTATTTGGCCCTCCACCTCACTAAATGCAGCCTGCCAGTCATTTCTAAAAAGACAGCAAATTATCAACATGAAGAAAGCTCAGATACCTTACAGAAATAATTATATATATCTTGGAAAAATAATAGTGTTAAAATATTTGTGCTATAACCCTTTAACTACAAACTGTTTGGCAGAGGTCATCCATAAATTCAGGGGCATTAAATGTTTTAAATAACAGAACAAATCAAATCATTGATATGATTCTGTCAAAATTTCAGGGAACATAAAAACTACAAACAAGTCAAACACCAGACATTTTCTTGGAGTAGAATTCAAAAAAGGTTTAAAAAGTTAACATTTGATGACGTGCTGATGTAAAAAGGCACAAATATCTGGGACAAAATCCATCAGAAAAAGCAAAAATGTTTGTAGATAAAGTAGCAATCACAAAAAATTAAAATAGATGATACTGTTTTTGACACACAAAATGTTCATGATGAAAAACAGATTTTATACAAATAAATCATCATATCAGCAAGTTGCTCTGCATTTAAGATAACAATTATGGTAGTTCTAATAAAAACTTTTAGCTTTTAGAACCTTTAAATTCCACACAAAGAAAATATCAGTTAATCTGGTTTGATGCACTTTTTTCTGTATCCTAAAACGACAATGAATTTTTTTTTACGTATTAAATATACCTGAATTTATTGACCTCTGCCAAACAGTTGAGCTGGGAGTTAAAGGGTTATCCCCAAAGTCTAAATAAAGTGAAAGCGCCACAGTCTTGAACTGTACTGCAAAGTACTTTGCTCCCATTCTAGTCTTTCAGAGCAATTCCACTGGCGGCGCTCCGGCACGCCAGGGTCGCGTTGCTGAAGCACCGGCATGCACTACGGTACTGGAGATACACTACAGGTCTATTTTCTGCACAGCCGCTTGAGGGTCAAGCTGCACTCACAGCACCCTCTGTTGGACGGAACAGTCCACTGCTCCAGGCGCCCTGATGTGCCGATACACTCAATATTTTACATTCAAATATTTATTTACTATTCGGTTATTGATATTTATCCCCATATTCAAATGTTTATTTGAATATCGAATATAAAGTGACAACCCTACACCAAACACCCTTCTGCAAGGATATAAACAGATGGAAGTAGAATAAATCACAAAGCTGTAGTTTTAGGACCAGCAAAGGGACCTTAGTGAAGCAAAGTAATGTGTTGTTTATTTCTTTTCTCAGTCTATCACATGTTTTATTAACGTGTGTGACATCGCTTTCACGAGGATCATCATTGGTTCTTTGGTTGAGAACCAGCTAATTTGGCTTGAATTCTGTTATTTTCATTAAACTACGCATAACAAATTGTAATAGTGTTTTATGAATATTCGTGTACTATTTCTATGACTACTTTTATTACCTCCACCAAGGAGGTTGTGTTTTTGGGAGAGTCCGTCCGTCTGTCAGTCCGTGAACAAAATAACTCAAAAACTAATGGACGGATTTGGATGAAATTTTCAGGAAATGTTCAGCATGGGAAAAGGAAGAACTGATTCCATTTTGGTGTTGGTCCGAAGCAGCGTCTGGCCGCCATGATGAAAAATGTGATTTTGGTGAATAACTACTGAACTAAAATAGATATCATTAACAATCCAGTTGCTAATGGTATGTTTTCATGGTCAAGGAATCTAAATATTTATATGAAATAAAGGTAGGAGTAATATTTATGGTCAAAATGACAATATGGCTGAGGACTGTGGTACTGGCGGAGGTCTGCGCTCTCCGAGTGCTTTCTAGTTTGCATATTTTGTTTATCAAACATTATTTTTCCCTATTGAGAGTAACCGAAAATTTGGAACAACGAGGCCCTCAGGCGAGTAATAAAAGTTGGCAATTAAAGTTGTCCATCCCTGACCTAGACCCTGATGCTACAGCCACACCGCACGTGAATTCGCAAAGACGGGCGTTGAGATTACATACAAGGTCAATGCAAAGACACGTTTGGGCACAGATTCGCCCCGGGCAGCGTGTTGGACGAGTATGGAGCGTCTAGCGCGTTCGGGGCAGTTGAAAATGTTGAACTTTCAATGCAAATTCACGTGACGCTGGGGTGCTGGTTTGGCGGAGTGGTTAGCACCCCATGCACTTGCTTCTGCCGGTCCAGATTCGAATCCCGCTTGTGACCAGTTTGCAGAGTGTCTTCCCCTACTCTCTCGCCCCCTTTCACAAGCCTATCCACTGTCTCTCTCCTATCAATAAAGGCATTAAATGCACCAAAAATACATTAAAAAAAAAAAAAAAAATTCACGTGACGCTGTGCTGCGGCAGCCAATCAGCGATGACATTCCCCCCGACGCCATTGATTTGATGACGTGTGACGCTCCGGCCACCGGCTCCTGCTCAAACCCCCCTGAAAGATGGAGGAGAGGTTGATCTGAGCTGTTTGCCATCATCCGGAGCTATACGATTCGATGTATGTACTCTACAGAGACCGGAACAAAAAGGAGAAGGCTTGGGTGAAAGTCGCTGAGGAGACAGGTTTTGTAGGTAAGTTCTGTAAATATTCGTTTCCAGCTGGATTTGCCTGCATGGGTCATCACTGAGTCCGACTGGCTCCGGCTCTCTAATCCGCCTGCGCAGTGACGCGCGTCGCCCCTCAGTTTGTCAAAATGGTCCAGCGTCCAGCCTCGAGCGTTATGCGCGGTGCGTCACAGGCACTATGCTCGTTTAAATACGCCAATTCGTGTCCGGTGTGGCCGTAGCATTACTATGCATATAACATATCCCTCTTCAAAACCAAAACAGAGAAGAATGTAAATCAACCATCTTTCAGGCTGTTGGGGATGAATTTGTAGACCAAAACTGTCTTTTGAGTCAGACTGTCAACAACTTTTTGCTGTTGTAATTTTGGAAATGAAGTTTGTATAATCCCATCAAATGTTAGCAAACCAAGGAGAATTTGTGAGGGCTTAGTGTGAAGAAGATGGTGAGGGACTTGTCCAGGTAGGTTACCAAAGGATTTGGTACACCGAGCACGGCCAAAGACTTAAATACATTTTATTTATGTCCTCACCATATTTTGATTTTAAACCAATGATTCACTTTTAAATGTTTGATGACTGATGTGTTTTTCTCTTATGGTCCAGCTTGTTTGTTTTCTTACACAGTGTACTTCCTGCTTAAGCATTGGCATCGTTCTCAATATTAAAGGTTGCAGATGCATAAACAGTTTGGAGTTCAGCAGATGGGGCGTTCAAGGCTCTGTTTGTTTTAATCCTCTGACGATGGTGGAGGCGGTCGTTAATTCAGTGTAGGCGGCTCTCTTCTGCTGAAAACCCCTCGGTGTAACCATAAAGAGGAGAAAAACTGCATCTGAATGTGTGTGGGAGCGTTTCCCTTTAAGCCACGTGCGCACACACACACACACACACTCTTGTCTTTCTCACAGTCCTCTCCCCTGAGGCTCCTTGCTGTATCAGAGTGAGCTGAGGAGCCTCCCGGTGCATTACGGTGTGTTATTGTCAGTCTCTCCCAGGACGCCATCAGCACTGATTCAATTTCTAAGTCGCCCCCCCGAAGGCCTCTGCCACTCCCACGGAGACCCAAAATTAAAACCTCCATCAGCTGCTGCAGCTGTGGCGGCTGTGACGCCGTCCATGTTGTTTTGGAAAAGAGCAGCAGCTCCGGCTCCACCATAAAGGGCATGAGCCTGGAGAGCGCCAGTGCACTCATTAAGGGGAAATGCCAGTGATGTGGATGTTTTTAACAAGGTCTCATTAAGAGCAGCGGGTCAGGAAGAACAACAGATTAGAAACAGCTGCATGGAAGGTGACACAGAGGGTAAATGATAAAAATAATGATCAGAATGTTTTCAGTTTGATTCAAGGGAGGGGGGTGTCTGAACGATGGACAACAAAACAATCAATGCTTACGGAGTTAGAGGGACAGGGAGGATGACTGATGAATGGAGGGGAGGACTGGGTGATGTGAACAAAAAATCAGATCTCTGTTTTTTCCGGCAGAACAGCAATATTTAATAATATCTTGATATGCTCCAGATAAACAAAACTAAAAAAAAAACACTACAATGAAGCTCAAAGTAGGGACTGTTCCCAAGAATTAGAGGTTTATAGCTGCAGCTCACCATTTTACAGTCATCATACAGTATTTTGTGTTGTTTTTTATTTCTTTTTTGGCATTCCCAACCAGAAATTCAACTCAAAAGTTCATAAACACAGAGCCACTATTTTTAATATTACAGTTAAGCCTCAATAAAGCACAACAACCGTACATCAGCAGAAATGACACTGCCTAATCTTAGATCTCGTTGGAAAGTCAGTATTATTAAGAAACTGCATAAATCTGCCAGTCCTATTGGACGGACATGCAAATTTAGATGTTTAGTGACGGACAGATAAATAGATGGATAAACTGATGAATAGACAGATGGATGGATGGATGGATGGTTAGATGATGAAAGAAAGATGTTAAGTCAATGGATTGATGACTGCTAATTCAAAGGCTGTCTGATAAAATGGATGGATGAATTGAAAGATAGATGATAGATGCATGGATGGATGGGTGGACTAATGGGCAGATGGATTTGTGAAAGGACTGGTGGATATTTAATAATGGATCTACTCTTGATGAACAAACAGACACATGCTGAATGCTGAATTTGTGGATGAAGGCTGTTAATTCAATTCCTGGAAGGATGGTTTGATGGCACAATAATGGATGGATGGATGAAGAATCTAAGATTAATGATGATGGCTGCTAGTTCAATGGATTGCTGGTTGGATGGATGGATGGACAAAGGATGTTAAGTCAATGGACGTAAGGCTGCTTATTCAAAAGTTGTCTGTAAAACGAATTGATAAACTGAAAAACAGATGGATAGATGCATGGATGGATGGATAGATGGATGGGTGGACTAATGGTTGGATGGATTGTTGGATGGATGTGTGAAAGGACAGGTGGGTGTGAAATTATTTATCTACTCTAAATGCACAAACAGATGGATGCTGAACACTACATTGATGGGTAAAGGCTGTTTATTTATTTACTGGATGGATGGTTTGATGGTACAATAATGGATGGATGGATAAGGATGGATGCATGGCTAAGGATGTTGTGGAAGTCGATGGACGTAAGGCTGCTTAGTCAAAGGTTGACTGGTAAAATGGATGGATGAACTAAAAGACAGATGGATAGATGCATGGATGGATGGATAGATGGATGGGTGGACTAATGGTTGGATGGATTGTTGTATGGATGTGTGAAAGGACAGGTGGGTGTGAAATTATTTATCTACTCTAAATGCACAAAGAGATGGATGCTGAACACGAAATTGATGGATAAACGCTGTTTATTTCATTACTGGATGGATGAGTGATGGCACAATAATGGTAGGATGGATTGATGGATGGATGGATGGGTGGATGGATAAGGATGGATGGATGGATGGATGGATAAAGATGGATGCATGGCTAAGGATGTTGTGGAAGTCAATGGACATAAGGCTGCTTATTCAAAGGTTGCCTGGTAAAATGGATGGATGAACTGAAAGACAGATGGATAGATGCATGGATGGATGAATTGATGGATGGGTGGACTAATGGTTGGATGGATTGTTGGATGGATGTGTGAAAGGACAGGTGGGTGTGAAATAATTTATCTACTCTAAATGATCAAACAGATGGATGCTGAACACTACATTGATGGGTAAAAGCTGTTTATTTCATTACTGGATGGATGGTTTGATGGATGGATGGATGGATGGATGGACAAAGAATCTTAAATTTAATGATCTGATGGCTGCTAGTTCAATGAGTGGCTGGCTAGCTGGCTGATTGGATGGAAGGTAAGATGGATTCATGGTTGGATTAACAGATGGATAGATTGATGAAGGTTGTTAAGTCCATGGACTGATTGAAAGATGGATGAATGGATGGATGATGGACGGCTGGACTGATGGGTGGATGGATGTGTGAAAGGATGGATGTTAAAGAATGATCTATTCTAAATGAACAAATGGATGCTGAACAATAAATTGCTTGATGACTGGATGTAAGCTGTTAATTAGGCTTCATGGATGGATGGTTGGATGTCACATTAATGAATGGATGGATGGAGAATGTTGGATGGATAGAACAACACAGAGTCATGTGGCTGCGTATGTCTTGTTCTGTCATGTAACGGTTGCACATGCAGACACAAAAACTGAGAAACCATTAAGACATTCGGACTGATTATGCAGCAGACTTGTGTGGACCTGCTTTTCTTTTTAACAGCTTTTCCACTCCTCAGAATGATTAGTCGGTGTCACTTTTATAAGCTTTAAAAGATTTGTAAGAAAGCAGGCAGGGGTGGCGGAGTGGTTAGCAACCAGGCACCCCATGTACATGCTTCTGCCGGTCCAGGTTTGCAGAGTTTCTTCCCCTACTCTCTCTCCCCCTTTCACAAGCCTATCCACTGTCTCTCTCCTATCAATAAAGGCACAAAATGCCCCAAAAATACATTTAATAAAAAAGCAGGCCTAGCTCCAGATCAGGCAGCCTCAATATTTCAGAGCTATCAGTGACCTTCACGTAAACGTTTGGACTTGAGTTTGAGGAGCACTTAAGAGCAGGACACGGAGCAGCAAAGTGGATCCTCGGGGCTTTTAACCTGCTCTTAGTGTCTGATGACAGCTGTACACAAACACATTTCTGCAGCAGCTGGCTAACAGCAGAGGAGCTAAACCTCCCGCAGCAGAAGACTCTCCGCTGCCAAGTGGAAGGATTTATTCTGTGGCTCGGAGCTCTGGGAGGGGGACGGGGAATGATTAACTCAGCCTCACACGCTTGGATATCACCCGACGACTACATGAAGATATTCCACAGCCAATACACGCTGTCAGAAGACATAACGTTTTAAAATTTAACTTGACATGGTCGGCAGCCATTAATAATTCATGGCTGAGTGCAACACCACTGATGTTTGCAGACGGGAGAACAAACTGCATCCGTGTGTTTTTCTCTCCGTGGACAAACTGATGGTATTCACTATACAAACGCTCACTCTGTTTGACCCAGATTACACCATGAGTAATCTGAGTTAACCTGATCTGATCGTCACTCACAACCACGTCTAACAATATTGGGATGCAAGCTTTTCATTTTCTGTTTATAGGAAGCAGCTTATTACCAAAGAGCTCATGCTCTTGCCTGAGTTTTTCTGTCTGTTAGCAAAATATCTTGGTAATCATTCCCCAATCCCTTGACCAACATCCCCCGAAAATGTCACACAAATCCATCAAGAACAGGCCCAGTCATTAGGGGAATTATGGCAACTACTGTAACTTGCATTGTTGCCAAATCCTTAAAATAACATTTCTGACTCTGCATCTGAATTCAGATCAACACACAAGTAAAAATATTTCTTCTTTGTATCACGTCTAACATTCACAAAATATGTGCAATAAACCATATTCATATTTATAATACCTAAAATGTTTAATTTGTACAATATCAAACATGTGCATAACCACCCTAATGTATTTATAATATTTACCCATATGTAAAACACCAAACATGTTTATAACCACTGTGAATACCACTTACTATACACTATTTCATTTTATTTTATTTTACTTGTATTGTATATTTTTTTTCAATTACTCTATTTTTTTATCTGTAGGTTTCTTTCTTTTATTTCTCTTGTTTCCTGCTACTGCTATAAAAATGTTATTTCCCCTTGTGGGACTAATATCTTGACTTATTTTATACTTTATTGAAATCCATTCCTTAGTTTTTAGTTATCTTGTTCACAAACAAACAAAACACTGGTAAAACATCACCTCCTTGGTGGACATAAAAATGAAAATAAAACAGAATTAGATGGACTTTAATGATCCAAGACGTTATTTTGTAGAGCATATTGAGCTGTACCTGTGCGCCAAATTTCAAGTCAATCAGACACACAGTGTTAAGGGCGTGACCTTCCCAAAATGCATCGTTGAGCCTTAATTACAGCGCCACCATGTGGCTGACCAGGCTCATATATTATGGAAAGTTGCTCCACAGGTTTCTGGCCCATTCCATGACAAATAGTAATAATAAATAAAAATAATAAACAAGCACAATTTCGATAGGATTCTCACCTCTTCCTTGATCCTAAAAAAACCCAAAGTGTGCGCAAAATTAAACAGTGAAATAAACTTTATCAACCAAACCAATACTATCTTATCCTTTATCTTTCTAGACATATATGATGACAACTAAATAACTTTTCCTTCACCCTCTTTATAAGATTCTGTCATGGTCCTGGGAGAAGAGACTGTTTTCCCTTCCCTAGTGTCTCTTTTGTGTCCCCTTCCCTCTTGTATTTTGTCTGTTGTTGGTCTGTGTCTGTCTTCCTGGAGGTCCACACCTGCTGCTGATCACCACCAGCAGCCTCAATCAACCTCAGCTGCCACCAGTTGCTCATCAGCCTGCAGTGGATAAAAGCCAGCTCCTTTCACCCACTCATCGTCAGATTGTTCTGTCTACCTGTGTGGTAACGCTGCTCTTTCTGGCCAACTTTTCTGAACCAGAAAAATCTGACTTTTTTGTATTCTTTAACCAAAGACTAACTCCTGTTTTTTGTGTGCCTCAGGACTACCTCTGTCAAGGATTCTTTGAAGACTGGATCAACAACAGCAGCTCTGTTTTTTCCTCCCTGAAATCTTCATCAAAACACCTTAAACTGGCAACTGAGTCTATGTATCTGCATTTGGGTCCAGAAAATTATCTGCTGTTCATACAACAGATTCAGAAGATCATAAAATATCTGAAGAGCTGCACATGACACGGCGGTGTGGCAATGCCCACAAGCTAACAGCAGAAACAAGAGACAGAACTTTGAGCTACAAGTCAACTCTGTTAAAACTAAGCAAAGTCTTTAGATTATCGATTTTTGAACCAACATTTTACCCAAAAAGTCCTTGGACATCTTTATACCAAACAAACGCTGGCCACCTTCAGCCCTTTGCGTGTGTTAACTTAAGACTCAGTGCTACAGGAGTTTAGCATTACTGACAGGATACAGCTGATTATTTAACAGGTCAAGTACAACAGAAGAGCTCCAGGCCTGCAGGGGGCGCTGTGGCAGAGAGAAAACGCAGTCAAGCCAGACACTCCTCTGTTTTTCTTGGTAAAATCAGTTGCTCCAAATTTGAAGTGTGCATGTATTGGAAGCTTTACGGTAAAGACTGTGCAACTTCATGTTTCTGTTTTTCTTTTACCATCAAAAGTGTGAAATAAAGAGGTCTTGTCTTCACGTTGGCTTGAATATGCCTGTTTTCTCAACTCAAATGAACAAAATGTGTAATAATCTATCAAATAAAGGTTGACAAATGCATGGTGGGGTTTATTTTGAGCCTTTTTGGCAGATTTTGAAATATAGTGAGATAATTTTCTTCCCTTTGGACCTGATGAAACTATCATTGTAAAGAGGACTCCTTGGACCTGGACGTATTAGTAATCTACGTTCTAAGAACACAAATATATAATTTACTCAATGAATCAACGAGAGCACCCACCAATAGAGGTGAAAAATCACAACAATTGGCGTGATGATATACTGATTTATGGTGACCATGTATCCATCTATCTGTTTTAACTTCAAACACTTTAATGCAGCTTTCTAACAAACGCACGGTCAGCATTCAAATCCACTGTGAGGACTTGTTTGGGGATTTTGAAAGGGACATAAGAGATGGACATGACACATGAAGTAGAGGACATAAGGCACCACCCAGGGACAACAACAGCTAATGCTATGCTAACACTACTGATGACTCAACACTTGACAAACTTAGCTTATCAAAGCTGCCTTCCAGTTCTGAGTGATCTGAGAAAACAGCTCAATCCATCCCTAATTTTATGTGCAGAGACTGAAGGCCCCAACATTTTGTTTCATGCTGGCTTTATCTCTTAAAGGGTTAGTTTGTGCTTTTTGAAGGGGGACTGCTTGAGGCCCGTAGCTCTATAAACATAGGAGCCAATAAAGGAACTTGTGAGCTTTATCCCTGAGGGAAGATATCAAGGGGCTGGACGGAAGAATCTTACTGTAGCATCTTGTCAAACCAGTTGTTTTTTCAGTACAAGTGGGTCAATTACGAGGCTTTTGTGGACATATACTGCTCTGTATCAGCTAGCTTCCACCATCAAATATCTTCTCCCATGAGACAAAGCTCACAAGTTCCTATTCCTTATATTCATAAGTGCCATGAACCTCTAGAAACCAAACTTCAAAAACCAAACTAATCATTTAAGTATTACTTCAAAAACAGCAGCACTAAAGCTCTTCAGAGTAGTGAAGCTAGAAGGAAGGCCGAACACAAGCAGGCTGCAGGAAGTGGCTACAAGTGGATGTCAGTGTGAATTATACTGTTTTTAAAAAAAATTGAAGTGAAGTAAAGAAAATATTGGAATCTGTTTCTAATTATATACAAAATTAAGTGATTTTCTTCTTCTTGGGTGAAAATTTAGAGAACAAAGGAGTAAAAATTTTTGACGACGCTCACAACACTAAGCATATCATCAAAGAATTGAATCAAGATAGATAGAAGTTTTTTTGTGAGTCTTGTGGATCACTTATCAAAATGTTATGGTATGAAATGTGGTGTTCCACAAGGTTCAATGTTAGGCCCTCTTAATCTTTACATGCTTCCCTCAGGGAATGTCATCAGGAGACAAGGCATCAATTTCCATAGCTATGCTGGCAACACTAAGCTTATATTGCCGTGTCATCAAAAGATAACGAGTCATTCTTTTGATGAATCAAAACTTAACATTCTTAATCCGTCCAGCTCTGAGCTGCGGTTTTAACTCACTCACCGTTAGCTAATGATAAATTAATCCGTAGGTAGGTAGGTAGGTAGATAGATAGGTAGAAAGATAGATAGATCAACTTTTTTGTCATTTGCAGGAGTTTTCTCTGAGACAGCAGTGCTTAGGACACAATATACATAAAAAAACAGTAGACATCATACAACAGTTACATAAGCGAAATATTGTACCATGGGGCCACTAGTGATTCCAAACCCTCCAAGCAAAACTTTGTGATAACAGGATTTGATCAAGTTTACCAAACATGTCTCAAACTGAAGTACAGACAAATAAATATTAACTCTCAAAAAGCATGTTATCACAGGCACAAGTTAAACTTTGACACGTCAGACAAGTCGGTATGAAAAGATATGAAAATAAAACTGATTTAACAGAGAAATTGTTGCGTTTACAAGATAGTAAACAAAGTTTAACAGAACGTATGTGTTTTTGTGTGAATGAAGGAGGAAAACTTGTTTAATTCACTTTATATTTTTTATAAGGCGACCGTGAGTGTCATGAAAGTCCCCCATAAATAAAAATATTATTATTGTTTATTATGACCTCAGTTTTTAAAATAACCAAGAGGCAGAACCATCTTTTTTCCTGCGATAGAGAAATGCAGCACAGCTCTGAATACCAGATGTCCAGACCAGCAGAGAGGCCACAAAATGAAGACCATATTTGTTTTGATGTTGACCGGCTGTCTCAGCAGCAATAACGAGAGGATATAATTTATTGGTCGTTGAAACACTCCACAGACAGTAAGACTCAGAGTACAACCTCATTACCACATGGGAGGCTGATTTAAAAGTCAAATCACACACACTTCTCCATGTCAGCCTGAAAACAGCTCTGCTTGGCACCTCCTCACTCACAGACGCCTGCTTTCTCAGGATGAACGTGTAAATTGGCCCAGAGCAGAGACGACGGGCGGACGTCTGCGCCAGGATGTGTGTGTTTGTGCGGAGCAGCAGCTCAGCTCCAACCAGCAGCCATGAAAACTGAGATGTTAGCAATATGTTTTCAAGGTGTGATCAGAAACAAGCCAACGAAGACTTGCTGGGTTTATCTCACACGTCCTGAGGGTCACTGCCTGCGTGCTGGAGATATTTTTATATAGGCGTATACTATTATTATAAGAGGGAAGCTGCAGAGGACTGTAAATCAGCAGAGAGGCACCCAGCATTTGGGACAGCACAACTTCTCTTTTGCCCGGACATGTCCTCCTTTTTGGTAAAATTACACCCGAGGGGATTTTATATAAATCCCTAAAAAGTCTAAGTTTTGCTCAGGCTGTTCTGTGGCTGAAGCTGTCGCCGGCAACAGAAAAGACATGCATGGTTGAAACTTCTATTACTCCATGAGCTACAGAAGTTTCAACAGATTCTGAGAGCCAAGAAACTGAGCATTCCAGTGATATTCTAGTGTATCACTACCATAAGTTCTTGTTCTCAGTAAGAATACCATTGATTATGCTTTGATAAAATTATCACCACAACCATTCAGACATGAGGACCCTCCTGAAAACCAGATGTAGCATCTCAAGAGGCTAACCTCTAATAAATCAGACGACAGGTCTATGGTTCATGGATCTGTCACTAACTTTAGTTCTCAATTTAGTCCACTTGTCTCCTCTTACCTCCCTTCCTTCACCCTCACACCAACACAGCATGGTGTGGATTTGCTGTTCATCATGAGACTGGGATCCACATTCAAGATTTCCTGCTGCTTAACAGAAGGTTTTTTCTTGAGCCATGATGGAGGGATTCATGATTGGCTATATGGATTCATGTTGGGTGTTGGATGTATATATTTGTATATATGTATGTGTGTATCCTATAAATGTATATGGGCATATGTGTATCTATAAAATGAAGAGTTTTATGCTCAACTGTAAAGTGTCTTGAGATAACACTTGTTATGGATTGGCGCTATACAAATAAAGATTGATTGGATTGTTTGATTTATATGGTACATTACAGTAAAGGCTAGATTGCCCCGGGGGGTATGGGAAGTGAGCTGACTGAGTGCAGAGAGAGGATTCAGAAAGAAAGAAATATGTGGTTAATCAGTATTTTCTGTGTAAATAACTTAAAAATATTGTAAATAATGGTATAAGTATCATTTTTGAGTGTTTTCTTGCTGTTCTTTTTCATCACAGCTCATGTTTTTATGGATTTCATAAATATGGATTTCATGAATAGTTCAATAATATAATAACATAAATAATACATAATAATAATGCTAATTAATTAATTAATTATTTAAAAACAGGTTGATTTTCCTTTTTTGCTGTCTCAAAAGTGTTGAACATGTTCATTTAGCAATGTTTACAAATAGGGACCAGTCGGAAATTCTATTTTTTCCCTTTTCTTGTAATTACACACTGTTTTAAGCATTTACAACTTATAATATTAAAGACTTGCTAGAATGTTTTATTATTCCTGTCTTAGCTCATGACCAGAGATGACAGACAGGACAAAGGAAAGGCTTTATTGATTGAATTATTGATTGAAGGATATATATGGTACATTGGGGTAATGGCTGAATTGCCCGAGGGGGAGGTACAGGAAGTGAGCTGACTGAGCTGGTGAGCAGAGAGAGGATTCAGAAAGAAATATCTGGTTTATCTGTGGTTAATCAGTATTTTATGTGTAAATAATTCAAAACTATTGTAAATAATAATGAAAGTATCATTCTTGAGAGTTTTCTTGCCATTATTTTGCCATGTTTCCACCTCAATGAATCTTTTTGTCTGTGTATTTTCATCATAGCTCATCTTCCAATCATTTTATAAATATGGATTTCATAAATAGTTAAATAATATAATAACATAAATAATACATTACAATAACTAATTTAAAAAAATAGGTTGACTTTAATTTTTTGTCATCTCAAAAGTGTTGAACATGCTCATTTAGAAATGTTTACGAAGAGGAACCAGTTGAAAATTCATTTTTTTTCCTTTTCTTGGAAGTACACACTGTTTTAAGCATTTACAGTTTATAATGTCAACGACTTGCTAGAATGTTTATTTTTCCTGTCTGAGCTCATGACCAGAGATAAGGAACAGGACGAAGGAAAGGCTGAATCTCCCTGCCTACTGCTGAAGGCTTTGTGACTATAATTCCATATTAAGTCTTTGTGTATTGCTTTCTCTAATTCTGAACACAAGTTCAGTGTTATTCAAGAATGAATTGATTAGATTTTGTGGTTCACAGGTCAGCGGTCAAGGTCATGGAGTCTTGTGGTCGTGCCTTTTGATATCTTAAGAATATCTGAAAAGGTTTTGTTCAAACTTCCACTCTGATTCAAGGATGGAGAGATTAGAGTTTGGATGACTGAGGTTTAGGCCCCATCCACACAAAGCCAAACCAAGGACTAAACGCATATGTTTTTTGCAGAATCTGCGTATCATCCATACGAAGGCAGCATTTTGGGGGTCTGTAAACGATCATTTTTGAAACCAGGTTCCAGAGTGGCGTACGTGAAGCCTATGTGCTGATGAAGCTAGTGACCCTACTATCCCTGTTGCAGCAAAATCTCCTTCTTCTCAATCACCACCGACTTGAACAAACAATTATCGAGGACACATTACAGCACTTTATGATCACTTTATCACAATCTCTGTTTACAACTTTTGCTGCAAGTGCGCATGCCCACTGTTTTTTGGTCTGTTTCCGCTTGTTTCCGTCATCTTGTTACAGTGGCCCTAGAGGTCTGGCATGTGTTTTACAGCGTTTTCATGCCTATCGAGTGCATTCATATGCACACACACATTTTCTGAGACGTCTTCGTCTTTATGACGATCATTTTGGAAACTGTTCAGCATTTTGTCTATGTGTGGAAGGGGCCTTAAGCCCTAAGTTCCAGAGGCTTACACCTACCCAAACATTGTGGATACTAGTTTGTGACGGATATCTGAGGAATGCTTTGAGGGTTTTTCCTCAAATTTGGCACAAATGTCAGCCTTAGCACAGGGGTGAAATCATACCAAATTTCATTGGTCAAATGTTACGGTAATGGAGTTTCTTGGTCAAAGGAAATCATTTCCATCATCATTCTTTGTTTGAGAGAGTAATTTTGGGTATACAAATCACAAAAATGCCCATGAGGATATTCTTCAAACTCTGCACAGGTATCAACCACATAATAACCTTGGTAAGACCATGCTAACATTGGAAACCTGTGTGAGGTTATTTTGCTCTCTTCAGGGTCTTACTTATTGAATCCTGGTTTGATTTGTTTTCTCTCTACTCTTTAAATGTCTACAGGTTTGCCATGAGAAACAAACTCACTGATTCGAGTCAAGGAGCACCATCAGCCTCGTTTCTTTTTTGTCGATATTGTTGGTCCATGGAGCAACGCCTCAGCTATTTCTGTTTTACCCAGAACAGTCTTTGCCAGGAGAAACTCTTATGTAATGCTGTCAAAATCTGAAGATGACAATCCAAGCCTGTCAGAAACAAAACAAGTCTTCATCGCATGTACTTCCACGCGGTACATTTGACTTGCAGAACTGCTTTGTATTTGACAGCCTGTTGAACAGCTGCAGGCTCAAACAGCCTACTGAAGAATCTTCAGCACAGTTTGTATCTACCTGCCAAACTAATATTGAGTTAAGGAGTTTGTGAAGGCGCCCGGTGGGAGATGTCAGCAACACGTGGGCATAACTGCTATAGGGGTTTCTTCACTGAGGGCCGAGTCCCAGCCCCTTTTAAGCCTTCTACTCGAAAATGACATAAAGTAAAGAGTGTATCTCTGCAATCACAAGGTCTACTTGATTTATTTTGGTGTCATAACAAAGTAACACTTGAGAGATTTGTACAGATGTGAAACTATCAGTAAATGTGTTACTGGGATAGGATAAATGAAGATAGAAGTCAGAATAATTAGAAAATATCATTCTTGCCTAAAAACAAAAAATATATATTGTGAATATCTCTTGGAAATGATACTGGAGTGGCTGCAAAACTCCAAAAATGGATAATACAATATTTTTACATCACCTCTGCAAAGGACTATTGTTATAAAGTGATGCAGAGCAAAATTAGAGAGATTTTATAACAATATGGTCAGGCAAAGATTTTGAAAAACAGTGCATAATGAGCCAAAGGTTAAAAATATATGTATTTTGTCATTCTTCTTTTATGTAATAAACTCTTTTGGATCTGTCTTCTGACATTTTTAATAAATACATCCTTGGTAAGTTTGCCAGCCATGATAAATGGACGTGTATGCATGTTTGTTTCCCTGCTCTCATTCTACCAAACAGGCTGGATGAGAAGATGGCTCACTACGTCCATCTTTCTTTGTGTCTGGGCACGTTGGTTCAATAGAGAAATGAGCAGGGTTAGGGTTGGTGATGCATCTGTCAGCCATTCAATCTTTGAGGGGGAGGCGGGGCAGCTCATGCATACACACAGAGTGAGCTGAAGCGAGCGTCGTGAGGAGTAACGAGGAAAAAACACTTATATGAAGGCTAGCGCATTGATTACTAAGCCGGCTGCCACAGCCCCAGTGTGGGAATATTTTGGTTTTAAACCGAATAAATAAGGTGTGAGCTCATGAACACAGATGAGCCGATATGTCGATTTTGTTTAAAAGTAGTGGAGACGAAGAAGGGGAGGTGCAGTACGTCCTGACAGTCAATGCTTACTGTGGAGTTTGGTTGGCAAAATTAATATAAATAAAACAGAGCAAAATGCTGCGTGTTCACAGACAGTGTCATTTGCTATCATTTTTTTCTTCTGTTTGGAGATAAAATGTTGGAACGAGCTCAGAGGTAGCTTAAAATTATGTAAATTACCTTAAAGTTAAGAAAGACCTTGATGCATAAATTAATTAATGCTTATAAAGAATAATAATTTACAGTATTATGTTGAAAAGAAGGATGTCTTACATGTTTTTTTCCCCTTACATGTTAAATTTGTCTTGAATTGTACAGGAGGGGAAAAATTAAGCCACAAGTTTCAGCCTATACTTTTTTCAGTTATTGATAAGTTTGTGTGGAAATTATTGTTTTCTGTTTGTTCTTCAAATTTATGATCGACATTCAAGATTTCCTGCTGCTTAAAGGTGTAGTCAGCAATCTTCTAATCTAATGCACTATTTGTCAAAATCACCGTATTTCTCCTCTCCGTCCACAAGATGTCACCACTGACAGCATGTTGAAAAAAAAGTCCAGTTTCAATACACAGCCTTGGCTCTGAATTTCAGCAGGTAAATACTGTGGCTCGGGCCGAGCCACCAAAAAAAGCGGACGTGGATGTTGCCGTCTGTCTGCTGGATAGGTAAGCAACATTAGCTTTGTGGTGCTTCACATAACAGTAACAGCCGTAGGGCATTCATCTTATTGTCTAATCTGCCAAAATGGACTGTTGTTGTGATGTTATCCATAATGGAAGTTGAGTTGTGACTACTATTGTCTGACGAGTCAGAGTTTCCTTAGCTACGTTGGTCAGCTACACAGTTTCTACGGCTGTTTCCATGACAATGCACGTCCATCAACTTTCAGTCAGGGTCAGGGGTGAGGTATGAAGGGAGAGGGGGGTCTAAATTCATCTATCAACAACCTCTCCACTCGTTTTATCCCGCATCGCTGACTACACCTTTGTCAGAAGGTTTTTTCTTGAGCCATGATGGAGAAATTCATGATTCGCTTTATCGATTCATGTTGGGTTTGGATGCATATATTTGTATATATATGTATATTAGTATTTTATAAATGTATATATATATATCTATACATATAAGCGTATCCATAAAATGAAGAGTTTTATGCTCTATTGTAAAGTGTCTTGAGGTAACACTTATTATGAACTGGCACTATATAAAAAAGAATGATTGATTGAGTTTGATTGATTGTCACCTGGGATAGGCTCCACCCCCCGTGACCCTAAAAGGGATGAACAGTATAGATAATGGATGTGCATAAGCTTCCTGTTGTGGCGCTCTTCTTCTCTTCCCTCATAATAAGCCTTTGCGAGCACCACAGACTCCTGCAGCGGCTGCGCTGCAGCAGACTCGCTGTCATGTTTGTTCTTGGAAGCTGGAGCTGAGGGTTATTCTCTGAAAGTGTCAGGGTGATGGATCCCTGCGGGCAGGTACCATCCTGAGGGAGCAGAGAGAGTGTGATACTGTATCCACTGAAGACCTCACTGATCCCGAGAGACGCTCCACACATATGGAGGAGGACAAGCTGATACAAGCCTCTACAACACAAACTACAGCGCCTAGTTTGTTCCAGAACAACACTGAAGCACAAACAGAGGACAGAGGAACACTCCAACTTTATATTTTATGATCCCAAACCAGCCGCGCAGCATATTTAAGCTCTTTGCTTTGTTTTAGATGAATCTTTAATGGCAGAAAATCATCCATGAGTTATATGTTTGGTGTAGAGGAACTTCTGCCTGGTGATGTCCAGAATTTAGACACTTTAGAAAGATGCATGGATTATACCATCTGTAGGGAAAATCTACATCATGATTATTTCCTTTTCAGTATGAGCAACAACTTGTCCCTTTTACACATCATATAACATATTACACATCTACCTCATTGATTTGTGCATGCTCAATTCACCTTCAGGTGGGTTGGCAGGTCATAGCCTAAATCACTATATGTGTGTTAAATCCTGAAAGAAAATTAATATTCTAAATGCATATTTCAGGCTGAGGTACTGTAAAAGAATTACTCTTTATAATTGGGAAAAAATAGCATGTACAATTTTTAAAGCTGATTTGAAGAAATTGGTAATTTTGAAATATGGACCATGAGAATGAGTTTTTACTTCTACCTGTAAGGATGAAAAAAAATCAAAATTGTGGCCGATCACTGATCAATCATAGTGATTTATAATGAAAAAATATATAATAAAAATGACATTTTATTTCAGGGCACCTTTCATTACACGCAAGGTCATCTTAAAACAGATAAGTGAGTTCCGTAACTGAGGAGCCAAATGACGCATTTAAAGTGGAAAAAATTATGTGTGTGTGTGTGTGTGTGTGAGTATTTCTTGTACAGCAGTTTCCAGGAAGCTGATATTTTTATCTTTACGGGCAAACACATTAGAAAAGAAACCCCATGTGATTCATATCAGTGCAAAAATAAATGAGGGAAATAGGCAGAAGAAATTCCCAAGCAGGAGAACAGTGGGACAGGGTGCAAAGTAGGGAGACTCCCATCCAAATCGGGATTGCTGGCAGGTATGAATCACAAAAGGCAGGGAGTCTGGGAAAGCACAGAGCTTTGAAAAAAACTCAACTGGAATAGCATTTGCGCACTGCAGTCTGCTGTTCCCCTCACTACATTAAAGTAGCATCAATCCAGAAGCAACTACAATATAGATTCTCTTCAGTAGGCGGAGCTACATGTTTGTTGTCATCATGCCTTTGCACTATCACCAGGGCAAAGAGGTGTTAAAGACAGGACGTTGATATGAACCCTGTGGAAACTGCTAGTTACCAGCAATCCTAAGATAACAATCAGAGCCTGATGTGACAAGAAGAGCATCTCAAGCGGTTACTTAGCAGCCATTTCAACACCTTACAAGGCTGCAGGGTGAAGCAATCCACAGGAGGAATTTAAACAGCTTACAACTCTAACAGTCATTAAAGCTTTAGGATAAATCATGGCTGCAGGCTCAAGCATCAGTGGTTGAAATGTTGATCACACCCTTAAAAATGCCACTCTCAAATCTCAAAACGCAGCTGAAACAAGTTTATTCAATAAAGTTGATCCGATCCTTGAAAATAAAAGATAGTGTTTGTCTTCAAGAGGCAACACTGCATATCTTTCTCAATCCAAACTGCTGGAGGAGGCAGACAGATCAAATGCTTGTAAAAACGTGTCTCCGATGGATAAATCAATACAAGGCGCCACATCACCTGCAGCGCAGCGTTTAAAGCCTCCATTAAAGACTGTTGGTAAAGTTTGTCCCTGGAGGCGAGCGTGAGACCAAAAGACAATTTCCCCTCTAATGACCTTCACTTTGCACAGTCCTGAATTATTCATCATCTCTAACGGATCCACGAGAAAGACTGAAAACGCTGCAGCGTGCAGGTCAGGCCTAAAGTTACAGTGCAGGATTGTAGTGAAACAGCGGCGTTACAACACATGTACGCTTTCTGGTGAAGACAGACTTGTCACGAACAACACTGACGGGCAGAAAGAGGCAGGTGTTTCTTGTCTGGACAACAAATCTATCTGGATAACAAACCGAGCACAGTGAGCAGTACATGTTGTTCAGTAGACTGCCAAAGCTGTTGTTGTTGTTCATAGGTGTGCGCAATTTTCATCTGAAAGAGTTCTGTGCATGCGCCGTGCATCATGATCCTGTTCACATGGTGATGGATACATAAGCCTTGTCATAAATTTTCACTCTTGACCCTGAGTTCAAAACTTTGTGGATTCAGGCAGATTAGTCATCGTTTTTTCCTGTAAACTGAAGGTGGTTGTCGTGTAAATAGAGTCTTCGTCTGCCCCCTTCCCCTTCGACCTCTGTTTTGAGGGCCAAGGGGAAGGGGTGAAATCACACAACTGAGAAACACAACGCCACTCGATTCCTGCTACGTCATCACTCAGAGCAGCTCGCTGGCAGTGACGTAAGCAAATGCGACAATAACTGTGGACACAGCTGTGAGAACTAACTTGTTATATCAGGATTTTTAGAAAATTTGACCAACAACTAAAATATGATTAGTATTTACTTGATGATAAATATTTACTTATAATTACACGCTTTCCTCGGTCCCAGCTCTTCCTCGTGTCGGCAGGTGTGGTGTATTTTGGTAAAACTCTCTTATCCCTTTGTTCAAGTGAGGTTCCAGTCTGTCTTTGTTTCGGACAGTGTGTAGCCCTTCCCCTTAGCCCTACAGAGTTTTGGGACACCACTTCAGTAGACGTGAATGCGCAAAACCAATGGGCAAGATAGGGGCTAAGGGGGACAATTGGGATGGACCCGTAGTCTCTGTCAAACATGTTTGCCTAGTTTTTCTTAGATGAAAATGTCAGTTAATTTTCTTGTAGTTCTTTCCCCATGTGCACTTGTTTTTATTAGTTACTGTTTAGTTTTTGACAGGGGAAAAAGGTTGTTGATGAAAACTATGATGAAGATAATAAGTCAACAAAATGAACACTGCAACAAACCAGTTGACACAAAGGTATTTTGGCAACTTTACAACTAATATGTGGGAGTTAAAGGTGTAGTCAGCAATCTTCTAATCTAATCTAATGCACTATTTGTCAAATTCACCGTATTTCTCCTCTCCATCCACAAGATGTCACCACTTACAGCATGTTGAAAAAAAAGTCCGGTTTCAATACACAGCCTTGGCTCTGAATTTCAGCAGGTAAATACTGTGGCTCGGGCTGAGTTACCAAGTAGTTAGCATAAGAGAGGGATACAATAGGTGCAGTAGCAATGGCTGAAAAACAGCCCAAAAGAAAAAGGTCAGAGGAGCAGAAAGTGAAAAATTTGGGCTATGAAAGAGTGTAGACCCGGGTCAACATTGGTGTGGCTTTCTGACGGTGGAGGGAACTCCGCCAATTGAAAGACCTGAAAACGGACGTGGATGTCGCCGTCTGTCTGCTGGATAGGTAAGCAACATTAGCTTTGTGGTGCTTCACATAACAGTAACAGTCGTCGGACATTCATCTTATTGTCTAATCTGCCAAAATGTACTGTTGTTGTGATGTTATCAATAATGGAAGTCAAGTTGTCTGACGAGTTGAGGTTACCTTAGCTACGTCGGTCAGCTATGCAGTTTCTACGGCCGTTTCCATGTCGATGCACGTCCATCAACTTTTGTGTGTAGAGCCAGGGGTGAGGTATGAAGGGAGAGGCGGGTCTAAATTTGTTTATAAAAAAACTCTCCACCCGTTTTCTCTCACATTGCTGACTACACCTTTAAATGGTCAATATCAGCATACAACTATTGTTTCTCTATATTGGTGATTTTCACACATGCTGAAAACTGCTATTTTTAAAAGAAATACCTAAGAGCAGGAAAAGTCAAGCATGCAAGAATTTCTGTCAAACTGTCCTGAGGTTTCCTGGATATGATCTTCCTCTTTGCTCTGTATGAAACAACATAAGACAACAAATTTCAGCGACCAACAGGTCTCGCAACTAAATAAGTAGCAGGTCAGGCTGAAATCAGCCTTCAAGTCTGATCATGGCAAAAGTTGAACATTTCTCAGTCTAAACTGGAGGAGCCAGAGTTTCTGAGGAGCGAACAGAGGCCACATGCTTGTGAAAATGTGTCTCTGATGGAGAAATCAATACAGGGCGCCACATCACCTGCTGCATAGCGTTTTAAAGCCTCCATTAAAGACTGTCGGTAAAGTTTGCCCCTCGAGACCAGGAGAATAACTCTGAGTTAATGAGACTCACGAAAACATCCCCACAATCTACACAAATCTCCTTAAAGAGGTGCAGTGTTTTTAAGAACACATCCCAATCATCATTAACTCAAGAACAAATGAAATATCATCAAACCTCGTTCATTTTCACACCGTGGTTTCACCCTGAGGGCAATGTTTTGAAGCTTGCATTCATATGCCTTTCAGAGTACCTGCTGATATTTCCCATTTCGAACAGATAAGAGTAATCCAAAAGTAATCTCATTAAACACTGACCCCGGAGGAAAGCGGTGAGTGCTGCTGGCTGCAGCCTGCTGCTATGAATAGATTACAGCCGGGAGGGTAATCCTGTCTAAAATCATGCTCAATGTGAAGAGTAAGCTGAAAATCATCCTCACTTAGAGCTTTAAACCTCTCTCAATATGTTCATAGGCTCTGACGGGACAAATGGTGTTGCATATCGAAGCACTTCATTCGCTGGGAGATGAACTGAAGGCGTTTGTTTGAGTGTGTTCACGCTCCTCTCAGGTATCTCAAAGAGAGGAGAAGACAAGAGAGTTTGAGATGATGGGAAAGGCAACAGGTCCTCACAAAGACCGGATAGATATTTTAAAGTTTTCTATAAACATGGCGCTGTTTTAAAGATGTAGTCAGCGATGTGGGAGAAAACGAGTGGAGAGGTTGTTGATAAACGAATTTAGACCCGCCCCTCCCTTCACACCTCATCCCTGGCTCCACCCCCGAAAGCTGATGGATGTGCATCTTCATGGAAACGACCGTAGAAACTGGGTAGCTGACCAATGTAGCTAATGTAACCCCGACTCGTCAGACAAAAGTAGCCACAACTCGACTACAGTTATTGATAACATCACAACAACAGTACATTTTGGCAGATTAGACAATAAGATGAATGTCCCACGGCTGTTACTGTTATGTGAAGCACCACAAAGCTAATGTTGCCTACCTTGTCTTTCAATTGTCGGAGTTCCCTCCACCGTCAGAAAACCACACCATTGTTGATCTTCGCTCTTTCATGGTCATAGCCCTTCTTTTTACACTTTCTGCTCCTCTGACCTTTTTCTTTTGGGCTGTTTTTTAGCCATTGCTACTGCACCTATTGTATCTCTCTCTTACGCTAACTGCGCACGCTACGTAACCTACTACTCCCCCTCCCCCCTCTGTCTGATCTGCGCATGAGTATGATCGCCCCCTGGATGTGGGGGGGTGTACCCTATTTTGGTAACGAGCCACAGTATTTACCTTCTGAAATTCAGAGCCAAGGCTGTGTATTGAAACCAGACTTTTTTTTCAACATGCTGTCAGTGGTGACATCTTGTGGATGGAGAGGAGAAATGCGGTGATTTTGACAAATAGTGCATTAGATTAAAAGATCGCTGACTGCACCTTTAAGAAAAGTTTATCTACATCAAAACATTGTAGTACATATGCCAGACCTTTAAGCGGCACAGTAACACGGCCACAAACAAACACCAAAAACAAAGAAGAAGACATAGAGTATGCAGATAAAACAAGCGGGATTTAGGCAACCATGCCAAAAAGAAGTTGTTCTCCTCTTCACATAAAAGATGCCTGGGTGAAAAACACTGGTGTTAAAATCTCAGATGACTTATGGGCTACTCTATGACCAAATTAAATAGAATCTACCCCAGTGTTCCTGCCAAATGCGACAGATGTAAAACAGATGATGGGACCTTGGGTCATCTATTCTGGTTATGTCCCAGACACAAAAGCTTTTCGTACAGTGTTATTAATATTAAAAAAACTCACGTGATCCATTGGTTTTGAAACTCTATCTTTTTTTAAGTTTGGCTAAACAACATAGTTTCTTACTTATACTTTGAGAAGATGTGATACTCAATGTCCAGTTCACAACCCAATTCTTAAAGATCTGGGGACCTTTAAATGAGCATATTAAGAAGGAAAAAAGGTCAAACCGTTTACTAAACAAATGCTTACTTTTATACTGTGCCTTTGTAACTCAAATATTGTTTATAATTTGGTATTGTTATACTCTTCCTCAACGCTTTAACTGCCTGGGATTCATTTTATGGACTCTACACCTGGATCCTCAAATGCAATCTTGGACTTGATATACAGTATGTGACTGTCATCCCCTCCTGTACTGTCTGTTGTTCTGTTTGTACTGTAATATAAAAAGTTTAAGAAGAAAAATACAGTGTTCTCCTGGTTGTTCTCTGTGGTGGTTTGACACCATGTCCTCTTGTTGCCCACAGTGGTTGTAGAGGAGCAGAAGATTTTGTTACTAAAGCCAAAACAAGTTCAGGAGGTTCTGCAGCACTAATGCAACACTATATTCTAACATTGGTCCTGCTGTTGTTAGAGATTTAACCTGAGGTTTTAAGAAAGAGGCGGCCTATGAGATCTTTGTTTCTGAAAATATGTGTTTTTGCTGTAAATGCACAACAAGATTTATTCACTCTGGGACACGGTCTCCCAAACTGACAGTTCTGTGTAGATGAAACACCTACAAGATTAAAAAAATCTACTGTGTATACTCCTGTATTGTTTCCTTTGACTCTGTTCACTTGCAGAAAAACTGAGATTACCCAGACTTTACAGCGGTGAGCTGTATGTGTCAAAGCAAACAGAATTTTTCACTTGGACTTTACCGTGGTAAAGTACTTTCTGAGCATTGAGCTCGCTTTCTTCCAGCCTCCTGGTGTTTCTATAAGTCACTTTGCCAACCCAGCACACAGCAGCATCGAACAGAACACTGGAGACCACGACTGTTAAAAACTTCTGCGGCATTTTCACTTCATACATGAAAGAAAGACCAGAAGAAGAGACTCTTCTATATTACAAGTGTCTTCAAAACTCTCTGAACTTTTTAATGCTATTTATTGACTTCCAAACCAGAGGTGCAATGGATCACAAAAGTCAAGATTCGGTTTGTATCACATCATGAATCATCATGATGATTGTGCTGTATGTATATTGATTATTATTTGCAGTAATGCACACAATGTGTTTGCATAAATAATGCTCAAAATTTGCAGAACCATAGAAGATAGACATACGACTTTTCCTGACTTTAAACTTTATGGTAATGTCCTAAATATCAGCAGTAACGTGAAATATCTTGGTCATGTGATCACAGACCAACTGACAGATGATGAGGACTTGTATCGTCAGTGTCGTATGTCGTATGTGCGAGCTAATATATCGTTTCGTAAATTCGGTCATTGCACTGGTGATGTGAAGCTGACTTTGTTTAAAGTGTATTGTTCACCTTTGCACTCTGCACATCTGTGGCTGAACTATAAAAAAGCTAGCCTTCAGAAATTGCAAGTGGCATAAAATACAAGGCCCAGATGGACGAGTGCGAGTGCGCTGTTTGTGAGTGTGAGAGTGAACACACTGCAAGCAAATCTGAGAAACTTAATGCACAGGTTCATCTGCCAATCAAATGATTCTGAGAATCAAATTGTTAGGGCACTGGTGAATATTATGTAAAGTGACATACGCTGCACTTTACAGTTTTGGGGCACTGGTATACGTGCCTTCTAAAAATTAATTGTTAGTCTGTGTTTTTCTATTGTTGTCTTGTTGTTTTGTGTTATTTTTTATCCTTTTTTACATATGGACCTTGAGTCTGAAACAAAGGGTGAATTCCAATTCCTCCCTTAACCCTCAATCTCAAAAATGCGCGATCCCGCAAAGTGCCAGTGCTGTCCCAATTCTCAGAATGTTAAGTTGAGGGACAAGTTTGAGGGCTATACGGCCCCTCAAATTGAGATTTTCTGGCACCACCCTTGGGAGTAAGGGCTACCCAATGCATTGCGTATTTTCACCAGCTTCACCGCAACCAAGATGGCGTCCAAAGCGGCGAAAAAACGAGCTACAAATGTAAGTATTTTCGTCAATATGAAATAGAAATATATTAGGAAAACCATTGTATCATCTTATTTAATCCCTCTTCACGGATTATTGACCTCATTGTTGCATAACATTCATTTTATTTGACGATGTTTGCCAGCCAGACTGGCGGTCCCGCTTTCAGTGCACAGCCTCATTCATAACCTAAAGTTACGGTAGCGGAGATGGATGGAACATTTCGTCATTGTTGCTGGAGTCGGCGGGAATGGACTATGGATGACAGAAATGGCTTCTTCTTTATTTTTTTAAATTGGCAGATTGAATGCAGCTTGGGCAGAGTGCTGCCCCCACAGTTTGAAGACGTAACTGCATTTAAGGGGTGTCCCATTGGTTAGTCACGAAATAGCCCTTAACACTTGGTTTTGAGTGTCACTGAGATTGAGTGTTGAGAATGAGGGTTAAGGGAGGAATTGGAATTCACCCCAAGTCTATCTATCTATCTATCTATCTGATCCACAGATGTGTGACCCAAACACCAGGGCATGTTAAACTAAAGCAGTTTCATATCTCCGTTAGGCTTTAGTTCAACACCAGTCTGGTGGTGAAACATCTATCTGTGTCTTTTACTGCCTATATACGGTCTCCTAATGGACACATCAGCAGGAAATTATTGTATCTCAAAGAGGAAAGGTCAAAAAGTGTCTCTGATTCATCAAACCACCCAGCAGGGTGCCCTCAGTGAATGAAGATGGATGTCTCTGCTGTTCAACACGTGTCCCTGCAGCCATGATCCCAATCAGACATCGGCCCATTACCTGTTTGTGGTCATTATTCTGTTTGTTGAGTGTTTGACCTCTGATCGTTTACAGAGGAGGTCTCCAGAGGTCAACCATCTCAGTCATTTAACCCTCTGACCCGGCCTGCAGCCACAAATACTCTCAATTAATACAGCGTCAGGCAGAGAGACACTGGGGAGAGGGGAAGGAGAAAAGCTAACACCGAGGTTTGACAGTGAAGCGCTGCTCCGGCCTCCTCAGTGTGAATCAGAACATGAAAATAAAAAGATTGGACTCGTTCATGGTGAAATCACCTTTGCTCCTCTTGCTGAGATAACTAAAGCTGGAGTGTTGTTCGTCCTTGTGTTCACCATTTTTATGATGGATTCATGTTGGGTATTAGATATGTGCATGTGTTTATGTATGTATATGTGCATTTTATATGTACACATGTAAATAAAAATAAAATAATTTGTTAAAGCCTTCGCAGCATCAAGAAAAGTCGCACTACTTTGTGCCTAAAGAACCACATGGAAAATCAGCTTGTTGACAGAGGGAAGGCCAGGTTTTTGTTAAAAACATGTCTTTCAGCTGTTTTTGATGTAATGACAACTGTCAATCCTGAAGCCATCTGCTGTCCTCTGTGTCCATGCTAAGTCTGATTTTTGACGCCATTGTGACAGTCCCAGCCTTAGCTCCTGGTGCACAGACCTGCTTATATCTCCTCTCTTTTAGAGTTACCTGAGTGAGCCGCTGTGATTGGATCACTGCTGGGTTTAAAAGCCCAACCCGTCTGCTGCTCGCTCTCTCTCTCTCATCCCACCTGGACTCACCTCAGCCATTAGACGCATTTTTTTGTCTTTGCTCGTACTGCTGATCAACACCCCACACTTCATGACACATACCCAACATTCACATCACCGATTGAACTATCTGATCACACTCCATTTCTGCGGTTTAGTAGTCTTGGTTGTTTTCTTTTGTTTGTCAATAAATTAAAGAATTTACTGTAAAACTACATGTTCTTCCCAAATTTGTCATGTCCTTGAACCAGGTGATGACAAGTTGGGGGCTCGTCCGGGATTCGGACCCAGGACCTCTAGCACCCCGGGGAGTCATACCCACGATTTGTCATGGCCCTTAGCCAGGTTATGCCACCATGCTGGCTGGCTTTAAAAACAGTCTGAAGTTGCAGGCTTGAACTGAAGTTTTTGATGGCACAGCAGAAATGCGCGTCGTGCCCTGATGAGGCACATTTTCCTCCGCTTGCTGGATTCAGCTTAGGTCCCCAAAAAACCTCAATGAGTCTGTCTGAAGGAGGGAGCTCACCTTAGCACGCTCTGTCTTCTTGGATTTACCAGCCGTGATACAATAAGCAGTAATAAGGTTCTGTCAGCAGTTCAGCCACAGGAACACAAAGAGCAGCTTTCATTGAGATGAATGTCTGGCTGCAGGAGCCATAATGGAGAAGAGGAGGGGCGAGTGTTGACTCAGCTCTTGGCCAGAAAAAGCGAATGACTTGCAGGTAACTTTGGGGGCCGGAGGCTGCTGCTGAACAAGCTGGATTGAATCTGAAACATTTCAGGTAATTAGAACTTTAAGACTTAACATCTAACAAAAGCAGCAAGCTTCGGTGAAAGGATGAGGAGAGAGGAAAGTTTCCCTGGAGGAGGATTGGGGTGTGAGGGTGCTGTAAAACTACATAAGGTGTCATCAATCAGGTCAGGACGCTCCTGGCACTAAAACACCACAAAAAGGTTTAAGAGCCTGAGGCGGAGAGCAGAAAGAAGAGGAAATGAGCCAGTACGGAGTGGCTTTTTTTATCGTTTTTGGAGCCCAGACTCCAGGCTGTTATTCTCTCAGACAGAATAAGTTTTATTGGTCCGCACTGTCGACAAGGCTGCAGGAATAAACACTGTGAGGAAGTACGGCCAAGGCCCCAAGGTGCGGTTTATGGTGGCACTGAGCCTGATATTAAATCAGCCTCTTTATTCCCGTCTTTTTACAGTTTAACAGACCTGAGTGACTGTAAATGGCCACATATCTTCTGACTGCTTAATAAGGCTGAAAAGCACATGGTTTTACCGTTACGATCGCAATATGCTCACGCAGAAGTTACAGCATCATTTAGCTTTAGTCCACATCTGAGAGCCGGTACAACACAAGAAGGAGTCTAGACCACCAGTAAGTCTGAGAAACTGTTTGGATACAGGGGCTGCCATGTGTTTATTACAGCAGGCAATCAACAGAAACTTTATCAATATCATATCATCAGACAAGTTCAATATCATATCAGGTTCGCTGTTCAGTGCTGGGTCTTAAATCCTCCCACTCATTTTACCTCTGCGCAGCAAAGAGAAAAAGAGTAAAGTGTTCCCCAAACAGCTGAGTGCTAAACTTTCTCTTAACCTTCCTTATCCTCAAATTTGACTAATATTTAACTGAAATTTTACCCTTCGGGTCAATTTGACCCCATAGATATTTGCCTTCAAAAAACGGTTTACATAAAATTGTTGACCAAGTTTTCTGTGTCAGGCAATTTGTGTATTTGTTGAATATATAAATTACACCTTGATGATAAACCAGTGAGTTGGCATGACCTCTAGCGCTACCCTTAGGCCAAGCTAAAATCTTAATTAGAATGAATGTATCTTGAACATTTTTCATACAAATCTTCTCAAATTTACTGACAACATTAACGACCACAAGAGTATGAGCCCTGTTGATTTTGGTGATGATTTGACCTTTCCTGTAGTGCCACCAACAGGTCAGCCTTTCAGTTTTAGAGTTAGTGAATCCTGAAAATCTTTAATCCAAAACTTTTCAAATTTGGGGTGCACATTCTTCTCTCTCACAAAATGAACCATATTGATTAGTGTTTTTGCCCCCACTTCCTCTCAAAGTTATTTAATAACTTATTTTTTACCTTATTTTTTGTAACACAATTGTTTTTCATCACTCCCATGCTAAGACTTCACATGGTCCATTTTCTGTGAATGATAAACATTGAATTGGGGTCAAATTGACCCCAAGGACAATAGGAGGGTTAAAAGTAAAGCTAAGCAAATAGTATTTGGGAAAAGACCGACTCAAACTTTTGAGAAAATCATGAACAGTGATGTAGAAATTGAGCGACTGTCTGAAGTAAAAATTTCTTTGAGTGATGAAGATGAAACACTAAATTGGAAATCTCATATGTCAAATCAAAAATGTCAGTAAGGCATTTTTTTTTCAAAGTTAAAGATCTTTTAAATCAGCTATCTCTTCACCTTACTGCTACTTCATACTTCCTTAGATGAGTTACTGTGTGGAAGTGTGGGGAAACACATACGACAAACACTGAACCAATGATTTTCATTCAGAAAAGAGAAGAATCCTCACTAATCTGATACAAATTAAGTGTTAAAATAGCACCAAAATATAGCATTCTGGTCCAGAAAATGGCTGTGTTCGGATAAAAAAAGATCAGAATTCAGCCTGATTCCTAAATGGAAAGAGAGGCTTGATATCATGCTCTGATTTTTGGATTCCTTCATGGCAGCAGGTTGAGAGGGAAAGCTGTTAAAAGCTTTTAGGTTTTGTGGCAATTTGTAGAAAAATGCTCCGGAGGTCACGGTGCAAAAACCTGCCCAGAAAAGTCTGCCATTAAAAGCTTGAAAAGCCGCAGCAGCTGATGGCCCTGATCCTTCATTAAATATTAAGAGTGGCTGAGTGCAGTGTCTGGTAACAGCAAGATTGTCCGAGATCAATTGCATGACATCGGCGAGATAAAGGAGGATGAGGGTGACCGAGGGGTTAGGAGGGTGGAGGGACAGAAATAAAGGATGGAGTCACTGATTTGGCTCCCCGCACCTCTTTGACGGGTCTCTCAAGAATGGTTTTCATCAGGTTGAGTCAGTGTGGAGACACTCGGCTGCTCAGGGAGGAATCGTCTGCAGAGACGCCGCAGCGAGGCAAGCTGTCGTCTGACTGACAGCCAGGCTTTAAAGGTCACCGCGACTTCAGATAACAGCAAGTGTGTCAGGATCAACCTGGCTGCCTGTGGCTGTCAGAGCGTGTGCGGGATTCTGCTTAGCAACAAGTGACCACAGTCTGTGTTACTTTTGTTGACTATTTACGTTATAGGTTTCATCAACAACCTTTTCCCTGATAAAAACTAGACAGTAACTCATAAAAACAAGAGCACACGGAAAAAAACTCAAACTAAATTAACTGACATTTTCATCAACAAATAAAAACTAGACTAAAATGTCTGACAGAAAGTTAATCCAGTCAGACCTAATTAGGTCATGTAGAAAGTAGAGACAAGTTAGGAATCTATCCAATCAGGTTGAATGAGTTCAGAGGGACAGAAATTCACGAAACAAATAAAATGCCTTACCCTTAACACTTCAGGTTTTAGTTGACTCCATTTACGGAAGATTTCATCTACTAAGCTGTTGAGAATGTTCATCAACTAAAACTAGAATAACTTAGAAAAAATAAAACAACTTAGAGACTAAAGTATGACTAAAAATAAAATATATTTTAGGCAAAAGTACGGAAGCCGGGTGCTGGTTTGGCGTAGTGGTTAGCACCCCATGTACATGCTTCTGCTGGTCCAGGTTCGAATCCCGCCTGTGACCAGTTTGCAGAGTGTCTTCCCCTACTCTCTCTCCCCCTTTCACAAGCCTATCCACTGTCTCTCTCCTATCAATAAAGGCACAAAATGGCAAAAAAATATATATACTTAAAAAAAAAAAAAGTACGGAAGCCTGTTTCCTTCCGCCACTTTTTCAGAATTGAAATTTGAGGAACTAAAAAAATAATGTATGAGTATAAATAAAATTAAAAACTAAAAAGTTGAAATAATGACATGAATAGGAATAATTATGAAATAAAACGTCCTAATAATAGAAAACAGTCATAATCATAAAATTAAAAGTCAGATGAGATTGAAAAGTCGAAATCATGAGATTAAAAGTCATAATTATGAAAAATTTGGCGCGGCACGTATGGAGCGTCCGGCATGTTTGGGGTGTCAAACGCCTCTACGCTTGAGTTGAAATTATTGAACTTTCGACGCTAATTCGCGTGACGCTGTGCCGCGGCAGCCAATCAGCGATGACCCCCCCCCCCCTCCGACGTCATTAATTTGATGACATGTGACGCTCCGGCCAACTGCAAAGATGGAGTAGAGGTTGATCTGCGCTGTGCCATCATCCGGAGCTATACGATTCGACGTGTGTCCTCTACAGAGACCGGAACAAAAAGGACCAGGCCTGGCAGAAAGTCTCTGAGCAGACAGGTTTTGAAGGTAAGTTCTGTAAATATTCGTTTCCAGCTGGATTTGCCTGCACAGGTCATCACTGAGTCCGACTGGCTCCGGCTCTCTACTCCGCCGGTGCAATGACGCGCATCGCCTTGTCAAAAAGGTCCAGCGTCTGGCCTTGGGTGTTATGCGCGGCGCGTCACAGGCGTGTTTGAATTCGCCAATTCGTGTGCGGTGTGGCCGTAGCATAAAACTTCATTAGAAAGTGCTGTCAAACTTAATCCTGACCATGGTCTGCAGGGGAACTGCCCAACACTCACATACTGCCTCTGTTCAAATGGTTTTCTTTAACAGCTTGAATAGGTCACAAAAACACGGGGACATCAAAACCTGAAGGGCTCACACTCCCACCTGCTACAGCATCTCTCTTTGGCGAGAGACCGGAGTCGCCTCTTTCTTTGGAGAAGACCTTCGGGGACTCCAGAGGGGTCTCCATGAAGCAGAGCACAGTATGAAAGCACTCACAGGCTTTTGTTCCTCGCCTCTCAAGTCTGACCAGCAGTGTTCGCCTGCACAAATTGATTCAGCTTTATTTCTTCTTCTGTGCACTCCAGTTTTGAAGGTCACTCCGTGCATCCACAGAAAAAGGTGAAAGGATCAGTACTCGTTTTCTTTTTTTTTTTTTGTCTGCTGTTGTCTCTTAACCTGGCACACCAGAGGGATCATTCAATATATGTCACTAGTCCATCTGGGGGGAGCCCACGGAAACAGGCTTTCAAAAGCACATTGATTGGACGATCTTTCTGTCAGTCACAGTCATTACAGGCCAATCATTTAATGTGGTAGCCGTGCGCTGCTGCTGTGGTGGAGAGGAAAAAATGTGAGCCACGTCTTAAGCAGACTCTTGGCAGAACTTGTGTCAAGAGGAATGGAAATATCTTTTCTATAAAAGATCGTTTGTTTTTCATTTAAAAAATCAATATTGTCCAGACCTGATAAAACTACAACTGAGCTGTTAGCATCCATGCTAATCTCTGCACCAGCAATCATTTCATGCTGTCATCTTGCTCGTAGCTTTTGCCACTTGTGCTGTGCAGCTTTTGTCTGCCTTCAATCATGGTAGATTCAATCTTGGCAAAATGGACTGAAGCCAGACCATGACAAAAACAGGAGTACTTGGTTGTTGCGATGTCATTGGCTGATTAGCTCTTTGTGTTAATAACTAGTTGTACTGAAATATCTAATAAAGTGGCTGTGCAGATTTTACTGCTGTGGCCAACTCTTAACCAAAAAGATAAGATTATATCTGAAATACACTGTCTGGCCATAAAATCCCTGGATTTAACTAAGCAAACAGGTACGAGCCTCCTATTGGGTAATTACTGCATGGGTGATTATCTTTCAGCTGGAAACAAGTTATTTAACTCCAGCTGATGTTTGAGCAGCTTCTCATTTCTTAAATAACCATGTCAAAGACACATCCTGTAGTCGTGGAAAAGATGTTGGTCTGTTTATGAAGGGTCAAATCATTGGAGAAAACATCTAAGGAGATTGAAGAAACTACTAAAACTGGGTTGAGAACTGCCCAACACATTATAAAAAACTGGAAGGATAGTGGGGAACCATCGTCTTCAAAGAAGAAATGTGGTCGGAATAAAATCCTGAATGATGGTGATCAGTGAATCACTTAAACGTTTGGCTAAATCAAATCGAAGAAAAACAACAGTAGAACTCAGGGGTGTGTTTAATAGTGAAAGTAAGAGCATTTCCACACACACAATGTGAAGGGAACTCAAGGGATTGGGACTGATCAGCTGTGTAGCCTTAAGAAAACCACTAATCAGTAAGGCTAAGCAGAAAAAAGGCTTCAGTTTGCTAGGGAGCATAAAGATTGGACTGTGGAGGACTGGAGGAAGGTCATGTGGTCTGATGAGTCCAGATTGACCCTGTTCCAGAGTGATGGGAGCATCAGGGTAAGAAGAGAGGCAGGTGAAGTGATGCACCCATCATGCCTAGTGTCTACTGTCCAAGCCTGTGGGGACAGTGCTGTGATCTGGGGCTGCTTTAGTTGGTCAGGTCGAGGTTCAGAAACATTTTGGCCCAAAGAATGAGCTCAGCTGACAACCTAGATGTACTGAATGACCAGGTTATCAGTGGACTTTTCTTCCCTATATGTCAAGATAACAATGCCAGGATTCATAACTTTTTAAATTGTGAAAGAGTGGTTCAGGGAGCATGAGACATCATTTTCACACACGGATGTGCTGGAGAAGGCTTTGCACAGTGGTCAGACTCTCCATCATCAACACAAGACCTTGGTGAGAAACTAAGGCAACACTGGATGGAAGTAAAGCTCATCAAAACAATGCCACAGCAGATGTGTGCTGTAATCAAAGCTAAAGGTGGTCCAACAAAAATATTTGAGTGTTTGACTTATTTTTGGTGGAAACTTTTTTTTTTTTTTGCCAAGCACTGTATTAAGCCTGCAACTGTAAAAATGAAACATCACATATTAAAATCTTAACATAAGTATTTATAATTCCAGAGCTGAATCAGAAGTATATAATATGCATTTTATCTAAAAGCGCCTTTTAAGATGCCCAAGGACGCCAGACAAGATTAAAACAACAACAATCAAAATCGATAGATTTAAAATAATAATAAAATCAAAAATAGCAAAGCATAACAGATAATGACAGGTATGAGGAAGAGGAGACAATGTATCTTATTGTCAAGTGGAGTATGCAGTCCTGGACAGGTGGGTTTTAAGTCTGGATCTCAAAGAGACAGAGAGTTCAGGTGTCGGAGGTCTGGTGTATTTAAATTGAAAAACATCTTTTACTTATTTCTAAGTCAAGAACAAGCATCAAAATTTCAGTTTCTAATTACAACCCTTACAGCCTGGATGTGGCTCCTTATTAACACGCTACATAATATTCCTCAAGCCCACCGAAGCAGCAGATAAGAATTCACAAACGTCTTCATAAAACCCACACTTGAGCTTCTTTCTCTCCGCTATCTCCTCGGTGCAGCTGACGCTTCAGGTAAGCCGAGTTTGACCTTGAAAGCAGAAACAGCGGCGGGTGTGAAGCTCCGGCTGTGCGAGTACAGGATTGTGAACAGAGCGGAGAAGATACAGTGCTATTGACAGTTTTATAATGCTCTTAGCTGCCCCCCCGTCCACACACACAAACACACACACAGTCCAGAATGTTATTTACCGTCCCCTCTGTTCATTTAAGAGCAAATAAAACGGCTTAATGACCCCTGCATCAATACAGCGGCGAGCGGTGGAGCAGATTCGCGTTTGGAGCGAAGAAAGACAAAGAGTCAATATGAGCTCGTTGTTTAGATCGCCAGAAGACGGAAGTGAGTGCATCACGTCGAGGACAGGACGGGGCTGTGGACAAAGGGGGCTGCAGAGATCGATGGATATTCAGGGTCTGCCAACAGAAATCACGCACAGAGGGGGAGGGGCGGAGGGGAATCTGGAAAACGTTTGTCTAAATTCACACCAAACAGCCGTCACTTTAATCATGTGATTACTCAACCTACAGACAATAAAGTGTCAAACAATAAGACTGAATTAGAGATGTTTCATAATCAGTAGGGGTGTCTGATCCGATATAAATCTTTCCCTTACTATATAGACACAGAGCTGGCCCTACCCAATGCAGTACCCCCTTTTTTGGCTGATTTAAAAATGCTTACAGAAGAGATGGAATAGCACTGTTTGACCGCTTTAATTCTATAATTCATTAGAAAGCAATGACGCTCATTTTACACGCTTCCCAAATAACAAATAAAAACAGAAAAATCTGACTTATTCAAATTTATCAACTGTAGTAATATAAAAATGGCCATTGCTTTACATTTGAATCAATATGAACTTTACATTTTTTGAGTTAATTGTAATGACTAGTTTTAATACAATCATATTCAGGGTGGATTTTTTCCAGATGTTGTGGCGCCCCCTAAAGGCCACGGGGCCCTTAGCATTTGATTATCTTGCCTAAAAGGCCAGTCAGCCCAGTTTGGGAGGTACGATATTTGCAGATATTGGCCCAGAAAGTTGGACTTAAGTTACCTCTGCCAGGAGGATATGTGATCGCTGGCGTTAGTTAGTTAGTTAGTTAGTTAGTTAGTTAGTTAGTTAGTTAGCTAGCAACATAACTCAAAAAGTTGCGGACGGATTTTGATTACATTTTCAGGAAATGTCCAGATTGGGTAACCTGACACGCCAGATGGATAGTTTCATATGTCCGCCACGGAAATATTTCACAAGTCCATCTGGGTAGCTGCTCTTCTGATTAGCTTTCAGAGGCGGGACCTTCAAAACAATCGTATCTATATCTTTTTTTATACACATCACGGCTCGATAGGAAGTGATGTAGTGCATGCGCAGTACAAATTGGGTAGCCGTCTGCTGACGTCACGCCTTTTGGTCACTTCCGCTCTTCCCGCAGCTCCCGCCTCTTTTCCCTGATTGGGCCGTTAAAATTTTAGCCGAGTGAATCCATTGGACTACGGTGCGCTGCAAGATGGGGATCTGCAGGATTTCAGGAACTGAACCAGGCAGGCCCATCTGCTATGCAAGGTTACAGATTGGGACAAGGAACAAATGATTCGATTTTGGGAGTGATCTGGATCAGCGTCTAAATCCGCCTTGAGGAAAAACTGTGATTTTTGTGAACTACTGAAGTCAAATAGCTATCACTATAAATCCAATTGCTAATGGTATGTTTCATGGTAAAGGAATCTAAATATTTAGATGAAATAAAGGTAGGACTAATATTTATGGTGAAAATCACAATATGAGTGAGGACTGTTGCGCTGGTAGAGGTCTGCGCCCTCTGAGTGCTTTTCTAGTTTCAGCTGATTTGGAAATATTTGCTAATATTTAAAGCCAATATATGCCAAGTGTTCATTTTCTTTTCATTGCTTTTTGTTATATGTTTGAAAAAATCTCACCGGATTAACTCAAAACATTGAAAGCAACAAATTCTTGCAAAGTACAGACTCTGTGCTCTTGATGGAAAATATCAGTACCTGCAATAATGCGTTTGGAAATATCCACATATCAAAAATCTGCAAAAATCCAAAATGGTGCATCAGTAGTAGACACAAAGGTCATCGATCAATCTTTGTGGAGCACCAAATCATAAAAGATTTCTCATTATGTTACTTCAAAATCTGTCCGTCTAAAATCTGAGCCACAACAAGCACACAGAGTTGCTGAAGAGTTTATCTGGTGACTGTAGGCAGAGGCAGGCTAACACCAGCCGTTGACTCCATGTGTTTGAGCTAAGCTAATTAGCAGTGGGCAAGTTCTAGATGCAGAGTTGGAAGAATTGAGTCTATCTGCTTGTGAAGTAAGACAGGGAAAGAAAAAGGGGTGTCTCCCTTTAACTTTTCTATGGTCGTCCGTGGCTGTGCCAGCATCCGCCACCTGCTTCTTTTCCCGCCTTTGGGATTAAATGAGCAGCTCTGATGACTCGGTAAACTTTGTGACATTTTAATACTTCAGCTCCTGATCCTGTTAAAGTCTCACTTTCAACTTGATTCACAGAGGTCTGAGAAATCCCAAAGTTCCTTCTTCTAATTAAACTGACAGTCAAAGCCCCCCCCCCCCCCATCCCTAATATGTACACTTCCTTAAGGAAACACCATTAAAAAGCAGATTAGCGCTGCATGAGTCGAGGATGTTTAATTTCACAGCGTTCCTGCTCCTCCAAACCCCAGGAGCACAGCCCTAATCCCGCCTCCACGCTGCGTCCGTGTGCACCCGAACGCACCGCGGCCTGCGTGACATCACAGCCGAGCATGTGAGGCGCAGGACTCGGGTCGACCCAACTTAACACGCAATGCTAAAATAATCCCCCCACCGGAGTTCTGGAGGGTTAGAGTCTGTGATAATGACACAGCTAAGACTCACCCCGGGGCGAGGGGCGATGATTAATACCACTGTCGTCCCCGTGATTCATTTAGGGACATTTTTAAATTACAGAAAATAAAACAGACTGCAGGAAGGGTGAACAATAAGGGAAAAATGATACTACACTGACTTTACTCTATGACATATAAAAATAAATACATTGTGTGTTAACATTAACACTGTTTTTTGCAGCATTTATTGTAACAATTGTTCACTTCAAAAATATATCTATTTTTTATTGTAATGTGTTATAATCCCTATGGTAGTTATGGCTATTTTTTATTTTTTATTAGTTTATTTCTGATGTTTTTATTCATTTATTTGTATTTGATTTATTTCTTTATTTTCTTTATTTACTGTTTATTTACCATTGTATACTATTTATGTGCCCATACGTTAAAGCAGCACTACGGACGATTCTCGCTTGACCGGAAAGAGAACTCAACTACCCATGAGCGCTAGCGCGTGCATACTGCCGTAAGGATACAGATCTGCTGGTCGCGTGCGTTTGTTTTGTAGGCGAATCACAGAAGCCAGGTCATCACTCAAAAGTATTGTTCTGTCTTCAGCGGCTGTTTGCAGGATGGATAGAGACGAGGTAATGTATTTATTTTTGACTAAATGACGATGTTAAAAATCGCTAATTTCAACTTGGTTTTATTACCGTGAAGTCGCCCCCGCCCTGTTGAAGCGATAAAGTGAATAAAAGTAAACACAACCACGAGCTGGCGATATCACACACTTGAAATAGATCTAAATAAAACTACATACTGGTACGTTCTCATGAATACTGTAAACGGATGGTAAACAATCAACAAGTACTTACAAGTCCAGTAATAACAGGGCCAAGTCGGCATCGGTCGGACATCCATCCTCGTCTTATATTTCACGCCAGCGAGTGAACGTCGAACCGATGTTTATTCTGGTCCGAGCATTCAGCTTGTTTTTCTCTCGCTTTCTTTGTTTTGAATCCTCAAAATAAACTTTTCTTTTTCTTGCGTTCTTTGCTGCCTCCTTCATGACTACAGCTCTGCGTTTGGCTTTCGCCGACACTTCCGTGTTTTAAACGAATCGGGAATCGGGGGAAGTGACGTAGCCTGTGCCGTAAAGCAGTCCAAACTTGTAGTTTTTTAGTGTGGCAGGGTTCCCACCATCCACCTCGAAGTTACATAGCGCTAGTGAAAGGGATACAGACCACTTCAGACCATGAAAGAGGTGTCATTCAACACATTGTAAAGTGGTGGACCATGACAATGAATATCTAAGGACTATATTATGTTTGAAAAACTACATAGTGTTGGTTTAATGTGTGTCTTTGTATTTATTAATCTAAATGTATATATTTATAAATATATACATTTCATTGTCATATATATGTCCAGGACTTTCCTTTTAGTTGCCACAATAATTCTGCACTGTTTACAAATTAACTCTCTTATTAAACAGAATATAAAAAAGATTATTTAACATTTGATTATTGTTGCAGTATTAATCACTTCAAGTGTTAACTTTGAAATTCTTTTTTTTTATTTTTTGTTGCATTATATTATTAACAGTGGTTCTTACTTTCATTTATTTATTAATATTACAATAACCGTTATAAATTAATTTTTATTTTTTTCTATTTATTTGTTTGTATACATTTAACTGACATTTGTTTTCTTTTTTCCAGTTACTTTATTACTCATCTTATTTTAAATAATTTAAATTCATCTGCCATTGTGTAGTCTTTTAAGTTATGAAAACTAGGTCTAATTCTGTATGTCATTTATCCTGAAAATATATTGATCCAACATTTGATTATTTATCGTGGCATCTATTGTTGCAATTATTTTCTTTGAAAATGTATAATTTTATTATTTATTGAATCATAATTGTTATGGTAATAATGATTTACTGTTTTATTACTGTGTAACTGGTATATTTAATTTTATTGTTTTTTTTATCAATTTATTAGTATTTAATTAATTTATATTTTCACTTTTTTACTCCTTCTTTTCTTTACTTTATGACAATGTACGTGTGTACAATATGTTCGCCTATAAAGGGCTCTATCATGCAGTCTATATTTTTCAGACCATAAGTAAACATGTGCATGCGTGGATTCTTTCCAGGCCCTCCAGTTTCCATCCAGAGAACAAAAACATCCCACTTAACATAACTGGTGACTCTCAATTTTCCCTTGGTATGAGGGTGAGCATGAATGGTCGTCCATGTCTCTATGTGGCCCTGTAATTGGCTAGTGTCCAAAATGCCAAGCCCCGGGCCATTTCTCCACTCAAACAAAGTGGAGGGTCGGGCACAGAGCAAACGTTCGGAGCAGCCGATGGAAAAGCTTTTAGTTGTTGATGATGGATATCAGAGGATTTATTGATCTGCATAAAAACATGGCAGCCGTCCACGGTCAGAGGAGGATGTGCCCGGGTCGGACCTCGGCACGCAGCTACAACAGGCTCGACCTTTGGCAGCTGAACCACACAGAGGGGAAGCTGGGAAATCCCCCCTCAGCGACACACAAGAGACACACAAACTGACACACACGCTCTGCACATCCACCGTCATCTCTATGGCCACACAGCTGAGACTGAGAACAGAGGCATGATGGGATACGGCGTGAGGCTGGTACACGGGCGAGGGGAGGGTGTGCAGCACTGGGCACGCTCAGTGGCTGCGGTTCACAAAGTTTGCAGAGTATTTTTGGAGATTCCTGCTCGTCTGAAAGAGCCGTGACTCAGAGCGGCATCGGCCCGTGAGAAGAAGTCATGACTCAGGCTTCCTTTGTGAGCGGCCTTGCACGCTTTGTTCTGTGACGATGACACAGAATGATGTGGCATTCGTTTGTTTATAACCTCCAACATCTTTCCATCTGGAAGCCTCTCTGAATATGCAACACGATCAACAGGGCGTAAAAATGTCTGCAAGTGACAAAGACAGCCTGCTGAATTAAACTGATTATCTACTTCATACATTATCATTAGTTACTCAACAATTCAATTTTTTTTTTTGTTTTCTTTTTTGTCATTTCACAACAACTTACAGATTGAAGTAGTCGCTTGTGCCTGCCTCAGCGCGGTAAGTCCTGTCGGGAAATTTCCTCCTTACTAAATATTCCACAGTCAGCTGTTAGTGGTTTTACAACAAGTGATTGGGAATGACAGCAGCTCCGCCACGAGGTGCCGTGCCACGTAAAATCACAGAGGGGGGGTCACCAAGGTCAACAGCTCCAGAGCTTCAGACTCTGTGTGGTCTTCAGATTAGCTCAAGAACAGTGCAGAGAGCTTCATGGATGGGTTTCCATGGCTGAGCAGCTGCATCCAAGCCTCGTATCACCTAGTGCAGTGGTTCTCAAACTTTTTTCAGTGATGTACCCCCTTAAAAATACATTTTTAGTCAAGTACCCCCTGACTCGGGCAAAACATTTTTGGAAGAAAAAAGAGGTACAGTGCTGTAAAAATCAGTGTCTGATTTATTAAAGCCAAACAACTTATGTCAGTGAACCTGACAAATACATTCATATTGCAAACATTGTATGTAGAAACAAAAAAGAAAAACAGAAGACGGTGACCACCAGGAAGGTGGTTACCGTCAAAACTCAAATATGCAAAACGCTGCTAATTTATATTGGTCTCTGTAATGGTACGAAATAAAAAATATACATAAATAACAAAAATGTGTTCACAGAAATACATCTATAACTTATTTGTAAATAAAAAATATTTTGTTTAAAAAATAAATTAACTTAATAAATAAAGATTTGCTCACAAAAAATAATTAACGTTACTACTTTTAGGTTATTCCAGAGTTAGTGTTATTCGGTAATGACAGGTCGTTGATGAGTGCGCTGGGTCAGTGGGTCAAACTAACTTGGTGGGGGGGTCAGATTTATTTAGAAGGATATTGAAACTACTAAATACTGAATATAAAATTCTGTGCATGAACACACATTTATATTTTGTCAAAATTTTTACAAAATAATTTCCCCCAAGACTTATTATTAGGATGAGCCTACTGATTTTTAAAGATATTTTGAAAAGCTTCACGTACCCCCTGCAATACCTCCACGTACCCCCATTTGAGAACCACTGACCTAGTGCAATGAAGGCTGTTGATGCTGTGGAGTAAATAACGCTGCTGGACTCTAGAGCAGAGGAGATGTGCTCTCTGGAGCCACCATTCACGCTTCTCTGTCTGGAAATCCAATGAATGAGTCTGGGTTTGGCGGTCGCCAGAAGAACGTTACTTCTCTGACTGCATTGTTGTACTAAAGGTCATAATTTTCAGTTGTGTATGTAATGTCCCACTCTCTTTTGCACTTTGAACATATCGCTCCTTTTATGTCCCATGCTGATGTGGGCCTTGAACCAGTGGCGGCTGCTGGTCAGTTGAGGAGGGGAAGCTCATTTTTTTACGGCCTACATAATACATTTGTTTATTTATTTAAATGTAAATTCTACCCTCCGTTCCTTTACACAAAAATGATCTGTGACCCTGTCGTACCAACTAGGTGTCTTTTCCAGGGATTTTACCAGTGTTCTCTCAATGGCCAGCAGAGCTAGACTGCTTAAATGGCCTTGGCCCATTGTGTTGTGGGTGTAAGACTTAAACCGCTTTAAACAGGAGAAGCTCCTCTCCAGAACAACTGACTGTAAAACTTAGAAGATGCTCCGGTGGAGGGTTATACTTCAAGATCGCTGATTGGCTCATTTCACTGTCAATCAAAAAGGGTTTCGGCCTCAGACAGATCAACCAATCATCATGCAGAAGCCGAGCGTCAAGGCCAGCCCACTGCCTCATAGACCCCCAGAGACGCTGAGCGTCCAATGGGCGGGACAAAGCCCAGTGTTTATCCAATGACCGTCCAGTTTCCACAGTGGAACAACCCACTCTACGCTTCCCCATCGAAGTCAGAAGACGCTCAGCGTCCAACTGTGTTAAAGCGCTGAGACGCTGCGGGGATGAATGAGAAGGAAGTCGCGACAGTTACCTGTGATAAGTAGCTGATTCTGAACAAAAGATGAAGGTATTCTAGCGCATATTTAGTCAATGAAATGTACACACAGCAGGACATATCACCACTTTTTGGGGGACATTTTAGGGGGAGCTGAGTTTCCGTTGCAGTCTTAGAGCAGTCGCCACTGCCTTGAACACCTCGTTGCCTGCACATGCGTCAGACATTAACAGGGTTGATCGGTCAAGAGTGTGCATCAATAATGCAGTAAGTTATGCTGTTTTAAGTGAAGTTACTTACTGTTGATGTTCATCTCTGGGTGTATTTAAGAAAACTTAGCAGTAGTTTGCATCTGAGACCATTCCATATAACATGCTAATTCACTAGCTACATAAACAGCCATTAATGAGTGCTGTATATATATATATGTATATATATATATATATATATATATATATATATATATACATACATATATATATATATATATATATATATATATATGTGTGTGTGTGTGTATATGTATATACACACATATATATATATATGTATATATATATATATATATATATATATATATATATAGATATATATATACATATATATACATATATATATACATATATATATATATATCTATATATATATATATATCTATCTATATATATATATATATATATATATTTTTTTTTTTTTTTTTCTCTTCTTTTTTCACAACAACAATTAACAGCTTGGACAAACAATGGTCTGCACAGCCATCATGGAAACAGTATACAAATACAAAAATAGAAACATAATAATGGTACAGTTCATAGATTTTCCTTCTCTTATCCTACAAGGTCGTCATTCATAGTTAGTCAAACAATATGTCCTTGAGTCAAAGCCACAGTAAATGTTTGAGAAATGGGGGTATGGAGTCCATATTTCTGTCAAACATTTCAGTCGAGTTTTTATTTGTTGATGAAAATGTCACTTAATTAAGTTTGAGTTTTTGTCCATGTGCACTTGTTTTTATTAGCTGCTGTCTAGTTTTCATCGGGGTAAAAAGGTTGTTGATGAAAATAATTAGTCAACAACATTTATACTGAATCTTTCGCCTTTCAAAATTTCCAGAAATTGTAATCTCAATATTATTTAATTAGCTCATGATTATTATTTTTTTCCCTTGTAGACCTACTGTGCAACCTGTGATCTCCAAACCAACTAACAAGATCATCTATTTTCCTGTCAAGAAGCAGCCCTGCAGTCAGCTGTATATCACTGAGAGCAACCCTACAGAAAAGGAATCAAACCTGGAGACCACACCTTCTGTCTGATTTCCCAGTTAATCATTCTTAGTCATTTACGGACATCTGTGCAACACTTTTAGTCTACCATCAAGATCTGCAGACTTATCAAGCCAACATGTTTACCTGGCAACAGCAAGCATGCATGGAGAGTGACAGAGGGAAGACATAGGCATGTGCTGAGCTTCTATATCATATCCACCAGTAGGGGGTGCTGCACCTGTTTAAAGCTGCAGTGCATTTCAGGACCACGGTGGTGGACAGCTCCCGGTGCTGAAACCTCAGCAGCCACAGCCTGCCTTTGCATTGCAGGAGCGCTACCTTTTATTTTCAAAGCTTCAGACATTCAAAACCACATCCAGTAACTCAAAATATCACCATTATGAAGCACCATTCAGCTCAGATTAGACAAAAATCAAACACAATGAACATGGAGTGAACGGGGAAGAACATTCAAAACACAATCTCAGTTTGGAGTTTTGAAACCAGCAGCCCTGCAGCAAACATCAACATGTCCTTCAGATATCAAGCAAGCCTCTGCAGATTAAATCCACAAGTCTGAACTTTCTAGAGAGAAGAAACAAGCAATAAAAAGGCAGAGAGCAGGAGAGAAAACTGGTCGAGGATCAGGAGAGGGAAGCAAAAGGAGACAAGAGGAAGAGGAATGTCAGCAGGGAAGGAAAGGAGGAGTAACAGGGATGTGGGGAAACCAGAGGAAGAGCAGAGCTGGACTGTATCGCTGATCTCTACAGAGCTCATTCAATCTGCTGTAGCACTACACTCTCTCTTTAGCCTCTAGATTTATGATCTGGCCATCTATGGGTTTTTCTCTATCATAAATTATTATTTTTTCTTTACGTATGTGTATCCCATCTTCCAAAAAAAGAAGATGACACTTTAAGGACCTGTAGAATCACTGAGGAGACAAAAACAATATCGAAACATGTAAGGAGCACCGTGTGGAGGCACTTTGGGCTCCACTGTGAGACGATTATGTGCAAAGCAGCTGGCCCACTACAATGAGTTCACTGATTCATTTGTTAGACTTTTGCCCCATCCAGTCTAGCAGTGCTTAAAACAAACTTGAACAACAAGAATAAATACGAACAAACTCAAATTAAGCACAAAATATTATTAATAATATTATCAGTTTGACATTGGTATCAGCCAATATCAGCCTAAAAAGTTAAGTATCACATTGGCCAAAAAAAACAAGTCCATTTTTGTTAAGTGAAGAGTTTGTGCTCTTGATCAGAAAAATCAGAACCTGGTGTCTGCGATAATGAATCAATTGTTGATAATTCTACAAAGCCATTCTTAGTAAAATCCTTATTAATCTTGAAAGACGGATTACATAACCAGAAATTAAAGAACTTCATACAGTTTGTTGTTCCCAGAGTCTGAACTGAATTGGGAAAGAAGGCCTTCAGGTTCTCAGTACCTTCTGCATGGATTAATTCGCAGACTGAATTTAAAGAGGACATATCGTGCTTGTTTCTCCTTTTCACTATGCCAGACTAGGATGCCTGTAAAGCATTTCTGCCCTCAGTACAAGTCATTTAGTTCCTTCATTGCCCCACAATAGCGTTCTCAAAATCCTCATTTTAGGCCATTATTGAGCGCTTGTTGAAACGCTTAGTCTCAAGGATGACCTAAAGTTACCTCGCAATGTCACAGCCCTTTGTCCTCTGATTGATCAGGTCTATCGGGGGTTGAGCCAGCCATATCACCACTTTTTGGGGGACATTTTAGGGAGCTGAGTCGCCAGTAGTCTTAGAGCAGTCGCCACTGCTCTGAACACCCTGCCTGCACAGCGCCAGACATTAACAGGGTTGATCGGTCAAGAGTGTGCATCAATAATGCAGTAAGTTGTTGTTTTAAGTGGAAGTTACTTACTGTTGATGTTCATCTCTGCGTATTTAAGAAAACTTAGCAGTAGTTTGCATCTGAGACCATTCCATATAACATGCTAATTCACTAGCTACATAAACAGCCATTAATGAGTGCTGTATATATATATATGTATATATATATATATATGTATATATATATATATACGTATATCTATATATATATATATATATATATATATATATATATATATATATATATATATATATATATATATGTGTGTGTATATGTATGTATATATATATATATATATATATATATATATATATATTTAAATCTGCAGCGAAAACTCTGGAATACAGACTCTCTGAATGTCACTGTTTCAACCCTATAAAGCCAATTGTATCATATTTGATACATACTTTTAAAATACCTCTATATACTCAATATGATCAACAAATTACAAAAAAACATCTGAATACAATCAGATAAATGATAAAAATGGACTCAAATGGATTATCAGTTGCCAAAAGCACCTAATGTATCAAATGAGATACAAAAAATCTATATGTTGAATTTTATGGATATTATGATTTTTATGGATTTTAGCAGAAAGTGAAACAAACATTTCAGCTCCAAAAAATTAGAATTTTCTGGCTATAATCTATGGTCTTGGGCGTTAAAGGGTTAACTGATGACTTTGATTGTTTTCCTCACTTACTCGTACTGTATGAGTCTGTGTGACTGTTTGTCGAAACTGTGTTTTGCTGCCATTCTTGGTCAGATCTCCCTTGGAAAAGAGATCTGCTGATCTCAATGGGACTAAACTGGTTAAATAAAGGTTAACTAAAAATAAATTAAATAAATATAGGCATATCGGATGTTGGCACAAATCCAATATTGTGAACTTAAACGATAATAATAAGCAAAAATACATAAATACATGAACAGATAAATACATTTTTAAATAGTCAATGACTCCCCTTCTCTGGTCACATACACCAGAGAAGAACTACTCAATATTGGACTTAAGTTTGCTGGACGTTTTTAACCTACTTCTCTCATGTATATGCACCTGTGCACCCTGTAAACTGTACATATCCCATTGTATATATTCTATCATACATTTATTTTGACCTCAACTTAATATGTAAACTTTGATTTAAAATGTTAAGTTCCTGCTTTTGTCTTATTTATAATAAAGGATATACACTGAGTGTATCTACTCTGTACCTGGAGAGTGAAGTGAACCGGTGGCAAATTCCTTGTATGTCTAACATACCTGTCCAGTAAAGCTGATTCTGGTCTAACAGACCTGTGTGTGATCAGAAACTGTGGAAACATTATAATGAGTTCAAAATGAGAAAGTCAAAAAACAAAACAGAATATAAATATAAATAGAACTGAAATAAATAAACAGATTAAGATAAATAAAAAAGTTTGTTTGGTAAGAATGAAAAAACAATCTAAACTATAAACGTCAGTAATTAGTGTGTTTGCTCAAAAACCGTTTGGTTTTTCTGAAGAGGGACAGCCCTAGTCGCTGCAGTGTGACATTTCTCCCCGTCCACTTCAAGACGCCCTAAAGGGAGTTTTTGAAATTCTTCACCTCGGCAGCAGTGACCTAAAACAGCATGAACAGGAGGACAAAAAGGCACAAAAAAAGCTGCGCTCTCAAAAAAAAAAACACCTATGTGTTGACATCGCCAAAGGTGTAAAGAATGAGGAGGAGGGAGAGTGAGGGCAGTGGAGGAGGTCAAAGGGAAATATGAGGAAGGAGAGGAGAAGACGAGAGGCGGGGAAATAGATAAGCCAAGGACGAGAGGTTAGAGGAGCAGAAATTGGGGGATTTAAGAGCAGGACCTGAGCAGAAATGGAGGGAAGAGGAGGATTATGGGTAATAGGTAAAAGGAGGGGGTAAGTGGAGAGGATCAGATTGTTGAGTATGCTGAGTGAGGAGAGGGTTGGTGAAGAGGAAAGAGAGGGATTGGGCAGAATGAGCCTAAAATTGTTTTCTAATATTTTAAGCTGAATGGCTTTATAATAGGGCTGGGCAATACGGCCTTAAAATAAAATCCATAAAACAATCTGGCCTTAATTCTATCCAGATATGTCCATCCGTTATCTATTCTGCTTATAAAAGGTGACATTCGGTGAGAAATGGGCTGCCAGTCAATCACAGGGCCACATAGAGGGACATAGGCAAGCATTAATGCTCAAACGTAAAGTTCCCAATATTCCACTAGTTCATCTAAGAAAAAGCCAATGGAAAGCACTTGGGAATAGGCAGAAACACTCAAATACATATCTAGCAGGTGATTGGACGACCATTTAGTCACATTCATAACGCCTGGTTGTTACTGTGAACTGCTTTGTAAAATTAAATCTCAACAAAACATGCTGGAAGTGGAGTGAAAAAATTTTTTCTGTTGAGAAATGTGTTCCTTAGAAACTCGATCCTGCCGGTAGGATTAAAATACCACTTATTTTTAATAGACTGGCATTTAAACCATTTGTCCTATCCAGAAATGAAAACGTATCACAAGTAATGTCGGCAACATATCCAAAAAAAATGGAAGAAAACGGGTGAATTTCATGAGATTCATCAACACTGTTTTAATTTTCATGTGTTCTTTGAAAATTTGCAGAAAATTAACCCTAATCTCTGCTTCAATTCTGTTATAAACAAAAAAATCTACATGTATTAACGTGTTCAACAAGACCTGAATGATTCACAAACTTCCTGAAGTAATCATTCAAAAAATCTCTGAATTTTGTCCCACTAGCAGGCTCATATTCCTACTCAGTGCCGTTCAGCACTCATTTGTCCTGAGCCTTGAAGCCGTGTTACAGGACAAACTTTTCAACACAAACTGCTGTTTTTACAAAGGAAAGAGAACACTGTCAAAAAAATTGTAAAATATAACAGTATTTTACTGTTTATTTTACAGGTTTTTTCTGTATTTTCAGATTAGAAATACAAATATTTATTGTTAAAATACGTCAACAAGTTTATTGTAATTTCACTGATATTTTTCTGTTATTTAAGGGAATAACCTATAAAATTCAACTTTACAACTCTAAAAAAATTTTTTCCATAAAATAATGTCTTTAAAGGTCCAGTGTGTATTATTAAATGCTAAACGAAAAAAAATATAAAATAACAGACTTGGTAAAAATTGAATATATTATTTAAAATTATATTTAAAGTAGTTTCTAATCAGCCTTAAATAATTAATGTTTTGTTTTCGTTACCTTAGAAAAAGTCATTTATATCAATCTAGGAGTGGGTCGCACGTTTATGGGGGCCTCCATCTTGCGTCGCCATCTTCTCCACCGTAACCCAGAACGGACAAAAATACGCTTTCGCGTTTTTTTTCGACGCCTGCCAGAAATGCACAGTTGTGAAATAGATGAAGAAGAAGAGAGTGATTACCAAGCAGCTGTGCTAATACAAACAAACATGGAGGACCACACGTACAATTTGTCATCAGTGGAGCATGAATCACTGTCAAAGAAACGAAAATGGGATCAAGCCAAACGCAATTTGGAAAGGCTCTGACAAAAAAACAGGGTCAACATCGCGCTGCCTTTCCCAGATGGAAGTCCCTGAAGGATAAGTTTGCAGACAGACGCAGAAGTTGCCTGTTTTTTGCTGGACAGGTAAGACTAAGTGTCGAATTGTACTCTTATATGGAGCCGAATTTATTTGTTTACTTTCAGGAGAAGTCGGAGTAAGACGCAGAGAATGTATCTGCTATGAGAGGCTTATTTCACAGCCTCAAACAATTTTCTGTGGACAGAAAACATAGGCTGATAACTAAGCTATATAGTGCTGTTGATGAGACAAATATAAAGATTTTCACCGTACTCCTTAATTTTATTGTTTGCTCCTAATTTGTTATTTAGTAGCATATGTACACAAGGTAAGGTGTACATTTTAGGACATCCTCGGTCTCAGGAAAACCTCTGTGTCATTTCTCAGACCAAACTGCATCAGAAAAACCCCCCTCAATAAAACCTCCGTCAGATAATACGGCCTCAGGATTCAAAATGAAAGTCATCAGACAAAATACTGGAAAAACAGACTCAAATAAAAAACAATCTCAGGTCGTAACAATATCATTATCATCGTCATATCTTATATATCAAGTCGTCTTGAGACGGCATTCAGCTAAAAATCAGCTACTAGCAAACTTCCAATTTTCAAAACAAAAGCATTCTTCATTATCTCCCATTAGTTCTTTAACGCTTTTGTAAATTAGGCTCTTGTTTTGGAGCCGACCGGAAGTTTCATCGATAGCATAATGGCGCGCTAAACAGAATGTCCAAAATTCCGAAATGAAATTTGTATCTGTGCGTTTTCTGACTCAAATGACCACATTTTGGTATTCTACGTGGTGACTTTCTCGCCTAAAATGCCCTCTGAACTTTCAAATGTGGTGAATCAACAGAGATATTTGATAGCTTGGTAGCTGGAAACGTTCGTTGACGACGCCATGTTGAAAAAACGCCTTTTCTCCTTGGAAGGCCACCGTAGCTCAGGGGTTCTCCGAAAGGGAGGGGGGAGCGCCGGAGTGCTGCAATCTCAAACCTCACCTTTAGATGTCGCTACAAACTACACACTGGACCTTTAAGGGGCGCAGGTTTGGTGGAGTGGTTAGCAACCAGGCACCCCATGTACTTGCTTCTGCTGGTCCAGGTTCAAATCCCACCTGTGACCAGTTTGCAGAGTGTCTTCGCCTACACTCACACCCTCTTTCACAAGCCTATCCACTGTCTCTCTCCTATCAATAAAGGGACAAAATACCCAAAAAATACATATAAAAAACAATGTCATTAAAACCAACTATTAGCAGCACAATCCTGCAAATTTAAGCAAAATTCTGCATGTTACAATGTCGATTTACCATCTTTATGGGTAATTTAATTGTTTTTTAACATTAAATGTTTGCAACTAAATGTTAAAAAACCTTAATCTAAGGCTGAAATACGTCCAAAATTAATATTGTTAAAATTACAACTACAAACTGTATTTTTATGAGAAAGCAATTTTCTGTTATTTCACGATATTTTTTTGGCTCCCCAGCTGCCAGAAAATTACATTTTTTTTCCAGTTTTTTTTTTTACAGTGTACTTTACAGAAAGCCTCTGCAGTGTAGACTGTAAATTAATAATATAAATATAATTAATAATAATAATATAATAAATATTTAGTATTTAATTTTCCTTTTTTGAATGATTTTTAGCTTGTAAATTTTGTTTCACTGCATGCAGACATAATTGAGATACATCAGCCCATAGTCATGGTTGCTCTGAATCTATAGAGGTGCTGGACTTTATATTTTAGAGAAAATGACACCACAGTGAGTGAAAATGTGAGAGAAGCAAAAAAACGACTAGAGACTGCTTGGGATTGGAAGGGTGAGTATAGAAATATGGTCCACATCTGATTTAACTGCTTCTGATTGGAGCTTTGCAAAATGACCATGACCAACTCAGAGTGTTCTTTGGGAGGTACAAACGCTGACCTGCTGTGCCCTCACCCTATCACGTCTACATTGCTGCAATGTGATTGGCTAATTGGCTCTTTGCACGACCAACTGACACAGCACTAATAAAGGGTGTGTATACATATTATTGCTCTTCCTTTAAATAATATCTGTTTTAATTCGACTCAAAAAAACTGCCTGACACATTTGAAAGTAAAAGGGAGGAACATTCACTCGTTGTGAGGAGGCCAAAGAGGTAAGGAGAGGATTTAAAGGAGGACTGGAGGGGGAGGGAGGAAGGGAAGGGTCAGAGAGGGTAACAAGGAGATGAGAATGATCATGAGAATGAAAGGGAGGATAACAGAGAGGAAGAGGAGTCAGGGAGAGGATGAAGGAGCGACGATTATCAGTCCAAGAGGAGGAAAAGGAAGGATGAAGGAGAGGAGGAGAATGAGAAGGGTACAAGGAGGAGGTGAGGAGAGAAGGAAAGATGAAGTAAATAGAGGGAGAAATGAGGAGAAGAGGAGTCTTGACTTTATATTTTCTTTATGTGTTTTTAATTCAGTTTTTAAAAATCGTATTCATAAACATTATGTTTTGTAGAAGATGATTGGTATCAGGGTTAAAGTTTCATATTGGATCGATGTGAAAAACTCTAACATCGCCCATCACAACTGTTTCCATTCTGCTCTTGCATTAACAACATAGTTGCCAGGTCGGCTTGTTATAAGTGACTTTGGGCTTCTTTTTCTGAAAAGTTGCTTGTAAATATCAGCTGTTGTGCTTGCTGTTCCCCCAAACTCAGGAAGGATCTGATTCTCACTCTACCACCAACATAAACTCAATTCAGAAGCTACATTCAGAAGTTGCTTAAACACAAATGTAAATTTTACTGTAAAAAGAGGCAAAACTGATGCTTCCACCAAAAAGAAATCCTTATAACCAGAACAAAATGTATTTCTAATGTAGCAGTTCCTGTTTTCTCCATAATAAAGCTGTAGAGGATCAACATAAAACTCAGATAAAAGGCCGACTTTGTCTGTTTGGTTAAAAAAAATCAAGATTAGACAGACTAAATTATAAATAAAAGCAGCCCCTCCCTTCACTTCTGTATAAAGAAAAGGATGTTCCACCTCTAAACAAAAGGATGTTGAAGAAGTGAATTAAGAGTTAAGAGACAAGTAAGAAAAGATGTCAGAATAATAAGAATACATCAGAATAAAATAGCTACAGGATGCTTGTTTTGGGTTTATTTATACTGACCTGGCTGCTTATTTCAGTCGAAAAATCTGGCAACACTGATCATCAATCCAGCAAGCAAGCAAAATAATAAGGTTACAGGATTATTTCTAAACAAATGTTTTCAGGATGATGATAAAGTATTTCGTGTTGACCTTAGACCAGATTATGTCCTGGGTTTTACCTAATTAATATACCAAAGGAAAAAAATCACAAAAACATGTTAGAGTCATGAAAATGTTAGCATGCTGTTGATAATTGAAGTAATGGAATACAGTAGTCGATAATGGCCTGTTATGTTCTTGATATCAGAGCAATGCAAAATCTGGCAATACTGCACATCTCACACCTCCTACCTAGAGCTAAACTCTCAGACTTTCAGTCATGTTAATTTTGTTGACTAATTATATTCATTGCTTTCATAAACAACCTTTAAAAACTAGACTATGATGTTTTACAGACTTAATCCAATCAGAGCTAATTTGGTCATGTAGAAAGCAGAGGCAAGTGATGAATCTATCCAATCACAGCTACTTTGGTTGTGTTAAAGGTTGGATGAGTTCAGAGGGACATCCTATCATAGCTGCCTTAGCTTGGTGGTGGTGGGATAAGTTGTGGAGCGATCCAATCAGAGCTGCTCTCTTTATGAATGATATATTCATGTAGAGCAGGTTCACTGTTTGTTGTCAGTTCTGGTATTGTAACTGAGATGCTCTGACAGGTAGCCTAAATAAAGGAGACTGCATTTCACACAAAGGAACATTTGTTTCTGTTCATTTAGACATTCAGACTTTACTAACATTCAATAAAGGGTTAGTAGATGTTTTGTTTTATCCAAGAGGAAAACAGGACTTCAGAAATTCAAGGGAACAAAAATGCCTTAACCTTTACACTTCATATTTTAGTTGACTAAATCTACAGCAGATTTCATTGACTACAACTAGACTGAAATTAAAACTATTTAGATAACTAAATGAAGACAAACTTAAAGATATTTTAGGAAAAAGACTATCATTAAAACTGTCAAATTTAACAGTGGTGGGAACCAGAGGCACCTAAATGCTCACACACTCTAGTATATTAGGACCCTTGAGACACAGGGGAGGCCTTAAGGTGCGTTCACACCGCAAGCGATCCAGCTACCAAAATCACATCGCCCACTGACGTATCGTCGCGCGACCATAAATACCTCATTTTGGTCTGTCGCTGGCCGCTCGGTGACGTCACGTCCGCTCGAGTTTCACCGCGATCATATCATATATCACATAATAGGATGTATGAGCGGACATTATTCCAGCTGTATCCTTTTCACTCACTTATCAAACACAAAACACTGCAGCTGATGCCCTGCAGCAGCATTATCTGTGAGTTTACCGCAGCCACACACAACATCGCTCGAATAGATCAACTTTTTTTAACTTGGACATCGTGCGACAAGTGAAGTGATCGTCTTGTACGCGGCTGTTGCATCGCGGGAGGGTTAACCCCGCCCCATCGCGGCTGTACATTGACTTTGAATGGAGAGTGATTGCAGAGCTAGTACAAGTAACGTCCGGTGTGAATGCACCTTTAGAGATGTCTACAACATTGACTCAAAAAGAGGCAGTGTTTGAAAGTCTTGAACTTTTGTCAAAGCAGGACAATATTTTATCATTAACAAAAGGCAGTGCTTGCCTACTGTATCACCTAAAATGCCAATAATGAATGTGATTCACAGAACAATTGTTCAATCATATTCCAGATACGTTTTTAACAGTTCTACCCTCCATGGGCATCCAAGCTGCTGGTCAGTTTAACCCTTGTGGGTCGCTTTAACTTACTACCCTTTGAGGTAATCTGAGGACATTATTGTCCTCTCCCAAAGCTGCTGTAAAAACATAACAGATTATTATTTATTTTTAACTTTTTTTGCTCAAATCATTCAGTCAACTTTAGTTCTGATCAAAAATACCAAATATAGAATTATTTATTTTATTTTGACTGAATGATTTGAGCAAAAAAAGTAAAAAAGAAATAATAATCTGCTATGTTTTCATAGCAGCTTCCGGAGAGGACAATAATGTCCTCAGATTACCTCAAAGGGTAGTAAATTATGAATTGGGCACTGCAAAAAAATTAACAATGCATGAAAATCAATTTTGTTATTGATCTTAAGTATATGTAAGCCTGATCTTTGAAAAAAATCCTCAGGCCTTCAACATTTATAATACTGATAATAACTCACTTTTTGTGTTTTTTTTTTCCATTAAAATTCGTACATCATGTTATCAAGTTGGCATTTAAAGGGTTAAAATAAAATAAATAATTTTATATTTGGTATTTTTGATTAGAACTGAAGTTGACTGAATGATTTGAGCAACAAAAGTAAAAAAGAAATAATAATCTGTTATGTTTTTATAGCAGCTTTGGGAGAGGACAATAATGTCCTCAGATTACCTCAAAGGGTAGTAAATTTGTCCTACGGTAACCTTTGACCTCTGACAAAAATCAAACTTTAAATTTTAAGGCTTTCCTTGAAAAAAACCTTCCTACAAAAAGTCGTTCATTACTGGGTAACACTGCCAGAGTTATGGCCAAAAGTTAAGCAAAAAAATGTCTGCAAGGACAAAAATGTCCCCGATTACCCACGAGGGTTAAATCTTTCTAGAAGTCGGGAACATATTTCAGACAGCGTGTGCGGGAGTTTTTCTGCAGCTGTTGATTATTTGATAGGTCAATTCGATTCAGTCTGACATATCTCAGTTAAAATAATGCAGTAAATTTAAAAAGTGATCTTTTGACCTGGTACATTATTAAATCATGATGGTCCTCCTTGTAGGGTTTGCACAAGCACTTTTATAGGCTTGTTTTTGTCATTTAAGTAGATTAAATATTGATCAGAGAGTTTCATGCTAATACTGTAAAATACCTCAGCCTGTTAGTGTTTATGTAGACAAACCTGCCTACATTTATACTACATAATCAACCTTTTATGACCCAGACTTTGACTGTAAGAGGGAAACATTTAGACAACTAAAAGGCAAAACTTGATTTGTTTCATTTTTATGTCACTGGGAGTTTGGTTTCTTTTAGGGAGGGAAAAATCGATTAAATCGTAAATCTGGGATTTTATTTCTAGGCCATATCACCCAGCCCTACATTAAGAGCTGAACCCAAGGCAGTTACATTAATCATATATAATGATATACATTAAAGTATATTCTGCATATTACTTGTTTTTTGTCCAACTCTTTTCTCCTTTCCTCCATGCTTGTTAAATCTGAAATGCGTCCAAACATCAGCTTTTAAACTCTTCGGTGGTGTCCCTGTGGTGCTGCTCGCTTCCTCCATGTTTGTTTGACTGCTTCAGTAACATCTCACCAGATCTTGTTCAGTGGAAAGCAGCGCTAAACGCTGATCATGCAAGGCTAGCAGGGTTGATACCACAGGCTGCTTCTCTGTACGTCCAGTGAAGAAAAAATTACACAAGTTAAAAGATCAATCTTTGGATTTTATGGATGGATTATGAACCATTTAAAGGGAAATCGATTCAAATCGATTAAATTGGTTTTTTAGACCTAAATATGTTTGACTTTTATTTCTATCATTTCATAGTCGGATTCAAATGTATTGTCATTGCACAGGCACAAGCACAGTGGAACAAAAATGTCATTTGGCATCCAATTTAGAAGTGCAATGTGACTATATGTTTATATGTATTTACGCAAAGAAAAATCAAAGGGATTAGAGTTGTTTTATCAACATTCTATCATATATATATATATATATATATATATATATATATATATATATATATATATGTATATATATATATAAACTGTATATTTCTTCATTCCCATCCACTTCATCCTTTACTGCAATTATAAAACTGCCAAATCTCTTAAAAACAAACTTAATTTACGTTTCATATTTTCACAGAAAACTGAATTTTCTTTATAAAATGTTTTTCACCCTCAGAAATCAAAAGATCTGTGCACATCCCAGATATCAAACCTGTGAACACATATGAAGTCAAAACAAACACTGAGTAATATAACTCCATGTTAATCTGATTAACTCAGCACTGTGACGCACATTTTTTATTTCTTTGCAGAAAATTATGCATTTCCATGAAGAAAAATATAGACCTGAACATAACTGGTCTATACTGCCCAGCCCTAAAATCAGCCTTGAGAGTGTGAGTATGAAGAGGGGGGAAGGAGAACGATGGGAGAGATGAGGATTTGGGCCGGAGAAGGCATTAACGGAGGTGATTAGAAAGAGGGAGATGAAAGAAGCAGAGGCATGACGGTCGTACCTGGTTGGTGGACAGCTTTGCATTCTGAGAGATGAGCATCTGAACCAGGATGTGCAGCCCAGAGGTGAACAGACCGGCCAGTATGGCCCAAGTGAGCGGCAGAGGGAGCATACTGTAAGTGGCGAACAAGGTGAAGAGCACGTATCCCACCCCGTCACCCAGCAGCCCGTAGCCCAACCCGGCTGCCAGGATCTGCGTGGCCATGGCCACCCAGGTGACCACACCGCTGTACTGCAGGTAGCTGTGCGATGTGGTGTCCTTCCGCACCACCACTAAGGCACAAATGACCACCTCGATGCCCGTGAAGAAGCCCAGCAGTGTCCCTTTGATGGGGTCCATGGGCGAGGAGGCCAGGGTGAGGTGCAGCACGAGCAGGGTGAGTTTCGTCACCACGTCCAGTATGTTCATCACCACCACGGATTTACGCCTCTGACCCAGGAAATAGCGCTGGTACAGCCGCTCCAGGTCACGAGACTTGAAGGCGTTGCGCAGCGTGGGGAAGATGACGCCCCGATACGTGTAGCCCCAGTTCAGGAAGAAGTCCGAGTTGCTGGGCGCGCAATCGATCTGCAGAAAGCCCAGGTCGCTGCTCGCCCTCTCGGGGAACACTTTCGTCCCACCGTTGTTGTGCCTGTCCCCCACTGATGTCCGGCCTGCCGAGTGCTTTCTCCCGCCCTGAGTGGGGTCGTAGGGCTCGTCCGCCCCGATGCCCTTAACGCCCCCGGCCTGTTCGTGGATGAACCGCTGCTCGGTGATGTGGCGCACCGCGTTCTGCCACAGCAGCCGTTTGGGTCGCGTGCTCCCGCCGCTGCTGTTGCTGTTGTTGCTGCTGCTCGGGGTTTTGTTGATGGTGTAGAGCTCCTCGCTCGCGCTGGAGCAACGCACCTCTGACAGCTCCATCACTGCTGACTCTTGCTGCTCTTGTCGGGGTGGATGTGGGTTAGAAGTAGAGTCTCTCAACCAGAGGGTCTGAGATTCAATCCCCAGCTACTGCAGCCACATGTTGATGCGTCCTTGGGCAAGATACTTAACCCCAAGGTGCTTCCACTGCTGCGTCAGTGGCGTGTGAATGTATGATTATCTAATTCTGATGGACTCTTTGCATCGCATCCTTCGCCATCAGAGCGTGCATAGAAGGAAACTGGAGACACGCAATTCAAGCTCAAGTCCAATCACATTTCTTTTTTAATGTCACCCTTCCCTTCTGGTGATTTGTGAGCTTAACGTTTTTGAGGAGACGACATCCAGTCTTGTGCATCGAACCGGGGGCACGTGCTTCTCTCTCGGACTGCAGCGAGCACGGCACGTTGTAACGCGCGGTTGGAGGTCATCCTTATTCCACAGAAGACGCAGCACTTAAATCTCCACTATAGATACATGTCCCGCTTCTAACCACTTACCATCCGCTCCATCACTCCGCGCACGAGCCTGAAAAACAAACAAACCAACAACAACAAAAAAAAAAAAATCAGCGATCGGCGTGTCCAAGCAGCTGCTGCAGCCACCGCGCGCCGGCCGTCCGCACCATCAGGGTGCCACGGCGTCACGGAGAGCCAAGACGATGGTCCGTCTTCAAGCTGATTCGGAGTGGGTGCTCGAATTCAACCCCCGAATTTTGGCTCATGCGTCGCTGGCACAGCTGGCTCCGCTCCCTTCAAACATTCTTGATCCGATTTGCGCGTAAAAATCACAGAAATGCAGACGTTATTCCTGATCGTCAAGCATGCCCCCCAAAAAAGATAAATCCTGCGAGGTCAGGGAATATCAATAAATAAGAAAATGCAGATAAAATCCGTGCGTTAAAGCAAATCCAGGAGGGAAATTCACATTCATCAACTTGTTGTGGCTCCGCAGCAGGATCAGTGTCGAGTGAGTGAGCTCCGCAGCGGATCAGCCCTCCTTCTTCAGCCTCTCCATCCACGCGAGGGGCTTGAATGCAACACCTGGCTCACTGAAGAGGGAGGAGGGGGGTGGTGAGGGGTGGAGGGAAGGAGGGAAGGAGCTGTGCCAAGACACACAATCCTCCGTCACAATCTTACTCCGCTCCTCGCGCGGAAAAGCATGAGCCCGTCTCCACGGAGCGCGTCCAAAAAACCCTGTCCTGGATGTTGAGAGTGTTTCCTCATTCCTCCCGCCGCGGTGAGCCGCCTCACCCCGGAGACGTCTCTGTCTCACCCCCTGCTCCTTCTGCTCTTTCTCCTCCTCCGCGCTGTTTGAAGGGCGTGCAGCAGCAGCCGCGTGGAGGAGATGTGCGGAGAGCGCGAGGCTGGTCAGTGAGAGGCACGAGAGAGCGAGTCAGCTGGGCTCTGGTTTGACGTCACAGCCACTTCTGTTTGTGTGTGTGTGTGTGTGTGTGTTACTCCCATCTTGATCGTCGTTTTTATCCCACATGTTCCTCCTTCGCAGCCTCTCCCATCTTCATCCTCTGACCTTTCTGTCACTTCACTCAAATCAGAGAGCCTGCAAGTGTTCCTCAGATTTTACGGGAAAAATCTCCTCCTCCCAAGAAAAACCAAAAACTCCATCCCCCTGTCATAATGTCACTACGGCCAGAGGCGGACCGCGACAGGCAAAGGGGGGCCCCAAACCCAAACGTGGGCCTCCACTCCAAACAGAAAGCCTCCAAATCAGTGGCGAAAATCCCTCTTCAATGTTGAGGAGGGATAATAAACAGTACATTTTAGAGAGTAATTCTTTGGGGGGGGCTTAAAATAAATGCAATATTTTTGCTGCGTTGCTTTGATACTTTCTCAAATGTCTTATGCTACGGCCACACCGCACACAAATCCGCACAGACTCGCATTGAGATTACATACAAGTCATTGCAAAGACTCGTGGCGAGTGTGGAGCGTCAAACGCCTCTACGCTCGAGTTCATATTATTGAACTGTCGACGCAAATTCACGTGATGCTGTGCCGCGGCAGCCAATCAGCGATGACCCCCCCCCCCCCCCCGGCTCCAGCCACCTGCTCCGGCTCAAACCCCCTGAAAGATGGAGGAGAGGTTGATCTGCGCTGTTTGCTATCATCCGGAGCTATACGATTCGACGTGTGTACTCTACAGAGACCGGAACAAAAAGGAGCAGGCTTGGATGAAAGTCTCTGAGGAGACAGGTTTTGAAGGTAAGTTCTGTAAATATTCGTTTCCAGCTGGATTTGCCTGCACAGGTCATCACTGAGTCTGACTGGCTCCGACTCTCGCAGTGACGCGCGTCGCCCCTCAGCTTGTCAAAAAGGTCCAGCATCCAGTCTCAGGTGTTATGCGTGGCGTGTCACAGGTACTATGGGCGTTTAAATTCGCCATTTCGTGTGCGATGTGGCCGTAGCATAATAACTACTTTCTGTTCAAATAAATACATCTGGAATAGAAGTAAATATATGTTTAAGGAAAACTGTAATATGAATATTTAAATCAGCTTCCTGTCGACGAGGATAAGTGCCGTCGCTCAGAGCAAAGCCAGGGCACAGATATATGAAAACAAAAACTCCATAACGGGAATTCATTTGTCAGCCATTGTTCCAGCTTTAAGTATAAAGACATATTGATGAATTTATATTTCAGTTTTAATGTTTACCCTTAAAAACGAATTTAACTGGAGGTGCTCCGACAGCACAAACCTCTGCCACAGACTTTGCATCATTCTCGGGCGAGTTATTGTCAAAAATGTGTAAAACATCCATCTCATGGTCAACAAGTCTCTAAAAAAGTTCCTGGATCCATGTTGGATTCTGATCACTTATAAAATTAAATCACTTCCTTCTTTTGCCATGACCAACACTCACAGAAAGTGACACCTAAACTTCAACGTAAACATGGACATCGCTTCAAAATCAGGGCCTGTTAGGCAATAAAGGCAAATGCTAAGGGCGAAAATTCAACTTCAACATGATTAAATTTTAACAAGTTACTACTATAAACTCTAAAATGGAAAAGCTCACAGTGACTCAAACGTAAAGCAATGTCCTAATTGATATTACAAAATAAGTTATCTTTATTTATTCACTTATTTACAGGATTTATAGTTTGTTGTAAAGGTATTTACATGTATTTAAGATTTTACTGTCTATAATTTGTTAGCATGTAAAGTAGGTGATGTGTCATCTCATAAATTAAAGACAACGGTAAAAACAATGCTACTCAATTTCTTTTGTGAGTGTTTGTAAATCTCTGATGGAGGGGGTACCATGTTAAATCTTGCCTGGGGTCCCACATTGGGTAAAAATAACCTGAAGGTGTGCCACATCGTATCAGCCCAGTTCTGTCTCTGTACAGAAAGCTAAGGGCAGACACTAATGCTGAGCATTTTTTTGTGGTTCAAGAGTCTCTGATTTTGTGAAAAAAATGAACTGGGCTGTATTGTCTTTTAAAACTTAAAACAGATAATTGATAATTAACAGATTAACAGATAATTTAATTAAGAGTGCTTTCACTGGAGGTCCCAGATTAAAATAGTTTTTGATGAATATAAGCTCAAAACAAAATTCCAGTGAAGTTGGGACGCTGTGTATAACATAAGTAACACCAGGAAATAATAATGTGAATTCTTTTAGACCAGTTTTTTAAATGTACGGTATAGGCCTGTCACGATAACAAATTTTGCAGGATGACATTTGTCAAAAAAATTATTGTCGATAAACGATATTATTGTCAAAATCATTTTGAAACATCATTTTTTAATTCATGTAATTATAACATATCTCATAGTCCCATACTCAAAAAGTGAGTACACTGTATCAAAAAGCAATAAACTGGACTATCTTAATAGTATTTAACTGTAATTGGAAGGTCAATGGCTTTTAAATAAAATAAATATGAATAAATATAAACAATATAATAAATTAACAAATAAAAAGAGAAAAAAGACTCCATGGAAATGAAATGGACTATCTTTTGGGAAAAACTGAATGGAACTAAAAATATTTATACTAATCAAAAACAATAAAAAGTAGACCCTGTCTCTGTAAAGAAAAAAAAACTGCAATAAAAACACACACAACAATAAAAGCAATAAATAAAGTGGGGTTTATATAGTTCAGGAATTGTTTGTGACATGTTCGTTCTCCCAGTTAATCCGTACTGTCTGTCAAATTTTTCTAACATTTGGTTTTCAACGGTATTCAAGGGCTGCATTTATTTTGCAATGTAGTGAATATTTCTATTTACTTTGCAGACCAAACTTCTCAGTAAGCCCTGACTGTCAGGACTAAGGCTCCGCAGCACCTCGCCTTCTATGTCACCACTACTTTCAAACAAATATGACATATCGGCTTGTCGGTGTTCATGAGCTCACACCTTGTTCATTCTGTTTAAAACCAAAATATTCCCACACTGGGGCTGTGACAGCCGGCTTAGGAACCATAGTTTCCGTGCCTTCATTCATATTAGTGTTTGTTTCCTTGTTACTCCTCGCGACGCCCACTGTGTGTGTGCACGAGCGGCCCCGCCTCCCCCTGAAAAAAAGATTGAATCACTGACAGATGCTCACTTCGCTATAAATCCGCTAAATCCACTATAAGACCAACGCACCCCAGTGTTGAGAAAGTTGCACAGAGTGAGCCATCTTTTCATCCAGCCTTTTTGAGAGAGGGGAGGAAAACAAACATGCATGCTCATGTCAGTTTATCGAGGCTGGCAAACTTACCGAGGACGTTTTTATTTATCGTGCGGTTATTATGACAGGCCTAGAAAGGTAGATGAAAATTAAAATACACTTTATGTGGAGTTCTCTTTTAAAAAAAGAAAAATATCATGTTTTTTGGGCTTGTTTTTATCAACTGGTTGCTTATTTCAGTTGAAAAATCGGGCAGCACTGTGCAGTGTGTCTGTGTCGCTTCCCTTTTATGATTTGTTGGTTATTGCTCATAATCTTTAAATCAAACTTTATTCTGCTGCTGGCCTCCATGCCGGAGCACCAACCTAATAACCAAAATGTTGATTTTATTCTCCGCAGTCGGACTTGATCATGAATCTCATCTAAGACTCGCAGACCCGCCGGTGTTAATCACCGAGTGTAAACTTCAAATTAATCATGAAAGAAGCGTCCCCGCAGACGTTTTTACAATCATCCTTCACAGATCTTTTACTCTCACACTCCCAAGGGCGGCTCTTTTATACAAGAAAGATTCATTCACTTTAACTCAGCCTCATAAACGGAGACGGAGGGATTATTCACAGAGCAGGCTCCAGTACAATAAAAACCATCAAAACACAATCACAACTCAGGAAACACAATGACAAATCACAGAGTAAAATGGGCCAGACAACAACGACAAAAAGGTAATTTCCTGCTGCTGCTGTATTTTGTTTTACCATTTGTTGTGCTCTTTATTTTATGTTGTGTTCGTTAATTTTTGTTTGTTTCACTGTTACTGTTTTCAAGCAAGACATTTTGCTTTTACTTTGTCAGTGCTGATCTGTTTTTGTGATCATTCATTTTATACTTTTGAGTTTTACTGATCAGAGTGTTTTGTTGTATTTTGTTCTTTATTGTAATTTTTATTTTTTGTTTTTGTTGCTGTGTATTTTTATCACATTATTTTTCAAGATTTCCTGTTTTGTGTTGTCCTGTATGTAGTTGTGATTTTTACATTTTTTTGTTGTTGTGCATTTTATTTGAAGTGTTTTGTTTATCTTATGTTGTGTTTTCAAGCAAGACATTTTGTTTTTACTGTGTCGATACTGATTTGTTGCGATGATTGATTTCATATTTATGGTTCCATCAGAGTTTTTTGTTGTCTAGCTTCTTTTTGCTGTTGCATTTTGATCTCTTTTGTATTTTTGTTTTTGTTCGGTATTTGACTTTTCATTTTTTCCTTATTTCTGGTATTTTTTTTCTGTTGATTGTGTTGATCTTTTTATTTCATATCAACACCAGCTTCTATTAAGTATATCAAATATTTTTGGCAATGTTTTCTGTAAATGTTTTGTTTGCTTTCTTCATTGTGTTTAAACATTTCTTGTTGTGTTTTTCACATTTGTTGTTGTGAATTTGTTTCATTTTTGATTTGAGGTTCAGAAAGTTATTTTTGAAGTGTTTCTAATTTTGGATATTTTTAACTGTGTAATCTTTTGAATGATTTGGAATTCAAATGTCGCTTTTTGATTGTATGGCTTCAAGTTTTTTTCTGATCCATAGTTTTTATTCATTAGTAGTAATTTTTGATCCATTATTGAGTTTTATAAATGTATTGTTCTTTTTTCATTTGTTGTTGTGTTTCCTCATATGCTATTGTCTTATCTTATATGACATTGTTTAATGATCTATGGTTTTTCTTATAGCTTTTTTATTTCCTTTTTGTGTGTTGCGAGATCCTTTTCTTTTGCTGTGTATTATATTTTTTTCTTTCTTTTTATGCTATAATTGCACACACACATTGACATAGAAACAGATATGTGCTTAACATACTGCTACTGTGGATAATAAGTAAACACACAAAAAATAACTAAATAAATACGTAAATAAACAGCAACACAAAAAAGCAAACAACAAAATAACATAAAAAACAAGTAGGTTTCATGGACTGTTTAGGTTTGAGAGCTGAGTATGTTACTGAATTCATCAGATCATTTTTTTTTTGTATAGCTGATTGTTTTTCCAATGATATCTGTTGTGATAATAGATCCAGCCATTGTGTGAGGTTGACTTTCTTCCTATTTTTCCAGTTTTGAAGTTTGGTTTTCTTGGCGATAGTCAGAGCTTCTCGTAGAGGTGTTATGACTTGTGTTTTTGAGTTTGTGTCGAGTGTGTCCAAATTTCTGAGTATGCATATGGATGGGGAGAGTGAGATATTACAGGCAGTAAACTGGGATAATGTGGTGGTTACTTCTTTCCAGAAATGATTGGTGGACAGGTCCAGGTGCATGGACGTAGTTATCTGTTGTATTAAAGGGACTGTGAGAAGTTTCTAAGTAATTACAAAAAAGTCTCACTTTTAGATATATGCCCGATCGAAATACACACTTTAAGATGAGTTTTATAGCATCAAAATAGGTTATCTATAGATGCTATTCCTTAGCCTTCCAGTTGGGTCAGACAGGGCTGGACTGGCCTGGATACTCAACTTCAGGAACAAGACAATTAAAACTCGAGCAAATTTATATTATTCAGACACGTCTTAGAGCACCGGGCTGTAAGTAGCCATATATAGCCGGCTACAAAACTACGATACTAAGTTTTCCAAAAATTGCTTGTTGTCAAACATCAAAAACTACCGCTGTAACTAGAAGAGATACATTACCTCGTCGCTTTGCATCCTGTAAGTTGTTGAAAAAAGAAGTTGTAAAGCAATGCAGAGTTCTGAGGAAGGTCCGAGCTGCATTCATTAGCATCACAACACACACACACTATAGTTCGAGTCACGTCTTTTGGTGCGTTCCAGTTGTAGTCAGAAGTAGGAATTTCCGGGTTCTGAGTAGGAAACTGCAACTGGAACGTTCTCCGAAGTCGGAATTTCCTACTGGGAACTCGGTGAAACCTCGCCACCCCCGAGTTGACAATGGAAGATGGATGCCCCCAGTGTGAACAGTTATTTAGCTCCTGTAATAATCCATTTATTTGCACTTCTGACTGGGGTGTGTCGCTCTAGATCAGCTGTATACATAGTATTGTTAGACTAATATTTACAAAAATGCTGCCATAGTGATAATCACATTCTTCATGTGATATTTGTGAACAACAACGCAGGGCGTGCTAACAACCGCTAATAGCCTGGTAGATCGGCATGTTTTTTTTCTGACTTCGACTGGAACGCTGATAAGTCGGAGATGATGTCACTCCCAGCTCCGAGGTTACTGGAACGCAGCATTACAACAGTCGCCGCGCGTGCTCATGGGTAGCAGAGTCTTAATGTTGCCGGTAATAGGTTTTCCTCAGAGCACCTTTAAGAGTACAATGAGTGCACGTGTCTGAGTCAGTTAATCCCATTAAGTGCATTTGTGCTGTGTAATGTGCGTTCTTTGGATGATCTTATATTGTATTAGTCTTAGGTTGGTTTTCCTGGACAGACTGAAGATGTTACTGCAAATGTTATTCCAGAATTGGTTATTGGTGGTGATGCTGAGGTCTTTTTCCCTTTTACTTATTGGAATATAGTTTGCTATGTCAGTGGAGAATTTAGTTTATACAGTTTTGAGAGTGTTGTTTTGGAATTCGCAATTTTATTAATGTTGTTTATTAATGGTGATTTTGTGATTTTTTCTTAATCATGAAGAGTCTGGCCCTCCATGGTCGCTGTAGTCCATCACCCCTCGCTGTGAGTGAGCATCTTGCCCCACTTTCCCTCAGCAGCAGCGATTGGAGCGGCGTGGAGCCAGGGCCTGTTAGAGCTCGTCGGACGCGGATTAGATCCCGTTTAAATGGTTCTCACTAAACCTCGCGGAGCTGCGAGAGGTCCTTATGAGGAGAAGCAGCCCCCACCTTGACTCACCATGGCTCCAGGCTGGAGGAAAGTTGCCTCATTGCTATTCAGTCTATTTTTACCCTCCTTTCGTCTGTGTCTCCGCTGTAGCTTCTTTTCTGCTGATTCCCAGGAAAGCAGAATTACTGAAATCCTTCCCCAATCTGAACCTCTCTGAGCGCTATCAGGCAGCAGGGAGAGCAGCCATTATTCAGCATGCCCTTTACTTGTCCTTATAAGTAAGGCGGCAGAACTGATAGGGCAAAATATTTAAATTGTAAAGCTGCAGTTTCCACATAGATGGAGTCAGAGCTTCAGAGGGGACAAATGCCCCAGAGGGACGTGCTGCAGCGTGCAAATGAGGCTTCACCACGGAGAAACAGGAAGAACAATTCAAAATCCAACCACACTTGAACTCCAAACAGGTCATAATCAGGCCAGGCCTGAGTTTATGCCTAACTTCCTCTACGAATTTAACTTCAAGTCTTACCGATTGAGGTTTACCTGGACCGGCAAAACATAAAGATCTCTAATATGCAAAATAGATAAAGAGTAAACACCACTTATCAAAAGGACATGAGGAAGGACCTGAAAGGGATAGTTTAGGTTTTTGAAAGGGGTTCTTCCCAACGTGGCCAGATTTTTGACTGAAATGAGTAACCAGGTCGATAAAAAGAAGCCCAAAGTCCGTCTAACTTTGATTTTTGTGACCAAACAGACATTATCAGGCTTTTTTTTCTAAGTTTATGTTGATCCTTTTCAGCTTTATTATGGTTAAAACAGTAACAGCTACATTAGAAATAAATTTAATTCAGGCTACGAGGATTTCTTTTTGGTTGAAACCTCATTTTTGTCTCCTTTTCCAGTAACATTTACATTTGTGTTTAGAGGGGAAAAAATAGCTTGTGTAACTTCCAAACTGAGTTTGAATTGGTTGTAGATTGAGGATAAGATCCCTCCTGATTTGGGGAAACAACAAACCCAAATGAGCACTTGCACTGTTGGAAAAAAGACAAAAAAAACACAACCTGCAACTGCCAACATTTTCAAGCAACTTTTCAAAAGGAGAAGCCCAAAGTTGCTTATAATAGGCTTATAATATGATGTTTTGGACATTATGCAGACGCCATGACGTAAATTAGCAGGTTGACCTGATGAGACAATAAAAACCCGTGTCATTTGCAGGGTTAGTCAACCGAGGTCAAAATGCCAATCAAAGCCTTCCAAACCCTGATTTAATGATTGTCCATCCCGACCTGTTTCAGAGTCGATTATCAGGACAAATTTACTCTTAACACCTCAGACCACAGGATAATCTGATGGGATATATTAGAACTCAACTCAACTTTTGTATGAAGAACTTTAAAAACAACCACAGCTGAAACAAAGTGCTGTACATAAAGAATCAAGACATAAAACAATTTAAAACAATGGACAAAATAAAAAGGTATGAGCACTAAAAGAGTTGTGTCATGTTTTTTAGAACTATTTTAAAACAATAAAACAAGTAACTAAAAATAAACTATAAAACACTAAAACAGAAGCACAGTCTCATGTGGGGTAAAAAGCGAAGGAATAAAAATGAGTTTTAAGGCGAGTTTTAAAAAGAGAAGACATAAGACAACCAGTCGTGTGCCGTCCTTGGTCGAGAAATAAGAAAAACTGGGACAAAAACAGCCCAATAATCTTTATGTGTACCCTGCTTTAGGTTTACAATCTTTGAAAAGAAAAGAATTTAAGTTTCTTAAGCTGTAGAATCATTTAAAACTATAAGTTCTTTTCTTTCCCTTAATAAAAAACGACAAAACATCAGAAATTTAAATAAAAGTGTCATCAATGTTCACAATTTCCGTGTATCCCAAAAATACCTGGAAATACCCAGCCCTACTAGCAAGTAGGCCTGTGCTCAAAATATCGCCATGCTCTACTTCGGGATACGTGTATGTACGCCTGTCACGATAATCAAAAAATCAATTAACCAAACGATAAATAAAAACATCCTCTGTAAGTTTGCTGGCCTCGATAAACTGACGTGCATGCGCGTTTGTTTTCCTCCTCTCTTTCTACCAAAGAGGCTGAATGAGAAGATGGCTCACTCTGTCCATCTTTCTTGACACCGGGGTGCATCGGTCCTATAGCAAATTTAGCAGATTTATAACGGAGTGAGCATCTGTCCCTCATGCAATCTTTGGGGGGGAGGCGGGGCCGCTCACACGTACACACGGAGAGAGCTGAAGTGAGCGTCCTGAGGAGTAACAGGAAACAAACGCTAATATGAATGATGGCACGAAAGCTACAGTTCTTAAGCTGAATGCCACAGCCCCAGTGTGAGAATGTGTTGGTTTTAAACAGAACGAACAAGGTGTGAGCTCATGAACACCGACGAGCTGATATGTTGTATTTGTTTGAAAGTAATGGTGACGAGGAAGGGCAGGTGCAGCAGAGCCCTCTTCCTGACAGTCAGCGCTTATTGAGACGTTTGGTCAGTAAAGTAAATATAAATAAAAGCGCAAAATGGTACACAGACAGTGTTGTCATTGCAATAGAAATGCAACCCTTCCAAAACTGTTGAAAAGCCAGCAATGTTACAAACGTTTGACAGACAGTACGGATTGACTGGGAGAAACAATATGTCACAAACAATTCCTGTGTAAACTAAGCTTTTTATTGTTTTTGATTAGTATAATTTTTTTTTATTTACATGCAATTTTTCCCAAAAAGACGGTCCATTTCATTTCCATTGTTGTTGTTTTTTTTCTCTTTTTTGGTTAAATTTATTATACTGTCTGTTTAATTTATGTTATTTAAAAGATCTTGACCTTCCAATTACAGTTAAATACTCTTAAGAAATTAAAGTTTCTTGCTTTTGATATGGTGTACTCACTTTATTATGACATATATTATAATTACGTTGATGAAAAAAAAGAAAAAAAAATATTGACAATAATATCGTTTATCATCAATAATTTTTTGGACAATTATGGTCCAGCAAAATTTGTTATCGTGACAGGCCTACTTGTATGGATATGGATACAGCATCAATACAGCCCAAATATTTTGGCAGTTGTTGTCAGTACTCTTTGGCTAATGTTAACAACGGCACAGTTTTAAGAAGAAAACAATACATGATAGAGCAAATTTAAACTTGGGTCTACCATCTTTGAGGACCTGCATTTAATTTTCTCAAGTTGTAGAATCATTTAAAACTCTTCCTTGTTATTTTTTTCTTGTTATAATAAACAAATCTTGGAATTTTGTTAAAAGTGTTGGCAATGTTCACAATTTACATGTATCGGGATAAATATCGTATCATGGCCTCAGTATCGGGACACCATCTTGAGGTTGTACCCAGTTCTATCAGCGTGGTAGAGGCATCGTGTTTACCAACACCCAGTCCTCCATGAAGACTCTGTGTTGATTTGTACTCAGTAAATAAAATCAGAGATTTATTTGAATGTTATTTTCACCCATTAAGATTGAAGCCCTTCATTTCCCTGCCTCAGTCACTTTACAGGCAGCATACATTATCTTTAGTGTGCCTATCTGTGCCGCCCCTCGGTCATCAAAACGTCCCCGGCCCTTCAGAAATTAAGCTGTTTGCCATTTTGCCCAGACCGGCTCATTTCAGGGTGTCAAAGCCCTGTCAGCTCCGCAGGGTCGCTCGTGACAGCTCATCAATTCCAAGGAGCCGTAATTTGAGGGTTCAATGACGAGGTGGCAGGAAACGAGGGCCGGCGCTCTCCTCGTTCATATGCACAGAGCTTAACGACGGAGAGCAAGGACGAAGCTGTGTTTGTCCCCAAGAGCCACCTGACTGTGGCGGAGCTGCTCCGCTCTCCAAGGAGGGAAAATAGGCCTTACCCTAAATAATGGAGGGGACAGGGGAAGGTTTTCAGCTCTCATTGAGACGTCCCCGCTGAAGGTTACACCCCACAGGGAGCTGGATATCAGCTCGGCTATATTACCTTCCTTTTAGAGTTTGACAAGAGGCCATCTTAAACAACCATGCTCTCTTTTTAACCCTTTAACTACCAGCTCAACTGTTGGCCGAGGTCATCAATAAATTCAGGGATATTTCATTTTTTAAAGAACAAAGAAAACTACAAACAAACCAAAAACAGAAATTTTCTTGGGGTGGGATTTAAAGGTTTAAAAAGCTGACAGTTGATTGTGTGATGACTTAAAAATGCACAAAAATTTGGCACAAAATAAATTATAAAAGGCAGAAATGTTTGTAAATAAAATAGCAAAAATAACTTAAAATAGATGATACTGGGGCTGGAACAATTCACTTTTCTCCCAATTCGTTTTTTTATGATTGTTTAGGTGCTGATTCGATTTAAATTGCGATATTGCCAATTTTTGCAATCTTTAGTTAGCTTTTTCAACACAAGTGAAAAAGATGAACAATGATGATGCCTACAGACTACATCAGGAAAAATACACATCACATGTGAGTCCTTTTTAGGATTTATTCAGCAATATATTTTAACCAGCTGTTTATACTCTCTCTTCAAAAGCCTGGACTGCATTTAAAAGTGGCTTATTAACACAGACTAAAATGAAGCCTTTAAAGTTGTGGGAAAAAATCGATTTTTGAACAAAAATATCAATTTAAAAATGGTCAAACAAAAAATCCTGATACTTATGTGAATCGATTTTTTCTCCCACCCCTAGATGATACTGAGTTTGGCAAACACACACAAAAAAGTTTTTTTAGGAATAACAGAATCTATCTATCTATCTATCTATCTATCTATCTATCTATCTATCTATCTATCTATCTATCTATCTATCTATCTATCTATCTATTTCTATCTCGTAAATCACTGACAGAAACAATGACTTTTTTGTTTTTTAACAAATGAAATATTCCTGCATTTGTTGACCTCTGCTGAACAGTTGAGCTGGGAGTGAAAGTGTTAAAACACTTGGTTGTTTCATTTCCCACACATGCAGCTCCAGACTCAGAAGGTCTTTGCAACAGCAGTGTCAGTTTCTGGCAGCCTCAGGTTGGATAAACAGAAAGATCAAGACTTGATGTAAACAGTGATGCTAACAATCTGAGCCACTTTGAAAACATTGGAGAGCATAAACATAAAGATCATTTCCACACTGCTGAAACTCTAAGTGAAAGTATTTGTCCAATTTCAAGACAAATAATCTAACTAGTTTCCTGATATGTGTGGATTAAGATCCCATTTGAAGATATAAAAACTAAAAATAAAGGCCAGAGTCGCTTGCAGTCAGTAAAATAATCAGCCAATAAGACAAGGCTAATTTAACTTTAGGGACGTCTTAAAATGAAATTACCTCTCTAGAGCAGATATTGAACATAATTTCAGACCCTAACAGAGTCAAATTTTCCTTCTTTCATTGGCAGATATTTTCTTATCATTGCAAGCAATTCAGTGTCTTGTTTTTGCCTTTTATTCTTTAAAGTAATTTATCTCGACTTGTTAAGTGAATGTGGATTAGAATAAGTCTTTAGATATTTCTGACTTTAAAAAAATGGAGAAACACACTTTCTTAGCTCTTAGTTTTTGGAGTGCAGTAAATTTAGTAGATTTTGCACCTATACTCACATTAAATCACACTCAAAAAAGGCTGTCAACTCTTAACACTGATGTTTCAGAGGCTGATAAATTATTGAAAGGGACTGTGAGGAGAATCTGTTACCGGCAACGTAAAAGACTCTGCTACCCATGAGCCCGCGCGGCGACTGTTGAAAAGCTGCGTTCCAGCAATCTCTGAAATGGGAGTAACATCATCTCCAACTTATCGGCGTTCCAGTCGAAGTCGGAAAAAACATACCGATCTACCAGGCTATTGTTAGCTGTTGTTAGCACGCCCTGCGTTGTTGTTCACAAATATCACATGAAGAATGTGATTATCACTATGGCAGCATTTTTGTAAATATAAGCCTAACAATACTATGTATACAGCTGATCTAGAGCGACACACCCCAGTCAGAAGTGCAAATAAATGGATTATTACAGGAGCTAAATAACTGTTCACACTGGGGGCATCCATCTTTGATTGTCAACCCGGGGGTGGCGAGGTTTCACCGCGTTCCCAGGAGGAAATTCTGACTTTGAGGGACGTTCCAGTTCCAGTTTCCTACTCGGAGCTCAAAATTCCTACTTCTGACTACAACTGAAATGCATCACAGACGTTTACAATCCACAGCGTGTGCTTGTTTGAGGCTAATGGATGCAATAAGGACCTTCCTCAGAACTCTGCATTGCTTTACAACTTCGTTTTTCAACAACTTACAGGATGCAAAGCGATCAGAACTCTGCATTGCTTTACAACTTCTTTTTTCAACAACTGACAGGATGCAAAGTGACGAGGTAATGTATCTCTTTCTAGTAACATGGTGGTAGTTTTTGATGTGTGACAACAAGCAATTTTTGGAAAACGTAGTATTGTAGTTTTGTAGCCGGCTATATATCGCTACTTACAGCCCGGTGCTCTAAGATGTGTCCGAATAATATAAATTTGCTCTAGTTTTAATTGTCTTGTTCCTGAAGTTGAGTATCCAGGCCAGTCCAGTCCTGTCCGACCCGACCACGAAGCTAAGGAATTGTATTTATAGATAACCTATTTTGATGCTATAAAACTCATCTTAAAGTGTGTATTTCGATCAGGCATATATCTAAAAGTGAGACTTTTTTGTAATTACTTAGAAACTCCTCACAGTTCCTATAAATAAATAGATATTTTTTTGTTTCTTGAAAAAATCAAGCAGTACTCTCTACATTTTCCCATTCAAAGAAATCCATACAAAGCGACCTAAGCTTGAGACAAATTGAAACAGATGTGGATATTTGATCATTTATTTGCTGTTGATGTTGCGTTTGGTGTGTGTGAAAATGGCTTATATGGTTGTAACTGAAACTTTCCTGTTTAATTTGATGTGCGGTATGACTTTTTATTACATTTTTCTTCTTATCTTACTTTAGGGCTGCACAGCTTAAGTGCACTCTCTGAATAATTTGCTATAATTGTTGCCATGATTGCAGTTTACTTTGTGCACAAAGGTAGATGCAAACAGCCTGAGGTTCTTGTGTGCCCTCTAGTGGTAGCCTCCAGTAGCTCATGCTGTTGTAAATCAATGACTTCTTTATCACAGATTTTCTGTGATTCAAAGCAGTTTCTCCAAACTTGTGCAGCTCACTCAGTCAGTAAAAGCTCGTTGTGATTGGCTTGGCCCTCCGCTGTGTGCTAATGTACGCCTGAAGGAGGCAGTGGGTGGAAAAAGAGAGTAAGAGCTCACTCACCTGTTTCTGGTTAAATAAAGGTTAATAATTACACAGAGTAATTCTGCTGCCTGCGCTCAGTCTGAGCTCTCAACCATCAGGGTAAGAAAACTGAGGCTCTGAAACAAAACAGAGTCTCTTTACTCCCTCATCGTCACTGAGGAAAGAAATCCAGCAACAGAAAAGAGTTTGTGTGGCTGCGTCATTGTCGACTGAATCTAGGTCAAACATAAGACTTCTTTTCATCCTGACGTGGTTTGGAGAAGTTGATTATGAGAAAACCTTCAGATTAAGAAGCAGCTCTGTGATTGGAGCAGACAGAGACTCAACAGATTGATTCAGTGCACGGATGCAGAATGTAATTCTTGTTTGTAATGCTGTTATCCTGCCTGCAGACCTCCGAAACAACCTCAGAGGAGTCTGCTGACATCATCCAGCTGTGTCCAAACCAAACAGACTCTAGAGGCCAAACTGAACTGATCTGGACACGCATGAGAGACTGCTGCCAGTGTTACCGTAAGACTATTTTTGAACTGTTCGGACTGTTTGTCTTACTATTAAAATCTTCCGGGCGAAATAAAAAGTGTCTGTCTTGATCAGACTCTTATTTATGTTCCTGACACCAGAACCCACTAGTGGCTTGTTGCACTTTAATTATTCCTCCATCATCTTGGTCTGACTTGTAAAAATACCCTTAACCACAACATTGTTAGTTTAGAGTACTTAAAACAGAATTATGGGTCATCTAACCAGTGCATGCACATGTTTTGATCCTTTGATGCTCAGTGAAGTCTTTACGTTATAATCAATTGTTTGTTTAATGGGTTAATTATATTAATTATAATACATTTTATGTATATTACACTTTACATATTTACAATCTCAAAGTGCTACAGTGTAGGATAAAACCGATTAAAGTCAAGGCCATTTTAAAAAAAAGAGTACTCACAACGTGACAATCAGGTCAATTTTCAACTCGGATCCCTGCTTCTGGCCAAACTCAGCAGAGGCCAGATTATCTGATGAAATATTTGCTTGTTTGAAGGACGAACAGTAATGGATAATGGCAGCAAATCTCTTGACCCATACTTATTTTTCATGTTAGATGGAGAAAAATAATTTTGGGGAAGCTGAGATTAGAGTTGAAATTTTGATATTAAAGTTGAAATGACGAGAATAGTCAAAATACAATTATGTGATAAAACTCAAAATGTCGAGAGAAAAGTTGAAATGTTAAGAAAAAAGTGGAAAAGTCAAGAATATAGTCAAATACAATTCATGCCGACGTTATTCTCGACTTTCGACTTTTTTTCTTTTCAACTTTAATTTCATCACTTTGACTTTTATTCTCATCATTTCGACTTTAATATCGATTTCCCCTAACTTATTTTCTCCATCTAAAATGGCCCGAATACTCTTCTGTAATTTTTAACAGTCTTTGTAATTTTAACAGTTTTTAAGCACTTACACATATAAAAAAATGGTCTCAATGCTAAGATGAGCTGTCAAATTCCTGATCTTTTACGCACTCAGGTTGAGATATAATGTGGCCTGTTGTCTTTCTACATTCTGTTTGCAGCCCTTGACTAAAAAAAGTTTGGTCACTCCTGCACTCCAGGAACAAAACGGAAAACTCTGACATTATCTGTCTTCATGTGCAGCTCTCTCACTTTTCAACATCAATTAAAAATTTAAAAATCTTGACCTTTGTACCACGCCTTATTTGAGTGAAACTTTTGTGCCGCTGTCTTGGGAGGAACTCCCTTACTGAAGAGATCTTTGTATCTCATTGGGAACATTCCTGGTCAAATAAAGGTTAAATAAATCATTTTAAAATCTCTAACATTAGTATTTGTGTCGGGAAAATGGATTTGACCAGATTAAATAATTTAACAAGCATAACTTTGCACTTAAATAATTTTTGCAAATTCAAGATGAGACTCTGCGAGGAAGAAAAAAAATGTTTCTTTCTTATCTCATCGTAACAAAAGGCTTTGACTGTTGACGTGATGACCTCCGACCGCCATGTTCATCGTCTGTACGCCAACAGGATGCAGATTCTCCGGATGTCGAGTAGGTTTTAACTCATCTATCTGACGGATCAGACACAGAGGAAAGGCAGAGGAGTTGGAGGAGTCCAGGCTGGGGAGGAGGATGTTTCCTCTCTTCCTGGCTCGCTCACCTGCACTTTACATGCCACCGTGGATGAGCCACACTGCCATCAGCACGCCGCCGGTGTGTGACAACTGTGACTGCGTGAGTGCTGTTGTACATGTGTGGATGCGTTCATGTCTGTCCAAGTCTGGAATAGAGAATGGAAATGAAGTCTAAATCCAGTTCAGTGTCGGTGGTGCAGTTGGATAGTGCACTTGGTCAGTGATCGGGAGGTTGCAGGTTCAAGCCCAGCTTCGGGCGACACATGGCAATGTGTCCTCGGGCAAGACACTTAACCCTAATTTGCTCCCACTGCTGCGTCAGTGGAGTGTAATTGGGCATGAAAGTGCATGAATGTGTTACAGATACTGATGGATAACTAACATAGAAACTCATGGGTGTGAATGGGTAGGTGTGTCCTGCTGTGTAAAGCAGCTTTGAGTAGTCAAAAACTAGAAAAGCGCTATATAAGCTCAAGTCCATTTACCATTGAACAACTCCATGAAGGAATCAATATCATTGGTGTTTTTGCTTAATGACTCCCTTATCAAATCCTTCCACAGAAAAATGTATTCATGGCAGACTGCAGTGGTAAAAGTTGTGGCTCTTTTTTCAACAAAAAGATGCTCGCTGCCCAACATTTGGTAAGTTGAAACACCAAAAGTTGACAAAGCAGTCATCGTTGATAATCAGGAGTGCCATGTGTTTGGCATTGTTGCCACTGAAAACCTGTGTAGGTCAGTTTTTGTCCATACAGGTATTAATAAAGGAATCCTTAAAGAATTGGATCAATGAGCTGAATCGATAATGGCATTGTATCGATCTTATCAATTCCCATTACTTGGGAGTGAGGTGTGTGAGAGAGGATGGAATTATCACTGAGGAATGAATCCTTGGGCAATGATCATTATGGGAAGGGCAAAAGAGCACTTTCACACCCGGCACCTTTAGTCAAACAAAATCTGGTTCACTAACTTTCATTTGAGTGGACCAGGGTTTGGTTCACTGTTAGTGTTTAGAGACATCACAACCAGAATCCAACAAGGCGAGCAAAACAAAACAAACAAAAAAAAGCAGTGAATTTCAGTGGGCAAACATCAATCTGGTCAACATGCAAGTTTGATGCAGCCTATATTTTTATTTAACAGCATAGCGAATCCAAACTACTTTTTGTGCTTAAAGATCTTACTTTGCAAAGCCACCTGGGTATTTCTAGGTTGTAGTGCAACATTAGGCCATTGGACACAACCAAAGACCACAGCTACAACCCCGACTAGCTAAACTACTCGGCATTTGACAGACTCTGGTCATCCTGGATAGGTGCAGTGAAGAAAACCATGGGGAAAATTAGCGTTTGTTGCAACTTCACCCGAGAACCAGGCTGAGTCTGCAGAACATCAGGAAGGAAGGTGACTCAAGGCATAAAATCCACTGGCTTTGTGCGGGGATTGTGCACCTTCAAGATAGCAAAATTAGGGAAAACCATTTCCAGTTGTCCAGTGGACAAACACTCTCTCAAGGGTGATTTAAAACATCCTCACCCAAAAACAAATTCTCTAAAGTCCACAGTGTTTTACAGAGCAATATTTAACTGGAATAAACTCTCGGTCAGCTCAGCACAATACAACATAAATATATTTAAAAATATTTGTACAACTGAGTTACTGCAGACGACCATGTGAAAAACTAAATCCGCTGACATTCAAGTTTTTGTATTATTGCCATAACGTAATCATGAAACAGTTTCATCATGCTGTTATAATTACTTCTTTTATCAATTATATTATGTCATTTGTGTAATTGAATTTTTACACAATTTCATATAGTAACTTTTGTAAATGAAATATTTTAAAGGACCCCAGGAAGACGAGTGGGCATTCAACGGGCAGCTAATGGGGATCCTTATAAATTACTAAATAAATAAATAAATTGAATACATTTTTATCCATATTTCCATGGTGCTTCAACTATGAAACACTTAAACACTCTTAAATTTACAGAACCCTTCTAAAATAATGTTCTATTCGGTCTTTGATATGAAAATGAGTAAAGCGATCCGCACACCAAAAAATGCTCCCAAGAAAATTGTTTATTAGAAAGTGACGTTTCGAGCAGAACCGCTCTTCCTCAGACTTTACACAGTGATCAGTGAGAAGCCATTTAAAGAGGACATATCATGCTTGTTTCTCCTTTTCACTATGCCAGGCTAGGATGCCTGTAAAGCATTTCTGCCCTCAGTACAAGTCATTTAGTTCCTTCATTGCCCCACAATAGCGTTCTCAAAATCCTCATTTTAGGCCATTAACAAGCTCTCGTTGAAATGCTCGGTTCTCAGACCGACCTACAGTTACCTCGCAACGTCACAGCCCTTTGTGCTCTGATTGGTCAGTTCTATCGGGGGTTGAGCCAGCCTGTCCTTCTCCTCTACTGTATTTTCCGGCAGGCTCAAAGCAGCGACCGCGTATTGAGTCCCCCTACAGGCCAGAGCTGGTAAAGAGTGAATGTGAGCCAGGGACCTATATACCCCTGCTGGTGGATGTGTTCCTCGGTGACGGTTTTGTGGCTAACGGACATCACAGAGGAGGAAGTGTTTTATCAGATTACTCCAATAAAAAGAAAGGTACCTTGTGATGTCATGGCGTTTGAAATCTCGCGGACATCTCGCAATGCCCTTTTTTCAGAGGCATCAAATCTCGTTCTAGGATATCTGAAAAAATACAATATCTCATTTTTTGAAAATTAAGGGGGTGTAAGGTCTTGTTTTCAAATTTATTATATTATATGTAAGTATTAAATCATGCATAAGCATGATATGTCCTCTTTAAATAGAAGCAGGTACACGTGACTCAACTCAGCTGAAACTCATTGATAATCAACAATAAACAAAATACCCTCTCTGAAGGAAGGAAAACTGTTTTAAGTTGCCACATTATCTCGTATATTTACATTTACACAAACCATGAATATATATACCCATATACAGATGTATCCCAATAAATCAACCTACATTCATAACAACCAGTATATACAAATGTTGTGCCTAAATAAATATAATTACACATACACCTACTCAGATATAAGCAAATCCCACATGCACATATACACATGTATCCACAAACATACCTACAAGGCCACATGTAACATAAATTTAACTCCACTTGCAAACCTATGTACATATACGTAAACATAAACAACATAGGTAGTATTGCATGTATGCATATTAATACATAATCCCCAGTAATCACTGTATATATATATACATATGACATATTAAGTAGTTTGCAACATAATAGAACAGAATTAATAAAGTGTTGGAGTTCATTTAATATCTTTGTGTGGATTAAAGAAATGTGTCAAAAAGGGATAAGAATAAATCACATGGTGCAAGAAGGATGAAATAGCAATATCTTACGCCCTATGTACATTGTATACACAAAAGTTGCTATGTAGAAAATCATGTAGTTATCTGACGATATAGATCTCAAGCACACATGATAAAAGAAATGTGTGTGAGCAATGTACATCTGCAGACAAAGTACATTTCTTAATAGTGAGTATTCCCAAACAAGGGTTCAGGCTGAGAGGCCATCTCGTAATACTATCTAAAAAGTGGCTGTTTTCTACTGAGCATTAAGGAAACATACCAAAACCACCTTATCTAACCTAGGAGGGGCATGACATATGGAAAATCAGTCCATATTCCAAAGCATGAGGATTGTGCAGTCAGTAAAATTCTCCATATCATTGTATCATTATATTTCAACAATAATGTCCAACCAGTTTCTCTGTGTGTTGGGGCACTATTTAAGCTAGAATTATTTCAGTCAGGTACCTGTCTTTGAATGGTTTCAGTTGTGAAGTCTCGAAGATGTAGCACCTTAAAAGTCTTAGTAATTCATAAAGCTTGAATTAGCTTTAATTCCTTTCCATACATTATTCCAATACTCAGCTATATTCACACATTTCTAGAGGATTTGTGTGATCGACTCCATGTTCTCCTCACAATGTCCAGGTTGTCCTTTAAGTTTCTGTGTAGTGTCTTCATTTTTGACAAAAATGCAAAACTTTGGGTGGTTGGAAACACTAATAGCTTAATTGAACTGTACAGCAGGGTTATGTCAGTGTTGCATGTTTAAAATTGTTGACACTAAAAATGATCAGAAATATTTAAGGAAATCATTGGTTTCCTTAAATATTAGATTTACAAAAGATTACAAAATCGGTTACAAGATCTCTTAAACAAGGACAAACCTGGCCAACAGATCTTACCTCTCAGCAAAAAGCTGTGCATGCATGGGTTCTCCCCAGGCTCTTCGGTTTTCTCCAACAGACCAAGAAGATGCTTATTAGGTAGATTTGTGTCTCCAAATTGCCCTTAAGTTGTGGATGAGGGTGAGTGAGAACGGTTGTCTGTCTCTCTGTGGCCTTGCGACCATCTGGTGACCAGTTCAGGGTGAATCCCGCCTCTCACCCTGGTTGTATTTGGAGATGGTTTATCAACGGTTGTTTTTATATCATGGAGATGCAGGATACCTCGGGACAAATTTATTATTTAGATAACACTGAGTTAGTAAAAACAGAGGCTCAGAGCTGTACTGTTTTGATTCATCAACAGGCTGACTCATCTTTTTTAAGTCTTTGTGTTCACTTAAACTGTGCACATGAGCAACCACCACACTAAATTATCAAATCGCTCAAAGTGACTGATGACCCCCCACTGTCTCTGCCGTACACGTCTTTCTACCTGTGTCTTTACGCTCACTGGCACGCGAAGACTCTGATCGTCTTCTGAGGGTTTTAGGTCAAATATTCAAGGGCATGGGCTGCACTACAAAATAACATAACTAATAGACAACAACGGTAACTGCCACACTCGAAACGGAAAAGATCAAGCCTGTCGTCCAGCCCTACCTGAATATCAGCTGCTTTAAATCTCAGATAGATCAAAGTTAAGTCTTTCCCATTTACATCCGTTCCTCTAGGAAATTTAGGACATAAGAACTTCCCAGAACTTCCCTCTGGACTATTTACAGCTGAAAATTCTGGTTTCAGGCTCAAAATAAGGGGCGATGTTTTGGTTGGAAATACAGAATCATGAATAAAATATGCACTTCAGTTGAGCTTAAAGGGACTGTGAGGAGTTTCTAAGTAATTACAAAAAAGTCTCACTTTTAGATATATGCTTGATCGAAATACACACTTTAAGATGAGTTTTATAGCATCAAAATAGGTTATCTATAAATGCTATTCCTTAGCCTTCCAGTTGGGTCGGACAGGGCTGGACTGTTCTGGATACTTAACTTCGGGAACAAGACAATTAAAACTAGAGCAAATTTATATCATTCAGACACGTCTTAGAGCACCGGGCTGTAAGTAGTGATATATAGTCGGCTACAAAACTACAATACTAAGTTTTCCAAAAATTGCTTGTTGTCACACAAAAAAAACTACCGCTACGTAACTAGAAAGAGATACATTACCTCGTCGCTTTGCATCCTGTAAGTTGTTGAAAAAAGAAGTTGTAAAGCAATGCAGAGTTCTGAGGAAGGTCCGAGCTGCATTCATTAGCATTACAACAAACACACGATTTGGCTTGGGTTACGTCTTTTGGTGCGTTCCAGTTGTAGTCAGAAGTAGGAATTTCAGGGTTTCGAGTAGGAAACTGCAACTGGAACATCCCCCGAAATTGGAATTTCCGACTGGGAACTTGGTGAAACCTCGCCACCCCCGAGCTAACAACAGCTAACAATAGCCTGGTAGATCTTTTTCCGACTTCAACTGGAACGCCGATAAGTCGGAGGTGATGTCACTCCCCGTTCTGAGGTCACTGGAACGCAGCATTACGACAGTCGCTGCACATTCTCATGAATAGCAGAGTCTTAATGTCGCCGGTAATAGATTCTCCTCATAGCACCTTTAAAAAGTTATAAGATGAGTTAAAAACTCTGATATTAATCTGTGATTATCTGAGCTCCATGCATAGAACATGCTCTCGGTAATCTAATACTCTTGCTTCATGAAATATTACATAACCTTACAAAAATCCCCAAACAAGCTGATCTGCAGTGAAACACACAAACGTCTCTCTCGTGTGTTCCAAGTGATATAAGTTTTTAATCCTGTGTCCACGAGATTTTTTTCAGCACCATGATGACGCCACGGAGGCCGAGGCCGGCTGTGGAAATTATCGTGTTTGAGGGGAACGCTGCAGTTTGAGCTCGCTGCAAATAAGCGAGTGTGCTGGCATCATATCTGAGAGGCAGCCTGAAGGGATGAGTCATCCAGAGGACTTTCTTTCTCTCTTTCCCCCTCCTCCTCCTCCTCCTCCTCCTCCTCCTCATTCCTCCAGTCCTGTGCTTGTAATCTGCTGCGCTCAGCTCCTCGTCCTATGGCTGCTGGTTCTGGTTGTTTGGCTGGAAGCTGCAGCATTAGTCATCTGTAATCACGTCGGTAATCAGAGGATGCTGGAAGATTATCAATCAATACAGGAACATTTCGTGATGCTGATTGTCCACTTGAGCTGAGGCCCGTCAGGATGTTCATGCGCTGGAAGCTTACATTTGAATTCATGATTATGATGTTTGACAAAGTCATCTGCGTCATCTCCTCACTCAGGAAGAATGTGGAGCTTCATTTGCTTTAATTTGTTTCACTGTTCATTTTAATTTGTTTTCTCTGCTGCTTGCTGCTGATAGTAAAGCCTTCATAATTCATTGTCATGTCTCTGTAACACGATTTGAAGAGTTTGTACTGAATGAAGAATGTCACCTTCAGCAGCGTGCACTTGTACATCAGTGTTTAAAGACACTTTTTCAGAAAGGCAGAAAATCACAGCATATCAGGGCGGCTGAAGTGTCTGACAGCAGGTTTGATTTCCTCTTGAAGGAGCAAGCTTGACCTTGTCGAAAACCCTTGTAGTAACAGAGGGTTGCTTGGATTTCAAGTGAAATGTGCAACTACTGATGCTACCATAGCGGATTTATTTGTAATGTGGCTTTGTTTCAGGCTAAAACTCTCCTTCACTTTGTTAGGTTTATGGTGGTGAGAAAGCTCAAGCAAACTCTGGTCCCTTTGAAAACTGTTGTTTTGTGTTTGTTTATGTTTGAATTTGTATTTATTGTTTTGTTTATGGACCTCTATTCTGTTGATGAAGTATCTTTCTATAACACAGGGATCGTTGTTCCACAGCGTTTAGTTCTTCATAGGTGTGAATCTAATCAGAACCAAACCAAACGGAAACAGAAGCATTGTGGGTTGAATCCACAAATCCAACAACAGGAGGCAAGCTAACTTGCATTGCTTTCAAGCATTTGGTCCATACCAAACAAAGTCTGCAAAGTTTTTTGTAGGTTTGCCTGATTTGGGTTGGAAGGGAAAGCTCAAACGAGCTGCAGTATGGACCAACCAATCAATCAATCAATCAATCAATCAATCAATCAATCAATCAATCAATCAATCAATCAATCAATCAATCAATCAATCAATCAATCAATCAATCAATCAATCAATCAATCAATCAATCAATCTTTATTTGTATAACACCAATTCATAGCAAGTGTTATCTCAAGACACTTTACAATAGAGCATAAAACTTTCCATTTTACAGCTACATATATATATATTTATATATATATATATATATATATATATACATATATATATATATATATATATATATATATACACATATATACATATATATATATATATATATATATATATATATATATATATATATATATATATATATATACACATATATATATATATATATATATATATATATATATATATACATACATATATATATATATATATATATATATACATATATATATATATATATATATATACACATATATATATATTTATATATATATATATATATATATATATACATATACAACACCCAACATGAAGCCATATAGCCAATCCTGAATCCCTCCATCATGGCTCAAGTAAAAACCTTCTGTTAAGCAGCAGGAAATCCTGAATGTGGATCCCAGTCTTGTGAGGGTGAAGGAAGGGAGGTAAGAGGAGACTAACTAAAGCTAGTGACAGACCCATGAACCATAGACCTGCTGTCATCAAATCTGTTTGACCAGGGATCTTGGTTCACTTTCAAGAAAACCAGAGATCAGTTTGTGAAGGGGGAAAGTCATCAAACCTTTACAAGGACCAGGTACAATGATTCGCAAATCTTTCCCACCTTGTTCAATTAGATACATTATTATTAAAGGAGCATCCCCAGAAGACCCAGTCATTCACAAACAAAGACAGAGCAGGTTCATCACTTTGTCAACAATTGTAAGAGCAAACAGTCCAACAGTTTAAGAACAAAGTTTCTCAATGTACAATAGCAACGAGTGCATGGATTTCATCATCCACAGTCCATAAAATCATCAAAAGATTCAGAGGATCAGGAAAATCTCTGCTTGTAATGACCAGACTAAAACCAACACTTAATGCCCATGACTTCAATCCCTCAAGCAGCATCACTCTGTAAAGGACATCAGCACGTGGGCTCAGTTAACACAGTTCATCTCTACATCTAAACATCAAGGTCAAACTCTACCATGCAAACACAAAGACAAACATCAATAACACCCAGAAACACTGCCGGCTTCTCTGGGCCGAGCTCATCTGAGATGGACTGAGGCAAAGTGGAAAAGTCTGCTGTGGTCTGAGTCCACATTTCAGACTGTTTTTGGACATCATGGACATGGTGTCCTCCAGGCTAAAGAGGAAAAGGACCATCCAGACTGTTATCAGAGCAAAGAGCAAAAGACAGCATCTGTGATGTATGGGGGGTGTTAGTGCCCATGGCATGGGTAACCTGCACATCTGTGAAGGCTCCAAAATATAGACAAGTTTCGGAACAACATGCTGCCATCAGGAACATCCTGCTTATTTCAAAGACATGAAGACACATTCTGCTTGAGTTACAACAGCAGGGGCTAGACTGACCTGCTGTAGTCCACGCCTGCCTCCACTGAACAGGTACCAGACTGACCTGCTGCAGTCCACGCCTGCCTCCACTGAACAGGGGCTAGACTGACCTGCTGAAGTCCACACCTGTCTCTTATTGAATCTGTGTGGATCGTTATGACTTGCAAAACACCACAATGGAGACCTCGACTGTTAAGTAACAGAAGTATAATATCAAGTGAGAAAGTCAAAGAATTCCACCTACAAAGCCTCAACAATTAATGCCCTAAGCTCACGAACCGCAGGACAGACACTTGGCTAACCAGTCAGATTGGAAAAGCTACTGCCTTTAACTGAGATGCTTCACAGAGATATGAACTCTTGTTGCTTCTCTACTTGTTTTACACTGTTTGCTGTAACTATGGTTAGACTTTGTTATAACTAATATACAAGGCTTTTTTCTTTATTTAGAAAAACAACTGAACAACTTTATGAACCCAGTTGTGTGTTTTTAGCTCATAGTGCAGCAAAAGGCCAAATTGCAGAAACAGTCACTGCAGCTAAAGCTCTAACTAGAGGCTGGAGGCTACATTCCACGTCATTTCACAAACCACAGAGAGAAAGAAAATCAGACCAGGAGAAAATTGCATCAGTGTTGCAACTGCCGAACTTCCTTGTAACAGATTACAGGGCCCACATTTTGCTTTTACTCGGGTTCATGTGTATGACTCACTTTCCTCCACCCACTCCCAGAAGCACATAAAGAGTGAGGCAGAGGAAAATGTTTGGAATGATGCCTCAGGGGTATCTATAGCATCCCATCTTAAAGCAGTTTGAGCTGTTGGCGGTTCACTCTTCATCCTAAATTATTATTCCTGTAATGAGGTGCATGATGCTATGCAGTGTGTCTCAGGATGGATGCAGCCTTCGGATTCCCTCCTGGGTGATTTATTAAAAAGAGGCTGCAGCAGGTCGGCAGTATAATGATGTTGATCAGCAGCACCTTCACCTCTGCTCCCCATGGGTCACCGATCTTTACAGGCAACACAGATTACCTCAGCATCGAGCTCATCAGCCTGTCAGAGCCTGCACACTTCATGCTGCTGTTTCATTTGCTCCAGCATCAGGACAGTCCAGCCAATAACTTTATAACCGTCTGCTTTAAACGGGTTTATCGGTCAATATGGACAGAATTATTAACTTTTTACCATCCAGGTTGTTTTTGCAGCTGAAAAACTCATAATTTAACCCCTCAAAAACTGAAAATCTGCAATGCTATCCCTCTAGGGGTTGTAAGTGGGTGGAGCCTATTCCGGCTGACAATGGGCAGGAGGCGGGTTACACCCTGAACCAGCCAATCACATTGCTACATAGAGAGACAACCATTCACACTCATACCTAAGGGTAATTTAGAAACGCCAATCAATGTATGAGCATGTTTTGGATCGAACCAGCAGCCCAGACACAGTTAAGCTCAATAATGCACAAGCATTAACAGAACATAATATTCTTTCTAACTTAATTTCTGTTTTTATGCCTTGCCTCAGTCATGAGTCCATGGCAAACAGGTAGGCTGGATTCTTTTGACTGTGCATGAAGTAACAAGGAAGAGAGGGGCAAAACTCTCCCACCGCTAGTTAGCTTAGCTCAAACATTGGGAGTCATTGAGTGGCGTTAGCCTGCCTCTGCCTATAGTCATAGGATAAACTCTTCAGCAGCTCTTTATGGTCTGTGTGCTTGTTGTGACTCATTATTTAATCGCGTTATGTTACGTTACCTTCTACAATCATCATATTTTTATCTTATCATAAAAAGAGGCTTAGTTTTGTTTGTTGACCTAATTACAGGAACATCGGGGCTTGTTTGAGCTAGAGGTGTGATGTACCAGAACAAGTCGAGTCCTTTAAAATGCTCTTTTGTGAATGGTAAGTACTGATTGGCAGATGTAAGTGAGCCGTTCATTTGTGGGCAATTCGTAAATGACAATTGCCTGGAAATTTGGCAAAAGCTCAGTCACAACTGCAAAATAGTTCTCTTCTTTCACTTAAAGGAGACATATCATGCTTGTTTCTCCTTTTCACTATGCCAGACTAGGATGCCTGTAAAGCATTTCTGCGCTCAGTACAAGTCATTTAGCTTCTTCATTGCCCCACAATAGCGTTCTCAATATCCTCATTTTAGGCCATTATGAGGCCCACATTGAAACACTCGGATCTGAGGATGACCTAAAGTTACCTCGCAACGTCACAGCACTTTGTGGTCCGATTGGTCAGGTCTATCGGGGGTTGATCCAGCCTGTCCTTCTTCTTCTACAGTATTTTCCGGCAGGCTCAAAGCAGCGAACGCGTATTGAGTCCCCCTACAGGCCAGAGCTGGTAATGAGTGAATGTGAGCCAGGGACCTATATACCCCTGCTGGTGGATGTGTTCCTCGGTGACGGTTTTGTGGCTAACGGACATCACAGAGGAGGAAGTGTTTTATCAGATTACTCCAATAAAAACCAAGCTATGTGGTAAGGGCAGTCTGTTTGAAATCTCGCGGACATCTCACAATGACCTATTTTCAGAGGCATCAAATCTCGTTCTAGGATATCAGAAAAAATACAATATCTCTTTTTAGAAAATTAAGGGGGTGTAAGGTCTTGTTTTCAAATTTATTATATTATATGTAAGTATTAAATCATGCATCAGCATATGTCTCCTTTAAGAAAAGTCTGTTTAAAAAATGAACGCCACACAGTTAGCTCAAACTACTGCCAAAGTAGTTCAACAACACAAGCCTCTGTAAATAGAAGTTAATACGACGACAGTAGAAGATAAGGTAACATAATGTTGTTATTAAAAACAAGTCACAGAGCCAGGCTAACACTTCCCATTGACTTACAGTGTTTGAGCTAAGAAAACTAGCGGTTGAGCTTAAGCTGCCTCTTCCTTGTTACTGCACGCACAGTTGAAAGAATGGAGTCCTTCTGCTTGCCATGGGCTCAGGAGTAAGGCGTGACACTAAAACAAAAAAAGTTGTATCCCTTTAAGGCATGTCTAATTTAGCACCACTTTTTCTGAAGAAACATTTTTCATCTGTTTCAGGTCCTCTATGGTACGTTTCCTCCTGTATTCTGCCTGAGCCCAGCAGCAGCAGCCAGCTCCCTGGCTGGGTGCTGTCAGGTTGATGTATGGAGTCACAGAGTGTTCACACACCCTGTCACACGTTGGAGTTTCGCCTCATTCTGACAAAGGTGACGCTTCTTCCCCTTCAGACCTGTGGGGCTGACAAAACATGTAGCCCCCCAAAATGATGCCAGTCTGTCAGTCTGTTGCTGAGTTTTCCTGCCAAACCGACAAATAAAGAGATGCATCACAATGTGACTAATCTACGAAGGAGCAGAAGGAGGTTCAGCCATAGATGAAGAGGATTTACGTGATATGAGGTTCATGGAAATACATGATCATCCACATCCAGGACTCTAGTGGCTTATTAAGGTCTTGGAATGTAACTGCACTGCCTTAAAGGGATAGTTCAGTATTTTTGAAGTTGGGCTTCATCAGGTATTTTCAGTAGTTGTGAAGTGGCTGAAAGGGCTCCAAGATGACGATTGGGATTCATCCTCCCTCTCAGTCTCTCTCCCCCTCCTTTCCTGCCCCTCTGCCAGCAGTGGCTATGGTTACCCATCTCTGCATGCTGCTTCTGCCTCACACCTGACATGATCGCCAATCAACACTACTATAAAGGCTGCTTGGAGACACATCTTCTTCGCCCTCAGAATTCCTCATCTCGAGCAGTTTGTTGGCCGTATCTCCTGCTTAACTCTGTTTTTCCCTGAGCTCTAAGCCTCTCTCTTAATTTAGGAGTTTGACTCTTTGAAGAGTATGTTTTAATCTTTTTTTTTACCATCACCACGTGGATACTTACCTCTGTCTTCTGCTTCCTCTCTTCGCAGTGTCTCCTGGAGCTTTCACCCTGCCAACCTGTATATGTATAACCTCTTGTGTGTTGCTGTGTCCTGGTGTGTTGTGTCTCCATACCCATGGGGTCGGGGCCTCCTCTGTGTCCGTGTTCTTTTGGGGTTAACTGATTTATGTGATGTGTTGTGGAACTTTCTCAGCCTAATTTTGCTATTTGTGTATGTCCCAACTGTTCTTTGATTTTATTGAACCTTTTTCGGTTTTCATTTTTCCTTGTGTTTAAACTCGTGTGCTTTGTTATCTTATGTTGACTGCTGTCAAAGCACTTTGTAAACCAATGTTTTTAAAGGTGCTATACAAATAAAGTTTATTATTATTATTATTATTATTATTATTATTATTATTATTATTATATACTTACCTTTATCACACATACACAGATGAGTCACTTACCTTGGTGTTGTGAAATGTGTTAACCAATAAGTCATTGCTAACTGATACTGCCTCCATCTTCAGCTTTAGGGTACAACATATAACACAAAAGGGAATCAGTTTCTTGACACAGACAGCCCACATGAAGGGAACACAGCTGTTAGCTCACATACTTATTACACATCGAATTGTACAATTAGCCAAAAACATTTCAGATTACTTTATTGTCCCTTTGGGAAGCCTCTGTGCTTTACACGGTTCAGCAAACTCCACACAGAAATACCCTGATTGGAACAGAGTTTAATAAACAACATGGTTGTTCGATATTTTTAATTTTTCCAAACTTCATTGGTTTATTGTCCTTCAATGTTGAGATCAGCCCCTATCGCCTTTTTTGCCAAACTTGGCTTTCTTTAATGCGTTCAGTTACTGGTTTTGTCTGCAGCATTCTTGTTCTCTGGCTCAATCATTTCCTGATTATGGCTCGATTTTAGCTCAGATCAAACAGTTAGTTTTTATTTGTATAGTGCCAGTTCATAATAAGTGTTTTCTCCAGACACCAGAGCAGGCTAAAGACAAATTCTTCATTTTTATGTTTTTTTAAATTGTTTTATTTATTTTGTACATATTAGCAACAAAGATATATAAAAAACAAAAACAAAAAAGTGGAAATAATAAGCAGAAAACTAATTTATAATATTCATCTTAAGTTACAGTGTAAATGCTCAAAAAGGAGCAGGTAGAAGTCAAACTTATCTGGTCCTGCCCCTTATTCCCTGTTACATATTTGACTTATGTTCCACATATGTACTCCAACAGACTTATCATGAAAGCAAATTACATAGACTTATGAAATATATTTAAACATTTACCTACCTATTTTTTCATAAACATATAAATACCTGTCTACCTATCTCATTACCTAATCATATCCAGATATACTAAAGCACCACACCTTTATATACATCTACAGTTGTGCCCAAAAGTTTACACCCCCCAGCAGAATTTCTGATTATTTGGCCTTTTCTCAGAAAATATGAATGATAACACAAAAACCTTTCTGTCACTCATGGTTAGTGGTTGGGTGAAGACATTTATTGAAAAAAAGATTAGTTTACTCTTTTTGAATCATAATGACAACAGAAACTTCAAAATTGACCCTGTTCAAAAGTTTACACCCCCTGTGTTTAATACTTTGTATTTCCCCCTTTAACATCAATAACAGCTTGAAGTCTTTTGTGGTAGTTGTGGATGAGGGTCTTTATTTTCTCAGATGGTAAAACTGCCCACTCCTCTTGGCAAAAAGCCTCCAGCTCCTGTAAATTCTTTGGTTGTCTTGCATGAACTTCACATTTGAGATCACCCCAGAGTGGCTCAATGATATTGAGGTCAGGAGACTGAGATGGCCACTTTAAAACCTTCACTTTATTCTGCTGTAGCCAATGGCAGGTTGATTTGGCCTTGTGTTTTGGATCATTGTCATGTTTGAACATCCAAGAACGTCCCATGCGCAGCTTCTGGGCCGATGAGTGTAAATTTTACTCCAGTATTTTCTGGTAACATGCTGTATTCATCCTTCCATCAATTTTGACCAATTTTCCTGTGCCTTTGTAGCTCACACATCCCCAAAACATCAGTGATCCACCTCCGTGTTTCACAGTAGGAATGGTGTACCTTTCATCATGGGCCTTGTTGACTCCTCTCCAAATGTAACGTTTATGGTTGTGGCCAATTTTTTATTTTGTGGCATTTGCGTAGAAATGGCTTTCTTCTGGTGACCCGACCATGCAGCCCATGTTTCTTCAAGTGTCTCCTTATTGTGGATCTTGAAACATCCACCCCAATTTTTTTCAGAGACTCCTGTATTTCAGCTGAAGTTATTTGAGTTTTTTTCTTTGCATCTTGAACAATTGTCCTTGCAGTTGGAGCTGAAACTTTTGTTGGTCTGCCTGACCGTGGTTTGGTTTCAACAGAATCCCTCTCTCTCCCCTTCTTAATTAGAGTTTTAGCAGTGCTTCTTGGCATCCTCAATTCCTTGGATATCTTTTTAAATCCTTTTCCTGTTTTATACAGTTGAAATACCTTTTCTCACAGATCCTTTGACAATTCTTTTGCTTTACCTATGATGCAGAAACCTGAAATTTCATCGCAGTGAAAGATGCACGTGTCTGTTAGGAGCTCAGAAACTCACTGAGCTTTCATACACACACACAGATTACAAGCTAATAGATCACAGAGAGGATGGTTACCTTTAGTAGACATTCAAACCCATTTGTGTCGAATTTTGTGCATGTTATCAGGCCAAAACTGCCAGGGGGTGTAAACTTTTGAACAGGGTCATTTTTGAAGTTTCTGTTGTCATTATGATTCAAAAGGAGTAAACTTATCATTTTTTCAATAAATGTCTTCACCCAACCACTAACCATGAGTGACAGAAAGGTTTTTGTGTTATCATTCATATTTTCTGAGAAAAGGCCAAAAAATCAGAAATTCTGCTGGGGGGTGTAAACTTTTGGGCACAGCTGTACATACAGATGTATTATTCCAGGCAGAGCCAAGGGGATTAAAAAAAGAATTAATTATGGTAAAAAAAAAATGCATTTACTTCCAGATCATAAATCTGTCCTCATCATATTTGTTTCTGTTGAATATAGATTTATTTGGGGTTAGCCTCTTGAGATGTGGCATCGTGTTTTCAAGAGGCTCTATATGGTTGTAAAGGCGTTCATTATGTATGAATAATCACTGATAGAGAGAGCAGTCTAATGTGGTACGGAATAAAGCCATTCAGTTATCTGCCTCTCGGCGTGATCACACTTTTACAGCATTATGCCATGCATCATGTAACATGGTACGTCATGCAGTCAAGTGACCAAGCACAGCCAATCAGAACATCGCATACCAGAAGAGAGGTCACAGTTCGATCAAAAAGTGTGTATTATAGGTAAAGTGTATATTTGCTGTTAACCCTTACCCTGTCTAAACTAACCAAATATCAAACCATAGGAAGCGACTACCAGTGCCGACATCGGAGCATTTTCCCAGATTAAACTACAAACCAGTGAGTTATGCTAACACATAGCTTAGCCTGGCGGCTCCATTGAATTACCTGGAGTGGTTAGCGCCCCCCGGTAACAATTGATATTAATATCAATAATAAATATAATCTGGAGAGGAATGCTGTTGATTAATATAGCAGCATCTAGTTGAAGTGCCATTAAAATGGGTTTAATTTGCCTAAAGGTATGAATTTACGTTAAATGATATAATTTCTGTTGATGGTTGATGCTTATGGAGTGGAGCAGGTCCACAGCAGCAGGTCATCCATGATTGTTTGCACTAATATATGCATGCTGTTTGCAGGAACTTCCATGTTTTTAATTCAGAACATCTCTCTAATGTTAATATCCAAAGATTGGAAAGACTGAGGGTCACAAAGGTAACGATACAGCTGTTAAGACATGCAGCAAACAGCTGAACCTAGGTCTGACAATGATGACAACAACTTTATTTATAGCTGCTTACCAAGAAGTTTGGGGACCACTCATCTCACGGGGTGACTTCGGCTCACAGCTGGTGTGTGTTTGCTCGTGACAGACCTAGAGGAAGTTCAGGGTTTGAAACATCCTTTAGCCTGAGGAGAACTTCTTCAGCCGAACCATCTGAGAATAATGTGTGGGTGTTCACAAGTCACAAAATGTCCCGACTTTGTGAAGCTGTATTATTAAGGTGTATGTTCCTGGATAGATGTGTGTGTGTGTGTGTTTAAGATCTAATAAAGTCTTTAAATAATCAGAAGAGTTCGTGTGCAGGCAGACAGCATTCATTAAATTCATGTGCGTGAATGTGTGCGTGTCGAAGAAGCCAGTTAATGAGAAGCAGCTATTTTTGACCCTCTCCAGGACAGGATGTCGTATTTGCTGTGAATCCATGGCGGCGGGTGCCACACATCAAATCAGCCCAGGCAGAAATGGACCGTTAATGAGCCTCCAAAATTCAGACAGTGCCTCTGAAGTGTCACCGGGAGTGTTTGTGCTGTGTTCGATTATTAATGTGTTTTTGCCCGCAGCCAAAGGTAGGATATCACTTCGAGCTCCAAGAGAACTCAAGGTATTTTTATTGTAGCTGAACATCCTCTGATCTTTTGGAAGGAGCCATGTCATTCCCAACACAGCATCGTGTGGATTTGCTGTTCATCATGAGACTGGGATCCACATTCAAGATTCCCTGCTGCTTAAACCAACACTATGTAGCTTTTCAAACATAATATAATCCTTCGATATTCATTGTGATGGTCCACCACTTTACAATGAGTTCAATGAAACCTCTGTCGTGGTCTGAAGTGGTCTGTATCCCTTTTACTATCAGATATGTTGGCCGACTAATGTATGACGAAGTTCCTCAAAAAACTTGACAGGAAAAAAGTGCAGCACAACAAATCCAGAACGTACCAGTATGCAGTTTTGTTTGGACCTATTTCAAGTGTGTGATATCGCCAGCTCGTGGTTGTCTTTACTTTTATGTACTTTATCGCTTCAACAGGACGGGGGGACTTCACGGTAATAAAACCAAGTTGAAATTAGCGATCTTTAACATCGTCATTTAGTCAAAAATAAATACATTACCTTGTCGCTATCCATCCTGCAAGCAGCCGCTGAAGACAGAAGAATACTTTTCGCGAAGTCCTGGCCTCTGTGATTCGCCTACAAAACAAATGCACGCGACCGGCAGATCTGTATCCTTATGACAGTAAGCGCGCGCTAGGGCTCATGCATAGCTGAGTTCTCGCTCCGGTCAAGTGAGAATCTTCCGTAGTGCTGCTTTAACAGAAGGTTTTTTCTTGAGCCATGATGGAGGGATTCATGATTGGCTATATGGATTCATGTTTGGTGTATATATTTGTATATATATGTATCTGTGTATTATATATATGTAAATATGTATCCATGCATATATGTGTATCCATAAAATGGATAGTTTTATGCTCTATTATAAAGTGTCTTGAGGTAGCACTTGTTATGAATTGGCGCTATACAAATAAAGATTGATTGATTGATCATTAACATCATTCTGCAAGACCATGACTAACATGATATCATTCAGTCCAGATCCACTGTGGTGACTAAACCGAAGCCATGTCCACATGTAGGAGACTATTTTTAAAAACGAAGGTGTTAAATGACTTACAAATGTCATCTTAAAGGGAATGATTGATTGCAATCCCCCAAGTGGGCAAAATGTTAGGCCTGGGTCATCGATCTCCAAAGAGTTCAGAGCTCAAAGTTCCCTTTTTTTCCAATTTTTTTATTATTATTTTTATTTTTTTAATTGATTTTTGTAAATTTGACTTATCTAATTTTTACTTAGTTTGGATTGTTCTTGTATGCTTAGTTTTTTAACTTCTGCCCCAAAGTAGCTGCTAGCAGTAAGATACAATCTTATTGCTAGCAGCTGCTTAATGTATTGAACTGAGTGTAACAGGTACATCAAAAATATATATAAGACAAATAACATTGTTATAGACATTCGTGATTATATTTTGTATAAGAAAATGTTTCTGTGTCTTATGTAGGAGTGAGCTAGGTGAGGATGTATTTGTTATGGCCAAAGTTTACTTGTTTGTATGTTGCAATGTTATGTTTGTTTGTTAATATTTCAAAAGTTAATAAAAAATATTGTAAAAGAATTGGAGGTGATTCCTTTCTGTCCACATGTAAATGACATTTTGATTAGTCAAAAAGGTAATTTTTATGTCTAAAAACTGCTAGGCTGTTGCTCACAGTGTTCAAACAGTTGTCTGGGAACATGTTTAAGGCAGCAGTATTAATTTGGGTTAGAGTGTTAGGTTCCTCTTAAGTCATCCAACTTTTCCACACAATCAAAGTAGCTGTGGCTGGATATATTTTTAACCTCTACCTACTTTCTACATGACCAATAAGGTCTGATGTTTATTTGATGAAAAGTCAGTTAATTTAATTTTTTCTGTGTGCACTTCTCTTTATTAGTTACTGTCTAGTTTTTGTCAGGAAAAAAAAGTTGATGAAAACTGGCGAAAAAAATAATTGTTTAACAAAATTAACACTGACCCCCAAATTCCACTGCATACTAAAGCGCTGTGCAGCAGAGCGCTGCAGTCTTGCTCTGACAGACAAACCCCACCGGAAAGCGGCACGCCGAGCAGCACAGTGGCGCGCAGCTCCGTAGGGGGAGGGCTGATCCCCAGAGAGCCACAGGCTCTCATGAGAATAGCGATGTCACATGCTCATAAAACATGTTATAGACTGAGAAAAGCAATAAACACCTCACTTCGCATCTCTAAGGTCCTTTTGCTGGTCCCAACCACACAGCTTCATGATTTATGCAATTTCTATCTGCCTGTATCTTTGTAGAAAAGATGTTTGGTGTCATGTATACGATCTTATATATTTCTGTACCTACGATTCACTTTTCTTCTTTCATGGTGTCGTGTTGCCTCAGAGACCCTCTGACCGACTCCTGACCTGATGCTCGTGCCTCCGGTTTTGATGTAGTGACAACCTATTGAGGAAATTTACATGCAAGAGTCCGTCCATTGTGGGTTTTTTCTTAAACTTCTGGATACTCCACACGGTTACTTCTTGTCTGGTGCTTTCTTAATGACAGTGAATTTACGAGGTTTGGAAGCGGCCGTGCAGAAAATAGACCTGGAGTGTATCTTGTGTGTCTTGGCACGCGCTGGCGCTTCAGCAATGTGGCGCTGACGCGGCGCAGCGTGTGCAGTGGAATTTGCCTGATAGACTACAATGGGAGCAAAGTGCTCCGCAGTACGTTTCAAGGCCGTGGTGCACGCACTCTTGGTTTTGGGGGGTGAAAGGCATTAAGTTTATAAAGAGTCAGTATATGCAATAAGTTTTAGGTTTTTCAGCTTGAACATTACATAATCTGCCTTTGAGTTGCTTACCTCCACCAAGGAGGTTATGTCGTTGCCAGCATTTGTTTGTTATTTTGTTTTTTTGTTTGTTTCTCTGTTAGCAGCATAACTCAAAAAGTTATGGACACATTTCGAAGAAATTTTCAGGAAATGTCATGATTGGGACAAGGAACAAGTGATTAGATTTTGGGAGTGATCCAGATCACCATCTGGATCTGCCATGAAGAAATTGCAAGTTTTGTGAATAACTACAAAAGTAAAATAGATATCATGTTAAATCCAATCGCTAATGGTGCGTTTTCATGGTCAAGAAATCTAAATATTTAAATTAAATAAAGGTAGGACTAACATTTATGGTGGAAATCACAGTATGGGTGAGGACTATGGTGCTGGTGGAGGTCTGTGCTCTCCGAGTGCTTTTCTAGTCTTCCATTGAATACAGGTCCAAATTGATTCACAAACCATTGTACTCTACTTACATGTATGTTTAAGACAAAGTTCAAACTCCACTAGAACTGTGTTCTGTAGCTTCTGCCAATTCATTTAAGAATCAATTTTAAAATTATTTATTTGTTTTAAAGCCTTCAAAGATTGAGGATGATTACTCTTTTGCAGTTGCATCTCCAAAGTTATGAACGATTTGCAGCTCATGTTTTAAAATCCTTCCTGAAAACGATCCAGTTTCCTTTGGCCTTTGACTCGGCATGAATGTCGGCAGTGTGTTTATTTGTTTTATTCTCATTTTATTTTATTCTTATTTTTACTATATAACTATGTATTTTAATTCATTCATTCATTCATTTTCTATATCGCTTATCCCTTTCCGGCGGGGTCCACCCTATACCGTTCACCAGTCAATCACAGGGCACCATAGAGACAGACAAACATTCAGTCTGGCACTCATATCTAAGAGCAATTTAGAGTCACCAATCAACCCAATGAGCATGTTTTTGGTCTGTGGATGAAGCCGGAATGCCCGGAGAGAACCCACACATGCACGGGAAGAACATGCAAACTATTCATTTGGGAGTGTTAATTTATTTTATGTTCCCTTACTTATTTACCTGTACAGCCCTTTGGCTAATTGAGGTTCTTATAAAAGGGCTATGCTAATAAGTAGCACTGTATTTTATCTCCAAGCCCATGTATATAAAATGAATTTGATTTATGTATAAAGAAAAATAAATTAAAAAAAGGAGAATAATTGAAGAAATTTCTGAAGGACTTTTAGAGCCGTCGAACAGCTTCCACATTTCTTTAGATCCTGCAAAGATGACAAATCTGTAAAGTTAGCGGTAAAGTCTCAAATTGATCTTTACTCAAAGTCTCCAAACTAACCTCTGTTTGTTTGTGTGTTCGAGAGGCTCAGTGTGAGACCCTGCAGGAGCAGCGAACAGTCTTTGAACAGACTGTAGTTCACAGAAGCAAACAGGATGTGATGCATATTAAGAGCTACAGTCTGATTTCACACAATGTTCTGAGCTTATTTTAGAAACCATCACGTCTAGAACTCAAGTGTAGGAGAAAAAAACTCACCTGGTAACAGCCGAACTGTTGGATGTTCAGAGAAAACGTCAAAACATGTGAACTGCCTGCCATGGCTCCAATTTGCTGTACATCACTTCAGTAAACATCACTTTTAGGAGTAGAAAGACAAGTGAGGTTTGAAAAGAGAATGATTTTACCATCACTGGATATATTCTCTTATTTGGACCATTCTCAGTCAACCCTTCAGATTTTTGTATTTTACTTTAATAACTACAGCTTCCTACTGTAACAAAAAACTATTCAGTAAATTACTGTAAATGACCAGATTGTGGGAAACAAACTGATTTCTGTAAAATTAACACTACTAAACCAGAAAATCTACAATTACTTACCATTTCTATACAGTGAGTTACTGAAAAGGGTACAGATCGAGAGAAAAACATTTTTTTTTTCCCTTGAGAAATTAACAGGTAGTGGGTAAGATTTCTTTTGGTAAACATTTCACATTTTTGGGTAAAACAAATGTTTGAGTAAAAGTCTTTTATTTGATAAAATTTAATGTATATTTCCTTTTTTCCTTTTTTCATAGTGATATCTTTCTAATAAATAATCAGTTAAATACTTAAAGATATAGTATGATTAAGTAGTATATGTTTTTCTGATAAAAAAAAATAACAGACACACAAAAACAGATTTTTTTTATTTTCCTATTTTATTTATTTTCTTTGTTTTGTTTTTGTTTGGTAAAATTAGTCTGCTTTTATGTTATGTAACCTGTCTTCAATCAATCAATCAATCAATCAATCAATCAATCAATCAATCTTTATTTGTATAGCGCCAATTCATAACAAGTGTTATCTCAAGACACTTTACAATAGAGCATAAAGCTCTTCATTTTATGGATACACATATATGCATAGACACATATATACATATAAAATACACATATACATATATATACAAATATATACATCCAACACCCAACATGAATCCATATAGCCAATCATGAATCCCTCCATCATGGCTCAAGAAAAAACCTTCAGTTAAGCAGCAGGAAATCTTGAATGTGGATCCCAGTCTCATGATGAACAGCAAATCCACACCATGCTGTGTTGGTGTGAGGGTGAAGGAAGGGAGGTAAGAGGAGACAAGTGGACTAGAATAAGACTAAAGTTAGGGACAGGTCCATGAACCATCAACCCGTCGTCTGATTTATTAGAGGGTAGCCTCTTGAGATGCTACATCTCATTTTCAAGAGGGTCCTCATGTCTGAATGGTTGTGGTGATCATTTTCTAGAAGTATAATCTTAGATATTCTTACTGAAAATAAGAATTTATGGTAGTGATGAACTCATGGGTGCCCAGACCACAAGTGCATCCCTACCATATTTGTCTCCATTAAATATAAATGTGTTAAAGGCCTCTTGAGATGTGACATCCCATTTTCAAGAGGGACTTCATGACTATGTGGTAATAAAGAATAGATTCTGTAGGTGTAACGATCATGGATATGGAGATCATGCTAATAACTACATAAACAGCTATAATGATAATGGGAATGGAGTGTTCCTAATAAGATGGCCAACTATGTGTCATGTTTATGATTGTGGTTTTGAGGCTCCATGACTCCACAGCAGCTGGCAGTCTCCACCAAGGATCCCAGGCCACCTACAAGACAAGAGCCAGAGACAAGTACAGGAGCAAACAAACGGGGCAAAAGCAGAAAGCTGTCTTGTTATATGTCTTTGTCTCTGTCTGTATTGTTTGTTTGTTTGTTTTTGCAATAAAATTAAAACAAAAAAATATAGCAAATACTTTGTGATTTAAAGTACAGTAAAATACAGTAATTATGGTGTAAATTGAAGACAGTGATGATACCTGGAATAAAAAATACATTAAAACTAATACAGCAAATTCAGACTAATGCTATAAATTAAAATAGAGTAATGCCACTGTAAAGACATTTACGGTAGCTAACTGGCATCTTGCTTCCAGTAAACAAGTTTAAAATTTACAGCAACATTTTTTACAGTGTAGAGAGATGGTTGAAATCTCAGCAGATGCCACCCTTGCAGAGCAGATGGACCTGCCTGATTCTTAAATCCTACATGCCCGTCTTGCCAGCCTCCATTGACCAACGACTTCACTCTCCTACATATTAAACGAGCCAATCAGAGAGGAGAGGCAGGAACTGCAGATGTGGCGACACCAGGAAGTGACGGCATGCTTGAAAACCACGGCGACGTCTCCATTTGCTTCTTCTTTTTTTAAATCAGAAATTGGCTCAATATTTTTCTTTAAAGGAGGAGGAAAGAACATCATTTGAGTCTTGTCTTACAAGAAATCATGTTTTTGCTCTTCTCCTGACCGAGGATCACTGCTGGGAAACTAGGAGGGAATGAGGAAACCTTCCATGGACATGCCAGTTAGCCTGTGGTTGTCATTGTTATTCAGTGATACTCGGCGAAATCTGCTTTCCTCAGATATTTAAATTTGGTAGAGGTTATCTTAGACAAGGTTCATGTCACATATAAGTGTTAAATGATGCATCTGTGTGGTGTAATTTAAAGTAAGATGATAGTCTAAGGTAACTTAAAGGATAAGTTCGGTTTCTACAGCTTTCACATTGTTTATAGAATGAAGTAGAACAATATACTCACTCAGAAGGCTTTCCTGATCCAAACAGTGCTTCAGGAGATATTTAGATCCAAAATCGAGCAGCGGACATCCGTATAATGGTAGCACACGGGGCATGTTAGTGCCGCTCCTAAAACTGCATTAATCTTCCAAAAACTCATTAGTTTCACCAATATTTCATCATGGTCCGATCACACTACTCCTCCATTACAGTCTGTGTCACTCCAGACATGCTTTTGTAACTGCTGACCTTTGAACTGTAGACTTTGTTTCCATTTGCCTTCGCACATGCGCAGTGTGGCTCACTGATTCAGGGGAAGACAGCCGGCTACACAACGACTTTCTTCTTCCAGTTTTGTGCAAAATGGACGAATATCTATCCGATGAAGATGTTGTGGAGGAGAACTTTGAATATGATGGGTGTCCTTACAGTTTCGAGCCAGAATTTACAGATGAGGAGCTCATCGAAAGGAGGACGCGGAGGCAGCTCTCCAGAGAGTACTACGCATGCATGGAGGCAAACATTCTTCTTCTTCAGTTCAGAGGTCAGCACAGCCACAAAAAATGTCTGGGGTGACACGGACCGTTGTGGAGGAGTAGCGTGAGCGGACCATGATGAAATATTGGTGAAACTAATGAGTTTTTGGACGATTAATGCAGTTTTAGGATTGTACAGATGTCCGCCGCTCAATTTTGGATCTGAATATCTCCTGAAGCACTGTTTGGATCAGGAAAGCCTTCTGGGTGAGTATATTGTTCTACTTTATTCTATAAACAATGTCAAAGCTGTAGAAACCAAACTTATCCTTTAAGCTAGCCGTCAGCCGCTACGTATAGCCACTACGTATGCTATGTCACAGTGTTGTTTGTTTTTTATGTATTTTTTGGGCGTTTTGTGCCTTTATTGATAGGAGAGAATCAGGGGATAGGCTTGTGAAAGGGGGTGACAGAGTAGGGGAAGACACTCTGCAAACTGGTCACAGGCTGGACTCGAACCTGTGCTGACAGAAGTGTGTATATGGGACGTGCCTGGTTGCTAATCACTCCGCCAAACCAGCAGCCCCATACTGTTCTATTTTAAGGTTCTGACTCTGGAAACACTGTCAAACGGCTATTTCCCAGACGGACAAGTGGAATACACTATATTACCAAAAGAATAATCAGAATCAGGTGTGCAATTACAGCTGCAGAGGGTGGACTGATGCCATATTGAACCCTATGAATTAGGAATGGGATGTCACTTTAGTTCTTGTGTGAGCCAAGGCAGGTGAGCGAATACTTTTGGCAATATAGTGCATCTCCATGGTGGATATATGGAACTGTCCATCTGGTGTTTCAGGTTAAGCAGGTCCTGTAACGATCCTTCTTCTTCATTCTGGTGCTTGGTTTGAACTTCAGCAACTTCTTTTCAACTCTGAGTTGCTGAAAAAAAAGAGCTTTCAAATATTTAAGGTTGTCAGAGGAAACACTCTTCACCCATAAATTTGACTTTCGGATTTAAAAGCCAGACAAAGAAGGTTAAACAAAGATGTGGTGACTTTTCATGACGGCTCCTGTTAGCAGTGTGGGAGGTCGGCGTCCCTGCCCCGCTCTGTGATTAAACTGACAGTCGGGATGTCGCAGCGAGCCAAAGCACTGCTATCGAAACTGTGAACTGGCTGCCATAATTAACAGTTTGTGCTGCGTGAGGCTCAGCGTGCCAGAGCAGCTGAGGGGGAATCAGACTCAGACAGCAGCAGGATGTCTGTGAGAAACCAGCTGATGACTTTGTTATTCACTCCCTGATGATGATCTGCTCCATGATTTAGAGAAATGTGAATGAATTCGGCTCCATTTGCATCATCTGCTCAACATTCAGGCCAGAAAACACGAAAAAGTGAAAAAAAGCTTAGTGACCCACACTGGCCATCATATATCAATCAGTATGCAGATTTTGGCCAAGAAATCGTCTTAAACCAGCTTCCACGTGTGATTAATGTAACAACAGTTTTAGCCAGTCCTAGCATACGTAAGCCCTGGCTAACAACAATCATCATTTGAACCTGAAGGGCCCAATTTAATATAAGTACCACTCATAATGCTTGTGGTAAAAAATGCTCTTTCCATATCGCAGCTACAAAAAAAACAATACATTAGTTATTTTAAGCATTTATGTCTTGATTTTTCAACCATCATCAGCCTCAATTATAAAAATCAAATATTCCTAAAAAAATCTAAATATTTTAACCCTTTGAGTTTTAAAATATCCTCTCCAAAGTCTGTTCAGTGGAGTAACAGAGTGAATGGCCTTACCTCCACAGCGCTTCCCTGCTCTGTTTAGGGACTCTGTAACGCTTCGTGAGTGACTATGAGAAGTGCAAACTGCTTATGGCAATATGTGAAATCTGGCTCACAGCGAAAGAAGCAGTTGTATTTCATCTGGTTTAGTCAGTAATGGCAGCCATTGTGAAGCAAGGAACAAAACTAGAATAAATACTGGAGCCCATTTTGCTCTGTGGCGAGAGCGGTCTGTCTGCGGCCCGCAAGATGGAGGCGTGTCATGTAGTGGGCGTGTCGCGTAATGACGTAATGACTACACGACACGCCCACTAGCTAAGACGGAAATCACGGAAAACCATGCGAGACACTGTTAAAAGTTTATAAAAAGGAAGAAGCAGAAAAATAAGAGGGAAAAGAACGTTTGGTCTGTGGTTTCTCTTACACAAATAAAACCTAACGTCACCCATCTGCTAACCCTTAACCTAACCATCACTCTTTTAGTGCCTTAATGTAAGTTTCCCCTTGAATATAAATATACATACATACATATATATACATATATGTATGTATGTATGTACTTTAGCTCATTAATTCTTGTCCCGAGTTGTTTAATTCTTATTATTATTTCGTGGCAGAGTCAAACAATATTCACATTTCAATGCTTTTAAATCAATTCATTATAAGGCAACAAGCAAAACGGTATTTAGTGTAGAAACAGAACAGAACGTTCAAACTTTAAATGCTACCCAGGCTCATATCTCTTTAAGAACAGTATAGTGGGTTCTGTCACGTAGTGACGTCACTACACGACACACCCACTACATGACACGCCCACTACGCGACAGAACCCACTACAGGACACGCTACAGGACACGCCTCCGTCTTGCAAGCCGCAGACAGATACACTTGAGAGCGTTGGGAGACTGAAAATTGCAATACGGATGCCGACCTTGCAAAATTACCTCTGGAGAGGTAAGTTATGTTTTTGTCTGCATTGTATGCTTTGTGTAACTTTGCAGACGTTTTGTCACGTTTGTTGTTGTGCCGGCTGAAAGACAGGGGGCTTATAGCATGAAGCAGGATTAATGTCTTGGAGAGGTAACTTCAAGGCTAACCCTGGTTTATCGATAGCACAAAGCCGGTTCATTTCTTATCGGAGTAGATAACCATGGTGACTTACTCTGAACGGCTAACCTGCTCCAGAGCAGAATAAGTTGGAGGTTGAGTCTGATCCTGCACTAGCCAATCAGCTTCTCTGAATCAGTGGCCTGCCCTCTTCTCCTGAACCAGATAGACAGAGGTGCACAACTCTCGAGACGAGCATGAGGATGAGAAAGGCTGTCCCCATGCCGACTTAACCCACTAGATCAACATGAAGGGAAGGCACGTGAAGGTACAAATGAAGATTGATTGAAAAACTTGATTGAAGTTTCAAGCTAACAGTGAGCCTCCCGGTCTGAAACACAGTCCCATTCCAGCCCTGTCTATAATGTTTGTATTTCATGTTTAAAGATCTGATTGGATGTGGCTCGAGGTTCAAAATGACAGGCCGACATGGAGGTTTCGGTGAAGCAACAATAACAAAAACAATAAGCTATAAAGACATAGTTCACAGCAGCTCTCTGCCAGTCTGTGATGGAAATGAGGTTTTTCACTCCGCTCCAAACGATGAATTCAACACTCACGGGGTTTCATTTCAGGAGGACCATTATGAGAAGTTTGCTTTCATCTGTGATTCGACGGCTCAGTAACTCGGTGCTCTGAGGACATAATGATTCACACCTGTGTTTACTGACACTGAATGAATGTCACCAACATCATCACATCAGCACAACAAAAAAAAGGAATCTTTTGTGGGACTGTTCCAACAGGCTGGTGGAGTGAAAAAAAACAACACTAAAAAAAACACCCGATCCAAATCATGAACTTCACCTATGCTTATTGAACCAGTGTTGATTTTGTTGACTAATTATTCTGTCACAGTTTTCTTCAACAGCCTGTTTTCCCTGACAAAAACGAGACAGTAACTAATAAAAACAAGTGCGCATGGACAAAAACTAAAACGGAATTAATTTACAATTTCATCAACAAATAAAAATGAGCCTAAAATGTCTGACAGATTTAATCCAATCAGACATAATTTGGTCATGTAGGAAGTGGAGACAAGTTAGGAATCTATCCAATCACAGCTACTTTGGTTGTGTTAAAGGTTGGATGAGTTCAGAGGGACATCCAATCACAGCTGCCTTAGCTTGGTGGTGGTGGGATAAATTGTGGAGCGATCCAATCAGAGCTGCTTTCTTTATGAATTGATATATTCATGTAGAGCAGGTTCACTGTCTGTAGTCAGTTCTGGTATTGTAACTGAGATGCTCTGCCAGGTAGCCTAAATAAAGGTGACGGCATTTCACACAAAAGGAACATTTGTTTCTGATAATTTATGCATTCAAACTTTACTAACATTAAATAAAGAGTTATTAGATGTTTGATTTTACCTAAGTGTGAAACATGACTTCAGAAATTCAAGGAAACATAAAAAATGCCTTACCCTTTACACTTCATATTTTAGTCGACTAAATTTACAATAGATTTCATTGACTAAAACTAGACAAAAATGAAAACAATTTAAATGACTGAATTATATTTTAGGCAAAAGAGTTACACTTAAACTAAATTAAAATGTGTCGTCAAAATTAACTCTGTTTGAACTACCTGTTGTAGCAAATGTCTGAAAGGCCGAACACATGGATATATACATGGACAAATACGTACATTTAGAGTCAAGTGACTACTGAGCGACTTGGATTTTCATGCACAACCATCAGAGAATGGTCTTCAAAAGAAAAGACATCCAGTGAGCTATATTTGTCAATGTTAAAAATGCCTTGCTGATAGCAGAGAGTAAAGGAGAGTGGTTCAAGATGACAGTTAGGCAACGTGATGTTTGCGCACGAATAGTCTTCTGGACAGTTCTTTGAAGTAAAGATGAAAACTGATTCGCAGTTGTGTGAGATGTTTGTTTTTGTAGGCAATTTGTATTTAAGAATGGAACTAAAAAAGCACTCGGAGAGTGCAGACCTCCTCCAGCGCCACAGTCCTCAGCCATATTGTGATTTTGACCATAAATAGTAGTCCTACCTTTATTTCATCGAAATATTTAGATTCCTTGACCATGAAAACATAGCATTAGCAATTGGATTCATAATGATAGCTATTTTAGTTCAGTACTTATTCACAGAAATCACATTTTCACCATGCAGACGCTGAACCGGATCAACACCAAAATCAAATCAGTTCTTCCTTTTCCCATGCTGAACATTTCCTGAAAATTTCATTAAAATCCATGCATTACTTTTTGAGTTATTTTGTTCACAGACGGACAGACAGACAAACAAACTTTCCGTAAAACGTAACTTCCTTGGCGGAGGTAACAAACAGTACACACACAGCTGTGAATCACTTCTCATCTTTTACTTAAAGAAAAGTTCAAAATACTTGACTAGTTCGTGAATGTCAGATTTCTAGCACAAACTACCGTGGATGTGCACATGAGTAGGTCAACAAAACAACACCTGTGTTTATGAGTAGAAGAAGATACACTGCCTGGCCAAAAAAAAAAAAAAACCCACCAAATAAACAAGGTCACACACTCAAATATTTCATTGGACCACCTTTAGCTTTGATTACAGTCACAGACGCTGTGTCATTGTCTCAATAAGCTTCTTCAGTGTCACAGATTTGTCCAGATCACAGCACTGCCCCCACAGGCTTGGACAGTAGGCACTAGGCATGATGGGTGCATCACTTCACCTGCCTCTCTTCTTACCCTGATGCTCCCATCACTCTGGAACAGGGTCAATCTGGACTCATCAGACCACACGACCGTCTTCCAGTCCTCCACAGTCCAATCTTTATGCTCCTGAGCAAACTGAAGCCTTTTTTTCTGGTTAGCCTTACTGATTAGTGGTTTTCTTAAAGCTACACAGCTGTTCAGTCCCAATCCCTTGAGTTCCCTTCACATTGTGTGTGTGGAAATGCTCTTACTTTCACGATTAAACACACCCCTGAGTTCTACTGTTGTTTTTCTTTGATTTGATTTGGACAAACGTTTAAGTGATTCACCGATCACCATCATTCAGGATTTTATTCCTATCGCATTTCTTCCTTGAAGATGATCGTTCCCCACTATCCTTCCAGTTTTTAATAATGTGTTGGACATTTCTTAACCCAGTTTTAGTAGTTTCTTCAACCTCCTTAGATGTTTTCTCTGCTTGATGCCAATGATTTGACCCTTCTTAAACAGACCAACATCTTTTCCAAGACCACAGGATGTGTCTTTGACATGGTTGTTTGAGAAATGAGAAGCTGCTCATTACATCAGCTGGAGTTAAATAACTTGTCTCCAGCTGAAAGATAATCACTCATGCAGTAATTATCCAATAGGAGGCTTGTACCTGTTTGCTCAGTTAAATCCAGGCGGTGACTTTTATTTGGCCAGGCAGTGTTATACAATGATCATAGAAGATAATGTAACATGATGGGGTAAAACAATAGAGGTGTCACAATAAACACACAGGACCATTTAAATCTGCTGAAGATTTTATCTAATAACTGTAGGCAGAGGCAGGCTAACATTACCCATTGACGCTCAGTGTTTGAGCTAAGTTAATTAATGGTGGATGAGCTCTACCCGTCTCTTCCTTGTTACTGCATTGTCAAAAGAATAAAGTCTAAGGACTCTGGAGTTAGGCAAGACACAAAAACAAAAATTTTGCCATATCCCTTTAAGAGTACGGAGACAGTCCTCGCCTGTTCTCTGCTGAATAAATTAAACACACCAAGGTCACACCTGTAAAAAAACATTGTGTGTTCATGCCTGGGTTTCTCTGCCAGCTGTCACTGCTCCTGTTAATCACAGCTTCACTTCACTCTCTGAGTGAGGACAGGAAAAGAGAATAAAGTGTTCATCGTGCATCTTAAGTGTGCTCTGTGAAACAAAGACTTCCTTTGGAGTGTGTGCGATCACAGGCCGGCGAGCCGTGTGCCGCTGACTGAAGTCACTTCACAGGATTTGTGTGAAGTTAAGAGGAGCAGCCGACTGTGTCCTAATGCAGCTTTAATCATCAGTTTAATGAATTAAAATGTGATCTGTCTGCCTCACTGATTCAACACCTGCCTTCATTTCCTGTGTGCACAAAACACTCAGATTAGAAGAACAAAGTTTGTCGGCTCAACTGACGTCACAGCAATCCTCTGAAGACTTTTTAAAGCGAAAAAATGTGATATATGTGCACTTAAATGTCTGAATTTACCAAAAATATTGAGAAAACACTTACACTGTCTGGCCAGTTCATTAAACACACCTCTCCTTAACTTAAATATCTAATCAGACAGTCACGTGGCAGCATCTTAATCCACGGGTTTCTGTAGGATGTTTGCATGATCTTCTCCATGTTCCGTCCAAAACCAGAACCTAGCCAGCGTGAAAGCTCTTTGTGGCCCTGGGATTGGCTGGCGATTGGCTCAGGTTGTACCCCACCTCTCGCCCAATGTCAGCTGGGATGGGCTGCAGCTCCCAGTGACTCCAAAAAATATAAGTGGTGTAGATAATGGATGGAAAGATGGGTTTGTTTGTACGGGACTTTTGCTTTGAATTGTGCTTTTTTTGTCAGCATTGGATGTAACATCAAAGTTTAACAGTGAGTTTATCTCAGGTCTTACTTTATCATTTATCACAGCCTGAGAGAACCTGAGTGCAAAGTCTGTACAGTACAGATATGACAGGCAGATATGGCAGGATGTCATCATCCTTTCAAAATAAAACAGCATCTGTTAGTCATTATGTATATTAAATAATGAGATTTGTTTCTCTCTATGGCCTGCACCGGTCCATGCATCTACATCACATTTTTTTGGATTATACAGTATGTGCAAAGATATTCTGTTCATTCTTTGTGTATCATGTGATGTTTCTGACACACCTTACTCTGTGTGGTAGTTAGAATATACATAAATGTGTATCCATGTCTCTCTGTGTTCAATGAATTCTCGAAGGGAGCTCCTTTTGTCTGTGGATTGTGTGTACTTTTGCATACACTAGTCCATGACCAGGACTAGTGTTGTGCTCAAGACCACACTGTCTGAGACCAAGACTTGACAGAGACCAGAATGCAGTGAGATCAAGACAAGACCAAGACTTTTGGGAGTCAAGACTGAGTTGAGACCAAGACCGAGACAAGCCAAGACCATTTAAATCAATTTTAAAAACCATAATAAGGTTGAACAGTTAAGTAGAGTGTCCCTCAGTCACAACACCGGGAAGATTGCAGTCATCACAGGGGAAAACAACACATGAGCTGAAGCCTTTTGTTGTTTTAATACTTATTCATGTTATAATATAATAAATTTGAAAACAAGACCTTACACCCCCTTTTTTTTGATGAAGTTGAAGAAAAGCAGATCAGTGCTGGTCTTGATCAGTCTCGACAGAAAATCCCGTGTCCGGCCAGTCTGAGACCGAGACAAGACCGTATAAAAATGCTCTTGAGTCTGAGACAAGACCAAGGCCTTTAAAATGTGGATTCAAGACCAAAGGCCCTTTTCCACTAGCCCTACTCTACGCTACTCGACTCTACCCGGCTCTACTCTACTCGCCTTGAGCTGCTTTTCCATTAGCCCCAGTTGCTTGCCCAACAACGTGCAGTGTCGCTGTAAACAGAGAGCAGTGACGTCATTTTGAACGCGACATAACAACCTGTGGCTTTTTGTCACAAACCAAGTAAAAAAGGAAAGCAGAATAAGGCTGCAGGTAGTAGGAAGAAATACCCCTTGAGAAACACAGGAGACTTTTGGAAGCTATACGACAGAATGAAGCCGAGGACGAGAGCAATCGAGCTGCAAAAAAAGACGTTTGAGGGTAAGCTAATGGTAGCTACTAGACATGCAAAAACCATCCAAACCTAATGGCCCTCACAAAGACCAAACAAGGGAAGCAACAGTTTGTTGTGGGTTAAATTTTGCTGCATAAAACTAATGATGATGACGAACTCAATGGTGTCGAGAGTACAGAGAACAACAAAACAGCAACACAATTAAAAACAGTTGCATTCGAAAGCAGCATAATTCATAATCATTTTTTATACTGATCAATAGTCACAGGTGCTTGCTGAAATGTTTCAGGTGAACGCAGCAGAAATGCTGAAAGCAGTTCTTCCAAATAAAGTGTTTGTGAGCGGTAGATGCCATCCCGTTGCTAAGGTAAACAACATTGTGCAGGCTGAAGGCGTTGAGCCAGCTCAGGGATAGAAGGTGTAAACTTGCAATCAAGGCAGAAAATGAAGTTACCACTATGGACTTAAGACTCTTTAGACATCCAGAGTCTCTGAAAAGTACATTTAAAAACAAGAGTGTTCTTATAAACAGCCCAAAATTAGTTTTAAAGCAGCACAGTCCATACACAGCAATATCAGCGTCTAATGGCATCAATGTGATGTTGCTGCCTAAACAAAGCTTCACAAAAGTTCAGTCCAAACTTTTTAGACCCTTGCGGTCAGGTCGTCTCATGCTGTCAAAGTTTAAAACCATCCTCTCATGCGGCTGTCACTTTTCATTACAGTCAAAATGTGGTGATGCCCCTCACCCCATTCACCTCATTAGATGACGAGGAGGAGTTTAAGGATGCTGTCCAGTCCTTAAAGACAGGGCTCTTAATCATACTCATTTACCTCAGATCAACATAAAGAAAGAAAAAGGCAGAAGTTTAGAGGAATATCACCCTGAGTGCATGTTTAAATGTTTGTGTATTTATTTAATAGGGACTGCGCACATTAATGAACATCTTTTCAGAAAACCATAGCTGTAAATAAAAGCACATCACAAAATTCATTTCTAAAACCCTAGATATTAATAGTTACAGGACTGGTTTGCTTTCAGCCTCTGCTTGACCTGCGTTTTGAAAGTTTGTAATTTGGTGCACTCCCTTATGGCAAGTCGGAGACTGTTTCCAAACCGAGTTTGAGTAAAAGTGTTCAACCCACTAGCTATAACAGTTGGATTGGATACCCTTACAATGTTTATTTTCAGCTCAATATTTTTCTTTGGGTCTTTAATGTCTTTGTCAGTTAATTTATGAAAATTCTTCCAGATCTTTTTGGCATTCCCCTTTGCTTCAACGATCATATCCATGAAGATTTCTGCTTTAGACTTTGAGTTACCTTATTTAGTGGTAGACAGATATTTGAAGTTGTTTATCTTGGTCCTTCTGTATTTTTCTGCATTCGTTCTTTAACCAAGGTTATGACTTCCCCTTTTTATGTTGGCTTCCCCTTCTGGTGAAGTGTTCATTACTTATTTAATTTTTACTAGCCTTGACCCCTACATGCTACCATGCGGTCTTTGTGCATTCCAGTTTGTCAAGACTTCATAGACTGTATGCCGGTGCACTGTCCACTCACACATCCATTTTGTATGTTTATTTTATCTGATGGTCTTGCTCTGGTGGTGCCAATGGTTTCAGTTTCAGCCTGTTTCAACTCCAGAAGACGGTTCAAACTAACAAGATGTTCAGCTGCTGGAGGCCCTGTCTGAAATGTTCTGGTCTCCATCCAGGCTTGTTCATCTTGGCATGGCAGTGAAGCTAAGACGAGGGAAACCAACGGCATCTTTCACTCTCGTTTATCCTACCAAGATGTGAGGGTGATATTGGATTTGTCAGTCCTGCATATAAACCCAGGATCAGGAAGACCCAACTGACTCCAACATAGGTGACTTCAGGTCTTAATAAAGAGGATGAAGATAAGAGAAGCCACAACATGATATTTATCTGGAAAAAATGCAATGATGCATGCAAATCCCAAAACAGAGACCACAGCCTGATCTATATCCTGATACAGAGGGCAGCATATGACATATATCCTGATACAAAGTCTATGTTATGATGTTTTTCCTGATACAGAAGCAACAATATGATGTGTCTTGATACAAAGGTCACAACACAATACACACAGTGTTATAGAAGCCACATTATGATATGTATCCCAATACAGAGGCCACAATATAATATTTATCCTGTTATAGAGGCCAAAATATGATTTATCCTAAACAGAGTCCATGATATGATACATATTTCTGTATAACTGGGTTATGGACATTAAAAGGGCTTTAGCGAAACAAATCTTTGTTCTTTTATGTAAAAAACAAAAACAACAGAAAAAGACTTAAACCAACACTAACTAGTTATTTTCCACCCTAATAAAATATTGCTGGAGTCATTGTGATGGTACATCAACTTAGGATAGGCTAAATAATATCTCTGTCATGGTCTGAGGGTCTGTATCACCTTCATTGGCACTATGTAACTGCAGTGTGGATGGTAGGAACACTTTACACTAAAAAAGGCAAAGTTTAACTGCTTTGACTGCTTTACGGCATATGTCACTTCCCCCTCGAGGCGAAAGCTAAACGTTGGGAAAGCAGTTTTTGAATTTTAAAAACAGACTTAATGAACAGAATTCAGTTTAAAGTAAATCTGCTCTTATTTTCCTAATGGGAGTAGGGACCTCTGGCTCACACTCCTGCACAGTAGGTGGCAGTAATGCTCCTCTGACGCTGGATGCCACCCGCTGTTAAACAAGAAGAATAAAAAGAAAGCTAAATATAGAGTTGTTATCATGGCAGAAGCAGCAAAAAAAGAAAAGAAACATTTTATAGGAGGAGACCAAAAAAGCAAAGCGGTAGAGTAACAAGCTAAGTGCCTGGACAGGGATAAACTTTGGCCCGGCATTGAGCTAAAAGACGAGGAGGGATGTCTGACCGATGTTGGTTTATCCCTGTTATTGCTGGATTAGTAAACACATGATGATTTATTCGAAAAGAAGCATGATCAGGTAGAACCTTATCAGCCCATATGGTTTATCTGTCTTTCAGGACATCCTGTCAGCTTATTTCTCTTCCCTCAATATGTCAACAAATGCAGGTTGGTATGAGCCGCTCTGTTTTCTCACCAGAGAGCTGGAAGCCAGAATCTTACTTAGTACTGCTGTAATGGTTCCTGCCACGATAACACTTAAAAAACAGGTCTTATGGAATCTTAGAAGCAACTTAGACCTTGGTAAATGCACCACATCAAATATTGTGGCTTCTACTTCCTCCTTTTGAACTGCACCAGGGATAATATAACCCAAGGTGTACATGTGTGTAATTAGCTGCGTTTCCATTACAGTTTTTCGCAAAATAAAAGCGATATTCCTAAAATTTCGACGTAGTATATTTGCGCTCTGAACGTGTTTCCATTGAAGGTTGTTCTCGGCAGTAGCGTTGGAACTCTCGTCAAGTATCATCCCGTGAGATTTCACTGCAGGAAGATGGATACGAACCCTTTCTCCTTTATTTCCATTTCTATCTCCTTAAAACACTCTGTGTTCCTCTGTTGTTTGATGATTATTATGGCACGTGCGTTTTTCTCGAGAATAATGGCAAGAAAAGCCTCATTCTCCCCCTCTGTCCAAACTTCCCACGCCATGTTTCCTCCGAGAGAAGTGATCATGTGACCAGGTACGTCACGTCCTTTTCCGTATAATTGCGGAAAAAGTGTTTCCATAGCGCTTTTGCGATATTTCTCTTTATCGACACGTCTGAAAAACCTCCTCTTGAGAGCGTAAAAACCTTTTTGCGATATTTGAGTTTTTTTTTCGAAATTTAGGTGTTTCCATTACCAGTATTTTGTTGCGGTATTCAGGTTTTGCGCAATTCGAGGGGTAATGGAAACGCAGCTATTGACTTTGTGTAGTAGCTTAGTTTTCCCATTTGCCAAAATAACTACCTAATGCCTCTACATGTGTTTGTCTTTTTGTGAACAGGATAACTCAAAAACAAAAGAATTACTTAAAGTTTAAGGGGATGTTGGCCAATGAATAAGAACAAACTGATTAGATATTGGTGGTGATCCAAATGTAGATGAGAATTCATAATTAGTTTTCAAGGATTATTTTTTTTAAGGATTTGTTAACAGAAGTAGAGAGGTGAGTATTCAACATTTTTGCCAATAACCTTCTTAAAAATGTTGAAAATGTCTTGGCAGTGGTCTGTGTTCTCACAGCATCTCTAGTTTAACATGCCTTACCCAATCCTCTGTTGTAAAACCTTCATTTTGAGGAATGGTCTATTTGTGGAAACGGCTTTGATTTTCAGTCATCTATTTCTGCTGTCATTTTTTTAATCCATAGTCTCTCTGCCACTGAAACTGGGTTTATATTTGGGTAATGGCTGATGCTCTTGTGCAGCCATTGTGATGTTAAAACAATGAACACACAAAAGTTGACAATCCTGGATATAAAACCTAATGCACTAAAAAACAAACATGTAATAATGTAAGTAACTTATGGGCTGGTTACATGAGGCTGAATACAGTCAAATCTGATACGTTTTCATGGTGTTTTGGCCTCCTGTTTACATGAGAACGGTACTTGGAGTGCTTAAATCTGAAAACTTTTGAAACCAGGGTCCAGGGTGGAGAGTTTTCAAAACGCTCCACAGTCAGAGCGCTAACGTCACCACATGGGCAGTACTCTTTCACAAGAAGGCTGTGCTTGGTTTGTTATCCAGAAAAAACTATCCAGACAGAATTGTTGTTTATATAAGACACACAAGATCAAACTGGAAATATTCAGAAGACAAAGAAATGTGCCAAGAGATGTCAAGAAGCCATCAGGCTTATGCAAAGGACCTCACCTTTCTATAAGAAGAACAGGCAAAGAACAGTCAAGAATTCAGTAAGAACACAAAGTAATACATGCATACATGTGTTCAACCATGTGTGAAGAAATTCTCAACTCAACTCATCTTTATTTATAAAGCACTTTAAAAACAGCCACAGTTGAAACAAAGTGCTGTACACAAATAGACAAAACAAAACTGACAAAAATTAATTAAAAACAATGGATAAAATAAAGCAGATATAAACACTAAAACAATTGTGTCAATGTTTTTAAAAACTAATTTAAAAACAGTAGAAACAATAAGTAAAAGCAAACCGTAAAACACTTAAACAGGAGCCGCGTCTCATGCAGGGTCGAAAGCCAAGGAATAAAAATGGGTTTTAAGATGAGTTTTAAAAATGGACAGTGAGGAGCTTTGTCTGATATGGACGGGAAGCTCGTTCCACAATTCGGGGGCCACCACAGAAAAAGCTCTATCCCCTCTGAGCTTCCGTTTGGACCTCTCAGAGAGGTAAGATGGGGCCAGACCATGTAAAGATTTAAAAACAAATAAAAGAATCTTAAAATGAACTCTAAAATGCACAGGCAGCCAGTGGAGGGAGGCCAGGATGGGAGTAATGTGCTCCCTCTTACGTTAAGAGGCGAGCGGCAGCATTTTGCACCAACTGGAGACGTAAGAGGGAGGACTGGCTGATACCAAAATAAAGTGCATTACAGAAATCCAGCCAAGATAAAGGCATGGATTACTGTATGAAAGTGTTGTTGTGCAAGGAAGGGTTTCACTTTTGCCAGCTGCCTAATATGAAAAAAGCTGGACTTTACAACCGCGCTAATTTGCTTTTCCAATTTAAAATCACTGTCCATCTTAAAACCCAAGTTTGAGACTGTTGTCTTAAAATAAATATCTAAAGGACCCAAGTCTAAAGGGGGGGATTCACAAGGGCCACGGGGACCAAACACCATCACTTCTGTTTTTTTCTCATTAAAATTAAAAAAGTTCAAAGCCATCCAGGCTTTGATGTCTTTGAGATGTTCAAGAAGTGGTGTGAGGGAGAAAGCACCATCCTTCTTCAGTGCCACATACATCTGGCTATCGTCAGCATAGCAATGAATAGAGATGCCATGCTTTCTCAAGATGGAGCCCAGAGGCAGTAAATACAATGAAAACAGCAGGGGCCCCAAAATTGACCCCTGTGGAACCCCATACAGCAGTGGAGCAGAGCTGGACTCTGAATCTCCAAGGCTCACACTCATCGTTCTGTCTGCAAGATATGACCTCAACCACTCCAATGCAGTACCACGAATACCTACGAGGCTATGTAGCCGGGCCACTAAGGTATCGTGGTCCATAAGAAGAAATAATAAGAATAGACAATAAAACAAAGATAAACAGGTTTAACAAGTAAACAAAAATATAAAGAATATAAAAGACTAGTTGTCCTGATAAGAAACTCCTGGGTCTTCGTGCGTCCACTCGTCACTGTTTGTGTAAAATCTATCTTCGTACATGTGTTGTAGCAGCGCTGTTTCTCTTCAAACCTACATCGCCATCTACTGGACTGGCATGCACACTACAACAGTTTCATCTGTTTCCAGCGTCTCCGTCTGAATGTGGTTGGACTTTGAATACACAAAGGAAAAACCTTCGAGATTTAGGTCAGAGTGTCTCCATGTAAACAGGGCCTTGTAGCAGGGTTGCCAGATCTGACGGACAGTTTCCAGTCCAATCACAGCATAAAACCTGCCCACCTCAATAAAAACCAGCCCAAATCTCAACCTCTCCAGAAACTTGTGTTGAAACTGTATAACTTTGACATGCGTAATGACAGACACATCATAAGCACACAACTGTGTTAAATAGAGAAAAAGGGCAACAGACAGGCACCCTGATCAGCCAAGACTGAATCAGCCAAAACTGTAAGTCAGTCTCACACAATGCATATTGAACACTACTGAGATCTCACTTTGTTGCAGTATAGCAATTGCCTTCTCTTGTACTGAGGAATGTTGAACACAAAGAACTATTTACAGTCAGTGGAAACCAGGTTACCAGGCTAATAAATGGAGGAGTCAAATCTCCCCAACAATTGCCAGGGAGGTTTGAAAGTGGCTGATGTCCACCTGTTCCTGTTATGTTTTGATGTCTAACTCCGCTCCTCTGACTAAGCTGGCCTGCTTGTTTTATTTCATCATTACAACACAACAAAAAGCAGCCCAAATTTTACCAACCCGACCAATGCTATTTTTTCCCAGCCCAAAGTGTTTAAAAGAAGCCCAATTGGGCGGAAACCCATCCAATCTGGCAAAAATGCCTTAAAGTACCAAATTACAGTCTAATGTTCAACAGTTAAATTATCACAAGTGACTCAAACTGAAAAATAGAACAGTAAAAACCTGGACAGACGTCTGGTCCCTTTCTAACTACACACTTATTCCCTCTGTCTCTTTCTGGGACAAAAGCTTGGAGCTCAGGGCACAGAGGCAGGGAGGCGTTCAGGTGTTGGCTCTCCTCCAAGCAGCCGCTGACCCATGTCCAGTGTCAGTAAACACATCATCCTCGATCAGGCCTGCTGTCACCCCGCTCAGGTCAGCCAGAGGATTCTTGAGCTCAGCTCTGCTCTGCTGCCAGCGGTTCACTGACAGACTGATGGAGCAGCGCTCTCTGGAGCGGGGTGGATATCTGAGGGGGAACAAACACCGAGGAGGGAAAGAGGGGCTCACATTTTAGTCCATGACAGCCCCCGAGAAATCACAATTAGAAGAAGTGGGTGTCAAACTAGTTATTTCTAAGGATGCATGATATCATTGGATCAATATCAGTCTTGGCAGATATGAGAATCTTGGTCTGATTTACAGCTGATATATTGATCATGCAAATTCACCAGAAATATCTAACATATTGACTGTAATATTGGCAAAATGTACAATGTACCATCATTTTCAACCTTATTATCATGAAATGTCCACTTTCATTAATCAAAAGTGTTATTTATTAAAGAACAAAATGTTGTTTTTCTCGCCTAATACTTGTTTCCAGCACAAATTAACTGAATCTGGATGAAATGGGTCAGTTTTGTTCAGTTGAGACTTTGTGCTCTTTAAACAAAATATCAGTATTGATATTGGTGTGCGTGAGTTTTGAAATACTGGCATATCTGTCAGGATATGACTTATTTTGTACTTTGTTCCTGTTTCAGACCTCCTCATCTCTGTTTTACTGTCTTGTCCCTGTTTTTTACACTTCTTAAAGGAGACATATCATGTTGATGCATGATTTAATACGTACATATAATATAATAAATTTGAAAACAAGACCTTACACCCCCTTAATTTTCAAAAAATGAGATATTGTATTTTTTCTGATATCGTAGAACGAGATTTGATGCCTCTGAAAATAGGTCATTGCGAGATGTCCGCGAGATTTCAAACGTCGTGACGACACGAGGTACATTTCTTTTTATCGGAGTAATCTGATAAAACACTTCCTCCTCTGTGATGTCCGTTAGCCACAAAACTGTCACCGAGGAACACATCCACCAGCAGGGGTATATAGCTCCCTAGCTCACATTCACTCATTACCAGCTCTGGCCTGTAGGGAGACTCAATACGCGGTCGCTGCATTGAGCCTGCCGGAAAATACAGTAGAAGAAGAAGGACAGGCTGGCTCTACCCCCCTTAGAACTGACCAATCAGAGCACAAAGGGCTGTGACATTGTGAGGTAACTGTAGGTCGGTCTGAGAACTGAGCGTTTCAACGAGAGCTTGATAATGGCCTAAAATGAGGATTTTGAGAATGCTATTGTGGGGCAATGACGGAACTAAATGACTTGTACTGAGGGCAGAAATGCTTTACAGGCATCCTAGTCTGGCATAGTGAAAAGGAGAAACAAGCATGATATGTCTCCTTTAAGTTACCTGGTTTGTGTTCTGTTTCCCTGGTCTCTCTTGTTTCCTGTTTTATTTTGAAACCTCTTTGTCTCTCATGGTGTCTTCCTGCCCTCCCTTCTGTGTCTCCCTGATTATGATTCCTTCCACCTGTGTGATTGTTTCACCTGTGTTTGGTTTTCCCCTGGTGTATTTAGGCCCCATCCACACAAAGACAAACCGAGGTATAAACGCATACGTTTTTAGCCGAATCTGCGTATCATCCATACGAAGGCGGTTTTGGGGGGGGTCTGTAAACGGTAATTTTTGAAACCAGGTTCCAGAGTGGAAAGATTTTGAAATGCTGTATACGCAGCTCTGTGATTACTAGCTCTCCACAAGTTTTCAGATATGCTTATGTCACAGTTTCACATCTTCATTGACACGCATGCGCCACATGCGACAACGACAATGGTGGCGTAAGTGAAGCATATGTGCTGATGAAGCTAGTGACCCTACTATCCCTGTTGCAGCAAAATCTCCTTCTTCTCAATCACCACCGAGTTGAACAAACAATTATCGAGGACACATTACGGCACTTTATGATCACTTTATCACAATCTCTGTTTACAACTTTTGCCACAAGTGCATGCCCACTGTTTTTTCGTCTGTTTCCGCTTGTTTCCGTCATATCGTTACAGCGCCCCTAGAGGTCTGGCATGTGTTTTACAGCGTTTTAATGCGTATCGAGTGCATTCATATAGACGCACACATTTTCTGAAATGCCTTCATCTTTATGATGATCGTATTTGAAACTGTTAAGTGTTTTGTCTTCGTGTGGATGGGGCCTCAGTGTCTCCTTTCTTTGTTGGGTCATTTTGTCTTCCATGCTTTCACCATGTGCTGTGATTCCTTGAGTTATCTACAAAGTTTAACATAGTTTCTGTGTTTGGGTTAGTTCTTGTTGTGACTTTGTTTTGGTATTTTCTTGAATGTTTTTTGTGAACTTCTTTTTGAGTTTTGATCCATTTTTTGTTAGTTAAAAATAAAGATTTTTGTGTGTATCTGCATTTGGGTCCTGCACCTTTTTTGCGTTTTGTTGGTTTTTGGGTTTGCAACCTTGACAATATCAGACATCAGCAAAGGTCCAATACGGTACATTTTTAGAATTTCCTTTATTTATTGTTCTCACTTGCAGTTATGTGTAAAATTGTTGGCACCTTTCTGTTAAAGAAAAAAACAAAATGGTCTCTGAAATAGCTTGAAACCGACATAAAACAAATAAATATTTACTGAAAATTGACTAATAAAAAACAGACATTTCTTTTGAATTGTGGTTCAATAGAATCATTTAAAAAAATACAGAAACTGGCCTGGAAAAAAATGATGGTACCCTTAGAAAAGATTAAAAACGATTTGATCACAAGGACATGTTAAAAGCTGAAAGCTCACAAAATGTTAAGTTAAGGGTACCATCATTTTTGATCAGGCCAGTTTCATTTGTTTATATCTTATTATGATTCTGTTGAACCACATTTAGAAAGCAAAGCAATTTTCAGTAAATTTTATTTGTTATTTTGTAGGTTTCAAGTTATTTCAGGGACCATTTGGGGTTTTTCTTTAACTGTGCACATCTGTATAGTACTAACCCTTACTGTAATGAAGTTGGTATGTTTTGTATAACAAATAAAAACAGAATACAGTGATTAGCAAATCTTTTTCAACCTTAATTCAATAAAATACACTAAAAAGATCAGATAATTCATGTTCAAACTGATACAATTTATTGCATTTCAGTAAATAATTATTCATTTTTAATTTCATGCCTTCAAAACATTTCAGCAAAGCTGTTTTGGGATTAACCGGGGGGTGCTGAGGATGTTATTTTGGTAAACTGGGTTGTGTGAAGGGCTGATGTTGGAAAGAGGAGGTCGTCAGATCCTGAAAAGTAACTGGAGTGTGAAACAGAATTAAAGGATCTGTTCTGCTAATGCATCAATCAGAGCAAATGAGTTTGGCTCACGATTCAGCTCCTTTTAGAGGGTTTTTCTGCTAACCAAGTTTATACATGCTGAATAACAACAAAAAAGGGTTGCATTGTAACAGCAATTAAACGAAACATGATGCAAATGGAAACAATCATCTGTTGCCATGGCGATGTAAACAGCAGCAGCCTCTCCAGTTTGCTCTCCATATTTTTAGCTGTTTTCTTTTGTTTTTTTCCGTAATTTTTTCACAATTTTCAAAAGTTTTCCTTTTTTGGTCTGTTTTCTGACCTTCCTGCACTTCTAATTAAGACTCTTTTTTTCTTATGTATCCTATGGATATCTTTTTCAACCATCAATGCTGCCAGGAGGCATTTCTGAGGATACCAGCAGAGTGTTCTTTTTTGAAAGATGCCACCAACTGCCAGCTTCATTATCATCAGCTACCAAGAGCCAGTTTCATCAGATATTCAAGCTGTGGTTGGCATGAAGCTGGACTCTTTGGTGACGGTGGCAGAGAAGAGGACACTGGACAAACTGCTGGACATTCTGGATGATGTCAATCACCCTCTACACATGGCCATCAACAACCAGATGAGCCTGTTCAGCACAAGACTGCTCCTCCCCAAGTGCAGGACCAACAGACTGAGAAACTCCTTTGTCCCTCAGGCCATCAGACTGTATAACTCCTCAATTGCGGGGATGAGGAGTAACAGGAAGACAGAGGAGGGGAAGGGGCAGCAGCAGTAGCCTACAAGTATTATCTTTATTTATAATATAATGCACCTGGAATCATAATTTCCCTGAGGGAGTCTTCGCTAAGGGATTAATAAAGTACAATCCAATCCAAATACATGAAATTAAATAAATAGGAAAAACTAAACAAAGGAATGTTGAGGAATTTAGGCAGCATTTTTTATGTCTTAATGAAAAAAAGACAATATTAATAAAATATCAGGAGTGTTGATAAAAGAAGAGCAGGTCAGCATCTTAAAAGGATGGCCTTCATAATGATTTTTTATCTTTATATTTTATGCTTTTAACTTGCTCTATTTTTATAACTTTGTAACAAACCAAGTTTTATACCGTGTCCTTTAATTGGTCATATTTTTCTTTTTTTTTATGTTTATTCCATGCTTATGTAAAACTCTTCTTGACCTTGTTAAGACAAGTACTATTCTTTTATTATTATATCATTAATACTATTAAATCAATCAACAATAAATGCTTGGTTTGAGCAGGTTTACATGCTGGAGTCACAGCATGACTGCAGGACAGATTTTGTTTTTATATTTAGAAGTTTTTGAGCGCAGAGATTTATTTTGTAAATGAATTTGTTGGATTTGACTCAGACCTTAAATGTTGGACGGACAAGTGTTTCCCCGTATGGGTAAAGAAAATCCAGTTCTATTTCAAGGTAACACGTGATGCTACGTGTTGGATTAGACTCCAGCCCGTTATTCTAGAGGATTTGCATCATTACTTTATGTCTGATGCTCTTATTCCTGCATGGCCTTGTGATGTTTGGTTTCATCTACACATCGTCTCACAATCACTGACTCAAGGAGGAATTCAGCGACACACTGTTGGATTATCCAAAGAGACTTTGAACCCTCAAACTAACTTTGGATCAACCTGTTTGACAGAGAGGTTTGGTGTGCTACCATCTAAGCTTTGTCTTTCTCTTGACGAAAGTGTGCAGGTACAAGACTGGCCCTGCCTGCCATACAGACCTGATGAGGGGCGTACACTCACTTTAGCACTGAGCCAACCAGATTCTGTCAACACCCATCCGGCCAATCATCCTGCTGCTGGTAGATCTTTTAATCATTTCTTTGCTCCCATTGTGGTATCCACTTGTGATCTCTAGTCCATTGCATCAGGGAAGTCCACTTAATTTCACACAACTAAAACTAGGTTTCTAGATGTGAGTATTTAGCCAATTTTAAGTCAAACATTCTCCCGAGACTGATTCTATGCCTCAATTTCCTGATATGTCTGGATTAAGATCTTATTTGATGATATAAAAACTAATACAAGATCTCAGTTGCTAGTAATAAGTAGCATTATCTTGTTGAAAGTTCATGTTCAGTTTGGAAGAAGGCACAAGTCCAGTTTAGATCGGTTAGCCAACCATTTATTGACAATATGTGAGACAATACAAAAATAATGAAAATATTCAGCTGCTGAGGGCTCAGTTCTCTCACCAGGGATGTACAGGAAAAGAGCATTGAACAATAGCATACATGAGATCTTATACACATCAGAATTAGGGAAGTACCAACTTGTCACATGTTAAGACCATGGGCTCTAATTTCGTGGCGCAGCGCAGGGGGCGCAAGCCTGGCGCACCCCGCGCAGTGTTAATTTCGTGCGGCGCACCGCCGTGCGCTGCCAATTTGACAATTTGGTAGACCGTCTGCACAGAGATGGGTGTGACGGCGCACCAGGGGGAGTTGAAGGCGCACCTGGGGGAGGTGTCAACAGATTCGAGTGGCGCAGTGACAATTCCGTGCCAAAAAACTGTGCGGAAGGTGCGCTGAAAGCACGCCAGCTCCAACCCGGTCTATCTTCGGCGCAGGGCGGAGCGCACCCTCCGCAGCTGTAATTTGGTGACAAGCGCACATGTGCGCACGCCTCAGAGGCAGGTTTCCAGAGTGTCAGGCACATTTTAATGCAATAAACAATCACAGCAATCACTATTTAATGTAACCGTCTGAACCAGCATATACATTTGTATCTATATTAACTGTCCCGTCACATCTGATGTCGGATTAAAGCCGTTTGTCATAATGGAAACTTAACCTGACGGCAGCTGGAAGTTTGATGCACATCTTACATGTCAACATCTGATACTGATCTGGCTTCTCTCATTTCATTAATTCAAAGAAAAAGAGGGAGAAAAAAGATGAAGAAAAAGGAGAGAAAATAAATGTCTGTTACTTAGGATTTACCCGTGATTTCCCATATTTCTCTATTTTAGTCTTTATTTTTAATGTGATCTAAAAAGATGGAGTACATTATTGCAAGGAGGATGAGGCGGAGACACCGGCAGAGTTTACAGTATATCACTAAAGGCTCTGCTATTTGGCGATGACAAACCAGGAGTGAAGGTGGATCACAAGTATCATGAATGGATAAGCCAGCGGATGTGAAACTGTCTCTGTTTTTTTTTTTTACTCCTATTAATGACAAAGGAACAGATTAAATCTGTCCCGGGAGCTGGCCCACACGGTGACGTGCCCGTCTCCACTGCTGGGTCTTTCCAGCACACTGTTTCCGCGGTGGCGGGGATAATTCAGACCAATCAGAGGCTGCGCCTCAGCCACAGCGCATTTAAAGGCGAGGAGAGGCGCTCATTTGATTGGTGAAGACAACGATCGGCTGTGTTAATCCCACTCACGTCTATTCTCCTCCTACTCTGACATTTGCGCGGAGAGGCAGAGACGTGGGCGTGGACGCGATCCTCTGCGCCCCCTCTGCGCCATGAGTGCGCCTCTCTTGGCACTGCAGGAAACTTGCAAAGTGCGCAGGTCACACCCAGTCCGCGCGGCGAAGGCCGGCGCAGGCAGGTGCGCCTGCGCTTGCGCCTGGTCTACGAAATTAGAGCCCCATGTCTGGTTTCATAAGCTGTGTCTGTCAAGAAAGACAGACGTAATGGCTAGATAAAGGTCGGACTTAAGGCAGAAGTTCAACCAAGGGTTCAACGAAAGTTCTTGCAGTTTCACAAAACCACAGGACCAACTACAGGATGCAAAATGGGGAAACTGGCCCCCCAGACCTTAACTGAAACCGCAGTCCTGTCTAACCGAGACTGTACCATTATGATTTATGAAACACTTGACCTGTTGAACAAACATGCTTGAACTGATCTGCCCTAACGTAATATGTTTGAATAACTGTTAGCATAAAATGATATCTTTGGACAAATATTTGCATTAGCTTGTATATTATTCTAACAATCTGCCAATGAGACAAGCCAAATTAACTTAAAGTTGTCTTAAAATGATTTTTTAAATTCAGAACTTGAATTTAAGACCCTTACTGGGTCAAATTTACCTGTTTTATTGGCAATATTGTCTTATTATTACAAGCAGGTCAGTGTCTCGTTCTTGCCTTTTATTTCATGAAGTAAGATTTCTACTTGGACTTGTTAAGTAAATGTGGATTAGAATAAGTAGTTTAGATATTTGGCCTGAAAATAGACAAACACACTTGCTGAGATCTGAAATTTTAAGGGATATGCATGAACTGTATCCTCACCACCACATAATGTCTCGACCTGCTGAGGGATATCCTGTCTCCAATTACCCCTGAAGTTCACATAGAGGTCACGATGGAGCTTAAGCACCGAAGAGAAGCTAATCACAAAGACAATGCACATTTATAATCTTACAATCTTGTAAAATAATTAATTTTTCACAACTGTTTTAGTGGAGGATCTTACTGCATTTGTAATTCTTGACACTTTTAATTTCAGTCTCTCCATTTTGATTATTTTGAGGGAGTAAACAAATAAGGGAAGCTAACAATGGAAATTATATCATGCAGTTTGACAAAGCCAAGTTAAATTGCAACTTTTACCTGTTATGTTTTCCTCTGTTAGAGGTGACTTTATACAAATATGGCCTAATGACAAGAACACAATTATAACATTTAATGTAAGATGCGGTCCAAGGGCACAAACCCTCCCACTAAGGCTTTTCTAGTGTCTTTAACGAAGTTAAAATGGTGCGATTAGCGATTACATGGCTTTAGACCAAAACAATAATTTAGCATGTAAGTAATTTTGGGTATGTATATTAACACGGATTATTGTTAACATAAGTAAGTAATAACAGTACATTACATAAGATGTAGTTTAGACCGGATATATGGGGAGGCTTATGTATACAGTATTTGTGAGATGGATGATTATGAATACTGTCAACATTTAAATAGGATTGTTATGTATATACTGTACTTGTATTATGTAGGTGTGTATGGATATATGATTTAAACTGTTCCCTTGAGTAATGACAGCTGGTATTGAATATTAATTCAGTGTTGTATCTGATTTGTAAGGAGGAGGCAGGACTAGATAAGCTCTTTGCTTCATTCTGTTCCTTCTCAAACTGGTTGTTGTGATAACATGCATGTGTACGTACTCACATGCTTAAATTTGTTGGATTGACATGTACAGTTGTCTGGTGCACACATGTATTATTTGCATTGACCTGGTTGTTTGTTTTTTAAGTCTGAGATAAAGAATGAAAGAAATTTCACAATGTTAATACATCATTCCTGGATCTGCATAAATGCTCAAATCACCACCAAAATGGGGTCACCCCTCCTCAAAGTCATGAGCATTATTCCCTTGTGAGTGATACAGCTCACAGACAGACTGATGCTAGCAAAAATACAGTGTAACCTGCTCGGTGGAGGTAATAATGTGACATTTTCTCAATAGAATCAAGCTGGATTTCAGTCCAGGGACCTGCAGTCAATATGATATGATATCATGTGCACATTTAGCCCAGTTGGAGCAGAAACTGTGACAAAGATGTGCTTCAGTAATCAAAGCACAAATGTGATGTTTTCACCTTGTATCACTGACATTTTATCGACAAACCTGAATCAATTTGGATCAATGGACTGCTCACCTCCAGTCTCCAGGACGCATACATCCTGTGGGGAATAGGCTTTAGCTAGTTAGGTGTCACTACGAGGGTCAAATTAAAGAGATGATGCGACGCTGTTGCTCATTTACAATCTATTTCTTGTGTAATGCTCAAATTTGAGTGGTTAGAATGTTTTGATGGGCCAGTTTGGTTACACATGAAGTGGACAGAAAATTAGAGGCAAAACACAAACAACACGAACTAAAAGAAAGCCACATCCAGAATGAGCCGTAGAGAAAAGGAAAACAAAGAGAAAGCACAAAGACTAAAAGGAATAACAAAAAGGAAATAGAAAACAAAGGGGCGGTCACGTTACCATACTTAAGGGGTATCACAGAAAAAACACAAAGAGCCATGAAAAAGTACGTAATCAACATGCTGGTAAAACCACACACACCAAACAAAGACAGTTACTTGTACATCCAGTAGACAAAATAAAACAAATGAAAAATTTCCCGTGCCACTCCTGCAGCAAAACATACTGTACATCTGCACTGACAGCAATAGACACCAACGCTTGATCACAGAAATATGCCACGTTCCATTAACTTTAATGATCATCTCCGACTTATCAGCGTTCTAATCAACAAGTCGGAAACGTGTTGATCCACCAGGCTATCGCGAGCCATTGAGTTAGTCATAACACTCCCTGCATTGTAGTTACATACTACATTAAGGATGTAAATAACACTATGGCAGCTTGTCCGTATGTCACAGCCACAGTCTCTGCCTGTCACTCTGCAGCCTCCACCTAATCAGCCCAGCTCCATCCACCTGCGCTCCTGAACACACCTGCACCTCATCCTCTGCAATAAATACTGCCTATTTAAACCTCAGTTCCACAGTCACCAGTTGTCAGATCGTCTCGCTCTCATGCCTAGCAATCCAGACCTACTATCCGGACTGATCCCCTGTTGCCAACCTGCTTTGTTCCCGTTTCTACCCTTCTCGTCTGATCCTCGGCTAGACCACAAGGTATCGACCAGTTTCTGTCGTGTACTTACCCGCTCGCCTGATCCCTGGCTGCCGACCTCGCTTTCTGTTCCTGACGCTGAGTACCTGCCTGTGAGTCCTGATCTGTTGTGGCTATCTGATCTCCAGCATTCGACCCTGTTTCCTGTTTCTGGCGAAGAGTATCTGCCTGAAAGTTCTGATCGTTAGTGGTTGTCTAACAATCCTGCTTCCTGCTGCTGACGAACGAGTGAGAGTGAGTCAGCTTTTCCTTAAAGACCCTGAGAGACAGTTAAAGTGTGTGGCTGCAGTTTGGTCGAGTGGACACCGCCACCAGCTGCAGATCCTTATCAATATAAGTTGTTATCTGTGAACTCTGTCTGCTGTCTTGCGTTTGGGTCCTTCCTGCCTCCTTGTCACCATAATCATAAGTCAAGTAATATGCCGCTGATTAAGTGCAACAAACATGAGACAGAAGTGCTAATAATGGATTTTCCAGTGGGAAATTTCAACCTCGGGAGTTCCAGTTGAAATTTCCCACGCGCAACTTGGAAATCCGGACTTTCCAGTCCAACTGGAATGCACTATTAAATGCTGTCTCACACTTGGAGCGCCATCCCAGGGGAGCAACCAGATAGCAGGAGGCGTGGTCCACCGGTCAGATCACATCGCTAATAAAGGACACGAAGGCCAAGTCAAAATTCCCAACTAGAAAAGCGCAGACCTCCACCTGCGCCACAGTCCTCACCCATATTGTGATGTTCAACATAAGTGTTAGTCCTACCTTTATTTCATCTAAATATTTAGATTCATTGACCATGAAAACATACCATTTGCAATTGGATGCATAATGATATCTATTTTAGTTCAGTAGTTATTCACGAAAATCACATTTTTGTCATGGTGGATCCAGACAGTGATCCGGATCACTCCCAAAATCAAATATTTTGTTCCTTGTCCCAGCCGGGACATTTCCTGAATTTTTTATCGAAATCCGTCCATAACTTTTTGAGTTATGTTGCTAACAGAGAAACAAACAAACTAGCATAAAAACAAACAGACGTCGGCGATAACATATCGTCCTGGAAGAGGTCAAAAAAGTTTAAGTTAAGGTTAAGTTAAATTACCCCAAAACATTATTTATTTGTGTACAAATTGATTTGCTTTGCTCAAATCAAGTGTCCAAGTTTCAGTTGATACCTATCAGTGAGTACAATCCATCCATGAGTCTGGAATGTCAGTGACAGCAGTTGCAGCACATTTTCATTCTGCATATGTAGAAGTTCTTCCAATCACCCTCAGATTAGGACTGGTTAGAGGCCCATGTCACACTCTGTATGCATCCAAGAGGCTGCTAAGGAATACAAACACAGCGGCATGCTCCGTCACACCCGACAACAACCCCCTCTGCCCTTCCTACGAGCCATCGATCAAGCAATCAATGATACATTATCCTCACAGTGACCTGAGATCATCAGGGAGGCGCGTACACATCGACTGGCACAATAACAACTCATTACCAGACCATCTGACATTCAGCATCGAACCACCGCCAAAGACCCAGGGGAAGGCTGAGAGCTGGGGACAGTGATTGATACACTGTTCGTGACGGCGGGCACGTAAGGCGGGGGTGACTGCCATCGAAGACGAAAAAAGAAATGCAACGCGCTCGAGCAACCCCAGAGCCAGATTCCAATGTTAAAATAGAGCGACCAAGAGAACACAGAGAGGAAGAAGAGGATGAAGATGATCTGATGAGGGCAGCGGCTGATGATGACCCCAAAGGTTCAGGCTTTGACAGGATTCTTGTCAGGTTTGTCTCAAACTGGGTGTTTGGTCCCTGAAGGATAATTAAATGTCAACAGTGATTGTTGTTCAGGGTGGGTTTCCCATCAGTCGTCATTCGTGAACAGAACACAAAGTCCTGTTGACATTAAAGGGAAGATGTCGACTTTTGAGGGTTTGTATCAATAACTAATGACACTCTTTGTGCACTGCTTTGAGAAGCAGTTCAGGCATGAGCAGGGGTGAGCAACTTCATTTACATAGAGGGCCACAAACATTTTTTTCAGAGCCTGAGGGCCAAAATGTTACTGTCAGGCATTTTCAATGAGAAAAAAATATATATTAGAAAAAATGCAAGTATGAAGAGTTACAAAAGGATCATACAAACACCTATATATTTTGATTAAAAATAATTAAAAATTCAAGATTTATTGAGCATGTTGCAAGTTTAAACTTCATTTTAATGCAAGAAAAGAATGAATGTTTATCAGTTTTTAAAGCACAAACATAATACCTTTATCACTGGTTCAAAATACACTATATTTCCAAAAGTATTCTCTCACCTGATTTGACTCTCATATGAACTTAAGTGACATCCCATTCCTAATCCATAGGGTTCAATATGACGTCAGTCCACCCTTTGCAGCTATAACAGCTTCAACTCTTCTGGGAAGGCTGTCCACAAGGTTTAGGAGTGTTTACGGGAATTTTTGACCATTCTTCCGGAAGAGCATCTGTGAGGTCACACACTGATGACCTCTGCTCTAATTCATCCCAAAGGTGTTCTATCGGGTTGAGGTCAGGACTCTGTGCAGGCCAGTCAAGTTGATCCACACCAGACTCTATCACCCATGTCTTCATGGACCTGCTTTGTGCTCTGGTGCACAGTCATGTTGGAAGAGGAAGGGGCCAGCTCCAAACTGTTTCCACAAAGTTGGAGCATGGAATTGTCCAAAATGTTTTGGTGTGCTGAAGCATTCAGAGTTCCTTTGACTGGAACTAAGGGGCCAAGCCCAGCTCCTGAAAAACACCCCCACACCATAATCCCCCCTCCACCAAACTTTACACTTGGCACAATGCAGTCCCACAAGTATCGTTCTCCTGGCAAACCCAGACTTGTCCATCAGATTGTCAGATGGAGCAGCGTAATTCATCACCCCAGAGAACGGGTCTCCACTGCTCTAGAGTCCAGTGGCGCTGTGCTTTACACCACTGCATCGACGTTTTGCATTGCACTTGGTGATGTGAAACTTGGATGCAGCTACTCGGCCATGGAAACCCGTCCATGAAGCTCTCTGCACTGTTCTTGAGCTAATCTGAAGGCCACATGAAGTTTGGAGGTCTGTAGCGATTGACTCTGCAGAAAGTTGGCGACCTCTTCGCACTATGCGCCTCAGCATCCGCTGACCCCGTTCCATCAGTTTACGTGGCCTACCACTTGGTGGCTGAGTTGCTGTGGTGCCTCATAAAAATAATTAGATACAATCACAGCAAAGTAAGTTCCTTAATGTATTGTAAACACAAAGCATTCAACATCAGTTAAAGGTTAATAGAATTTTTTAATCACTTATCCTGATTTGTGCATTATGTAGTCCTGGTTATTAAAGACTAATCATATTTACCAGATGTTTGGCTGTCTTCATATTTCCAAGTTGTTTTTGTTTTGTTAACTATATTGGAGGGCCACACAGAGTGAGGTGAAGGGCTGCCAGTTTCCCATCCCTGGGCTAGAGCAAGGTGCACAGTTTGGGATAATAAAGCCAAAATTATTCTAAAATCCCTCCAAACATTTAGTGTGAGATGTGCTCAATATGTTGTTTACATTGATGAAAAAACAAGGCAAATGAGTTCAAACTCCTGAGTCCTGAGTGTAATATCCTTTACAGAAATATGTTGGTTTTTATTGAAATCAAAATATTTTCTTGGGACAGTGCACATTTTGCACAGGCTTCTTTAAACAAGCTTGATTTAAAATTCCCAACCATGATGAAGAGTCCTCCAGGGTGAGTCCCCTGCAGCAGGCTGATGGCACGGTAGCGCTTAATAGGGAGCTATGCTAATGTTAGCATAGTTAGCTCACTAGCTAATTAGCTCAACTGAGCATCGGGGACAAGCAGGTGAAGCCAGGTTTCCGTAACAATACACACAGAACAGTCATGAATAAACTGGTCCCCTGGCTTCAGAAGGTCCAATTCATCCATTTTGTGAACGACAGATGGTCAGAAAAATGTTTGTCAGCATTGGTCTGTGAGGCTACTTCCATAGCTGGTGGTCTCGCTGTGTCCAGCTGTATACTGTGAGCGCTGATAGTTGCTCATTATGGCGGACTTGCAGGCAAAATGAACAGTCAGAAACTCTGTGTGAGTGTAGGTGAGTTTTGACCCATACAGTAAATGATCCATACACACAGAATCAGTACAGAGCTCAGAGTCACTACAACAACGCATGCCGCCATCTTTTGTGGTGTTTTCATTCTGCGAAGCTGGACACTAAACAGCACATCAACTCTGGCCAATGTTAAATACTTTAAGAAGGGCTATAATCTTTCTCTTTCTCTCTGGCTGCTACACGAAGAATTTAATTTGCTTTCAAAATGTTTACATCATAACAAAACATTTCTGAGTTCACTGTTTCACATTTACATGTATTTCTTTTCTCATCACTGTCACAATTGTATCATTTTATGTAACTCTTATTTTTGCTTTCTTGTTTCTGACTCTTACAATTTCAACAAACACAAATGCATATAAGCTTCTTAAACTCAATAAACATGGTCTATTCTCCAGTAAAATCTATTTGTGCGTAGATGATAAGTGATCATGTCACATTTTGTTCCCACACTTTATTATGAAAGAAACACTGACCTCGAGTGGCAGTATATTTACCGCAGCTAAAACCGAGCTAACTAGCTCAAACAGTGTTGCATTTCACACCAAAAAATGCAAACAACTCTTCAAAACCCTCACAAACTTTGGCCTAAATTCTCACAAATATGTACAAACATCTTTACAAACATGCTTTATAATATAAACCAGAAAAAATACTCAGAATTACCTGGAAAAGGGTAAAATGAAGAAAGCGTCTTAGACTGATCCTTCCTCTTGTAGCTTCATAAAGCTCCGAAGAAACCCATACATGCTAAACGAATACAAAATCACAGATAAACAAGAAGATATCCTGACATTTAATTAACCAGAAAACCTCCTTTAGGGGTTTTTAACCTGTTAAGGACTATTTTAAACACAAAGCTTTTTAGCTTTTTCTGCATGAATTATGCATTATAAGTCAAAAACATCTACTTTTACTCTTCTATATACAGCTGATTAGGTTTTTTGAATAAAATATATCACTGATCACACATGCAATTCACGCTTATTTTATTTACCCCTGCCCATCTGGGTCTCATAATCAACTGTCACAGATCTGATAAGATATAAAAGATGTTCAGTATGTGCTCTATATGCTCCATGTCGAACGTGTAAATGAGATGTTGCTGTGTATGCGCGCTGCAGTCAGTTAGCTCAAACACATCAATGTCACAGAGAACAATCCTTTTACATTTCATTGAAGAACTGCAGTCACACTCGGAGCGCTTTAGCTGCTCCCTGATTCAACAAAGCTCTCCGTCACGCTCGCTGCCGGTGACCTCTTTATTAAAGTTATGGAATTAACATGCTGAGAAGAACAAGATTTTTGATTGGCATGCATATGATGAATGAATTATCCACACGAGGCGGCTTTCTCTGGAGTGACTGATTGTTTTGCTTCTGCAGAACAGATGAACAATATCTGCAGCTCAATGGTTGTAAGAACAATCTCTACAATAGCTCAGAACTTCCATCCTTTACCTATAAAGGGTCTCAAATCGCATACTTCCATACTGTATACTTAAAATTTTCAAATTGCAGCTGACTGAGGCAACCGAGAGCTACGCGGGGCACCGCTGATATTAAAATACACCAATAAATAGAAATGTCTGAGTGGTGCTTCTGATCATATAGTCCCTTTGCAGAGTCTGCTAACCCGCCTTTATTTTTATTTGCCCAATGCTTTGGATAATGCTCGGACCTCGGCAGCTGCTAGCCCAACTAGTGTTAGCATTCGAGATAGCTGTTAGTTCATCTAGCTTTAGCATAACTTATAGCCTATGATTCATGGTACAAAACAAACAAAAAAACAACGTACACAACAAATGCACTCAAAATGACAACAGCTCATGGAGCTTGGTGTTTATAACTTACACTTGTACAGTCACATCCACTGTAGTCAGTGCAGAGCCACAGCTCACCGCTGTCATCGTAGCTGGAGGAAATTAGTACGTTGAGTGTCCACAGCTGCATCCTCAAAATCCAGGCCAATTTGTGTACATCATCCAGGTACTTTAGCATACTCATTTTCTACATACTATGCATACTGTTTTTCATTTTGACACAGCATATTCAAAATTGGAAGTATATGAGTATGGAAGTATGCGATTTAGGACACACTACTAAACTGCTTATCCCTTTAAAAGGGGGTTAAAAGGGGGTGGAGCCTATCCCTGCTGTCATTGGGCGAGAGGCGGTGTACACCCTAAATCAGTCCCCAGCCAATCACAAGGCTACACAGAGAGAAGGACAACAGTCACACCTAAAGGCAATTTGGAGTCAACAGTCAACCTAAAGTCCTGTTTTTCAATCTGTGAAAGGAAGCCAGAGTGCTCAGAGAGAACCCATGCATGCACAGAGAGAACATATTAAACAGTGTTAATTTGACAGCACTTTTGAGTTTAGTTCTAGTTTTTGTCTTTTGTCAAAAATCTTTTAGTGTTTAGTGTGATCATAATTTAGTCATCTGAATTATTAGTCTATTTTTAGTTGATGACATTTTGTTACTGTAAATTAAGTGTAAAGGGTAAGGCATTTTTCATGTTTCCCTGAATTTCTGAAGTCATGTTTTAGTCTTGGATAAAATCAATCATCTACTAAGCCTTTATTGAATGTTAGTAAAGTCTGAATGTCTAAATGAACAGAAACAAATGTTCCTTTTGTGTGAAATGCGGTCACCTTTATTTAGGCTACCTGGCAGAGCATCTCAGTTACAATACCAGAACTTACAACAAACAGTGAACCTGCTCTACATGAATATATCAATTCATAAAGAGAGCAGCTCTGATTGGATCGCTCCACAACTTATCTCACCACCACCAAGCTAAGGCAGCTGTGATTGGATGTCCTCTGAACTCATCCAACCTTTAACACAACCAAAGTAGCTGTGATTGGATAGATTCATCACTTGTCTCTACTTTCTACATGACCAAATTAGCTCTGATTGGATTAAGTCTGTCACACATTGTACTCTAGTTTTTATTTGTTGATGAAAATGTCAGCTAATTTAGCTTTTGTTTTTGTCCATGGGGACTTGTTTTTATTACCTCCGCCAAGGAGGTTATTTTTTCGGGAGAGTTTGTTTGTCCGTCTGTTTGTCTGTCTGTCTGTCTGTGAACAAAATAACTCAAAAAGTAATGGATGGATTTTGATGAAATTTTCAGGAAATGTTCAGCATGGGTAAAGAAAGAAGCGATTCAATTTTGGTGTTGATCCGGATCACGTCTGGATCTGCCATGACGAAAAACGCAATTTTCATGAATAACTACTGAACTAAAATAGATATCATTATGAATCCAATTGCGAACGGTATGTTTTCATGGTCAAGGAATCTAAATATTTACGTGAAATGAAGGTAGGACTAATATTTATGGTAAAAATCACAATATGGGGACTGTGGTGTTGGCGGAGGTCTGCGCTCTCCGAGTGCTTTTCTAGTTTTAAGTGTTGTTTTTATTCACTCCACCAGCTTGTTGGAACAGTCCCACAAAGGATTCCTCTCTTTTGTTGAGCTGATGTGCTTCATTCTGTCATTCTATTCATTCAGTGTTGGTAAACACAGGTGTGAATCATTACGTCCTCAAAGCACCGAGTTACTGAGCCGTCAAAAAGGTGGAGTGACCGAAAACAGACTTCTCATAATGGTTTTCCTGAAATGAAACCCCCAAGTGTTGAATTCATTGTTTGGAGCGGAGTGAAAAACCTCATTTCCATCACAGACTGGCAGAGCGCCGCTGTTAACTTTGTCTTTATAGCTTATTGTTTTTCTTATTGTTGCTTCACCAAAACCTCCATGTAGGCCTGTCATTTTGAACGTTGGCTCCTGAGGTGGAGTCGCTGGCAGAAAGCAACACACCCCTGACTCGGGGTTGGCCTTGCTTGGTACTGCTCTGCTAAATATAATTAAACCAATCTGAAAATGTCTCCAGCTTTCTTCTGCATAGACAGAGAAGTTCTATGACAGCCTGACCAATATGGCCATGATTTGAAGGAATGAAGAAGTGTAGACCTGAGAGAAAGAGGGCTAAAATACGGTAGTTTCCCGGCCAAAATGGGAGACTTGACAGCTATGATAGTTACCCTTCAATTATGTAAAGCAAATGTGTTTGATGACGTACAAAGACGACAGTCTTCTTTGTTTTGTCACATGGATAAGAACAATAGCCAATCAGGGAACAAGCTGGGTGAAGCAGGAAGCAAACATTACCACGACAACAAGAATAAATGTGAACCATGAAGTTGGACGAACGTCAGAACAGAGTAGTTGTCGTAGTTGGAAGGAGAGGAGCTGGACTGAAAATTCAACCACCTCGCTGTTTTAAGATGATTAAGATTTGATGCCAGGCCTTAGTCATCTCTACTTTCACAAAAATGATGGTGCCATTTTTGTCTCACTTTCAGGTTTCTGTCTGTTCAATCTAAAAGTCTTTCATTTCCCTGTGGGCCAAACTCTCACAGAGGAGTTTTATGATTCAGTATGGCTGCAAAGATAATATCCTTTTGTCTTCTTCACCTCTAAATGTGCTGATTTTAATACTGTAATATGCTGGTGTTATGCTTGATTGTATCAGTGTTCCCCTTGAAAGTCGGTAGAGGTTAAATCCCCGAGCAGCTGAGTAAGTCCTGTGGTTAACAGCCCTTTCTGATCAGACCCACCAGCATCCATAACGAGGCAGCAGCAGCAGCGGCGGTGGCAGCAGCCCAGGCCGCCGTCTCCCATGGATATAACTGGCTTCGGATCAGCAAAATGAAAATGTCTGACACAGCAAGGGGGCTGTGAAATCCTTCCTCTCACCCTCCCAGACGGCCGGGTGGAATCACGCGGAACAAATTGCACCAGTTCAAACGCGGACATCTTTAAGAGTTTTTAGAGGAAGTTGATCTGAGCTGGAGGAAAGACAAAGCAGATGGTCTTCAAATCTGAACTCTGAAGGTGGAAACTGAGCAATCGCAAGATGTACTGCTTGAAATGCTGAGACGAAACACTGAAGAAAAATAGTGTAGGATATCACATCATTTGATATCCTGGAAAAGAGCAAACACCATTCTCTCCTGTTTTTTGGGTTATTATCAATTTTGCCAGACTTTTCTACTGGAAGAAGCAACCAGGCCGATAAAAACGAGCCCAAAACAAGCATCCTCAAGCTATCGTTTGGTCTAATGTGCAGAGATGGAGACTCGAGCTAAAGACTCATACTCGAGTCGCATTTTTGAAGATTCCAGGCTTGACTCGTACTCAACCCTAAAAGACTCGGGAATTGACTCGACTCGAGATCAAAGACTCGTGGGCAATCTTTATTTTATGGTGGGTTTTTTGAGTGTGCCGGGAACGTTTGTTCCACTCCCCTCCCCTGCCTCGCGTCCCTCCCTCCCCCCCAATTCCACTGCACACGAAAGCACCGCGCTGTGGTTTTGCTCAGACAGACAAACCCCACTGAAAGCAGCACCGCGAGAGGGAGGGCTGATCCCTGGAAAGCTGCAGGCTCTCATGAGAATAGTGATGTCACACGCTCATAAAACATGTTATAGACTAAGAAAAGGAATAAATAACACCTCACTTTGCTTCTCTAAGGTCCCTTTGCTGGCCCTAGCCACACAGCCTCGTGATTTATTCAACTTCTATCTGTCTATATCCTTGTAGAAAAGATGTATGGTGTCATGTACACAATGTTATATATTTCTGTACCTCTACGATTCACTTTTATTCGTCCATGGTGTTGTGTTGCATCCTGGACCCTCTGACCGACTGCTGACCTGATGCTCGTGCCTCCAGTTTTGACTTAATGACAAAGATTTGAGGAAATTTACGTTCAAGAGTCTGTACATTGTGTTTTATTTTGAAACTTCTGGTTACTCCACACGGTGACTTCCTGTCTGTTTCTTTCTTAATGACAGTGAATTTACGAGGTTTGGAACTACTACTTACTCCTTTATTTATTTTATAGTATTGTTAAATGCTATATAGTTTCTTTTGGGCTGCTCATGGCAAGTTTGTTTTGCATGCATGAACATGTGCACTGCAGAAACTTTTTCAGAAAGAAAAAAAAGTATGAATAAAAATCTGGATATACAGTATTTTTGCCAGAGGCTACATCATATTTGTATATGTGTGTGTGTGTGTGTGCGTGTGTGTGTGTGTGTGTACTGGTAATTGCTACTACATGGGGACATTGAGCTGTTTACACAGTCACGGCTAGGGGACCTCTGACGGTGTGGGGACAAAAATCCAGGTCCCCTAAAAGAAAACCCTTTTAAATTAATGTAAGAGTCATTCTAAAGGTCTCCAAGTGATTTTTAGCCTTGGCCCAAAACACATATTTTTTGGTTGTGTGTGTGTGTGAAGTGAGCAAGGTTTAGCCCCCTTTAGTTTGAAGCTGGTACTGCACCTACTTCTTTAGTCACACACTTCTTCCATTTAAGGAAAAGCCCGCCCATTTCCTGGTCCCCACAAAGCACATCTTTAATAGCAGCGATATTTACAGTGTTTCAGAGAGAAACTGTCATGGTAATTCATTTGCAGAGCTTGACAGCAAAGAAAAGAAGAGAACCTAATTCTACAAAAAGGTAAGAATCAGATTATTTTATTTAATATACTTATTATAGGTTTGTTGCGCAATTATATTACACAGGATTGTCAATGATCAAGTTAGCTCTAGCAAACTTTCATGTATGGTAGTTCATGCTAGCTCTAACTAGATAAGAGGCTAATATTAAAAGCAAATTTATATGGTGGTTTTCTTGTTATTTTAAAGAATAAATGATTGTATTTTTGCCAACGACTAATGAACAAATCAGTAGCTTGTGATGACTGCAAATCTTTAAATTGAAGGATACACCTCAGAAGATTCAACAAGTATGTAAAGGTGGTAATTGTAAAAATTGTCATTTTAGTTATGGTTTTGCTAATACATTCATTAATTTGGTTTGACTTAGTGCCAGAATATTTCATCATTTATGTATCAGTTGCTTATTATTATCCCAGTCAACTAACAATCAATACTCAAGTCAGTGTAGTACTAAAAGCTGACAAGAATGTTACTAATTAAATGAAAATATGATAACAGTGAAAGGATTTTGAAAGCAATTGGATGGAAATTTTGCAAACTGGGCACAATATGAACAACAAGAATTTGCAGTATTAATGATTTTTAGATTTGTAAACTTAAATAAACTGTGACCATTAACAGTCAATTAAAGGTATGGGGAAAAATAGACAAAGATGTGGCAAAAATTGTTGCTACCCTTCCATTAAAGAAGGAAAACCCCACATGTCACTAAAATAAATTGAAACTGACAAAAGTAATAATAAATGAAAATGAACTGAAAATCAGCTAATGAAATCAGACATTACTTTTGAGTAGTGGTTCAACGGAATTATTTAAAAAAACAAACTCATGAAACTGGCCTTGACAAAAATGATGGGACTAGTAACTTCATATTTTGCTGGACACCCTTTTGAGTCAATCACTGTCATCAGGTGATTTCTGTAACTCTCAGTGAGACTTCTGCACCTGTCCACAGGTATGTTGGTCCACTCCTCATGAGCAAACTGCTCCAGCTGTCTGAGGTTTGAAGGCTGTCTTCTCCAGACTGCATGTTTCAGCTCCTTCCACAAATGTTCAACAGGATTTAGATCAGGGATCATAGAAGGCCACTTCAGAATAGTCCAGTGTTTTGTTCTGAGCCATTCTTGGGTGTTTTTAGCTGTGTGATTGGCTCATTATCCTGTTGGAGGACCCATGACCTTTGACTGAGACCAAGCTTTCTGACACTGGGCAGCACATTTCACTCTAGAATGTCTTGATAGTCTTGAGATTTCATTGTACCTGCACAGATTCAAGACACCCTGTGTCAGATGCAGCAAAGCAGCCCCAGAACATAACTGAGCCTCCTCCATGTTTCACAGTAGGTACAGTGTTCTTTTCTTTGTATGCTTCATTTTTGTGTCTGTGAGCATAGAGCTGATGTGACTTACCAAAGAGCTCCAGTTTTGTCTCATCTGTCCAAAGGACATTCTCCCAGAAGCTTTGTGGCTTGTCAATATGCATTTTGGCAAATTCCAGTCTCACTTTTTAATGATTTGCTTTCAACAGTGATGTCATCCATTTAGTCCACTTTGGCTCAAACAGTGACAGATGGTGTGATCTGATTCTGATGTACCTTGACCTTGGAGTTCACCTCTAATCTCTTTGGAAGTTGTTCTGGGCTCTTTGGTTTCCATTCCAATTCTCCATCTCTTCAGTTTGTCATCAGTTTTCCTCCTGCAGCCACGTCCAGGGAGTTTGGCTACAGTCCTGTGGACCTTAAACTTCTGAATAATCTGTGCAGCTGTAGTCACAGGAACATCAAGCTGCTTGGAGATGGTCTTTGAGCCTTTACCTTTAACATGCTTGTCTATTATTTTATTTCTAATCTCCTGAGACAGCTCTCTCCTTAGCTTTCTGTGGTCCATGTTCAGTGTGGTACACACCATGATACCAAACAGCACAGAGATCACTTTTCATTCTTAAAATAGGCAGACTGACTGATTACAAGCTTGAAGACACCTGTGATGATAATTACAGGAAACACCTTAGTATAACACGTCCCTATGGTCAAATCAATTTCAGTTTTTAGTAGCGGTACCATCATTTTTGATCAGGCTAACTTCTTTACTTAATATTTTAAAGTTCTGTTGAACCACAATTCAAAACACATGTCTGATATTCAGTAGTTATTTTTTTTTTTTAGTAAATTATAATTTATTATTACTTTTTGGATTTTTTAGTTTTTTCAGAGACAATTTCAGTTTTTCTTTCTTTTACAGGTGGGTACCAACAATTTTGAACATGCCTGTATTATTTTCTCAGCATTTGGCATTGGTTTTGTCAGTAGAAAACAGAGAAATATGATGGGTCTTTAATTATTTAATTTTTTTGGCTTATATATGTAAAGGCAAAGTTTCCAAAACATTTCATTGTCAGAAAAAAAGCTAACTGTAAGATCCGTCATTAAATTTTGAAAGCAATGTTTCAAAGCCTTTTTTAATTTACTTAGCAATTTGTGATGACGCCAAGAGTCAGTCTGTTAAAGGATGCCCTTCAGCATGTCAGCTCAAAGACTGACAAAACCAACAAACTAGATATCAGATTTATAGATGTTGCAAAAGGTAAGGTAAGTTGTCTTCATATGTGGTATTTATTAACATTTTAATACACAATATGATAACATTGCATTGTTGTTGTGACTCTTAGATTAATTCAAACATACAGCTTATCTACTGTTAAGAAAAACAAGAAATGTTAAGAGAAAATAATTCATTGCCTTGACTCATGGTAGCCACCAACAGAATATGATCTCCCTCATTCCTCAGCATGTAGTTTGAATAATCTGTACTTATAAAGGCTAATTAAATTGTACAACAATAACAGGAAAACCTAAAGTATTCTTTTCCCTTTTCCTTATTCTTTAGGCATTGATGCATCAAGGGATGATGGCTCATTTTGGGAGACTAGTCAACGACGACCATAGGCACCCAAATTGTAGAAGGAAAACAATTGACTCAAATAGGAAACCAAACCTTTGCTGTACTTGACATACAACAAGGAGTTAAAATAACATATGATTATTGCCCATGGGGACTGGAAGTCTGTGAAACAACTACAGCTTAGAGGTTTGGTACATGAACAAAAAATGTATACCGACAGATTTATAAGGACATTATGCCAAGAGATGTAACTGTTTGGATGGTTTATTTAAAGAAATTAGTTTTAAATTCATTCAAAAACCAGTTAACACACAACTTATTTTACATTTTGCAATTAAGTCTCTGAACATTTTTACAGAACAGAGGCTCTGAACAAGGTTCATCACTTACTCTCCAGGATGAGACTCAGATGGGCAGACCTTCAGGCCCAGAAAAACCTGACCAACAGGTACAATCATGTTTGACATGTTAGCTTTAATGTAAGATAATACATTTATAAGATTCCAGAAATCTTAAAATATTCTACCAAGAAAACAAGAAATTGGGTTTAAGTTTGTGGTGGATTTCTACACAGTCCCTTTATTAACCTTATACAAATATTTGAGTAAAAACAGCCTCAAAACAGAATACTACTAATTAATAAGTAAATCTGTCTGAATATGAGTATCACTTACACGTTTCCCACAAATTACCAATCGACCTTATTATAATATGTGTTGAATATAATTTATGTGGCACTTTGGCCATAGAAAGTTTTTTTTAAATGTGTTTGATAATAGTCCCGACGTTCCTGCAAATCACCTAACAACACTATTAAGTAAAAACTGTGTGTGAAGTATTTAAAATCTCTACAATAAGCTCAGTGTATTGATTAATGTGGTATGATTATGGTGTAACATATATGTTCTGTTAAAGCAGATGCCCACAGCAACTGGAGTTACTTCTGAACAAGGTTCTTCGCACTCTCTCATGGATAAGACCCAGTTGGACAAAGCTTCAGGCCCAGAAAACCCTGACCAAGAGGTACAATCATGTTTGACTTGTTAGTTTTAATGTTACTAAAAGCATTCATCAGTTTCCTGAAATCTTGAAATATTCTAACTCAGAAATTGACCTCAACAATTGAGTTTGTGAAGGATTTCTGCAAAGTCCCTTAATGCACCTTATACCAGTACTTGGATAAAGACATCATGGGAAGACCTTGGACAAATTCTAACACTGTTCTAAGTAAAGAATACAACCAATTTATAAGTAAATATGTCTGAAAATGGGAATCAATTATCAGTTTCAGATAAATCACCCAACAACCTTTTACGATATAAGGTGAATATAATGTGTATGGCACTTTTGTCATAAAGAGTTTTTTTAATGTGTTGTTTGATTCAAAGAGACCTCGGGCTTTAATTTTGTAGTGCAGTGCAGGGTGCCACAGGGTGCCCAGAGGCTGGCGCACCCTGTGCAGCTGGAAGTTTGATGCACATCTTACAAGTCAACAATAAACAGCCTCATCCGATACTGAGTATATATCTGGCTTCTCTCATCTCATGAAATTCAAAGACAAGAGGGAGAAAAAAAGAGAGAAAGTAAATGTATGTCACACTGGATTTACCTGTGATTTTCCATATTTCATAGTTTAGTCTTTATTTTTAACGTGATCTAAAAAGATAGAGTACATTATTGCAAGGAGCATGAGGCGGAGACACCGGGAGAGTATACAGTATATCACTAAAGGCTCTGCTATTTGGTGATGACAAACCAGGAATGCAGGTGGATCACAAGCATGATCAATGGATAAGCCATCTGCTGTGTAACTGTCTCTTAATTTTGTACTCCTATAAATGACAAAGGAACAGATTACATCTGTCCCGAGAGCTGGCCTCCAATGCGCGCCCCGATGGCCAGTCTGCTCTCGAAGTAGCTGTAACAGTGACAGCTGCTCCCACTGTCTCCTCTACCGGGTCTTTCCAGCACACTGTTTCCGCAGTGGCGGGGATCATTCAGACCAATCAGTCGCTGTGCCTCACCCACAACACATTAAAGGCAAGGAGAGGCAGTCAGTTGATCAGTGAAGATAACACTCGGCTGTGTTGAACCCAGTCATGCCTTTTCTCCTCCCTCCCTGGCACTTGCATGGAGTGGCAGGGACAGAGGTGCGGATGCGCCTCTCTTTGCGCACTGCAGGAAACTTGCGAAGTGTGCTGGACACACCCTGTAAAACACTGCACCTGCGCCTGGTCTACAAAATTAGAGCCATTTATCTTCATGTCAAAATGTCTCTGATTGATAATTGTCCCAACACCTCCGCAAATCACCCAATGACAGAACTCTGTATTATATCATAATCTAACTTGAATAGCTGATTAATTGGATACTAAAAAATCACCCAGCAGCAGTGTTAAAGTAAAAACTGAGAGTAGAGTATTCAAGACCTCTGCAGAGAAGTTATACTAATTAATGTGGTCTGATTGTGGTAATAAAATAAAGACAGATTTCTGTCTTTTAAAAGAAGTCATAATCGAACAATCTATCTCTAAAGTCTGAATAAAACTGTGTCACCACAAATCATCAAACTGCAGTGCAGAAGAAAAAACTGTGTGGAAAGTATTTGCGAGCTGTGCAGAAAAGTTCACTGTTTTGACCAATGTAGTATGATTGTGGTGTGATGGTCTGGGCTGATTTTTCTCTTCAAAGTAAAAGTTATTATCAAATAATCTATATCTAAAATCTAATTAACACGATGTCCACATAAATCATCAAAGGACAGTGTATAAGTAAAAACTGTGCATAAAGTATTGAAAAGCTCTGCAGAGAAGGTTGACAAATAAAGTATGATTGCAATGTGATGGTATGGACTGATTTTTTGTCTTCAAACTAAAATTAATTATATTAAAATCTCTCTATAATATCTGATTAAAATGATGTCCCCACAAACCACCAAACCACACAGTTCAATTAAAAACTGTGTGTAAAAATTTGAGAGCTCTGCTGAGAATACTACGTCCCCAAAAAGCACCAAACGACAGTGTACAATGAAAAACTGTGTGTAATGAACTGGAGAGGTCTGCAGAGAAGTTCAGTTTATTGATTTATGTAGTAAGACGTTGTTGTGATAGTGTGGACTGATTTTCTCTTCAAAAGTAAAATCTATCATGTAATCATCTATCTCTAACATACAATTAATACAACGTCCCACAAAGCACCAAACAACTGTGTACAATGAAAAACTGTGTGTAAAGAATTGGAGAGGTCTTCAGAGAAGTTCAGTTTAATGATTTATGTAGTAAGACATTGTTGTGATAGTGCGGACAGATTTTTCTCTTCAAAATTAAAGTTATAATCTCATTATCCATTACTTATATCTAATAAACACAACGTCCCCACAAAGCACCAAACGACAGTATTCAAGTAAACACTGTGTGTAAAGAATTGGAGAGGTCTGCAGAGAAGTTTAATTTATTGCTAAATGTAGTATAATATTGTTGTGATATTGTGGACTGATTTTTCTCTTCAAAGTAAAATCTATGATCTAATAATCAATCTCTAACATACAATTAATACGACGTCCCCATAAAGCACCAAACGACAGTGTACAATGAAAAACTGTGTGTAAAGAATTGGAGAGGTCTGCAGAGAAGTTCAGTTTATTGATTTATGTAGTAACACAATTTTGTGATAGTGCAGACAGATTTTTCTCTTCAAAACAAAATTTATTATCTAATAATCAATCTCTAACATACAATTAATACGACGTCCCCATAAAGCACCAAACGACTGTGTATAATTATAAAATGTGTGTAAAGAATTGGAGAGGTCTGCAGAGAAGTTAAATGTATTGACAAATGTAGTAAGACATTGTTGTTATAGTGTGGACTGATTTTTCACTTCAAAATTAAAGTTATAATCTAATTATCCATATCTTATATCTAATAAACATGACGTCCCCACAAAGCACCATACGACAGTGCACAATTAAAAACTGTGTGTAAAGAATTGGAGAGGTCTGCAGAGAAGTTTAATTTATTGATAAACATAGTATAATATTGTTGTGATATTGTGGACTGATTTTTCTCTTCAAAGTAAAATCTATTATCTAATAATCAATCCCTAACATACAATCAGTGCAACGTCCCCACAAAGCACCAAACGACAGTGTACAATGAAAAACTGTGTGTAAAGATTTGGAGAGGTCTGCAGAGAAGTTCAGTTTATTGATTTATGTAGGACGATGTTGTTGTGATAGTGTGGACAGATTTTTCTCTTTAAAATAAAAGTTATTATCTAATAATCAATCCCTAACATACAATTAGTGCAACGTCCCCACAAAGCACCAAACGACAGCGTACAATTAAAAACTGTGTGTAAAGAATTGGACAGGTCTTCAGAGAAGATTAATATATTGATTTATGTAGTAAGACATTGTTGTGATAGTGCTGACAGATTTTTCTCTTCAAAATTAAAGTTATAATCTAATTATCAATCTCTTATATCTAATAAACACGATGTCCCCACAAAGCACCAAACGACAGTGTACAATTAAAACCTGTGTGTAAAGAATTGGAGAGGTCTGCAGAGAAGTTTAATTTATTGCTAAATGTAGTATAATATTGTTGTGATATTGTGGACTGATTTTTCTCTTCAAAGTAAAATCTATTATCTAATAATCAATCTCTAACATACAATTAATACGATGTCCCCATAAAGCACCAAACGACAGTGCACAATTAAAAACTGTGTGTAAAGAATTGGAAAGGTCTGCAGAGAAGTTCAGTTTATTGATTTATGTAGTAAGACATTGTTGTGATAGTGTGGATTGATTTTTCTCTTCAAAATTAAAGTTACAGTCTAATTATCAATCTCTTATATCTAATAAACACGATGTCCCCACAAAGCACCAAACCACAGTGTACAATTAAAAACTGTGTGTAAAGAATAGGAGAGGTCTGCAGAGAAGTTTAATTTATTGCTAAATGTAGTATAATATTGTTGTGATATTGTGGACTGATTTTTCTTTTCAAAGTAAAATCTATTATCTAATAATCAATTCCTAACATACAATCAGTGTGACGTCCCCACAAAGCACCAAACGACAGTGTACTATGAAAAACTGTGTGTAAAGAATTGGAGAAGTCTGCAGAGAAGTTCAGTTTATTGATAAATGTAGTATGATGTTGTTGTGATAGTGTGGACAGATTTTTCTCTTTAAAATAAAAGTTATTATCTAATAATCAATCCCTAACATACAATAAGTGCGACGTCCCCACAAAGCACCAAACAACAGTGTACAATGAAAAACTGTGTGTAAAGAATTGGAGAGGTCTGCAGAGAAGTTTAATGTATTGATAAATGTAGGATTATGTTGTTGTGATAGTGTGGATTGATTTTTCTCTTCAAAATTAAAGTTATAAGAGATTGATAATTAGATTAGATCTAATAAACACGATGTCACCACAAAGCACCAAACGACAGTGTACAATTAAAAACTGTGTGTAAAGAATTGGAGAGGTCTGCAGAGAAGTTTAATTTATTGCTAAATGTAGTATAATATTGTTGTGATATTGTGGACTGATTTTTCTTTTCAAAGTAAAATCTATTATCTAATAATCAATCCCTAACATACAATAAGTGCGACATCCCCATAAAGCACCAAACGACAGTGTACAATGAAAAACTGTGTGTAAAGACTTGGAGAGGTCTGCAGAGAAGTTCAGTCTATTGATTTATGTACTATGATGTTGTTGTCATAGTGTGGACAGATTTTTCTCTTTAAAATAAAAGTTATTATCTAATAATCAATCCCTAACATACAATCAGTGCGACGTCCCCACAAAGCACCAAACGACAGTGTACAATGAAAAATTGTGTGTAAAGAATTGGAGAGGTCTGCAGAGAAGTTCAATGTATTGATAAATGTAGGACTATGTTGTTGTGATAGTGTGGACTGATTTTTCTTTTCAAAATAAACGTTATAATCTAATAATCAATCTCTAACATACAATAAGTGCGACGTCCCCACAAAGCACCAAACGACAGTGTACAATGAAAAACTGTGTGTAAAGAATTGGAGAGGTCTACAGAGAAGTTTAATTTATTGATAAATGTAGTATAATATTGTTGTGATATTGTGGACTGATTTTTCTCTTCAAAATAAAAGTTATTATCTAATAATCAATCCCTAACATACAATCAGTGCGACGTCCCCACAAAGCACCAAACGACAGTGTACAATTAAAAACTATGTGTAAAGAATTGGAGAGGTCTGCAAGGAAGTTCAATGTATTGATAAATGTAGTATCATGTTGTCGAGAAAGTGTTGACTGATTTTTCTCTTCAAAATAAAACTTATTATCTAATCATCCATCTCTTATATCTAATAAACACGACGTCCCCACAAAGCACCAAACGACAGTATTCAAGTAAACACTGTGTGTAAAGAATTGGAAAGGTCTGCAGAGAAGTTTAATTTATTGCTAAATGTAGTATAATATTGTTGTGATATTGTGGACTGATTTTTCTCTTCAAAGTAAAATCTATTATCTAATAATCAATCTCTAACATACAATTAATACGATGTCCCCATAAAGCACCAAACGACAGTGCACAATTAAAAACTGTGTGTAAAGAATTGGAGAGGTCTGCAGAGAAGTTCAGTTTATTGATTTATGTAGTAAGACATTGTTGTGATAGTGGGGACAGATTTTTCTCTTCAAAATTAAAGTTACAATCTAATTATCAATCTCTTATATCTAATAAACACGATGTCCCCACCAAGCACCTAACGACAGTGTACAATTAAAAACTGTGTGTAAAGAATTGGAGAGGTCTGCAGAGAAGTTTAATGTATTGATAAATGTAGGATTATGTTGTTGTGATAGTGTGGATTGATTTTTCTCTTCAAAATTAAAGTTATAAGAGATTGATAATTAGATTAGATCTAATAAACACGATGTCACCACAAAGCACCAAACGACAGTGTACAATTAAAAACTGTGTGTAAAGAATTGGAGAGGTCTGCAGAGAAGTTTAATTTATTGCTAAATGTAGTATAATATTGTTGTGATATTGTGGACTGATTTTTCTTTTCAAAGTAAAATCTATTATCTAATAATCAATCCCTAACATACAATCAGTGCGACATCCCCACAAAGCACCAAACGACAGTGTACAATGAAAAACTGTGTGTAAAGACTTGGAGAGGTCTGCAGAGAAGTTCAGTCTATTGATTTATGTACTATGATGTTGTTGTCATAGTGTGGACAGATTTTTCTCTTTAAAATAAAAGTTATTATCTAATAATCAATCCCTAACATACAATCAGTGCGACGTCCCCACAAAGCACCAAACAACAGTGTACAATGAAAAATTGTGTGTAAAGAATTGGAGAGGTCTGCAGAGAAGTTCAATGTATTGATAAATGTAGGATTATGTTGTTGTGATAGTGTGGACTGATTTTTCTCTTCAAAATAAAACTTATTATCTAATTATCCATCTGTTATATCTAATAAACACGATGTCCCCACAAAGCACCAAACGACAGTATTCAAGTAAACACTGTGTGTAAAGAATTGGAAAGGTCTACAGAGAAGTTTAATTTATTGATAAATGTAGTATAATATTGTTGTGATATTGTGGACTGATTTTTCTCTTCAAAGTAAAATCTATTATCTAATAATCAGTCTCTAACATACAATTAATATGATGTCCCCATAAAGCACCAAACGACAGTGTACAATTAAAAACTGTGTGTAAAGAATTGGAGAGGTCTGCAAGGAAGTTCAATGTATTGATAAATGTAGTATCATGTTGTCGTGAAAGTGTGGACTGATTTTTCTCTTCAAAATAAAACTTATAATCTAATTGTCCATCTCTTATATCTAATAAACACGACGTCCCCACAAAGCACCAAACGACAGTATTCAAGTAAACACTGTGTGTAAAGAATTGGAAAGGTCTGCAGAGAAGTTTAATTTATTGCTAAATGTAGTATAATATTGTTGTGATATTGTGGACTGATTTTTCTCTTCAAAGTAAAATCTATTATCTAATAATCAATCTCTAACATACAATTAATACGATGTCCCCATAAAGCACCAAACGACAGTGCACAATTAAAAACTGTGTGTAAAGATTTGGAGAGGTCTGCAGAGAAGTTTAATTTATTGCTAAATGTAGTATAATATTGTTGTGATATTGTGGACTGATTTTTCTTTTCAAAGTAAAATCTATTATCTAATAATCAATCTCCAACATACAATCAGTGTGACGTCCCCACAAAGCACCAAACGACAGTGTACTATGACAAACTGTGTGTAAAGATTTGGAGAGGTCTGCAGAGAGGTTCAGTTTATTGAATTACGTAGTATGATGTTGTTGTGATAGTGTGGACAGATTTTTCTCTTTAAAATAAAAGTTATTATCTAATAATCAATCTCTAACATACAATAAGTGAGACGTCCCCACAAAGCACCAAACGACAGTGTACAATTAAAAACTGTGTGTAAAGAATTGGAGAGGTCTGCAGAGAAGTTTAATGTATTGATAAATGTAGGATTATGTTGTTGTGATAGTGTGGATTGATTTTTCTCTTCAAAATAAACGTTATAAGAGATTGATAATTAGATTAGATCTAATAAACACGATGTCACCACAAAGCACCAAACCACAGTGTACAATTAAAAACTGTGTGTAAAGAATTGGAGAGGTCTGCAGAGAAGTTTAATTTATTTCTAAATGTAGTATAATATTGTTGTGATATTGTGGACTGATTTTTCTTTTCAAAGTAAAATCTATTATCTAATAATCAATCCCTAACATACAATAAGTGCGACGTCCCCACAAAGCACCAAACGACTGTGTACAAAGAAAAACTGTGTGTAAAGAATTGGAGAGGTCTGCAGAGAAGTTTAATTTATTGCTAAATGTAGGATTATGTTGTTGTGATAGTGTGGACTGATTTTTCTCTTCAAAATAAAACTTATAATCTAATTATCCATCTCTTATATCTAATAAACACGATGTCCCCACAAAGCACCAAACGACAGTATTCAAGTAAACACTGTGTGTAAAGAATTGGAAAGGTCTACAGAGAAGTTTAATTTATTGATAAATGTAGTATAATATTGTTGTGATATTGTGGACTGATTTTTCTCTTCAAAGTAAAATCTATTATCTAATAATCAATCTCTAACATACAATTAATACGATGTCCCCATAAAGCACCAAATGACAGTGTACAATTAAAAACTGTGTGTAAAGAATTGGAAAGGTCTGCAGAGAAGTTCAATGTATTGATAAATGTAGTATCATGTTGTCGTGGAAGTGTGGACTGATTTTTCTCTTCAAAATAAAACTTATTATCTAATTATCCATCTCTTATATCTAATAAACACGACGTCCCCACAAAGCACCAAACGACAGTATTCAAGTAAACACTGTGTGTAAAGAATTGGAAAGGTCTGCAGAGAAGTTTAATGTATTGCTAAATGTAGTATAATATTGTTGTGATATTGTGGACTGATTTTCCTCTTCAAAATAAAAGTTATTGTCTAATTATCCATCTCTTATACCTAATTAACACGATGTCCCCACAAAGCACCAAACAACAGTGTACCATTAAAAACTGTGTGTAAAGAATTTGAGAGCTCTGCAGGGAAGTTCAGTTTATTGATTAATGTAGTATGATATTGTTGTGATAGATTGGACAATTTTTCTGGTCAAAGAAAAAGTAATTATCTAATTATCTATCTTTAATATCTAATTAACTCGACCTCCCCCTAAAGCACCAAACAACAGTGTACAATTAAAATTTATTGATTAATGTAGTGTGATTATGTTGATATATCGTCGACTGATTTTTGTCTTTAAAGTAGAATTTTAATCTTATAATCTGTTTCTAAGATCTGATTAAAAGGAAATTCACATAAAGCACCAAATGACAGAATTTAAGTTTAAACTGTGTCAAGTGCTCAGTGTATTTTAGGTGATATGATTTTGTTGTTATACTGTGGATTGTTTTTTGTCTTTAAAGGGAAATTTATTATCTAAAAATGTTTCTCCAACATTTTTCCAGATGCCTAAAACTTCAACTGTTTTCACCTATTCACAAAGTAACTCACCTGCTCTCCAAGATGAAACTCAGATAGTTAAAGCTTTGGGCAAAGAGATCCCTGAGCAACAGGTACCATCTTTTTTGTATTTTATAATGATGAAAAGCAATATGCTGAGATATTAAGATTTCTGGATATCAAAAGATATGTTGTTTCTCTTCATGGGGGCCTGAGTCTCTCTTATTCTTTGGTTTCTCTTTACACAATTTGATCTTAAACACTGCTAAAGATGTTATGTGAGATCATTAAGTCAATCCCATATCAGAGACATATTCATTCCAAAATGAAGATTGATTTTCATATAAAAATACTCTGCCCTGGCGCCAAGAACTCACCACCAAAGAAAAGGACACACACTCTAATATTTCTTTGACCACATTTAACTTTGATTATAGCAGGCATTCACGGTGGCAATGTTTCTTTAAGCTTCTGCAATGTTACAAGATTTTTTTTTCCATCCAGTGTTGCATTAATTTTTCACCAAGGTCTTGTATTGATGACGGAGAGTCTGAATGTCATGGATGCAAAATGCATGTCTCATACCCCCTTAATCACTCTCAATTTGAACCCCATGAATCCTGGCATTGTAATCTTGGAATATATCCGTGCCATTAGTATGGCCATCTTGAGTTTGGGCCTATGTCTGCTCCATATGAAAGAGCTAAGCCAGCTGTTCAGGTCCTTTACCACCCTATTTGAAAAAAAAAAAAATTGGAATTGTTTGGACAGGGCATAGCAATCGAGCTTAAATATTCATTTTGACCAAGGATATACGTCCTAACCAAGAAATTGGTAAAGAATTCCATTGCTCTAAGTCTTGTCTCACTTTTTCAAAAAGGGGGACAAAGTTTGCTTTGTACGATTGCTTGAATTTAGGGGTTATAAATATTCCTAACTATACAAAACCTGTAGGAGACCATTTAAAGGGAAAGGAAGGCAAAGCAGCTGGTGATTTGACACTTCTTAAACAGACAAACATCTTTTCCACGACCACAGGATGTGTCTTTGACATGGTTGTTTAGGAAATGTGAAGCTACTCATTGCATCACCTGGGGTAAAATAACTTGTTGCCATCTTAAAGATTGCCCATGCAGAAAATATCCAACAGGAGGCTCATACAAATTGTATTTGTGTAGTTAAATCCAGGTGGCTTCTTTTTTGGCCAGGCAGTGTACACCCACAATATTTCACCAGAATCAATCCACTTTAACAATATACTGAACTTTTCTACAGAGATCTTACATACCTAACAGATAGTTATTACTCAAAAACAAAGTCATTGGGTGATTTGTGGGGATGTTATGACAACTGTCAGAGACATTTTGACAAAAAAGGACTATTCAAAGTGATACACACATTTAAAGTAATGCTTACATGATGTAAGCATTTTACTTATTACAACTCACTTGCAAAGATCATTACTCATTTATCATACTGTTGCTGGGTGATTTGATGACACGACATATTTCACCCATTTTTGCTTTAACATCAGGACTATGTGAAATCAAAAATATATATAAATAGTCACCCTAACATTATCACTCTAAGGAGCCAGAATATTGTTTCTTTAAAGAAACTTTTTTAAAAAGTTTCCCTGCTGTTTTTATGCTGATGATCTTCATGTCCCTGCAACTCTGGTCTCCTTAGTTTGAGCAGAGAAATGTGAAGTCTGATTGTAGAGCAATACCAAGGCCCAATTTGAAGCAGCAATATTACCAGACGTTTTGGTGAGAAGATAAATACTTAAAAGTGCTGCAGGAAAGTGCAATATAATGTGCAAGGTGGTTGGATTGTCTTGAAATATATGGGATTGATTTCTGACCTAAAGTAATGTTAATTTATTATTAATTTTCCTCTGAGAATGGGTTGGATAGATGAATAAATGGATGTAATAACACTAAAAAAGGCATATCTATCTATCTATCTATCTATCTATCTATCTATCTATCTATCTATCTATATATATATATATATATATATATATATATATATATATATATATATATATATATATATATATGAACCCAAAACCAATGAAGTTGGCACGTTGTGTTAATCGTAAATAAAAACAGATGATGAACAATGATTTGCAAATCCCTTTCAACTTATATCCAATTGAATACACCGCAGAGGCAAGATATTTAATGTTTGAACTGAGAAACTTTATGTTCTTTTGCAAATAATCATTAACTTAGAATTTAATGGCAGCAACACATTGCAAAAAAGTTGTCCCAGGGGCATTTTTACCACTGTGTTACATCGCCTTTCCTTTTAACAACACTCAGTAAACGTTTGGGAACTGAGGAGACCAATTTTTGAAGTTTTCAGGTGGAATTCTTTCCCATTCTTGCTTGATGTACAGCTTAAGTTGTTCAACAGTCTGGGGTCTCCGTTGTTGTATTTTACGCTTCATAATGCACCACACATTTTTAATGGGGGACAGGTCTGGACTACAGGCAGGCCAGTCTAGTACCTGCACTCTTTTACTACGAAGCCACGCTGTTATAACATGTACAGAATGTGGCTTGGCATTGTCTTGCTGAAATAAGCAGGGGCGTCCATGAAAAAGACGTTGCTTGGATGGCAACATATGTTGCTCCAAAACCTGTATGTACCTGTCAGCATTAATGGTGCCTTCACAGATGTGTAAGTTACCCATCCCTTGGGCACTAATACACCCCCATACCATCACAGATGCTGGCTTTTGAACTTTGCGCCTATAACAGTCTGGATGGTTCTTTTCCTCTTTGGTCCAGAGGACACGATGACCACAGTTTCCAAAAACAATTAGAAATGTGGACTGGTCAGACCACAGAACACTTTTCCACTTTGCATCAGTCCATCTTAGATGAGCTCGGGCCCAGCGAAGCCGGCGGCATTTCTGGGTGTTGTTGATAAATGGCTTTGGCTTTGCATAGTAGAGTTTTAACTTGCACTTACAGATGTAGACGAACTGTAGTTACTGACAGTGGTTTTCTGAAGTGTTCCTGAGCCCATGTAGTGATATCCTTTACACAGTGATGCCGGTTTCTGATGCAGTACCGCCTGAGGGATTGAAGATCACGGGCATTCAATGTTGGTTTTGGGCCTTGCTGCTTACGTGCAGTAATTTCTCCAGATTCTCTGAACCTTTTGATGATATTACAGACCGTAGATGATGAAATCCCTAAATTCCTTGCAATAGCTGGTTGAGAAATGTTGTTCTTAAACTGTTGGACAATTTGCTCACACATTTGTTCACAAAGTGGTGACCTCGCCCCATCCTTGTTTGTGAATGACTGAGCATTTCAGGAAGCTGCTTTTATACCCAATCATGGCACCCACCTGTTCCTAATTAGCCTGTTCACCTGTGGGATGTTCCAAATAAGTGTTTGATGAGCATTCCTCAACTTTCTCAGTCTTTTTTGCCACTTGTACCAGCTTTTTTGAAACATGTTGAAGGCACAAATTCCAAATGAGCTAATATTTGCAAAAAGTCTTTGCTGTGTATTGAACTGAATATAGGTTGAAAGGGATTTGCAAATCATTGTATTCTGTTTTTATTTACGATTTACACAACATGCCAACTTCATATAATATATACATATATATATATATATATATATATATATATATATATATATATATATATATATATATATATATATATATATGTATGTATATATATAAATATATATATATGTGTGTGTGTGTGTGTGTGTATTTATATATGTATGTATATCATTATCTTGTCTTAAATTTATTTTTTTTGCTTTTGATTAACCTGCACAGAGACCCTGGCAGCAGTGCGAGGAGAAAGGTGTTGAGAAACACATGAAGCGTTTCATCATTTCTGGTAAAGTGCCGGCAAAGAATGACTGTGGGAAACATTTGAAGGCTGAACCAGAGGCTCTGAAGAACCGGGACTGGTCCACTTTGAAATACTATGTTTACAAGAAATCACAGCCTACAAAAGGAAAAAAAAGTTTAAGTAGAAAGGATAATTAACAAAGGCTGGTTCTGTGCTCTAGTTTTAGTTCAGTTCCAGATTCCTCAGCTTCATGAGCTTGCGCTAGAAGTTCTCATTCATAGAACTTTTTTCCTATTTCCTATTGCATACTCAAGTCAGTTTCCCAAGAACCTTATAACTGTTTTGAATGTTATCTATTTGACAAAGCCTTTTTTTTTTCATTTTAAATAATGTTCTAAAGGTTGTCTGTGATGTCAGGACTCAATTTTCTCTGCAATGTTGGCAGTCTTTTCTTGTACCAGAATTAACTAAATAAAAAGTGTCAAGGACCACCTTGTTTCAGCTGGATTCTGGTTGATTTCAAGCATTACTGTATTGGATTTATATGATATGGCATATTTACAGTGAACACTGTTATGATGGCAGAGCAGTAACCAAGGGATACATTACATAAAGAATAACTTTGTGATTTAAGCAGGGTCCCCAGAAGTCTCACTGGAACTAGTGTAAATTATGCAAATCATATTTAAATTTAGTCCCCATGAATCATGTCTGCCCGATTTTTCCAGAGTCCCCACTAAGTATGGCCTGTACATGACTTTGTAAATCCAGAGATTTAAAGTTGTGTATAGGCTAACAACAGTGTAGACATTGTGCCTGATTTTTTTCAAACCTGTAGAACCTTTGGAAAGGGTAGTCCCCGAAAGGGACGATCAGAAACTTGGTCCCCAAACCACATGGAAACGCGTATGTGTGTGTGTGTGTGTGTGTGTGTGTGTGTGTGTGTGTGTATGTGTGTGTGAAGACTCATGACTTGACTCGGACTCAAGGTCAAAGACTCGTGACTCGACTTGGACTCTAAATCAGAGACTCGCATCTCTGCTAATGTGATATGTAACTTTAGAAAAAGAAAATTCTATATCTGTCTGTATAAATGCCTATACACATATAAGGCCTGTTTGTATTTTCACGTCGACATTTTTTCATATTTGTCTCTTAGTTTACTTCAAGTCATCGAGGTCAAGTTGATAAAATATCCTACAATAAAAGGTCCAAACCAAAGTCCAATTTGTGTCTCATAGCCTATGTCCACATTTTTATGGTTTCAACAATATTTATTTTCAATGTTTTTAATGCAGGATAGGTTTTATTGAGTGCACAGCCAGTTCCTTTACCATGAAATAAATAAACAGATCAAGAAAATTAATTTAAGGCGGTTATTCCAGATTAAGAACAGAAAACCTAAAATTAAATGCATGAAAAAAGTGCAAACAGAGCCAAATGACCCTTCTTCTGTTAATTAAAGAGGTCTTAGCCGGGAATTGAAGGCCTACACATCAATAAAGTCAGTTTATTCAGAAACCAATAGGCTTAATAAAAGGTGGCACACGTCATCTGCTTTCAATACTGCACCACTGACTGTCACCTTAGGCTTCTCAAAACTCAGGTATAAAGGCGTTCACTCCAATTGACTCTAGTGCTGGACTGCAGTGAAGAGACCCATCCAATATGGTGGCGACGCTGCGACACCTCATGCCGGTTAAGCTAAAATATAATATGGCAGCCCTCCTGCATGCAAGCAAATGCTAGACTAATGCATGATGGTTAAAGGACCAAACATTGAAAAATTAGACATTTTTCTATCACATTTGCTTCAACACCCACCTCTTTATCACCGGAATCATACTTCTTCAACTTTCGACTCCTGTTCTCTCCGTACAGTGGAGCGCATGTGCACAAGGAATCCTCAGTCGGAAGTTGTGTCATCCACAAACACAAGGTGAAGCCGTTATCATGGTATGGTCATACAATCTCCATACGAATGTAAAGCAGGGGTCTTACAAAACTACCAATTTTATTTTTGTCGATCTCGTGGCCATGCAGCTATGCCAATAAGTTTTATCACAGACTACCTCTCTCTGAGCGAAATAACATTTTTCCCAGAAGTGGTTGCATGGTGCATCACGTGAGCGTGCACCAATAAGGTGGCTGCATTTTTGTAAACAACGAAGGCAACATGGCGGCAGTTAGCGTTCCAGAGACTGAGAAAACACAACTGGATATCTAATAATCTAATGGAATTTCAGTGACAAACTTCGTTGTGGAGTGCCCAACGGGATCTAGGCTTTCAGATCACCTGAAGGTATTACGGGAGAATTATACGTTTTGACAGAACAAGGCGAAAACACTGATCACTCTATGGTGAAAACAATGCTACAATGCTACAGCAATACTCCTCCCCCCCACAGCTGTAGTTGGGGCACTGCCCATGGAAAAAGCAGGCTATTCTATCAGATTACTGTTTTGTTTTGTTTTGTTTTCCAAAGATTTAAAATAAATAGAATGGTGTAATTATCGACGTTGCAATGCAGGATATTACACGTCTTCATCTAAACCATACCTTATAATGATTATGGCTATCAAAATGATCTCAATCCAATATAAAGAGATCAGTTTTGCATTAAGCAGTTATTGTTTTAAATACACAACTACTGAATGATGGATTAAATTTAGTTGTCTAGATTCAATCTATATCTAGACATTGAAATGAAGTAGAGATTTAGACGTCCAAATCTCAGCTATATTTACACTATGCTGTATATCGCTCAACGGCTAACATAATTATTTTAGTTAAGTATTTGGAGATCAGTCATGCACCTGACAGTTGTTTTTTTTTAAGAAATAGTTAGTTAATAGCCTAATGGATTAAAATGCAACGTCTAAATTTAGTCTAAAAACAGACAGAACATAGATGGTTGAAGTTAGGTCTAAAAAAAAAAAAAAATTATTATTTCTAAACATTTTTAGCATAATGTTATACCTAAAAATCTAAATAACTTAGCTATAATAGCCTATATCAAACTGGTCTAAAACTAAACGTTGATTAAACATCTAAATCTGGGCTAAATCTAAACTTTAGAGTGAGTGGCCATCAAAATTATTTAAGTCCAGTATATGGACACCAGTTGTGCAACTGAGAGTTATTTTTTGGTCAATATTAATTATTAAATGTATTAAAATCATTTGTCTAGATTTGGTCTAAAAAGAGATTTAGACGTCTAAATTGAGTCTAAATCTAAACTACATCGTACAATGACTTACAGCGACTGTTGAAACCATTTTAATCCAGCATTTTAGCATCATTTATACAACTTACATGTGTTATTTTATTTAATATTAAATGATTAAAGGATAACATTCTCTCGTCTAGATACTGGCGAAATATAGACCGATTATAGACGGGTGAATTTTCGTCTTAACTAAGACGAGACGTCTAATGCTCAGTGGGGTGCTGCTCGTTCTATATGGACAATTTAAGGCTTTACGTGCAGCTTTATTTTGTGCTACTTGCAGCTTATATAAATTACTTTGCTGCTGCAGCTCGTACTGCAAACATGATGGCGGCAGGTAAATCACCTCAGCTAAATGTCTCTTTCCTCTTTAGTGCTTCATAAAACAACATTATAAGCTTCAGAAAACATACAGATCCTAAGGAGCACTCATGGCCATCCTGTAATCAGATCACAGTAGCTGTTCTAGTGTTAACTGGAGTAGCAGCGCCCGCTGTATATCTGTGACGAAAATTTGCTCCATTAAAATCTGCTCTTGTTAATTATTATTATTCTGGACAGAACCATCACTCTGTCTGGGTCCGGACCGGAGTCCGTCATTTGGTGATGCCTGCTTTAAACAGAGGTGAAGGGAGGGGCTACTGTTATTTATAACTCTGTTATCACTAAGCAGGCTGTCTCACCTTGATTTTTGTAACCAAACAGACATAGTCAGGCTTCTATCAAAGTTGAATGTTGATCCTCTACAGCTTTATTAAGCTACATTAAAACTGAATTTAAGTATGGCAGAAAGGATTTCTTTGTGGTGGAAACATCATTTTGCCTCTTTTTACAGGAAAATTTACATTTGTATTTGGAAAGGGACAAAATAGTTTGTGTAACTTCTGACATGAGTTTATATTAGTAGTAGAGTGGACATCAGATCTCTCCTGGGTTTAGGGGCATGGGTTCAAATGCCAATATTTACAAGCAACATTTCAAAAAAAGAAGTCCAAAGTCACTTAAAATAAGATTACATGGCAACTTTGGTTATCGCAGTTACATATTGGGAACCCCCAACCAACCTCGCCCCCTCCTCTAAAATAGATTATAATTTTTTTAAATAAATCTCTTCCAATTGTAGACACAAAAACAATCAGAGAAGAGCTTGCAGATTTGCTAATCATGGCAGGATTTGGAGGCTTTTAGCTGAATTGAAATGACTCAAGGTTATGAGGAGCAGGAAGAGCTTCGGTCTGCTTCAGTGGTCTTCATCGCCATGGATTCAGGTCAGAAACAAGCTGCTGAGCATCCTGATAGAAAAAAAAAACATTTCTGTTTAGGAGCACATCAGCACTTTGACATTTTAACCATTATTTATTCAAAAGTGTTTGTGTGCAATGATGTTTAGGGACCCCAACCCTTCCCAGCTGCATTACCAACACTGTGACTGTCATTGTTTTCAACAACATTTTCCCCTGATGAAAACTAGACAGGAACTAAAAAACACATGTAAATGGACAAAAACTGTCATTTTCATGAACTATTAAAAACTAGACTAAAATGTCCGACAGACTTAATCCAATCAGACTTAATTTGGTCATGTAGAAAGTAGAGACAAGTTATGAATCTATCCAATCACAGCTACTTTGGTTGTGTTAAAGGTTGGATGAGTTCAGAGGGACATCCAATCACAGCTGCCTTAGCTTGGTGGTGATGGGATAAGTTGTGGAGCGATCCAATCAGAGCTGCTCTCTTTATGAATTGATATATTCATGTAGAGCAGGTTTACTGTTTGTTGTCAGTTCTGGTATTGTAACTGAGATGCTCTGCCAGGTAGCCTAAATAAAGGTGACTGCATTTCACACAAAAGGAACATTTGTTTCTGTTCATTTAGACATTCAGACTTTACTAACATTAAATAAAAGGTTATTAGACGTTTCATTTTATCCAAGAGTAAAACATGACTTCAGAAATTCAAGGAAACATAAAAAATGCCTTACCCTGTACACTTCATGTTTTTGTAAATATGTTGTGAAATTTCATCATCTAAAACTAGACAAATGAAAAAATAATAAAAAATTCTTACTTAAAGCAGCACTACGGAAGATCTCCGCTTGACTGGATAGGGAACTCAACTACCCATGAGCTCTAGCGCGCACCTACTGTCGTAAGGATACAGATCTAACGATGGCGTGCATTTGTTTTGTAGTCGAATCACAGAAGCCAGGACTTCGCTAAAAGTATTCTTCTGTCTTCAGCGGCTGTTTACAGGATGGACAGCGACGAGGTAATTTATTTATTTTTGACTAAATGACGATGTTAAAAATCGCTAAGTTCAACTTGGCTTTATTACCATGAAGTCGCCCCCGTCCTGTTGAAGCGATAAAGTGAATAAAAGTAAACACAACGACGAGCTGGCGATATCACACACTTGAAATAGGTCTAAACAAAACTACATACTGGTACGTTCTGGATTTGTTGTGCTGTACTTTTTTCCTGTCAAGTTTTTTGAGGAACTTCGTCATAAATTAGTCGCCCAACATACCTGATAGTAGTCGGACATCCCTCCTCGTCTTTTATTTCACGCCAGCGAGTGAACGCCGAACCGATGTTTATTCTGGTCCGAGCATTCAGCTTGTTTTTCTCTCGCTTTCTTTGTTTTGTATCTTCCGACAAAACTTTTCTCTTCCTTACATTGTTGCCTCCACCATGGTTAAAGCTCCGCGATTGGCTTTTGCCGACACTTCCGTGTTTTAAACGAATCGGGGGAAGTGACGTATGCCGTAAAGCAGTCCAAACGTGTAGTTTTTTAGTGTGGCAGGGTTCCCACCATCCACCTCAAAGTTACATAGTGAAAGGGATACAGACCACAACAGAGGTTTCATTGAACTCATTGTGAAGTGGTGGACCATCACAATGAATATCGAAGGATTATTTTATGTTAGAAAAGCTACATAGTGTTGGTTCAAACTAAAAGATATTTTAGACAAAATACTACAACTAAAACAAAATTAGAAAGTGCTGTTAAAATGAGCACTCGTTGCAACCTGCTGTAAACTTGCCAAACCAACTTACACATATGTTTCAATTAGAACTTGAACCAGCAACCCTCCAGTTCCTGACGGACTGAGCTACACTGTTAGGTTTGCTGTCTATGTGGAGTTTGCATGTTCTCCCCTTGTAATCGTGGGTTATATCTGGGCATTCCAGCTTCCTCCCACAGACCAAAAACATGCTTGTTAGGCTGATTATTCTTACTTTCCTTTAGGAGTCTGAATGGTTGTCCGTCTCTCTTTGTGGTTGTGGCTCCTGAAAAGGATAAGCAGTGCAGATAATGGATGGATGTTCTGGAAATGTTCTTGTGCTGCTTATGCTGCACAACCCCAGAGATCGAGCGTCTCAAACCAGCCCGTGGAGTAAACCAAACATTTTAGGCAGTCTCAGGCAACATCATGCATTCCTACCCTAAATCATTTTTATTCAGCTTGATCTTCTGACATCACAAGTAAATAATAGTCAAACTCATGTTGTTGATGGTGTGGTCCTTGCCAGTGAAGACCTCTCTCCCCTGCTGAACTCTGTTTCTTTTCAGATTGCACTGCCTCTCTCTCTCAGACCCTCCGGCCCATCACATCCTCTGTTCACTGACATTTCCTGGAGAGCAGATTTATTGGCCCACATAATTAAAATGGCCGGCGTCACATGCTGCCGCTCTGCTACCTGAAAACCCATAAATGCTGTCAGAAAATGTGACAAATGGGACACCAGAACGTGACACCATGGCCAAAAACAAAACATCTGCAGCGTAAATCTGCGAGGCGGTGACAGAGCACCGGCAGCCGCCGCACATACATCACGTGGCTGATCTGCATCGATGAGCGGGGCGTATATACGGGACGGAGGGAAGGATTTACTGCACGCAGACGGATATAGTTTGTCAGCCACAACATTAATCTCATTTTGCAGAGCATACATGATTTTAATCTCACTTTGCAGATAGCATGTGTGCCTTTAATCCATCTTTAACGCTCAAGCCGTGTGGAAACAGCACACATTAGCCTGGATCAAATTTCCCTGCAGCTCAGGAATTGACATGGATTTCCTTTGTTATGTGAGTGGATGGGATTCTTCCACTACAGCAGTGTGTGCTTCAAACTTAGTGGGCTTCTGAAACTGTTGTAGCTGAAGAAAAGGGCGACTATAGATGGCATAGAAATTAAGGGTCATATACAGACGTGTACAAAACTGTTGCTTACTGAAATAACTTGAAAGTAACAGAAGTAAAAATCATGTACATTTACTGAAAAATTAACTATTGAAAATAAGACATTGCTTTTGAATTGTGGCTCCACAGAATAACTTTAAAATATTTTAATGAAACTGGCCTGGATAAAGATAATGGTACATGAAAGGACTAAAAATGATTTTGTTAAGGAATATTCCCCAAGTTTTTAATGGTGGACCCAAAAGCTTTAAGGAAGAGGCAGGTAAGAAGTTGGCAGTGACTTTACTGTCGTGACAATCCAAGGAGATCCATTGTCCAACGGTTTTACTCGGCTAAAAGCTTAATAGCCCAATCAGGGAAGAGAGGCGGGAGCAGCTGGAGCTGCAGGTGTGACAACAACAGGAAGTGGCATAACAGGAAGTGAAGTCACTTCCTGTTGTTCCCCATATGTTTACTTTGTTGAGGTTGTCTTTCAGGAGGTTCATGTCAGTGTTAAATGATACATCTGTGTGGTATAATTAAATGTAAAACGATAGCCTTAAGGTAGTTAAGCTATCGGCTAACGGCGATTAGCCACTGAGGCTAACACCTATCAAGGGCAAACAGCAGTTGACGGCAGTTAGTTGTAGTGGCTAATAGGTTAGCTGCTAACAACAGTTAGCCGCTATGGCTAACGGCCATTAACTGTTGTTTGTCCTTGTAAGCTGTTAGCCGCAGTGGTTAGCCGTTAGCCAATACATGTGCTACGCTTTTTAAAATGTTTTTTTTGGGGCATTTGTGCCTTTATAGTTAGGAGAGAGACAGTGGATAGTCTTGTTAAATGGGGTGAGAGAGTAGGGGAAGACACTCTGCAAACTGGATACAGGCTGGATTTGAACCTGGACTGGCAGAAGTATGTCCATGGGACATGCCTGGTATCTAACCACTCCGCCAGGCCAGCACCCCCATAGCAGTGCTGCTTGATATGAATTGGTCTGTGATGAGTGTTTTGAGCCAAACGGTCGTCCAATCACAAGCTGCTGTTGTTGTTGAAGGTTCTTCCCCTGAAAAACATTTTCACAGGGCTCCTCCTCAGATGGATTAGTGAAATATTTCCAATATGAAACTGTCTGTCTGGTGTGTCAGTTAAGTGGTGAGGGCTTGTGAAGAAACACTGTGGAAAAAGGGATCAGAACAAAAAAGGTAAGTTTAAAAAGTCAAACAAGCATCCAATTTACAGGCACAAACGCAAGTTAGACTCCAACAAGGAGAAACAAAAAAAGCTTAAGGCCAGTTGTGTTGAGTTACCAGATAGAGTTGAGGAGAAATGGCCTGAACAAACCACATAAGAAGGGGAATCCACCGAAGACTGAAGGTGAGCCACAGAGTCAGTTAAATAGGGAGTGTTGATTAGGATTAACAGGTGGCAGGTGTGGAGAGGCTTCTGGAAACCACAACCCCTCTCAGAGCAGCAGAGCAGGAAGGCAGTGAGGGAAGGGGGAGAGTGAGGAATGAGAGGAAGAAATCCTCCCAGATTTGACCATAGGGACATGCTAAACAAAGGTGTGTCCTGTAATTAGCATCACAGGTGTCCACAAGCTTGGAATTAGTCAGTCTGCCTATTTAAAGGCTGAAAAGTGGTCACTGTGCTGTTTGGTATCATGGTATCACACTGAACGTGGACCAGAGAAAGCTAAGGACAGAGCTGTCTCAGCAGATTAGAAAGAAAATTATAGACAAGCATGTTAAAGACCATCTCCAAGCAGCCTGATGTTCCTGTGACTACAGCCGCACAGATTATTCAGAAGTTTAAAGGGACTGTGAGGAGAATCTGATTCCAGCGACATTAAGACTCTGCTACCCATGAGCATGTGTGCCGACGGTCATAATGTTGCGTTCCAGTAACTGTAAGTCTAACAATACGATGTATACAACTATTCTAGAGCGACACACCCCAGTCAGAAGTGCAAATAAATTGATTATTACAGGAGCTAAATAACTGTTCACACTGGGGGCATCCATCTTCCATTGTCAACTCGGGGGTGGCGAGGATTCACCGAGTTCCCAGTAGGAAGTTCTGACTTTGGGGAACGATGTAGTTTCCTACTTGGAACCCAGAAATTCCAACTTCCGACTACAACTGGAACGCACCACAAGCCAAACGTGTGTTTGTTGATGCTTATAAAAATGCAGCTCGGACCTTCCTCAGATCTCTACATTGCTTTAAAACTTCTTTTTTTAACAACTTACAGGATGCAAAGCGACGAGGTAATGTATCTCTTCCTAGTTACTTAGTGGTAATTTTTGATGTGTGACAACAAGCAATTTTTGGAAAACTTAGTATCGTAGTTTTGTAGCCAGCTATATATGGTTACTTACAGCCCGGTGCTCTAAGACGTGTCCGAATAATATAAATTTGCTCTAGTTTTAATTGTCTTGTTCCTGAAGTTGAGTATCCAGGCCAGTCCAGCCCTGTCTGACCCGACCGGAAGGCTAAGGAATAGCATTTATAGATAACCAATCTTTTTAATGCTATAAAACTCATCTTAAAGTGTGTATTTCGATCAGGCATATATCTAAAAGTGAGACTTTTTTGTAATTATTTAGAAACTCCTCACAGTCCCTTTAAGGTCCACAGGACTGTAGCCAACCTCCCTGGACGTGGCGGCAGGAGAAAAATTTATGACAAATTGAAGGTATGGATAATACTGGTGACCAAAGAGCCTAGAACAACTTCCAAAGAGATTAGAGGTGAATTCCTAGGTCAAGGTACATCAGTATCAGATTACACCATCCATTGCTGTTTAAGCCAAAATGGACTTAATGGAGGGACACCACTGGTGAAAGCAAATCATAAAGAAGTCAGACTGGAATGTGCCAAAATGCATACTGACAAGCTACAAAGCTTCTGGGAGAATTTCCTTTGGACAGATGAGACAAAACTGGAGCTTTTTTTAAGTCACAACAGCTCTATGTTCACAGACACAAAAATGAAGCATACAAAGAAAAGAACACTGGACCTTCTGTGAAACATGGAGGAGGCTCAGTTATGTTCTGGGGCTGCTTTGCTGCATCTGAAACAGGGTGTCTTCAATCTGTGCAGGTACAATGAAATCTCAAGACTATCAAGACATTCTGGAGTGAAATGTGCTGCCCAGTGTCAGAAAGCTTGGACTCAGTCACAGGTCATGGGTCCTCCAACAGGATAATGACCCAAAACATCCAGCCAAAAACACTCAAGAATGGCTCATAACAAAACATACACTACATTAAAATACCTGATATGAGTTACACGTGGCTACAACCAGTGTCTGAAGCCGCTTGTTTGTTGTGTTTACAACAACCCCACTTCAAATAAACTGAACTATCCTTTTTAAGTAAAATGTAAGCTTTTTAGAGTGAGGGTTTTCTCAGGTGCTGAGGTTTTACCAGGTCATATTTTTAACAAGGCAGAGTCCCTGAAGACAATGATACACCTTGTGACTGATGCCAAGCTGGAACGTGGTAAATCAAGAAAATACTCCTTTATCTCTGAAACTTGAGACCACACCTGCTTGAAATATGTCTGGCCCTCTGATCTGCAGATATGAAGATGGGTGCAGGGAGTGTACCAGGAAATAAACCATAAGAAACATTAATTCACTGCAGTAAGTCAGAAAGAGCAGACGCTTGTCCTCCACCAGAGTTTAGACTCTGCTTCTATCAGAACCAAAAGGAACTTTCCGACACTGAGAGGAGACATGGCTCACCTAGGACACCGAGTGGACCAAGAGAAAATCTGCTGCTCCCTCTGTCTGGATCTACTGAAGGATCCAGTGACTACAACCTGTGGACACAGCTACTGTAGGAGCTGCATCAACAACCACTGGGATACAGAAGCTCAGAGGATGATCTACAGCTGCCCTCAGTGTAGAGAGACTTTCAGGCCGAGGCCTGAGCTAAAGAAAAACACCATGTTAGCAGATTTAGTGGAGGACCTGAAGAAAACTGGACTCCAAGCTGCTCCTGCTGATCACTGCTATGCTGGAGCTGAAGATGTGGCCTGTGATGTCTGCACTGGGAGGAAACTCAAAGCCCAGAAGTCCTGTCTGCAGTGTCTGGTGTCCTACTGCCAGGAACATCTTCAGACTCATTTGGACTTACCTGCCTTTAAGACACACAAGCTGATGGAGCCGTCCAGGAACCTCCAGGAGAACATCTGCTCTGTTCATGGTGAGGTAATGAAGATGTTCTGCCGCACTGATCAGCAGTCCATCTGTCACATCTGTGTGATGGACCAACACAAAGGTCATGACAAGGTCTCGGCTGCAGCAGAGAGGACAGAGAGGCAGAGAGAGCTCCAGGGGAGTCGACAAAACATCCAGCAGAGAATCCAAGACAGAGAGAGAGACGAGAAGCTGCTGCAGCAGGAGGTGGAGGCCATCAACAGCTGTGCTGATAAAGCAGTGGAGAACAGTGAGAAGATCTTCACTGAACTGATCCGTCTACTGGAGCAAAGACGCTCTGAGGTGAAGCAGCAGGTCAGATCCCAGCAGCAGACTGAAGTGAGTCGAGTCAGGGAGCTTCAGGAGAAGCTGGAGCAGGAGATCACTGAGCTGAAGAGGAAGGACCAGGAGCTGGAGAAGCTCTCACACACACAGGACCACAACCAGTTTCTACAGGACTACCCCTCAGTGTCACAACTCAGAGAACCTACAGACTCATCCAGCATCTCTGAACATCCTCTGAGATACTTTGAGGATGTGACAGCAGCTGTGTCAGAGCTCAGAGAGAAACTTCAGGATGTTCTCAGAGGAACATGGACAAACATCTCAAAGACTCAAGTGGATGTTTTACTGTCAGAGTCAAAGCCCAGGACCAGAGCTGAGTTCATCAGATATTCACGAGACATCACACTGGATCCAAACACAGCAAACAAACGACTGTTATTATCTGATGGGAACAGAAAAGTAACATTAATGAGTGAAGATCAGCCTTATTCTGATCACCCAGAGAGATTCACTGATGATTGTCAGGTCCTGAGTAAAGAGAGTCTGACTGGACGTTGTTACTGGGAGGTGGAGATGAGAGGAGAAGTTTATGTAGCAGTCTCATACGAGAGTATCAAGAGATCAGGGGGGTCACATAAATGTTGGTTTGGAGGTAATAACAAATCTTGGTCATTAGTTTGTGCCAGAGACAGTTATGTCTTTATGTACAACAATATCCACACTGATGTCTCAGGTCCTGTGTCCTCCAGAGTAGGAGTGTACCTGGATCACACAGCAGGTATTCTGTCCTTCTACAGTGTCTCTGCAACCATGACTCTGCTTCACAGAGTCCAGACCACCTTCACTGAGCCTCTACATGCTGGACTAGGGTTTTTTTTCTATTCTGTTGGATCCTCTGCTGAGTTGTGTAAACGAAAATAGACATAAGTCAGTTATTTCAGGGACTGTGGGTTAATTTCTGTTTTCATAATTCTTGATTTTATCTCATATTTGCTGCTCAGAGCTGATATCACCTGTCAATCAAATTTGTGGGCGGGACTTTGACATCCTCTCATCTATTCTCAAGTACAGACCTGATCAAAATCTTAAGACCAGGTGAAAAATTGCAAATTGAATATACATTTTGCACATTTGAACCTTAATGGGGTTTTAAATAGAGCTACAATATGCAAAAGCAAGAAGGGGGAGTGTGACCAAAAGCACTTTGAAAAAGTAATTTATTGAAAACAAGTAAACTGAAATAGGTTGTTTATCAGCTGATCAAAAGTTAAAGACCACAGGCTATTAAAGCCAAAATCTGCTCAAAATGTTCATTTTCTGTCAGGCATTCACACGGTCATGCCCTCCTGATGGCTAAAGCTAAGAAGCTTTCTCTTCTTGAACGAGCTGCATAAGCAAGGCCTCTCGCAGCGTGCCATTGCTGCTGAGCTTGAACGCAGTAAGACAGTCATTCTACATTTTTTTGAAAGATCTTGAGTATTATGGAACAAAAAAGTCAAGTGGTAGACCCAAAAAAAATTACACCTGCACTGAGCCGGAGGATCCGATTGGCTGTCCGTCAAGACACAGGGCGGTCCTCGACCCAAATTAAGGCCCTTACTGGTGCCGACTGCAGCGCAATAACCATCAGACGGCATCTGTGGGAAAAGGGTTTCAAAAACAAAAAACAAATTCAAAGACCTCGTCTCCTTCAACGCCACAAAACTGCCCGTTTAGACTTTGTCAGGGAGCATCAAACATGGGACATTGACGGTCCAGATGGCTCCAACGTTACAGCCATGACAAGGAGATCCCACCTGAGATGTTTTCTACCCAGCACAGTGGAGGGGGTCCATCATGATCTGCTTTTTCATTCAGTGAACACTGGAGCTTCAGGTGGTGCAGGGTCGTCAAACGGCGGCTGGTTACGTGCAGATGTTGCAGAGGGCATCCCTCATGACTGAGGGCCCTCGTCTGTGTGGTAACAGCTGGGTTTTTCAACAGGACAACGCTGCAGTTCACAATGCTCGCTTGACCAAGGACTTCTTCAGGGAGAATAACATCACTCTTTTGGACCATCCCGCATGTTCCCCTGATTTCAATCCCATAGAGAACATTTGGGGATGGATGACAAGGGAAGTTTATAAAAATGGCTGTCAGTTCTAGACAGTTGATGCCCTTCATGAAGCCATCTTCACCACTTGGAGCAATGTTCCCAAAAGCTTCCTGGAAACACTCACATCAAGCATGCCCAAACGAAGTTTTGAAGTGAATAACAAGAACGGTGGAGCTACTCATCACTGAGTCCTACTGAGAAAAATTTTGTTCTGGTTTGGAGAGTTTTTTGTAATTTTTTGAGCGATGGTCTTAAACTTTTGATCAGCTGATAAACAGCCTATTTCAGTTTATTTGTTGTTTTCAATAAATTACTTTTTCAAAGTGCTTTTTGTCAGACACCCCCTTCTTGCTTTTGCATATTGTAGCTCTACTTAAAACCTCATTAAGGTCCAAATGTGCAAAATGCAAATTCTAGCAATCTTTCAACTGGTCTTAAGATTTTGATCAGGTCTGTATTTAATCACATAAAAATAGTGATAATATGATGTCTAAATGTTGATTAAAGTATGACAGAGGACCTCTCATGTGAGCCCTTTGCAATTTAACATCCTGTTTTTTATCTTTAACATAAAAATGATCATATTTAAAGCTTTGAACAGATGTGACTTTATGTGTTTATTGGTATGTTAAACAACCCATATTATGATTATAAAAGTAGAACTTTTGATTCAAATTAATTTTCTTTTCCTTTATTTCATATTTGTTGTCTGATCAATATAATCTACAAAACTAATTAGTAGTACAGTATGTTAGGATACCTTTTTGTACTTTTTATTATTTAAGACCATAACCAGGAAACAAATATAAGATTTAACTCTGCATATTATCTTTACATGCTGTTTAAGGAATTGTCTGCAGTTATTGATTTTTCCCACCATGTTTTTCTTTTTATCTTATCATATTTAATTGTTATATTTTTTCTCAGTGTTGTCTGAACTTATGTGTGACATCTGATCTGATGAATTCATTTCTGAAGTTTTTTCAGACCTTAAACTGTGGGTGGATATGTTTGGTTTAGCCTGTTAAATGGAAAATATGTAGACCTTGGTTGTTTGAGTTAGATTGAACTCCATGCTCTAGTTTGAACCTAAAAAGAAAGGTGCTGAGAGGTTTTCATTCAGTTTGAGGTTGTTTTGAGGTTGTTTACCAGAGTGTGAATGATCCTTGTGTTTAGGCCTTGCAAAGGTTTCTTATAGGGGAAAGGCTCCATCTTTACCTTTTGACCCTGACTGGTGCATAAAAAGCCCGACAAACACCACTCCAAAGGGTTCAAGTTTTGTTTTTGAGCCTCTTGGCCTCTCTCCTGAAAACTTTTGAAAGGCCTAAGGATCTTTGTCTTTGAATCTGATGATCATTTTTTGATGCTGTTATTTTATTCTTATTTCAGTGTAAACTTTTGATCTGGTTTTGAGTTTGGTATAAAAAAAAGAAAGTTTTGTTCATTTAAGTAACTTTCAAATAAATGTTTAAACTTCTGGAGAGAGTTTTGACTGAATTTGTCTTTTACTATTTAGATGGTGTACAGCAGCGGTCGGCAACTAACAGTCCAAGGGCCAAAACTGGCCCGTCTCCTTTAATATCTGGCTGGCTAGACGAAATAAATTGAAAATCTGATTTAAAAGGGGCAGGGACGTGCTGGCCATCGGGGAAACCAGGAAAGCTCCCTAACGGCCGGCACACCTAGATGGTCGGCGACCACAGTGCGCACCACTGAAAATATCAATCAGCAGACGCCCCCAGTTGGACAAACACAAGCCAACGGGATCACGAACATAATGGCCGCACAGCTGACAAAATTAGACGGCTGGCGGCCTCAGCGCAGTAGCTTGTGTTAGTCTGACTGGGGGAGCTGTAAATATGAATCAGCACCACTATCACCCCCCCCACCCCCCCACACACACACACACACACACACACACACACGCTCCCCCACTCTGATGAATGACATTCAGACAGTCTGGTCTAAAAAAATCCTGGGCTGATTTTCAGCCCCAGCATGTCCCTGAAAAGGACTATTTAAAAAAATGGTATTTATAAAACAACAATCATAGCCTAATCCTGAAAATCTGTTTTTAATAAATCTTTATTAAAGTTTGGCTCAAAGGAGTGGTTATTTTCAAAATGGAAATTACTGACATTTTTATTAAATGTGTGGAGGAAAAATATAGTTGGCTATGGCACATTTATAATGACTTAAAAGACAGTCAAGTCGCTGATTAGAGACAGCAGCTTTATAATCAACAAGTTATTATAAGCAGTTTTATAAAGCAGCCACAGTGGAGCTAAAGCAGTAATAACACACTAATAGTCTGAGAAATAAAGACAAATTACTTTCTTAAATTAGCCTACATTTTGTATTCACATGATAGAAAAGTAGCCTATAGATAAGGGAAAAGGTTTTTTTTTTTTAAAAAAAAGAGAGAGAGAGAGAGAGAGAGAGAGAAAATATGTTTCTTACTGATGTGATGTTTTGACCCACCATTCAGTTGCTCGGAAAAATTTGGGCCCAAGGCCAAACTTACCTGCCAGCCCCTGGTCTACAGTTAGTTCATTTCCTTACAATTACACTCACTCCACACAACTTCAGAGAACCATCCAGATGGACGTCCTTAACATCCACACCATGGCGTCCAAGAATCCAAGTGAGGAAGGGTTAACAGTTAGCTTTGCCCCCGGGGCCTGTTTCAACTGGCAGGCCTCAGAGGGTCTTAAATTAAAAAAAATGTGTATTTAAGACAAATAGGCTGAATAAGTGCTACATACTATCCTTGGTGTTATCAAACAATTATTAAAATAGTTAAAATATTTGAATTACTGTCAGAAATATCTTTCCTGTTGGTGTTTTTCATTTTTTTTATCAGAGCAAATTCAGCATGGGTCAGCTCTGTGATGTGGAGCCCAGAGTTTGGCAGGAAGTGAACTGAGGACCAGGAAAATTAAATTACTGTTGTTAAAGGATAAAATCCCTGAAATGAGATTTGTGACGAAATTCTCTTGGGTTAAATGAGATGGTGCCACTGAATGCCATTACCCCACTTTCAGGTGAAATCTGCACAAAGCTGGAACCCCCCCTCCCAGTTTCTGAAACAGTTTTGAAAATATGGGGTGTACCCAAATAGTCTTTTTTTCCCCCTTGTCTGCATTATCTTTTCAGCTGAGCACTGTGTCCGGTGGCAGCGTTGGAGAGACCAATCCATTTTTTTCTAGCAGTGAGAGATAAGTAAATATTATTCACTGCTACAGTGACCATCACCAGCCCTCCCTGTAGGCTATCATATCAAACTTTATTTAACACCTGATGTGAGCTGACTGGAGGGCCGTGCCACACCACAGTGTGAAAGAAGGGGAAATAGTGACAGACAGGACAAGACAAGACAACAGAAAGGAGGACAAACAGGTAGTGTAAATATTTTGAGATAGCAGTCCAAGTGCTGTGCTGATTTTAGTCCATACCGGAAGTAAAGGCTGCAAGGAACCAGGGACACCAGAGATGTGGGAGTTGATTGTAGGGGGCGAATAGTCCTTTTTTGATAAGGAACCTTCCTTACTGATGAAATAACCCGGAAGTATTTAAGTGTCGGCCATGATAAGTGCTGGGAGAATTCTCCAAAAGTTAAGGAAAGGGTCTTGCTTCCTTTAATATCTTGTTTCGCTTAGGAAACACTGGACCATCCTTTTCAAAAGGAACGGAGAAGAAACGCTCCATAATGCCTTGCAACACGTGATGTGTATAAATACGGCTCCTGCCAAAGTTACGGAAACTTACGATGGAGAAGGGACAGAACGATGACGCCTAATAACATTAATTAAAAAAACAATCAATAAAAGAAGGACAAATGACGACTTTGACAATACTCCAAATATAATACATTCAAACAATGTTCATGATGATATATGTGAATGAAACAGAGGGAATAGTGCTTCTGATGGTCTGCTGTATTATCAGGCTTCAGATTGTCAGTGTCTGCCAAAGATGTCAACACTTATAGATGCTCTCATGAACCTCACAGCTGTGAGCAGGAAACACACACTGCATGACCGAAGACAAAACACCATCACAGGTAAATCCTCTAATCAGGGATTGTTAATGTTAACTGGTGAAGACACGAAGAAAATGGTAACATTGTAGTTTGTCATGGCTTACCTACATCACAAGTAATCGTCGTCACATATATGTGACACCAAAGTGAAAGCGCAGTCGAATTCCTCTTTGGCTGCAGTTCTTCTTTCCTCTCGTCTTTTTCCTCCTTCCCTTGTCCCTGTGACGTTTTTTATCGGGGTTAAGGTAAAGTGGATAGGACAAGACTTAGGAAGGACTATTCGGATCCACCCTCGGATTCCTCTGTTTGATGTTTTACCCCTGTTTTCTTTTCTGTGCTGATTTAGATGCCTTATTATCTGCTCCAGAAACTTTTCATCTCACTCCAGCAATGCACAGCCAGTCACCTTCATCTGTTAGACAATCAGCCACCTGCTCTGACCAGAGGAAAATGCATGTTAGCTGACCCATAACGGTGCTTAGTTCATTCAGATGATAGTGTAGACGTGAGTGTAGAGCAGGAGAACATCTCAAAGTGACATCACTGTGACGGCACACTGACCTCCTGACCTCGGGGTTTGAGATCTGTTCATCTATCGACAGAAAGCACAACAGTAAATGAACCTAAACGGTATTGATTTTTACTTAAACACCCTCTTATTATCTTTGTGCTGCTCAGTCAATCAGAGACGGATCAATCTGCAGCCCACCGCTCATGAATATAAAACAATCAATTACCAGAGATGAGCAATCTGGGGAAAGAATAAATCAGCCTGGCCCTCCAGAAGTCACACAACATTCATCACATGGAAAAATGATCTTTACTGCATCAAAGTGTGAGGTTTGTTGTTGCTGTGGTGTTAGCATTCCTTGGTTTTAAGTGTTGATAATACATGTGTTTATCTCTCATCACTCTCTCCCTCTCTTTATTTATCTTTATTCCTTTTTGTTTGCGCTCATCTCTGGTTGTCTTGGTTTGGACCAGCTGCTGCTGTGGACCTGCAGAGCTTCAATAACTACAATGACAGTTTCCTTTAGCCCTATTCATTATCATTTCAGTCCTTGATATTACCTAAGAGAGATCAACTAAATCAAATCCATGGTGGTTCCTGTTAAGCTGCAATAAATGCATGATCCAGTTAGTCTACAAATCACAAAAAATAATCATTGACAAGTTGATTATCAAAATAGTTGTTTGTGTGCTCTACTAGTGCAATAAATTTTTGCACTCGTAGTAGCAGACTGTTTTTATTCTCCTTGTAGTAGGGCGATTATAAGCAAATCAGGGCTTATTTTACTTGAACTGGTTGCAAATACAGCACTTATTGAAAGTTTAAAGGGTGATTAACAGCTGTTTGTCCAAAACTTTTGCACCCTGATTGGTTGTATTATTTTCGAAAGTCAATAGGAAGCCTGAATTTGCTGTTCCCTGCCCTTTTATTAGCACATAAGGCTTAATAGTAGTACTAGTGGCACTTTATGCTTCACTAGTAAAGTCTACTCATCAATAGTTTGCCAAAATTAAGTACATGTACTCCAAATTTGACTACTTGTAGAACTAAACTACGGCTAACATCACTGGTATCGATTTCATGCTCAAATGTCTTTCAATAGGTGTCAGCATCTTGTCCAAACACACACTTTACGCAGCAATGGGACGTGTTGCAGAAAAGAAAAACATCCTTTCTATTTCAGTGAAGCATCTCTGAAACCCGACCCTCTCCTCGCACTTTGTCTGCCATCAGGGCTACACTGAACAGCCATTACCAAGCTTTCAAAGTTCTCCACATCTAAAAGCCCTCTTCCCCGCATCGACCTAGTTTTCTTTTCCCCTAACAGTCCGTGTCCTGCCGTTTTGATTGACAGGCCATGAGTCCGCTCGTTCAGGGTGTCTGCAGTCTGCCAATTAAAGCTGAGGGGAGCAGGGACAAAAGTGGAGCAGGTAGGTCTATGATTAGATCCAGACGGGGAGCTTTAACCTCTGTGAGGTGACTTAGAAAGAACTTTAGCTGACAAACAGTCCTCCAGAGCCAAAGCCCAGAGCGTCGAGTGTCAAAGTGGAAATTAAAACATGAACATCAGGCTGACGTTTTGGACAAAGACACAGATGTTCATCGCCTTTGAAACTTTCAATAAGTGTTGCAGGATTTTTTTTTTTACTGAAAGAAGCACTAGGTTGATAAAAACAAGCCCAAAACAAGTGAGCTCCAGCTCTTTTTCCAACACGATATATTTGTAGCACCTCTTTTCCTGACCGAAATGGGCAGATGAGACACTAACGTCACCTAGGTTCATGAGGAGTAAGCACCTTAATGATCCACAAAAGTGAATAGTGTTGCTATGAATTTATAACAATTATAATGCATAAACAGCACCTATGAATGAGTAAAGCAATGCAGTATAAAAATAAAACAAAACAGAGCTCTGTCAAAATAACAAACAAAATCAAAACAACTTAAAGTTGGGCTCTCCAACTCTGATGCTCCTTTTAGCAATGGAGATATCATTGCAATTAAGTTCAGTTCTACATGTCCTATGTCAGTGTCAGCTGCGCTCGCATCACTATGTTCATCAGAATTTCTTGTAGTACAACAACCACAACAAAAACAACCAATACAAAAAGTGGAGAGTTGCAAGTTATTCTTTTTTTTAACATGAGACCTCATTAACTTCTTTCTTCATAAGTATATTTTATAACGCATATCCATAGACTGTGGAAATACTCAAAATAACAATGAAATAAATTATCATAGCAATCAGTTCTTATAATCACAAAAATAAATGAATTACTGTTCATGTACTTCACTTTATCATGGTAACTTAGAGAAATAAATGACTTATTTATCCTTTTTCTACAGTATTTACTCCTTTTTTAATCAGCTTTTAAACCTTTTGTTTTAGCTCCTTCAAAGAGATTTTTCATATTATACTCTTTAAACATGAAAATTAATAAAGTTTTCTTTGTAATTTAACGTCAGAAGAGCTTTTTGTGTCAACATTTCTGCTATGTACTAAAAAAATTGTGACTTAAATCCATGAAAACGAAGTGCTTTAATATGAACAAAAAAGTTGAAATGCCCCTTTATGGTTTTAACAACATGGTCTGGGCTGCCTCTCTAAGCAACATTATCATTTAGCTTAGCGATTAGCATCAGCTAGCATTAGCTGTAGCATTAGGACAGCAAACCCCCAACATTAACCCTATAAAGCCAATTTTACCATATTTGATACATACTTTTATAATGCCTCTATCTACTTAAAGCTATGGTCTACGATTTGGAAGCTTTGTGAATCTTAATAACACTGTTTATGAGGCTGTTATGGTCCTATGGTCCTATCTACACAGTATAAAGACCAAAGAGAACGAAAAAAATCCATTCAGTATATCCGCTGAAAAGCTGCATACTAGCTGACCAATCAAGCCTAAGAACCTGCAACTATTAATTGGTCCGTGAGTTAGTCCATGAGTCCATCCAATCCCCTGTCTCCCTCACTACGCAGCATCTTGCCCATGGTCCCGCCTCCTCCCCTCTACCTCCGGTGAGCAGCTAGCAGCGTTAGCTACTGAACTATCATGGAGCCGGAAAAGCCTAGCGCCGAACCCGGGAATCCGCCTCCCTCTCCCGCGGGCCCAACGGAGCTCTGCCCGCGGGTTGAGGCCTGTTAGCGGGCTAACGGCTAACGAATAGCCTCAGCCGGCCGTCAGACCTTCAGCATCGGCCGTTTCGCCCCTGGTTGATCAGGTAATGGCTTTGTTTACTACAGTGTGAGATGTCTGCTGAATTACTCTGGTTAGTCTGTGCCTGTACGGGCTAATAACTTGTAGGGGAGCGGGTTAGCCTGTTAGCCGCTAATCGTTAGCACTGTAAGCTGAGCTGGGGAGGACAGGCTGAGAAAGATTAATCCTCCCCCACACTCGGCTCCGCTCTGGCGGCGCCAGACCCGCATTGCCGCCGGTCCAGTTGAAATGGCTACTGCTGTGTGTTATAAGGGAGATGTCTGTCGTGTTTGATACTTTCAGTTGAGCTGAGCTGTTTTTGATTGAGTTTGCTGCTGATATATTGTGCTAGTCGCTCATAGCTCTGCCGGAGGGGGCTTATATGAGGCGACACGAGCTGAGGGTGGGACCTTGGAACACGGAGGGGAGAGGTGAGGGAAGGAGGGGCAGGCTGCGGTTTCAAATCGTAGACCACAGCTTTAATATGATCAACAAATTACAATAAAACCATCTGTATACAATCAGATAAATGGTAAAAATGTCCTCAAATGGATTATCAGTTTCCAAAAACACCTAATGTATCAAATGAGATACGAAAAATCTATATGTTGAATTTTATGGACATTTTGATTTTTATGGATTTTTGCAGAAAGTGAAACAAACATTTCAGCTCTAAAAAATTAGAATTTTCTGACTATAATCTATGGTCTTGGGCCTTATAGGGTTAATGACCTGTTAGCATTAGCATCCCGTGCTAATGATTAGCATTTAATATTTGCATTTGCGATCTTTTTAAACCATTTAAACTACGCAACAGTGCACACTGAAGTGCAGTTTTAACATTGGAATACCCTTTCATAACTCTATTTGGTTTAATAGTAACAATATTTGCTCTTAAATAGCTTATATAGGCTATTTTCTCCTTACTGTGGTTAGCAACACAGCGGATTAGCATTCAACAAGTAGGTGGTTAAACTCACCGGAGTTTATTCTGTCATGAATAACTCAATAGAAGTTATCTCCCTCTGGTGCACAGCTTGTTTTCTGATAAGATAACAACTTATTAACACCAACTTAATTTTTGAATTATGAAGACTTACTCTGCAGCGAGCAGTTACAGGAAGTGACATCACATTCAGAGAGTGACTGCAGTTATAACTTTTAACTTCTTTCTAATAGTATTTTATATTCTGAATTCAAGGGGAAAAATCTATGTGCTATTGTTAATCTTTATATTTTATTAGGTAACCTTCACATTCATGACCCCAAGTTTCAAAAAGCTACTCCATTATTTACATCTTTCTCGATTGAGGTTGATCATTATTTTAAGTCTCTTACATTAATAACTAATAAGAAATAATGAAAATGATTTATATTTATGCACTTATTCAAACAAATAAACGGTCAAAAATCATTTTCATTTCACACAGAAGTCTGCCGCACAAGTTTTGTTCTTGTTTATTTTATTTTCTTGTCTGTATGTTATTGTCAACAATGATTTTGTATATTATCCTACATTTGTAAACACATGCACTGATATTGCTATTAAAATATGTACTGGAATGACTGACTGTTCTTGATCTTTGTATATTGCAAACTTTAAATAAATAAATAACTTTCTTCTTATGCATCTATGCTTGTGTCAAGGAGAAAATATAAAACTGTTTATGTAAATGGCAAAGGTGTTTAGTAGCTCTTTGTTTAATATGAGTCATGTTTTTTTAAAAGAGATTTTCTACATAAAATTTGGACAGTCAAAGCTTGGTAACACTTTAGAGGTCCACAAATTTCATCACACTTAGGTAATAACTAGACAACATTTTTTCCTATTTCTTTGAAATTAGCCCCGGAATTTCATGGGAATTTGGTGAAAATTAGCACATGACTTCTTTAAAATAATGTCCAAATTTATTGTTGCAAGTCAGAATTGGTAGGTTACTGTTTTATTCCAGTTTCTGTGAAATTTACTCCAAATTGTAAGGTAAGAAGGTGACGATTAGCAAATAATTTATTTGAAATCAAATCATAGGCCCACCACAAAATGTTTTGTGATGGGCCTATGATTATAGGCCTCATCATAAAGGTATATCATTCATCTCTATTTTGCATGTGATCTCAGTTATGCATATCAACAAACTCAGTACTAAAGAACTTGGTGAAATTAATAACAAATAGCTAACTATCAACTGCTTATTGGGAAATTGAATTATTCACTTAACATTTCAAAGCTAATTATCACAGGAAACAATGAACATAACTTCTGTTTTCGAGAACTAAGCAGCTATTTATCACCTGCTTCTCTGGAAATAGCAGAAATGTTGGGATACTTCTAAAAACATTTTGTGGTGGGTTGTGATTTAATTTCAAATAAATTATTTGCTAATCGTCACCTTCTTACCTTGCAATTTGGAGTAAATTTCAAAGAAACTAGAATAAAGCAGTAACCTACCAATTCTGACTTGCAACAATAAATCTGGACTTTTTTTTAAAGAAGTGATGTGCTAATTTTCACCAAATTCTCATGAAATTCAAAGAAATAGAAAAAAACTTTGTCTAATTATTACCTTAGTGCGAGGAAATTTGCGGACCTCTAAAGTAAAGTGTAACCCAAAGCTTTACAGAAACCACATTTTGCTCTGAAATTACAAACCCTTTTCCACTGCTGACCCTCCTTTTGTTGGTACGAAGCACCCGGACTGGCCCCCTTTTCCTTTGGTTCTCCACCTCATGATGGAGATCCTCTGCATGTAGACCCTGTGATATAAAAAAACATGCCTTCTGAAGTCCGTCTAACCAGCCACATCATCTTCTGTCAACATTCGTCCTTCCTTTCTCTGGAGCGGTGGTGATTGCAGAGACTGTTATTGTCAAAATATTGGAGCACAGAGAACATGAGTGTTTCCACTGCAGAGGAACATCATCCTCTCTTCTCAGCGTCACTGACATTATCTGTTAGCCCGGGGAACGTATGATGAAAAAACCCCATCAGCCTCAGCGGTATGGCTGCATGATTACATAACCACTTTGATATCAGAAACACATCACAGGGCAAAGTTAACCCTCGGGCCAAAACAATCCAACGTTTCACAGTATATGTTCTCGTCCTGGAGCTCCGAGAAGGTTCCTCTCCTCCCAGAGCTCCAGTCGGTCTGTGACACCATCAGAGCCGAGGACCTCCTCATCTGATATGTGACGTTTCCCTGCAGTGTGGCACGAAGCCCAGAGGCCCCGGGAGCTCTGATATCTGACAGGAGGAGAACTGGGGAGGTCTCTGGTTGAACCAAACTGGCATCTTCGCTTTCATCAGAGGAAGATCGAAGCTAAGGGGAAGGAGGAGACCTGCGTTTGTTTCCACTGTTTCTTAACAAAGTAATTCTTTTCCTGCAATTGATGTTTGTATTTTTTTTAGCTTATTTATTGCCACCAAATCCCTGCCATCAAGTGAAGGAACAGCTGCAAGTGAAGGAAACACGATCAAGGCTTACTGCTCCAGACTGTACTGGAATGATGCAGAAGATGCTTATATACAGATCCAAACATACAAGAGTGATAACTGACATAAGGAATCTGATACATTTCTAACACTCTCACTTTTTAAGGTGTTGTAGGCACTACTTGTGGAATCAGTGGCTGTGTCCGAAATGGCATATCAACGTACTACATACTACAAACTCATTTGTATATACTGTATACTACATACTATAAGTATGATAGGAATGCCAACCGTTCACACTGTAGTATACTACTAAGTTTCCCATGATGCATTTCAAAGCATCTACGACAAAAATCAGAAGCACTCCAGGCTATCAAATATCTCTGTTGATTGGCCACATGGGAAAGTGCAGAGAGCATTTTAGGCGAGAAAGTCATCACGTAGAATACCAAAATGTAGTCATTTGAGCCATAAAACGCACGGATACAAATTTAATTTTGGCATTTCAGACATTCTGCTATGTGTGCCATTATGCTATTGAAGAAACTTCCGGTCAGCTCCAAAACAAGAGCCCAATTTACAAAAGCGTTAAAGAACTAAAAGGAGATAATAAAGTATGCTTTTATTTTGAAAATGGGAAGTTTGCAAGTGGCCGACTTTTAGCTGAATGCCGGTCGGTCTTGCATGGCGCAATGCATTATGGGGTGTTTGAGTGTGACTAGTATGTCCACCTCGTATACTGAAATTTTTTTTCGATATGGTATACATCCGGGTATTTCTCGCACACTCAGTGTTTTCATACCATCTAAATTACATCTTAAGACACACTTTTTAGACTTCCTTTTACATGATCCTGTTATTGCTCACATACTTGTGTATCATTACCTATGAGGGGAGACCGGGGGCATATCGTCACACTTTTTACATTCATATATATATCTTGGAATCAAAACATCATATACAAAAAATACGTACCAGATGAAAGACCAAAGTCTCAGGTATATATTTTGAATTCATGTCATTTTCATATCTTGTGTCAGTGCAGAGTTAAAAGCAATCTAATGGAGATTGTCACCAAGTTGCCACACTATGTGGGGCAAGACGTCACACTGGATTTTGCAACCAATAAAATAAGTTGCCCCATACGGCCACGTTTGCTAATACTAGCTCTATCTTACAGCTAGGTTAAATCAGAACAATGACTGGATGCCTGAATATCTACTTGGACAAGTCCACATGTATACCTGCAAGGATTTTTATCTGAATGAAGCTAATTTAAAAACAATATAGAGTTAATATTTTTTACTTTGGGTAGTGGAAAATGGTTAAACAGTGCTCATCTCAACCTAGAATGTGTTGTCCTCTTCTCACTCAGTCCATGAGACCTGACCATGCAAAGGAAGAAAACTAGTACTCCACTTTTTAGTTGCGCCCTTTGGTGGAGAAGATAAATACAGTGTGACAACGTACCCTTGTGACAACTATCCCTGGTCTCCCCTACTTACCAACTACATAGTTATTTTACAGTTACCTATTTAACTATTTTTAAGCTCCTCTGTTCTTACTATTCTCTCCAGTTTCTCACAGTTTTAATCCTGTTTTTACTATCTTTTCTCGTTTTCATATAATTCTTATTTTATTCTTATTTAAGTCTTTTATTTTATGTATTAATTTTGTTCTTTTACCCGTTCTCTTTCTACCCTCTTCTTTTCCGTCTTCCTGATGTGATGTCGTCAACTATCAACTGTCATAAATGCATCTATTGATCTATAAATCAATCAATCTATCAATCAAACTTTATTTATATAGCATTTTTCCTACAACGTATGTAGCTCAAAGTGCTTGCAGCAAAGAAAACAAGAGGAAAGAATAGAGGTAAAAAAAAACAATTCCAAACTAGGCACCTGTCAGGGCAGCACAGTGTTGGATTGGAAAAAAAACACCTCAACATATGAGACAACAAACACAGCACATAGGGTGGGGGGTGGGCAGCCAGCTGGGGCGTTGATTCAAAGGGAGACTGTGACCTTGTCTTAGCTCAGACCTCACAAAGTCTCTATTGTCCGATACGATGACTGTACGGCCTTGAGAGAAATCTATGAGCTATTTATTGTCCTGTTGTCTCCTTGTAATTTTACACAAAATGAAATGCCTTCTTCATCAACGTTATTCTTCCGTACGTGTTGTAGATTACTTTTAACTGTTTCCAGCTCACCAGTTTGTTCTTTTCCTTCCTTTTTTGTTGCTTTAGTTAGCATGTGCTTTGTCCTTTGACGTTTTTGGTCTATGTTTGACCTGACTGATTTTATTGTTAAAGCAGTAAAGATCTGTTTTTAAAGATGCTATATACAGTAAATAAAGGAATTCTCTTCAGAAATGACCAAAAAGAAAGGTAAATTCCCAACATTAAAATATGTGACCAATCTTCTCTGAGTGATATTTGTGTTTCTGCTCTTCCTCCCTTTGTGGGGGTGTGGTTTCCTGACCCTGGATCACACCTGTCTCTCATCTCCACACTCACCTCACCTTTTATCAGCCCCTCACAGACTCGACTTGGCTGCCACATGATTCCCACAATCATAGTGGTATTGTGGCTGTCTCGTCTGCTTCAGTCTTTGAGGGATCATTATTTTGAATTGTGCTTGTGATTTTTTTGTGTTTGAACCCCATACTTACCTGTGCGTCTCCTCTTTTTGCAGTGTTCTGCAAACCATCTGCCCTCACTATCCCCACACTCTTCATCCGCTCTCTGTTGTAATCTTGGGCTGCAGTCCTTTTTGAGTAGGAAAGTTCCTAACTGAGTGAAATGATCCAGAAGTAGTTCATGATCAGAGCTGTTAAATGCATAGGAAAGGTGGCTCAATGCTTCCTTTAATATCTCCTTTAGCATAGGATACATCAGACAATCCTTTACGAAAGGAGGGGAGATTGTTCTGCCCCACAATTCTCTGCAGCAACAGCTTTTATAAACAGAGTGTTATCGACTGCTTCCAAATTCAACCGAATAATAAGCAAATCACACAGACCATGTGAGTTACCACTGCTGTTCATCCTTTCTAAAGTTTGCCAAAACCTGCCTTAACTCTCCAGCAGTCTGATTCTCTGAAGAGAGCAGGATATGAGACATTTGATGTTGATTATATTTTAAACTTGGTTCAATATTAATAATTTGTACACTATTAGATTTTGGTCCTTTCCTTCATTCAGTTCATTATTTTCATGCACTGATTGGTGTTCATGTTGATAATGAGAGGGCAGATTTATTTAAGTCCACACTTCAACATCGATTATGCGGATGTAATTTTTACCAGGTTATTATGTTCAAATTGTCTAAAGGAACAACATTGTCATGATACACGAGCACTCCTAAGATGAGCCTTTTGTAGTCCATCTTTGGAAAATTGTAGTTTTACCGCAGCAGTAACATCCACCGTCATATGATGACGTAGCGTAGTGAAAGTGTAGTCGGATTCTCTCTGCACAGCAGGTTTCCTTTCCTAAGTCCTTCTGAATTCTCCTTTCTCCTTAACCTCACGGCATCCTCCATTGGGGTTAAGGAAAAGTGGTAAGGAAAGGACTTAAGGAAAGGACTTAGGAGGTGACTGTCCAACTGTGACGTTGGACTCCTCAACTTCCCTGCCACCTTTGCCCTGATCCCAAAGCCCCCTCTTTCTCCTGGTCCTCTCCCTTTAATAAAAGTGTGAGTTGTTGCACCTTGACTTAGTTTGCATTTTTCCCTTGGAACAATTTGAAATCTCTGGGATATTTCCCTAACAACATAGACATGTTGTTGCACATCTAAATGAATTGACAGTCTTGATCAAGCAAAAGTTGCTCAGTCAGTTCATCCTAAATAGTTTTTTTATAAGTTTATTGCCTGTAAACTCCTTGTATCAACGAAAAAAGTATGACGTTTAAAAAGTGTCGATCTCACGTGAATCCTGGAGGTCAGTATTCTTGATGGGAAGACGGGCTACGACCGAGGACAAGACCCACGCTAAAGACCCAGGCCTCAAAATATATGGGCTCTAATTTTGTGGCGCAGCGCAGGGGGCGCAAGCCTGGCACACCCCGCGCAGTGTTAATTTCGTCCAGCGCACCGCCGTGCGTTGCCAATTTGAAAATTTGGTAGACCGTCTGTGCAGAGATGGGTGTGACAGCGCACCAAGGGGAGTTGATGGCGCACCAGGGGGAGGTGTCGACAGATTCGAGTGGTGCAGTGACAATTTCGTGCCAAAAAACTGTGCGGAAGGTGCGCTGAAAGCTCGCCAGCTCCAACCTGGTCTACCTTCAGCGCAGGGCGAAGCGCACCCTCCGCAGCTGTAATTTGGTGACAAGTGCACATGTGCGCACGCGTCAGAGGCAGGTTTCCAGAGTGTCAGGCACATTTCAATGCAATAAACAATCACAGCAATCACTATTTAATGTGACCGTCTGAACCAGCATATACATTTGTATCTATATTAACTGTCCCGTCACATCTGATGTCGGATTAAAGCCGTTTGTCATAATGGAAACATAACCTGACGGCAGCTGAAAGTTTGATGCACATCTTACAAGTCAACAATAAACAGCCTTAACATCTGATACTGAGTATATATCTGGCTTCTCTCATTTCATTAAATTCAAAGAAAAGAGGGAGAAAAAAGACGAAGAAAAAGAGAGAAAATAAATGTATGTCACTCAGGATGTACCTGTGATTTCCCATATTCCTCTATTTTAGTCTTTATTTTTAACGTGCCCTAAAAAGATGGAGTACATTATTACAAGGAGGATGAGGCGGAGACACCAGGAGAGTATACAGTATATCACTAAAGGCTCTGCTATTTGACGATGACAAACCAGGAGTGCAGGTGGATCACAAGTATCATGAATGGATAAGCCAGTGGGTGTGTAACTGTCTCTTATTTTTTTTACTCCTATTAATGACAAAGGAACAGATTACATCTGTCCCGGGAGCTGGCCCACACGGTGACGCGCCCCGCTGTCCATTCTCCTGCTGAAGGGACAGCGGCTCTGACCGTCTCCACGGCTGGGTCTTTCCAGCACACTGTTTCCGCGGTGGCGGGGATAATTCAGACCAATCAGACGCTGCGCCTCGGCTGCAGCGCATTTAAAGGCGAGGAGAGGCGCTCATTTGATTGGTGAAGACAGCGATCGGCTGTGTTAATCCCACTCACGTCTATTCTCCTCCTACTCTGACATTAGAGCGGAGAGGCAGAGACGTGGATGCGGACGCGCTCCTCTGCGCCCCTCTGCGCCTTGAGTACGCCTCTCTTCAAAATTAGAGCCCTATGACTTTAAGGCAGCCTTTGAGTGTAAAGTCACAGGATTATGAGATATATAAAATCTGCTGAAAGTGTTTTTACATGCATTTTGTGACTCAATCAAGTTTTATTTTTGTTGCCATCTTCTGTTAAAAACCTTCTTTCGTGCTGATGCTGGAGCGTGAGGCAGCAGATCTGTGTGATGACTCATCCGGAGTGCCCTCCAGCTGCTAAAGGTGGAGCCATTTCAAAGTTTTTCTGTTAATTGAACCCAGATCTGAAGTTTTGACAGCTCCAGACTGTCAGCTTTGAACAGGTGGAAAGTTAGCGAGGTTCGCTCAGCGGGAGAATGAGTAAACGTCTCTTAAACAACGCACACACTCTGGCACGGTGGCAGCGTCGCAGCGGGGGGTCGATGAGTCATGGCTTTAGCTTTCATACAGGCGGTGCATCAATCACACGCTGCTGATGGGAGCAGATGGCGCTGGCTGCTCAACCTGTATGCAGAAATGTGTGTGTGTGTGTGTTTGGACTGATGCACACAGCGGCGAAGAGGCCGCCCAAGCGCTGACGCACACACAGACTGTTGATCTGGTGCCAGGAGAGCGAGCTGATCCAAAGGTGAGACAAGAGAAGTAGAGAAGAGGACGAGAGGTGTGGGGCCTGATGAGAAATGTTTGACTCATCAGAGGAGCAGGTAAATGAGATGATGATGATGATGATGATGATGATGAGGGAGGATGAAGGCCTCAGGCCATGATGGTGACAGAGGTGCTGAATCAGAATATAAACAGACTCCACTCTTCCTGTGACTCAGACTTTGTCCACACAAGTGTTTCACAAACTGAGGCCTGAAACTTCACCCTCTGGGCTTCTGGCATCAACAAGATCTTTTTTGCCAGGGAGCTGCTGGTTAGTTTCTCTCTTTTGGACCATTTTTTGGAGATGGAAGTGCATGACAATCGAAGTTGATCAGTAGTTTCTGAAGTTCTTAGACCCTCCATGCTACGTTTAGAGCTGCTCGAGTTTGTAGCTCACTGTTTCTCAACCCTGGGGTTGGGAACCTACATGGGGTCACCTGGAATTCAGATGGGGTCCCCTGAAATGTCTGGTAATTGATTAAAAAAAAATTAGGCTACTGATGAAAATACTTTTTTTTAAATGTATGTTTTGGGCATTTTGTGCCTTTACTGATAGGAGAAAGATAGTGGATAGGCTTGTGAAAGGGGAAGACACTTTTCAAACTGGCCACAGGCTGGATTCGAACCCGGACCGGCAGAAGCAAGTACACATGCATGGTTACTAACCACTCCGCCAAACCAGCACCCCACTGACAAAAATACTTTGAAATCTTATTACTGTTCTTTTTAAAATTAAAATGCTACAACAATCTTAAACAGCTGGATTCTATAGTTTAATTTTCTCAAATTTAAATGCAGTTCAAATAAAAATGAAATCCTTGACGGTCCGCAGAAAACAGACAGAGGACGCTGCTGCCAGGCCATCAGCTGCAGTGTTCTGTGGTTGGTAGGAGAGTGAAAAGGAAACAGTTTAAATAATGTCAGTTTATACATCCTTTTTCACGAGTAAGGACCACACCATCAACAAGATGAATCAGACAATTTCTTATTGCGTACAGTGTAAAACAAGCAACATAGCAGGTACGTGAAGCGGATAACTGTTTAGGGAAACTTCATGGGGAATCTGGCGTAGGAAGGAAGACGTTTTAAGAAAGGGGAGGGAGGGAGCTGTGTGTCAAGTGTGCGAAAAGAGGGAAATGGTCTGTTAGAATTTATAGGAACAAAGGAAGAGGCGTGGTTGAGGTGTGGTCCTGTTCCTGAAATTGTGCTTAAAGCTCCACTATATAATATATGATATGATCGCAGTGAAACTCAAGCAGGCGTAACGTCATCAGGCCATGGTGGCGGGCAACAGTGACCGTAATGAGGAATTTATGGACACGTGATGCAACTGCAATGGGCGAAATGATGATGGTCCCAAAGTAGCGTTCGGTGTGAACGCAGCTTAATGATGAAGACATGGCCCCAAAGTGTATAAGATATTCTATCATCTTTTGTCCATGCCTCTTTTCTTATCATCTTGAGGGGTGAGCAGATCGGAGACCTCAACAGCTGAGTGATTTTTTTATATTTGTGAATTACTTTACATATTGTCAATAAATGGTTGGCTAACCGATCTAATCCAGACCTTCCAAGCTTCTTTCCAAATTGAACACCGTTGGCCTGATGCTCATGCCTCATACGCTGTGACGTAATGACAACTCATTGAGGAAATTTATGTTTATGTTAGGATGTGACCATTCTGTTATTTTTTGTTCCCCGTTTAGACCTCCTGTTCCCTGTTTTACTGTCTGGTCCCTGTTTTTATCCTACAGTTACCCGTCTCGTGTCCTGTTTGCCTGGTCTCACTTGTCTCCTGTTTTATTTTGAAATTCCTGTGTTCCTTATGTTTTTTTCCTGCACTCCTCTCTGTGTCTCCCTGATGGTGTTTCCTTCCACCTGTGTGATTGTTTCACCTGTGCTTAATTGTTTCCTCTTGTATTTAGTCTCTGTTTTCCCTGTTCTCTTCGTGTGGTCTTTTGTCTTCCTCCACCTTATCTCTTGTGATTCCTTGTGTTTTCTCCAGTGGTTACGGTAGCTTCTGTGTTTGGTTGTAACTTTGTTTTTGTACTTTTTTGGAAGTTTGTTATGGTCTGTTTTTTTTATTTTTGGACTTTGATCCTTCTTGTTTCTAACAAAGCCGTTTCACTGTTCGAACTGCGATTAGGTCCAGCACTTTGTGTTTTTTGTTAATCTATGAGTTTGTGAGTTCATTTAAAAGTACCAGATACTTCACGTGTTTTGACTTTCTTCTCTGGTGCTTTCTGAACAACTGGAAATCTATGTGGTTTGGCAGCAGTGGAAATAAAAATAGACTTACAGCGTATCTACAGAAGGGAGCAAAGTGCAGGATTTTTATTCTCCATCTTGATGCTCCATTCGAACTCTTTAGGTCTAGTACAGTATGTTCATGTGCCTAAATAAATAAACTGCTGCCATGTCATTGGCTGAGTAGGAAGCTGCCTAAACATGCAGTTGAGTGAGTGTAGAGATGCTGACACTTCCCCACAGAAGGCTCAACATCCGTTACGTCAGAAAAACAAAGACGCAGGACAGGATCGTTCAGATTGAGTCAGGGTAAAGAGTTGAATGTCATTGTTATCTCCACAGAAACAAACAGACCTGCAGGGAGAGACTGACGTTTTAATCAAACACTCCTTCTTCTTCTCCTTCTTTTCACTCTTTAATTTGTCCCTGGACGTATTTTCATATCTGAGAGCGTTGGCCCTGTCGTTGCCTCTGAATTCTGAGCTGTGATCAAATTCCTCATTGAGATGCAGATAAAGGGCCAACACGCTCCGGGCCTCAGAGCCTGGCTTTGGAGGCTGCCGCCGGGGTTGTTTGTTCTCGCTCTCTGTGATTTCAGCTCATCATGCGGAGCGCAGACTAACAGGATCTCCTCCTCCTCCTGCTGCGTTTCACAGGCAGCTGCACAACCACTTTAGCCCTCCGTGGCCTTATTGTGCAGTGTGAACTGGTGTTAAAACGCTTTCAGGGAGGGAGCACAATGGCATTGTGTCAGTACATCATCTCTGTTATACAAAACACTCCGACGGCGGGGAGAGGACACAATGCAGTTAGAAAACACAACAGAGTGAGCTGAAGCTTTCACACATTTTAGAGAAAATGCTGCTCTTATGTTCAGTGCAAGCAAATGCGTTCAAGTGCTGGAACAGTCTGGACTTCTGAATGTTTCTTAAGGCAGTGAAGGTTTAAGATTCACACTTCAGGAGGGAATAATGAGGTGGGAGCTATCTACCTTTTCAATCAATGATCCATTTTAACCTTTCCTATACTACGAAATATCAAGGATCGATACTTCTCTCATTTTCTGTTTGTTTGTTGTTGTTTTTTTTGGTGTGACATGAGACAGTAAAGTGGGACAGACGGACACACAAGGTGTGAACAACAACATTTGTGTCTGTGTGTGTGTCCTTGGTGGTTTTCACAGTTGTATTATTGTTAGGAAGACAGCTATGGTATTAACTGTGGTTGAGGGAACTGATAGTCACAAAGCTTGCATAATAATAATTATAGCTGTAATAATGCTAATAACAGTAATGATAATAATAACTATTACTATTATTAGACAGTCAGAGGGAACAATAATACTATAATAAAGAAAAATGAACTTAAAATAGAAGAGTAGATGGAGAAATATGTCTATGCAATAAGTAACTGACAGTGCCAACTTAACATTTGTTCTAAAATAATAATAATAATAATAATAATGATAACAACAATAGTGATTACACTAGCAGAAGGGGGGATGGAGAAGCCAAGTCATATTAAATTGGGTTTTTCCCCTCTTTCTCCCCCATTTCTTTCCCCTTTAAAGCAGCACTATGCAAGTTTCCAGCTTTCGGATCTTTAGTGCCCCCTGTGGTCATTGAGTGTAACTGCACTCTGTACACCAACCTGCATTTGTTGACATACAGAGGGAGGAGAAATAAACTGACACGATGTCTGAGAGACAAATAAACCATGTGGACTGGTAAGGTACAGTCTCATTATGTTTCCGTTCAAATAAATCATCATGAACTTACAAGTCCAAAAACAACAGGGCTAAATCAGCTAAATCAATCCCTCCCCGTCTTTCAGCTCACGCCAGCGAGTGAACACCAGACCAATATTTATCCCTGTCCGGATATTCAGCTTGTTACTCTCCCGCTTTCCTTTTGCTGTCTCTTCTGATAAAATGTTTCTTTTCTTTGGTTTTCGCTGCTCCTGCCATGATTTTAGCTTTCTCCTTCTTTCTCTTGTTTAACGGCGGGTGGTATCCAACGTCATAGGATCATTACCACCACTTACTGCAGGAGTGTGAGCCAGAGGTCCCTATGTCCACTAAATTCTGTCCATTAAATTTGTTTTAAATTTAACAAAAAAAAAACTGCTTTATATTCTCTTTTCCCAATGTTTAGCTTTAACCTCGAGGGGGAAGTGATGTATGCTGTAAAGCAGTCAAAGCAGTGATAATTTGTGTTTTTTAGTGTAAAGTGTTCCTACCATCCATCAGAGTTACATAGTGCCAGTGAAGGTGATGCAGTCCCTCAGACCATGACAGAGGTGTCATTCAACCTGTTGAAAGGTGATGTACCATCACAATGACTTTAGAAATATTATATTAGGGCGGAAAAATCACTTAGTGTTGGTTTAAAATTAAAAAAAAGAACTCAAACCAACACTAGAAAAACACTCAGAGAGCGAAGACCTCCGCCAGCGCCACAGTCCTCACCCATATTGTGATTTTTACCATAAGTCCTACCCTTATTTCATCTAAATATTTAGATTCCTTGCTCATAAAAACATACAAATATGCACAAATGCCAAAAATGGTCCTATCTTGCAATGTCAAAGAATCATTTTTAAAAAATTCCTGGAACCAGACGTTGATCCAGATCAATCCCAAAATCAAATCATTTGTTCCTTACCCCAATCAGGACATTTCCTGAAAATTGCATCGAAATCCCGAATTTCAAAATGTTACTAACAGACAAAAAGAAAAAAAAAATGCTGGCAATAACACAACCTCCTTGGCAGAGGTAATGAGTACTCAAACAAAATGCTAATTTGTGAAGTTCTCTGGACTGTGTTTACTCTTCCTGTCATTCTTCTAGCCAAGGTGCATCACCACTTTTGTGTCATGCGACTTTGAAAACCAATCAGGTGTATAAAATAGCACTGACAAACAGTCACAAACAGAAGCATAACACCATTTTGTGCCAATCTGATGTTGAAATGACAGCAAAAAACACAGTTTTGTACATTTGATTCAGAGTAGGATCCAATAGCAGGAATGAATAATAATAATCCATTTTATTTAAAAGTGCCTTTCAAGACACTCAAGGACACTGAACAGGATAAAAACAACAACATTAAATTAACAAAACAACTATAAAATCAGCAAAAGACAACAGATGATGGATCAGAGGATAAGAATGGCAAATTCATGGTGAAGAGTATGCAGTCCTGAACAGGTGGGTTTTGAGTCTGGATTTGAAAAAGATCTTAACACAAGAGAAGCTTTCATTAATTTTTTTGGCTCTGACTTATTTAACAACAGCCTCCAAAAAAGATTACAGGAAAGCGTATCTGTATCATCGACCCATTATATTTATGCCTTAAAGGTCCAGTGTGTATTATTAAATGCTAAACGAAAAAAATATAAAACAACAGACTTGGTAAAAATGGAATATATTATTTTAAAGTATATTTAAAGTAGTTTCTAATCAGCCTTAAATAATTAATGTTTTGTTTTCGTTACCTTAGAAAAAGTCATTTATATCAATCTAGGAGTGGGTCGCTCGTTTATGGGGGGCTCCATCTTGCGTCGCCATCTTCTCCACCGTAACCCAGAATGGACGACAGAAGAAACGAAAACGGGATGAAGCCAAACGCAATCAGGACAGACTGAGACATAAAAAACAGGGTCAACACAGGCGCTGCCTTTTCCAGATGGAAGTCCCTGAAAGATAAGTTTGCAGACAGACGCAGAAGTTGCCTGTTTTTTGCTGGACAGGTAAGACTAAGTGTCGAATTGTACTCTTATATGGAGCCGAATTTATTTGTTTACTTTCAGGAGAAGTCGGAGTAAGACGCAGAGAATGTATCTGCTATGAGAGGCTTATTTCACGGCCACAAGCAATTTTCTGTGGACAGAAAACATAGGCTGATAACTAAGCTATATAGCGCTGTTGATGAGACAAAGATAAAGATTTTCAACGTACTCCTTAATTTTATTGTTTGCTCCTAATTTGTTATTTAGTAGCACATGTACACATTGGTACGGTGTACTTTTTAGGACATCCTCGGTCTCAGGAAAACCTCTGTGTCATTTCTCAGACCAAACGGCATCAGAAAAACCCCCCTCAATAAAACCTCCGTCAGATAATACGGCCTCAGGCTTCAAAATGAAAGTCATCAGACGAAATACTGGAAAAACGGACTCAAATAAAAAACAGCGTCAGGTCGTAACAATATCATAATCATCATATCATACATGTCAAGTCGTCTTGAGACGGCATTCAGCTAAAAATCAGCTACTAGCAAACTTCCCATTTTCAAAATAAAAGCATTCTTCATTATCTCCTCTTAGTTCTTTAACGCTTTTGTAAATTAGGCTCTTGTTTTGGAGCTGACCGGAAGTTTCTTCGATAGCATAATGGCCCGCTTAACAGAATGTCCGAAATACCGAAATGAAATTTGTATCCATGCGTTTTATGGCTCAAATGACCACATTCTGGTATTCTACATGGTGACTTTCTCGCCTGAAATACTCTCTGAACTTTCAAATGTGGTGAATCAACAGAGATATTTGATAGCTTGGTAGCTGGAAACACTCGTTGACGACGCCATGTTGAAAAAACGCCTTTTCTCCTTGGAAGGCCACCGTAGCTCAGGTGTTCTCCAAAAGGGAGGGGGGATCGCCGGAGTGCTGCAATCTCAAACCTCACCTTTAGATGTTGCTAAAAACTACACACTGGACCTTTAAAGGCATCTGGGTCAAAAATTGTGGTTTGAATGGGTGCGGATGAGTATTTTTTACTATTTGGAAAAGGATGTTAGTGCAGTGATTTTAAACTGTTTACATGAGCTTATTTTAGTGGCTGGGTTAGAATTCTTTAAAATTGATTAAAATTGAACTTTGAATTCTTAGCTAATATGAATAGTGAAACATGATATAACTTTTTACAACATGAAATGAAGAGTGAGGTGGTTTTACTCACCCGGATACTGTAGGGTTATTTATCCTATCTATCTAATCCCAGTCAAGCTAGTTCTGTTTGATGTGGTATGTTTTCCCCTGTTTTATTAGTTTCGACCTCTTGTGTTTCTTATTTTATTCTTAAATCCCTCTTTTCCGTGGTGTTGATAAAACTTGTTAAAAAATGCATTAAGCACAAGAAAATCTGTAAAAATATAAGTTAAAATTCAGAACAAAGACAATAGAATCCAGACTTATGAAAAAAGAGAAACAAATACACTGTAAAGAATTTCACTGTAAAATAACAGTAAAATACTGGCAGCAGAGACGCCAGAATTTTACTGTTGTTTTACAGTGCACCTACTGTAATTTATTCTAATAGTATAGTACTGTATTTAGAATTACAGTATATTACCGTAGCAAAACAGTGGTGGTGTGGTACTTTTACAGCACATCTACTGTTATTTATTTTAACATTATACTACCGTATTTTGGATTACAGTACATGACAGTAGGATTACTGTGTTATGGTAATTTTACAGTATACACCAGTTTATTCATAAAGGATTTTAAATCTGCTATTTTGCATTTAATTCCGATAAATCCCCACAAATTAAAAAGTACTTTATAACATCATAAAGGGCTTTTGAAATTCTGGACTGAAAAGCAAGTCAATCTGGATCCATGTCCATCCATACCTCATGTTTACCATGACAGCTTGCTTTTCAGCCCAGAATAATCCTGTTTTATATTGTTAAATTACAGTTTGTTTACATGTGGGGATGAATATTTAACAGTATTTTACTTTTTTTTTACTTTTTTTTTTTTAAAGAGAGACGAGGCTGCTGTGGCCTGGAAGGAAAGCTGGGTTGCTGAGGTTTGGATGGGTAGCTAGGCTGTTGGGGCCTAAGATACTGTTCTAACCTTGGAAATTTACAGCAAGCCATGTTGTTAAAGTACAGTTATCTACTGTTTTTTGTTCACTGACTGATTTAACTGTTAATTTACATGCTTTGGATGAATATTTAACAGAATTTTACAATTATTATAAAAAACAGTAAGATACGGTGGTAAATTCGCCGTAAATTTACAGAAATTTGTTACAGTGTAGGAACAGACCACAAAACTCTCATGCTGAATTAGAAACCAAAGTGAACCAAAAGAGTAAAAATGTGCTTAGAGGATATTTTAAAGTAGGTAAGGCTGCTCTGAAGACCTTGAAGATCTCAATGTGTGTAGACTTTTAAAAGATCTGAGATGCGTTGAGGTGTAAATCCATTTAAATATTTAAAAAGCAGCAGCACAATCTCAAGATAAATTCTAATATGAATGGGGTCAGGATGGGTTTGTTTTTAGTGCCTGTTGAAAGACAAGCAGCAGCGATTTGGATCAGTTATGGAGAAAATTACTGACGTTTAATGCTGCACTGAAAGGATTCTCTTAATCAGTGTTTAAAATGTTGATTTGTAGGAACAAAAGGACAAAAACTTATTGTGTATAACCAGAATATTTATGAAACAACTGCCACAAAATGAGTTAAACATCTGTGGAGCGTTGTATGTGCTAATTTTCTGAATCACTGATATCCATCCTTAAGTTATGTCCGTATGTACAGATGAGCTCTAAAACATTTCGGTTGTCTTTAACTTTGTGAAACAGCCAGATTCTCTCTGAAGTTTCTCGTGAACCCATCATATCCAGCAGAGAGCACGCTTTGAGGCAGCTCTTATCTCAGCTGTTCCATCCATTTTTTACGTGCATGGAGGGAGTTTAATTACAGGTTGTGCCAAGCGTGAAGCAAATACAAAAGTGCTACAATGGTCTGACTGACGGCGTATGACAGCTGGTGGCTGTTTGAGACGTGTGGGTGATTTTGAAATGCATGGCTGAAACAAGTGGACAGTGAAAAAGGCTTTGAAGGGGACAATAGATTGTTCAGTGCAGCGTATAATTATGAGCAGAGAAAGAATGCAGCAGAAGAATACCGGATCTCGCCGCTGAAAAGAAAGTTAGTGGTGAATTTGCATGGCTAATGTGGAGAGATTAAGAATTACTCTGTGGAATAAATGACAGAAGAGTGAGAGTCGGCCCTGTCTGTCCGTCTGTGGGTGTTGGATGTCCACTGCGCATCCACCATCCATCAGTACATTAAGTTTATTAAGTTATATATTCATCTGTCTATCCATTAATCCATTCATTTGTCCATGTATTAACATTTCATTTATTCACCAATCTTTCCAGCTTTGATTTCATTATTTTATCCATCATCCATCCATCATTCCATCCATCCATCTGTCCAACTGTCTATCCGTCCATCATCCATCCTTCCTTCCATCTATTTATCTGTCAATTCATTCATTCATTTTTCCATCTGTCCACCCAGACTTTTGTTCTTTTATCCATCCATCAGTGGCGACTGCTCTAAGACTGCAAGGGAAGCTCAGCTTCCCCTAAAATGTCCACCAAAAAAGTGGTGATATGTCCTGCTGTGTGTACATTTCATTGACTAAATATGCTCTAGAATACCTTCATCTTTTGTTCAGAATCAGCTACTTATCACAGGTAACTGGTGCGACTTCCTTCTCATTCATCCCCGCAGCGTCTCAGTGCTTTAACACAGTCGGACGCTGAGCGTCTTCTGACTTCGATGGGGAAGCGTAGAGTGGGTTGTTCCACTGTGGAAACTGGACAGTCATTGGATAAACGCTGGGCTTTGTCCTGCCCATCGGACGCTCAGCGTCTCTGGGGGTCTATGAGGCAGTGGGCTAGCCTGGACCCTCGGCTTCTGCATGATGATTGGATGACCTGTCTGAGGCCGAATCCCTTTTTGATTGACAGAGAAATGAGCCAATCAGCGATCTTGAAGTATAACCCTCCACCGGAGCATCTTCTAAGTTTTACAGTCAGTTGTTCTGGAGAGGAGCTTCTCCTGTTTAAAGCAGCTCAAGTCTTACACCCTCAACACAATGGACCAAGGCCGTGTAAGCAGTCTAGCTCTGCTGGCCATTGAGAGAACACTGGTAAAATCCCTGGAAAAGACACCTAGTTGCTACAACAGGGTCACAGATCATTTTCTTGAAAAGGAACGAAGGGTAGAATTTACATTTAAATAAATAACCAAATTTATTATGTAGGCCGGAAAAAAATGAGCTTCCCCTCCTTGACTGACCAGCAGCCGCCACTGCCATCCATCCATATATTCATCCATCCATCCACCCATCCATCTATCCATCCGTCTAGCCACCATCCATCCTTCCTTCCATTCATCTATCTATCCATCCCTCAGTCCATCCATCCATCCATTAATCTGTCTAATCGTTCATCCATCCATCCGTAGATCCATTAGGGGTGAGCATTAGCAAGAACCTCACGATACGATAATATCACGATATACCACGATATCAAAATATTGTGATGTACTGCGATTCTCTACACACTGTTAAAAAGAAAATGCTTGGAAAACTCAAAATATCAAGGCAACATGATGCAATCACTTTTTGAGTTTTCTCAACTTATTATGCAAGTTGTTGACATAACTCAAATTATCAAGTTGGGACACTCGTTCTGTCAACTCGGATTTCCTTATTCACCCATTTACGATTTTCTAGCCAGGCCAACTATAAAATTCTTGCTCCAATGCTATTTATTTTTATACTCAATTGATGGAGATATTCTTCTTGTATAAGAGTACAATATTTCTTTCAGTAGGAACAAAATTTGTGTTGGTACTACTCTATATTTTTGTGTTTCCAAATATGAACAGCTTGCTTCAATGCAACAAATTTCCAACTTAGATTAATTTAAAATTCTTAATATTGTCAGACAAAATTGTGACTACAAAAATAATTATTAATTGAAAATTGATTTAAGGAATGACAAATTTTAAAAAACACATCTGAAATCAAGAATAATTTTTATTCAAGTGAACGTGAGGTCTGCCCTCAAGTACAAACATGTGCCATCACATTATCAACTTTGTAAAGTGGAAAAATGTATCCAAAGTGCTTTTTTCAGGACAGTGAAAGACCTGCTGGTCTGCAACCGCTTCAGAACATTTAAAATCAGTGTTGCATCCAATAAAACCTTGAATAAAAACAAAATTGAGCCAAGTCTCTTTAACTTGCATGTCAACAATCCACAAATGTTAACCAGATTTCACTAAAAGAGCTTACATGCTTGAAATGACTGGTCATATGTTCATACTGAACTTTTAAGCAGACAATGAACCTGGATGGACTTCAACCACAAAAGAGGTATATGTGCTTATAATGGCTGTGTAAACATTTACATAACATTTTACACAAACACTGACAATGAAGTTGAAACATTAGCTGTCAGACATGAACTCAGTTGTCTTTCTCAGTAGCTTCTTGATTAACATTTACAGTGTAAGCTTTGTTTTCAGAGATTGTGTGCGCTGTGAGCGAACAGATCCAAGCTCGAAAAAGATGGTCTGAATTGCTTCGAAGGTGTAGGCCATCGGCTTCGGATAGTCAATGTTCATGGCATACAAAAGGCCAAAGAGATACGCAAAGGCTGTGCAGAGGTCTGGAATGTCATGCAGCACAATGGCCCCTTCCAACACAACAGCTGTATCCAACACATTGGGTGCATTATCATCTTCAATGATGGTGAGGATGGCAACAGTCACCCCGCTGAGAGTACTGTCTTCAGGTTCAGTGGCCTGTGGAAACATAGCAGATGCCTTACTGATGGGCTATGGAAAAAATCTGATTTAAAGTAACTTCAGTGTTTCCCATTAACTAATTAGCCTATGAGGACCTACCTAGTTTAATTAGACCTGCCATAGTTTCTAAATGAAAAATTTAGTCTGACATAAAAAATCTCTAACACTTATAGTGGCTGCATCTTAAAGCTCTGCAGTTTTATCTTCGTTTTCTCCAATTTCGTTGTTCACTTACGTCTTAAAAATTCTTCCGTGATCCATAGTTACATTGATTTGATGATGTTCAGGTTGAGTATTTTGTGCTTCAAACTCACATGAAAAAATTATTTAATCCCAGATTTATGACAGCTTTTCACCATACTCAGTGACTGCTTTCAGCTCTGTCTTATCTCGGTTATTGAACGCCAGCGAGTGAAGTTTCAGAGAAGCTGCTGCAGCGGCCAATCAGTGACAGAGATCCCATGTGGGGGCATGTCTGTCAGTGAGAAGACTTCTGCAAATCCTGCTCTTGTGTGAGTCTCAATGCAATAAACTCAAGGGGCAACATCCGGTTTGGAAAAATGAAGCCCATGCAGAAGTGCTAAAAGTTGCAGTTCATGGAGAATCCTCTTAAGGCTGGCTGCAGAAAGAGCCGAAAAAAGTCACTAAGAATATTTCTAAAAAACTGTCATAAAGCTGGAATTAAAATGTGTTTTAAGCACAATATACTGAGCACAAATGTCTTAAAATCAATATAACAGAGGATCAATACCTAGTTTTCAGAACTATTTGGATCAGCTGTATCATTTATATAATAATTCAAATGGTTTGACAAAGCTAGAAAATATAAATTATCAGTTATTTCTCATTCACTTTCCTGTTAATTGTATTTTTCTCCAGAGAAATTACAAAAGTCTGAGAGGAAAATCTGAGAGTTATTCCAGCTCACATGTAGAGACATAAACAGCTGTTAAAACTGACTGACAGATGATCCAGAGGTGATCAGCTGACGCCGTCATCACTCAAAGGATTATGTAACTTATATGTAACAAGTTCCAGTACTTACTGAACATTCAAGGAAAAATGTGGTGGAATCATCCCGGAGAAAGATGGGGAGACCTCTCATTGCTGCCGTCTTTCGATGAGACAGAATGTCAGATGTCTAAGGAGTCAAGAAGGGAAAAAAAGAGATTAGTAAGGGGCCATACTGTATTTATACAAAGTTAGTTAAAGTATTTAGAATGATAAAGCTCAGATTGACAAATACTTTATGGGATTTCATGCAAATACGTTGTTTTCCATGCAAATGTCAATTTTGGGCTATGAAACACATTTCTCACCTGTTCATCAAGTGTATCAAGGAGGTCTTCCATTTTCCGCCCACAAGCTTCCTTCTTAGCCCGGTACAGCCTCAGGAGGTGTGGCACATACATGTCAAGGGATGCTCTGAAGGTCTCCAAGAGATCTTTGCTGGTGATCCAATGAAATTCCTGAGAAATCTGTACAAGAAAATAAAGTCTTGTTCAAAGTCAGAGTACCAAATGTCAATATAATTTCTTAACTAAAGGGTCCCGAAAAGTTTGTGATTTGACCAACAACTTCCATCATAATACAACAGGAAGTCCCCTCCAAATTAAGAACAAATTAGTCATGCCTTATTACATACACTGAAATGGTGTTGGAGAATTAACCCATTTCTGCCCCACCGGCAACAATTGTTGCCGAAGTGTATCACTGTCATTTTCTACTCACAACAAAAAATGTCAGCGGCAGTAATGCAGCTTTTTGCACTTATGTGTTAGTAGACAACTTGGATAAAGAATTCGGATTATAAAATAAAGTTTACAGGTAGTTCCTGTCACATGACATCATCTGCTTCCTGCTCCTTCTGGTGGAAGACATGCAAATTGTCCTGGAAAGAGGTCATTTTCATACATTTCTAATACTTTCCTCAAAAATATATTCATGATTATTTAATCATTCAAGTCTCTTGAGTAACCCTCTACCAAAAAATGCTACCTGGGATAAATATGTATTTGTTGATGGGAATTTGCCAGTGGGCACATAGCTTGTTGCTAATTAAAGGAAAACACTGTCTGAAGGATTTCTCATAATTTACTTATTTCAAATCAAAATTTCAGAGAAAATCAAATTCATTCTCTGTAAACTAACATCAGTATGGAAACCCGTATCTGCAACTTAAGAAGAGGAAATAAGGGAATTAAATATAAAGAAACACTTAGCCATATTTATGAGATAAAACGTCAACATCATGAGATACCATTTGGCATGTGCCCCACGTCCATGGACGCTCCAAAAGCAAAACACCTTTTTCATAATTATGACTTTGCTACCTTATAAATTTGACTTTTTTCTAATAATGAGTTTTTATCTCATAATTATGACTTTAAATCTCATAATTGATTTTTATCCCATATTTTTAACTTTTTTCTCGAAATTATGAATTGTATTTAATTATGACTCTAATTATAACTTTTATCTTGACTTATCGTATAATTATGACCTTGTGCTCTCACAAGTATGACTCTTTTTCTCATAATTATGACTTATCTCATTATGAGTTTGTATCTAAAACATGACTTTTTCTTGTAATTATGACTTTATATTTCATAATTGACTTTACATCTCATAATTATTTTATTTTATTTTATTTTATTATGAATTTTTATCCCATAATTATGACTTTGTCTCATTTATGACTCTTTTTCCTCATAATTATGACTTTATATCTCATTTTTATGACTTAGTGTTTATTTTTTATTTTTATAAGTTCCCTAAATTCCCTTTTTTTAAAGGGCTTTCATAATCAAAGGCCACACCCACTGACACACACACAAAATTTTCATAAAATAACAGGCAAAATACAAACGAATCATGTCCTTTCCTCAAGTACTCAGTGGCAGAGGTCCAGGCCATAGTGACAAGCTGTGTGACTACTGGTCACAATTTGTTGCCAGTCATAAAAATGCTATTTTCTTTAAAACAAAGTACAAAATGGAAAAAAGAAATACATAACATGATTCAGAGGGACTCAACTGATAAAATTATATGCCTTACATTTCAGAAATAATTTGGGCATGAATGGGTTAATGAAGAAACAAGGACAGTCTTTACCTCCTCAAATGTAAACAGAGCAGGCCATCTCTCCTGGATCTCTGATACCATGGGCTGCCCCTCAACAACCTCTTTACGTCTCAGGGAAAATGTCAGCTCCATCTTGTTTTGTATCAGCGTTTTGTTTTTCTTTTTCTTCTTCATTTCTTCTACCAGTAGAAGTCTTTCCTCTTCGAGAGAAGCATCATCATGGTGTTGGGGATGATTTGGAACATGGTTCACCTCCCCACGTTTTGGCTTCTTCAGGGTAAATGGACTACCATCTTCAGCCCTCCTTTTCTTTTTGCTGTTGATGTTTACCTCATTGCAACCTGCCTCCCGCAACTTTGACCTGTAGTTTCCAAGCTTGTAGCGGATACTTGTTTTCCATCCTTCGTAGCCTGTGATGCTACCTGGTTCCTTCAGGCACGGATACTTGAGAACTAGTGAAGAGGCGACTGATTCAATTTCGTCCCTCTCAGGGTAACCTTTGATGTCGAAAATTGTCTGGGCAATTTTATCCAGTATTTCGCTTTTAATGTCTCTTGTAACATCAAGGCCCTTCTTAGACTTCTCATAAGTCTCATTGCCCTTGCGCAATTTCAGTTCAACATCATGTGAGAACTTTGGGATTGGAAATGGAGATGGACACTCGTTGTGATGCCTCAGATTGCTCTGAATAGAGTCAGCATAGCTAGGGCTGAACATGTCAGAGTGAACACTACTCGTGCCTGCTGAGGAGGGCGAACTAGCTGAATGGGCAATGGAGGACGAGTTACAGGTCCTCAAGACATGGATGACTGCACGGTCAGCTGGCAGTTCCGACATTTCTGTCAAGTTACACAGTGCATTTCCAAAGTCTGGATCCTCAAACTGGAGTGAGAAATCTCCTTGGATCTCAAATCTTTCTTTAATCACATCCGTAAGTTGGTCTACAGATTCGGGAACTTGAGAAAGCTGTAGTCGACGGGCTTCTTGGGGGGAGACAACAACACGGAGTAACAAAGTCTGAAAAGGAGAAAAAAGGGAAACATGGTTAGAAAACTTTTTAAACCTATAAAATATACCTGTACAGACATTTTTAAAAAAATATTTATAAAGTGATCATGTTTGATTTAATTTCTCTGTTTGCAGATGTAATGTTTTGAAATACTACTTAAGAGGAAACATTTGGCATTTTCTTCAGAAAAATATATATAAAAACAACTATTTATTTTATCATAACTTATGGAGCATTCATGTCAGCACCACAAAATGGTGAACTTTAAATTATAATTAGGTACTGAAATTAGATACTGAGAGAATTAGGGCCACTGAAAAAAAAAGTTTTTTTTTTTTTAAATTAGTGTTATCTGAGGGAAAAAAAGGTGAAATTCTGAGATTAAAGTCAGAATTCTGAGGAAACAAAGGTCCATGTATTCTTCTTTTCTTTGTTTCTGAGAAAAAAAGCCAGGATTCCAAAAAAAATTGGTTCAATATTTTCTTTATACTTAAAAAATTAGTTAAAAATGTTGCATTTTTTCCCAGTGGCTCTAGTCCTCTTTGTATGATGGTGTATTAGAGCCACTAGAAGAAATTTTTAGAAATAATGAAAACTCCAACTTTTTGAGAAAAATGTAAAATTTTCAAGTTTATAAAGTTTCAAAAAAAAGTATCAACTTTAGAAACTTGCAAATTTGCGATAAACTCATACTTTGGGTCAATAACTCATCAATTAATCAGCATAGTTCCAAACCTGACCCCTCATTTTAATCAATGTGATAAAGACTGTGAGCTACTACCTTGTTTTCCTCCAAATGAGGGAGACAGCTTCACTTTGTCTAAATATACTGCGGTGAAAGCTGGCTCTGGGGCTTACCATTTTGGAGGAAAAGTGAGAAAGGAAATTCAATAACTTCACTGGAAAGACAATATCTTCAAAATCACAGCACACATAAATCACCACAGGTTGTTCATAGTACATGTCAGTTTTTTAAAAGAATTGTAAATTAAAATATTTTTAGGGATTATCTTGTATAAAATAAAGCAAATTCCAAAGTTATGAGATCTACCAAAAAATAATTCATGAAAGACGATCCCCTCTACCTTAAACTACAGCTCTTACTTTAGCTTTTGATTTGATGTAAACTATTTTTTATAAACTATAAATGACCTGTGTGAATTCATATGTAATGACAATAATTACTGTACTGACTGTACTGTTGCAGACTGTAGTGACACCAAACTCATACTGATGATCAAACATTTCCTCAAGTTTGTACCGCAGTTCATGCTTCAGAGAAATATGTTTTAATGTAATGTCTATATTTTTGTATTACTGACATGTTTATCAATAGGTAATGACAAAAAAAAACTGTAATAATTGTACTGTTGTTGACTGTGGTAACACCAAACCCTGCCTGATGATCAAGCATCTTTTCTAGTCAATTCTACCACTCTTATTTAAGAGATACAGGTTATATGGTAATTCATATAGTTTTTTTATTACTGACATAAATTCATTAAAAGGTTATAACTTCAAAAACTGTAATAACTTTACTGTTATTGGCTGTATCGGCATCAAAACCAAATAACACATCTCGTTTATACTACAGATCTGACTTTAATAGAAATAGTTTTAAATCTAATCGATAATTCATTTTCTAATATTGACGATATTCTTTGACAGGAAATGACTAAAACTTGTAATGACTTGCTGTTGTTGACTAACAGTAAAGTTATTACAGTTTTTATATTCATTACCTATTGATAAACATACTTCACTATATAAAAGCCATATGATTGAATTTATTAATTTATCTCGAGTAGATCTGTATTATACACGAGATGATATGTCTGATCATCAGGCTGGCTTTGGTGCCACTGCAGTCAACAGCAGTACAGTTATTACAGTTTTTAAAGTCATTACCTATTAATGGATATACAGTACAGTATGTCAATAAATAAAAAAAATCACAAATTACATTAAAACCTGTATCTCTTAAATAACCCAATTCTTAAAAACTGCCGCACTATGAACAACCTAAGGTAATTTATATGTGCTGTGACTCTGAAGATGTTACATGTCTTTATGGTAGTTATTGAATTTCCTTTCACACTTTTCCTCTGATATGATAACTTGCCAATGGTTCCTAAGCCGCCGAGCCATCACCGGCACTATATTGATACCAAATGAAACTTTGACTTGAAGGACGGCTGGTTTAGAGGAAAATGAGGTTGTTAGCTCACAGTATTCATCACACTGATTAAAATGAAGGGTTTGGGTTTAGGGACTACACTGATCAGTTGACCCGAAATATGAGTTAATCACAAATTTTCGAGTTAATAAAGTTGCAAATTTACAACTTTATAAAGTATTAACTTTGAGACTTAATAAAGTTGTAAATTTTGAGACTTTATAAAGACAAAATTTTTTCTTGAAAACTTCAATTTTTTATTTCTTTAAGTGGTCCTAATACACCATCAATCTTACGTATAAATACATTTCTCATTGAATGAAACTTTGTATTTGCAGGTAATTCAACATATCATACCATTTTGAGATGTTTTAATGAAGAATGAAAGTCCTTGTGGTCACCATCACCTTTCCCCCAACTGTGTATGCTGTTAGAGGGTGATAATCCGTAAGCATTTCTTGATCCAAGAGTATAATTTCTGCACAGTGGAGTTCAACAAGCTCATAAGACCTGAAATGTTCAATGTACCAGGAAGAAAGTTTTTTACAAATGAGAGTCACTTTCTCTTCACTGACAAGAACTGTTGCAATCTTGTGGAATTCTGGAAGACCACCACATTGGCCAGCACATACAATCATGTCCTTTGCATACTGTGTTCCATAGAGGTGAACTGATTTTGCAAGAGAGACACTTTCAAAATGTGGAAATTTCTTTTGTATTTCACACTTAAGTGATGGATCAAGTTCTGAAACCCTGACCACTGTCACATTTTCAATATAAAGCTTTGGCTTAAAAATATTTGGGCGATCCAAATACAATGCCATCATTTGCTGGTGCTTTGAGGAAAGAGTGAGCAGCACATTTTTCCAATTGTGGGTGTCCTGGATCACCTTCTTAAAGAAGCTATGTTTAGCTTCGAACCTCATCGTCCACAACTCCACTAAAGGACCAAAGCAGCGAATGAGATGTGGGTAGTGATCAATGAAATGGTGTTTTGGCCTCAATCTGAAGTCCGGGAAGGTACTGGTGAGCAAGTTGCGATGATCCAGGAGTTTACAAGACAAATAACACAATGTTTCCTCTGAGAGTCTATTTGACACTACAATGTCAACAATTTCTTTGAGGTCCATTAAAATCTCCCATGCAGGCTCCTGTTCTGGTATCCTCCTTCCAATTATGAAAGGAAGTAAGCGAAGAAGTGTCCAGTTTTCATGTCCATTACCACCAACAGTGCCTTTTACAAAGTTTGCTTTTGACATTTTTTGTGGTTTGTTTACCTTATCTGAATTCTTGTAAGGAAATGATTTTATGCACTCATTTAATACATCAAATGTAATGTAAGCCTTTGATATCAGACTCTTTAAACACAATGACAATTCTACAGGGATTACCCCTTCAAAAAGGTCATGCAAAACATCTGGGGGAAATCCAGTTACTGGATGAAAGAACTTCACATTTTTTCTCAGTACACAATCTGTTTTTACACCACAACTATTTTGGAAGTTGTCGTTCTGCCTGATCTCTTCCAAAAAAGTATTGTGTTGATCAACACCCCTCAATTGAAAATCTGTTTCAACAGTTGTAGCAATTTGCTGCCGACTTGTCAAACAAAAACGACAGAATTTATCAACATTGAAACTTTCAAAAAATCCTGCAAGACTGTGTGCTCCAAGGTTATCTGCGCACACACAGAACACAGTACCCTTTACAAACTGATCAACAACCTCAACAAAAATTCCTTGTTCTTCTAGACACTTTAAATCTTTAATCAACGGCTCAAAAAACTTGTCATAACCATATTGTTTGACATCCACACTTTTACCCAAGAGAGCCAGCTGAATTGAAGTGAGACTTGATCGAAACCTAGCTGGTAAATTTAGAAGTACCCAATATACTGCAGTTATCTTGTGAAGTTTTCTAGAGGTGCCCAGAGGGTTACAAACTTCAAAATCATCAATATATAATGCCAAACTGATACTAATGCTTTGCTGGCTAAGTAGTTTATTTTCCTTGAAATATTTGCCGTCTTGAAAAGAGTTAAAATGTCCAGAAAATGTTTCTTGATCAAATACAATATGGTCCAAAATATCTGTTCGCCCTAGTAAAGTCTCAAGTATCTTAGAGACAGAAACATAAACAAATGCATCTTTATGGGCAGTGTCGTAAAGATATTCTGTAGGTTCTATAACACTAAAGTGTTCCTTGAAATACAAATTCCTTCTGTGATCAGTAGATAAGGAACCTTTTTCAGATGTTGTCAAAAGGAGTGGGTTACTTTGAACTATAGTGTTAGATATTTCATTCAAAACAGTTTCACTTATTACAATGCTATGCTTTGTAAGGATCTCTTTGACATTATTCAGAGTCTCAATGCTAGAAAAAGACAGCAGGTTGTGTAAATCCTCTACTATCTTTTGTATTGAATCTCTAGAAACATGTAAAACTGTTTGCATTGACAGAAAAAGAGAAGCCAACTTGTGCTGAAGTGTCTCACTATCCACATCTTCAACTAGCTCATTAGCCTCATCTGGTCTCAAACTATTCTGTAATGATGTCCCTGCTTCAGACTGTTCATCAGAATTTGCCCTGTGTTCACTATTGGCTCTTGCTAAAGTTCTAAAATCTTTGAGTGTACAATTTTTATGATATCTACTCCTGTGAGAACTGAAACTGGAGCGTACATTTGTTTTGAAGGAACAGCTTAGAAATGGACATGGTACAGTTTCACGACTCTTTAAATGATGGCCAATGTGGTTCAAAAATGTTCTCTCGCTGCAAATCTCTCGAAAATCACATAATTCACATTGAAAAGTAGAATTCTCATGAATTTTCACAGATGCACGTGTCCTTGAGAGGTGAGATCTTAATGCACCAGGTGTTCTGAACACACATACACAGTCTGCATGAATACAAGGCCAGTGTGCACCTTTACCATGACGAAGACAACAGTGTTTTAGAAGGGTCTCTGGGCTGGAACAAGTAAACTTGCAAAATTTGCACAGCATGCAATCCAACCCTGAAATGAGAGAAAATACAGCACATTTTCAGATTACTTTTTCCTTGCAAATAATCAGAACATGATAGTTCTGACTTAAATTAAAAATCAAACACTTTTTCAGACTATTTGATGTAGCCTAAATCTCTGATTATGAGGAAAGTTTCCCAAAATGGTTGTGACAACTAATTTTCAATGCTTCTTTTTTACATCATCATAGAAAAATGTGAGTTTTTGAAAACAGTTATTTTTTTGTGTTCTAGTTAATGAGTAGCACTACTGCATTTTAAAACTTGCTGCAATTCAATCACACTGTGCAATAAAAAAAATGTATCTTTTCTATATTACTCTAGTCTTTAATCTGCTGTTCAGATTTTTCATTTTTTTAATTGTCCCTGACAAAATGTACTAAAATAACATTTAAATCACAAATTATGACAATAATGTTACTAATACTGTTTTAGTGGCCTTGCCAAAAGAGGACATCAATTTCAACAATCTTATTTTAAAATGCTTTATTTGCATAAGGTGTAAAGTGCACTGCTGATGAGAAACAAATTTATTCTTTAAGTAGCCTACTCTGCACAAAATAATAAATCTTTAAAACACAAGTACCACACACATAAGTATATCAATGAATCTGTAGGACAAAAGGTGCATTTCAACCTCAGGTTGGACACAACATAAGTCAAATATTCAGTAATAATTTATCAATTATATTTTTTAGACTTTTGGATAACCATTGCAGAAATAATTATATTTTACTATGAACTACCAGATATTCAGATACTAAATGTTGTATATTTAAACAACTTTCCTGTTAAAAACAAACAAAAGCCTTACATTGAAAAACCTGTTTTCAGATTGTACAGCTTTTAATAAAGCATTTATACCAAGTAAAATCTAAATATACTTGATTAACTGTTTTATTCAACTCTCTTATACTCCTTCAGCCAAACATCCAACAAGCTTAAATACACATGATTTTGAATCTTTTGTGAAATGGATTTGTTTAGTATAAGCCTTAGCAGTTTTTAACAAGTTACACAGACACATGCACAAACTCATCCCGTACGCGTTGTGTGGCTCTCTGAAGCGTCTCCCGTTGGACCCAGCACACGTACACAGACACACACGTTCATTTAGCGGGTTTCCGACGTGTGTCCGTTGATCCTAAATGTGCATCTGTGCGTTATCTGAGTGAAAAACTGTGTTGTCTTACTTAAACTTATAATAAGCAGTCGAGGCGTGTATACTGTTGTTGTAGCTAGTTTACCTGACAGCTTTCAATATACATCAGTCTCCGGCAACCTGTATGACAACATCTACCGGGACGTACACGCATGCTCCCCACTCCTATTGCATGCTGGGTAATGTAGTTTTTGGTACTACACTCCTAACATCTCAAAAACTGTCCTCTTTTCTTGGACCACAGACACAAAATCGCTCTCTCACTCACGCACGCACTAACACACACACACCTCATTGTAGTATATGAACATCTGCGTGTGGGAGAGTGATGTCGTTTTGTTCAACAAGCTTGTCTCAAATCTTATCGCACTTTTGTCAGATGTTAATCACACACGCCAAAGAACGAACCTGCAAAATACTACCCCCCTCCCCCACCAACCCTCAACGACCAACGCTAACTCAGAGATTTAATGAAATAAAAATCCCATTTAGGTTAAAATAAGTACATTATATTTCCAAGTAACATTTCATTTAAAGTATATTTACTTACCAGCTGAGGGAGACTGAGTCTGCCGCTTCCTTCACGTTCGTGGCTGTGCGAGTCCTCACCAGATACACAGAAAAGGCAATAACCACGGTTCCTTTGGAGTAAAGCCGTATTTTCCACCGAAGAAACACGAATGGAAGAAATTTCCAACGAATCACCAACTGCTTTCCACAGCTCTGACCAAACCTGAAGTTCGACGATAAAACTTCATGTGTGACCACATGGTCTTTCAGCAAGACGAGTTCAGGTACAGCCCACTCTGCGCTGGCCAGGAAACCCCGTAGGGGTGCACTAGGCATGCGCAGATGTAAATAGACGAACAAGTCACGGGCGCCATAATCGAAACTCACATAACCTTGTTACACTGATAAGGGAATCCTAATTAAGTCAACAACAGGGAGAAGCTTGCTGTGAAAATGCGTTTTTATTAGTTTCATAAGTGTAAGCTATAATTTTGTGTCAGATGAATTGGAAAGCATTTCTCCACTCAACAACTGCTAGTTATCATTTTTACAGTGCAGTTAGCTAAGAAAAATACTAGAGATTATGAAATGACACAATATTACCCAAAACTGAAAGTACAAAGCAAGTCAAAACTATTTGACTGAAAAAAACTTTTCCATTTTATACTTTTTGAAATATGTTAAATGCAGTGTTACATAGATACACTTTAGAGTGCCTCATGTCACTTGAACTAATGAAAAGAAATTATTCTTGTTATCCTGTAATATTGAAAGTATCCTAACCTACAGTGCAGCTCAAACTGTAACTGAACACATGAGGAACAAAGTGATTTGAGTTACTGACAACAGTAAGTAAAAAAAATCACATATTTCTTGTCATTGTCTGAACTGAATATACTGCATGAAAACAAAACTGTGCAAACATAAAAGTTGTATTTTATTTCAATTTTGTTAAAATATTAGTTTTTACTTTCACAAAACATCGATAATAAAATTTGAAATATCGATATTGTATTGGAGGTCAGAATATCACGATATATTGCTGTATTGATATTTTTTCACACCTCTAAGATCTATCCATCTATTAATCTATCATCCATCCTTCCATCCATCCATTTGTCTATTCTTTCCTTCATTTTCCATCTGTCCACCCAGTCTTTCATTATTTCATCCATCCATCCATCCATCCATCCATCCATCCATCCATCCATCCATTTATCCATCTATCAGTCGATATATTCATTCTTTTATCTATATTTCTATCTAGGCATTTACTCTTTATCCATTCATCCATCTACTCATGTTTGCATCCGTCCCTTCATCCACTGATCCATCAGTCCACCTATCCATTCATTCTTTTATCCTTCTGTCCATTTGTTCATTATTTTTTCCATTCATCAGTCCATTAATTAAATCATTAATCAATCTGGCCATCCAACAATTTATTTATTTATTCACACATTAATTAATCTATCCACTGAACCATTCATTCATGATAGATCAGTCCTTACATTAATATATTTAATGATGTGTCCGTCAATCCATTCGTTCATTTATCCATCTGCTCATTCCTCCATTTATTTATCTACCATATAGTCATTTATTTGTCCAGCTGTCCATGTATCTCTACAGTACATTAATGTTCATCCATTCAGTCATGTTTCCATGTATCTCCCCCATCCAGTCTGTCCAAATACCAAAACATCATCTGCATAGAACATTTTGAAAAGTTTTGTATTATAAAACATCAAGATAACAAACAGTGTCTAACATTCTTTTATCCTTTCATGTGGATATTTTTGTAAAATGATGCATTCACAGACTGTAAGGTCCTACTCTGACATCTAGTGAGGTTGTTTTTAACAAGACTGCCACTCCTGTTAAGACTATTTCCCATCATACTCCTGGAATTTTACTGGAAAAAACCAGCCTCTTGTAAAACTTTAGCGTGTTTACTGTCCACCATCCTGTTGGATTGAGCATTTCAATTGGTTGGGGACAAACGTTTGAAGATTTCCTCATGTCAGGTCTATAAACTCTTGGCAATGTCATTTTTAACAGCAGCCTACAAAAATAGGTATATCAGAAATTGCAGGGTATGAGTAACTGGCGAATTTTATTACAGAAAAACATCAACAACTCGACCACAATACCTAAAATCTAAAGATATGGAGGCATTTTAATTGAGGATTTGCAACAACAAGAAGAATAAAATCTGAATGTATTGCTTATAAAGTGCTTTCTTTAAGTACATTGTAGCTTCAGTTTTGTTTTACTGTCCCTGTGGCTCCATGTTGATGAATCCAGCACCCTCTCAGACTCATACCCTCCCCACCTCCACCCCCATTTAACATTTGGAGTTGTTGGGCAATGATTACACTTTGTGACGTCCGTTTGTTGGAAAGGGAGACGGACATGAATGGCTCAAAGGGCCTTCGGAAAGGGAACATATGCCCTCTTTTGAAGATGAGAAGCCGTTTTGTGGCACATGCACTCGATTAGCATGGCACAAAGCGGAGCGCTCGGGGCTGAACACGAGTGCGTGGAGCTGCTCCGCGGAGGCATGAATGAGATGTTACAGTCTGTTTGTGGAGCCATGCCGCTGTCTTCCAGCCATTTTAACACATAAAGAGTCGCCCGGGGATGATACGGGCTCTACACAACAGCAGCTTCAGTGGCCATAGTGCTATCTTTGTTATGCATGTGTTTGAGTTCATTAAATGTGTTTGAGGGACACCTAAAACCAGAGTTGATTGGTATGTGTGGAGCCTTGCTTCTCTCTCCACTGGCTTCACATTCTTTCTATTGTCTTTGGTTTGCAGGTTTTTTTTGTTTTTCTTTTTCCTTGTACACCTTTTTGTTCCTTAAAGGAATACTCCGACGATTTTGGACCCACGCCCTTTCCCTATCATTGACAAAGTGAGACAAGCTCAAAAATACCCTTTTTGTGTCTCTGTGTCCAGTGGCTGACCCCCAGCTGTTAGCATCGTAGTTAGCTTAGCTCAATGGCTGGAAGTCAATAGGAGTCAAAGCCGGACTGATGAAAGTGGACAAAATACTCCTTACAGTGGTCCAGGGGATGTCGTATCAGCACGTGAAGTAAATCCAAATGGCTATAAAACATTTTAAAAGACGTGTTTTCTTTTTCAATCCGTTAAAATAGCGTTTTGATACACACACAGACCTCTGCGCATCGCCAGTGCTACTACTTCCGGATGCCAGATCTACTTCAGCGTGCTGATCGGCATCTGTTAAAATGTTTTATAGCCATTTGGATTTACTTCACGTGCTGACAGGCCATCCCCTGGACCACTGTAAGGAGTATTTTGTCCACTTTCGTCAGTCCGGCTTTGACTCCTATTGACTTCCAGCCATTGAGCTAAGCTACCTACGAAGCTAACAGCTGGGAGCCAGCCACTGGACGCAGAGACACAAAAAGGGTATTTTTGAGCTTGTCTCACTTTGTCAATGATAGGGAAAGGGCGTTGGTCCAAAATTGTCTGAGTATTCCTTAACGGCACTCGGTTGAGGGCTTTGTTACATCAGTTTGGACTGAAGGATGTTGATCCAGTTTTTTCAGTTGTTTGACTACTCTTTGGGTTAGTTAATTTTTAGTTATGAGTGGAGTGCCAGTTATGACATTTTTGCTGAGAACTCGCCCTTTTGGTTCACTCAGTTGTCTCCCTTCTGGTATTTCCTTTCATAAAACCACAATCCTTTAATGTGGCATCCTTTTACATGTTTCTGGTCTCCAGCCTGGATTTTTTGCATATGAATTCCATAACATTTACAAAAAGAGATGCTTAAGTTGGAGTAGGGATGTAACGGTTACCGGTAAAATGGTAAACCGCGGTAAAATGTGTAATGAACACCGTGTCCTATTGAAATAACCGTTAAACCGTGTTTGATCACCACACTGTGTCAGTAACTCACAGTGATGCTGCTCTTTGCCTGGAAAAGCCTCAATGAAGCAGCCCTCTCATGCAGACAGAGGGGCGCATGCACAGTTTGCAACGTTTGGCCTCTGAGAAGTCCTGTATAGCAGCTGGAGCCTCGCTCAGACTAACAGGTTTTGCTACTCGAAATGGAAAAAGACTAAAGTCTGGTCAAAGTTTGGATTTCCCAAGAATATTGAGAGGAAACTAAGTGATGACAGTAACCCTGTCTAAAACACCAAGCTGCGGTGAAAGACAAAAATGTGTGTGATTAAAACTGCTCGAGTAAACGGCAGAGAGAGAGAGAGGATTCAGAGAGCCAAACCTGAGTGAATTATAGGAGGTTTATCAGAATTTTCCATGGAAATGATGCATAAAGGCAGTAAATAACAGCATTTGTATCATTATGGTTGCATTTTTGCTGTTCTTTCGCCATTTATTCGCAGTGCTTTGCCGTATTTCCTTGTAGATTGTCTTTTTCCATCATAGTTCGTGTTCTATGGTTTTAATACATCGTAATTTTGAAATATTAAAGAAGGAGATGTGGAGGAGATCTACCATGGACAGGGGAGAGCAGAGGAGAGTCATGAAGGGGGATAACTGCTTCAGGCACTATCATTAGTAAAACAAAAAATAAATAAATAAAACTAAAAACAAAAATACTTGCAGATATTGTTTACTTTTATTGTCTTGTTAAAAAATTAAACAAATTTACTTTTAGGACATCCTAAAAGTATCCTATGAACCTCTCTGTCTCTCTCTTTTCTCGATTACTTGAGTTACAGCAGTGGTAATCATGTGCATTTGTCTTTCACAGCAGCCTCGTGTTTTAGACAGGGTGACTGTACTCATTCAGTTTCCCCTCAACATCCTTATAAAATTACAAAGTTATTGACAAAAAAGACAAAAGAACTGTTAAAATTATAATATTAAAGGGATTAAATACTTTTAAGACTGTGTTACATTTAGAGCACACTGCAACAATATCACAATAATAATGACAACCGTGATAATTTTGGTCACAATAACCGGGATATGAAATTTTCATGCCATTACATCCCTAAGTTGACACAATCTCAGTCTCAGGGCATTTTCACACCAACCACATTTAGTGCGCACCAGAGAAGTTTTGGCCCAGGTTTTGGTACATTAGTGTCAATGTGAATGCAACCACCGCACTTTGGTGCGCACCAAATCAGCCGGTCCGAGACCTCCATGAAGGGGTGGTCTCGATCCGCTCCATCTCCCTACATTTGGTGCAGTTTCACTGGTGTGAAACAAAGTGGTCCAAACCGATCTACTTTTGATGCATTACTTCCTGTTAATCCCGTGGTTGAATCTTTTGCTTACTCAATTTGTCGATTTGTTTATTCTGGTTATCACAAAAATATAGCTTGCTCAAAAAGTTGAGAGCACAAAGAAGTGCTTGGAAAAAAGGGGATTTTCATGAGGGGGCAAATAGTTTTGTCCTTGTCATTATGTTCTTTGTAAATCAGTGGAGAATCATTTGCTTTATTTTCTGTCGCTGCACCCTCATTAATCGATCTGCATTAGAAACTTGCATAGACTTTGAATGCACCTGAAAACAGTGCAAAGTTTAGGCCATGAAATGGAAAGTCAAATCACAGTTTGCTAACTAAATGACATTATAGTTTGGCATTTCCTTGAGGAAAAATCAGGAATAAAGTGAAAAAAACAGGACTAAGAACATGCAGCTTAATCATAGTTCAGCTCAAGGTTCCCAATGAGAGGATAATCACTTCACTGTAAACCCTGACCTTTGACATGGACACTCATGATAATCCTGCTGTGAATCTCATGTCCCATATTTACAGTCTCCTCTCTTCTTGGTCGAATTGGAAGTTAGTCCTGATGCCATGCTGAGAATCAGAGCAAACTTTAACAAAACAACGAAGCATCTGTGAAGACAATAATGTTGGAAAATGGGCCTTTATATCAATGCTAAATGGACCACTGACATGAAAAGAGTTTATTTGTGATACAAACTGATTAAAAAACAGCTTAACAAGAATTTACATCGATCAACAACTTCAACAAAATCTGTTTAATATCAGAGCCTCAGCCCAGAGTTTGTATACTTGTATTGATGACCTGATCCTATATTCAGGTCTTTCACTCAAGAAGAACATTTTTAAGATTTTTTCTTTTCTGAATATTTCCTTTTTCCGTTTCTTTTATTAAGAATTAAGTTAAACTCCAAGTGAAGTTAAGTTGGCTTTCATTTGGAAACTCTTCATACGTTAGGGTGACCACTGGACATGTCCTTTTTTGTCGTAAAATTATGTCTGATGGGATTTTTAAAAATCCTTATAAATTCCAGGTTTTACTCAACTTATTCCATAGATGAAGTTGCTGCCAATGATGATTCAAAATACCAAACCTTCTCCACGCTATCCTGATAGTGAGCAAGAGAAAAGATTCCAAAACAAATATGTGAGTCATTCATGGGTGGTTTATCAGCATTTTCTGTGTAAAAAATGTGAAAATACTGTAAACAATAGCATTAGTATTATTATTCTTGCTGCTATTTTGCTGTATTTTCACCTAGTTCGTTTTTTTGTCATCATAGTCTGTGTTTTAATGATTTCATAAATAGTTACGTAGTATATTAATATAAATAACATAAAATAGTTTCAGTTTTGTCTTCACAAAAGTGTTGTTCATGTTCATTTAGAATTGTTTATAAAGAGGAACCTGTTGAAAATGAAATCTCTTTTTTCTTTTCTTGTAATTACACACTGTTTTAAGCATTCACAACTTAATAGTGGAGATTAAGCAGAATTTCAGGAGCAGGATCACACCTCAACCACGCCTCTTCCTGTGTTCCTATAAATTCTAACCTGATGATTTCCCCCTTTTGTTTCGCTCACTTGACACACCCTTACCTCCCAAACCCTTTCTTTAAACTTCTTCCTTCCTTCTTTCCTTATAGCCTTATAAAGGGGGTTCGTTGTGCCAGGAAGCTATGGCGGATTCCCCAAGAAGTTTCCCCAAACCGTTATCTGCTTTACGTATCTGCTATGTTGCTTGTAATCCACTGTACGCAATAGTTAAATGTCAAAATCACCCTGTTGATGCTGTGGTCCTTACTTGTAAAATGAATGTTGTATTTTTACCTGGTAAAAGATGCTAAACAATTTACTCAAAGGGTTTACATTTCTGTCACATTTGTTGACAAAAAAGGCAATAAATGACCAGGCGGCCATTTATGCATAGCAGCAAAAGGCTTTATTATAGTAAAGTGCTGGTCTAGACCACTGGCATAATTCCAATGTACCTACCTGTCAAGATGTTGAGCGTGCATGATCTAACACATGCTGCTGAGAGTCATCTTTTTGGGTTTGCAGAATGTAATTACCCTGTCATACATTTATCGTTTTATTAACTTCTGGATGAGGGAACTTCACTGTCCATACTGTATCCCTTGTCTATCACAGTGGCATGAATAAACCTTCCCCATGTATGACACGAGGGCCAAAAACAAACAAACATCACGGACTGCTTTGAAGCCAGGAGGACAAACAGCTGCCACAAACCAGCTCTCTCAGCGTTTGACCCGCCGTCCTCTGCCGCTTTTGTTCTGGTAAAATGTCACATTTCTCCAAACAGCTGTGTCTTTCTGTGCCGAATGAACAAACAAAGAGACCAAGAGCTGTTAGCTTTCATTTTGTGTCCTCCATTTTTGTCATTTCTCGTTTTTGTCTCTGTGAGACAAAAGAGCAGGACGAGCTGCCGCTGCTGGACGGCCGCCACGCTTCAGCTAGCATGATTTCAGTCTTCATGTTATCGCGCGCACACACACATTAAGTCATATCAAAAGTGACACAGACAGCAGCACGGAGCACACACACCCTCAATAATCGTCTCCGTATTCATTCCCACTGTAGGTTGGGGAAATATGGAGAGGATTTAGTGAGCGTAGAGCCAGATGTGATAACGCTGATCCACAGGGGCTGACTTGGGGGATGGGAGGGAGTAGGGAATATCCCCGAGTGTGATTGTCTGCCTCCCCTCTCTTTGTAAACAGGAGTGAAGGGGCAACAGTCTGCTCCTCTTTGTGTCACATTTCCTCTTTGTGGAGGTTTCCTGCAGAGCTGCAGACAGATTAGCAGAATTATCACCATCTCACAACACAGATGTCAAAGGGAATCTGACAAGGTATGAGAAAATCTGCTTTGTGGAGAACAATATTATTTTAAAAAAATGGAAATTCAGAAATGGTAATGTTCCTTAGTATGTTTTAAAACAGGGATGGTGGCACTGCTTTCAAGCCAGAGGGCCTAAGCAGCATTTAAAACAGTTAATGAATTAACGAAAAAGATAATGCATCACTTAAAAGAATCTTTATTTTCCATTTATAGGCTTGCTTTGAGCTCAAACTCAAACATTACAAAACAAAAAAACTATTTAGTTGTTATTGAAAGTAGGGATGCAACAATCTCAAAAAGATACTGAGCTGTTTGGTTCAATATTTATGGTTAAATTTGAGCCCATGAATTTTGCTATTGAACAGATTTCAGGGATTAGTGCCCTTTTTCTCAATTTGTGCTCCTACGTTTGAGCTCACGAAATGGCGCTCATTCAGGAGCAAACAAACTCCAGGTGCAAGATGGAGTGTGGCAAGAGGAGATGCAGCAATATGCACCCACATTCCCAAGTTCAGTGTTTGCCAAATCTCAACTCAGTTACGTTTGAACCCCTCCTGTGAAGCAAATCAATTTTTGAATCCCCTGGTATTCAAACATGTTTTGCTGGGGGAACACGAACTCCAAGCACATCAACATTGTGCATTTAATTGAGCAGAACATGTCTTAGCTTAGGGTGGCTGGCTTTATTTAACAGTCATGGATGACCTGCTGCTGTGAACCTGCTAAAACATGTGCTCTGTTCTACATCGACCATCAACAGAGTTTGGGCTTCGTAAAACAATGAATTGATTGTAAATGCCCGCTAAATCACAGAGGCTCTGCGTCATGAGAGCGACTCACTGAAAAAACAGTTGTTTTTTCTTAGTCACACTCTGATTTCATCCAGTTTGACAACATGAGCTCACAATTTACTCACGTGAATCAACAGGTACAGTGTTTCTCCGCTCAAGCAGCTCTCAAAGCAAGTTCAGACCTGTTGACTCTCGATCAGCAGAAGTTTCTCCTGTGGGCTCCAGTTTGGACAAGCATCCAAAGTAAAAGGTGAACATATTAACTGCAAGAATCATCAAATCTTCCCTTTCAGTGGCAGTTGTTTCCTCTTGTTAAGTAAACTAGGTGGAGAGACACATAGGCTGTGTTGTATCTCAAAATACTGCCTAATTCATGTTTCACACCTTTTTGTGGCTTGTTTTCTCACAGCTCTATCAATTGTGAAGAGTTTGGCACCATGTACACCAAAACATAGCATTAGCATCTGTCCTGAGATTTCTGAACAGAGAGAGAACTGAACAGTGACACTGTGCCACATGTCAAAGCCTCACAAAACCCATTAAAAAATCTGAAATATCCCTTTAAAGGTGTAGTCAGCAATGTGGGAGAAAACGAGTGGAGAGGTTTTTTATAAACAAATTTAGACCTGCCTCTCCCTTCATACCTCACCCCTTGCTCCACCCCTGAAAGCTGTTGGACGTGCATCGTCATGGAAACGGCCGTAGAAACTGCATTGCTGAACAACGTAGCTAAGGTAACCCAGACTCGTCAGACAACTCGACTGCCGTTATTGATAACATCACAACAACAGTACATTCTGGCAGACGGCTGTTACTGTTATGTGAAGCACCACAAAGCTAATGTTGCTTACCTTTCCATCAGACAGACAGCGACATCCGTGCCCGTTTTCAGGTCTTCTAATTGGCGGAGTTCCCTCCACCGTCGGAAAGCAACACCAATGTTGACCCGGGTCTTCGCTCTTTCATGGTCATAGCCCTTCTTTTTCACTTTCTGCTCCTCTGACCTTTTTCTTTTGGGCTGTTTTTCAGCCATTTCTACTGCACATATTGTTTCCCTCTCTTACGCTAACTGTGCACGCTACGCAACCTACTACTCCCCCTCCCCCCCGGCTGATCTGTGCATGAGTATGATCACCTCCTGGATGTGGGGGGTTGTACCCTGTTTTGGTGACTTGGCCCGAGCCACAGTATTTACCTGCTGAAATTCAGAGCCAAGGCTGTGTATTGAAACCGGACTTTTTTTCAACATGCTGTCAGTGGTGACATCTTGTGGATGGAGAGGAGAAATACGGTGATTTTGACAAATACTGCATTAGATTAGAAGATTAGAAGATCGCTGACTACACCTTTAAAGGACATTTGAGTGGCACTAACGGATATTTTATGATGCATTCAGTGACTATGAACACAAATATACTGTATTGACATTTCCTTTGGACTCTGACTTGGAGTATTGTTTCATCTTCTTCACAGATTTCTTGAAAGTAAAGGGTTTTTTTCTGCTCGCTTCAGAGGTGTGATTTAAATGTGTAAAATATGCACCATCTATAAATAGCATCTCTTTTCCAATTACCATCGGGGCTCCTCCAGCTCACAGATGCTGACAGGGGAGTCAGATGGTGCCAGAGCAGCCATCTGCAGCTGTTTTATCAGCAGCTCTGATACCCTAATTCAGTGGTATTTAGGGGTATGGAGAAACAATCAGACCCTCACAAATGACAGTATATGTGTGTGTGTGCAGTCAGCCAGTATGAGAAGGTCAAACACTTCAACCCGTGAGACGTTTTCGAGCCCTGGATGTCTGTGAGTGTGTGATAAGACGCTCGCTTTCACAATAATATGATTCACGGGTAGTGGGGGGCTTCTTTAAACCGCGTGGTGATGGGATGTATTTGTCATGATTAAGGTGTATCAGAGGCAGAGAGCAGTCTTTGGAAACGCAACCACAGGAGCTCTGATACTTCGGCCATTTTGACATGTACATTTTTAGAAGTACTATCTCAGTATAGGCAGTGTGAAAGAGTTTTTGTCAGTGTATGCTACAAGTCCAAAGCTTAGGCTTGCTCTTTATCACTGCATTTCCACCTGTTTTAATTTTGTTGACTAATTATTTTCGTCAGAGTTTCAACAACCTTATTTCTCCTGATTAAAACTAAACAGGAACTAATGAAAACAAGAGCACATGGACAAAAGCTAAAATTAAATCAACTGACATGTTCATCAACAGATAAAAACTGGACTAAAATGTCTGACAGACTTAATCCAATCAGACCTAATTTGGTCATGTAGGAAGTAGAGACAAGTTAGGAATCTATCCAATCACAGCTGCCTTAGCTTGGTGGTGGTGATAAGTTGTGGAGCGATCCAATCAGAGCTGCTCTCTTTATGAATTGATATATTCATGTAGAGCAGGTTCACTGTTTATTGTCAGTTCTGGTATTGTAACTGAGATGCTCTGCCAGGTAGCCTAAATAAAGGTGACTGCATTTCACACAAAAGGAACATTTGTTTCTGTTCATTCAGACATTCAAATTTTAACAGCATTCAATAAAGGGTTATTAGATGTTTCATTTTATCCAAGAGGAAAACATGACTTCAGAAATTCAAGGAAACATAAAAAATGCCTTACCCTTTACACTTTTGGTCAGCTTAATTTACAGTAGATCATGTGAAATTTCATCAACTGAAATTAGACTAAAATCAAGACAATGGCTGCTTTGATTAGACTCCGAATGGTACATGATTACACGTTTCCATTTTCCATCAAATAAAGAGAAAAGGTCCCAAATATCAGCCATGTGCTGTCCTGCTTTTTGCCCTCCCCCGGAAGAACTGATACTCATCAATCGGACACAAAAATCATTCATACCCACGGCAAAATAAGTAAAAAATGTAAGCCAAATAAGAAAAGTAATTTCTTATTCCAGTCAAAATATTTGGCAACACTGGGGCAAAACAAAACACAGACCAGTTCATTGAACCAACATGCCGAAACAATAAAAAAAATATCCTTTCTATTGGAAAATACTGTCTGCGTCACCATTTGTTTTCATTTTGGAAAGATGGACCTGACAAAACGGCTACTGGAGCTGTTAGCAGTGATGCTAATCTTGGTATAAGCCGTCATATTCTCTTGTTGTCACACTCCCATCGTTTCATGCTTTGAGGACATTGATAGAGTCGATGTTGGTTGGAGCAGATTACAGACATTGAGGTGGGTCTATCTTAAGATTTTTCAACATAAATGCATCTTACATGTTGACCAGAAGAATAAAATGTACAGAAAAGGCTTGGTTTTATTCACTGACATGCAGACATCAGAATTCTGCGCAGGTTTCATCCTGAAAAAGCAATTTCCTCCTTGCATTTCAAAGTTGGCAGTTTTAAATCCTAGATGTTGAACTTCAAACTTGAGGACTTAAGGCTTCTGGACTTTCAGAAAAGTAAAACCACTTCTTTTCATTTGACCCCCCGTCAGCAGTCTAAAGCTGTAATGTGGAGCACCGCTTCACCCAGTCCGTCCGCGGCTGTTTTTAGCTTCGACCTTGTATCGTCTAAATAAAAACCACAGGCCATCAGATATTCTCAGAGGAAGATCAACGGCTTTGTGGAGCTCCATTTAACCTGCTATTGTGTGAGAGCTTAGAGTGTGTGTGTGTGTGTTTGAGCCTGGAGGTGAAGGGAGGTGAAGGGATGAGTGCCAGAGTGATATTATTGCATATTCTTACTGCCTAGAATGAGAAATGCAGCTCCTTTTAAACTTTAAATCAGGACATTTGAAAGGGAAAGTTCAGGTTTTATGAAGAGGGGTTCCTCAAGGACAATGGCCTTAAGGTGCGTTCACACCGGACGCTACTTGTACTACCTCGGCGATCACTCTCCATTCAAAGTCAATGTACAGCCGCGATGGGGCGGGGCTAACCCTCCCGCGACAGCCGGCGACAAGACGACCGCTTCACTCGTCGCGCGATGTCAAAGTTAAAAAAAAGTTGATCTATTCAGGCGATGTCCTGTGTGGCTGTGCAGCATCAGCCAATCAGAGGTGTGTGTACGTGTGACGGTGCCGTTATTCATCCGGACTACAGGGCGGATGACTTCCTTCTAGGCGGAACTAATCTCAGTGAGGATATTTGCAGACGGACCGCGGTAAACTCACAGATGATGCTGCTGCATCATCAGCTGCAGAGTTTTGTGTCTGATAAGTGAGTGAAAAGGACACAGCTGGAATAATGTCCACTTATACATCCTATTATGTGATATATGATATGATCGCGGTAAAACTCGAACGGAGATGACGTCACCGACTGACGGCCGACGCCAACGGCGACCAAACAGGTATTTAAAGACGCGCGACGCTACATCAGTGGGCAACGCGACTTTGGTAGCTGGGTCGCTTGCGGTGTGAACGCACCTTAAGTCAATATGACCACCAATAAATCTAACTGGTTTGATTTGGTTTAGTTTCAAACTTTACCTAGTTAGGCGGACTGAATCCTGTCATATGTTGTGTAATAAAGCCTCCCACCACTAGTTGGAGCTGCAGTTGCAGTGTTGGTTCCTGCCATCTGGCCCACCAGTGCTAGCCTTGCAGAGCAGATGGACCTGCCTGATTCTGAAATCCCGCATATCCATCTTGCCAACCTCTATTCTCCAACGACTTCACTCAGCTAATCTCTTAACGGTCCAATCAGGGAAGAGAGGTGGGAGCTGCAGACGTGACGACAACAGGAAGTGACTGCATGTTTGAAAACAATGGCAGCTTCTGGAGCAGTCTCAATATCTGCGGTTTTGTTTCAGTGATACTTGGTGAAATCTGCTCTCCTCAGAAGTTTTCAAGGAAAAATTTGTAGAGATGGTCTTTGAAAAGATTCATTTCACATGAAAGTGTTAAATGATACATCTTTGTGGCAGAATTGAATGCACGACGATAGTCGAAGGTGGTTGAAGCCATAGGCTAACTGTTGCTGTCAGTCACTACATAGCCGCTACATATGCTAACTCATAGGTAGCAGCGTTGCTTGATATGGATTGGTATGTGATGATGTGGCGAGCCAAACTATTGCCCAACCACAAGGTGCTGTTGTTTTTGAAGGTTCTGCCTCTGAAAACATTTTTGAACGTCTCTTTTCCAGATGGATTAGTGAAACATTTTCCTGGCGGATATATAGAACTGTTCATCTGGCATGTCAGGTTACATCAGTGCATTATGAGCTGGAAATATGCTACTGGCATTGATCAGTCACATTGTTCAGCACAAAGCAGTTTGGAAGTATCTATAAATGAAGATAAAGCTGCTTTTAGGCAGCATTTGCATTTTGACTGAAGTGAACATATTCTGTGTGGATTTGTAGACATTTACCTCTTAAGAGGACTGGAGGCTGGCAGTGCTAGCAAACGTAATGTTAGCTGTGCTAGATCCTTTTTTGTTTACTTGCCTTGTTGCTTTGGAAGTGAACGGGGATCCCCGTTTATTTGCAGACCAGAGTTGGTTTGTTGGTCCGCACTAGAGTTCATTTGATCAATCAATCAATCTATCTATCTATCTATCTATCTATCTATCTATCTATCTATCTATCTTATTTGTACAGTGCCAGTTCATAAGTAGTGTTTTCTCAAGACACTTTACAACAGAGCAGGCTGAGGACAAACCTTTCGTTTAAAAGAAACACATACATGCATATATACACACCTACACACATCTAAAATCAATGTTCCTTGAAATGTCAACAGTATCAAACAATGATTTGATTTGTCCTGCTTTTTAAAATGCAGCGTATCACTGAATTTATTGATGACTTGTGCCAATAAGTTGAGCTGGTAGTAAAAGGGTTAAAGCAGAATTTCAGGAGCAGGATCACACCTCAACCATGCCTCTTCCTGTGTTCCTATAATTTCTAACCTGAACGTTTACCCCCTTTGTTTAGCTTACTCCTTCCCTCCAACTCCTTTGTTTAAACTTCCTTCTTTCCTGCTTTACTCAGGGCCTTATAAAGGGGGCTCGTCATGCCTGGGAGCTACGATGGATTCGCCAAGTAGTTTCCCCAAACCGTTATCTGCTTCACGTATCTGCTATGTAGCTTATTGTCCACTTTACGCAATAAATAATTGTCAAATTCATCCTGTTTATGGTGTGGTCCTTACTCATGAAGTCTAACCTTAAGAAGTTAGAGGTAGGGTAGAGAGGGTGTCTATAAATGGTTCCAGAGAAGGGGAGCCTGATAACTGAAGGCTCCACCTCCCATACTACTTCTACAGACGGATGGTACCATGAGCAGGCCAGCATTTTGGGAGCGTAATGTTCTAGAGGGGTTGTACGGCACTACAGGCTCTTTGAGATAAATTGAGAGCTTTATAGGTGAGAAGAAGAAAAATTATTTCTGTTCTATATGTTATAGGAGGCTAATGCAGAGAGGCTAATACAGGAGTAATGTGGTCTCTTCTCCTAGTTATAGTCAGTACAAGTGCTGTCACATAAGCTCAAACCAACCAAACTTTCCAAAAAGCAAAGCCAGAGTCTGTTTGGTCCAGTCCAAACATGTCAGAGATCTGAAAGGTATTTTACCCCAAAACTTTGAAGTGCTTTATAAACCAGGGGAAGGATTTTAAAGTCTGTCATTACGCCATGGCTAAAACGGAGCACAAAGTGAAATAGTGAAGTCTGAAGAAGAAAGATAAGCCTGTGATGAGGAAGCCCCTCTGACTGTCGACCCCTCTTCTCGTTAAAATAAATCACAGCCTTGCTAACGGGTAAAAATCCACTCTGTATCCAATGTTTCCACAGGAGCTTTGTGTATGAACTCACAGCACTAACATCCGCAGTAGGCCTACGAACATGCATGACCGTGTGAGCATGTGTGTGTTCTTTGAGATAAGACGCCAAGGTTACAGCACCATTCTGCCTTCAGATGGACCAATGATCTGCCACAGCGTCGATAAACACCACGACACACGAGAGCAGCTGACTCAATTATTCATCAGTAAACTCTTTTGTCCTCAGTTAGCCGATCAATAGTGCCTATAATCAGCTTTCCAATGAAGGAAAGTACAGCACACTGCATATCATGTTCCCCTTTATTACGGTTCTGCTCCACATCTTCTCAGGGAAACTATACAGAGTTCATCCATCATGTGGCAAAAGTCCTGTTGTCATGAAGCATCAAATACACAGAATCGAGACTTTCCAATGCCAGAAAAATCCTTTATGTTGTAACCAAAAGGCTATTGTCTTTTTTGTCTTGGCCACCATGACATTAACCCTTTGACTTTCAAACTAAGAAATATATTTGCAACAGAGTAACTGTTGGTGAAATTGTTTTCCTTCCTCTTTATTGAGCATTATTTAAAGTGCAAACATGTTGGTCAACCAGCTGGTTGGCTTGCCTGTTAACGGTTATCCTGGGCATGAATGGATTGTTTCATTTCTGCAAGAAAAGTTTTGTTTTTGCTATGAAGACATCGCAGACAGCAGAATTTAGATATTTAGCATTTGACTCGGTTTTCGGAGGAATCACAATCAAATTTATTTCCTACAACTAAATTATGATTATTAGAGGAACTGGAAACGTGAAAAGATGTTTTGCTGTTCGGTTTCTGAGGAGCTATGATTCACTTTTGATTTTTCTATTTTTTGAACAATTATACTCATGTACCGCAGCGCCAGTCGTTTGATATAAATTAGCTTTACAAGCATTATTAAGAGAGGTAAATCAAGAAAAACAGAGAAATATAAGCTTTTAAAAATTTAAATACAATGGTAAGGTGTCAACCAAAGAGTCAACCACATGGTTACAATGCCAGTCAAAGGGTTAACTGGCAAACCACAGGGTCTGTTGCATATACATTTCACCAGTCCATCTGCCAACAGCCTGGCAGAACCATTCAAAAGCAAATCCAGCAGGTGATTGGACAATCAAGCCGCCAGTCACATTCATTAATCAGATAAAAACATTTTTCCCCTTACCTGAACATGCTCTTTACAATCTATGGTCCACTAAATTCATGTTTTCATTATCACTATTACTCTTTATTGTTATTCTTCCATTTCAACTTGAAAGCCTCGTTTTAAATTACCTTGAAAGTAAAATAACCTTTTCTTCAGTGAAAATCAACAGTTGTTGCATCATCTGGAGAAAATCCATAAAAGAATTCATTAACCCTTTGAAAATTGTTATTGATTCTCCTCATTCAGCAACATTTCAGATTTTTTTTAATTACCAAGTCAGAGAGCAGATATGTTGGTCAACCAGCTGGTTGACTTGCCTGTTTAGGGTTATCCTGAATAGATTTCTTTCATTCCTGCAACTTTCTTTTGTTTTTTTTGGAATGAGAAAATCACAGAGAGTAAAATGTTATTAATATTTAGCTGCTGACCCAGTTTTCTGAGGAATCATAATTTTTTTCATCATACTTATTTCCTTCAACTATATTATGATTGTTAGAGGGTCTGGAAACACGTGAAAAGATTTTTCCTACTCTGATGTTTGCTCTTTCTTCTGATTTTTTTAGTTTTTAAAGGAGACATATCATGCTGATGCATGATTTAATACTTACATATAATAGAATAAATTTGAAAACAAGACCTTACACAGCCTTAATTTTCAAAAAATGAGATATTGTAGTTTTTCTGATATCCTAGAACGAGATTTGATGCCTCTGAAAATAGCGAGATGTCCGTGAGATTTAAATCGTCGTGACGACACGAGGTACCTTTCTTTTTATTGGAGTAATCTAATAAAACACTTCCTCCTCTGTGATGTCCGTTAGCCACAAACCTGTCACCGAGGAACACATCCACCAGCAGGGGTATATAGATCCCTAGCTCACATTCACTCATTACCAGCTCTGGCCTGTAGGGGGACTCAATACGCGGTCGCTGCTTTGAGCCTGCCGGAAAATACAGTAGAAGAAGAAGGACAGGCTGGCTCAGCCCCCGATAGAACTGACCAATCAGAGCACAAAGGGCTGTGACGTTGCGAGGTAACTTTAGGTCAGCCTGAGATCTGAGTGTTTCAACGAGAGCTTGATAAGGGCCTAAAATGAGGATATTGAGAACTCTATTGTGGGGCAATGAAGGAACTAAATGACTTGTACTGAGGGCAGAAATGCTTTACAGGCATCCTAGTCTGGCATAGTGAAAAGGAGAAACAAGCATGATATGTCCTCTTTAAATAATTATATACATGTACAGCAGCATCACCCATTGGATACAAATTTGTGTGTAAAAAAGATTATCAAGAGAGGTACATCAAGAAAAACAGCCAAAGAAAGGATTTCAAAATTTTAAATCTAGTGGTAAGGCAGCAAAAAGTCAACAGCACAGTTACAATGCCAGTCAAAAGGTAAATATTGTATTTGCAGGCAATGCTTCGTCATACTGTGCCTTGACCTTGACTAATGACTTTTAATTTTGAACTTGAAATCAGTTTATTCTTCAGTCAGACCAAATTCTTTTTCAGCTTTTATCGTCTCATCCTCAAACTTTTCCCTGTTGTCCAGGACAACAGAAAAAGCTGTGACTTTTTTTAAATGAACATCTTTGCCCTCTTGTCCTCTTTTTAAAATGTCAAACTGCCGCCTGTGAGTTTGCTTGAAGCGTTTTCTTACCCATAAACCTTTGTGTGCGGCGTTAGATTCAACACGACCCACCTCGCTGTTTCTAAAAAGTCATCTCTTATCTCTCCACAGTTTGACATTTAACATCAGATTCTGCTCCGTCCGCCCAAAATGTCCTCGGCTCAGACAAGCCTGTTAACAGTTTTATTGTAGGGCCAACATTTCCTCCGGCACCGGCAATTTAATCCCGCACACACCCCCTCCCCGCCTTCCCCCTCTGAACTATTTTCCAGTAGATTTGGTAAAGTCTCGTCTCTATAAGCTGATCATCCGTTTGCTTAATAAAACTCCAGAGAATGATACTTGGGCTGAAGTTAAGCTTCTTAACTCAGATCCCAGTTTGCAAGTATGACCTTAAACTGTGGAGAGTGAGGCTGCTGGTCGCAGATTCAACGACAGAGAGGTTTACGTTACAAAGATTGTTTTGTTTATAGTCGAGCTTTTCATGAGGCAAAGTGATTCGAGCCGGGATGATGGAAACGCCAGCTCGCGATCAGGGAGTCTGATCATGTGCTGTGTTGCCAGATTTTTCTGATGAAATAAGCAACCAGGTGGATAAAAACAAGACAAAAACATGCAACCTATAGTTTTTTCTAATATTTTACTTTTTGTGTTTTTAAGACAATTCTCATTAATTATATTTCATTTTCACAGTGGCATTTTTCTTAATAGTCTCTAAATTTACTTTTTCAACATCATTCTCTTAATACAGAAGTAAAGGGACGGGCTGCTGTTATTTATGACTCTGTTGTCACTAAACAGTTTGTCTAACCTTGATTTTTGTAACCAGACACAGACTTTTTTATGTTGATCCATGAAAAACAAGACAAGAGATTGACAGCTGGCTTAGCCCAGTACCCCCGGGGTTATGCAAAGTGACGTAGGGGGTACACGAATACCTGTCAGGTTTTAAACAGCTGTTTCAGTAGCTTAAGTTCAAACTGGCAAATATTTGTAAAGTTTTGTAGAAAATCCATCCAGAAATTGTTTAAGACTCTTACATTAACACAAGCTCAGTCAGACTTCTACCACAATAAAGCTGTGGTGAGTTTGTACTTTACAGTTTCAAATTCATTAACTAATATGTTCCAAAAATGTAAATTTCTATTTACAAAAGTGAACTGGCATTGCCCACAAAACTACTGGCAAATAAATCTATTTAGTGGGTACAGAAGAGTATGAGGGCCATTTTAGATGAGAAAAAAAGTGGAAAGTCGAAGATAAAGTTGGCATATAATGTATTTTGACTTTATTCTTGATATGTCAGCTTATTTTCTTGACACTTCAACTTCTAACACAAAATTGAATTTCGACTTATTTCTTGTAATTTCAACTTAAAGAGACTGTGAGGAGTTTCTAAATAATTACAAAAAAGTCTCACTTTTGGATATATGCCTGATCAAATAACACACTTTAAGATGAGTTTTATAGCATCAAAATAGGTTATCTATAAATGCTATTCCTTAGCCTTCCGGTCGGGTCGGACAGGGCTGGACTGGCCTGGATACTCAACTTCAGGAACAAGACAATTAAAACTAGAGCAAATTTTTTATTATTTTATTATTTATATTACACATCTTAGAGCACTAGGCTGTAAGTAGCCATATATAGCCAGCTACAAATCTACGATAACAAGTTTTCCAAAAAATGCTTGTTGTCACACATCAAAAACTACCGCTATGTACCTAGAAAGAGATACATTACCTCGTCGCTTTGCATCCTGTAAGTTGTTGAAAAAGCGAAGTTGTAAAGCAATGCAGAGTTCTGAGGAAGGTCCGAGCTGCATTTATTAGCCTCAAAACAAACACACGCTGTGGATTGTAAACGTCGGTGGTGTGTTCCAGTTGTAGTCAGAAGTAGGAATTTTGAGCTCCAGGTAGGAAACAGCAACTGGCATGTCCCTCAAAGTCTGAATTTCCTCATGGTAACGTGGTGAAACCTCGCCACCCTTGGGTTGACAATCAAAGATGGATGCCCCCAGTGTGAACAGCTATTTAGCTCCTGTAATAATCAATTTATTTGTGCTTCTGACTGGGGTGTGTCACTCTAGATCAGCTGTATACATAGAATTGTTAGACTTATATTTACAAAAATGCTGCCATAGTGATAATCACATTCTTCATGTGATATTTGTGAACAACAACACAGGGCGTGCTAACAACAGCTAACAATAGCCTGGTAGATCGGCATGTTTTTTTTCAACTTCAACTGGAACGCCGATAAGTTGGAGAGGATGTCACTCCCAGTTCCGAGGTTACTGGAACGCAGCATTACGACAGTTGCCGCGCGTGCTCATGGGTAGCAGAGTCTTTTACGTTGCTGGTAATAGATTCTCCTCACAGTCCCTTTAAAGGTGCTATGAGGAGAATCTATTTCCGAAGACACAAAGACTCTGCTACCCATGAGCACGCGCGGCGACCGTCGTAATGCTGTGTTCCACTGTTTTCAGACAGTTGAACCTGCAGGGGACTGAAACAGGTGGAGGGGACATGTCCCCTGTGTCCCCCCCTAAAATAACGTCCTTGGTCGGAGCTCCTCGGCTTTGGAACGCCCTGCCCGAGGAGATAAGGTGAGCTGAATCAGTGACATCTTTTAATCCACATCTTAAAACCCACTTTTTTAGACTTGCTTTAACATGATTTTTTTTAAATGACCTGTTTTACTATTTTAAGTTCTACTGTTCTTATCCTTCTCACGGTTTCTCATTGTTTCATTTCTGTTTTGACTCTTTTCTTGTTTTGACATACTCAGTTTTTATTATCATTATTTTTTTATTTAACTTTATTTTATGTATTGATTTATTTATTATTATGATTATTATTACAGTTTTTCACAGTTCTTAACACACGTTTCTCAAACCACTAACAGATTTCTTCAAATTGTACACACAAACCTGAAAACCTCACACAAAATGCTAAACCTGACACTCCCTTTTCAAGATGACTCTTTGCCATCAAATCTCTTAACTGTTCACAAAATGGAACTCGTGTTCTCATTTGGTACACACAGCCACATTCTCCAATGACACACACATACCAGCCAACTGATACACACAGCTCAGCATTTGCTGCACACTACCAAGCATTCACAGCACACTGAAGTGCAAAACTGAAAACCCAATTATAGAAATGCAACACACAATGTGAATGGCATTGACTCATGAGAATTACCCATTTTTCCTTTTGGAAAATGTCTGTGTAGGTCCATTTCTTCAAATATAAAATATCACACAAGTATGCAGCAAATCGTTTTTATTTACAGAGTTTCAGTGCACAGGCATTTCTATAGAAAATGAACGTAAACAAACAAAAAAAGTCAAAACGTCCTCTCACTCTTACCCCTCTCCTTCTCTGGTTGTCGTTGTCCATTATTCAGAGCTCACCAAACAAAGCAGAGGCTCAAGGCCCTTTCATGCTGCAGTTCTCCTGATGGAAAATTGCTCACCAGACCTGGTGTTTAGAGATTTGCATCATTGTGTGTTGTGGGTTGATGCTTTGAGATTTCAGTAGGGGTGTGTGTGCAACAACGGACCATTGTGTGTACAGCTTTGACAACAAGATGATGTGTAATTGACATCAGAGTGTAAAGAAGGAAAGTCAGAGTCTAATGCAGGTAAGGGAGTGTTTAGATGTGGCAAACTGGGCCGAGCAATTGGTACTTGAAGTGAGGGTTTTGCAAACTGTGCCAAATTATCGATTGTTGTGTGTTAAGAACCGTGAAAAACTGTAATATTATTTTCTCATTTACCACTCCTCTTTCTGCCCTCTTCTTTTCTTTCTTCCTGATGTGATGTTGTCAACCTTCAACAAACTTAAATTAATCTTTGTATCTGTAAATCTGTTATCTATCTACTGGCCTTTAATGTCCTTGTCATTATGCATTGTACCAGCTGTTTCAATCCTACCTAACGACAACCAGAGTAGGAGAGGGGTAAGAGTGAGAGGACCTCTTGACTTTTTTTTTTTTTTTTACGTATATTTTCTTTAGAAATGCCTGTGCACTGAAACTCTGAAAATAACAACAATTTGCTGCATACTTGTGTGATATTTTATGTCTGATGAAGTGGGCCTACACAGACATATTCCAAAAGGAAAAATGGGTAATTCTCATGAGTCATCGCCATTCACATTGTGTGTTGCATTTCTATAATTGGGTTTTCAAGTTTGCACTTCAGTATGCTGTGAATGCTTGGTAGTGTGCAGCAAATGCTGAGCCGTGTGTATCAATTGACTGGCATGTGTGTCATTGGAGAATGTGGCTGTGTGTACCAAATGAGAACTCGAGTTCCATTTTGTGAACAGTTAAGAGATTTGATGGCAAAGAGTCATCATGAAAAGGGAGTGTCAGGTTTAGTATTTTGTGTGAGGTTTTCAGGTTTGTGTGTACAATTTGAAGGAATGTGTTAGTGGTTTGAGAAACGCGTGTTAAGAACTGTGAAAAACTGTAAAATCCTCACTGCTGCGTTCTGGACCAGTTGGAAGTGGGAGAGTAATTTGTGGGAGATACCGGAGAGGAGGGAGTTACAGTAGTCTTGCCTGGGGAAGATGAGTGCATGAATTACTTTTTCTAAATCGGCAAGGGGAAGGATGGATATGATTTTGGAGATGGACCGGATCTGAATGAAACATGACTGTACTGGTTTATTAATGTGATGTTCGAAGGTGAGGTCGGAGTCAAAAGTTACGCCTAGATTTCTGGCAGGTGGTGTGATATTAGCCGAGTATGGACCTCGAAGATAGATGGACCTTTTTAACTAACTAACTACCTCATTTTTCCAATGTGTTGACATGAATCCCTTTGAGCCTTTATTAGATGGTGTGCTTGGAAGCAAATTCTTTAGAAAATTCAGAACTCTGATTCTGTCACTTTTGTGTGGATCTGAACCTCTCAGGAATATTCCCAGCACCTTGATAAATCTACGGCGTGAAGATTTGAAGGGATAAAGAAGGTGTACCTAATAAATTGGCCTCTGATTTTATACAAGTTCCCCAAATATTGAATTTTCTCCTCATAACTCGTCCCGATCTTTCATTTCCATCTTTTCTGCTCTCCCGCCGGTGGACTTGCTGAGTAACTCAAAGGTAATGAGATTAAATGAAAGTGAAACTGTTTCACGGGTGAGGAATCCGTCTTTGATCGAGAGCCCCAATTAAAAGTAGAAAGATAAAGTCGTCCCGCAGGGTGTTTGAGCCTGTCGGGTGAATTAAGGTGCAGTGAGGTTTGAGCAGAACATCAGGACCTTTTTCAAGCTAAAGCAAGAGGAATCAGAAAAACACCTGAAGATGAACGAGAGCCCAAAAGGATGAGGACAAATTTAAGTCGTCTCTGTTTCCTTTTGTTGTATTCAAGGTGAGAAAGTGTAAGAAAAAAATGAAAAAGGTGACAGCCCTCAAAACAGCCGTGGAGTATCATTATACAGTGTCTTGACCTTGACTAATGGCCCATAAACTTGAAATTAAAATAATGTTTTCCTTGGTCAGAATGAGAATGTACACAAATTCTGAAGTAGGTTTTAAAAAGTTTAGGAGAGTTTTAAAAAAAAAGAAACAATATGTCAATACAGAAGCCATGACCTTGAAAAATGACAGATGTTTAAAGTAAATTTTTTAACAGCCAAAATAACAATAATTAATAAAATATCAGAGACACTCTTTAAATCCTTTCAAGATATCCTTAAAATGGTGTATTTGCATAACCTGACAAGCCAGATGGACAGCCCCATATATCTGCCATAGAAATATTACACTAGTCCATCTGGATAGGAGCCCTTTAAATTTGTTTTCAGGGGCAGAACGTTAAAAAAAACACAAGCTTGTGATTGGACAATCGTTTGGCTCATCACATTAATCACAGACCAATCCACATCAAGCAGGGTTGCCTCCTATAATCTAGCATACATAGCGGCTAATGGCTAACAACAGTTGAAAACACTTCATGGACGTTAGCCATAGCCGCTAACAGCTAACAACAGTTAATGACCATTAGCCATTAGCTGCTAACTTAGCTGCTAACAGCCTTATACTATCGTCTAACACTAAATTGTACCACACAGATGATTCAGTTAACACTTATATGTGACATGAACCTCGTCAAAGACAATCCCTACAAGTAAACTTCTGAGAAGAGCAGATTTCGCCAAGTTTTACTGAGAAGCCATGAGGACAATAGGCTAATCAGCATGTTCGTTCTCAACTTCCGGTTCTCTACTCCCGGTTGTCGTCACGTCCGCATTCTGCAGCTTCTCCTCTGCCATTAAGAATTCAGCCAAGTGAATTCCATGGACAACGGAGGCTGGCAAGACTTACCTGCAGGATTTCAGAATCAGGTCTGTCTGCTCTGCGAGGCTAGCATTTGCAAACAGCATCTTATTTATAAAGTGCCTTGATCTTGACCTTGACCTTGAGCACTGACCACTGAACCTGTGACCATGACAGTATAAATTATGAGATACATCATGTAAAGAATTCAGAAAAGTTCAAAAAGGAAATGTATGAAACAAAATGCCATAACCTTGAAAAACTACCAATGACCTTGAAATTTAAGTTACTGTTTGTTTCAGTTGCAAGCAACAATTTATCAAATGTCTGAAGGGAATTCCATGAGGAATTTATTAAATTATGCACTTGGGAGCAGCCTTTTATTAAAAAATGCTTGACCTTGACCTTGAAAAATGACACAGTGTCCTAGAAATGTAACATCATGTTTTTTTTTTAGATCAGGTTAAATATGCAGGCAAATTATAAAGTCAGTTATTAAAAGAATTCAGAAAAAAGTTTAAAAAAGAAGTATCAATCAACACAAAAAGCCATGACCTTGAAAAATGATTGATGACCTTGAAAGTTTAATAACATTTTTTCTTCATTCAAAATCTACAATTATAAAAACAGAGATAAATTAAGAATCCCATAACATGGTGCATTGGCTAACAGTAACCTTGACTTTGACCTTGAGAAATGACCAGTGAACCTGTGACCTATAAAGTAAAAACTGTTTTTTAGGTCAGACTAAAAATATGTGCAAGTTATAGAGTCAGTTATTAAAATAATTCAGAAGAGAGTTCAAAAAGAAGCAGCGAATCAACTCAAAAAGCCATGACCTTGACAAATGACCTTTTTCTTCACCCTTGTCTTTAGTCAAATTAGACATTAAATTACAGTTTTTCACAGTTCTTAACACACGTTTCTCAAACCACTAACAGATTCCTTCAAATTGTTCACACTGAAAACCTCACACAAAATGCTAAACCTGACACTCCCTTTTCAAGACGACTCTTTGCCATCAAATCTCTAAACTGTTCACAAAATGGAACTCGTGTTCTCATTTGATACACACAGCCACATTCTCCAATGACACACACATAACAGTCAATTGATACACACAGCTCAGCATTTGCTGCACCCTACCAAGCATTCACAGCACACTGAAGTGCAAACTTGAAAACCCAATTATAGAAATGCAACACACAATGTGAATGGCGATGACTCATGAGAATTACCCATTTTTCCTTTTGGACCATGTCTGTGTAGGTCCATTTCTTCAAATATAAAATATCACACAAGTATGAAGCAAATCGTTTTTATTTACAGTGTTTCAGTGCACAGGCATTTCTATAGAAAATGAACGTAAACAAACAAAAAAAGTCAAAACGTCCTCTCACTCTTCCCCCTCTCCTTCTCTGGTTGTCGTTGTCCATTGTTCGATGCTCACCAAACAAAGCAGAGGCTCAAGGCCCTTTCATGCTGCAGTTCTCCTGATGGAAAATTGCTCAGCATACTTGTGTGTTGTGGGTTGATGCTTTGAGATTTCAGTTGGGGTGTGTGTGCAACAACTGACCATTGTGTGTACAGCTTTGACAACAAGGTGATGTGTGATTGACATCAGAGTGTAAAGAAGGAAAGTCGGAGTCTAATGCAGGTAAGGGAGTGTTTAGATGTGGCAAATTGGGCTGAGCAATTGGTACTTGAAGTGAGGGTTTTGCAAACTGTGCCAAATTATTGATTGGTGTGTGTTAAGAACCGCGAAAAACTGTAAATGTCTGAGTTAAATTCCTTAAAATGGTGCATTTGACCTTGACCAATGAACCTTTGCCCTTAAAGGAAAACATGTTTTTCTTTAGTCAGAATGAATATCTGTGCAAATAATGAAGTAATTCATGTAAATAATTTAATAAGAGGGTTAAAAACTCCAGTTATAACTCCATGAATTAAGCTTTTTTAAAGAGAGAAACCTACATGAAGCGTTTTTTAATTTTTATCCACGTTACATTTTAATTTCAAAGTCATATTCCTTCTTTTGTGTCTCTTAATTTACTTATTAAACATCCTTTTGTTTAAAGGTGGAACATCTTTTTCTTTATACAGAAGTGAAGGGAGGGGCTGCTGTTATTTATAACTCTGTTATTGCTAAACAGTCTAACCTTGATTTTTGCAACCAAAGAGACATGTCAGGGTTTTATCTAAGTTTTCTCTGAATCCTCTACAGCTTTATCATGGTAAAAACAGTAGTAGTTATGTTAGAAATCAATTTAAATCTGGCTATAAGGATTTATTTTAGGTTGAAACACCTTTTACCATAATTTTAAATGTGTGTTAGAGTGGAATAAAATAGTTTTAATAACTTCTGAATTGGGTTTATATTGATGGTTTGGGGGCTCAAAAGGCCCAAATGAACAACTGCACTATTGAAATTAAACCTGCAAGCAGCAGTTTCATTCATCTGCAGCGTCTCCATCTGAATGTGGATCAACTTGAATTTGCAAAGGAATAATCGTTTGAATAGAATAGAAAGCTTTATTTTCATCACACACAATGTACAACGAAATTTGGAAGACAACTCTGCAACAAAGTAATAAAGGTATAAAAATAATTTTAAAAAATTTAAAGTAAGTTGAATAAAAAATTTACAAGGGAGCAGTTAGAATGTAAGAGTGTGCAAGAGCTGCATTTTAAGTCAGAGAGTGTCCGTGTAAACGTAGCCTAAATGCCTGGACTGCTCAGTGATTGAAACAAATAAACGACCCAGCTGTTATTTGGTCTTTTAAGGTACTCAAACTTCCTGTATTCCTCACCACCAGTGACATTGCACGTGTTCAGTCATATCAATTTCTAGAATAAAGACTTGCTCATTCATATTTGGTCTCTCCTGATCGAAGTGTTTTTATTTGCATCCATTAGATTTTCTGTGTGCTAAAAAGGTAGAAACTCCATCTTTAAACTCTGCAGAAAATGTTCTGCTCCTTTAATTTCCTGTTACTCTCATCTGGACATCTTGAACCGATCATTTAAAAAGCTCTGGCCCACAGAAGTGCTTCGTCACTGCAGTGATTTAAGAGAGCAGTATTATAAATCTGATAACTTGTTGGGACTGGCTGCAGGAGAATGAAATTAAAATGAAGTCATTCCTAATCAGAGGACATGATGTTCCCATCAGAGCAAAGACAAACTTTGAGCTTCGTCCCCTCGCTGAGCTGGAGAGCCCCCTGGATGAGCTCTCTCTGAAGTATTGACTGTTTTGGTCACAGCGCTGGTCAGAATCGATCGACATGGGCCTTCAAATGGACCTTCTTTGTCTCAGCACAAAGTGGAGCTCAGCAGCAGAACCCTCGATTTTCCTCGACGTCCTGACCACAGGCGGACGGTTTGACCATCCAACTGCTCGCCACAAAGGCTGCTCCTGGTTTGAGCTGCATGTGCACACCAGACAGGACAAGTCTGCACACAGCGCTCACATGGGGAGCCCATCTCCAAATGTCAAGTGTTTGTGAAATAAATGTCAACCAGCTCAGGGAAGAGAAATCAAAGGGGCCGCTTAGCAGAAAACCACAGCGAGAGAGAGAAGTCTGGGAATGTGTGATCGATTTCTTCTTCTTCTTCTCCCAGCACTTCGATGAGTCCGCGACGGGAGCTGACATGAGGCGTGGAAAGACAGCAGGCAGCTGTCTATTTCTGTATGTTTGTTTCACTTCTGTTTCAATTAGGCAGACCTAAACCATTGACTACTGTTTAATCAAAAATAGGAAAAAGAAAGTCTATTAACTAACCTGCCAATTTATTAGGAACAACAGCTCCTAAGAGAAAAGCTTATTATCAAGTCCGTAAAATTTTGCCAATATGCTTCATAGTGTTGTGTTACTCAAGACCGGTCTTGGTCTCGAGACCGGTCTCAAGACCACAGTTTAAAGGTCTTGGTCTTGTCTTGGTCTTGGACTGGCTGGACTTGGGATTTTCCGTAAAGACCGATCAAGACCAGCACTGATCTACCGGGGGTGTAATGGTACATGTATCTGTACCGAACCGCTCGAAAAGCATGTTCGGTTTGGTACAGTGCTGTATTCGAACGAGCACAGTAAGTTTACGTTAGCCGCTGCGCATGGCTCTTTAATAATCAGGGAGGTACTCGTCTACGATTTGCGTGGTTAGGAAAGTCTTATTCATGAGGAAAGTGGTCTGTGACTCGTGCTTTTGCGATCATGTGCATATCATGTGGACGTGAAGTCTCACAGCGATCCAATCAGAAGACGAATATCAAAGAGCTTCCGTAACCACAGGAGCTTGTGTCTGGGGTGCATAATGGCTACTGTTAGCGACCAACCGCAGCTTGAAGACCCTCCCCCGTCGCTGAAATCTCCTGTTTGGGAACACTTTGGCTTCCTTGTGAAATATTGCAATGGAGAAAGACAGGTGGATAAAACGACAGCAGTGTGCCGATACCGTTCAACTGAGGTTGGGTATTTTTCCAGCAGCACGTCAAACATGCCAGCTCAACCACTCAAGTGTATTTATTTCCACGGTAAGGGAAAAAAACCACCATAGTGCAAATTCAACAGCCGTCTGCATTCAAGCAGCCTCTCCCAGACAGTTTAGATCGGGCCAAAGCGATAACAGCATCCATCAGCGTGTTTATAGCATCAGATCTAAGACCGTATTCAGTTGTGGAAAATGCTGGTTTTAAACACATGCTAAAGGTGATTGAGCCCCGGTATAAAGTACCCAGTCATCTACATTTAAGCCAGGAATTTAAAGAGAAACTCTTTATTTTTAATTTCATACATTTGTTGTTCATTTTATTTAACTTAGCTAACTAGTATTACCAAGCAGCACATTGAATTTATTTTGGTTTTAAGTTTGTATAATGACAAATTTTTGGCTTAATAAATGTGCTAAACAAGCAAATGGTTTTCTGCTGTTCTCACACTGTACCGAAAATGTACCGAACCGTGACCCCAAAACCGAGGTACGTACCAAACCGTAATTTTTGCGTACCGTCACACCCCTATGATCTACTGCTCTTCAACATGATTAAAGCAGCACTACGGAAGATTCTCGCTTGACCGGAACGAGAACTCAACTACCAATGAGCACTAGCGTGTGCATACTGCCGTAAAGGTACAGATCTGCCGGTCGCGTGCATTTGTTTTGTATCACAGAATCACAGAAGCCAGGACTTCACTCAAAAGTATTCTTCTGTCTTCAGCAGCTGTTTGCAGGATGGATAGCGACGAGGTAATGTATTTATTTTTGACTAAATGATGATGTTGAAAATCGCTAAGTTCAACTTGGTTTTATTACCGTGAAGTCGCCCCCGTCCTGTTGAAGCGACAAAGTGAATAAAAGTAAAGACAACCACGAGCTGGCGATATCACACACTTGAAATAGGTCTAACCAAAACTACATACTGGTACGTTCTCAAGAATACTGTAAACGGATGGTAAACAATCAACAAGTACTTACTAGTCCAGCAATAACAGGGCCAAGTCAGCATCGGTCGGACGTCCCTCCTCGTCTTTTATTTCAAGCCAGTGAGTGAACGCCAAACCGATGTTTATTCTGGTCCGAGCATTCAGCTTGTTTTTCTCTCGCTTTCTTTGCTTTGTTTCCTCAAAATAAACTTTTCTTTTTCTTGCGTTCTTTGCTGCCTCCGCCATGACTACAGCTCTGCGTTTGGCTTTCGCCGACACTTCCGTGTTTTAAACAAATCGAGAATCGGGGGAAGTGACGTAACCTATGCCGTAAAGCAGTCCAAACTTGTAGTTTTTAGTGTGGCAGGGTTCCCACCATCCACCCCGAAGTTACATAGCACTAGTGAAAGCAATACAGACCACTTCAGAACACGACAGAGCTGTCATTCAACTTATTGTAAAGTGGTGGACCATGGTGATGAATATCTAAGGACTATATTATGTTTGAAAAACTACATAGTGTTGGTTTAATGTGAATAAGGAGGAACATTTGGTCAAACAACAAAAAGCTTCAATTCATGTGTTATTTCCCCTGTGATGACTGCAACCTTCCTGGTGTTGTGACTGAGGGACCCCCCCTTTACTGTCCAACCTTGTCATGGTTTTTAAAATTGAGTTTGATGGTCCCGGTTGTGTCTCGGTCTTGGTTTGTCTCAATCTTGGTCTCGACTCGGTCTCAGCTCCCAAAAGTCGGTCTTGTCTTGGTCTCGATGCATTCTGGTCTTGGGCAAGTCTTCGTCTCGGATAGTGTGGACTTGAGCACAACACTAATGCAGCATCGCTAGAAAGCTCCAAACAGAAGCTTTGTCAAAGAATAGTGAGACGATGTGAAGAGTCTTACTGCAGCGTCTAGCTGAGCAAACATAGTTTTTGCCTAGTTTCTTTTGGAGCCGATTTAATTTGATTTAATTTTAAAATCTCCTCTAGGTCAGTGTTAATTTTGTCGACTTATTACTTTTGGTGCTGTAGGTAGATTAAAATAATCGAGTGATTAATTATGACCTGTAATTAATCACTCTAATTAATCCAGCCGTTCTCAACCTTGGGGTCCTGACCCCAATTGGGGTCGCGAGATGATTTCTTGGGGTCGCCAAATCATTTAGGAAAAATATAAATGCGCAAAATTAATGTGGCATTCGACCGGACGTTAAAGGACAACAAGTGATTAGTCTCAAACAGGCATTTTATTATTCAAAATCAATTACTGATATGTATATCCGACATACGTTTTATCGATCAGGTGTTGTTTCAGCACCACGGACAGCGAATTTTCATTGCGTTCCGGGGGGAGGGGGGTCGCGGACAGTACTGAACGTTAAATTGGGGGTCACGACTTTGAAAGGTTGAGAGACACTGAATTAATCTATTTTTTAATGTCACTTTAAAAATTGCTAAAACAAACAAAAAAAAAAAGCCTCAACTTGAGGTATTTTCATTGAAATTCATTAGATTATTGTGGCAGAACAAAAGATTGTTCTCCACCCACCAAAAACTGAAGCACAAGAAGCCCAATGCATAAAAACCCTCCAACTTTAACGGACCAATCAGGAGACAGAGGCGGAGCTGCAGATGTAATGGACACAGGAAGTGACTGCATGTTTGAAAACAACAGCAGCGTGTAGAAGCGATCTCCGTGGATGCAGCAAGATCTGCAGTTTTATCAGAAATGGACTCAATTTCTCCTTTAAAAGAGGAGTGGAGAATGTCACTTCAAGCTGTCTTATGGGAAATCATGATTTTCCTCTTCCCCACTGCTTCAACACAGAGAGATGCTGCATGGATGTTGCCGTAGTCATGGTTACCCTACGATATGAAATTTGCTCTCCTCAGAAGTTCACCGGGAGAACTTTGTGGGTTTGGTCTTTGATAAAATTTATGACACATGTGGCAGATGAAACATCTGTGTGGTGTAATTTAATGTAAGATAAGATGATCGTCTAAGGACTGAAGTACTCGTAGTTTAAGCTAACAGCTAACAGCAGGGTCGAGCTGCTACGTCGTACTGTGGCTTGATGTGATTGGTCTGTGAAGAGTGTGACGAGCAGACTGATCGTCTAATCACCAGCTGCTCTGGTAATTTAAGGTTCTGCCCTCTGAAAATACCAAAACATAGAAATTAGATTGAAAATGAGATCAATGCGATTAAAAACATAATTGTAATTAATTAGTCCCATTTAACGCGATAATTGGGCACCCGTAAGTCTAATCATCAGCTTCTTCTGTATTTAAGGTGCTGCCCTCTGAAAATACCAAAACATAGAAATTAGATTGAAAATGAGATTAATGCGATTAAAAACATAATGGATTAATCGCGATTGTAATTAATTAATCCCATTTAACGCGATAATTGGGCACCCGTAAGTCTAATCATCAGCTGCTTTTGAATTTAAGGTGCTGCCCTCTGAAAATACCAAAACATAGATATGAGATTAAAATGAGATTAACGTGATTTAAAAAATATCACGTTAATCGCGACTATTATTAATTAATTGCGATTGATGCGATAATTTGGCAGCCCTAATAATTTTCATCTTAGTTTTCATCGACAAACTTTTTACCCTGACATACACGAGACTATAGCAACAAAAGTGTACATTGACTCAAACTCAAAATTAACTGACATTTTCATCAACAGATAAAAACTAGACTGAAATGTCTGACAGAGCAACTGTAGTTTTATTTACATTCAAACATGTTTTGTTAAGTAATATAATTGAGTTGTGTTTATTTTCTCATTCTTACCAAACAGTCTTTTATGATCATCTTAATCTATCTGTTTATTTATTTTCATTCTATTGTACAAACCCAAAACCAACAAACGAATGCGCACTCTGCAATAACTAGGAGCGTAGAACAAGAAACAAGAACACAAGAAATCCCACATTCTGCTGACCCCTCTCGTGTCTGTCCACCGCTTCGTTGCTCACAGCAGAATGTGGGATTTCTTGTTCTACGCTCCTAGTTATTGCAGAGTGCGCATTCGTTTGTTTGGTCAGCCGCGGCTCCCGTAGGCACTAGGGATGGAAATCTCCATCCCCAGGACGATACGATATGCATCTCGATATGCAGGCTACGTTACGATACACTAACCATTCACATGAAGCATCTACCAGTTCAGGATGATACGATTTATCTTCCTATCACGATGCAATCAGGATGCAATCAGGATGCAATAACGATGCAAATCTGTGCAAATTCAACTCAACTTTATTGTTCCTTCGAGACCACTTCAGACCACTTACAGTAGGCTACTTAAGCAGTCAGGAGGTGTGTTTGTCAACATAAAAAAGTAGGCCTATGTCACAAACAGGGACATAGGCCTAACAGTAGTGGAGCTCAGCCTTCAAAGCTGTCATTAACAATTTAGACTAAACATATAAACAGCACTTTGAAAAAAACAGCACTTTCAGCACACTGAAAATAATAATTTTAAATTAAAAAAAATATATATATAATAACATGATATCGGATTTTACCGATGCAAAGCTTTTACAAGACGATGCATTGTGGTTTCAGCCCAGTTTCTAATCCAATGCACACCACTCCAACCGATGCAATCTACCATAGACCCTCGTAACGATGCAATGATTGCGCATCGGATAAAATGCCCATCCCTAGTAGGCACCCGTAAGTGTATCATAGAAATGCCAAGATGTACTGTTTAGGCTATAAACATGTGCTAAATGATGTCGTTTCAAGTAAATGGTGGACGTTACCCGCTCAGGACACTTGGATTACAGCGCACGAGCAGTATGGAGGAATATTGCTGACTTTTTGTGGACTTTTAAGGACACTGTTCGTTCGGGCTCTTATCTAAGTCATGATATCAATGTCAGTGGACAGCGAGGATTCCCCCAGATCTCCAGCTGCATCCCAGATGTTCCAAAACTACTCCACAGTGCTGTTGAGCATGAGGGTGAGTAGAAAATGAGGCCAAATCGTTGTTTGGGTGTAGTGTTCCTTTAACACTTAGCCTCTACAGTGTAGACTGTAAATGAATAATATTATTTTAAAATTAATATTAATAATTTAATAAAAAACAATAAATATTTAGAAATTTAAAATTTTCGTTTTTATTTTTTCTAATGATTTTTGGTTTTTTTAGTTTGTTACACTATATGTAGACATAATTGAGTTACATCAGTCAGCAGACATGGTTGTTCTGAATCTACAGAAGTGCTGGACTTCATATTTTAGAGAAACATGAGACCACAGGAAGTGAAAAGCGACCAAAGTAAAAACAGCCTGGAATTCCAAATATTACACAAGGCTTCAGAAATTGTAGGTTATTGTAGATTAATGCAGGACCAAGCGCACTATTTTTCCTATGTTCCTTAGGCTTGAGGGGATCTGAAAATCTGTTGTGTGCACTAATTCCTTATCTTTATTTTTTTTAATTATAAAATCAGAAAAATCAAGTATCTGTTTCCGTTTTTCTAATAATTTGTTGCTTGTAAATTTTGTTACACTGCATGTAGACATAATTGAGTCACATCAGTCAATAGACATGATTGACTTGAATCTATAGAGGTGCTGGACTTTATATTGCAGAGAAAAATGAGACCACAGTGAGTAAAAAAGTGAGAGAAGTGGCCAGTAACTATCAAAGGTCTGATTTTTTCAAAACAAAAAATTCAACTGGAACTAAACAGTGCTCTGAAAACAGCATGTCAATTCAGCATGGTTCCCCGTCTCCAGCATTTGTCTTCTTGATGAGTTTTTCTCCATGTGTCACGGTCTTCTACAGCTCATATTCAGAGTAACCTGCTCACAGCGAGAGCTCTGTTGGATCAGTGTGATGTTTGTAAGAGCAGGACGACGGCTCAACTCTGCCCTCTAAGGTGAGAAATATGGTAACAGAGGATGAGAGCAGCTGAACAAGAGGAGAGGATCTGTTCAATATCACTTCTACACAGACTGATTAGAAGAAGAAACCAGCAGAGCTATTAACACACGTATACACTGCCTAATGTAAAGAATGTCTTTTATTTCTTCTCCTAATAATAATCATGTTTTTCTGCCTTCTGCGATGAATCCAAACATCAAACCTGTTGTTCCTCAGAGCACACTTTTTTTCAATCAGACTACTAAAAGCACCGCAGAGGGAAATAAGTGGAGTTTGCAGAGAGAAATGGGACAAACTGCAGATGTTTTTTTGCAATCTTTGGGAAAATCTTGTGTGTAAATAAAACCCAGCTTTTGGAAAAATCCCTGAAGGCAACACTTTCTGTTTCTTTACATTAAAAAACGTCACAAAAGCAGCTGTTTAAGTTTTATTTCATTTTCAGGAGAAGTTGTTTGGGCTATTATCAGTCAAAACATGATCAAATATATCATTTAAGTATATCATTTAACTATAGATGTATGATATAATCTGTGTGATATTAGCTGATATTGAAATTTTTGCAGATATGTTTAGCTGATATATCAGCCACACATGTCAGCTGGAATATCGGCAAATTACACAAATGTACAATATTGATGCTCCTTCTCATCGATGCATTTATAGATTTAAAAAAAGTTACATTTTTGAAAGAGTTAAAAGCTGTTTTTTCCTGTTTTACATCTGTTCCTCACAAAAATATACTGTAACACTCAAACAAGTCCATTTATGTACAAGTACAGAGCTTTTACTCTTGACAAAAAATGTGTACGGTGTCAGAATCAGGGATAATGAATCAAAAATATCAACATATCAGACATTGCTAAAATCCAACATGCATCCCTACATTTGACAGCACAGCTGCAACATGTGCGTGTGCACCAGTCCCATCACTGGATGCCAGTCACATGACTTGGTGTTATTTTTTTTCATTTAATAAAGAAAAGTGGTCCAGATCTGATAAATCTGCTATTGAAGCTGTTAGCTTCTATGCTCATCATTGCACATGCAGTCACTTCCTGCCATCATCTTGCTCGTAGCTCCGCCTCTTCCTGTTCTGAAAGATTTAACCAGGCTGCTTTGGGATGCTCACATTTGTTTAGATTGAAGCTTGACATGAATGATCTACCGGATTATGGATGTTGAGTCAGGCTGATCCAGCTGCTGTGCAAAGTTAGAATATGCCAGCAAGGAGAAAAACACAAAGTAGGCATGTGAAGGGCTTTGGACATTCAATTTTCACACCTTTATTGCCACTTAGGTCATACAAGCAAATGGAGCACCACAAAATGGGGAAAATGTCATATTTAAAGCTGGGGTCGGCGATTTTGGAAAACTAGCATGAATTTGAAAGTAACATCTCCTCGGGGCTCCGCCTAACCGCCCCCCCCCACCAAACAAACATGTAAAGTTAGTTAGTACTCACAGCCGATGTTGATCAGGGTATAGGTAGTTCCTCTGACATTCTCCACATCTCCCGTTTTGGCCATGAAACTACCGTATTTTCCGTATTTTATCCTCTTTCCCGCTGTCCCCCTGTATCAGTATTCTCCTGTAAATCTCCCGTGTGATGATATAATAATAAAAACATTCCTCTGCCTCTCCAAACTGAGCTCTGTCTCTAGCCTTAAGGGGGCGGTTATGCTCCAAAATGATGGATGCCAACCGCTGTAAAACCGAAGAAGAAAAAGCCTCGCGAGTACGTCCATCTGCAGTAGCCTGGGTGGCAGCTGTCGTGAGATTAGAGCCGCAGAACAAACTTAGAAAAACAAAGAGTTTATTTTAGATTTCTTGTAAATCTGTCTTAATCTGTGAGGGATACTGGAGCTCGGTTGGGGTTGTGGGACGGCTTCCCTTTTTTTCAAAGACAAAACTTGAAAGGTAAGCATTCTCCCGTGGACTCTGATACGTATGAGCTCGGCTACACGCACCGAGTCTGTGCACGCCAGGAAAATGCACTCACAGTAGGCGGGCAGAATGGCGATGGGATTTGATTGGTTTAAAAACAGGTGTCCCTGCATGATTATTGGTTGGTGTTTCCCTGTTTTACTCCTGCTGTAGATAGCGGATATTTTTCGCTCTGTTTTAAGAACACATTAGTTGATTACCATCGGGTCATAAAGACCATTTTAACCAGTATTACAAAAAGTGTATCTAAATAAAATCACAAACCCCAGCTTTAATATAGTTGTATTAAAACTAGAAATTACTCGTAACTATTAAACGGAAAAGGTCATATTGATTCAAAAGTAAAGCATTTAATAGTACATCAAATTGTGATGTCAAATTGTGCGGTTATTTCAATTGTTTGATGATGATTGTAGTATTCATAATTACTTTTGATTATTATCATTTATTCTTTTATTTATTCTTTTATTTTTTATTTTGTCATATGGGTTTTTTTATATTGTGCTTAATTTTATTTATTTATTTGTAATTTGTTCATCATATAAAATGGGGGGAAAAAAATCACCTTTAATATAGTTGTATTAAAACTATTTATTATTAAAATAAGAAAAGGTCAGATTGATTCATATGTATAGCAATAATATGGTTATTGAAACTGTTTAATGTTGATGTTGTATTTATATTTTTTTAATTTTTTCTCTTATTTACATGATTTTTATTTTGTGATAAAGGTACTTATACTGTGTTTCATATATATACATATATTTATTTTTTATTTATTTGTATTTGTTCAGCATGTAAAGTGGGTGACATGTTATCTGATAAATGAAAGACAAAAACAGTACAATTTGATTTATTTGTAAGTGTTTGTAAATCACTGAAGCAGTGATGTGAAGTTTAAGGTATTGAAGATGTTTTCTATCAATATGTTCTTCTCAGAGTTTGAAAAGAATAATTAATGGTACCACTTTTCTTCTCATAAAAGATGGAATGGGTCCAAGAAACCCAAACACTCTAGGAGGGAAAAGGGCAACTTTCCCTCTTTCATACCTGAAGTCCTGCCACATTTGTCACTCCGAACTCTCGATATAAGTCGTGACTTTGAGAAAAAGTGCAGCTAGACTGGGGCTCAAACTTTTTCCAGGAGACGTCTGGTGGCTCAGTTTGACAGGCTGATCGGTGATTTAAGAGCAGGAAGGACTGAAATGTTTTACCAGAGTGAAAAACACACCCTATGAGAGCGTGTGATGGAAACTCTACAAACAGTGAGTCATCCCCCATCGCAGGAGGAGACGCAGAGACGGAGGATGAAAGAGCAGAAAACTTTGGTCCTGTGGGAGGGGCATTACCTGCAGACTCAGACTGTGACTCATCGAGGTGCAGCTGAACACGCACCATGACTTTTTAACCAATCATATTTTACTTCTGCAAGAGTGTGATCACAACCGCAGACAAGGAAGACTTTCTATGAGCCCCTCTTTAACCCTTTAGTGACCCTTCAAAAAAGTTACACGCGTAATTTTTGGCAAACGGGTAATTTGGGGTTAAATTTGAGGCTGCCAAGTTTCAGTGTGAAAATCCATCATTTGACGGTGTAATGCACTTTGCTCCTATCCGTGACCCTTCATGGACAAAAATGTCCATTTTCTAGATAGTGGCTAAAAAAAAGGTCACAGGGGCATGATTTCTGGCAAGGGGGGCTCATTTTGGGTAAAATTTGAGGACCCTAAGTTTCAGCATGAAAATCCATCATTTGACCCTGAAATGCCTTTTTATCCCATCCATGACCCTTCATGGACAAAAATGTGCACCTGTCATTTAGCCGTTTGTTATTGTAGATATGTGTACTTATTTTTCTCAAAATATGTGAGGTGACTCGGGGCGCAGATAGCCTAGTGGTCTAGGTCATGCCCCATGAGGTTTGCCCTCCAGCAGGTGGCCTAGGTTCAAATCTCACCTGAGGCCTGTTTCCTGCATGTCATTCCCCCACTCTTGCCCTATTTCACACTCTACTCTATCCACTGTAGCTCTGCCACAAGAAGCTGCTCCTCAACCATCAGCTGTCCGCCCGTTGACAAGAGCTGCTACGAAACAAGCACACCATGCTGCCACTACTGCTGCCACTGCTCCAACCCCACCCACTAGAGCCGCTGCTGTACGAGCCAGGGGTCTCTGCAGGTCCTGCTGCAAGGGAAAAAAGGCAAAAACAGCGACTTCTTGCACTGGGAGCAATGAGTTTCTTTGCAAGTGATGCATTCAAGCAATATACTGCCTAAAATGCAGCACTTGAACCTCCCTAGCCCTTCTCTCCTGGCCACCTTTATTCTTCTGTCACCATATTTGTCCTTTTTTTATTGTTAGCTGTTGTACTCAAATATATTTCTGCACTGTTATTTATTGTCTGTTGTAATTAAATAAAATACTTTTCTGTGTACATTTATGTGTCAACCTGTTTAATAGTTTTTCCCTCTCTAAAAACAGCACCCCCTGGAAAGGGTTAAAATCTTGAAATCCATGTCAAAAATTATTTAATGAGGGCGGACATTAGCTCAGTTGGTAGAGCGTCCGCCCATGTACGGGGACTTCCGAACCCCAGCAGCGGCAGTAGGTTCGAATCCCGGCCACAGCCCTTTGCTGCATGTCTTCCCCCCTCTCTCACCCGCTTTCCTGTCATTCTCCAGCTGTCCTATCAATAAAGGCCACAAAAGCCCAAAAAAAAAAAAAAAAAAAAAAAAAAAATTATTTAGTGTAACTCCACATGAGTCACCTCAGACATTTTGAGAATAGTAAGTACACATATCTACAATAAAAAATTGCTAAATGACAGGTGGACATTTTTGTCCACGAAGGGTCATGGATGGGATAAAAATGCATTTCAGGGCCAAATCATGGATTTTCATGCTGAAAGTTGGCATCCTCAAATGTGATGGAAAATGAGCCCCCCTTGCCAAAAATCACGCCCCTGTGACCTTTTTTCAGCTACTTTCTAGAAAAGTGACATTTTTGTCCACAAAGGGTCATGGATGGGAGAAAAGTGTATTTCAGGGTCAAATCATGGATTTTCATGCTGGAACTTGGCATCCTCAAATTGAACCCCAAATTACCCCCGCTTGCCAAAAATATGCCCCTGTGACTTTTTATTAACGAGAAAAATTGACATTTTTGTCCATGAAGGGTCATGGATAGGTTAAAAATGCATTACGTAATCAAATAATGGATTTTCACACTGAAAGTTGGGCTTTGGAAATTTTACCCACAATGACACTCTTTCACCAAATATCAACTCCAGTGAGGAGGGGGATTGTCTGTGAGGGGGTTTGGATTTTGCAAATGGACAAAAATGTCTAGGGCTCATATGAGGGTTAAAGTGCATTATGAGCAGTGTTGGGAGTAACAGCGATAAAAGTAACAGCGTTACTAACGCCTTTATTTTTTCCCAGTAACAGGCAATCTAATTAATTACTATTTCACTTCTGTATAGAGAAAAGGATGTTCCACCTCCAAACAAGAGGATGTTTAATAAGTAAATTAAGAGACAATAAAAAGAAATATAACTTTGAAATCGAAATGTAACATGGATAAAAATTTAAACGCGCTTCACGCAGGTTTCTCTCTTTAAAATGCTGATTTCAATCACTAAATCTTGCAAAACAGAGTCTGGAACGTCTGTGGAGTTAAAACTGGTGTTTTCGGGATGGACGTACAAGAATTAAAAGCAAGAACATTCATGTGAAGTGTACATTATGTCCGAAAACAAAGTGTTTGTCTGTTGTTAGTAAATCGAAAATCTAGTGAACAAAAACATCGAGAACTCCCCTGATGATGTCAGAGCTGCTGCAGCAGGTAACAACGAGGAAGGACACAGAGAGGAGACACACAGCTCAGGCAGAAAAACTTTTTCAAAAAAGTAACGCATCAATTGCATTACGTGGTAACCAATTACATTTATGAAGGAGTAATTCTGTTAGTAATTCAGTTACTTTTTGGGACAGTAACTAGTAACTATAACTAATCACTTTTTTAAAGTAACACGCCAAACACTGATTATGAACATTTTATTAGCATGTTTTATTAGTTATGATAACGCTCTTACACTCATAGTAATCTGTGTTTATTTATAAGAATAATGATAAAACGGGTTAGAAACAAATTTAGACTCACTCCCACGTCCACAAGCAGCCAGACTCCATTTTTTCAGCTTAGTGGGCCGAGCTGCTCCCCATGACCCTGTTCCCTATTTCCTAAGTATCATTTTGGATGGTTCCCTGACTTTGGGTGCTGATCTCTTCTCCATTTCTTGTCCATCATGGCCAACCACACCCCAACACTATAAAAGTCTGCCCTCAGGTCTACACTTCCTCATTCCTCCAGATTATGAACACAAAGCTCAGGCTGTCATAGAACTCCTCTGTCTATGCAGAAGAAAGCTGGAGACGTTTTCAGAATGGTTCAGTTGAATTTAGCAGCTTGAATTTGATCCAGTGATGATGTGAAATGTTGATCATTAAAATGGTTAAATTAAAGGTTGTGACAGGTGCATGGTCCTGAATGAGTGCCAGAGTGTTCCAGCTCAGTTCTCTCTCTGTTCAGAAATCTCAGGACAGATGCTAATGCTATCCACTGCTGTACATAGTGCTAAACTTTCTATATAATTAAAAGACCTCTGGGAGAAAACAAGCAACAAAACAGCATGGGGTTGCTCTGATAATTAAGCTGAAATCACATATTTGGGCCTGGAAACAGAACTTTGTTGTTTTCTTGAAAGAGCTTCCCTATAAGATGTGATAAAACAAACACTTTGTGCCAGAAAGTCAAAGAAAAACTCTTTTTCATTAAATCTAAGCTTGGTGCAGATGTCACCGCACACTGCAGCCCAGAATATTTCCACGGCCTCTCGCTCCATATTTGCAGTCTTTTCTTTGTTTCTAGGGTTTTCCTTCATGCAGAGTCTCGGGTTCCTCTCTGCTTTCATCCTCGCACACCTTCAGTCTCACCTTCATCTAGACGCTGCTATTCTTAGCCTCCTGATGAAGAACGAGCCCACAGAGGAGAGAGGCAGCTGCTGTCACACCTTTCACATCTGACAGAGCAGAAGTGACAGCCTCGACACCGTGTGCTCAAATCATTTTGTTCTCTGTCATTAAATTTTTAACAGCTTAAAATTCTGGTGAAGTGTTAGCATGTACAGCCAGCAGTCTCTGATGTTTTCTGCTTCGTGAAATACAACGTCCTAGAAAGCGGTGGCAAGCTGATGTAGCTGAAAAATTGAACAGGAAATCACTTCTTCCTTTTTTTAGTTTTTTATTGAAGTGATTACACCAAAAACTGAATATTTTACTGTCTGGTAAGAGGACTAGTTCCAGAGCCCAAGCTATGCGTCGAGGTGAGTCCTTCCCCGATAGAGAGGTGACGTTCTGCGTCCCTAGAGCCAGACGTTGCAGCTGAGGATCGGATCGCCAAGGTCCCCGCCTTCGGACACCACCAGCTCGCAAAGCACCCGACCGCTACGGCCCCTCCCATGGGTGGTGGGTCCATTTAAGGGGGGAATTAATTATTCAGAATTAAATAATTCGGAATTTAAGTTTTCTCCTTCGTGTTTACATGGAAATAATGTTCCAAATTGAGGTTTACATGGAAAACACATTTATTCGCCTTTATTCAAGGCCTGGTGGTTGGGAATGGTACTGATTGGACAGGGCGGACGTGACGCAGTGACGTATTTACGTCTAACGGAAATCAAAATCCAGCTCAGCTTCTCTGTCAGGGAAACCTTGTCCAACTTGGACGCTACAGCTTTAAAGAGTCCACATTTTAATGTTTACATCCATCCACTCTTTCATTATATAAAAATCTTCTCAACACGCTAAAAGCATGGCGGCATATCCGCCACCTTGAGGGAAGATCTAATATAACATCCATCTTCACACCAATAATAAACAACCCTGCTTTTCCTCCAGGCTCTTCAGACCCTGGTTTTAGACAATGGTCTAATAAGAATATTAAATCTCTTAGTGACCTTTTCTTAGATGATAAGCTTATGTCATTTGAACAGCTTTCAAACAAGTACAAATTGGTCAAACAAGATTTCTTTCGCTTTTTGCAACTAAGGCATTACATAACTCATAGCACCACTCTTTTTGATCACCCTGAAATATCCACTGTTGAGAAAATTCTGTTTCAACAACAATTGAAAGTGTCAATAAGTTCATTGTACCGTGTACTTAGTAGTTTTTTTTACCTCTGATGCACAGAGGGTCTGAAGTATGTGGGAAAAGGAGCTGGCTGTGACTATAGATGAAGAAAATGGGATACCATTTGGTCACATGCAAAAAAAATCTCAATTTGCACTCGAACAAGAGCAATACAACTCAAGATTTTACACAGATTACACATATCCCCTCACCGCAGACATCTCTTCAACCGCTCGCTTTCCCCTTTGTGTCTTAAGTGTAAAACTGATGTGGGAACTTTAACGCATTGTTTCTAGACCTGTCATAAGTGTCAAAGATATTGGGTTGAAATTATAAGTGAAATGGAGAGAATTTTTCTTTTTAAGATAGAGATGGACCCTATATCCTTGATTCTGGGTCTTCCAAGTGACTATTTAAAGACAGCAGTCAATAAAAGATTATATAATATTCTAACCTTTGCAGCCAGGAAAAATATTCTTTTGCACTGGGTCAGAGACAAGCTTCCCTCTGTCTGTGGTTGGTGCAAAATAATTTTTGAATTGATCCCCCTAGAATACCTTACCAACATTATACATCATAGTGTGGATCAGTTCTACAGAATATGGCGCCCGTTCTTAGACTATATTGGACCGGACCTTTCATCCATCCGATTAAAAGGTGGCGCAGCTGGTAGAGCGCGTGCCTCACAGCAAGAAGGTTCCTGGTTCGATTCCAGGTTCGGGAGGGCCTTTCTGTGTGAAGTTAGCATGTTCTTCCCGTGCATACGTGGGTTCTCTCTGGGCACTCCAGCTTCCTCCCACAGACCAAAAACATGCCCATTAGGTTAATTGGTGTCTCTAAATTGCCCTTAGGTATGAGAGTGAGTGTGAATGGTTGTCTGTCTCTCTATGTGGCCCTGCGATCGACTGGCGACCGATTCAGGGTGTACCCCGCCTCTCGCCCGATGATAGCTGGGATATGCTCCAGCCTCCCGCAACCCCGAAAGGGACAGCCGGGTATAGAAAGTGAATGAATGAATATATATGATTTCTTTTTTTTAATTTTTTGAGGTGTTTGTTTTGTCATGTGTTTAGTGTTTATGGACGCTGTTTGTTCTGTTGAATGAAAAACAAAAAAATACCAATAAAAATAACAAAATATATATTAAAATCTTCTAAGGCTCAAATGAAATAAACTGTCTGAGCTTGGGTGGAGTCCCACGCTTGCTTCAGGTTACCGTCAGTGTCCCGGCCTAATGACAGGACAAGTAACAAGCATGCACAGAACGACTGAAATTAATTTAAAGCAGAATGAATGTATAGGAAATATTTAATTCGGATTTAAAATCAAAATAAACAAGCCACTTACTTAGAGGGAAAGTTTTACATGGTCATTTTGATCTTTTTAAAGAGGATTTACATTTTATTAGGAATTAAAGGAGAGTTAAAGTTCTCATGTAAATGTTGTAAGTGTTTTTATTATTACTTCTGCCGGTTTCAAGTTATTTCTGTGACCATTGTGGGTTTTTCTTTCACTAACTTTGTCCACCCCTGTATAAAACAGAAGACAGTCTGGAGTTGGTTGGGCAAGTCAGGACAAAAACTGCCTGCTAATCTTTATATGTGCACTCTGCTTTGAGTGGTTTCAAATGAAGGGGCAACATGGTGCGAGGACCCCGTTGAAATGCTAGCATATGGTGATAATAACATCAGAAGCACTTTTTTTCTGCAGCAGCTTGTGTGTCTGGGTGAGTCTGCATAATGGCTTTCATCATTTTAGATCCATTCGTTTAAAAAGGCTGATGTGGTAATATTTTCAGGTTAATGAGGGCTAACTTTAAGGGTCCACCTTTAGTGACATCACAGCTATTTTTCAATACAGAAACGACTCCAAAGCTCACTGTAGTGGAACCGTCAACGATCGCTTTGCCACTCCCCTCCTGGGAAAAAAAAGAAAGGTCCAACAACAAAGATCTTGAGTTGACCAGCCCTTTAAAAACGTCCCGTCCGTCTGTCTCATTGCCGCGGCTCACGGCGGGCGGCGTTATCTTCCTCCCACGTGACTCTTTTGAAGTGCAAACCAAAGCTTCCACAGCACTTTTCACCTCCACCTCTGGGCTCTGAGGAGAGGAGTGTGTGCGGAGAGAGATGTTTAAAGTGGGAGACAGATTGATTTGATGTGTTATATAACTCTCAGCCCTTTATTCCCTTTTTAGTGAGTGTTTCTCAGGTGAACCTTTGAAGTGAAAACGTGGGAGAAGCTCTGACAAATTCAGGGGAAACAGAGTCCTGATACTCAAAAAGTTACTCCCTCTGTAGATTAAAGGGGACATATCATGCTTGTTTCTCCTTTTCACTATGCCAGACTAGGATGCCTGTAAAGCATTTCTGCCCTCAGTACAAGTCATTTAGTTCCTTTATTGCCCCACAATAGCGTTCTCAAAATCCTCATTTTAGGCCATTATCAAGGTCTCGTTGAAACACTCGGACCTCAGGATGACCTAAAGTTACCTCGCAACGTCACAGCCCTTTGTGCTCTGATTGGTCAGTTCTATCGGGGGTAGAGCCAGCCTGTCCTTCTTCTTCTACTGTATTTTCTGGCAGGCTCAAAGCAGCGACCGCGTATTGAGTCCCCCTACAGGCCAGAGCTGGTAATGAGTGAGTGTGAGCTAGGGACCTATATACCCCTGCTGGTGGATGTGTTCCTCGGTGACGGTTTTGTGGCTAACGGACATCACAGAGGAGGAAGTGTTTTATCAGATTGCTCCAATAAAAAGAAAGGAACCTCATGATGTCACGACGTTTGAAATCTCGCGGACATCTCGCAATGACCTATTTTCAGAGGCATCAAATCTCGTTCTAGGATATCAGAAAAAATACAGTATCTCATTTTTTGGAAATTAAGGGGGTGTAAGGTCTTGTTTTCAAATTTATTATTTTATATGTAAGTATTAAATCATGCATCAGCATGATATGTCTCATTTAATAAGAAAGTTCAGCTTTTTCATTTCAAAGATGTGAAGGATGAAGTTTGTTTCCTTCTCTTCTGTATTTACTAAAAAACTTACATTTTAGTAATTTTGATGCACATCTCACCCTGAGGCACATTCTGGTCCGTGGGGGCAAATTTGTTCATTGAGAAGGACCCCACAGTTAACAAAAGGTTGGATGAGTTCTTGAACTTTTATTTTTTATCAAGGGGCAGACGATACACTGCAAAAAGGGAAGTCCAAATATAAGATAAAATTTTACATTTAAGAAGGAAATTAATTCAAACTCGTAAAATTATCTGTCCATGCCGCAAGTAAATTTTACTGTATCAGAAATCTTGAAATAAGTTTCCCCTGGGAGTTTCCAAAAGGATTCAAATAAACTGAAAATGCAGATTTTCAGGTCAAAATACTTGAAATCAAACTTGACAATCAAATGGGACATGAAATAAATGCAGAACCCCACAACCAAAGCTGAAGCTCCTGAAAATGTGTAATTGTATCATGAGTTTTGGAGAAGGTTGTATACCTGTAGTTTTCTTTGTTGTTATTTGGCCATGTTTGAAGTCTGATCCATCTCAATAAATTATGTTTTGAACAGATGCCTTTTGTATAATTCTTTATTCAAGCAACTTGACTTCTTACTGAATCTTGAAACACGCTTGGTGAAGGATAGTTTTGGTGGAAAAAACTAATTGAGCTTATTTTAACAGTTATTCAGTTTTAAGATTTCCAGACCAAAAGAGGTAATATAGATGTATTCATGCTCAATTCAAAATTGTACCGTAAAATTAAGGACTACAAATGAGTAAATAACTTTTAAAACAAGCTAAATTATCTATCATGTCTAAAAATAATGTTTGAAATCTTGGCATGTACCAAATAATTTGCAGTGTACTTGCCCAAAATTTTGTTGTTTTCGTGTCTTGCTTCACTCCTGAGTCCATGACAAGCAAATAGACTTCATTCTTTTGACTGTGGATCCAGTAACATGGAAGAGACGGGCAAAGCTCACCCGCTGTTAGTTAGCTTAGCTCAACTGCTGGGAGTCAATGGGTAGTACTAGCCTGCCTCAGTCATCAGATAAACTCCACAGCAACTCTAAACAGTTCAGTGTGCTTGTGACTCGTTTTTTACCCCTTTATGTCACGTTAGCTTTTATTATCTTTATATTATCGTCTTCTGCTCCTTAACAGAGGCTTTGTTTTGGGTTTTTTTCTCCCTGACTGGAGGGAATGACATCATTACCACCCTGGAGATTGTTTTCGCCAGTGTAAGTTTGGTTGTGTGTTAGCAAAATTACGCCAATACTACCGAACATATTTTATTTACATTTTCAGAAGATGCTGGAAATGGCCCAGCTTAAAAATGATTTGATTTCGGTGGTGATCTAGATAACTACCATGCACTCCCGCCATTAGGGGGGGAATAACGGGTATGTTGTCCCGGGCCCAGGTTAAGCTGTCGGCTGGCCTGCCACCGTTAGTGAACGATCATTTTGCTCAATAATTGCTCAATAAGATTGGTGGAGGTTTGTGCTCTATGATTGCTTGGTGGTTAAACATAAATTCCAATTTTTACACCAGATAATCCATTTTAATGGCAGTTCAGTTAGATGCTGAGATCAATCAATATCATTCCTCTCCAGATTATATTAATTATCGGTTAATGTTAATATTGGATTGATTTATCTATCCATGGTTGTATTGATAATACATCCATAGTAACTGTCTGTACACCCATATAGACATGAGGACCCTCTGAAAACCAGATTCTGCATCTCAAGGGGCTAAGATCGAATGAATCTATATTCAACAAATCTGGTGCTACATGAATAAAGATTGAAATATGTAAATATGCAGAGACAAATGTGATGAGGACAGACTTTAAATCTGGATATCCATGGGTTTGTCACTGTTATAAATATGTGTGTCATGTCATTGTAGGGGATCTCTTTATAGTCTTGATGGTGGGCAGGTCCAAGCACGTTCAGTCATGGACAACTTTTAGACCTCCTTTCTCTCTGCACTTTTGGTCAAAATACTTCCCTGTCATCTTTATTGAGTTTAAAAATGTTTCACCCTCAGCTCCTCAGATCAACATTTCTCTGCTTTTTATTGCTATCTGACTTGTTTAGGTTTGAAAAGCCCCCGTTCTGTGTAAAATCCTCTGTGTCGTCTTCTTTGAACAGTAAATACATCTCATTAAGCTGAGTGAAACACCTCCTTGGTTATGTAACACCGACTAGGCTAAAAAAAGCCAGTGTGTTCCTGTCTGCTGGTTAACGGTGCTCACTGCTGTCTGACGGCTTAATCTGTTAATGTTTGGTCATTAAGTTCGACGTGAACCCCCCCTCCTCCTCTTTCTCTTCTATTTTTAGCCATGTGCAGATCAGCCTCAAGTGAACATCCCTGCATTAGAATAATTGCATAGAAATGCATTTACATTCCTATAGTATCATGTTTTTATTGTCAGGTTGTGGTGTAACAGATGCTCTGTTCACCATCTGTGAGGTTAAAGCCTTTAATCAGCTCTCAGTCCACTGATCGGCCTGTTGAAGGTCCTCAAGAGCTTAAAAAGCACAACCAGCGCACTTTTACACACGGCCAAACATCAGCCGAGGTTTTTTTTACTCAAGTTCATTTGGTCTTAATGGCAGGCTCAGGCATTATCAGCGAGGCTACAGGCTAATTGATGTTCTTCATTTGAGTAACAAAGTGTTTATTTCAGTCCAATGACCGATGTGACCTCAGGAGTGTGGACAGACTGAGCATAAAAGACCTGAAAAAGGACATTCTCATTCAGTCAAATTCATTTAAAGAGGACATATCATACTGATGCATGATTTAATACTTACATATAATATAATAAATTTGAAAACAAGACCTTACACCCCCTCATTTCAAAAAATGAGATATTGTATTTTTTTCTGATATCCTAGAACGAGATTTGATGCCTCTGAAAATAGGTCATTGCGAGATGTCCGCGAGATTTCAAACGTCATGACATCACGAGGTACCTTTCTTTTTATTGGAGTAATCTGATAAAACACTTCCTCCTCTGTGATGTCCGTTAGCCCCAAACCCTCACAGAGGAACACATCCAGCAGCAGGGGTATAAAGCTCCCTCGCTAACTCTCCCTCATTACCTGCTCTGGCCTGTAGGGGGACTCAATACGCGGTCGCTGCTTTGAGCCTGCCGGAAAATACAGTAGAAGAAGAAGGACAGGCTGGCTCTACCCCCGATAGAACTGACCAATCAGAGCACAAAGGGCTGTGACATTGCGAGATAACTTTAGGTCATTCCTTAAGACAAAGCGTTTCAACAAGACCTTGTTAATGGCCTAAAATGAGGATTTTGAGAACGCTATTGTGGGGCAATGAAGGAACTAAATGACTTGTACAGGGGGCAGAAATGCTTTACAGGCATCCTAGTCTGGCATAGTGAAAAGGAGAAACAAGCATGATATGTCCTCTTTAAAGTAATTATTTATGTTTGTACCACCTCTTTGACCCATGGTGGTTGTTGGCTATAGAAGCTCATGCGTATTTTATAATTGTTTTTTATAACAATATGTTTATTTGAGTTTCAAATGCATGTCAGAACTTATGTAAAACATACTAGTATATTCATACATACATATATCCCCTAATGCTGCATTCACACCGCACGCTACATGTACTACCTCGGCGATCACTCTCCACGTAAAGTCAATGTAACCCTCCCGCGATGCGACAGCCGCTTTTCACACTACCACATAGCTTGTTGCGCGATGTCAAAGCTAAAAAAAGTAGTTGATCTTTTCTGGCGATGTCGTGTGTGGCTGTGAGGCAACAACCAATTAGCGGTGTGTGCGTGTGTGACGGTGCCCCTGACAGACAGTTTTTCAACCGGACTACGGAGGAACAATTTATAGCTGTGCGGGAAACATTAGTCAGTGAGGACATTAGTTCCGCCTAGATGGACCGCGGGAAACTCACAGATAATGCTGCTGCAGGGCATCAGCTGCAGTGTTTTGTGGTTGATAAGTGAATGAAACGAATACAGCTGTAATAATGTCTGCTTATACATCCTATTATATGATATATGATATCATCTGATCGCGGTGAAACTCGAGCGGACGTGACGTCACCTAGCGACGGTGACAAAACGATGACCAAACTGAGGTATTTATGGACGTGCAACTGTACGTCAGTGGGCAACGCGATTTTGGTAGCTGGGTCGCTTGCAGTGTGAATGCAGCATAAGACTGTCACACCTTCACACACACACAAAGAAAAATGTATATAAACTGTACATCTATGTGTAAAATAACAAAATTAAACAAATAGATAAATATAAATGTAAACTAAATAAAATAAAAATACATCAAACTAATTCAATAAAATAACTTTAATAAAAGGCAAGGTTAATAGGCTTAAATTCACATTGCCCTTATAAGTTTCACTTTTCAGTGAGTATTCGTAAAGAAAGACAAAAATAAATCCAAAAAGCATACAAACTCTGTTTACCTAAACGTTTTATCGTCAATTTGTTCTACAGATGAAGCTGTCACTTGCGACAGAAAAGAAGTGCATGATTCAAACTACCGTAACTCCTCAAATATCCGTGCTATCCAGATAATTTCAATGGATTCTGAAAGCTGATAGAGCTTTCCACTGACATATGGTACATTGCTGCAATTATAGATTACCGAAGGAGGAGGAGGTACGGGAAGTGAGCTGACTGAGCCAGAGATCAGAGACAGGATTAATAGACAAACATGTGAGTCATTTATTTGTGGTTTATCAGTATTTTCTGTGTAAAAATTCAAAAATATTGTAAATATAATGGTAGTATCATTCTGGAGTGTTTTCTTGTAGTTCTTTTGCCATATTTTCACTGAATTTTATCCTAGTTTGTCTTTTTGTCATCATCTTTTCATCACAGTTTGTGTTTTATAGTTTCATAAATAGTTAAATATGGGTCATTCTGCCAAAAGAGTGAAATTTGCTTGTCGAAACTCTTAAAAATTATGGTTCATTTTTCATCAAATTTCAAAATAGAATTTAGTAATATACACATTTACTCATTCAAAACGAGTACTCGTCAATCTAAGGCTATTTTATTTCATTTATTGCAACTTTCAACAGTTTATTATCATTGCAATTTTTTCTCTGCTGTTACCAAAACTCAAATGCCATTTTAAAACCATGAATAAGTAAAATTATAATAAGAATATCAACCACATACAATGTTTTCCCTTAGAAAAAGAGCTAATTTAGAAGAAATGGTTGGTTACATGATGAAAACATGAATATTTTTGACAAAAAATGACTTTTTTTTTTTTTAGTTACTCTTTATTTGAGTAACAGCAATGAGGGTAACAGCAATGAGTTTGAGCATAAAATCAGCAATTGTGTGAAATCTAGCCACTTAGCATCTATGCTAGTAGCTTGAGCACATGGATCACATTCTTAAGATTTAAATGCATATTTTACTTTCGATATCAACAAATGTTGTCTCAGAGAAAACTTAGGCAACAGGACTGAGTTTTTAGATTGACCATCTCTAAAACAGCTAACACATCATTAAATTTAAGGAAAAATAAAAGAGATAACTTACTTTTGGTCTTCCCATGACTTGCAGAAGACCTAAATGATGTCACTTCCTGCAGAACATATCACTGGTGGAATGTTTCAGAATTTTAAAGGGGGAATGTGTTTGGGAAACAGCAATGAGTGAAATCCTGGGGACAGCACTAAAATGTGAATTTTAACCAAAATAAAATGACTTTTTTTGTAAAACATTTGTTTTAAAAGTGTAGATAGAATATGGAGTCCCACTTAGATGCAAAAGAAATTTTGCTTTGGAAGGATTTTGTCCATGATGAATTGTAGTAAAGTGTAGCATTTGGCTGTGGGGACAGGCAAGAAATGCTATGTATTAGTGTTTTGGATGCCATTTTAAAATATAAATATATATATATATATATATATGTAATTTCTACAAATATTAATGTGTATGGTGTTTAGAATAATAATAAAAATTATATATTTTTATATATTATTACTTGTGTTTATACATTTAATATACAATAATATGACAGAAATTTCACTCTTTAGGCAGAATTGCCCATATATTATGTATATATTTGTTTGGTTTTGTCTTGTCAAAAGTGTTGTACACGCTCAATTGGAATTGTTTATTAAGAGGACAGTTGAAAATTAAAATCTCTACTTTCCTTTCTTACAATTACAGTGTTTTAAGCATTAACAACTTAATAATAACAATTACTTGTCTGAATGTTTTATTTTTACCTGAAAGAAAAAGTGCAAAATAATTTATTTAAATGGCATTTTCTGACACATTTATTGACAAAAAAAGGCAAAAAAGTCCAGGTAGCCATTTGAATTCATAGTTAAAGGGTTCATATTTATAATAAAGCGCTGCACTGGACCACTGGAGTATGATCACCCTATCTTTAGGGTATATTCCAAGTTCAGAAATTGTAGTAAAAAGGGGATATTACACTTGGTCATCCCTAAGAGTCGATACATTTTTTTAAACAGCAAAGATGGCAACCCTAGCAGGGATTGACCGTGACAACCAACCCCGGTCTCCCCCATGGCAGCACAAGAAGCAATCTTTGAGAAAGAAAGCAGCAATAAGAACCCTTAAACGAAGTCAGCTCAAGTTTTTATTATGAAGTCTTCACATATATGTTAGCCCACACAGGTGGAGTGAAGCTAATCTCAGCCACAGTCCACCTTGCTGCAGCCTGCAGCTATAATTAGCTGACAGCTCCTGTTCCTGCTGCCGCACACACTTCCGTGTTTTCTGTCTGCCACCGTAAAGCAGGAAGCACTGTAGTAATGTGTGGGAGTTAATCTGCCTGTCTGCTGTTTACCTATAGGTATGTTCACCTCTTCATGCCTTGTTGTTGTTTTTGATCGTTTTTTACCATGAATTCTAACCCGAGACTGAGCTGTTAGCTTGCGAGGCTAATTCTAAAGAATCTGTGTGTGGCGTTCACGGTCTGCGGTTGGTGTCACGGCGGGCAGGTTTAGCCCTTTAGTGAGGCTTTCTGCTCCCCTGCTCTGACTTAAACCGACTCTAATAGACTCATTTACAGGTAGATTTAATGTTAACAGAGTCCTCATTGCAGGTGAAGAGGCAGCAGGAGCAGCTACATGGAGGCTAACTAACCGCCGACCAATCGGTGCTCGGCTTTCGGAGGAACTGCGGTACATTAGCACCAGGATGCCAGCCGGTAAGCTGGGAGGGTGTGTGTGTCTGTGTGTGTGTGTGACAGCGGGTTTGTGTGTTGATATGTTCAAGACATGACACCACAAGCTGGGAATGCAAGTGCTGCGTTTAATGTCGTTATTTAAGTGAACATAAACACTGACGTGGAGATGGGAAGTTCACCAAAGTGCGGTGGTGCGTTCAGGGTCACTGCTGGCATTTGGTGCTGCTGTTGGTCTGTCACTGTTGAAATAATTAGCAGTTAGTGAACACTGTTTTCATTGACTGAGCAAGGCAACATGTGCTGTGTTACTATTGTTTTTATTCTTAAAACAGTACTTTTTTACTTATATTTTTTCACTGTTTTCACCTGTAAATCTTTGTAAACAAACACAATACCCAGTCAAATGCTGCCACAGAGTGCTGTCATGTTACATTCATATTTTGAATAGGCTATTGTTAATGTTAATAGTGTAATTTCCTTGGCCTTGTTCATAGTCTCACTTAGGGCTAGGAACATATCAATTTAATTGATTAATTCAACTTATTTTCTGCAGAAGATTTTACCCTTTCATGCATGGTGTCCTCAATAAAAGACATAAATTTGGAATAAATCATACTCTTTTAGGCTGCAGTAACACATCCAACTACGAGGTCATACATTCACAAACCCTAAAGTTTAACAGAATATTGTCATTTAGAAAAGTTTCTTCCATATAAAGATATTTTATCATACATTCGAAATAGCCGATAGATGGCAAACTGGGTATCATGCCTGTAATCAAATTTCATGTAACTTTGTATTTAATTTTAAACTTCGGTGTTATTCACAAGTGAACAGTTTGATTAAACAGCAAGAATTCATATTTCAGATAGGCAAAAAATCGATACGATTTCAAAATTGAGTTGGCAAGTCAAATCAGTTTGTTTTTCCTGAAATGCGCATGTAACGATTTTTCTTTTTAATTCAACCCGTTCATTTCACATTCGCACTTTGAGGCACTTTTCTCATTACTTTGCACACTTTTGCATTTCTTCAACGAGAGTTGAGTTTTCTGTTAAGAGTTTTATTTTTTTACAACAAGCGTTACCTCAGGCATTTTATTATCTTCATAGTTAATTCAAAGTGTATAAAACTACAGTGCACAGGCACTTCATGTCGATTTTTGTGTTGTTTTTTTGACCCGGAGGCACTTTAAAGATGCTACAAGGAGTTTTTAAGTGATTACAGAAAAGTCTCACTTTTCGATATATGCCTGATGGAAATACACACTTTAAGATTTTATAGCTTCAAAATAAGTTATCTATAAATGCTATTCCTTAGCTTTGCGGTCAGGTTGGACAGGGCTGGACTGGCCTGGATACTCAACTTCGGGAACAAAACAATTAAAACTAGAGCAAATTTATATTATTCAGACACGTCTTAGAGCACCGGGCTGTAAGGAGCGATATATAGCCGGCTACAAAACTACGATACTAACTTTTCCAAAAATTGCTTGTTGTCATACATCAAAAACTACCGCTACGTAACTAGAGAGAGATACATTACCATGTCGCTTTGCATCCTGTAAGTTGATGAAAAAGAAAGTTACAAAGCAATGCAGAGCTCTGAGGAAGGTCCGAGCTGCATTCATTAGCATCACAACAAACACACGCTTTGGCTTGGGTCACGTCTTTACGATAGTCGTCGTGCATGCTCATGGGTAGCAGAGTCTTTATGTCGCCGGAAATATTCTCCTCATAGCACCTTTTAAATGTATGTTTTAAGTATAAATAGATGTATATTTTGGAAATAAATTTACAGTGAAAATTTACAAATATTCATTTTAAATGGGGCGGGGGCAATCGAATCGAATTGTGAATCGATTTTGGGGGGGGGATCGCCCAGCTCTAATTTCAGATTTTTATTTTTATTTTCTCTTAGTAAACGTTTGTCAAAAACGTGTTTGTATATCCTAATTAAGTTCCACAAAATTACTGTTTAAACCATTAATGCATGATGCCCACTGCTGTGGACAGATGCACAACCCCCTCAAAATATATAATTAAAAAAAATTACCGTGATTTTTAGCCTTCTGCTCAAAATTGACATACTCTTGAAGAAAAGAGTGTATCTCTGCAACCACAAAGTCTATTTGAATTATTCTGGTGTCATAATAAAAGTAACACTTTGAGATTTGTCAAGATGTGGAATTATCAGTATATGTGTTACTTGGACAGAGTAAATGAAGATAGAGGTTGGAATGATTTGCCAAAAAAAAAAAAAAAATATATATATATATATATATATATATATATATATATATATATATATATATATATATATTTTGAATATCTCTTAGAAATGATGCTGGAGTGGCTGTGAAACTCTAAGAATGAATAATGAAATATTTTTACATCATCTCTGCAAAGGACTATTGTTATGAAGTGATGCAGAGCAAAATTAGAAAAGTTTTATAGCAATATGGTCAGGCAAGAATTTTAAACAGTTTGCTTTTTCTTATGCTTTTTGTTGGAGAGCGTGCAACCATTCTCAAAATATGTGTTCTTTGAGGTTAACTTGTTTAAAAGTTACAATTTAAAAAAAACAATATTCATTTGGATTTAATAATTTGGTGCATGAAAGGGTTAATTGTGAAAAATCTAGACTGTTGATGGAAGTTGTTGCAGTTTTTGAAAATATAATTACTGAGAAATTTAAGCTGTCACGATGATAGGCCTTGATAGGTTTTGCATGATGAGATAGTTCCATGTTACTGTGAAAATAGCTCATCCTTCAGCGTTTAAGTAGACCAACCTTATGACAAAACACAGCGTGCATGCTTACTACGGGAGGGAGGTGTTGTTCTGCAGAAAAGGTTTATGGTCACCTGCTGGTTGTGAATCATTAATTTTTGTTGTACTATTAAATCCTGGGTGTTGCTTTTACTTCAACTCACAACAAAGTCCTCATAGGAAGTCGCCTCTCTGGATTTGAGACCATGTTTTGCCCCCCTAATGGTAGGTTTTCTTCTGAGAAGTTTGTAGTTGTGATGTGTGGAGTTGATCTCTTTGTGTCTGTTTACGTTGTGTCTGATCTGCAGCTTGGTCGACCTTTGATTTACCTGAGAAAGCCACTGAGCCCTCACCTTGTTCCTCAGGTGTTTCTGGACCTGGTTTTTGGTTCAGTTGTGTGACTGAAACTGTCAAACAGTGGAGTCTGAGGGTTTGAGCCCTTGCTTTGGATCTTACATTAATGAATAAGGATCTGGTCCAATCAGAATCAGGAGAACTGTCGTGTCCTGTTGTCGATGTTGTCCTGTGTTTCCTCGAGCTGTTTTGCTTAATTAATTAACTCTTTAACTTCCACACTATGAAATACATTTGCAAAAAAAATATCGTCAAAATTGGTGATGTTCTTGCCTAAAAATGCTCTCTGAACTTTCAAATGTGACGAATCAAGCCTGATGTGCTTCTGATTTTTGTCGTTGAGGGTTTGAAATGCATCATGGGAAACAGTAGTATACTACAGTGTGAACGGTTGGCATACTATTCATACTTAAAGTATGTAGTATACAGTATATACACATGAGTTTGTAGTATGTAGTACGTTAGTATGCCATTTCGGACACAGCCTATATCAGGAGAAATACACATCACATGTGAGTCTGTTTTTAGGATTTATTCAGCAATATATTTTAACCAGCTGTTTATGCTCTTTCTACAAAAGCCTGGACTGCATTTAAAATTGGTTTATTAACACAGACTAAAATGAAGCATTTACATTTGGAAAAAAAAAGATTTTTGAACAAAAACACAATTTAAAAATCGTCAAACAAAAAATCCTGATACTTATGTGAATTCATTTTTTTCTCCCACCCCTATAAAACAACACAGAGAGTATAATTTCTCAAGATAAACTTTCAGTTATTTAACAGATATATTTCTCCATTCTACCATTCTTGCTGGCTTTGAGCAATTGCATGTGTTTGTGTGTTGGAGTGACAGAGATGATTGTCAGAGGGTCAATAAACAGCCAAAGAAAGGCTTTGAAAGTTCGGAGTTTGAATTCATCAATATTAGCTGGTTAAAATATATTGATGAATAAATCCTGAAAACGGACTCACATGTGATGTGTATTTTTCCTGATATAGTCTGTAGGCATCATCATTGTTCATCTTTTTTCACTGGTGTTAAAAAAGCTAACTAAAGATTGCAAAAATTGGCAATATCGTAGAATCGCAATTTTAATCAGATCGGCACCTAAAAAATCATAAAAAATCGAATCAGGAGAAAAGTGTATTGTCCCAGCCCTAAGCAATATGACGACAGAATAGTCAACCAAGCGGTTACAATGCAAGTCAAAGGGTTATAGTGTGTTTTCATTTTCAGCCATATTACATAAACAGTGACATTTTTTCTTATTTGTCTCTTAATTTACTTCTTTAACATCCTTTTTGTTTGGAAGTGAAACATCATTTTCTTTATACAGAAGTGAAGGGAGGGGGCAGCTGTTATTTACAACTCTGTTATCACTAAACAGTCAAAGTCAGCTTTATTGTCAATTTCTTCATGTGCTCTGGACGTACAAAGGAGTTGAAATTACGTTCCACGCTATCCCAGTTCGTGTGAGTGTAGCATGAGTACAATAAGACAATAATAAAAACAATAATAAAAACAAGAATTATCTATGTGATAAGTCTCAGCCGCCAGAAAATAACAGAGTGCAGGACGGTACAGTCAAGTAGGATCAGACATCATCAGCAGCATCATAGCAGCAGGAGATACATTTTGTACAACACAGACTGAGTAACCTTGATTTTTCAAATTTATTTATTTTGAACATAATCTAAAAAAGTCAAACAGCAAAATAAAGGAGCAACCAACGTGCAGAACAACAAAATGTGTCATTTGCATGTTCAAAAAGGAGTAGGAGGAAGTACAAACTTATCCGGCTCCACCGCTTCACCTTACACAAGCTTTCAGTTATTAACCAACTTCAGAATAATAATGACAATACTGACAAAATAATCACAAATAAACTATAAAGTAATATGATAGCACAAATCACCAATTAAAAGAAAATCTACCTGTTTATATTGATCATCTACAGCTTTATTATGGTAAAATTTATAAAACGGTTAATATTTTAAAAATAATAAAGCCATGCAAAATTAATATTAATCCTTCCCTGTCAGAGATTTGATAATAAAGTTGTGGATGAATCACCACTTTTTCCCTCTGATACCTAACGCCTTACGTTACTTCTTGAGCCGGCATCAAAAACTTCTGAACTGATGATTTCACCACAGGACTCAACATCATGGACTAGTTCACCAACTAATTTATTCTTTTTTTCAATTTATTCTGCTTTCTACTTCCCTGCATTAGTGTTATGTTATGATTTGTTTCCATGCAATCTGATGGTCAGAGAGCACTCAAAGCCTGTTTTCTTTGTGCACAAGGGCTCAAACTGGTATCATAAAGCATGTCACACTGATAAATTTCTTCAATCTTTTAATTGTTTATTCTTTCCCTTCTGCAGTGTTCTGTGTTCTGTTATATTGATTCATTTCCATATGCAATCTGATGGTCAGTGAGCCTTTTTCTTTTGTTTTTGCTTGTGCACAAGGGCTCAAAAGCATGTCATGATGATAAATTTCACTGATCTTATGTAGAGGTGTAGAGTAGTAGAGGTGTATGAAAGTAAACGATTCCATAAATACTAAGGGCTCCACACGCTCACGATCTGATTCAAAACAAAGATTATAGAAAATCCCCAATATTGGGAAGTTGTGCAAAAATCTCGTTATTATTATTTATTTTCTTCATAATGCAGACGTACAAAAAATATTGCTGCATCAGTACAGAATAAATGTTCTTTAAAAAAAAACAAAATTGTAGTTTTTTTCCCCTTATTTAGACTACAGTGTAAATACAGACATAAAATCTCAATAAAAAGTGCTTTGTTGTTGTAACAATCAGGATAAGTACATTCTTGAATGAAAAGGAAGACAAATAGCAGTCCTCAGAGCTGCAGTTTAGACCTATAAATGTCTGAACTGTGAACTATAATATTTAGCCTATAACAGTGCATATACTTCTGATCTTCAAGTATGATCAAATTCTGTCAACTCAACAGTAGATGCAAAAACCAAATATTGCTTTTTATGCAGACTTACACAAACATACAGGTGCTGCCTGTTTCCAGCTTAAAGTAGTTGGTGGTTGGTAGTTGTACTCGCCGCAGTATACGATAAACTGTAGCGGCATATTTTGCACACGGTTGTTGTTTTGTCTGCAATCTTCTCACCGTTCTCTCGTCTTTTACATGGGAAGCTAAATGGTTCCACACAACCGATTTATTCGACGAAGGAGCGTCAGCTAATTCCCCGACCTCGTCTTCCTCCATTCTGAAGCGAGTGTTTTGCTACGGTAGGCGAGGAGGGTAAAAATCACTTTTGCGTTTTTTTTATTTTGTGCGTCTTTGAATTTTATTTCGTCATTTTTTATTTCACGAAATTTCGTTACATGCCTATAATGTAGGATTTTAAAATCCACTATTATTGTTATTATATTTTTGTGGGAAGTTAAACCCGCTGAATTTCTTCTTCTTGGGTCCTTCAGCTTGGACTTGGCCCTCTTCAGAAAACTGTCCTGTCAACATGAATCGATCCAAGGGAAATAAGCAAGTTTTCAGCATTTTTTAAGCTGAATCAGAACAAAGCAACAGAGTTTTGAGTGTGAAAGCAATCTTAGTTTTCCGTTATATCTGGGACAGTGAATTTTGAAGAGTAAACGTCCCTGCTGTCTTAGTCCTGCCGGTAACAGAAAATGAAAACGAGCCTCATTGTTGCCTGATCACAGCTCAACACTTGCTCCAATATTGCAGTTACTTCATGCTGGAGCATCTCCAGGAGCTATAAAAAGCGCGGGATGTCCAGGCTTTTTTAGTTTTTAAATAGAAAAGATCAGTCAGATGGAAAATGTGCAGCTTCAGTCTCAGGGAGAGCCATCTGACAGCAGCTCTGTTTCTGTGGAGGTGGAGAAAAATCACATCTCAGGCCAGATTTATTCCTCTTATGTTCGTTAAATACTTTTTTAATTCTCCTGTTTTCCAGAAAATCAGGGCTGGGCAATATGGTAAAAATATGATTATGCTGTCTTTTCAAATATTTAACTGCTAATGTCTGTTCAGTGAGTAAATTCAAGTAGATCAATGTCATAATGAAGTTATAATGTGTTCAATATTGAACACTGAATGTTTATTGAACTCATTTACATTAAACAACCTCCACTGGTCAATGAGATATCTACAAGCTAAGACAATAAGAGTTGCAAAAATGAACAAAAAGTCTGTTTTGAAAACATGAGGGGTGTAACGGTACATTTACACGGCTCGAAAAGGACGTTTGGTTTGGTACAGTAGGTTTACGTTAGCCGCTGCACATGGCTCTGTAATATTCACGGGGGTGCTCGTCTACGACTGGCGTGGTTAGGGAAGGCTTTTTAATATTCATGAGGAAAGTGGACTGTGATCGTGCTTGTGCGATCATGTGCATATCATGTGGACATGACGTCTCACAGCAATCCAATCAGAAGACGAATATCAAAGAGCTTCTGTAACCACAGGAGCTTGTGTCTGAATTGTGCATCATGGCCACTGCTAGCGACCAACCGCAGCTTGGAGACCCTCCCCCGTCGCTGAAATCTCCTGTTTGGAAACACTTTGGCCTCCTGGGGAAATATTGCAACGGAGAAAGACAGGTGGATAAAATGACTGTGGTGTGCAGATACTGTTCAACTGAGGCCGGGTATTTTTCCGACAGCACGTCAAAAATGCACCACTCAAGTGTAAAGATTTCCACGGTATGGAAAAAAACACCATAGTGCAAATTCAACAGCCATCTGCATTCAAACAGCCTCTCCCTGACAATTCAGATCGGGCCAAAGCGATAACAGCATCCATCAGCGTGTTTATAGCATCAGATCTAAGACCGTATTCAGTTGTGGAAAGTGCTGGTTTCAAACACATGCTAAAGGTGACAGAGCCCCGGTATAAAGTACCCAGTCGTCCACATTTAAGCCAGGAATTTAAAAAGAAACTCTTTGTTTTTAATTTCATACATTTGTTGTTTTGTTTTATTGAACTTTTTAGTATTACCAAGCAGCACTTTGAATTTATTTTGGTTTTCAGTTTGTATAATGACAAATTTTTGGTTTAATAAACGTGCTAAACAAGCAAATGGTTTTGCGTTGTTGACATACTGTACCAAAAATGTACCGAACCGAGATCCCAAAACAGAGGTATGTACCGTCATTTGTGTGTACCGTTTAGGGATGTAACGATATGGAAATTTTGTATCACGGTTATTGTAACCAAAATTATCACGGTTATCATTATTATCGCGGTATTGTTGCAGTGTGCTCAAAATGTTCAAAAAGTACTTTTACACAGAATTGAAATCATTTAACCCCTTTATTGTTATATTCATAACAGTTCTTTTGTCTTTTTTGTCAATAAATGTGTCAGACTCAGAGGCCAAACAATGCAAACTGCTCATGTGCACCTCACGTGAGGCTCCTTAATAGAGGGCAGATACATAGTTCCAGCTTTTCCAGGCAAAGAGCAGCATCACCGTGCGTTACTGAGGCAGTGTGGTGATCAAGCACGATATAACGGTAATTTTAATTGGACACGGTAACGATTATCGTGGGAAATTTTATCGCGGTTTACCATTTTACCGGTAACCGTTACATCCCTAGTACCGATACACCCCTAGAAAACATGTATTTTTATATTTTTTCATTTGATTTGTTGACCCAAACTGTTGGCAGCCTAAAATTTCTTTAAAGTGGGCATGTTCAAATAATTAAAGTTAAGGTCCAAATTATATTCATATAGATATGTTAATGCAGTATATGTATATAATGGCTATGTTTATACTTTGTAGTGTACATGTGTAAAAACATATTTATGTAGATTATATGTTTGGTAGTGTGCAGTGTAATATGTTTGCATAGATGTTAAAGCAGAATATATATTTTTTATGACCCATGAAAAACAGAAATAAGGGGTAGGAATTAAAAGAGTATTTGCTTCTTCCTCGTCCTTTTCAAACATGTACAAATACTTCTTTTTTTTTTACTTGTATGTCAATGGTATTTCTCTATTTTTTTGTATTCATGCTTGAAATAAATTCAATTCATTTCAATTAAATAAAGGTGCTCAAATCGATTGAGCGCGTAATGTAGAATGCAGGTATTAGCTAATTGGATATTGTTAAAATCTAATTTTGTACTTCCCTAGTTGAAATGTAACTTACAAAGTTGGATATTTAGATCTTAGCTGAACTTTAAATAGTCTTTAAGTAAAGTGAAGACGCCTCACCATCCTTTAAGGAGTGTTAGACATGTCTGCAGAGAAGAACAGCAAGGGTGTTGCCACTGTCAAAGTGTTTTTCTGTCTTAAAATGTCAAAAATATCCCGGAATAGAATACAGTATTTTACGTATGATTAGATACTCCTAATGAGCTGCAGCTTTTGTTTAAACGCTGTCATAAGAAATGGGTGAGGCCATCATTTACACCGGTATCTATAGGGTAGAAGTTGAGAAAGTTAAATTAATACTCAGTAATTATGATCAGGACTGAAGTGATATAAAGAAATGTAAGAAAGTGGAAAAAATGTTGGCATCTGATATTTTTAGAAGGTTTTATAAGGAGATATAAATGTCAGTTTCATAAATTAAGGACTGATATTGCAGAAGAACTACAAATCCATAAAAAAGTACTTATCAGTCCAAGATACATCTATCTATCTATCTATCTATCTATCTATCTATCTATCTATCTATCTATCTATCTATCTATCTATCTATCTATCTATCTATCTATCTATCTATCTATCTATCTATCTATCTATCTATCTATCTATCTATCTATCTATCTATCTTTCAATTGAATGGAAATGGGTGATGCCATCAAATACACTGACATTTTAGGGTTAAACTTTTTAAAGTAAGAACTTGTATTTTGTACAGTTGAATCTCAAACTTGCTTTTTTACAAATAAAATTGATAAAAAAATGTGAAAGTAAACTAATACTCAATAATAATTAGCAGGAAAAAAGTGAATTAAAAATATAAGAAGAAAGTAGGGAAAAAATGTTAACATATATTTGATCAGGTTTTTTAAGATGAGAAAAATGTCACCTTTTTAAAAATTAAGGACTTTCAGTACAAAAAAATACAAATCTATACAAAAATGTTTTAATAATCAGTAATTTGTGCAAAACGGTATCAAACCCCACAGGAAATTTCACTTTGCATTCAATATATTAAAAATATTTGTGTGATATTGTTCACTTACACTGGCATTTAAACTGTTAAAACAGTGAAAATGATTGAAGTTTTTGTAGCTATGAAGTGATCTAAAAGATTTATGAAGACAAAAAGTGGAAAAAATATTAACATAATGTACATTTAGGGCGTATTTGAAGGGGAGAAAAGATGCTAAGGTGTTTCTGTGCCGGCATCTTTGGCTAAATTGTTATTTTGACCATCAGCTGTGGCATCTGGATGGTTTTAAACACACTAATAATTAGAAAATGTCAAATATCAATAACGATTTAATGGAGATTTATTGTGCAGCCCCCTGACTGTGTTTCTATTTGTGGAGTTGGACTCCGGATGCCCTCTTCTCTCTTCCTCTCCAGCTGCTGCTCTGACAGGTAACCAGCTGCTGCTCTCGTATCAGAGTCTGCGCCCCCCCGCTCTGGTTTAGTCCAGCGGCTGGTTGCGTGTCTTGAATCGCCGCCTGGTTGTTTCAGACTGCTGATGTGCCGAGTCTCTGCAGGAGGCGTCTGCAGCTCCAAGGCCTGTTGGGCCCTGCAGCCTGCTGTCTGCGCTGTAATTACTCCCGGTGGTAAACTGCTGATTACATTAGCGGTAATGTGACACCTTCAGCATCGATCCCTGATGGACCAATAGGCCGCTCTGTACCAGTGTGTGTGTGTGTGTGTGTGTGTGTGTGTGTGTGTTGGTGAGGCGGACGAACACTCGCTGTGAGCTGTCTGTGACTTTGCTGCTTTTTGAGGACTTTGTGGTAATGACTGGAGAAGTTTGTCCATTGATTGGTGCAGATAAATCGGTCTCCATTGTGCCTGCAGACTGCTGGTAGACTGATGCATGAAGGCTGAGGGAGTGAAGTACTGTACTGACCTGCAGACGGACAGCTCCATACATCCACCACAGAAACTAGTCCATAGAAACTGTTTCAGGGGCAGAACCTTCAAAAACATCAGCAGCTGGTGATTGGACGATCGTTCTGCCAGTCGCACTCAGCACAGACCAATCATACCAAGCCACAGTATGATGTAGCAGCTGGACCCTGTTGTTAGCTGTTAGCTTAAATTACATTTCAGTCCTTGGACTACCGGCGTCCAGCTGGCATTCATTCTCAATGATCACCGGCATTGAGGGGCAATCAAGGCAATGGGGGAGATGAGCAGTGCGATGTGAGCGACACGAGTGACGAGGAGCGGCTTGGTTACAACCGTTGACGAACTTTGCTGGGGGATAAGGAAAAGGAGTAACATAAAGGTTTCTAGTTATCTCTGAAGAAAAAAAAAATGGTCCGGGACTAAAAGACACAATTTAAGGGTTTATTAACAATAAACCAAATCAACCAGAAAGAAAAAAAAAGTCAATTTCAACACAAACAAAAACCCTAAACAAAATTAACTGTAAATGGGAAATTAACTTCAGGGTGCAGCAGGGAGCAGTTTGAGAGCCTGTTGTCCCGAGCCGAGTTGGTCAAAGTCTGGTAAGAATGCAGACAAACTTCAGGCAGTCAGTCTCTCGTAGCACAGTTCAGCTCTGTGTCCGCGGCCACTTTTTTTTCCGAACCGGCCTCTCCTATTGGATGTGCACGGCAGCATGCGCCCCCCTTGCGTGCCGCTGTACTCCTCGCACCGCGGGGCCGCGCTTGCGCTGTGGTAGCACATACAAAATGAATGGATTTGCTGCTGACCGCCTGCGCTTGCAGTGTTTGGTGTGTAGGGGCCTTAAAACGTGAAGTGTAAAGGATAAGGCATTTTAATGTTTCCTTCAATTTCTGAAGTCATGTTTCACACTTAGATAAAATCAGACATCTAATAACCCTTTATTGAATGTTAGTAAAGTCTGAATGTCTAAATGAACAGAAACAAATGTTCCTTTTGTGTGAAATGCAGTCACCTTTATTTAGTCTACCTGGCAGAGCATCTCAGTTACAATACCAGAACTGACAACAAACAGTGAACCTGCTCTACATGAATATATCAATTCATAAAGAGAGCAGCTGTGATTGGATTGCTCCACAACTTATCCCACCACCACCAAGCTAAGGCAGCTGTGATTGGATGTCCCTCTGAACTCATCCAACCTTTAACAGAACCAAAGTAGCTGTGATTGGATAGATTCATCACTTGTCCCTACTTGTTTTTTGTCCATGTGCTCTGGTTTTTATTAGTTACTGTCTAGTGACTATGACGAATATAATTAGTCAACAAAATTAACACTGGTGAGGCATTATTCAAGTACCGGCCTGATGTCTTAAGAACTAGAATTTTTGACAATTCAGGTCAACATGACGTTACCTACAAAGAAACAAACCCTCTCGTGTTAAAGAAAAACCTTAGCAGTCCTCATGACTGCTTATGTAACTCCAACTTGCAGCAGCTCAAAATAAGAATGAAAATAACAGACAAATGCGACATTATAACATCGTTGGTTGTGACCATGTAATTGGATTTTGCCGTCATACTGATCGGCGACATGGCCGTTTGCTACAGTCTGGACATCTGTGTGAAGCTTTAAATTCCAACATCCTGCAGTGACTTTGTTAAAGTGTTGCTGCTATTAATAATCAACTCTGATTCTCTCCAGTGCTCGTGTGGTGCGCTGCTCCATTTCGTAGCCCTTGCTCCTGGCTCTGTTGTGGTCTAGAGGCTCTCATTATCCTCAAAGTGTTAACCACCTCAATTAAGCCATTATGTAGGCCAAGCGGCCGTCTGAGCTGCAGCTCCTTCAGACTGAATGACGATCACACCGTCGTGGGTATGAAGGCAGAAATGGATGAATGCAGAGAGGCCTGTGGGGAAATACTTTCTTACTCTCCCTGTTGTTGTGGTAAGACCTCCTTGTTGTGAAGGGGGGTAATCTTTCCCCAGAGAGCAGATGCTTTTACACATTATTTTATTCATATCCTGAAACTGCTCCCCTGGCTACATTTTGCACACTCGGCCTGAACGGCGTCATGATTAGCAGTTAAAGTGACACTTTCTAGATCTTACTCACTGTTCTGATGATTTGGTGAGAATTTGATTTAGTGCTGTGACACGCACCAAAGGTCTGTGATTGCTGATGTATGGTGGTTTTATACACTGCCTAGCCAAAAAAAAGTTGCCACAAAAAGAAAAGGTCACACCCTGATATTTTACTGGCTCATCTTTAGCTTTGATTACAGTCACATTCTCTGTGTCTTTATTTCGATTAGTTTCTCCAATGTCACAGATTTGTCCCAGATCACAGCACTGCCCCCACAGGCTTGGACAGTAGGCAATAGGCATGATGGGTGCATCATTTCACCTGCCTCTCTTCTTACCCTGATGCTCCCATCACTCTGGAACAGGGTCAATCTGGACTCATCAGACCACATGACCTTCTTCCAGCTTTGTAAGTCCAATCTTTATGCTACCTAGCAAACTGAAGCCTTTTTTTTCTGATTAGCCTTACTGATTAGTGGTTTTCTTAAGGCTACACAGCTGTTCAGTCCCAATCCCTAGAGTTCCCTTCACATTGTGTGTGTCTGGAGATGCTCTTACTTTCACTATTAAACACACCCCTGAGTTCTACTGTTGTTTTTCTTTGATTTGATTTGGACAAACGTTTAAGTGATTCATCGATCACCATCATTCAGGATTTTTTCCGACCACATTTCTTCCTTGAAGACGATGGTTCCCCACTATCCTTCCAGTTTTTAATAATGTGTTGGACAGTTCATAACCCGGTTTTAGTAGTTTCTTCAATCTCCTTAGATGTTTTCTCTGCTTGATGTCAGTGATTTGACCCTTTTTAAACAGACAAACAACCATGTCATAGTTACATCCTGTGGTCGTGAAAAAGATGTTTAAGAAATTAGAAGCTACTCATTGCATCAGCTGGAGTTAAATAACTTGTTTCCAGCTGAAAGATAATCACCCATGCAGTAATTATCCAATAGGAGGCTCTTCCCCTTTTTGCTTAGTTAAATCCAGGTGGCAACTTTGTTTTTTGGCCAGGAAGTGTATCTGCAGTTTGTTTGCTCTGGTCTGAATCATGAACCACTTAGCTACACAAATCCATAATTTGCTCTAATGTACTATTTGAGGTCAGTCTACACAGGGGTAGCCAACAGGGTGGCTGAAAGCACTTGATAGTCCTTAAAGGGATTTTCTTTGTCCTGCCTCACTCCTGAGTCCATGACAAGCAGATAGACACCATTCTTACATCTGTGCGTGCAATAACAAGGAAGAGATGGTCACTGCTCACCCACCGCTAAGTAGCTTGGCTCCAACACTGGAGGTCAGTGGGTAGTGTTTGCCTGCCTCTGCCTCCATTCATCAGATGAACTCTTCAGCAACTCTAAACAGTCCTGTGTGCTTGTCAGGACTCGTTTTTCACGTATTATGTTAAAGATAAGGTCTGCAGGATTTTTTGTTACTGTTTGTAAACACAACATTCAAACGAAGCCCCTCCCCCTGAATTTCTCGTGACATGATGCGGGTGCCCAACCTCTCCATCAGCAGATGGAGAACCCCAACCCTCCCCAACCTGATTGTCCGTAAATAAATGCTACGAAATATTACTACAGCGTATTGACATCTTTGATTGCAATCATCCAAATGTAATATTAGTTGATACCAGTATTTAAAATGTTCATAAAGTGCTTGGACCTAAACTGCAAGCTACCTTGGATTAATACACACTGTATGTTGTAATGGAAAAAGTTAGCACAAGCTGACCGCCTGTGTCCATAACCTACTTATCCAGCAGCATGGCGGCTAACTCTGTGTCGCTTTTCATCCCGAGATGGTCCTTCAGAGCTTGGAAGCGGGTGAAAGCCAACCTGAGGTTAACTCTGGTTTTAGACCGAGCTTTGTCCACTTGGCGTTTTGCTTCTGCCTGATTGTATCTTCATTTCTTTGCTGTAGCATCTGCCATCTTTGCCAGTCTTCCTAGCGTCCTGTTTTATAACACTCAAAGCTACTTGTGCACTGGGCACAAGTAACCAAAACATCAAAAGACAGGCTGAGGAAGGGGGTACAGTAAACAAAGACAACATCGCACATCAATAGAGACCCATAGGACATAATTGAGCAGGATTTTTCCTGAAAAAGCTGATATTTCATTCTTAAGTTTAGTCCTGGAGATCCTACCATTAAAGCTGTGGTCTACGATTTGAAACCGCAGCCTGCCCCTCCTTCCCTCACCTCTCCCCTCCGTGTTCCAAGATCCCGCCCCCAGCTCGTGTCGGCTCATATAAGCCCCCTCCGGCAGAGCTACGAGCGACTAGCACAATATATCAGCAGCAAACTCAATCAAAAACAGCTCAGCTCAACTGAAAGTATCAAACACGACAGACATCCCCCTTGTAACACACAGCAGTAGCCATTTCAACTGGACCGGCGGCAATGCGGGTTTGGCGCCGCCAGAGCGGAGCCGAGTGTGGGGGAGGATTTATCTTTCTTAGCCTGTCCTCCCCAGCTCAGCTTACAGTGCTAACGATTAGCGGCTAACAGGCTAACCCGCTCCCCTACAACTTATTAGCCCGTACAGGCACAAACTAACCAGAGTTATTCAGCAGACATCTCCCACTGTAGTAAACAAAGCCATTACCTGATTAAACGGCCGATGCTGAAGGTCTGACGGCCGGCTGAGGCTATTCGTTAGCCGTTAGCCGCTAACAGGCCTCCACCAGCTGGGCAGAGCTCCGTTGGGCCCGCGGGAGAGGGAGGCGGATTCCCGGTTCGGGCGCTAGGCTTTCCTGCTCCATGATAGTTCAGTAGCTAACGCTGCTAGCTGCTCACCGGAGGTAGAGGGAGGAGGCGGGACCATGGGCAAGATGCTGCGTACTGCGTAGTGAGGGAGACGAGGGAGAGGGGAGAGGAGAAGGGTGGTCTGCAGCCAGACTGTCTTGGGAGAGGGAGGCGGATTCCCGGGTTCGGCGCTAGGCTTTTCCGGCTCCATGATAGTTCAGTAGCTAACGCTGCTAGCAGCCCACCGGAGGTAGAGGGGAGGAGGCGGGACCATGGGCAAGATGCTGCGTACTGCGTAGTGAGGGAGACGAGGATTGGATGGACTCATGGACTAACTCACGGACCAATTAATGGTTCTTAGGCTTGATTGGTCAGCTAGTATGCAGCTTTTCAGCGGATATACTGAATGGATTTTTTTCATTCTTTTTGGTCTTTATACTGTGTAGATAGGACCATAGGACCATAACAGCCTTATAAACGGTGTTATTAATATGTACAAAGCTTCCAAATCTTAGACCATAGCTTTAACATATCTACTGTATTTTGAGACTAAGATGAGCAACTTATGTTCTTTTCAAAGAAAAATATACGAAAACTAAACCGCAGGCTTTATGCGCAACCCACCACTGACATGCTTTGTTTTGTTGATCTAGTTCCAATCCCACCAATGATCTAGAATCTAGTCCTCCAAGCTAGGAATCTCTCAAACGTGATTGAACAAAAATGAAGAATAAGAAACAGCAACAACTGGAAAACAAAACATGGAAGAGGACATACGAGAAGAGGGAATGATGATGGTCTCTGGACTTTTTTTGACAGAAAAATCCATTTCTGAGGCCCATTTTATGTTTCAGGTCAACCATGCAACCATGCTTGTTCTGTTCCCCACAAATGAAGATTTTTGGTCGTTAATATTGAAGAAGATTACTATTTTCCCCTTTAGAGCCGATTATTGGAACAAATTCACTCATAACACAACTCAGACCATTAGATAATCTTAAAGGATATTTTCATAAGACATAAAATAATCTTGGGTTTGCTGTCCTTGTTCGGGAACATTAGTAATTTTGACAACATTTTATTTTAATTTTATTTATAGGGTTTTGCCTTAAATGGCTTTTATTTAGTCGTAATTTAGTCATCAAAATTGGTCTATTCTAGCTTTAGTTGATGAAATTTCACAACATTTTAGGTGATGAAATCTTCTGTAAATTTAGTCGATTAAAATATGAAGTGGAAAGTGTGAGGCATTTTTTTGGGAAAAGTGAAAGTTAATTTAGTTTTTGTCCATGTGCACTTATTTTATCAGCTACTACCTAGTTTTCGTCAGGGGAAAAAGGTTGTTACATGTACATATAATATAATAAATTTGAAAACAAGACCTTACACCCCCTTAAGTTTCAAAAAATGAGATATTGTATTTTTTCTGATATCCTAGAACGAGATTTGATGCCTCTGAAAATAGGTCATTGCGAGATGTCCGCGAGATTTCAAACGTCGTGACATCACGAGGTACCTTTCTGTTTATTGGAGTAATCTGATAAAACACTTCCTCCTCTGTGATGTCCGTTAGCCACAAAACCATCAGTCAGGAACACATCCACCAGCAGGGGTATATAGTTCCCTAGCTCACAGTCACTCATTACCTGCTCTGGCCTGAAGGGGGACTCAATACGCGTTCGCTGCTTTGAGCCTGCAGGAAAATACAGTAGAAGAAGGACAGGCTGGCTCAGCCCCCGATAGAACTGACCAATCAGAGCACAAAGAGCTGTGACATTGCGAGGTAACTTTAGGTCAGCCTGAGATCCTCGTGTTTCAACGAGTCCTTGTTAATGGCCTAAAATGAGGATTTTGAGAACGCTATTGTGGGGCAATGAAGGAACTAAATGACTTGTACTGAGGGCAGAAATGCTTTACAGGCATCCTAGTCTGGCATAGTGAAAAGGAGAAACAAGCATGATATGTCTCCTTTAAAATCCATCGTCTGTCCCACAGAGAGTCAGGGTAGTGATCTAAGGACTGATGCTTTGGATTTGCTGTGGCAATCTGGTGGGTTTATCTTAATCTTTAGAATATTTGCTGATTTTGGTTTGAAGGGGGTTTGCAGGCCAAGAATCAGGTCAGTTATCTTGTCATGTGTGCCCCTCTTCGACTCAATGCTTTCTGCTAAATCTGACGAAACAGGGCAGAAATCTTCCTGTTTTCTTCTCCAGCCTTTTATGTCTCCCAGATTTAACGTGCTTTACATCTCCAGTCCAATATCCCAGTCTGCATGCAGCGAGGGTTTCTGCGTGCTCACATCTTAAACATCAAGTCTGACGAGACCTCAGCCACCCAGCATGCATCACTCTCCCAGGTGGAGCGGGATGCAGATGGAATCAAAGTGGATCAAACCCAGCGGGCGGCTGTTGTTTTGATGCTCTGCCTGCTAATTGTGTGTGTGCGCGGTGGTTCCTCCCTCAGCTGTTGGCTGTGATTTGTATGCACAGTGGAAGATGGTTTGTTCTGCAAAGGAGGATTTGGCCTAAATATAACTTCAAAGGAGATGCGCCTCCCTCTGTTTCCTCCACCGGTCGCTTCTTTGCAGAGAGAGGAGCTGTTATCGCTCGGCTCGCTGCCTCCCTGCATGCACCTCTGGAAGGATTTGGCTCTTTTCTTCTGTTTTGTGCTCCGATGTTTGTTTGTGTCTCTGTCAACATCAGACGGGTGTCGGCTCTGAGATGCTGTATGGGACGTTTCTGATGTTTATTCAGTCCTTACCTTTTGTGTTTTTACTCAGAAATATGAAAGGACTGTTTGAATTAAAACACGTCTTTGTCACTCTGTGTACTGAAACATGGAAAAGAATTTGGAGCAAACATTTTCAAATTATAGTCCTCTGAATGTTTTCAAACTGCAAACCTCAATTTCCAATGTGGAGCTAATTGTTGGAGCTTTGTTGGGGGAATTCTTTCACATTCTGGCTTGATGTTTGACTTCAGTTGCTCAACAGTTTTAAATTTCTGTTGTTATGTTTGTGCTCCACACAATTACTCTGAAGCCACGATGTTGTAACGTCTGAGAATGTGTCTTCCCTGAAACTGGCTTCCATTGGATGGCAGCGAGTTGCTCCAAAACCTGTATGTACCTTTTAGCATTAATGGAGCCTTCACCGATAGGGATGGGAAGTGATTTGATTTGATCAATACCAATGCAATTAATGACCCTGCAAATCAATCCAACTCCTCTCCGATTCCATTATTGATTCCTGCCGGTTTTTCCGTGTGGGCAAATGTTGGCCTGTATATTTTCAGTGGCAGCAATGTCAAACACACATCACAGCTAGGAATGTATCGGTTACTGGTAAAATGGCAAACCGCGGTAAAATTTTTCACTGTAATCATTACAGTGTCCTGTTAAAATCACTGTTAAACTGTGTTTGATCACCACACTATGTCAATAATGCACGGTGATGCTGCTCTTTGACTGAAAAGCCTGAACTATGTGTGTCTGCTCCTCAGTGAAGCAGCCGTCTCCCACAGACAGAGGCGTGCATGTGCAGCTTGCAATGTTTGGCCTCAGCAGTTGGAGCCTCGCTCAGACTCTTACAGGTTTTCCCACTTGAAATGGACAAAGTCTAAAGTCTGGTCCAAGTTTGGATTTTACAAGGCTGTCGAGGGGAAACTGATTGACGACAGTCACCCTGTCTAAATCACCAAGCTGCAGTGAAAGACAAAAATGTGCATGATTACTCCTCAAATAAACGAGCAGAGAGAGAGAAGATTCAGTGAGCCATACTTAAGTGAATTATAGGTGGTTTATTAGGATTTTCTGTGTAAATAATGTATAGAGTTTGTAAATAACAGCATTAGTATCATTCTGGAGTGAGTTCTTGTCATTCTTTCGCCGTTTATTGGCTGTGTTTCACTGTATTTTGTAGTAGATCGTCTTTTTCCGTCATGGTTTGTGTTTTGTGGATTTTATCAATTGTAATTTGGAAATATTAAAGAAGGAGATGTCAAGGAGATCTGCCATGGAAAGGGAAGACCAGAGGAGAGTCGTGAAGGGGGGTAACTGCTTCAGAGACTATTGTTAGTAAACAATAAATAAATCAATCAATAAATAAAAAGCCCTGGACATGGTTTAATATAACGAGCTGTAACATGGACACTAATGCTGCAGGCAAACTAAAATGTGTGAGTGTTTGTAAAATAGGTTAAGTTTATTTCTGGCTGTCTCAAAACGTTGAACATGTTCATTTACAATTGTTTATGAAAAGAATCCTGTTTAAAGTTTAAATCGTCTTTTTCTTTTCTTATAATCACACACAGTTTAAGCATTTATAACATAATAATGACAAATACTTGCCAGAATTGCTTACTTTTATTTCTAATGAAAAAAGTAAACAGATTTACTTATAGGACCTTCCCTGACCCAGCTATTGACAAAAAAGACAGAAGAGCTGTTAAAATTATAATATTGAAGTGGTTTAATAATTTTGTGACTGTGTTAAAGTACTTTTTGAACATTTTGAGCACACTGCAACAATACCGTGATAATAGTGCTGACCGTTATAATTTTTGTCACAATAACCGTGATATGAAATTTTCATACCCTTACGTCCCTAGTCACAGCATAGATTACTGCTTCTGCAAGTTGCTGGTGTTTCCACTCACTTAAAGATGTGCAGGAAGTGCCTTTTAAAAAAAAAAAAAATAGCCCACAACTTGCAGCTTCTGAACCCTGTCAGTGGAAGGAATTGATCAGGGAATTGATAAGCAAAAAGTCTCATGATATCGATTCTTAGGTGGAGCTGTTAACGATTCTCAACTGGAATTGGTTTCTGATTCCCATCCCTATCACAAATAGGGACAGGAATCCCTGTTCCCCAACTTATCCCACCACCACCAAGCTAAGGCAGCTGTGATTGGATGTAGGCCTGCGCTGCAAATATTGATACAGCAATATATTGTCATGCACTCCTTGGGGATATAAGTAGCGATACCAAATCTACAGAATCGATACGACCTCGATGTTTAAGTTGTTGTCAACACATTTGGGTAATGTTAACGATGGAACTTTAGGTCTGTAATCTTTGAGGATCTGGATTTGAGTTTCTTTAGTTGTAGAATCATTTGAAAGTCATCCTTGTTCTTTTTTCCTTGTAATTAAAAACAAAAATTGTCTGGAATTCTGTTAAAGCATAGACAGTATTCACAGTTTATGTGTACCGGGATACATATTGAATCGTGGAGTTGCTGGAAGTACCCAGCCCGAATTGGATGTCCCTCTTCAGATTTCACGATGAAAACTCCCAGAATTTTGCAACCCCACCTGTACATGAAGTATCTTGTATTTGTTGTGTATCCAGTTGCATAGATGTTGAAAAAGATTAAAAATCATTGCATTATTTTTTTGTTTTTGTTATGTCCACACTTCCCTGGAATTGTGGATTATATCTCTGCAGCCTAAGATGGATTCACCTGACTGAACTGATAGACAATGAAAATATTATATAAACATCAGGTCGGAATATTTGATTGATATAATGTCACTCAACAAACTTGAACTGTAGCTTGCAAATCAAATCCAACTGTGACAAGACTCATCCCTGACTATCTCTTTGCCTTTATGCTTGATATTTCAGCCTCTCTCTGCTTCTGCACTTTTATTAGACGAGAATCCTCCTTTGGCAGTGTCCTCTGAGGGATCTGCATGACCATTAACAATCACTGTTTTCAGTGGAATAACATTTCTAACACAAACTTCAGTCTTATCTGCCTGTTTTATTGCAGACTGAAACACTGCCACTTTAATCCAGCCTAAAATAAGCACAGCTGCCACCATTCTCTTCATAGCAGCTTCATACTTCACATGCCTTTTCCTGCAGCACAGCATCATTCAGACATGAACTCAGAGAAACAAGAATGACCCGAGTTTGCTCTCAGTGTCTGCTCCTCCTAGCATAGTGTGTCAGGTCTTTGTTTTCAGAGACACAGTCCAGTTCACACCCTCAGTGTGTGTCCGTCCTTTGGCTCTGCAGTCTGTCCTTTTTTGGATGTGGGATGATGTTTGGACTTCAGGGTATCTGAGCACCAAAGAGAGAGCTGGAGCTGCATTGGGAGATTTGATTTGTAGGTTAAAATCTGTAGTTTTAGTTGAATGAGCAAAAGCTTAGTGTGAGCAACATGGATATGATTGAAGAAATGATAAGTCTGTCATAAGAGCCTCTCTAAAGCTAACAAACTCACTGGGGACTAACGCTTGGACAAATCTGTCCTGTGGTATTCAACATTGTGATTGGAATGCCAAGAGCTTTATAATAAAATAAACAATAACATATTAAATGGAATTTACAGTTCAGGAATTGCCATTTGTGACGTACTTTCTCGCAGTCAATTTGCACTATCTGTCAAATGTTTGTGACATTTCAAATGCTGGCTTTTCAAGCGTATTAAAGGGTTGCATTTGTTCTGCAACAAGGCGAACGACACTGTCTGTTGTTCGCTGATTTTGCGCTGTTTTTAAAAAAAATATATTTACTTTGCCAAACAAATGCCACAGTAAGCACTGACTGTCGGGTCAAGGCTCCACTGCACCTCGAGCAGTTTTTGTTCCAAGCTGGGAAAACCTTACAGGATGGTTGTGTTTGAGGTGTGTATGCAAAAATTGGTTGTGTTCCCCTCCTTTGTTGCCACGACTTTCGAACAAATACGACATATTGGCTTGTTGGTGTTAATGCGCTCACACCTTGTTCATTCTGTTTAAAACCAAAATATTCCCACACTGGGGCTGTGGCTTTCAGCTCAGAAAATATTGCTTTTGTGCCTTCATTCGTTCTTGCATTTGCTTTCTTTGTTTCCTCTCGTGGTGCTAACCTGCAGCACTCAAAGATTGAATGACTGACAGGAGGGTTCACTCTGTTCATTTTACTATAATACCAATGCGCCCAGGTGTTGAGACAGATGCACAGAGTGAACCCTCTTGTCATCCAGCCTGTTTGGTAGAGAGAGGGAAGGAAAACAAACATGCATGCACATGTCAGTATATTGAGTTTGTTTTTGTTTATCGTGTGGTTGATTGATTTATTGATTATCGTGACAGGCCTAGGGGACTCTGTCTTGTTTGCTTATGCAACCGCAGAGGCCTGCAGACATACACACGTGCATCATGACACGCAAAATTCCTGTAACAGCCGTCCCGCTCCAAATCTGCATAATTACACTCCAATCAGGATGATTAAAACACCTTCAACCCCACGCACACACACTTCTACCCACAAACAGACAACTGCAGTCCCAGTCTGTGTGTTGGCATGCACGTGTTTGTGTAAAGCACCGTCTCTCTCCTGTGTGGAGGAAACCAGTTTTAAGGGTTTTTGGAGCCGTCTAGATCCGACTCTGCAGCTTCACCTGCAGCCGAAGTGCTGACGACAGCGAGGGGAACCAACCCTGCAAGGTCAGAGATGGAAGTCAGTGCATGAGGGGGGAGAGCGAGGGAGGGAGGGGGAGAGAGAGAGAGTGGAAACAAACAGAGAGGGAGAGAGAGGCTGAGGCGTCGAGGTCCACCTGGCAGGCCGTCCTCCACTTCGCCTCCAACGAGATGGATTCAGAGAACAACGAGTCGGGTAGGGGGCTGTTTTTTAATTTCTGTCTCGCCTTGTGTTTGTGTTTGTGCCGCCTCGCTGTGCCCTGCTGTGTGTGTGTGTGTGTGTGACAGTGACGGAGTAAGAGAGGGGAAGACAGTCCTGGTCTGTGCGTCAGTGAATGAGCCCGCATGGCGGCGGCCATTGATCTGCTCTCTGTCTGAACCCTCGAGCCCACTGGACCCGATCGACCAATCAGTCGCCTTGTTCTGCTCGAGTGACGCACCTAGAGACCAATCGCTGGGACGGCACAGATTTTGTGTTGTCATAGTGAGAGAGGAGTGGGCCACAGCGTGATGCTGCTGATCTGAGGCTTGTTTTCCTGTTTTTGTGACTCAAAGCAGATGTTTGACTTCAGCAGCTGCAGACGCTGATGTGGAGTCACGGATCTGAAGTTTGATCAGAGTTCAGAGTCAGAGAGACGTTTTGATTATTTCTTCAATCTTTGTGCTGTTTTATGTGATCTGTTGTCATTTTTCCTCCAGTACAAAGCGTCGTTTTTTGAGAGTCTTATTTCTCTGCCCATCCATCCATCCTTTCTTTATACTGCTTATGTCGTTTGGTATCGCAGAGGGCTGCAGCCTGTCTGATCTGACATTGGGCAACACCTTGAACCAGTCACCAGCCAATCACAGGCTCACATAAAGAGAAAGACAACCATTCATGCTCACACTCAAACAAAAGGACTTTAGGGAGTTGCTTATAGGGCGGAACGATTTTGACGGAACCATTCTAACTTAAAGGATAAGTTCAGTTTCTACAGCTTTCACATTGTTTATAGAATGAAGTAGAACAATATACTCACCCAGAAGGCTTTCCTGATCCAAACAGTGCTTCGGGAGATATTTAGATCCAAAATCGAGCGGCAGACATCCGTATAATGGTAGCACATAGGGCTTGTATAGTGCTGCTCCTAAAACTGCATTAATCCTCCAAAAACTCATTAGTTTCACCAATATTCCATCATGGTCCAATCACTCTACTTCTCCATTACAGTCTGTGTCGCTCCAGACATGTTGTGTTACTGTACTGACCTCTGAACTGAAGAAGACGAACGCTTGCCCCCGCTCGATTTTGGATCTAAATATCTCCTGAAGCACTGTTTGGATCAGGAAAGCATTCTGGGTGAGTATATTGTTCTACTTCATCTATAAACAGTGTGAAAGCTGTAGAAACTGAACTTATCCTTTAACACAGTAGAGGCGTCGCCATATTCCACAACGTAACATTCTGTGTGGCTTGGACACCGAACAGCGTTTACTGTTTGATGAAAAATTAAGAATATATCGGCGTTACGTCGGCAAAACTCTGGCCGATGTTAAAAACTTTGAAACGGGCTATAATTGGCCCGCCGATGTATCGGTTGGGCCCTTTTATAAAGCTGTATTTGTCCAGATGTTAATATACTAAAAAACAACATACTGCCTCTTCCTCACAATTTTAGTCAGACAGAAAATCAAACTGCAGATTTTCAGCATGCAGAGGTCACAGAAGTCATTCTCAGGTAAATCTGAGGCCGTTTCTGTGTTTTGTGGTCATCCTTGAGCTGCAGATGTTTGATTGGCGGCTGAGCTGAAGCACCAGAGGTCATCTGTTGTCTTTCACAGCCAATTAAATCCCGCCCATCCCGGCCTGCTGCCTCACACACACACAGAGAATGACAGGAACGACACTCGTTTGCTGCTTGTCAGAAGAGCTGAGCGTGAAAGCCACAGTCATGGACTCACAGATAGCAAACATACACGGCAAACAGCTGAGCGAGCAGGAGGACGTCTCTTAGTGTGCAGGAATTTACATGCACATCTCTGAGCCGCAATATATCAACATTTAGAAATCAAATCTGACAATATGTGCTTCTCTTTCTCTTTGTCTTTTCTCAGGGTACCACACAAATTGTATTTCTGATGTTTCACTACTCTGATGTTTGATTTTTAAAGGATCAGTTACATGAAATAACCCCCTAATGTGTCTTTCTATCCCCGTTGAGCAGGGCAGATAATCTTATACCCTTGTTATCCATTCTTCTGTTTATCTAAAATGAGAGGAGAAACAAGGGAGGCAGTGTCAGACAATAAAAGAGCCACATTTTATTATCCCAAATTACACTTTAATTTAATACTTTGAGTGATACTCAAAATGCTTGGGTTTTCACTGAACCCGTAGTAATATCATATCATAACGATATCAATGATATCAACATGACATGAAATTTTGTCCATATCGTTCGGCCTTAGTTGTAGGGTGAGTGAATAGGATAAAGTTGGAATAATGTCAGGTTATACAAAAGGGCTGGAACAATACGCTTTTCTCCTTATTCAATTTTTTACGATTTTTAGGTGCCGATTCAATTTAAATTGCAATTTACAATATTGCCGATTTTTGCAGTCTTCTGTTAGCTTTTTTAACACCAGTAAAAAAGATGAACAATGATGATGTCTACAGACTGTATAAGGAAAAATACACATGTGAGTCCATTTTTAGGATTTATTCAGCAATATGTTTTAACCAGCTGTTTATACTCTGTCTTCAAAAGCATTGATTCCATTCAGAAGTGGTGTATTAACACAGACTAAAATGAAGCATTTAAATTTGGAAAAAATAAATTGATTTTAGAACAAAAAAATTTATTTAAAAATCGTCAAACGAAAAATCCTGATGCTTGTGTGAATCGTTTTTTTCTCCCACCCCTATTATACATCCTGTTATATGATATATGATATGATTGTGGTGAAACTTGAGCAGCAGTGATATCACTGAGCCACGACGACCAAAATGAGGTATTTATGGACATGTGACGCGACTTCAGTGATCAACGCGATTATGGTCGCAAAGTCACATTCGGTGTGAGCGCAGTTTAAATCAAGAAGAAGGAACTGCCGTAAAGAATCTTACTTTCGCGTCTACTTGTGCCAATGTTGGTTTTTGAGTAGTGTTAACCTAAAAATGTGTGATAATGAGGCTTTCAGGCATCCACCCCCTGATATCTTACCTCAGGGACAAAGCTTGCATGTTAGTTTAGCGGCGCTTGTGTTTACAGATGCTGTTGGCCTCCTGCAGCTTCACTTCAAAAAAACAGAACTAGCCCTTTAATCAGTGCTGGACTGACTGTAAAGTAGAGCGACTGTAACTTTTCTAAAACCAGAGCAGAAGTTTGTGTCCTCATGGCACCAGAGACGCGATGGAGGGGTGAAATTAGAGCCGAGCTCGAGGGGAAAAATCAGCAGTGTGGTCAGTGCAGATGGGATCAGAATCAGTTTAAGTGGCTGAAGTTATAATTACAATTAACCTACTTTCCATGGATAAACGCTCCAAATGGGGCTCTCCACTGTAAAAAATAACCTTTGCTGTTAAAGTTGCTCTAAAGAAATCCAAACTTTGATGTCAGCATGTAAAGGGAGACGACTAACAGAGAGCTTTAAACTATTTTGATAGATTTTTTCAGCCACAAGTCAAAATCAGTTTATATTTATAAAAGATGACAGATGAAAATCACATGGAAAGAAATTAAGAGCTTGCAAAGTGTGTTCTTTAGTGGTCATGGTAAACAGAAAAAAATGCACCAAACACTAACATAAAGATCACAAACAAGAAAACAAACATGACAAAAGGCTGCTCTCTGGCAGGTTGGATTTTCTCTAAATAAATTAAAATATGGGTGTAAAGGAACATCAGGAGGTCAAAGCACGAAGAGAAAATCCATCACATTCAAACAACTTTGACCTGAAGTGCAAACAGCACCATCTCCTTTTCTAACGCCGCTAAAGCTCCTTCTCGGTTGCACTTTGCCCTGTTAAAATTGAACTATGTGAAACCTTTCTGGCAGAAATTAAGCTCTGGTTATTTCAGTCTCGGCTGTGCAGACAAGCCTGCAGCTCTCCCTCAGATTTCTTCTATTTCCCTCCTGACCTGTTCTTTGAATAGTATTTTCAGACATTTTGCTGACATTTAACTTACATCTGCAGACATTTAGCTGACAATGAGCCGCGATTTGTAGGCATTTTACCTCAGATGACTTCTACCACAGCAGCCTGCTGTCGGTCTTGGACTATTCATTTTAGAAAATCACTTTCTCAGTCTGACAGTTATCCGAGTACTGACTGTTTTTCACAGACTAAACATTTTTTTCCTCCTCAGTATTTCTTTTTTACTGGCTCTAATTCTCTTCCATTCTAATTGATCTTTTTATTGAGGCCTGGACAACATGTATATGGATAATCTTTTAACTGGATTTCTTTGTACTTGTTTAAAAAAAAATGTCCATACCATAGAAATATCTCTGTACATAAATATATATATATATATATATATTAGAGGTGTAGAAAAATATCGATATCGCAATATATATCGATATTTTGACTCCCGATATAATATCGATATCTCAAATCTTAGTATCGATATTTTTTGTAAAAATAAAAACCCATATTTATCAGAGTTGGGAAAAAAATACAACTTATAACGATGTATGCACGTGTTTTTTTTTTTCATGCACTATTCAGTTCAGACAGTGAGAGAGAAATATGTGACTTTTTTAACTTACTGTCGTTATGTCAGTAACTCAAAGCTCTTTGTTTCTCATGGGTTTGATTGCAGTTTGAACTGCACTACAGGTTAGGATGATTTCAATACTTTGTTAAACGGAAAACAAGAACAATTTCTTTGCAACATTAGTTTAATTGACTTGATGCACTCTGTGTTAAGTGTATGTATGTAACGCTGCATTTGACATATTTCAATAACAATAAAATGGAAAAGTTACACATTCACTGTCTCTAGGTTTTTCCTAGTTTACTGTAGAATATCGCAATATATCGCAATATTGTGATATCGTGATATATCGTGATATTATCGTATCGTGAGCTGAATATCGTGGATCATATCGTATCAGAAAATAAGTGTATCACTACAGCCCTAATATATATATATTCACACAGTAGATAGATACATCTTAACATCTCTTAAAATGACAGCTGGTGGCTGCAAAGAAGTACAGAGAGAACAGGAGGAAAACCAACACAAGGCCTTGTGTTATTTTTCAGTTGATCACTTATCCATAATATTATATTCAACATAAAGCAATAAAACAAGGGCTTACACAATATCTTAAAACATGGCAGAGCTTACAATGGTTTCTAATAACTAGCTCTATCGTTTATTTTAAGTGATATCATAATGTTTTATGACTGTTGATATAGTGCATCATAAAGCATCATAAGTGTAATTATGAAGCATTATGAATGCCCTCATAATGCACTGTAATTGTCAGGGCTTCATACCTCGTAAAACAATATGGATGTAGTGTTCATGAGTATTCATGAGCATCTATGGAACAAGTTTATTTTTTATTTAACCTTTATTTAACCAGGTAGAAGACCCATTGAGATCGAGATCTCTTTTGCAAGGGTGACCTGGCCAAGAGGTCAGCAGCACACGTCAGTACATAAATAAATTACAACAATGCAAGATTAATTTTAAACAGAAAATACTTACAGATATTGAAGATAAAATGCTAAAGTGACTCGTGAAAACAAATAAAACAAATATATTACAGGATATAATTAAAAACAAAGTGCTTTGGAGGAAAAGTGCTAAAAGTGCTACAGGGTGACTCACAAAACAGTTTCATAAACACAGGCACTGGTCCATGGTCTCTTGTCTGTCATTTAGCATGGACCGAAAGGCTCCAAGAGAAAAAAGTTCGGACAGATTAAAGTCGGTCTGTAGAGCATTCCATGCAGAGGGAGCAGCAAAGCTAAACGCTTTTTTACCCAATTCAGTCCTGACACGAGGAACAAACAGATGAATGATACCTTGAGAGCGCAAGGCATAAAGGCTTCCAGTTCTTTGAAGAAGAGAACAAAGATAAGAAGGAGCCAGTCCAAGAAGAGTCTTGTAGATGAGGATCATCCAGTGCATATACCTGCGAGCACTCAAGGAAGGCCAACCGGACAAAGCATAGAGCTCACAATGATGGGTAAGACGGCTACAACCGGTAATGAACCTCAAAGCGCAATGATAGACAACATTCAAAGACTGTAGGCATTTACCTGAAGCAGACATGTAAAGAACATCCCCATAATCCAGTAATGGTAAAAATGTTGCAGATACAAGCATTTTACGAGCCCTGAGTGAAAAGCAGGACTTATTTCTATAAAAAAACCCAACTTTCACCCTGAGTTTTGAAACAAGTTTGGCAATGTGAGCTTTAAAGGAGAGCTCACGATCGATAAGAAAACCCAGATATTTAAAATTGGCCACTGCCTCAATGGGCACACCTCTTAAGGTAAGGATTTCAGGGAGTTTCCCTGACAAGTCACTGTTGTTTGAGAACACCATCAGTTTGGATTTATCTGCATTTAAAACCAGTTTGAGTTTTTGCAGCCTAGACTGAAACAGATTAAAAGCAGATTGCAGGTACTCAAAAGCCTGGATAAGAGAGTTACAGCAACAATAAATTACAGTATCATCTGCATAAAGATGATAAGAAGCTCGACATGTTGACACACAGGCTGTTGATGTAAACAGAAAATAAAATAGGTCCTAAGACCGAACCCTGGGGTACACCTTTTGAGACCTCCAAATAAGAAGAGGAAGAACCAGCCATTTGAACACACTGCGATCTACCCTCCAGATAGTTTTCGAACCAGGAAGCTGCATGGTTAGAAAGGCCAATACGATTTAGTGTATTCAGCAGCAGGGCATGATCAACAGTGTCAAATGCTTTAGAGAGGTCAATAAAAAGTGCAACACAGTGCTTCTTGCAGTCTAAAGCATGAATAAAATCATTTAAAACCATTAGGGCAGCCGAAACAGTGCTGTGTCGCTTCCTAAAACCTGATTGGAATGGTGATAAAATATTGTTAAAATCTAAAAACTCTTTAAGTTGATCACTAACTAGCCTTTCAAACACTTTTGCCAGTATACAAAGTTTGGATATGGGCCTATAATTATTCACCTCAGAAGGCTCGCCTCCCTTCAGTAGAGGTAACACAAAGGCAGACTTCCATACTTTAGGGAGTTTATTGGTTGTCAGACTAAGGTTAAAAATGTAGGACAAGGGGTCTGCTATAAAATCGGCAGCCAGTTTTAGAAAAAATGGATCCAGGCCGTCAGGACCTGCAGTTTTCAAGTCATTATAATTCATCATAAATGACATAATTTTTTATGACCGTTGATATAAAGCATCATGAAGCATTATGTTTGCTTATAATTGTAGTTATGAGGCATTATGAATGCATTATAATACATTATAGATGCCATAAATGTGGACTTCAAAGAAAATGTTACCAAAATTTTAAAACTTTAAAGAATTATCACAAATATAATGTTCCTTTACATGTGCATCTACTATGGGTCACATTTGAACTTATCTTTATCTGTACATGAATGTAAAAATGGAAAATATTGGTAAGTAATTATCAGAAATTGCATATAAGCAGCTAGCTTAAATGACTCGCTAAGCCTTGTTGTGAACTGTTTGGGTGCTACATGAACCTCATGACCCTCTTGTGTTAGCAAATGAATAAAGAAAATAAATATGCTTCTTTCTTTCAGTTATCAGATACTTCAACCAAACAAAACTGTGTCGCATTAACCACAAATATCAATGCAGGCACTGATAGGACCTTTTTCTCTCTCACAGCTTTGGAGCAGTGAAGTGTTGAATTTCAGCCGTCTCATGACTCATGTTTCCTCGTGAAATCGAGGAAAACTGAGACCGCAGTGACTTCCCAGAATGCCGAGTTCCTGGAGTCTCTCTCTATGTCTCCTGCAGGATTAAGTGATCTGCTCGCCCGAGGCTGAAGTCCGAACGTGATCAGCTTAATTCAGTCTGCAGCACATCGAGGAGATTTGATTCCTGATAGAGATTCATTCAGAGGCCGTCGCTCTTAATTGGATTCGTCTCAGCTCTGAAGAAGCACGTCTTCGCTGTAAAAGGCTGATCGCGGCTCAAAAAGCTTGATGAATTTAGCCTCTGCACGTGACTGCAGAGGCTGAAATATTTGGCGTTAAACCGTGACGGAGCATGTTCCTGTTAATGCTGTTCTGTTAAAATCATTGATTTAAGCTGCTTGGTTTCATTAAGATAGAAATAAAACAATAAAAATAAATCAAAGCACGCAGCAGAATAACTGAAGCCCTTATTGGATCTTAATCCTCTCCACTGCCTCCCTGCTGCTGCATATTCTTCTCAAATTCCAGCACAAACACACCTGATTAAACTTAATAAGGTATTGATCAGGTATTGATGGGCGTGCCATGATTCAGTGGAGCCATGATAAACAATTGAGCTCATTCTTCTGAATATTGATCCCTCTTATTTTTTATTATACTTTTTATGTGTACAGTTTTTATTTAGACCAAGGATAGCTCTGGCACCACATGTCTGATTTTTTTCTGATATCAGTCCAAATATTGTCCGTCATGTACCTTTATGACCCATTTTCTTGTTTTTTGATTGATTAGATACTTTTTACAGTTTCAGCTTTTGGATTTCCTCTCTTTGTTTAAAACAAACATATTTAAAGATACAACTGGAAAAGCACTCTGAGAGCTCAGACCTCTGCCAGCGCCACAGTCCTTAGCCATATTGTGATTTTGACCATAAATATTAGTCCTACCTTTATTTCATGTAAATATTTAGATTCCTTGACCATGAAAACATACTATTAGCAACTGGATTCATAATGATATCTATTTTAGTTCAGTAGTTATTCACAGAAATCTCATTTTTCGCCATGGTGGCCAGACGCCGATCCGGATCAACACCAAAATTGAATCAGTTCTTCCTTTTTCCATGCTGAACATTTCCTGCAAATTTCATCCAAATCCATCCATTACTTTTTGAGTTATTCTGTTCACAGACGGACGGACGGACAGACAGACAAACAAACTCTCCTGAAAACATAACCTCCTTGGCGGAGGTAATAAAAGGGATGCAGCAATCATGTGTTTTTGCTTCATGAACAGATACTTAGAGTTTAAAAGTCACGATGGCGTATTATGGCCACTTAAATAAATACAAAAAATAACGAAAATGCGTAATTTTTGAGAAAAAACTCCAAAATTTCTAGTTTGTAAAGTCAAAACGTATACTTATGAAATCAAAAATTTGCCATAAACTCATATTTGGGGTCAATAACTCATCAATAAAATAAAGTGATTCCAAACCTGACCCCTCATTTTAATTTGAATGCTGAATGCCCTTCCACGTTCCCCTCCGTTCATCCACGACTATACAACGCTGATCCAGACCAAGTAGCACATGCACCACGACCAAAGGACGTTTTATCAGGATTATGACAATCGTGCAGAATCGCCATGAGAAACGGGAATGTGTGACTGGGGCTTTAAGTGAAGAGTTGGTTTTTGAACTGCGTTGTTTAGTTGATGAGTTATTGACCTGAAATATGAGTTTATCGCACATTTATGACTTGAAAATTTCAAGTTTTCATTTTTTTTTTATTTCTTTAAGTGGCCCTATTACACCATCATAGAAAATTGATTTGAACTGGGGGAAGAAAATTCATATTTCGGCTGTAGGGAGACCGCCTGGAGCAGTGAACTGTTTGATTCAACAGAGGGCAACATCGCAGTAACTTGAACATCAGTGCAGTCATGCAGTGGTTTTTAAACTGTTTTCGCCCAAGGCACACCTTTGTCCGGTCAAAATCTCAAGTAACACCATCTTTTGATAATTATTTTGTGACTAAGTATCAGGTCAGTGGCTCAGTCGGTAAGGATTGGAGTTATGGACTGAAGGGTGGCTGGGTCAAATCCTAGCCGAACCATTTTTGGAGATAGATAGGTAGGTAGATAGATAGGAACTTTATTAATCCCTTGGGAGGGTTCCCTCAGGAAATTCGGATCCAGCAGCAGGTAACACCATAGTACAGAAAAAAACGTGCAGATAGGATAGAAATAAAAATGATTAAGACACAGGTTATATAAAAACACAGTTATATACAGCAAAATACAAATAATTAGTAATAATTTAGACTTGACTGTGCAATCTGGCAGTTGGGATTCCAGCATAAGTTAGATACTGTGCAAATTATAGAACTGTACTCAGCAGCAGTTGGAATGTCCGGCATAAATAAACTGCAAAAAAACAAAAAGTTACCTTTACAGTAGAAGTAAGAATGCCCGTTAAAAATAAAATTAGAGTTAGATAATTAACATTAATACAGCAGCACCAGGTAGAATAGCTGACACAATGAACTACAATACTGGTTATTAACCTTAGCACTGGGGCAGGAATTCAAGTGACAGGTGTATATAAACTATTTATAAAGTGCAATGCACATAGTTAGACTGTACACTGTAGCAGCAGTGGGAGTATCAGCATAATTAAGCAACAGCTTTATATGTTAACAGAAAACTTACAGTTAACAGTGCAGGCAATTTGATTTTTTTGGAATTTTTGTTGTGGTCCATACAGGTCTATTTCAGGAAGTTGGAAGTTGCTTTGGTAGCGATTCAGTCAGAGCTGCTGTCTTTCTGAATTGATATATATGTGACTGAATTTCACACAAAAGGAACATTTGTTTCTGTTCACTTATTCATTCAAACCTCACTAGTATTCAATAAAGGGTTATTAGATGTTTGATTTTATCCAAATGTAAAACATGACTTCAGAAATTCAAGGAAACATAAAAAATACCTTACACTTTACACTTCAGATTTTACAATTTACAATAAACTTCATTGACTAAACTGTTGTGAAATGTCATCATTTGAAACTAGATGGAAATTATAACTGTTTAGATTACTAAATTATTACTTAGCAAAGCTAAATTAAAAAGTGCTGTCAAATTAAACACTGAGTTCCCTCCAATCGAATACACTTTATTTGTAAAGCAAATTTTAACACCATAAAAGTCTTCAAAGTGCTGTATATAGAATAATAAAACAATAAAACAATCAATATAGCAATAAGCAATAAATAATCTATTAAGTGAACGCATGTAAAATGATGCTATAAATTAAATGATAAAATCAAGCAGATAAACATAGTAAAATAAATTTTAAAAATGAAGTTGAACTTAGTAAATTGAATAAAAGACTAAGAGGATCACAAAAGTCATGCAAAGTCAAACCTCCATGGAATAAAAATTGTTCTTAAGACCAGCCTTAAAACACTCCATGGAAAATCTTATCAGCTCCCGTCCCTGGTGAATTATGATTTTTGCCATGATTGAGCAGCCCTAGTTTCTGGACTTAATCAAGTCTTATGTCTTGCTGACTCACACCATCACTAAGCTAAAGTTAGACATTTGGACATTTCATAACGTTCTTTGACAGATGAGATTGTTAAAGCAAAATAATTAGAAAAACAGCCATCTATTGGGCTCATTAAAAATGAAAAAGGATGGTTATTCTGGGCCATGTGTTGGCAAAGATCCATCTTCTAAATGATACTTTTGTCTCTTTGCTCTGAAGCTGTCTGTGTAAATGGATTTTAATGAAGGCAGTTTTTGTTTTATTTTTGTGCTGAGACTCAAAACGAGCGTCTTGTTTCTGCGCAGTCATCCGCAGCAGGGCCGCAGTTTCCACCAAACGTTTGTTTCCATTCATGGTCATCAGCAGCACAGTTTATGTAGTTCAGGGAGAGACTGAGGTTTGAAACCCCCCCCAAATTAGCTCTGCCTGAGCCCCTGAGACTGGCATTAATCAGTGTAAATGTTCAGTAAAGCCAGGGCTTACTTTGTGGAATTTAGGTATGAATACAGTCTATTACTGAGACAAGCTTTCCACTCGTAGAGCCTGAAAGACTGACGAAAAACTTTTCCAGGAGCCACATGGACCTGTGGTTCTTCAGTGGTCTCACCCAGGAACCCACCACCACCTTCTTAAAGGTGCAGTGTATAGAAACTGGCATTTTAGCGCCATCTAGTGTTCAGATTTTGGAATGAGCCCATCTGTTAATAAAACATCACATCACGAAGCAGCGAGAGCAAAAGGATTGTGAACAGGGCATTATTTACAACAGTTACAAGGTGAGGGTTTTTTTATTCTTATTTGTAACTATTATTTGATAGATTATAGGTCAGTTAAGAGGATGATTATACTCATGTGAATTGATTTTTTTATCGTACCCCTAGTTTGAACACACTTAATTCCTTCTTACAAACATTTAATCCCTGAAAGCAACCCATTTATTTTGTGTTGTGATTCTTTAAAACCGTTGTTAAAGCAAAAATTAGCATTTCAGCATCCATTTTCTTTAATTTTTGGATTAGTTTGAAACAAATGCAGCCCTACATTGTCACAGTCATACTCATATTTATTTCTGACATCCACTCCAGAGTTACTCAAAGTGACCCATTGGTAGTTTTGTGCCATCTGATCTGGAGAATAATCTCCTAAAAGGATTAGGATTGAATTCTGGCTCTGCTTCCCGGACTCACCGGCGCCTCAGTTTTCTTGATGTTACTGTAAAAATCTGTTCACCTGATCAGGCAGCAAGAAACGATTTTGCTGGTCAGATTTTATACTCCACCTACGAGTGTGGATTCATGGAGACAGCGGCGCCACAAAAACCTGTTTCATGGTGTTCCTTCTTTCTCCTGGTCTTTGACAGTCATGAATCTGAGTGCCGTGGGGGAAGAGGAAGTTGGTTTGATCCCTTTTTCCATCTTTTTGGAGGGTTTTGATGATCTCGGTGTGGTGCGGAGCCTGCGTCGCTCAGCCTGAGCTCCCATTGTGAGCCGACATGAAACTGACGGCCCGGCGAATGGAAGGAAAAAAAGATCTTTTGATGTTTTTATTCTGTCGTCAGTGAAGCAGCAGAGAGGTTGGCCTGCTGACTTCAGTCATCCTGAAGTCCTTGGATGAGATAAAGAGACGTGAATAAATGTGTTTTTGTTTTGGAATGCTGGTCAGACGCTGCCTATGGACTGACTGAGTCAATGTTTGATTTGTTTTAAGACAAAAAAAACCCTCCTCCTGTTTTCAGGGTGTTTAAGGTCACTAATATTCAGATCGGGTTCAGCTAAAATTGCAGCGTTGTTTAATTTTTATCTTTATTGGTTTCAAACTGCATCTAGAGAGATGGACCAAAGCCTGTCCGATGTTGTGTAATCTAGCCTCCCACCGCTAGTTATTTATTAATTTGTCTCAAACTAGGTCTGGGCATTATATCGATTAAATCAGTTAATTTTAATTATTTTCTTCAGAAGATTAAAAAATTAAAAATCAAGATTTTTTTCATTCATTTACTTAAATTGTAAGTTCTTTCAAAAATTCAAAAAATATAAACACTGAAATATACAGTTTTCATGATGGTGGCCTTGTGAGGTTTTACACCAACAATTTTATAGGCTTGTATTTTTTACAATTAGATTCAGTTGTGTTCAGTGAGTAACATGTAGGCCTGTACCGATAACAATTCTTGCAGGACGATAATTTTTCCAAAAATTATTGCCGATAAACGATATTATTTTCAATGTTATTTTGAAACATCATTTTTTTTCATTAATGTAATTATATGTTGTAATAAAGTGAGTACACCATATCAAAAGAAATGACCTTGATTTCTTAAGAGTATTTAACTAAAAAAAAAATAGAACCTGTCTCTGTAAAGAAAAAAAACAAAACTCCAATGAAAACACACACACAACAATAAAAACAATAAATAAAATGTAGTTTATACTGTTCAGCAATTGTTTGTGACATGTACTTTCTCCCAGTCAATTTGTTTTGTCTGTCAAACGTTTGCAACGTTTCTGGCTTTTTAACTGTTTTGGAGGACTGCATTTCTATTGCAATGTAGTGAACGACACTACATTGAGCGCACCATTTTGCTCTGTTTTATTTATATTTCCTTTGCTGACCAAACGCCTCAGTAAGCACTGACTGTCAGGACGAAGGCTCCATTGCACCTCCCCTTCTTTGTCGTCACTACTTCCAAACAAATACTACATATCAGCTCATTGGTGTTCATGAGCTCACACCTTGTTCATTCTGTTTAAAACCTAAAATATTCCCACACTGCGGCTGTGGCATTCAGCTTAGGAACCATCACTTTTGTGCCTTCATTCATGTTAGTGTTTGTTTCCTCGTTACTCCTCATGACGCTCGCTTCAGCTCACTCTGTATGCGCAAGCAGCCCCGCTTCCCCCTCAAAGATTGAATGAATGACAGATGGATCACCAACCCTAACCCCGCTCATTCCACTATAGAACCAACACGCCCAGGTATTGAGAAAGATGGACGTAGTGAGGCATCTTCTCATCCAGCGTGTTTGGTAGAACAAGAGGAGGGAACAAACACGCATGCAGGTCAATTTATCAAGGCCTACAAACTTTCCAAGAACGTTTTTATTTATCTTTCGGTTAAAAGATGTATTGATTATTGCGACAGACCTAGTAACATGTTAACAAGCTTTGAAAACCCCTCAGCTTTGGGGTGCTGGTTTGGCAGAGTGGTGAGCAACCAGGCACCCCATGTATTTGCTTCTGCCGGTCCGGGTTCGGGTCCCGCCTGTGTCCAGTTTGCGGGGTGTCTTCCCCTGCTCTCTCACCCCCTTTCACAAGCCTATCCACTGTCTTTCTCCTATCAATAAAGGCACAAAATGCCCAAAAAATACATTTAAGAAAAAAAAAAAAAAAGAAAAAGAAAATCCCTCAGCTTTCAGTGTTTATGTAGGTAAACCTGCCTGCATTAGAACTACATAATCAACATTTTATGACGCACACTTTAGTTTTAAGAGGGAATTTCTGATTGATATAGGAATATATTTTGACAACATAAAAGCAGAACTTGATTCATGCCATTTTTGTGTCACTTGAAGTATTTTTGGTTTGATGGAAAAAATCGATTAAAATCGTAAATCCAGTTATGTGGGGAAAAAATCAGGAATTTTATTTATAGACCACATCTCCCAACCCTATCTCAAACTTAAAGGTGCTTTGAGGAGAATCTTTTACCGGCAACATTAAGACTCTGCTACCCATGAGCACGTGCAGCGACTGTTGTAATGCTGCGTTCTAGTAACCTGGAAACTGGGAGTGACGTCATCTCCGACTTATCGGCGTTCCAGTTGAAGTCGGAAAAAAACATGCTTATCTACCAGGCTATTGTTAGCTGTTGTTAGCACGGGGGTGGCGAGGTTTCACCGAGTTCCCAGTAGGAAATTCCGACTTCTTGAGAAAAGAAAATTGGGGATTTTATTTTTAGGCATGTCTCCCAGCCCTAGTTCAGAGTCACGCTGATGGGCTGAACGCCTCCTAAAATAGATCTGACAGTGGGGTCAGTGTGCCGCCTAAGAGGTCCTGATCCATATCTGCTCTCCTGTGGCGTGCACGGCGCCGCTCAGATTGGTTCTTGTGGTTTCACCGAGTGTGAGCGTGCTGCAGAGACCCGGTGACAGTCGCATGATGAGAAAGTGTCCAGGCTCTGGAGGAGAGATAATTGGAGTGTCACAGCAGAACATAAAGAGCAGCAGAGCGCCAGAGATTCAGTTATTAAACGTGATGGGACTCTGAAAACTCACAAAATAACTGATCATCAGCTGGTTGATTCTCCGCCCCTGCTAATTACAGTGCTGCCTAACTGTAATATTTACCAAGAGGGTGGAGAAGGATGGAGAGATGCTTACTGAAGCATATTGGAGAGTTTTTTTCTTCTCAAACATTAGTGCCTAGCAATAAATTTTTAGTCAATGTTATACCCCGATTACAAAAACAGAGTAATCGCCATTAGATGATCACAGTGCTGCTTTAGTGCAGTATTCACCATGTTTACTGTATAGACAACAGTAAGGAAATCAATGATCAACAGCACATAACACATTATTCACAATCTAATATTGTTGATAACTAATCTGTTTATATTATTTACGTGTAGGGATGGGAATCAAAAACTAATTCCAGTTGAGAATTGTTAACAGCTCCATAAAAGAATCGATATCATGAGTCTTAAATTCAAATCCAGATAATTAAGATCTTAAATTGTCTTAAATTTACCATAAATTTGCTGTAGAGATTACATTTTCAGACGGCGCATTTAATACCAATGGGAAAGCACTGTGGCCCGCTGTTAGACATCTGATAGTATGAATTTGTTTCATTGTTTCATTAACTTACCATGCAGTAAATATAAGATTGAGCGCTGGCCTGCCGTAAAACTTCTTCTGAGCAATTAATAGGTGTTGAATGGTATGTGTCATACAACGTCGGACTGTGGGACGTGTCGGCATTCATGGTTGTTGAGGTGAGCATAAAGATGTTAAGATAGAAAAGTGTAAGTTCAATAAAAAATGGATGGAAGATGATTTATTTAAGAGGTGGTTGGCCCCTGCTGAAAACAACAACAACAACACCATGTGTAAATTCTGCAAAAAGACTTTTTCTTTAGGGACTATGGGGCTCAGAGCCATCGAGTCGCACATGAGAGGAGATGAACACCAGCGGTATGTGGCAGCAGCTAGCAGGGCCAGGCTAATTCCTGTGTTGCTTCCTAACATTAGATCAGACGCCACCTCTCAGTCGGCTATGACAAGCTTCATTTCACCACCGGAGACCCAAAAGGCAGAGGTACTGTGGGTACTCCATACTGTTGTGAGGCACTGTTCATTTCAATCAAACAAAGACATTGGTGGGGTCTTTGCTGCTTTGTTCCTCGATTCCCAGCTTGCCAAGTCGTTCACCTGTGGGGAAAATAAAACAGCGTACGTAAATATGGCATCGTTCCATTCATCGAGAAGGAGCTATCATGCAGCGTCAGAGAAGACATACGTTGTCATGTTTGATGAGAGCATGAACAAAACTACTAAAACTAAACAAATTAATGTGTATTTGCAGTTCTGGTGCACAGGTGAAATGGGAACACAGCGTCTCATTTTACCACCAAAAAAAAAAGAAAGAAAAAAATGCCCACTGTGTGCTTTGATGGTGTTTACAATAGCGTATTTTCTATCATAGAAATTGTCATGACATTTTTGAGGTCTTAAAAATGTCTTAAAAAGCATTAAATTTGACTTTTAAAATGATGCAGGAACCCTGCTGTTTGTCAATCAATTCCCTTATCAGTTCCTTCCACTGACAGGGCTCAGAAGCGTCAGAATTGTGGCTTAATTTTTTACAAAAGGCGCCAACTGCACAACCTTAAGTGAGTGGAAACACCAGCAACTTGCAGAAGCAGTTATCCATGCTGTGGCGTGTGTTTGAAATTGTTGACACTGAAAATCTACAGGCCAACATTTGCCCACAGGGAAAATCTGCAGGAATCAAAAAGGGGATTGTTAAAGAACTGGATCTATTTGCAGGGTTGTTAATAACATTGGTATTGATAAAATCGTATCAATACCCATCTCTTTTTAAGTGAGACTCCAACTTCTACTCTGAAACAGAGGCTTTGTGTTGTTGACTTGCTTATCAGCACTTCTGTTGTGGTGATGTGACGTTCATTAACGAGTCGACTCTTTTAAACAGCTCTTTTAAGTGAACAAAGGAAACCAGTTCCCAGTTGTGGGTTAATTTGCTTGCCATGCTTAATGCAAACTGCCTGCAAATTTTTAAAATACTATGAATAACATAGTTGACGCAACAGATCCAGGAGTGCATGATTAAGTTTTCTGAAATTGGGATTTCGATTCGAAGACAATACTTTTTTCCGCCCTAGCTCAGACACACCAGAACTCTTTCAAGGCCTATCCAGCCAGATGTTTGAACAATCGATCGACGATAGGCCACATTAATTTCAGAACAATCAGATAATACAGTAGGCAGGTGCTACTGCCACAGTGTAAAGAACAAAAACTTTGTTTTTATAGCATTATCATGACAAATACTTGCAAGAATTGTCTCCTTTTTGTCATGAAAATGGGTGGAAAATGTCACCTAAAAGGACATTTCCTGACATAGACAAAAAATACCAGGTAAACTTTTTTAATAGTAGTACTTTAACATAAAGATGGACTCCCACACGCTGTCTAACCTTCATCAGGCAAACCAGGTTTCCTTCATCAGGTTTGCCTGATACTCTCCTGATTAATAATTATATTAAAAGGGTTCATCCACAAACGGCTTTTTGTTTAACACCACACCTGTGCTGGTTGACTTTTGTTCTGCACTGCAAGAAAAAGTTTGAATATTTACCTCCCCCATGGAAGTTATGTTATTGCTGACGTCTGTTTGTTTTTTTGTTTGTTTGGTTCTCTGTTGGCAAAACACTCGAAAAGTTATGGGCAGATTTCGATGAAATTTTCAGGAATTTATTAGAGTTTGGAAGTGATCCAGATCACTGTCTGGATCCAGGAATTTTTTAAAGGATTCTTTAACATTGCGAGATAGGGCCATTTTCGGCATTTGTGCATATTACTCCACCAAAAATAGTCAGGGCATTTGGATAAAAAATTCAGGACAAGTTTCCAGCAGGTTCTACAAGATATCAAAGACTGATCTGGATCCCGGCAAAATTCTGGATTCTCTGATCCATAACAAGAAAAATTTAGATATCCTTGAAATTTTCGTCATAGCAAGTGATCAAATGAAGGCGTAGACTTGAAACAAACACCAAAATAAAGCCAAGATACTGTGGAATCTGGAGTGTTCAATCTGATTTGTTGTATCTTCAAAAAATTTGGAGCTAGATCCTGAAGAAAACTGCCATGACAGAAAATGTGATTTTCGTGAATAACTACTGAACTAAAATATATGTAATTATGAATCCACTTGCTACTGGTATATTTTCATGGTCAAGGAATCTAAATATTCAGATGAAATAAAGGTAGGACTAATATTTATGGTGAAAATTACAATATGGGTTAGGACTGTGGTGCTGGTGGAGGTCAGTGCTCTCTGAATGCTTTTCTAGTTCTTAATTTGGCTCCTGAGAAGTTCTTAAAATGTCTTTGATTTGATTCCCTGTAAGCGGTCATTTTGGTTGCCTAGTAGGCATGGATAATCTGCACAAGCCTTCGCTGTTTAGACCCCCCTGTGTGTTCCTCCATTTAACCAAGAGTGAAAGGATGGACTTAATTGCGTTTATATGAAATTCTCAAACTGCTCCAGGGTCCTTGAGCTCTCAGAGGATTTATGAAGTGGAGTTTCCAGTTCAGTCCTTCCCTCCATCTCCCTCCTTCATCGATAACAGGCTTAGGCAGGTAATAGTGTCTCTGTGCAGCCTCTCCTGGACGCCCACAGGCTCCACCTTGGAGACGGAGGCTGGCTCAGGCACAGGGCGGCATTGTTTAAGTGTTGGAGTTTGAGGTGATGGTTGAGGGTCACGATCTTTCTGAAAGCGTCGATAAATAAAGCGGTGTTGTTTTATAGTGCTGGGACGACCTGTTGTCTATGGAGTCGGGGTTGGTCACGTTGATGATGGATGTCTGCGTCTTCAGCTCCTTCAGAGATTCATCGTCCGGAGGTGGAGGGTGACCAGAGGAGGGACTGAATATTGGGCTCATTCATCACGAAGAACCCCCTCCTCCTATCCTTCCATCCATCCATCCTTCCCTCCTTTCCTCCTCGCCCCCTCTGTTCCCTCCCTCTATGATCCGTTGTTTGCTTTCCCTCCTACACTTCATCTGCCCACGTCCTCCCTCACATCTTTCATAACGTCCTCTTTTCTTCAGTCTTTTTTCCATTCCTCTCTCATCCCCTTTTCTATTTTTCAGTCCCTCTCTGTTCTCGTTTTCAAGTGTTAAACACGTCCTTCACCCCCTTACAACAAGCCTCTCTCACTAAGCGGTTTAAATGTGGTCACTTGGTACTCTGACCACTATATTAGATACACCTTGTTAGCTCTTTGTTGGACCTTTTTGCCTTTCGAGGCTGCATCAATTCTTCATAGTATGAATTCAACAAGAGGCTGTAAATGGACAGTTTCTTTAACGTAGCTGGCAGGTGATTCAGCAGTTGTTCCCTGAGCCATTTCAGAGAACAAACTAGCACCGAAACATGTCAGAACAGGAGTGAAAATATCCTTTCTTTTAAAACATGCTTTCAGTGCTGTTTATTTATCCATATAGTAAAGAAATGTGTTCCAAGTCTGATCTTTGTGTCTGCAGCCACTTCCTGCTGTCCCCACTTTTTCCTGCTTTAAAGGACGTCAAACACAGTCATCATAGATCGGAGCATTAGATTGATTTGCTTGATTACAAATGTTGATTCAGGCAGATCCAGCTGCACTGCAAGGTCATCAGAGTAGTACACTGCAACAGCTCAGATCTTAGCAAGTTTATTTATCTTATTTCAAGTCAAAAATATCCACAGTACTTACTGATTTCTCATTTGAAGAGTACAGGTAGATACAAACATAAACAGAAATAAAAACAAAGCACTGAATAACTTGTAATTATGAGAATGTATCTGCCAGTGAATCAAGCTAAATCTTACTCCTTGAGAGTCTTAAAATCAGGTAAAGAAACTAAGATATCACATCTTACTTCCAATACATCATACGAGTAGGACTTGGCTTGCCACACTGACAGATATCTTAACTCATTACAAGCAATTCATGGTTTATTGGACCAATTATGGCTCACAATAATTCATGTGAGATTTTTACAATTGAAATTGGATGAATAAATTTCCTTAGATTTGAGTTTTTGCAGTGTTGCATTCCAGTAATGTCCAGATCGTAGTACTAGTGCCTTTCTCTGGAACATCTCAACCTCAGCCAAGGTGAACTTGCGTCAACTTAGCACAACTTAGATCAACTTAACACGTTTGTTTGTGGACTTTCTCTTGTGCATTTGTTGTAAACTTGCCAGTGTTCTATAGTGCCTATGTTAAATGCTTTATTATCCCTTTCAGATGGGTTAAAACTGTTTAAAGACAGTGACAGTTGGCTCCTGTCGGCACTTTGAAAGGGTCTAATCGGCATTTCGATCTGGGTTGTTTGACCCTGCAAGTGATGCGGGTTTTTATCGTCTCGCCTCTGATTAAATTCAGTGAGAACATTACACCTGGGTCGACTCACTAATTTAAAATCATCAGCAGTGTTTGTACATTTTTAAAGAGGGACAAAAGTACAAAGTACAGAAAACCATTCCCACATCTTCCCTGTTCCTATCCATTGTTCATGTGGTTGTTTTTTGGTACGCTGATGATGTCATCAACGTGATGGCAGTTGTTTGATGTGTCAGAGTAAAAAAAAAAAAAGGCACACAGCTCATTTGCTGGCGATTAGACCGGGGTCTGCTGGCAGTGGGAAAAGACTCACCTGCCGATTGTTAGCATGTTCACCCACGTTGAAAAAACCTGCGTTGACCCTCTAATTTTAGTGTGAAAGTGGTATAAGATAGGAAAGGTGGATCTGATGCAGAGCAAATATGCATCTGAGCTTGAGAAGATGGAGGACTTTGAGAGGATTGAACATGTGTGAGCTGAACCTACTGGCAGCTAGGCCTGTGCTCAAAATATCAATATAGCAAAATATCGTATCGCGTTCCTTTGGGATACCTGTATCGATACGGATTCTACAGAATCGATACGGCCTCAATATTTTGACAGTTGTTGTAAATACACTTTGGGTAATGTTAACAGTGGCACAGTTCAAGGTAGAAGACGAGCTACATAATGAGGCATATGTTCTAAATTTGAACTTAGGTCTACCATCTTTGAGGATCTGAATTTGTGTCTCTCAAGTTGTAGAACCACTTAAAACTCATCCTTTTTATTTTTCTTCTCATAAGAACAAACTAAACTTATCAAGAATTTTGCTTAAAGCATAGTCAATGTTCACAATTTACAGGTATCGGGATACGTATCGTATCGTGGCCTTAGTATCGTGAAGTTGCTGGAAATGCCCAGCCCTATTGGCAGCCAAAATATATTTAGACTGGATTTATCCTGCACAAATCCCCTCGCTGACAGAAGTGATACTCATGAACGTCCTGATGCCGGTTTACCGCCCACCCGTAATCCCATTTCATCAGTTTCTGTTCCTCTCTCCTTACTTCTCTCTTTTCTTTTTAACCCATGAAGATTTCCCCCTCTCCTCTGTCCTCCACTTGATTTCTCCCTCGTGGTGGATGTGATTCGCTCAAAGATGGATGTGCCGGGTGCTGCAATCACTCCCCTCCCCCGCTGCTTTTGATGGATCTCCAGGCTCCACTGGTTGGAGTCATTCCCCGACCCGCCTGGTGCTATCTTCCCTGCAAAGGCAAACTGATAAAAGTGCTGGCTGCAGAGAGGACATCCGCTGTTTTAATGGGTTTCTAAAGGCCTGGTGTCACTAGAAGAATTCTCAGAGTCCACTTTATAAAATAAACCCCACTGGTAGAGAGAGGGCTTTGGTCTGATTACTAAGGGACGAACGAGAGCTTCACAAGAGACAAGAGAAACGGGAGCCTCCAAGAATATACTCTTGTTAACCAAGAGGCTGGGTTCCGGGAAGACTTGAAGTGATAATTAGGGTTTATGAGCATGGACGTTTGCCACAGTGTCACAGCTCAGTTCTCCTTCTGCTCAGAAACCCACGGGACAAATGCTAATGCCATACACTGCTGTACATGCTGCCAAACTCTTTGCTTAATTAAAATAATTGTGGGAGAGAACAAACCACAAATCCACCATCACAATTTAAAAATTACATTCACATACTTTTCAACTACCAAGCTGCTTGAATAGGCACCATTTTAAGACACAGCACAGCCTACCTGTCCCTCCATCAGCAGCAAACTATGGTCTTTCTTGAGTTTTGCGAAATACACAAATAATACATCATCCTAAATAAAGATGAGCTAAATGTAAATATGTTTAAGAATGTAAACTTATCATTTAAACTGTTGCTTCTGTCCTAACAAAATAGACAATCAGTATAAGCTGTGTACTTACTCTGGGTAAAACAGTGAATCAATTATAAATGTCCACTAACTCAACGAGGCTCTGAGGGATGAAGGCCGTTCACTGCAGATAAATGTAAAGAAGCTGGTAGTCTCCTCTGATCCTCAACATCCTCAAACATCCTGAGCTGCTTTTTCTTCTTAACACTCTTATTTAGTCTAGTTTGACAACAAGATCACGATTCATTCACCTGAATCAACAGAGTGTTTCTCTGCTCCTCCAGCTCTCAGAGCAGATTCAGGCCTGTCGACTCTCCATCTGCAGAAGTTTCTCCCGTGAACTCCAGTTTGTTCAAATGTTAAAATAAACTGTGGTCATATTCAGGAAAAAAATCCTCAATTTATCCCTTTTGATTTCTCTTGTGAAGCAAGCTAGTCAACACTGCTGGCAGAAGGACTAATAGGCCCTTAGTAGAGTAGGGCCAAGGCGTGCTATTGGAAAAGGGCCATTAGTTTTAGACCTTCAGGCCAATTGTTAATGGACTGAGGGCCTTAGTAAGCCCCGGGTCACAGTTTGGACACCCCTGATCATCCCTTTCCTGCAGTATTTCTACAACAGCATACACAAACTTTCTTTTTTATTCATTATTATTTTTACCCACACAACAACTGGTGATAGGAAAAGTCATTTTTCATCTCGCTGCTGAACAAGATTTTGTTTTTATAATTGTCATATCAAACCTCTCCACCTGAGCTTTTCCACAGAGCTAAAGTTTCACCCGACACCCACCTCTTCCTTTATTTTGTCTCGGAAACGTGAACCCCGGGATTTCATCTGACTCCCGTTTCCATTTCCTCCCTTTGTCTACCCTCCATGAATATTTAAATGAGAAATACTGAGCTTTCACCGCCTCCATCGAGACAACTCCACAATCTACCGCTGGATCATAATTCACTTTGAATGCAACACATTTATCACAGAGCACTGAGCCTTTTCTGCTCGCTGCTCAAATGTTTGGGAGGCAGTGCCACAGGGAAGGTGAGAGCACTCGAGACGGCACCATCTGATGCCCTCTACTCGGTCGGAAGTGTCCCCACAGAGAGAGTAATGGGAAATGTCCAAGAATAACCTCTGTGTGGGGCTCAGTGTGAAACTGATCCAGGAAACTTTTTACCAAGAAAGATGGAGGCTGGATAACTCGACAAAAGGAGGGGAAAGTGTTTGGGCATTAAGTTGATATCAGCCTTAGCTCAGCTCTGCTAACACTCAAATTTGGTGTACATGTATTCAGTTTTAGTCAACTAGTGCAGGGGGAGACTACTAGTGAAGCAAAAGTGTCACTAGTAGTACAAGCAGACTGATTTGGATTTAATAGTAAGCTTCAAAATGTTCACTATTACTGCTAGTAAGCCTTATGCTCATTGTGAAAAAGCACAATCAGACTTCCCATTGGGTTTAAAGATAGTACAGCCAATCAGGGTGCTGGATTTGGTTATAATCCCTCCTACTTTATTTGCATTAGGTCTGCTACTATTACAAGTGAAACTTTTGGCTTTATTAGTACGACTAATAGACTGTAAATAGTAGGGCTGACATGATTAGTCGAACAGTTGTGACTAAGCCGACAATCATAATGGTCGACAGCTAATTCAGTAGTCGTTCAATAATTTTGTTTGTTAAACGTTTTCTCTCAAAACTGCCGCTGTACTGTTTGCTGTCTTGTCCGCCTTTCTGTCCTTGACACATGCACAGTCGTGGTAATCTAGTTCAGCCATGATGTCACTGATAGAGCTATGTCCAAACAGTATTATGGCTAAAAGGCAACGGAGCTCGAAAGTTTGGGAGCATTGTTCCAAGACCAAGAGAGGAATGTACAATATAAAATCTGCAAGAATGAACTTGATGCATAAGCACCTGAAAAGGAAGCGTGTCGTGGCTGATTCAATTTCTAGTGAGGAGGGACAGTCATCCCCGAAAATGTGTCAGATTTCAGTGTTTTAGTACTGCACGTCTACTAAAACAAAGGTTATTACTACAGCCCTGTGAGAAAGCAGAAAGGGTGAGAAAGCAGGTTGTGCACAGACTAAACTTGCGTTCACACCGAAAGCGACTCCGTGATCAAAATGGTGTTGCACACTGAAGTCGTGTCACATGTCCATAAATACCTCATTTTGGTCACTGTCCCCCATTGCCGTGGCTCGGTGATGTCACATCCACCGCAATCATATCATATATGATATAATGGGATGTATAAGCAGACATTCCAACTGTATCCTTTTCACTCATCTACCAACCATAAAACACTGCAGCTGATGCTCTGCAGCTATCAGCATCGTCTGTGAGTTTTCAGCATTCCATCTAATGCCCTCACTGACTAAGGTTTCCACATGGACATAGATTGTTTCTCTCCACACAAGACATATCCTGAAAAGATCAACTTTTTCAACTGTGACGACGAGCAACAAAAGATGCAATCATATTGAACACGGTAGTCGCATCGTGGGAGGGTTAACCCCCTCTCCAACACGGCTATACATTGACGTTACATGAAGAGTGGTCGTAGAGGACGCTCAAGTCACGTTTGGTGTGAAGTGACTTTGGGTTTGCTCTTCCTCTGTGAATCTCACGTGATTATCACCCAGCTTCCTCTACAAAGCAGACATGAGTGTGGTTGGTAGTTTGTCCTTTCCTCACCCCGTTTCCTGGTTATCATGCCTCCACACACCCCCAAACATACTCACGCATGTCGCGCATGCACAACTACACAGGCGCCATAGGTGCCAGGTCTGCTCATTGTAAGCAATTTGAGCCACCAGCTGCATGCTGGTGCGGTACGCTGCAGGTCATGATGATGTGACAAGTCGACAAATCACAAAAATAGTCGATGAGTCGACTATCAAAATAGTTGTTAGTGGCAACACTAATAAAACAGTCGACTAAAACTACTATTGAGATACAGTATTTTTGAGATTACTTGGTGTACTAATAGGCAACAATTTTGTTTAACTTATAAAAATGTTGTGCGTAGACCTTACTAATAAAGCAAAATTGTCTTAGTAGATTTTAAAAAATGTTACTCGTAAAAACTATAAGCCTTACTAGTAGAACTTGTAGACCCAAATCATTCTTGAAGTATAGTGACACTTTTTGCTTCACTAGTAAAGTCTACTCATGCTCTAGTTGACATATATGAGTACTTGTACTCCAAATTTAAGTACTAGTAGAGCTGAACTACAGTTAATATCATCAAAATTGATTTATGCCCAATCGGCCTTCCATGAGGGGTTTTTCTGAACTGAGGGAACCAAATTCATTTGTAAAAAAGTTTGAATATCATTGATCTGTGTGTGATTTGGATGAATTAGTGAGATCTTTTAGTTAAAATTTGATTTGTTGTATTATTTTTATGATCAAACAGCTTTGAATTCAGTTATTTAACACCATTACAGCATGGATGTTCAGATAACTGAAGCATTATTAAAAAAATAACAATGCAGGTAGACTGAAAACAGCATGAAAAGGATGTTGAGTTATGAGGGCTAATGTTCACATTTTTTAATATTATTTATAGAAGAAAAATGCTGTGAAATATCACAATTTATTGGCTCATAGTTACAGTGACAAACACACAGTCATAATTCACATTAAACCATGAGATCATGACATCAGTTAAAAAAGTTGCACTCTGCTGATTTTGATACCTTGCTGTCTTCCTCACATTCGTTTCTAAAATTGAGAGTTTTTATTCTTTGCTTCCTCGCTGAAATAATGAGCTTGTCATCGGTCAGATGATCCTGCCGGCAGACCGGTGCTCCAGGCCACAGAGACGGGACAAAAGCTGATTTTTAAGCAGCATAAATTTAGATATCCTTCTGGTGGAGGCCGCAGCGGAGCGATGGGGTGGCTGCAAATTTATGGGTCATCATCTGTTTTGGTGCACGCGCCCTTCAAGGTTCAGAAGCAGGACGTGGTAATGCAAGTCAATGAGCCTGGCAGCCATGATGCGGTTCAAAGAGAGGGACCAGGAGGGGGGCGCAGAGATGGACCTCTCCCCTCTGTGCTGTTTATCAATGTGAAAATGTAACAGACAGACTCAGCTTGATTTATAATGGGGTGGCTCCGTGGGTGTCAGCCTTCACTCGGTTAGTTTTGGGGTGTTGAAGTATGACTCTTGTAGAACTGCAGACTCATGACTCTTGGTTTTTACTGCTCCTCTGTGTCCCCGACATCGCTGAGATCGAGGTGAAGAGTGGGATCTGAAGGTGGTTTCATCTGAAGTTTGCTTTAGTGTTTTGTTCCTGTGGGGGTTTAGTCTGGAAACTTCAGGTTTATTGACTTTATAGACTTGCCGGTTGTCGTTCATGATCTGCATCAGCTGCTGTGGAAACAGGGCAGTCTGACAAATGAGCTACTGGAACAAGGGATACGTTGACGATGACTTCAGTTGTAGTAAATTACGAATTCTGTAAATTTTCAAATATAAACGCACTCAATTATAACACGTACCCCATTTTTCATGCTAATCTCTTTGCTCAAGCATAACGTGCACCCAAACTTTGCCCAAACCCTACTCTCTCAGACAGACACCTGAAGCTTTTGATGTTGGTCTGTCCTTTACTATCTCTGCTTTCTTTTTCCTCCAACGACGAATGTTACCTTCACTCACACCAGCTTCTCTGTAGCCCACTGCCTCAGCCTCTTCACTCACCTTTCTTTTGAATGTTGCTGGGTTTTCAGTGGTATTTTACTGCTGTACAATTTTTCCCTCCAGACAACACCAGCTGACGATCTAACGGTACTTGAAATAGAATAAATAGAATAGAAAGCTCTATTGTCATCATACACAATGTACAACGAAATTTGGAAGACAACTCTGATGGTGCGACAGAAATAAGGTATAGAAAAATAAAATAAGAATAAAAAAGTAAGTTATATAAAATATTTATTTTATTTATTAATATTATTTATTTATTATTTTATTTATTTGAAACTATGACTTCACGTCTTATCACATTTCACACATCCCAGCATGCTCCGTTGTAGTGTGCTGACCAGTCAGAGTGCAGCTATTAACATGGTGATGTTTTCAACCAATCAGAACGCAGCTATTTTGGTCCCCTTGTTTCCAAAATGGCAGCGCCCAGTGTGTTTACACGTGAGGTGTACAGTAGGCCTGCAAAATATATCGTTTGAACATTGCCATCACAATGTGCGCATGCGCAATAGTCACATCCCAGGCAGCAATTTTTTTTTTTTTCTTTTTTGGAAAACGCAAACATTAGTTTTGCTTCATAAAAGGAGCAAGCTGCTCCATCTTTCCCTCCTGCTAAGCAGTCATCACCCCCCCTGCCTATGCCAGCATAACACCCTATGATAGGAAGTCCAAACAGCATCGACAAATCACGGATGCAATAACTATTCACCTGGTGAAAGACATGGTGCCATTGAACACCGTCGACGGCACGCTCGACAAGCAGTATGAAATACCATCATCTTTTTTGTACAGAGACATGGCCTCCTGGATCCCTTTAATATACAGCAATCTTCATAACTCACAGATGAACCCCCTTAGCCTGGATTAAACAGTATTATATGAATTTAATGGTGTCATTGTCTAGTGTACAGTAACAGAGAATTACACGATCATTCCACAAAGCTGAACTAATGAAGACCCACCATATTGGATAAGAACAGTTTAACAGTCAGTTGTAAGAATTACAAAACTTGGCGGTAAAATTTTGCAGGAAAAGAGAATATTTCAGCTTTTTGTCTCAGATGTGTTGTAACCGCGATGTTGGCGAGACAAAATATTGTACATATTTTGCTTGTGCTCCTGTACAATACGCCCAAAAATTAGACCTTATTTCAAGGCAAAGAATGTGCGTTATGTATGAGAAATTACGGTACATTAGCAGCATTTTGGTGCTGCGTTTCTGATAAAGACCACATGATTTGATAGAGTTTCTGATGCTTTACTCACTTTAAGTCTTTTCTTTGCTGGTGATAAATCAGTCCTTCAGATTGTATAACTGAAAAAGAGATGGTATCAAAACAAACCAAAGATTTTTACCGTAATTTCTCATTTGTAACACGCTTTTTTTTAGCTTTTAAATAAGCTCCAAAGTTTTGGGTACCTATTATACATGACTACAAGCAAAACATTTACCATATTTTGTCACCAACACAAACAGCAGGCGAACAGAGTGCTGCCGTTTTGTGCACAACGGGACGCAAAATAGCTGTGTCGTGATTGGTCGAAGACATTGGCATGTTGATAGCTGCTCTCTGGTTGGTTGGTACACTATGACTGAAGATGCTGAAAATCGAGTGATTGAGCTTCTGTTTGAGAGAGAAAATTATGTGAAGTTTTTGCTGTGAAAATCCTGACATTTCATTGCTTGAAACTTTGAATAAAGTTGATTTTTGAGTCATTTGAGAGAGTAAGGAATGGACAACATTTGGATGCATGTTATATTATAATAATGATGGTATGAGAATCTGTGTGAAATTATAATTACTATTGTGGATGGAAGTTTTCTGTTGCAATGTCCGAGCATGGAATAAGGGTGCATGGACATAGTTGTCTATACGTATATGTACAGTACATGCATAACATCTGCATTTGTTCATAAATAATTGTTTGGTTAAGAGGTGGGAATTAAAAAGTTTTTACTTCATCCCATTCTTTTTCAAACATGTGATTAGATAATCTGTGTTTGTTTTGTTTTGTATCTTTTCTGCCTTTACAGTCATTTTACTTTAGCCTCATGTTCGAAATATATGTCAATCAATCAATCAATCAATCAGTATTCAAGTACCGTGTTTTTTAAGCTGATATTGAGAACATATGGGGTGTGTCTTTTATTTCAGTTTTGAGTTTTTGGCCAGAAGGATGAAAGATTGATGTAGATTATATATTAGCGGTATTTTGGCATTTTGGCACTGGGTTTACAACAAATATAAGTTTTTTCTTTGCTGGTGATAATCAGTTCTTCTGATTGTATGACTGAGAAAGAGGTGCTATCAAAACAAACTAATAATTTTTAATGTAAGTTCTCAATTGTAACACACTTTTTTGGCTTTTAGATAAGCTCTCATTTTACTGGAACATATGATACAATTGTACAAGCAATATATTTACCATATTACGTCTCACCAACATGGAGATTGTAACACATCTGATACAAAAGAAATATTTTTCTCAAACACGGAGCACTGCCATCTTCTGTGCTGATAGGTGGAAGTATAAAACATTAAACAAAAGTGATTTTTGAGTTGTCAAGAGTAGGGCTGTAAAGTCCAAGTCGACTGGTCGACTAATTGGTCGATGCGTGCTCAGTCGACCAAAATTCTGATTGGTCGACCAAATATGTCAATTTATCATTTCCAAGCAGTCTATGGTTCATTTCATCAGGAGATCATTCAGTGTGGCTGAATTTCACCAAAATAGATGGCGGTAAAAAAGTGGAATGCAAAATTTGCAAACAACAGCTTACATGTCACAGCTCGACTACAAGCATGGCATATCATCTTAAAGGATAACTTCGGTTCCTGCAGCTTTTACATTGTTTCTAGAATGAAGAACAACAATATACTCACCCAGAAGGCTTTCCTGATGCAAACGGTGCTTCGGGAGATATTTAGATCCAAAATCGAGCAGCGGACACCGATATAATGTAGCCTGTAGGGCATAGATCGCCGCTCCTAAAAACTGCATTAATCGTCCAAAAACTCATGTTTTTCACCAATATTCCATCATGATTCGCGCCGAATGGACGGCCATTGCAGCCTGTGTCTCTCCACACAGCGCTGTGTGGCTGAACTAACCTCTGAACTGAAGAAGACGGGTACCTCTGCGCATGCGCAGTACTCTCCGGAGCGTTGCGATCACTTCTTCATTTCTAAGAGCTCCTTATCTGTATACTGTGGCTCCAAACTGTAAGGACACCCATCATATTCAAAGTCCTCCTCCACAACATCTTCATCCCATAGATATTCGGCCCATTTTGCACAAAACTGGAAGAAGAAAGTCGATTTGTAGCTGCCCTGAAACAATGAGCCGCACTGCGCATGCGCGAAGAGCATGTAAACAAACTCGTTGGTTCAGCCACACAGCGCTGTGTGGAGAGACACAGGCTGCAATGGCCGTCCATTCGGCGCGAATCATGATGGAATATTGGTGAAAAACATGAGTTTTTGGACGATTAATGCAGTTTTTAGGAGCGGCGATCTATGCCCTACAGGCTACATTATATCGGTGTCCGCTGCTCGATTTTGGATCTAAATATCTCCCGAAGCACCGTTTGCATCAGGAAAGCCTTCTGGGTGAGTATATTGTTGTTCTTCATTCTAGAAACAATGTAAAAGCTGCAGGAACCGAACTTTTCCTTTAAAACGGGAATATTTCAATATTTTTATTATATTAACAACATTTCAATATTCTAGTCTAATAATCGTTTATTCGATTTATAACTACATGCGCACCTGCCCGCTGCAACGGCGGCATCCTCACCCAGTCCACGCTGGATTTTAAGCCTCATACTGTACAAACGTCCAAATGCAAAAACGACATCACAGAAGGAATTGTCAATTTTATTGCTCAGGATATGAAGCACATTGGTGTCGTTGGAACCTGGATATTCAGTGCCAGCGCGCCAGACAACTATGCATGCACTAACGGCAAAATATGAGGGACTCAAAAAGATAAAGTTTCCGAGTTAATAGATACAGATAACATATGTGGGTGTCTCTTCGAATGGAGTCCTATATAACAGTGACTGCCCATTTCATTGATATAGACTGGAATATAAAGAGTCTTGTGCTTGAAACAAAACAAATAGAAGAGGTGCACACAGGAACAAACATCGCTGAGTGACTACATGAAGTTGCCGATGCCTTCAAAGTTCCAGCAGAAAATAAAGTGTCTGTTGTAGTGAACAACGTGGCGAATATGGAACTCTGTGTGGAAACACTAAAGGAGTCCCATGAATGGTTTAAGATGCAGGGTGTCAGGTGCGTCGGGCACACTTTGCAGCTCTGTATTAATGCGGCAATCAAACAAGAGCCAATTTGTTGCGCCGTGGCTGCAGCACGTCATGTTGTTTCGCATTTTAAAAAGGGACACAAAAAACTGGGCTAAAACAGAAGCCATGTGCTGATACCAGCTTCACTCAGCTGCTCCGCTGAGCGATGCTCCGCTGCCCCCCGACCAATATTGTTGGTCGACAATATCTGTGTTTCAGTCGACCAACAATTTCTTTGGTTGATTACAGCCCTAGTCAAGAGTAAGGTTTGAGTGCATGTTATATGGAAGTAAAGTGTTGTTCAGGTAAAAAATGAGAAAACATGGGGGGCGTTATATTAGAAAAATTATGGTACTTGGCAAATTGAGAAGATATTTCAGTTTTTGCAGGGCAGGTGGATGAAGGATTGATGTAGTGCGAATATAAAACCAGGTAAAATGTGAGATTTGATTCATTTGCTGCGACAGATCAACACAAAAGCTCTCGTTGTTGTTTCCCTGCGACTCTTATCCAGACACTTCCTTCCTCTCGCTGCTCCCGTCGCTCTCCTTCAGGCCTCAGAGCTCATTTAAATCACACCTCCATCCTGTGACTCCATCATTACTGTATCATCTCCGAGGACGGTGTCACGTCGGCGAGTGCTGTCACCCGTCAGGCCCCGTGTTAACAACCTGCACACTCGTCTGGGAGCCGCCAACACTCGAGCCGAACGGCGTTGTCAGGCGACAGATTGACGGCGTGGAGTGAGAGCGCCGTTGTAGCTTTCATCTGCTTGTCAAAGGCCGCAGAATTAATCATCAGGGCTGAGGGCGCTCTTTAATCTTGTAGATTAGGCGCCTCACAGACGCTTTAGGTGTAGATTAAAGTACACAGCATTGCCCGAGGTGAGGCACACTGCGAAGGAGTGTGTATTAGTGTGTGTGTGTGTTTGTTTTGTGTGTGTGAATTAAATGGATGTGGGCTTTCAGACAGAAACTATAAACTACTATTGTTCAGCTTTCTTTGTGTGAAGATGAATCATCCATTCATAAAGAACTTAAAGTCATTTTCTCTATTATCCAAACTGAAATCAGACATTTTTATCGTATATCTTCCTAGACAGAACTAAAGTCAGTTTTAACCAAGCTCATTCCCAACCTAAAAAGGGCTGTTTTGATCCCAGAAAGATGGACTCAATTCCATTTTAACAGTTCTTCTGATTTTAATGTGAAAAGTTAGACTGCGTACTGCCCCTTCTACACGTTCCAATGTGTTGTTTATCCATTTACAGTATCTTTTTGTGCCACTTAATGCATTTCAAATGACAGCAAATTTGCCATATTTTAATGCATATAAAGATATCTTTAACTTTTTAATGTACCATTTATTAGAGAGATATAATTTGGGAAATAAAATAGATAAATAAATAAAACATCATCGTTAAGCCAATAAAATACGTTTATTTAAACCATGGTTTCACCCAAATATGTGAAACATAACCTAAATAATGTTACCTGCTACTGGTAGTTTTCCTGGAAAAGTGGATTTTCTTCTGATCCAGTGTTTGCTGTGTGGACAATTTTTAATGATGTACTTTTTGAATTTACAGCCCTATTTTAACGAAGCTATCCCAGACTGAATAAATATTGAATTGAATCGTGAATCGAATTGATTTGAGACCTTGTAATATCGAATCAAATCGATCCAGAAAATCTGAATCAATACCCAGCCCTACTTTACCCTGATATTAGGCAACATATCTTCTCTTTGAGCACAGATACAGCGATTATTAAAATAGTCGATTGTATCATAGTGTGGCTAAGCATCTGAGCTGGATTTGTGAATGTACGAATGATAAATAGATTAAAATATATTTTGACATACTCCTTGTTATGAAGATTTACCATTCAGCCTTCTAAACATGCACTTTCTTCTTTCTATTCTCACTTTCCCAGCTCGTACGCGATGCTGCCCCTTTAAATAAAGACGTGAAAAGTCCAAAAATAAATCTTAAAAAATAGCCTGGGAGCCCATATCAGACATGTAGTAAATAAAGATCCAACTCCCTAAGACTTTCCACAGCACATGAACCATTGAAAGCTCTGCCCCACAGTCAAGAAGCTCATCCACCTGACGTTCAGGCAGAGTGGAGCTCGTTCGTTTGTTCTGGCATGACTTCACAGAAGCCTGGAGGGTCCTTATTCTCATGTTTTTGTCTCTTGTTTTCGTCGTCATCCCTCCGTTGTATCACATTTTCCTGTGAGCACAGAGGCCGGTAACCCGAGCTCTCTTCTTCTCTGTCCGAACGAGCGGTAATCCCAGCTGATGACTGACACGCACCTCTCAGCTGTCGTCCGATTGGCCGAAGCTGCTGTCCGTCAAAGCCGTGATGTTCTTCGAGGACCAGTGGTGGAAGAATCCAGAGTGAGAAAGAGGACAGGATGTTATCTTACCTGGGCAGGTGAAGTGGAAATCCAGACTTCGAGGTTTTGAGGAGCCGCTTGAATCTGGCGTGAGGGACGTTTGTGCAGAGTTTTGACTCCATGTGTGACGCTGTGTGAGCCTAAAGCAGAGTTTGGATAAACTGGAGGGGGTTTGAGTCATGCCGTCCTTCTGTGTTAATCTGAGGCGGGGGATCCTGAGGAGGTACAGAGCTGTTCCCCGGACTGAAGCAGACGGAGCGTTTAACTACAGCCAAGCCTCGAGCCGAGCAGGCCTGCTGCACTCTGGTATGTGTGAGAATGAGACCTGAAGTCCACTTCTCCATCAGGCCTTCATTTTAACACCCTCATCATGTATATGATAATGGCTCAGACAGAAACAGTATGAAGATTTGTCTGGTTCACACAAAAATATCAAATCTGTTGCTCTGTACGTAGTTGCCAGGTTTGCTTATTAAAAGCGATTTTGGGCTTCTAATTTTGAGAAGCTGTTTTTAAACACTGACAGTTGTGGTTTGCGTTTTTTAGGATTGTTGTGCTCACAAACCCAGGAGGGATCTGAACCACACTATACTACCAACATAACCTCAATTCAGAAGTTACACAAACTATTTTGTCCCACTCTAAACACAATTGTAAATTTTAGGGCCTGACCGATATGGATTGTTTGAGGCCGATACTGATATTTGGCAGAAAAAAAATACCAATCATCGATTAATCGGCTGATTACTTTAAAATATATGTATAAAATGAATTACAAAAAATTGTTCCCAAAACACAACAATGAATAAATGAATTACAGGCAGAACATTTTATAGTTTAACAATACTTGGTCCTTTAGTATTTGACTTTAAACCAGAGACGAAAATTAAGTACAATAACATGCAAAAAAAAGCATTGAAGTTCTGGGACATTAATTATATAACCTTAAAAAAAGAGTCACTCTGTATGCTGTGCTTCTTGTTGATTAAAACTAAAGGTAGGCTATAGTAAAGGTAGAACAACTTTTAAAAAAGTTGTCAACAGATCACTATGAGACGAAAGCAACAAAAACACATAAGGTAACATTCTTTTCACAGGCATTTTTCTTTTTCTTTGCAGCTTTCAAGCACAAAATAAAACAATGCAAAGCTGCAGCAAATTCCTGCAAATTGAGAAAAATAACCTTTTTAAAAATGTAGATGCACAGATTATTTATGAACTCTTTGTCACATCTGCCTTTCAGTCTTCGTTAGTAATCAGAAACAGGTTTTAGTTCAGGTAGAACCTCTTTTTTATTTTAAACATGAGGTAATGAGCGTGGGGAAATCAAAATATTTTGTGGGACACTGCACATATTTCACAAACTTATTTAAAGAGACTGATTAAAGTCCCCAGCTACGATGAAGTCTCCCCTGGATGATACTGCTGATGATGAGTAGGGCTCCGAGGATCCATGCTAATGCTAGCATAGTTAGCTCACTAGCTAGTTAGCTTAGCTGCCGTGTTGGGAACATGCGGAAAAAGCCAGATTTCCGGCATAATCACAATAAAACAGTCACAAATAAACTGATCCCCTGACATCAGAAGGTCCAGTTCATCAGTACTGACAACGACAGAGGTGGCGTCGGTCAGAAAACTGTTCGGCGGTGTCCGGTCTGTCTGTGAGGCTGATCTGTAGCTGAACTAGCAGACAGCCCGGTGGTCTCGCTGTGTCCAGCAGCTGCGAGACGATGTGCACCGCTGAAAGTTGCTCATCATGTCGGACCTTCAGACTTAAAAGAACAACTCTGTGTGAGTGTAGACGAGTCATCCATTCACAAAGCATCAGCTGAGAGCCAAGAGCAGCTTCAACAACGTCATCATTCTGCGCAGGTTGGACACTGAACAGCGTTTACTGTTTTATAAGAAATCAAGAATATATCGCTGTTACATCTGCAAGACTTTGGCCGATGTTGAATACTTTGAAAAGGACTATAATCAGCCGATTAAATCAGCCAACCGATGTATCGATAGGGCCCAAGTAAATTTGACATTAAAAAGAGGCATAATTGACGTTTCCAGCAAGAAGAAACCCTTAAAGTCATAATTTAAGATTAAATGCAGTAGAAAGTTCTCTCCTCTCCCTCAGTAAGCCACAGGCTGTAAGAGTCTGTCATGCAGAACCAGCTGAAAACAGGGAAGTATCTTGAAGTATATACTAAGAAAAAAGGGTATTTTCTCCCCCTACAAGAACTCTCATCAGAAACTATTTTTTTTAGACTGCACTACCTGCCAACATCACGTATTCCTCACAAAGACAAAGGAGCTGGTCGTTGCTCTTAGGTGGATCTGCCCAGAGCCATGAGCCAGCTCCGTCAATGGAGGAAATGTAGAAAATGTGGACACGTGAAAATTTTGACCCGGTTTCCTCCGTCAAGGAGGTTTTGTTTTCCCAGAAGTCAGTCTGTTTGTCTGTTTGTTTATCTGTTTGAAAGATGACATAAAGATTAGCCAGAGGTGTGGTTTGGTCCAAGAAAGAAGCCGTTAAATTTTTAGGTGCTGATCCAATCCAGATTGACATCACAAAAAACATTTAAGTTTATGATGAAGTCCGTTGGTCAAGTCAGCAGTGATCAGCCAATCAACAGTGAAAGCTGTGCATGCAGAGTTCTGCTCATAGACACAGAGGACAGGAGGAAACTTTTTTTCGATGGAAAAAGCCCAGCACTGTTCCTGGAGCCTTGGTTTCTCAGCAGACTCTCCTGAAATTGTAGTAAACACCCCAGTCCTCCACAACTCACAGCTACAGTAACATTACTGTGAGCCTATAAACGTCACACTCACTCGAAAGAAGGTTGCTGATAATGTCAATAAAGAAATAGTCCGTTATAGCAGAAACCTTTGTGTGTGTGTGTGAGAGTGTAAAAATCAACCTCCAAAGTCCACATAGAGCGATTGTACCACACACCGAAGTGCCATGGTTTTAGGGATAATTAGTATTTTCTGTGTAAATAATGTATAAAGATTGTAAATAACAGCATTAGTATCATTCTGGAGTGTGTTCTTACCGTTCTTTCGCCATTTATTCGGCATGTTTCTCTGTATTTTGTCACAATAGATGGTCTTTTTCCGTCATGGTTCTTGTTTTATGGATCTAGTCAATCGTAATTTGGAAATTTTAAAGAAGGAGATGTGGAGGAGATCTGCCATGGAAAGGGGAGACCAGAGGAGAGTCATGAAGGAGGCTAACTGCTTCAGGGACTATCGTTAGTAAAACAAAAACTAAATATATAAAAAGGCCTGGACAAGGTCTAATATAACGAGCTGTAACATGGACACTAATATTTCAGGCAATGTAAAATAGATTAAATTTATTTTTGGTCGTCTCAAAACTTTAAACATGTCCATTTACTATTATTTATACAGAGAATCCTGTTTAAAGTTCAAATCCGTTCTTTTCTTTTCTTGTTATTACACACTGTTTAAGCATTCATAACACGATAATGACAAATACTTGCCAGAATTGTTTACTTTTATTTGTAATGAAAAAGTTTAAACAAATTTACTTATAGGACATTTTTTCGACACAGTTATTGACCCAAAAAGACAAAAGGATTGTTAAAATTATAATATTAAAGGGTTAAATGATTTCAAAACTGTGTTAAAGTACTTTTTGAACATTTTGAGCACACTGCAACAATACAGCGATGATAATTATAACCGTGATATTTTTGGCCGATCAAACCAGAGAATTCACTTGTTGCAGAGGCCGAACTCCTTCAACATCTCCAAGAACATTTCAGACATTTTTTTATTCTTCTTTCTCTTCTCTGTTGGTTCAAAAGCTCGTCTGTGAGAGACGGATGACCTTGACCTTTGAACAGAGACCTTAAAAACACAATAACTTCCCATATGTCAGCTCTTTAGCAGTGGTGTTTTTGTGTTTTCCTCTGTTTGGTGGCCATCGGCTCTCCTCTGTGAGGATCAATAGGAGTAAAGATCACCTTAGTACTCAGCTCAGGTTCTGCTCTCTGATGGAAAATCTCTACCCAGCATGCATCACTGATGAAAACACGTGTTAACAAACATGTTAAGACCGACAGAGAGTGAGACAGTGAGTATAGATTTAACATTAAATGAAACACGCTGGCCCTCATTATGCGCACGCTCCATGATTCACAGACAAAAGTTTCTACACAGAGTGATTCATGAGGGTCAATTCTTAAAGAGGACATATCATGCTTGTTTCTCCTTTTCACTATGCCAGATTAGGATGCCTGTAAAGCATTTCTGCCCTCAGTACAAGTCATTTAGTTCTTCATTGCCCCACAATAGCGTTCTCAATATCCTCATTTTAGGCCATTTTAGGCTCTTGTTGAAACACTCAGATCTGAGGATGACCTAAAGTTACCTCGCAACGTCACGGCCCTTTGTGCTCTGATTGGTCAGTTCTATCGGGGGTTGAGCCAGCCTGTCCTTCTTCTTCTACTGTATTTTCCAGCAGGCTCAAAGCAGCGACCGCGTATTGAGTCCCCCTACAGGCCAGAGCTGGTAATGAGTGAGTGTGAGCTAGAGACCTATATACCCCTGCTGGTGGATGTGTTCCTCGGTGACGGTTTTGTGGCTAACGGACATCACAGAGGAGGAAGTGTTTTATCAGATTACTCCAATAAAAAGAAAGGTACCTTGTATCGTCAGGACGTTTGAAATCTCACGGACATCTCGCAATGACCTATTTTCAGAGGCATCAGATCTCTTTCTAGGATATCAGAAAAAATACCATATCTCTTTTTTTGAAAATTAAGGGGGTGTTAAGGTCTTGTTTTCAAATTTATTATATCATATGTAAGTATTAAATCATGCATCAGCATGATATGTCTCCTTTAAAGGTACAGTGTGTCCATTTCTGCAAAAATACCACATTGATAAATTTACCCTGCTAGAGCTGTTTTCTATCCCTCTGTTATAACCTCCACATGTTTTTGTGTTCATTTATCCTTCCCTCTGTCCGTCTGTCTGTCTTCGAATAAGATAACTCAAAAAGTTCTCCACAGATTTTGATGAAATTTTTAGGGAATGCTTGTGATGTGATTAATTTTGAAGGTGATCTGAAAACAAATAAGAATCCAGGCATGTCTAAAGTATTCCGTTAACTTTATGAGAGGTAATTTCTAAGACAGGAATAACTAAAACAGTGATAATTATTACAAAACAATTAAAATAAAATATTTTGGTTCGCTTACAATATTATTTGTTATCAGCCCCATTCACCAGTCTCAAATAGTCTCCAGTCTCATGGGGTCTCAAATAGTTTTGGGTATTTAGAGACAAAATCAATTATTAAAAAAACACATTTTTAACCTGCTCATGTTCTCATTTTATTAACACGGAAGTCCATAAGGGCCAAGAAGAAAGAAAGACAGAGAAGAAAAGGAAAATAAAGGTTGAACTCGTTTTCAAGTCTGAGAAAAATGTCAAAATTTTAAGATTAAATTTGGAATTATAAGTAAAAAAGAAAAGTGGAGAAAAGGTAGACGTCTGGGAATTAAGTCATACTTTATTTGAGGATTCAAAATGTAATTTAATAATTCTGCTTTTTAGTTAAGATTTCTTAAGAAAAGAACAGATTTCTTAAGATTCTTTCGGTCATAAGTAAGTCTGATTCGTTAATAGATAATCATAATAATCAGGGGGCCTGATGGAAAGGTTTGAGGGGCCTGATGTGGCTCCCGGGCCTCCAGTTGGTGATCATTGTTCTAAGACCTGGGAAACACATTAGCTCTGTAAAAAACTTAATTGATGCTGAAACAGTGAGAGAGTCGCACATGAAGACTAGTAATTATTATGTTAACATGAGACCTTTAAATACCCTTAAAATCTGAATAAAACGGGCTGAGTGATTTAGCGGAGGGACACATGACGTGAGTTGGCTTAGGTCCAGGTAAACTTTAAATTTCCGAAAGGTTAATGCACTCAAAAAAATTCATATGTAGCGTACTCTTAAACTGTGGTATTATTTTTTGATTTGAGTTCTTGTAGGTGGAGAAAATAGCCTTTAAATTTGGTACGGTACTTTCCCATTAGCGTCTTTTCTTCGTCACCGACGGTCACAGACTGTGGCTTTCTGGTGGAGAGGAGAGAACTTTCTACTGTATCTACTGTCCTTAGTGACCATATGGAGCTCATACAACCCCACTTCAAAAAAACTGAACTGTCCCTTTAACACCTAATTCCAAATGAAAATAATAATTCCGATTAACAACTTAATTCTAAAGTAGCTGGTTTATTCTGATTTTAAATCCAAATTTAATAATTCCTCGATCATGTATGCATTTATTTCACTTTAAATTAACTCCAGTTGTTCTGCACATGCTCGTTTCCTCTTTCCTGTTGGGATGATTGGACTCTGACGGAAACGGAATGCATGACGGAGTAAGCTTTGGACTCGAGCTGAGACAATTTGGAATATTTGGAAATCATGAAGTGGATATGTCCAAGCTGTAACGTCCAAGTTGGACAAGGTTTCCTTTGCCAGAGATGCTGGAGATGCTGAGCTGGAGTTTTCTTCTGGTTAACGTAAATACGTCACTATGTCATGTCCCCCCCCGTCCAATCAGAGCCATTCCCAACCCTCAGGCCTTGAATAAAGGCGAATAAACGTGTTTTCCATGTAAACCTCTATTCGGAATTACTATTTACATGTAAACACGAAGGAAAACAGGCCTAGCGGGATGGGAGCCTAATGCGAATGGTATTAGCGTGGCATGTACGGAGCTCAGTCGGGCTGATCGTGGCTCAATCCTGAAAGCTTTATGAGGACGACTGACAAGGACGTATCCGTTTGTTCCCCGACTGTGTCCCGTTCAAAACGGCACAAGCGACGGGGCTCAGTCGGGGCTTACGTGACACGAACGTAGCTCGAGCGGGGCTGACATCGTGTCAGCGGGATGAAAATTCATGGAGTCCTCCTCATATCGTTTGATTAACCTAGCTGGAGTGGGACGAACGCCCCAGAAGCGCTGTAGAAGCGCTACTGACGGTGTATTTATGGGGTGTGTCCAGGGGTGAGACCGTCATTTCAACCACAGCAGCCTCGTCAATCATGTACAGTCGTGCGCAATCGCTATGAGAAATGGGATTGTGTGACTTCGGCATAAAACACCTAACAAAATCGATTCCTTTAACTTTTAGTTATCAATGCCCAGAAAGAGTTGGTTATTTATTCCCATCCCTAACAATGATGGACTAAAAACGAAAACAAAGCATCAATAAACAAGCACATTCCTTCTAAACTGATATCCGTACGCAGTGAGGATGGACATTCCGAGTTATCATCTTTTGTTATTGTTTGGTTGAGGGTTAAAGGAATTTAAATTCTGTTTATTTAGAGAGTGAATGTCCGTGGAGCCGCAGCAGGAGGCCTACATGTTAATAACTCCTCCGTCTTTGTGTTCCTGGCTGCAGGATGATGGATTTGATCTCCTGTAATGGCCTCCACTCAGCATGCTGAGTTAGACGTGTTGGACTGTAATTTATCAGCCGTGTGACCACCAGAATCTCTCCATCTCTCTCTCTCTCTGCCGTCATTATGCAGCCTCCTCCGCAGACCCACAGCTCCAATTGATGCATCGCTTCCATTATAGACCTGAAGCCTCGGTGCTCGTAGCATGAATGAGTTTTAATGCCGTTCGTTTTCCGCGGCTTGTGATCTACGCAAACAAACATTGACCAACGCTGATTGATGCCAGCGCGGATGGAGAATCTATTTATGTTTGACCCCATGGATTATCCAAACGCATATTTTTTTTTTCTCGTATGACTAAATAACTAAATCCAATCAGCTGCCAAAGCATGACCAAAATAAATTTCACAGTTCTCGTTTTTGGTTTATGTTTTTAGAACACAAGGTTTAAAAATGTACTTCCTTTGAGAGATGCATGGTATTATATGTTTAATTACTTATTACTGTGTTTCACTGAACAAATTCTGGTGATACATGTTTTTATATAGTGACCATGAAGAGCTACTCTCTTTTATTAGATGCATATGAATTATTGGTAGTGATGCTTGATATTATCAGTATGATATAATAATAATTATGTCAATAATGGTAATACATTTTATTTTAGGAGGCCTGTCATGACACTCAGCAGTGCAAAAATCAGAGGGAGACAGTGTAGGCAGATAATTGGCTAACTGTCAGTATCGGTAAATTTGAAACTTCTGACGATATTTCCTGCCAATATTTTGACCATATATATTTGCATCAGGATTGTCCAATTTGTGGCATATTAATCTAAACTGAGATTAAAAGTATGGTGCTCAATCCAGACCAAAAGTGTTGGATTTTATAAAAATTAAAAAGCCTAAAAAAAAAAAAAATTTGAAACTGAAATTTCAGTGATTGACTTTTAATTAAAACAAAATAAAAAATAAAAAATGGTGTGTCAGAGAATTTTTTTCTTCTGTTTAAATCTACTTTTAATTCAGCTCTAATATTTTTATTTTATGTTTTTCTTTGAAATATCTTTTAGCAGGTGATATCATTATTTCCGTTGCAGGATTAACCTTTTCCGATACAAATATCATCTTTCTTTGTTTCAGTTTTTTTCAGCATTTTTTTTTTTTTCATTTTCAGATTTTTTTCTTTCCCAGTTTCTAATTTTTGGCGGTGTTCTGGTGTGAGGGTCGTAGAGAAGGATGTGAGATTGGGACTAGCAAAGCCGCTCTGGCCCCAGAGGACCCAATTTTGGGTCTGCTGGGGCTCAAGAGAAAAGCTCCTTGACATGATGACACAAAGCAGTATTAAATTTTAGTAATGTAGTATTATAAATTTGGCTTTTATTTGACAAAATACTTCTGTTTTAGATCTTTGGCTATGTATGCACTGTTTTTCAAAATTTTTGCTAGACCATATTGTTATAAAGCATTACTTTAAAACAACTGTCCTTTGAAGGAATGATGTAAAAATGTTTTATTATTCATTTTTATATTTTTCATCCACTCCTGCATCATTTCTAAGATATATTCATGATGAAAATGTTTCTGTTTTAGGTGAGGATGAAATGTTCAAATTATTTTGACTTCTATCTTCATTGACTCTGTCCCAGTAACACATATACTGAGAATTCCACATCTGGACAAATCTCTCAAGTGTTACTTTGTTATGATGCATATGAATTATTGGTAGTGATGCTTGATATTATCAGGATGATATAATAATAATTATGTCAATAATGGTAATACAGTTTATTTTAGGAGGCCTGTCATGACACTCAGCAGTGCAAAAATCAGAAGGAGACATCAGTTTAGGCAGATAATTGGCTAGCTATAAGTATCGGTAAATTTAAAACTTTTGACAAAATTTCCTGCCAATATTTTGACCATATATATTTGCATCAGGATTGTTCAATTTGTTGCATATTAATCTAAACTGAGATTAAAAGTGTGGTGCTAAATCCAGAACAAAAGTGTTGGATTTTATAAAAATTAAAAAAGCCTAAAAAAAATACAATTTTGAACTGGAATTTCAGTGATTGTCTTTTAATTAAAACAAAATAAAATATAAAAAATGGTGTGTTAGAGATTTTTTTTCCTCTGTTTAAATCTACTTTTAATTCAGCTCTAATATTTTTTTTTCTGTGAAATATCTTTTAGCAGGTGATATCATTATTTCATTATTTCCGTTGCAGGATTAACCTTTTCCGATACAAATATCATCTTTCTTTGTTTCAGTCTTTTTCAACTTCAAATCTTTTGTTTTTTTTCATTTTCTGATTTTTTTTCCCAGTTTCGAACTTTTGCCCGTGTTCTGGTGTGAGGGTCGTAGAGAAGGGCGTGATATTGGGACTGGCCGCCTAGCAAAGCCGCTCTGGCCCCAGAGGACCCAATTTTGGGTCTGCTGGGGCTCAAGAGAAAAGCTTCTTGACATGATGGCACAAAGCAGTATTACATTTTAGTAATGTATTATTATAAATTTGGCTTTTATTTGACAAAATACTTCTATTTTAGATCTTTGGCTATGTATGCATTGTTTTTCAAAATTTTTGCCAGACCATATTGTTATAAAGCATTACTTTATAACAACTGTCCTTTGCAGGAATGATGTTCAAATTATTCTGACTTCTATCTTCATTGACTCTGTCCCAGTAACACATATACTGAGAATTCCACATCTGGACAAATCTCTCAAGTGTTACTTTGTTATGACACCAGAATTATTGAAATAGACCTTGTGGTTGCAGAGATACACTCTTTATGAGTATGTTATTTTCAAGCAGAAGGCACAAAGGGCAAAAAGAGGAGGTGCTCTAGGAACTACACGGTGCCAGATCCACCCGGCCTGTCCGATGGCCACGTCTGGCCCATGTATCTGAAACACGAGAAAATGATTAGCTTTTTAAAGGAATGATGATGCTTGATTTTACTGTAAAAAAAATAAGCTATTTTCAGTTTTTTACTGTTGATATTGACAGCAGTATCAGCCAGATAAGTCTTGTTATACTGGCATGTTGGTCACTGGATGGATCCATGCTATCACAATGTTCACACCAAACTCTGAGCCAAACATCTGACAGTGGAGCTGAAATCCAGACTCTTCAGACCAGGAGACACTTTACTTTTCTTGTTTTATTTTGCTAACCCTCGGGTGTAACCATGTAAGAAGCACCCATCGTGGTCTGAACTCCATCCTCACACTCATGTGGCTCTTCTCCGTGGACGTCCTCCCCTTCTGGACGTTCCTTCAGATCTTTACAGTCCTTACATCGAGCCCTGCTGGTCTCACCTCGCTCCCTCACAGCAGCCGCTCTGAGCTCTAACGTGAGGTTTAATTGCAGCCTCTGTAATGACCACTCCACTCTGTTAAGGTTGTCTTGGTGACCAGCTGCTGATACCGGTCTTAATGAGGCTGATTAATCTGCAGACTCCCTCGAGTGCCGTCACATTTCCTGAAGAGATAAACTCCTGCAGTGTCGAGGTTACCTGCAGGACCCTCCATGTGAGGGGAGCTCTGCTAAGAGTCTGAACAGGTGCTCCAGGGCAGAGCTGCAGTGTTTCATGATTTACTATCACGGCCAGGACGTGACGTTCATGTGTGTTTTAATCATTATCATATCTATATCGAGATACTAACATTCAAGATATTAATATTGATAAAGCAACGATATAAACGATTTTGATTTCCCCCGTGCTCACCCTGCATGTACAGCTCTGGAAGTCGCAGCAAATTCCATTTTTACTGTTGCCCTTGAATGCACCGCTTGGTTTTAACCGAACCTGTAGTCATATCGTATCGATGTCGAGATCGAGATATCTGGCATGAATATTGAGATATGAAATTATGTCTATGTGGTTCAGCCCCAGTTTATGGTCAGGTTTGCAAATCCACCATTTTGCAAGTTTGTTAAAAATACAAACTTCCCGTTTGATCCTGGCTGAGTTACCTGGAGGTCTGATGGAGTAACATTACCTTGCGGGTTGCAGCGTGTTAGGAATTTTTCTGGTCTGGTGTTTTTTTTTTTTTTCATTTTTATTTTTATTTTTAAGTTTTTAGGCTTTTTTTTTCATGTCTGTACGTTTTTATCAACCACATTTATTTGTTTAGTTTTGTGAGAGGGTGTGTTTTTATTGTTTTGTTTTGTAGGTGTTTTGTTTAGGTTTTCTTGGTCCTATACTGTCACTTCATTGTCACCTTTTTTTTAAGTTCCTTATGAAGGTGTATGCATTCATACATTTCCTCACTCATATGCACTTTGTGTTCTTGGAGAAAACCCAATAAAAAATGAAAATAAAAAAAAAAAGGTTGTGAATCCACCCTGTCTGGTCAATGACTGTGACCATTGGACCGGAGTGTCTTCACTCAAATGTCAGAGCTTCTCTGTCTGAAGGAGTGTCCGACCACAGGGGTGTCCCAATCTGATATTGATACTAGGGATGTAACGATATAGAAATTTTGTATCACGGTTATTGTGACCAAAGTTATCACGGTTATCATTATTATCGCGGTATTGTTGCAGTGTGCTCAAAATGTTAAAAAAGTACTTTTACAGAGAATTGAGATCATTTCACTCCTTTATTGTTATATTCATAACAGTTCTTTTGTATTTTTAGTCAATAAATGTGTCAGACTCAGAGGCCAAACAATGCAAACTGTGCATGTGCACCTCGCGTGAGGCTCCTTAATCGAGGGCAGATACATAGTTCAGGCTTTTCCAGTCAAAGAGCAGCATCACTGTGCGTTACTGAGGCAGTGTGGTGATCAAGCACAGTATAACAGTAATTTTAATTGGACACGGTAATGATTACTGTGGGAAATTTTATCGCGGTTTACCATTTTACCGGTAACCGTTACATCCCTAATTGATACCTGTCCAATATCAGCAAAAAAAAAACAAATATTGGACCGATATCGGTCTGCATCTGAAATCTCCACTATAAAAACTCTGATACAAGCAGTCCTATTGGAATTGTAATTTATTTATTTTTATTTATTTAACTCAGTTGTAGAATACACTTATGTTTAAGTTAAACACAGTGGTTATTTTACAATTTAAAAATATGTGTTTTTGTTTTCAATTGGATTTATTGAGGTTGCTTTCAGGGTCTTTTTATTTATTTTCTATTTATTTTATTTAATTGTACTATATTCTTATGTTTAAGGTTAAAATGTATTGAGCCCATTGGTTAATAACAAATAGGTCAGTTTTTCTCACACCTACTATAGCTCACTTCTGTTGTTTGTTTGTGTAATCTCACTCGATCAAGCCTTTTCTTACAGTCCACACTACAAAATAAGTAATAAAAGTCTGTTTGATTCCTGCTGATATCATATCGGATCGATATCAGTATCGGCCAATACTCAAGGCTGCAATATCGGTATTGTATTGGAGGGTGAATAGCTGTATCGGGACACCCCTATCTGACCACGACTTAAAGGCCACAGTGATGTTCTGCTCCTCTGACAGAGGATCGATAAGAGCAGGTGTTCAGCATCAGACATCAAATCCAGCCTGTGGCCAGTTTGCAAAGAAACACCCAAAAATAATCTTTAAAAAGAACAAAAGAGACCACATTTCATGGATGAGGCTCTGCCCTGATCCCCCTCTGTTTGACGATTTTGATCTTCTTTTATTCCAGTTACCATTGACCGCCTCAGTTCATTGGTCTTCATTGGAGTTTTGTCTGTATTTAATGCCCCTTGAGGATAAGACTGATTTTTAGATTGTAATCCTTGGCTTTTTATTGATTGTTCATTGATTCTCTCTTTATCTGCTTCACCTTGACTGTTCATCATTCCTGTTTATTTTACCTACAGCACCGCACTTTACTGACTGAATGACCTTTATGGAGCTGTGTCTGACTCTTTAGCTCCACTACTCTCTTGTGCTTTCGACTGCTGCAAAACAGTGTTCCCACAGGGTGGTAATAAAAGCTGAAGTTTGAACAGCAGCATAACAAGGACAAGAGCTGCTGTGAATAATGTCATACAGGCAACGACAGGCCAATACAAACAGACAAGTGTTTTTAACCTTTGTTTTCTGGTGACGCTGTCATTGAGGTACAAAGATCTGTTTTGTGTGGGAGTCCTGGCCCAGAGAGCTGCACGATAGCTTCACACAAATGTATGTACATGTACAGAGTATGGCCATGTGGTAGGGTAGGTAAGAAAGTTGTAATTCGTTCCAACATGATTATCAGCACCTTTAAGGGGCCTCGTGCAGTTCATCAGTCTACATAATGGAGTTAAAGAGGCTGTCTCACTTTTAGATATATGCCTGATCAAAATACGCACTTTAAGATGAGTTTTATAGCATCAAAATAGGTTATCTATAAATGTTATTCCTTAGCTTCTTGGTCGGGTCGGACAGGACAGGGCTGGACTGGCCTGGATACTCAACTTCAGGAACAAGACAATTAAACCTAGAGCAAATTTATATTACTTGGACACGTCTTAGAGCACCAGGCTGTAAGTAGCTATAGCCGGCTACAAAACTATGATAATAAGTTTTCCAAAAATTGCTTGTTGTCACACATGAAAAACTACCGCTATGTAACTAGAAAGAGATACATTACCTCGTCGCTTTGCATCCTGTAAGTTGTTGAAAAAAGAAGTTGTAAAGCAATACAGAGTTCTGAGGAAGGTCTGGGCTACAACACAACAAACACGCTTTGGCTTCGGTAACGTGTTGTGGTGCATTCCAGTTGTAGTCAGAAGTAGGAATTTCCGAGTTCCGAGTAGGAAACTGCAGCTGGGACGACCCCAGAAGTCTGAATTTCCTACTGGGATCTCGATGAAACCTCGCCACCCTCGAGTTGACAATGGAAGATGGATGCCCCCAGTGTGAACAGTTATTTAGTTTCTGTAATTATCTATTTATTTGCTCTTCTTTTTTTAAATATATTTTTTAAATGTATTTTTTTGGCATTTTGTGCCTTTATTGATAGGAGAGAGACAGTGGATAGGCTTGTGCACTCTGCAAACTGGTCACAGGCAGGATTCGAACCTGGACCGGCAGAAGCAGGTACATGGGGTGCCTGGTTGCTTACCACTCCACCAAACCAGCACCCCAATTTATTTGCACTTCTGACTGGGGTGTGTCGCTCTAGATCAGCTGTATACATAGTATTGTTAGACTTATATTTACAAAAATGCTGCCATAGTGATAATCACATTCTTCATGTGATATTTGTGAACAACAACGCAGGGCGTGCTAACAACAGCTAACAATAGCCTGGTAGATTGGCATGTTTTTTTCAGACTTCAACTGGAACGCTGATAAGTCGGAGATGATGTCACTCCCAGTTCCGAGGTTACTGGAACGCAGCATTACGACAGTCGCCGCGCGTGCTCATGGGTAGCAGAGTCTTTGTGTCGCCGGTAATAGATTCTCCTCACAGTCCCGCTCGCGTGTACACACACACAGAGCTGAAGTGAGCGTCCTGAGGAGTAACAAGGAAACAAACACAAATATCAACAATGGCACGAAAGCTATGGTTCATAAGCCGGCTTCCACAGCCCCAGTGTGGGAATTTTTTGGTTTTGAACAGAATCACCAAGGTGTGAGCTCATGAACACCGATGAGCCGATATGTTGTATTTGTTTGAAAGTAGTGGCGACGAGAAGGGGAGGTGCAGCGGAGCCTTCATCCTGACAGTCAGCGCTTACTGAGGTGTTTGTTCGGCAAAGTAAATATAAACAAAACAGAGCAAAATGTTGTGCGCTCACAGACAGTGTTGTTCGCTACATTGCAAAAGAAATACAACCCTTCATTATGGTTGAAAAGACAGAAATGTTACAAACGTTAGACAGACAGTACGGATTGACTGGGAGAACGTACATGTCACAAACAGTTCAGGAACTGTATAAACTCCATTTTATTACCTCCGCCAAGGAGGTTATGTTTTCGGGAGAGTTTGTCTGTCCATCCGTGAACAAAATAACTCAAAAAGTAACGGATGGATTTGGATGAAATTTTCAGGACATGTTCAGCATGGGAAAAGGAAGAACTGGTTTGATTTTGGTGTTGATCCAGATAAGCGTCTGGCCGCCATGGCGAAAAATGTGATTTCTGTGAACAACTACTGAACTAAAATAGTTATCATTATGAATCCAGTTGCTAATGATGGTCAAGGAATCTAAATATTTAGATGAAATAAAGGTAGGACTAATATTTATGGTCAAAATGACAATAAGGCTGAGAACTGTGGCGCTGGCGGAGGTCTGAGCTCTCCGAGTGCTTTCTAGTTTATTGATTTTTATAGTTGTGTGTGTTTTTATTGGAGTTTTTTGTTATTTACAGAAACAGGGTCTATCTTTTCAGGTTTTTGATTAGTTTAATGATTTTTATTTACATGCAATTTTCCCAAAAGAGAGTCCATTTCATTTTCATTGTTTTTTTTTCTCTTTTTGTTTTTGTTAAATTTATTATATTGTTCAATTTATTTTAATAAAAAGCTCTTGACCTTCCAATTACAGTTAATACTCTTAAGAAATTAAAGTTTATTGCTTTTGATATGGTGTACTCACTTTGTTATGACATATATTCGATTACATTAATGAAAAATGATGTTTCAAAACAATATTGACAGTAATATCGTTTATTGGCAAATATGTAAAAGGGTACATTTGACTTTGTCACCCAAAGAGACAAAAGCTCTCACACGGTTGTCCAAACTAGACTCCAGCTAACAGTTGGCGAAACCCGGTGGGTTAACTGTGACTCACTGGTTTTGTAGTATCCACCTCAGAGGACTGGCCTCAGCTACAGTTTCCGTCTCTCTCTGTTTCTTTAAAAGCACGAGTAAACGTAAATGTCAGTGAGCGCAGATGCTCCTCGGTACAGCCTGAAGTTCCCCGCTGCTCGGCCGCTCTGACTTCTGTTTATTCAGCTCACAGCCCAGAGCCCAGACCCATGACTTGGTATTGACTCACACTCCGCCGTGTGTCATGCTAATTCATATCCATCGATAGGAGACGACCTCTCCGCACCGACTCTTGAATCCAGAGTGAGTTTGACGGTCTGTTGGCTGCTCAAAAAAACTCCAAAGGAGGAACTGGGACAAATCTGTAACAGCTGACCGCATCGTCAGGCCCTTCAGCTTCCTCTGTGAAGAGGAAGTTTAATCAGAAGCTGAACTGCTGGAAACGTGAAGGCCAGTGATCCCTCGTGTGCATGCATCTGCTCAAAGACCTACTCGGTTTACTCGTCAGGATAATAGCTGGCATAATAACCAGGTTAAATATTGAAATGTCAAACCTATGAACGTGGAGCTGTTAGGGAGGAAATGGTCCTAAGTGTGCAAGCAACATGTTTGAGTTCAAGCTCAGAGTCTCTGCAGAGGCAGGATGAAGCACTTAGCATGGAGGAGCTGGAAAGAGTTTAAAATCAAAGGGTTGCTCAATCATAACTTAGACATAAAAAAATCAATGTGATGTTATGAAGCTATGGGTTTGATCAGCTTCAACTTAGCGAACACTCATGTTTTTTTAAGTATGATGGACTCAAACTGTGGCTGAACGACTTTGGGAAAAGATCGAATTTTGATGCTCTGGTATAAAATGCAAATTCAATTTGATACATGATTTTCTTCAAATCAAGCTTTCATACAGTATTCACTAAGGGTGCACCGAATATTTGGCCACCGAATATTGCAAAAAAAGCCATATTCGGCCTTCGGTAGAGTGAGGCAGTAACAAGGCCGAATAGTATCCCCCCTCAGTAAGGGTCAGAGACTCTCTTATCCACCCTGCCGAAAAAAAAACAACCTCACACGGGGTTAAACTCTTGACGGCGCTCTGCTGCACTCGGCCGTATAGCTTGGATGAAGAGCCGACGGCTGAGCCCACAAATAAGTGGAGAACGAAAGACTAAACTATATTTCACAGAACACACAGCCTGGTCTTTGATTTTTAAGTTTGTCATCAACGGTGTAGAACCAAAACTACTTCCACACAGCTCTCCTCAGAACAGTTAGAGCTGTTTATGTCCACTCCACTCGGAGCAGAAACTCTTTGGGTCGAGAGAGCAGCGGATGTGTCTGACGGTCAAGCTGCGCTCACAGCGCCTACTGTTGGATGGAACAGTCCACTGCTCCAGGCCTGATGTGTTGCCACACTCAATATTTTACATTCAAATATCTATTTACAATTCCATTACGGATATTTATTCCCATATTTGATCGGTTATTCAAATATTGAATATAAAGTGACAGCCTTAAAGCAGTATTGTTGGTATTATTGGTCTATTGGTATATATCCATCAGTGTACATTAATATTTTTTAATGCATGTTTTGTTTTGTTTGAAGGCTTAATATGAATGAAAAACTTTGTTGGGCTTTTTTGAAAAGTAAAGGCTACTGGAATATTAAAAAATGTCATAATATTTAATAAACAATTACTTTCTTTTAAAAACATGTCTAAAAATGTACTCTGAACTATTAATGCACTATTAAAACATATAGTGAACTACTTTGCCTCCACATTGGATATTCGGTATTCGGCCCAGCATTTATATTTTATTCGGCTTCAGCTTCGGCCACAAATTTTCATTTCGATGCATCTCTAGTATTCACTGTTTACAGTATGGACAACAGTAAAAAAAATCAATGATCAGAAGCACATAACAGATTATTCATCATCTAATATTGATGATAAATAATCTGTTCTCATTTTTTAAGGGATATTCCAACTTCTAAACAGAGGCTTTGTGTTATTGACCCGCTTACCTGCACTTTCATAAATGCAAATTACTGCAAATTTGTCAAATAGTTTGTGTGAAATAGTTGACACAACAGATCCTGGGTCAGTCAGGGGAGCTGCAAAAAATTCACAAGATTGCCTTTTTCTGAAATGATTTTGATCCAAAAGCGATAAATCGCTCAGCCCTACCTCAAACTAATGTTGATAGTTGTGAAGTACAGATTCCCAGCCTGACATTGTCTTTGTCCAACACCTCTGTCCTCTTGTCTGAAGTTAGGAGTCTATTAAATCAAATCCTCCCACCACCAGAAGCTTTCCTTTTTTACTTTTTTCTTACCTAACCTACCTCTATTTTCTTTAAATGCAGGATTATCACAAAGTAAGGGAAGAAAAATGGTCTGAAGGTTTATCCACTAACCTGATCTTGGATTATTGAGTGTGATGAAGCACTAGGTACATTAACAACCAAAAGGATTCTTATTCTGGTCTTGGTAAAAAATTATTGACCTATTTAGCCAGTTAACAGTTGGTTAGATCTATAAGCAGTAGTGTTGTGTTACTTGAGACTGGTCTTGATCTCGAGACAAAATTTTAAAGGTCTTGGTCTTGTCTCAGACTCAAGAGCATTTTTACTTGGCCTTGTCTTGGTCTCAGACTGCCGGACTCTGTTTTTTCCATCAAGACTGATCCAGACCAGCACTGATCTGCTGTTCTTCTACTTCTTTAATGTGAATAAAGAGGAACCCTTGGAAAAACAACAGAAAGCTTCGATTCAAGTGTTATTTCCGAGGGACAGTCCCATTAACTGTTTAACCTTGTTATGGTTTTTAAAATTGATTTTGATGGTCTTGGTCTTGTCTCGGTCTTGGCTTGTCTCAGTTTTGGTCTCGACTCCCAAAAGTCTTGGTCCTGTCTTGGTCCTGGTGCAAGAGTTTAAATGAAAGTGCTGTTCAATCCTAACTCAGAAATACCTGTCCCTCATTGAAAAATGCCTCTATGAGCGTGTTGGGTTTGATCAGCTTCATCTTGGCTAACATTGATGCCTCTTTTGTTTCTTGCAGGAGTGTGTGGCTGCTGTGGGCCGCTCAGGCCGAGGTACAAACGCCTGGTGGACAACATCTTCCCCGAGGACCCTAAAGTAAGTACCTACAAAGTGATGGTAGAGGTGTGGACTCGAGTCATGTGACTTAGACTCAAGTCAGACTCAAGTCACAATTTTGATGACTTTTAACTCGACTTGACAATATCATCAAAGATTTGCAACTCGACGTGGACCGTGACATTAATGACTCGGGACTTGACTCTGACTTTAGTCTGATGACTTGAAAATACTTGAAATCTTTCAGTAAGACTGTTGAGAATATGTGCCTCAATTCAAAGTATTCGACTAAGTGACTGATTTTTGCCATTTCCAGCAAGGCAATATTTTTTTCCCACAGGATCTGCCCCATTGAATGCATCTATTAACATCCAATCAGGGTTTAGAAGAATAAACAAAGAGGGTGTGAATTACACAGTCACTTTCCTTTAGCGCAAGACTGCAGGGCCAACTACGAGGTCATAAACAAAAATTTGCTGTATGCAAAACCTGCAGTGAGAGAATAACAGATGGAGATGCGACAACGTCAGACTTTGTTCGGCACCTTAAGCTGCACAAAGACCGGTTAGTTCGGTAAACAGTACTTATGACTTGCAAAGACTTGAAAATTTTAAGCCTATGACTTCAGACTTGACTCGACTTGCCTTGTCTTTACTTGAGACTTGACTCGAGACTTGGGTTTAAAGACTTGAGTTACTTGAGACTTGCAAAACAATGACTTACTCCCACCCCTGGGTGATGGTGATAAAAGAGGGCCTGAGAGTGACGGAAGAAAACAAACACTGTTTTTAGAGTGCTAAGCTTTCGTTTGTTCGTGTCATTTTCGAGCAGAAGGCTTAAAAAATGGGCTGAACAGGTTCATGTATCTGTGCTCTATAGTGAGTTCACTCTACTCTTTGTTCTAGCAGGGTGTGCCTAATAATGCGTCCAGTAGCATTTTCAGAAGAGAATGTTTCCATAGGTGTATGAAGCAGCCACAGCCTGGCTCTACCGTCAGCTCTGTCTTTGTTGTTTTAATGTTCACAAATGTTCTCCAGGGAGCTTTTGAGCTTGGCCTTATGAATCATTAGAAAACCACAGAGTCATATGCTCCTGATAAATCCGCTGATCAAACTTGGCTCGACTGTAATCACAGGAGCGTGATGACTCATTATCACTCGTTTGATTGTTTAACCCTGTTAATCTTAAAGGCTAAACATGTACCTGGTTAGTCCAATACACGAGGGTTGCTTTAGTCGTTTATTGTTTAACCTCTCCACGCTCTAAATATTCTCCCAGGGGCCTTCAGTGTATGCAAACAGGGCGGTGGGGAATGGAAACGCTCGAATGGTCGAGACCTTGTCAGATTAATTATCACTCGCTGAGAGCCGGAGGAGCTGGAAACACTCAGGGGACAGACGGTCTCAAATAAACTCTGTCCTCTTTACGTTCCAAACCTGGAGGCAGCTTTTTAAACCAATGATAATGAAGTTAGCAGAGTGGCCTTTTAAAGTTGGACTGTATTTGGAAGTGGTGTGTAGTCTATGTAGACTGCCAACCAGGTCGAGATGATTCCTCTATGTCTTTTTGTTCTTCTGGTGGGCCTTCCCCAGGAGTTTCATTTTTTCAACACTGAAAATATGTTGGGTTTTTACACCTCTTTGTTACACAAATAGACTGTCACATTAAAGCAACAAGTCCATTTTCATAAAGTAAAGACTTCGTGCCCTTTACAAACATTATAATAATGTCCACAGCCCCCAAAGTCTTCAGCCCCTCAATAAAAGGCCCCTCATATTCCCCAAACCATACCTAGCATCTGAGCCTGGATCCACCATGCCTCCTCACCCTCCTCACAATAAGACCCTGTTAATTCGAGATCCCAGACAATACAAGACCCCAGCAACATAAAATATAATCATGAGGACCGAAATAGAAGATAAAAGTGTAAAATCAATGCTGGCCCCTGTGTTAAGATCTATTTTGTGATGCAACAAAGGACCACGTTTCCTTCTAGGAGGTCACAGTGCATTAAATCTGGCTTGTTATTTGTCTACCTGTGACTCCATCTGCTGGAGTACTTTCTCTGTATCTCTAAAACAACCTAAGCGACCTTACTTCACAACAACGTAGAAGCCTCAGGAGTTTATAGATGCTGCTTCATGTTTGCAATCCTCATCCAATCCTCATTGAAGAAGCCCTGGATGAGTTTGCGTGTAAAAATCCCAGTTAGTATATTGTCAAAATGGACCTGTTAAATATTGATCATCTAATGGTTACAGATACACCACAGGCCTGTTGTGTGTCTAATTTTTATTTTATTTTTTATCTTTACTTTTTATTTTTGTGTTATTGTTTGTTTGATTATTTTTGTTGTTGTTGTTTCGTATATGCTGGAGAATTAAAGTGGATATACTGTGTGCACGATGTTTGTTGAAAAAGGAAAACTAAATAAAAATAAATAACAAATGAGAAAAAAGTGTAAAATCAATAAGAAAAGAAAAAGCAGAAGACAGCAGGATAAAGAACGAATGAGACAGCGAGCATTAAGAGAAGACAAAGATATGAAATGAGCCCAAATTCACAACAAAAGGAGACAGTAGAGCAATATAAAAGTGTAGATATGGTCCATAAAAAGAGTAAAAATACAACACAATATGAACAGATGAAACAGCAGGTAGAAAGTAAAGTAACCCAGTATGAAATATATAAAGTGTGAATTATGATAAACTGATCCATGACATTAATAAGTGAAAAGACCATTTAAAAACTACTAAAAATCAACCAATCAATCAATCAAACTTCATTTATAAAGCACTTTTCATACAAAAAATGTAGCACAAAGTGCTTAACAACCAGACAGCTGAATCAAAATAAAGGAACTATGACCCAAACCCACCCACACCGTAATCCAGTGTTGATAAAAAGCATCACAAATAAAAGACAATAACGAAGCACACTACTGTGCCCAGTATGTACTGAGGAGACACCATCTTAAAGGTTTAAAAATGAGAAAACATTGGAGGTCAGGTTAAAGTGTAAAATTAAATATATCATAAAATAAATTAAGAAAAATAATTTAAAAGATTATCGTAATAAATAATGAATTGAAATAAAAAATAGAAAAACTAGAAAATAAAATAAGAACAGATAGAAAATGATAAAAAATTTAACAAAAATATAAGATGAAATAACAATAAAAGTAGGCTGTAATTAGAATAAATAAAAACACTAAAAGGTAATTCAAGTAAAAGCTAGACTAAAGAGGTAGATTTTGAGTTTGTTTTTATAGACAGAGAGAAAACAGAGAGGAAAAGCTTTAAGAAAAAGAAGATAAATCAGCAGAAAACAAAGACGGATAATAGCCTTAAAGATGGTAAAACAAAAGTAAGATGGGGATAAAGAAGATGACATCACATAAAGTCAAGTCCATAAAGGTGGGTGGGGTTGAATGATGTGGACAAAGTTTCATACCTCAATATTCATGCCAGATATGCCTGCATTTTCAAGAGCAGGTTTATTTATAAGAAATCTATATCATCTATATTGTTGTTTTTTCGATTTTAATATCGTGAATGTTCACATCTAGATACAGGTACCACATATCGTTCAGCTCTTAAAGCGGGTTCTCAAAGGCGATTTAAAGATGTCACAGATTCTACATGGCTTATCTCCTCGGGCAGGACGCTTCAGAGTTGAGGAGCTCTGATGGAGACAAGCTCTGCCCGCTTTTAGTTTTTAGCCTTGACTTTGGATCAACCAGGAGGCCCTCGCCTGAGGATCTGAGCCTGTGAGCTGGATCATGAAGGATTTGGCAGCTCTGAAGAGCGGCCAGGAGCCAGAGATATGAGCGCTTTAAAAGTAAAACCTAAAAGTTTGTTCTGAAACTGACGGGAAGCCAGTGAAGGGAAGCTAAAATGGGGATAGTGTGATGTCGTCTGTTAAAAACCAATGAAAATCCGAGTTACTACATTTTGGACTTGATGTAGGCAGAAGAGATATTTATGATTGATACCAAGGAGGAGTGAGCTACAGTACTGTACTACATTTTTGGATATTAGTTTTTTAGATAATGAGTTCAGAAAATCCAATGTTATACATCCTTCATCGATCTCTTAATGCATTACCAATTCCTATATAGGCCATCATGCATTAAAATCCATCAATATAGCTTCTGTTATAAAAAACTAATAAATACTTAAAATATACCTCTCACTCTAAACCCCAAATTTAGCTGTGTTCTCTTTGCTTCAAATGAAAACTATGTCATCATTCCATGATCAAGTAAAAAAGTGATTTATTGCAATTTTCAGATCTAAACCTCTAAATGACAAATGTGTTTTATCCATGGCACATCTTCAAATATGTAAAAATAAGGTTTGATTCAATTTTTTTTTTTTTTTTGCAAGACTCCATTTTGCCACACTTTCTTTTTTTAATGTATGTTTCCACTTGAGTGGTAGTGGGCGTTTGTCATCACAGTCTTGTAAATATTTTTATATTTACATATTTTATTAATCTTTATTATTATTTCTCTTTTTAGAACAGTGGAAAGGGTGCATATTTTTAGAAGTACAGGTTCAGTTAAAATCCACAAATTTCAAAATTATCAAAAGTAATAGAATCAAACTGTGAACGCACTACATACTCAAATAGAATAATATCTATAGAAATCTATAGATATAGAGTGTCCCTAGGTAGAGGGTTACTACTTTTAATGTTCATGGTCTTCAGTCTGTTAATGTGGCGTAACTAATGCTAAATCTAGTAATGCTAAGACAGTTGGCAGAGATATCTGGTGTTGCCAACCCTCAGAAGAAATAAAACATGGGAGAGTTTTTGCATACTGTAAACTTCACAAATGTTTACTACCTGTTGCTAAAATCAGTGCTTTCTGTTAGCTTAGTAAGCAGTTTCAACTACAGCCATTGTGTTCAGATGCCATGGAAAAGGAGTGAAGAACAAACCCCCAGTCAGATTTTTCTTCATTACCATGTCAATCCAAACCATGGTGTGTGTTTCTGCAGGATGGCCTCAGTAAGTCTGACATGGAGAAGCTGACCTTCTACGCTGTGTCGGCTCCAGAGAAGCTGGACAGGATCGGGGCGTATTTGGCTGAGAGGCTGAGCAGAGACGTGGTGCGACATCGCTATGGGTAAGAGACATCTAACTCAATCCTCTACTACAAACTTAAAAGCTCCAGAGAGGAACGTTTGATCTGTGTTGATATTTATTGAAGTTAAAGGGAAACTCAGTTTTTTTGGCCCCTGGACCTTATTTATAGGTGTGTGCATGCTCATATACTCACTCAGACAAACATCGTGCAGCTCAGAGTCCTTCAGAAGTTATTTAGATCCAACCAATTTAGCCGCACTTAGCGGGGGCCACGGCAATGGAGCTTCAGCGCGGGACATAATCTCTGCAAAATCGCTCATCAGTTGGATCTAAATAACTTCTGAAGGACTCCGAGCTGCACGATGTTTGTCTGAGTGAGTATATCAGCATGCACAAACCTAAAAATAAGGTCCAGGTGTCAAAAAACCAGAGTTTCCCTTTAACATTCAGTGATGACCAGGAAACCACTGTGGTGCATTCACTCTACAGATATTACTGCTGACTTTGACTTTTTAACTGACAGATCACAATGTGTCAGAGTCAACTCCCCTCTGTCTGATGTCCTCCTCTCCTCCACTGGTTCTCCACAGGGCTGTGTCCTCTCCCCTATTTTATATATTTTGTACACTGCTGACTGCAGAAGTTCCCATCCAGGAAGTGCTGAAATTTGCTGATGACACAGTCTGAGTGAGTCTTCTGCAAGGGGAGGACACAACCCCTGGACCCAGTGGTGGATGATTTTATTCACTGGTGTGATGTTTCCTTTTTAAACCTAAATGTGAAAATAACTAAATAACGGAAAACGGAAACTTTTGAAAATGGACTCCAGAATGGAAAGATTTGAATCTGCTCTCCATGCAGCTCCGTGTAAACCCGTTTAGAATGTGTGAAGAATTCTAAAACACTAAGGACAAATCTTTGCGTCTTTAAGTCAGGAGTGTCCGTGTAAACCCAGCCTTAGTCTGTCAGGCATTTTAGTCTAGTTTTTATTTGTTGATGAAAATGTTAGTTAATTTAGTTTGAGTTTTTCCATGTGCTCTTGTTTTTATTAGTTACTGTCTAGTTTTCATCAGGGGAAAAAGTTTGTTGATGAAAACTATGATGATAATTATAAGTCAACTAAATGAACACTAGACCAAAGGAGTGTTTAACTTTGAGACAATTACTTGATTCCCAAATATGTTTCTGTTTATTCACCGCAATCTCTGTAGGGAACAATGAACAGTAGCTTCAGACTTTGTCAAGTTTCCATCCTTATAATGACAAAGGGCTCCAGCTTACTAAAAGCTAGTTTGACCAAATCAAGTTGCTTTCTTTAGTGGTTCAGATTGCATCGTTGATGCTGTACAGGGCTCCAAAAGGCGTAAAAGTTAAAGTTTATGCTAAACCCTTAAAGGATAAGTTTGGTTTCTACAGCTTTCACATTGTTTATAGAATGAAGTAGAACAATATACTCACCCAGAAGGCTTTCCTGATCCAAACAGTGCTTCAGGAGATATTTAGATCCAAAATCGAGCAGCGAACATCCGTATAATGGTAGCACATAGGGCATACAGAGCCGCTCCTAAAACTGCATTAATCGTCCAAAAACTCATTAGTTTCACCAATATTTCATCATGGTCCATTCGAGCTACTCCTCCACGACAGCCTGTGTCACTCCAGACATGTTGTGTGGCTGTGCTGACCTCTGAACTGAAGAAGAATGTTTACCTCCGCGCCTGCGCAGTACTCTCTGGAGCGCTGCCTCCGCATCCTCCTTTCGATGAGCTCCTCATCTGTAAACTCTGGCTCGAAACTGTAAGGACACCCATCATATTCAAAGTTCTCCTCCACAACATCTTCATCCGATAGATATTCGTCCATTTTGCACAAAACTGGAAGAAGAAAGTTGTGTAGCCGGCGGTCGCTGCTGAAACAATGAGCTGTACTGTGCAGGCACGGAGCAAGCGCTCTTCTTCTTCTTCAGTTCAGAGGTCAGCACAGTCACAAAGACATGTCTGGAGTGACACAGACTGTAATGGAGGAGTAGTGTGAGATGACCATGATGAAATATTGGTGAAACTAATTTTTGGACGATTAATGCAGTTTTGGGAGCAGCGCTATACATGCCCTATGTGCTACCATTATATGGATGTCCGCAGCTCGATTTTGGATCTAAATATCTCCTGAAGCACTGTTTGGATCAGGAAAGCCTTCTGGGTGAGTATATTGTTCTACTTCATTCTATAAACAATGTGAAAGCTGCAGGAACCGAACTTATCGTTTAAGGTAGAAGTCCATTCTGCTGAAGAGTGCTCCTTAACAAAGCTCAGTCAAACTTCTTAGGCAATCATTTATGACATCAAACATCTTGTTGATTCACATTTCCCTGAATCTCCCCTGCACCCTGCTCCTGGAAAACATTTCGTTGGGGTTTATTGTCCAAAATGTCCCCTCCTGTATTAGCAAAGGGCAAACAGAAGAACCAAATCAACGCAACCATTTAACCTCAGAAATTGTATCTAATTGACTGACTCTAATCCCTAACACTGACAATCAGAAAACAAACATCTCTCCCTCTCCCATCTGTAATCGTCGGTGTGTCGTTACCAGACCATTTGGCCTCTCCTAAAAAAACACCATGTCCACGACAAAACAGGATGTCCATATGCTCCTGTTTGTTATGTCACTCAAATCCCAAAGCTGTCGTTAGATTTGGCAAAGCTCGTCGCCTCCCAGATGGACCAAACCGCCCGTGAATGAGCGATGGCTCCATTTGAGCTCTGTAATAAATTCATATCATTAAATAAACATTACACACTCTGTCCATTTGGTCCACAATAACAACCCACATTAACATCGTTCTGTATGTGTTAATAATCCTGAGTAGGACAGCAGAGACTCCTTCTAAAACAACAGAGACGGCATAAATAAGTCTAAAGCTGCTCAGTTTAGTTTTAACGCCACAACAAGATGAAATCAACAAATGTTTAACTAAAGGCTTCCTCATAGCAGCCAATCAGAGCATGAGAGCAGCTAAAAACCATGTCATTTTCAAACATGGTGTGGATTTACAGGTATAAAATCCTTCAAAATCAATTTTCTTTGCTGTCAGTGTTCTTTGACGTGGCTTGGGAACAGTGTTAATTTTGACAGCACTTTAGTTAGTTTTAGTTATATTATTTTACCTGAAATTTGTTTTACTTCTAGTCATAATTTAGTGATCTAGATTGCTTTAATTTTAGTCTAGTTTAGTTGGTAAAATTGTCCTTAGCCCTCTGTTTTGAGAGCCAAGGTGAAGGGGTGAAAACACACTGCTGAGAAACGAGACACCACTCAATTACTGCTACATCATCACTCAGAGCTGCTAGCGAAAGTTAGCGAAATTGTAAAATACGACCAAAAATTCCAAACATGGTCAATATTTACGTGATGATTAATAATTATGTATAATTATGTGCTTCCTCTGATCTCCGCTCTACCTCGTGTTGGGGTGCTGTATCATGGGAAATTCTCTTACCCCTTCGTTTCAAGTGAGGTCCTGGTCTGTCTTCATTTCGAGGGCTGTGTAGCCCTTGGTCTTTGCCCTTATTTATTTAATTAATAGGGACAGTGCACATTAATGAACATCTATTCAAAGAACAATAGATGTATATATGCCGGATTATAGCATCAATGCTAATTTACATCTGTAGTCCCTAGGCAGGTAGCACAAACATTATGGCGTGGACACCACACACACATAAGCAGGACATAGAACAGGACAAGAGATCATTATGAGAGCACAATACAACACAGTTCATTTCTAAAACCCTGGATGTTAATGGTGCAGGTCTGGTTTGCTTCCAGTCACTGCTTAACCTGTGTTTTAAAAGTTTGTGATGTGGGGCACTCCCTTATGGCCCTACAGAGAATTGGGACACCACTTCCCAAGACGTAAACGTGCAAAATCAAGGGGTAAGGGGTAGAATTTGGATTCACCCTAAGTCAACTAAAATATCAAGTGTGAAGTGTGTGAATGTTTCCTTGAATTTCTGAAGTCATGTTTTGCATTGCATCTTACCCTCCAAAGTGACACACTTTTTTCTGCCTTTTATTCAACTTTAATCAAATCCTGGACTCTGACCTTCACAAACACTGATCCTTCATCAGTTTCTGTGCTGCTGGACCCTTAAAGTCAAGGTGAACTAAAGCTGCTGTGGTCTCAAGACCCCCAAATCGGATTCGTTTGGATATTTGGGAGGCCAGAGCCTATTCCAGCTGGCACTGGGTGAGAGACGGGGAGCACTGGACTGGCCTTAGAGGCGTAAGGGCAGTTTAGGGGCCGTTTACACAGCTCTGTTTTTAGCCTAAAACAGGGACTTTTCATAGTGTTTTCAGCTCCTGTTTACATGAGAACAGTGCCTGGAGTGCCTGAATCCACAAACTTTTGAAAACCTACTGGTGTGCGGCTTTATGTGGACGGCGTTTATGGGTAAAATGCTGACATCACCACATAGGCAGTACTCTTTCACATAAAGGCTGCGCCCACATACCAGGAACAACAACAGCTTTGGTCGTCTACCAAGTAATGTGTGTGCTGCTTACCGTGCTCAGTTTGTTGTCCAGACAAAACTATCCGGACAAATTTATTATCCAGACAAGAAACCCTGGGGTCTTGTGCCTCAACTTGACATTGTTGTTTATGAAAAGTTTTTCTTCTTCATACGTGTGTTGTAACACCGCTGTTACTCTGCAAACCTGGATCGGCATGCACACTTAGCTTTCTTAGTCGTTCTAGCGTCTTTGTGGGGATGCAGATCTTGTTTATAAACACAAAGGAAAAACCTTTCCATTTCTGTTGAAAACTTTGTCGTAGCCTTGAGCTGTGTTCACACCGAATGCGACTTAACGACCATAGTTGTTTTGCACACTGAAGTTGCGACGCGTGTCCATAAATACCTCATTTTGGTCACTGTTGCCAGTCGCCATGGCTTGTTGACGTCACGTCCGCTCAAGTTTCACTGCGATCATATCATATATCATATTATAGGCTGTATAATCTGACATTATTCCAACTGTATCCTTTTCACTCTTTTCCCAACCACAACACACTGCAGCTGATGCCCTGCCGCAGCATCTCTGTGAGTTTTCTGCAGTCCGTCTAGGTGGAGCTAATGTCCTCACTGACTAATGTTTCCCACACGGACATGGATTGTTACTCTGTAGTCTGGAAGAAAAACAGTCTGTCATGGGTACCGTTGCACATGCACACACCGCTGGTTGGCTGTTACCGCATAGCCACACTCGACAAGATCACCTTTTTCAACTTTGACAACGTGCGAAGAGTGAAGTGGTCGCCTTGAATGCAGTCAATGCATCACCAGAGGGTTAACCACGCCTCATTGCGGCTGTACATTGACTTTGCATGGAGAGTAATCGCCGAGGACGCCCAAGTCACGTTCGGTGTGTAGGCACCTTTAGAGTCGGTAATTACCCTCACAAGTCCCTTTCTGGTCTTTTAAAGACTTGCAAACTCCACATAAAGCTCCACCTGACTGGAAAGCTCCCCTACGAGGAACCACACCACATTCATGCTCTCTTTTGGTGTTCGAGAATGTTTAGACCATGATGTTTGTCTTTTGTGTGAAGGAACGTGGTGATCGCCATGGAGGCTCTGGACCAGCTGCTGATGGCCTGCCACTCTCAGAGCATCAAACCCTTCGTGGAGAGTTTCCTGCACATGGTGGCCAAGCTGTTGGAGTCCAGAGAGCCAGACCTGCAGGTCCTGGGAACCAATTCGGTAAGAGACAAGCAGCAACACTAGAAAAGTCTTGCTGTGTTTTTTGTTGTGTTTTTTATCTGTTTTATTCATACAAGACAAAAATAAAAACATCAGTCACATTATCAAAGGGATATGCCAGAGACGGGCAGAGTTCGCCCACTGCTAAGTAGCTTAGCTCAAACACTGAGAGTCAGTGGGTAGTGTTAGCCTGCCTTTGCCTACATCAGATAAACCCTTCTACAAGTCTAAACAGGTCTGTGTGCTTGTTACCTCCGTCAAGGAGGTATGTTTTCAGGAGAGTCTGTCTGTCTGTCTGTCTGAACAAAATAACTCAAAAAGTAATGGATGGATTTTGATAAAAATTTCAGGAAATGTTCAGCATGAGAAAAGGAAGAACTGATTGAAATTTGGTGTTGACCCGGATCAGCTGTTGGCCGCCATGATAAAAAATTTGATTTCTGTGAATAACTGCTGAACAAAAATAGATATCATTATGACTCCAATTGCTAATGGTATGTTTTCATGGTCAAGGAATCTAAATATTTACATGAAATAAAGGTATGACTAATATTTATGGTGAAACTCACAAGATGGGTGAGGACTGTGATGCTGGCAGAGGTCTGCGCTCTCTGAGTGCTTTTCTCGTTACCTCCGCCATGGAGGTTATGTTTTCGGGAGAGTTTGTCCGTCCGTCCGTCCATCCGTGAACAAAATAACTCAAAAAGTAATGGATGGATTTGGATGAAATTTTCAGGAAATGTTCAGCATGGGGAAAGGAAGAACTGATTCGATTTTGGTGTTGATTGGGATCAGCGTCTGGCCGCCATGGCGAAAAATTTGATTTTCGTGAATAACTACCGAACTAAAATAGATATCATTATGAATCCAATTGCTAATGGCATGTTTTCATGGTCAAGGAATCTAAATATTTAGATGAAATAAAGGTAGGAGCAATATTTATGGTCAAAATGACAATATGGCTGTGGACTGTGGCGCTGGCGGAGGTCTGCGCTCTCCGAGTGCTTTCTAGTTGTTACTAATTTTTTACCTTATGTTACATAATGTATTTTTAGACCAAGATTAGCACTTAATGTTATTTTTCAAAGAAATTCATATATAACTAAACCCCTGGACGCAAACCAGAAAGTTCACAGGACTGTTGAGAGTTGCTGAGGAGTTTATCTGATGACTGCAGGCAGAGGCATGCTTACGCTACCGATTTAATCCCGGTGTTTGAGCTAAACTGATAGGTATGCTTAAACTGTATTTTTTTTAACTGACAAGCAAGGTTTTTTAACGAATACCTTTACACGTTTCGATGGAGCTCTTCCGCCTTCATCAGAAGTGTCATCTGATGGTTTTTGCTTTGGCTTGTATTGTTTGGATTGTATTGCTCCGTCGAAACATGTTAAGGTATTTGTTAAAAAACCTTGCTTGTCTGTTAAAAAGAAAGTATTAGCGTATTATCCACCTAGACATAATGAACTTTCTCGGACCACTAAGCTGATAAGTGTCTATCTGCTTGGCATGGACTTGAGACTGAGGTAAGACAGGAAAACAAAACAAAAATGTTGGATTATCCAGTGAAAGGTTCACAGGTTACTCAAAAAAAGAATGCTAACCTCTTTACTAACACATTTTTGCTTCAGAGCCCTTAAAACCTGTATATTTAATAATATGTGGATTAAACCTGCAGGACCTTGGCATAGCTTTCACACAGCAGATCTCCCTTTTTATGCTGTTTGGCTTTAAATAAGACCATAAATCTTCAGCAATTTTCCTGGGAAAACAAACCAAATTAGCATAAAGCTACATTTAATACAGACCAGACAAATTGGAGAATGAAGCAGAGCATTAAAAGCATAACTCAGCTGCAGCCCAGAGGTCGAGTTTGGTGCTTTAACACCTCATTTAACTTCTAAAAACGGTCTTACACCGCACCCTGTGATGGATTCTGATTTTTATTAGCCTTTGTAAGCTGTGAGCAAATGCCAGCACCATTTTTCAGCTCTAATTCATTTCAAGGTGAACCCAAAGTTTATTTTTTTCCTCTTCGTTCGTCCTTTTTGAGCCTGTCGTCTTTTCCATTGTCGGCGGAAACGGAGCTGCAGGTTTAGAGCCTTTGCATTATTTATGTGTGGTATTTAGACTCTGGTGGAGGAGGAGGGCCGACCCACAGGCAGGCAGGTGAACTGGGAGAAGACGTGTGGGGGGTGGGGGGCTGTCAGCAAAGGCACACGTCGCCTTTAGGTGCGAGCGGTGTTAATTAAATTTCCTCCGCGATGCTGAGGATGCTGCATTAAATGTCCCTCTTTGTTTTTTACATCGCAGCCTGAGACGAAGGAGGCGCTGGTGTTTGTTTTGTTGAGTAATCGTGGTTTAATGAGTTTGTCTGAGATCCTGCAGATCAACAGTAGATAAACACATCACTGGAGTTTTTAAGGAGTTACTGTTCAAAACCAGATGGCAGCTTTACAGAAGAATTAGCTCAGACATATCACACTTTCTGTTTTAATGTGGAAAACCTGAACTTAACAAAATATTCTCTGACATCACCAAGAGGAAAATGTAAAAGGCCCTGGGGCCTGTACTACGAAGCTGGATTAAGTCATCCAGGATAACTCTGCAACAACTCGCTGAACTTCACCGGATCTCCGCCATCCAGATCTGCTGTACTACGAGGCTCGTGATCAACTTGATAAGTGAATCCGGCTGGGATCTGTGCGCGCACACATAAAATGGGCGTGGTTAGCAGCCCTGGAGCATTTTCCACAATAGAGAAGAGAGCAGCCTACTTCACGGCGGAGGAGCAGCAAATAATCCTGCAAAAGTCTGAGGAGTACTGCAGTATTATCCAGGCCAGGAGCAACACGGTGAAACACAAATCACTGAAAATGTAATAAAGAACTCATCCACGTTAAACCAAAATTATGTAATTAAATAGTCTTTTAAATGGTGATGAATAATTATTTTTATGTATTTTAAATGTAATATAATTAGCCTAAATGTAATATTTAATTACACTTTTATTGTACCTTGCATCTAAAATAACATTTGTCCCACTGTCATGATCCACCGCTATTGGACAGTGTAAAACATTTCCTCTTTTTTGTTCATAAAAATAATAAATGGACAGTGTTGATAACACTGGGGAAATCTATGAATGAAATTAAACGTAAATTAGATATTTAAAAATATTTGTTCCAACAAAATTCTGTCCCTCAGTTTCATGGTGTTACTACCAAAATTTGGAGATCATATTACATTAGACAACATTTAAGATGTGATGATTACTTATGTAATTGTAGTTGAACTTTAAACCAAAATTATTGTTACTTGACTTTATCCATAATATAGTTCAGTACAATTATCAGCATGTGTTGTCTTTTATCAGAAGTAAACATCCTCGGATCAAACGTCATCACTGACATTGAGAAATAATGTCAATCAAGCGGATTACTTCGGTCACGATAAAAACGCTCCAGACGAAGCACTCCTCTTACACTTAATCAACATTAACCGGTTCTGGCAGAAATGGGCAAGCCATTTTCCAAGACAGCAAATTGGTGACTGTTCGGTCTTTCATGCCCGCCCGAGAGAACCGATTGGTCAGCAGGCGGTCTGTCTCACCCCGTGAGCTCTTATCCTGGAACTTAACCTGCTCCGGACCAGGTTTGGCGTTCAGCATCAGTTACCGGGGCAACGTGTCTGGATAAAAAGAGATCCACATTTGTAGTGCGGAAAATCCGAAACTTATCCAGGAAGTTATCTCTCTAAGAGCTAATCCAGCTTCGTAGTACAGGCCCCTGAAGTGCCAAACAGGACAACAAAGGCCAAAGCAAAACATTAACAATGGAAATATGACAAAAGCAAAAGCAATACAACTTAAGCTAAAGCAACAAAGCTTTTGACTTTGGCATTTATTGTTTCCCTTTCTTTTTTTATCTTCAACTTTTTTTGTTTGCTTCATAGTTGTTTTCCAAATTGTTTGTTTCGTTTTGGCTCATGTTCTTCACTTCGGCTTGTGTTGTTTTGCTTTTGGTTTTATTGTTTGGATTTAACACTTTTTGTTTTGCCAGTTTATGTTTTGTCTTTGCATTGGCTTTGTTGTCTTAGCATTTGCTTTTATGTTTTGGCTTTTGATTTTTTTAATCGTTGATGTTTTCTTTTGATTTTTGTTTAGATTTCTGTTTTGCATTTTTTGTTTCACTCTGGCATTTTCTGTTTCCCTTTGGCTTTTGTTTTAACTCTTTGGCTTTTGTTTTTTTGTTTCAGCTTTTGTACTTTCCGATTACGATTTGTGGTTTTGTTTTGACCTTTTTTTTTCATTTTGCCTTTGTTGCTTAGCAGCAGCTATTGTGTCTTTGAATGTTTCATTTTATTTTTGGCCTTGTTGTTTCACCTTGGCTTTTGTATTTTTGCTTTGGCTTGTATTGTTTGGATTCAACACTTGTTGTTTTGCTTTACGATTTGTTGTTTTGTCTTGCCATTGCCTTTTTTGTTTTTGCATTTGTTATTTTAGCATTTTCTTTTTTGTTTTGGCTTTTTTTTTGTTTTATAATAGCACTTGATGTTGTGCTTTGGCTTTTGTTTTGTTTTGGCGTGCTGTTTTGCATTTGCATAATTTGTTTTTCTGTGAAATTTTTGGTTTTCCTTTAGCTTTTGTTTTAACACTTTGGCCTTTGTTGTTTTGATTCAGCTTTTCTGCTTTCCTGTTGGCATTTGTGGTTTTGTTTTTGCATCTTTTTCTTTTCATTTTGCCTTTGTTGCTTAGTAACAGCGTTGTAACTTTGCCTTTTTCATGTGATCCTGCATTTTTTTTTACTTGGCTTTTGTTGTATCATTTTAGCTTTTGTTTTTTATGGGCTTTTGTGATGTGGCTTTGTCTTTCACTGTTTAACTCTGAGCTTTATTGTTTCCTTCAGTATTTTTTTTCTGTCCTGGCTCTTGTTGTTTTACTTTGGTGTTTTTGCCTTTTGTTTCTGTTTTTTGTTAATTATTTTTTTGCCTTTTTTCATTTTGTCTATGTTTTTAAGCCTGGAGTTGGTGTTTATTTTCCAGACTGGTTTTTGTTGTCTATCCAGGCTCTTGTTGTTTTACGTTGGCGTTTTTCCTTTTGCTTTAGGTTTTGTTGTTCTGGCCTTTTTTTCTCATTCTGCCTTGGTTGTTTAACATTGGCATTTGTTTCACTTTGATTTTAATTGTTTTGACCAGGCTGAGTTGTTGTTTTCGGTCCAGGTTCTTGTTGTTTTGCTTTGGCACTTTTCCTTTTGTTTCTGTTTTTGTTGTTTTGTTTTGTCTTTTTATTGTTGTGTTTGACTCCTCAGGGCTGCTGTAGTCATGGTTTCCTTTCTCACTAAAACAGTCAAACATTTCTGCAAGTGTTTAATCATTGGCTCTTAAATCTGAAATTATAATTCACTGCTTTTGAAACTGTTGAATGTAGTGATTCTCCCTGGTTTTTCATCCATGTGCTCCTGCAGCGTGAGTGTGTCTCTTGCTCGTGTGGTCAAATCTATCAGCGGTTTACTTTGTCACAGAAATTGGCCGAGCGCAGCGGCTAAGAGTGTCTCTTCCTGCACTCCATCTCAATAGAGGAGACACTCATCAGTCCGCTCTCGGGAAAATGAAGTCACAGAGTCAGACGGACAGAGTTTATACGCCGGATATTTATAGACTGTGGAGCCGCACAGAGAGAACAGTTTGATGAGAAACCTGTCTCTTCGTGGACCGCTCCATCTTTCTGATATTTAACTGCAGATTTACGAGCTTCAAATAAATCAGAGGTGGGATGATTTGTTATAAAGTGTCAGTCAGGGGTCACTGCAGATTCAGTGGAAACAGACTTTATATCCAGGAGCACGGAGTTGTTCTGGAGGTGGTGCTCAATAATAGTAATCAAAAAATTTTAAAGGAGACATATCATGGTGATGCATGATTTAATACTTGCATATAGTATAATAAATTTGAAAACAAGACCTTACACCCCCTTAATTTTCAAAAAATGAGATATTGTATTTTCTCTGATATCCTAGAACGAGATTTGATGCCTCTGAAAACAGGTCATTGCGAGATGTCCGCGAGATTTCAAACGTCGTGACAACACGAGGTACCTTTCTTTTTATTGGAGTAATCTGATAAAACACTTCCTCCTCTGTGATGTCCGTTAGCCACAAAACCGTCACAGAGGAACACATCCACCAGCAGGGGTATATAGATCCCTAGCTCACACTCACTCATTACCAGCTCTGGCCTGTAGGGGGACTCAATACATGGTCGCTGCTTTGAGCCTGCCGGAAAATACAGTAGAAGAAGAAGGACAGGCTGGCTCAGCCCCCGATAGACCTGACCAATCAGAGCACAAAGGGCTGTGACGTTGCGAGGTAACTTTAGGTCATCCTCAGATCCGACTGTTTTAACAAGAGCTTGATAATGGCCTAAAATGAGGATTTTGAGAACGCTATTGTGGGGCAATGAAGGAACTAAATGACTTGTACTGAGGGCAGAAATGCTTTACAGACATCCTAGTCTGGCATAGTGAAAAGGAGAAACAAGCATGATATGTCCTCTTTAAAGTTATTTTTCAGCCCCCTCAACCCTCTACCTATTTGACCACAAAAGAAACAAAGTCAATATATGAAGACCAAAAGGATGTTAGTGCGTTTTTCTAACTGTATCAGCGACTGATAACAGAAATCAAAGTTATTTATTTGCCATCTTTTGATTCCAAAAGTCAGAATTATCCTACTGCTTGTTGTCATTTGTTTAAAAAGTACTCCGATACAGAAACCTTGAAAATGTAGGATACTACATCATGGTGATATCAAATTGGATTGAATTGTGAAACCAGTGAAAAAGCCCGAAATACAGCGTTAATTATTATTTTCGTCGTAGTTCTTGTCAACAACCTTTTTCTCCCTAATGAAGACTAGACTATAACCAAAAAAAAACAAGTGCACTTGGACCAAACTTAAACTAAATAACTGACATTTTCATCAACAAATACGAACTAAACTAAAATGTTTGACAGAGGTTAGACCTAATTTGGTCATGTTGGCAGGATCCAAGTGCAAAACATGACTTCAAAAATTCAAGGAAACATAAAAACATGCCATAAGAATAAGAATAAACCTTTATTCCTCGCACACAGGTAAATTTAAAATGTTACAGCAGCAAAGGGGACAGCATTAATAGAATAAAAAAAATAGACTTAAGTATAACAAATAGCAGCATGTGCATTATTCTACCTATATAAGATATAAAATATAAAATATAGAAAGGGTCTGGATACAAAACTAAAAGCAAATGTTCTAAAGATTATATTCACATACACTGAGTAATTACACAGAATTAAGGGATTGTACATGGTTAACTTCAACATTTTAATTATCACTTTATACTTAATATTTTGGACAATTAATTTTAAAGCGTCAACGAAAATGTGAAATTTCATCAATGAAAACTAGACTAAAATTAAACAATTTAGATGACTAAATTAAGACTAAAACTAAAAGATACTTCAGGCAAAAGACTAAAACTTTTGTTTCTGCTTTTGTTGTTTTTGTTTTGGCCTTTGTTTTAATTTTACTTTTGTTTTTTAACATTGGCATTTTGCTGCTTCAAATTGATTTTGATTTCCTTTTCAGGCTTTTTTTTGTTTTGTTTTCTGTCCAGGCTCTTTTTTTTACTTTGGCTTTTCCCTTTTGTTTCTGCCTTATTGTTTTGTTTTGGCCTTTTTTTTTCATTTTGCTGCTGTTGTTTAGCTTTGGCATTTGTGGTGTGAATATGTCTTTTGGTTTTTATTTTTTCGTCCAGGCTTTTTTATTTATTTTCTTTCCAGGCACTTTTTGTTTTACTTTGGTTTCATTGATATGTATGAGCTATGTTATTGTTTTCTGTCAAGGCTCTTGTTGTTTTACTTTTGCTTTTTTGCTTTGTTTCTGTTTTCGTTGTTGTTGTTTTTTGGCCTTTTTTCTTTTTGCCTTTGTTGTTTAGCCTGGCAGTTGTAGTGTGACTTTGTCTTTTGCTGCTTCACTTTGGTTTTTCATTGTTTTCTCCAGGCTGTGTTATTTTCTGTCAAGGCTCTTGTTGTTTTACTTTGGCGTCTTTCTTTTGTTTTCCTTTTGTTTTATTTTTGCCTTTTTTTTTTTTACTTGCCTTCATTGTATAGCGTTGATATTTGTAGTGTGACTTTGTCTTTATCAACTTCACTCAGGTTATTATTGTCCAGACTGTTTTTTGGTGTCTGTTTAGGCTTTTTTCCTTTGTTTTTTTCTTTTTTTGTTTTGTTTTGGCCTTTTTTCATTTTGCCTTTGTTGTTTAGCGTTTGCAGTTGTAGTGTGACTTTATCTTTTGGTGTTTCACTTTGTTTTTTTATTGTTTTCTCCAGGTTGTTTTTTGTTTTCTGTCCAGGCTCTTGTTGTTTTACTTTGGCTTGTTTCCTTTTGTTTCTGCTTTTGTTGTTACGTGTTGGCTTTTTGTTGTTGACAGTTAAACGTAAATTAAACTAAACTAAGTTAAATGTGCTGTCAAAATGAACACTGTCTAAATACAACCATATTTATACTAGGGCTGGACGATTAGGGTAAAAATAAGAATCCCGATTATTTTAAGTGATATTGAATATGTATATAATATACACAATTATTCATTTATTTTAAAACTTTAGTATTGATTTAACACAACTTTAAAGAACCAGCGAGTGGCACAAACAGTATTATTGATCCAATTAAGTCACACACACTCGCTGTGGCTGCACGTGGAACATACACGGCACTCTACACTGTGTGGCATATTAATCGTTTTTCTTCGATTTATAATGTTTTTATGATTGTCAGATGGCAAAATTGAAATCACAATCAATTCGATTAATTGTCCAGCCCTAATTTATACCTATCATACAGTCATATTGGGCATTCATAGAACCAAATGCCGACCTTCAGCTTAGACAAACTTGATATGTAGAGATGTGCCGTACGTGAGTTCCTTGCTTCCTACAGGCCAGACCGGTCTGAGCTGTAGGGAGGATTTTTCCTGATAGTTCAGCACAAATGAGAGCGGAGAGGGGAACAAAGTCCCAGTTGGACGGTGAACATGGCGAGAGGGTCTTCATCATCATTACCTGAGTCAGGACTCTGGTGGCAGCAGCTTTTTATGACTGTCTGCTCGCACAGACCTCCACACTCTCCTGTGATAAACTGCAGACGCCAGGATCCCTGATAGTCTCCTCTAACCTCCCCCCTGCTAACTCTGTGTGTTTTTATCCTGACAAATATCCACGCTCCCTCCATGACAGCGACAGGTAGGAGCTGCTGCTGAGTTCACGGTGTAACTGTAGGGAAAACAATCAAGGTCAGCAATTCATTTTAGACGAGGCTTATGGACGACCTGTGGTTTACAGAGACAAAACATGTATGCAGTGGTTCATCCAGCTCAGCTTCACAAAATAATTATGAGCTTGATTTATCCTTAAAATATCGTGATGAGTAGCTAAAGAAACTACTCAGTTACCTCAGCTTTTTACTACTAAATGACAAAAACAAGCCCAAAACAAGCGACCTCAAGCTATTTTTTCTACAGCTATATACACCTTTTATTCTTTTTTAACAAAGATGAATCTACATACTTTTTTTTCTTAGGTCTCTTAATTTACTTCTTCAACATCCTTTTCTTTGTACAGAAGTGATGGGAGGGCCTGCTGTTATTCATAACTCTGTTATCACTTAACAGTCTGTCTTACCTTGATTTTTCTAACCAAACAGACATAGTCAGGCTTTTATCTCATGCTGCGTTCACACCGCAAGTGACCCTGCTACCAAAATCGCGTCACCCACTGACGTAGTGTTGCGCGTCTATAAATACCTAATTTTGGTCACCGTTGCCGTCGGCCGTCGGCCGTCGCTCAGTGACGTCACGTCCACTCGAGTTTCACCACGATCATATCATAAATCATATAACAGGATGTATAAGCGGACATTATTCCAGCTGTATCCTTTTCATTCACTTATCAACCACAAAACACTGCAGCTGATGCCCTGCAGCAGCATCATCTGTGAGTTTCCCGCGGTCCGTCTAGGCGGAACTAATGTCCTCACTGACTAATGTTTCCCACATGGACATGGATTGTTACTCTGTAGTCCGGATGAATAACTGTCAGTCTAGGGTACTGTCACACATGCACACACCTGCTGATTGATCAACTTTTTTTACTTTCACATCGGGCGACAAGCTATGTGGTAGTGTGAAAAGCGGCTGTCGCATCGTGGGAGGGTTAGCCCCGCCCCATCGCGGCTGTACATTGACTTTGCATGGAGAGTGATCACCGAGGTAGTACAAGTACTGTCCGGTGTGAATGCACCTTAAGTGTTATGTTGATCCTCTGCAGCTTTCTTATGGAGAAACAGTCACAGCTACATTAGAAATAAATGTAATTCTGGCTATCATGATTTATTTTTGGTAGAAATGTCATTTTTGCCTCTTTTTACTGTGAAAATACTTTTGTGCTTGGAGTGGGACACAATAGTTTGTGTAACTTCTGAATTCAGTTTATTTTGGTAATAGAGTGAGCATTTTTGGGGCACAACTAGCCCAAATGCACAACACTGCTGGGACAGGCGAAAAGAAACACAACCTGCAACTGCCAATATTTACAAGCAATTATTAAAAAAATAGAAGTTAAAGTTGCTTATAATAATAAGACCTGCAACTGTGAAATTACACTATAAAACCTTTGCCCTTGTTTGAGTGTCATAAGTGTTAGGTCGTCGCTACATGGTCGAAACAGCCAGGACAATGGACTGATGTTACAGTTAAGACTCAGTCAAGGAAAGAGGGAAAATCTGAGTGGTTGCATCTGTATGCAAGAACTTTCACGTCCACATAAAGATGCAGAAACACACGTTTATTGCTGTTCATTAACATAAAACTATGTCTATAATATGAACTTTTTGCGATTTCAAACAGTGACAACAAACATGCTAAGCATATGTATCTTTGTTTGTACTTCTATTCAAACATGTCTTTTACCACTTTCACATTAAAATTAGCAGGTTGACGCAGGTTCAACCAGGTTTAACCCGTTAACAATCTGCAAATAACTCTTTTCCCACTGCCAGCAGACCAGGTCTAATCGGCAGCGAGCTGTGTGGCTGTTTTTTTTCCTCTGGCGCATCAAAGCGATGTCATCATTTGATGACATCATCAGCGCGACAATGGAAAGGAGCATGGAGGCTGTGGACACGGTTTTCTGTACTTAGTACTTTTGTCCCTCTTTAAAAATGTACAAACTCAGCGCTGATGATACAAAGGTGGATGGAATTTTTTGCTAAGACGACAAAGAGTCACACAAGTTACAGACGGAGGGGTGGGTGCGATATAATGCCGTAGGGACGTTACGCCAAAATCATCCGTAAATTAGCTACCGGGTGTCGACCCGGGTGTGATGTTCCCACTAGAGGTGTCTTGAGGCCATATGGATATCAGATTTCGGACTGTTGTCAGCAACAGACAAATAACGGATTATACCGGCCTGCATCTAAAATTTCCGATATAAGCATACGTTTTGATAATTAAGTTGTAGAATGTGCTTATGTTTAAGTTAAACACTGTGGTTATTTTGCAATTTAAAAAATATATGTTTTTGTTTCTACTGGATTTCTTGACTTTACTTTTCAGGGTCTTCTAATTTATTTTTCATTTATTTTATTTAATTGTAGCATATTCTTATGTTTAAAGTTAAAATGTATTTAACTCTTGGTTAATAACAAATTGGTCAGTTTGTGTCATACCTACTATTGCTGACTGCTGTTCTCTGTTTGAGTAATCTCACCTGATCAAGCCTTTTCTTACAGTCCATACTACAAAATAAGTAATAAAAGTCTGTTTGATTCCTGCTGATATCGTATTGGATTGATATCTGTATCGGCCAATAATCAAAGCTGCAATATCGTTATTGTATCAGGGATGAAAAAGTTGTATCGGGACACCCCGATCAGAGCCGAGCCGATAAAAACCTGGATCAAAATGTCGATTAAAATCTTTCAAACTGCCGAAAGAAGCTGATTGTTACCGGGTTTAAGAAGTTTTTTTGGCCAGTGTGAAAGGGGTGATATAATGGTTGTAGGTTTGTTGGTGCTCTGAATGGTTTTAACAACTGCTATTAACTTTGATAATGATAACTGAAGCTTGATTTGAAGAAAATTGTGAATTGAAATCACATTTTTGCCAGAAAAATCACAGCTTGATCACAGCTTGCTCTCTCTCTCACTCCCTTCACAAGCCTTTCCACTGTCTCTCTATCAAAAACAGCCTAAAAAGACCACACAAATACCCACCTGCATGTTGACATCATTCACCTATACTTCATTTGTATTGTGTTTTTTTTAACGTTTTACTTCAAACACCAAAAGTCCCTTCATTTGACTCCACTTACAGCAAGCACCATCATTTATATGCCTCGGCTGTCTTTATGCTCCGAGCCTGAAGCCTTTGTGTGGCCCTCGGATGTTGGAACATGCTCGGAAAGCTGATGGAAAGCCACTTTTCCTGCAGCCAGCTGCCGGCGCACCTCCTTCCATCTGAGCCATTACCCCTGGGAGAGGTTAGACACAAAATGGGAGGAAATTACCAGGTAGAGCAGCGAGGTTTTGCTCACCAATGTCGAACTGTACCGAGGCAATTTGTTGCAGTGGACAATGATAGGGTGGCGAGGAGCGCCACTCGAACGCAGCTGACTGCGAGGAGGCCTCTCCAGAGGACACTCTGCTCTGCTTGGAAGGAAGAAATTACAGGCTGGACAAAAGGGGATGGCTCTCTGATAGTGATTATGATCATCATCATCATTTCCAGTTCACACTCACGCACAGATATGACGTATTTCTACTCCAGTGCAGCTGTGGTGTAATTAAACATCTGTTTTTGTTTCCATTGAATAAAACTTATAATCAAAAGACATACAGGCTTCATTCAGACTGATGTGAGCGATCTGGACTTCAGCGAAGGATGTTAGAGTTGGATTAAGGACACAATTTGGATTCTTCCTACCTTAAACACACAAACCCCAATTCCAGTGAAGTTGGGATGTTGAGTGGAAAAAAAACAGATTACAATGATCTCTTAGCACTTTTTGACCTGTTTTCAAGTGATTACACACAAAGGCAAGACATTTAATGTTCAAAGTGTTTCCAAATATGTTATTTATAATTTGGAGCATTCCAAAAAACAGGGAAAGGGAAAGTAAGTGTTGAAGCTTCGTAGTTGGAATTCTTTCCCATAGTGTGGTACCTGCACAACATTTTTTAATTTAGCTTTAATCTTAGTCTTTTACCTAAAATATCTTAGTCATAACTTAGCCTCATAAGCTAAGGCAGCTGTGATTGGATATGTTCCTAACTTGTATCTACTTTCTACATGACCAAATTAGGTCTGATTGGATTAAGTCTCTGTCAGACACTTTAGTCGAGTTTTTATTTATTGATGAAAATGTAAATGGTAAATGGACTTGAGCTTATATAGCGCTTTTCTAGTCTTTGACTACTCACCACTGCAGGTCACACTTACCCATTCACTGAAGTGTCTTGCTCAAGGACGCATCGCCATGTGTGGCCCGGAGCTGGGCTTGAACCTGCAACCTCCCGATCACTGATCAAGCGCACTATCCCACTGCGCCACAAACGCCCCTAAATGTCAGCTAATTCAGTTATAGTTTTTTTCCATGTGCTCTTGTTTTTACTAGTTACTCTTTTTCTGTCAGGGGAACAAAGGTTTTTCCTGAAAACTATGACAAAAATAATTGGTCAACAAAATGAACACTGGCAGAGATAGGGGTGGGGGTATTATTCTTTTGAGCTGCCTATTCAGTTTAGACTGGTAGTTTTAAACTTTTATCATCTAAATTGTTCTGTCTGTACTCTCTCTGTAGTTTGTGAAGTTTGCCAACATTGAGGAGGACACGCCATCCTACCACCGCCGCTACGACTTTTTTGTGTCTCAGTTCAGCGCCATGTGCCACTCAACTCATGAGGATCCTGAAACCCGGACCAGGTAGGACTACCCTCACCTTGAAACCTTAAACATGTTCCAATAGCTTCAAATGGATCACATGGAACAAGCTCAACTTACATTACAGTTTAACCCTTAAATTCAGACAAAAACCTATGCTGAAGTCTTGAAGGACGAATACATTTATTATTAATGTATTTACATTACTATGATCAAGCGCAACTATCACAAAAGCTACATGCAAATAAAGGAAAAGAAAGGGAGACACCTGATTAACAAGCACACATATTTAGATTTTATGCAGCCTGTTTGTCGCCCTCTTGTTACAATACTTGTGCTTTGTTGTAAAGACAGGTCAGGGAAGACAATGGGAAAGCGCGAAACAAGCATCAGTCACAGGAGTCACAGACAGATACAGTAAGGCTTACCCACCGCTAGTTAGCTTAGCTCAAACACTGGTAGTCAATGGGTAGTGTTAGCCTGCGTCTGCCTCCAGTCATCAGATAAACTCTTCAGCAGCTCCAAGGTGACGATGTAAAAATCCTGTTGTGCTATTTATTTGAACAAAACCTTGTTTGCTTGTTGTTTTGGTTAGTCTTCATACTTTTATTTTGATGTATATCATTGGCTTTTCTTTCTTCTAATTCTTCCCGTAATATACTTTTCATGCTTGGTGCACACTCTTAATCTCTCTTTCGTATTTAGCTCCTCAAATTAAAAGGAAACCACTGACCTACAGGAAAAGACCACTTGTTCTGATGTATTGCATGAATATGGACGCTGCTATCACAAAATAAAGAATGTAAAAAAACTAAAAAACAAAATACCAACAGGCTTACTGCAGGTGATTCAGTCGGTGGAAACACCAGCAACTTGTTGAAGCATTTGTTGAATATCTGGAGTGTCATGTCTTTGACAACTCTTTTTCCTCACAGCAGGAATCAGTTAAGGAATGGTTTAATATGCAGAATTATTAATAAGCTTCCATCTGTACTTCTTTGTTTCTGTTTCTGTTGACTACCTGTGATTAGATTCCGACTTTCTTGATTTGTAAAGGTGTAGTCATGGATCTTCTAATCTTCTAATCTAATGCACTATTTGTCAAAATCACCGTATTTCTCCTCTCCATCCACAAGATGTCACCGCTGACAGCATGTTGAAAAAATGTCCGGTTTCAATACACAGCCTTGGCTCTGAATTTCAGCAGGTAAATACTCATGCTCAGATCAGACAGAGTGGGGAGGGGGAGAAGTAGGTTGCGTAGCGTGCGCAGTTAGCATTAGAGAGAGATACAATAGGTGCCGTAGCAACGGCTGAAACACAGCCCAAAAGAAAAAGGTCAGAGGACTGAAAAGTGAAAAAGAAGGGCTATGACCATGGAAGAGCGAAGACCCGGGTCAACATTGGGGTTGCTTTCCCACGGTGGAGGGAACTCCGTGATTTGAAATATCTGAAAACGGACGCGGATGTCGCCGTCATCGTGCAGGAATTCATCTTGTTGTCTAATCTGCCAGAATGTACTGTTGTTGTGATGTTTTCAATAATGGCAGTCGAGTTGTGGCTACTATTGTCTGACAAGTGGAGGTTACCTTAGCTACGTTGGTCAGCTACGCAGTTTCTACGGCCGTTTCCATGACAACGCATGTCCATCAGCTTTCGGGGGTGGAGCCAGGGGTGAGGTATGAAGGGAGAGGCGGGTCTAAATTCGTTTATCAACAACCTCTCCACTCGTTTTCTCCCACATCGCTGACTACACCTTAAGGCATGCAGAACTAAGTAGAAGGAATCGATAAAGGAATCGTTAAGCAAAGTAAACATCGATAATGATCTGTTGGCTGGTTGGATTCTCATCCCTCAACTCAGTATGTCTTAACCTACCTGTTGACAGCACCTGTTGTTTTTATGTGATGTAAAGGTGAAGGTATGATGATCTGATTTATTTTTGATGGATATATGAAGCCTTGATGGGACACTAAGACTGTTTCAATGGAGTATAAATACTCCATATCACTGTGCTGCAACCGGAAATTCATAAGAAAATCTGTTAATAATTTAAACGAGTTTGTATTTCTGCGTAAAATAAAAATAAAATGCACTAAAAAGGGAAAACAATCCTTTAATTCTCCCTGACAGAACAATAAAGCCTTACAGGCACCGTTCCTCTGCAAATCAATTCAAGTTCATTTGAGCCGGGCCACTCTCCTCATTTCATTGTCAATATGTCTTTCAAACACTCGTATTTCAATCCGGCAGGCGCGGCGGGGCTCTCCTGGGGTGGTGTTAATGAGCCATGAGGTCTCGGTGGGAGGAGAGGTCCATGAAATATGGATCAGGAGGAGATATATTTAATTCTGCATTCAGTGATTGGAGTGGGATGAGACCTGCGACGGTGGGGATCGTGTGACGGCCCCTCCTCCCCAGCGCTGGACGTGATGTTGGTGTTATCCATCACTGCATGGGCCCTTTTTGAAGGATGGAGAAATGGATCCAGGCTATAAAATATCCTGATTGTAGTCCAAGCACGATGCATCGGCATGCAGATGATTAGATTTTGTTTTCTGAATCAATTTGCCGGCTCATAAATTTGTGTTTGGGATTTTTCAGTACAGCGCAAGTAAAGCCTTAAACAACCCAATGAGGTCTGGATTTTTTTTAAAAGTAAGGCTGTAAATGTTTTAAATCTTATTGTTACAAAGAAATATCTTACATTTCAGAATATTGAACTTTAACTGCGGACTCTTTGTTAATTCTGCTTAAGAAAGCAATGACAGAAATCTGATCCGAGAGCATCAACCACTCTGTCTGCGTGATCAGCTGCTTTCATAGGTCAGTGCCTCCTGAACGCAAGTAGCTAGCAAGCCAATCACATGGCAGAAAGTCATTGCATTTTGGGAAGTAGACTTGACCAAGATGACCTGCGGATATTTAAACCAAGCAGAATGAAAAAGAGCCGATCTGTGTGACCTTGATTGTCAAATACATCATCCAGCATTGAGATGCAACTGCAGATGAGTATTTCGTTTTCATCAACAACCTTTCCCCCTGATGAAACATAGTCAGTACCTAATAAAAACAAGAGCACATGGACAAAAACTCAAATTAAGTAACTGAAATTCTGATCAACAAATAAAAACTAGACTAAAATGTTTGACAGACTTAATCCAATAGACCGAATGTGGTCATCCAGAAAGTAGAGACAAGTGATGAATCTATCCAATCACAGCTACTTTGGTTGTGTTAAAGGTTGGATGAGTTCATAGGGACATCCGATCACTGCTGCCTTAACCTGGTGGTGGTGGGATAAGTTGTGGAGCGATCCAATCAGAGCTGCTCTCTTTATGAATTGATATATTCATGTAGAGCAGGTTCACTGTTTGTTGTCAGTTCTGGTATTGTAACTGAGATGCTCTGCCAGGTAGCCTAAATAAAGGAGACTGCATTTCACACAAAAGGAACATTTGTTTCTGTTTTAACTTTACTAGCATTCAATAAAGGGTTATTAGATGTTTGATTTTATCCAAGAGTGAAACATGACTTCAGAAATCCAAGGAAACATAAAAATGCCTTACCCTTTACACTTCATATTTCAGTCAACTAAATTTAGAGTAGATTTTGTCAACTAAAATGTTGTGAAATATCATCAACTAAAACTAGACTTAAATTAGAACTTAGATGACTTAACTATGACAGAAACTTAAAGGAGACATATCATGATCTGATGCATGATTTAATACTTACATATAATAGAATACATTTGAAAACAAGACCTTACACCCCCTTAATTTTCAAAAAATGAGATATTGTATTTTTTCTGATATCCGAGAACGAGATTTGATGCCTCTGAAAATAGGTCATTGCGAGATTTCAAACGTTGTGACATCACGAGGTACATTTCTTTTTATTGGAGTAATCTGATAAAACACTTCCTCCTCTGTGATGTCCGTTAGCCACAAAACCGTCACCGAGGAACACATTCACCAGCAGGGGTATATAGGTCTCTAGCTCACACTCACTCATTACCAGCTCTGGCCTGTAGGGGGACTCAATACGGGGTCGCTGCTTTGAGCCTGCCGGAAAATACAGTAGAAGAAGAAGGACAGGCTGGCTCTACCCCCGATAGAACTGACCAATCAGAACACAAAGGGCTGTGACGTTGCGAGGTAACTTTAGGTCAGCCTGAGATCTGAGCGTTTCAACGAGAGCTTGATAATGGCCTAAAATGAGGATTTTGAGAACGTTACTGTGGGGCAATGAAGGAACTAAATGACTTGTACTGAGAGCAGAAATGCTTTACAGGCATCCTAGTCTGGCATAGTGAAAAGGAGAAACAAGCATGATATGTCCTCTTTAAAGATATTTAAGGTGAACAAACTATAAGTAAAACTAAATTTAAAGCGGGTTTCAAAATCTCTTAAATCCCTTTTCTTCCTCATTTTGATGTTGGTTTGAAATTCAGGAAGCTGTCTCGATTGCATCTGCATCCCTAGATGAATTAATTTGCTGCTATGTGATTGCCTAATTGGCTATTTGCATTATCATTTTGAGTGTTTGTTGAATATTTACGTCTTAATGTGCGTCATTGTTTAATGTAACTTTTGTTGCCGAGCTTGACTGTCGCTGCACCATGTGAGCAGTAATAGAGTAATAAAGACATGATAGTTCAAGGAAACAAGAATAAAAGATAGAAAGTGATCCCTGAGGAGTCTGATCTGTGAGACATGCCCACCCTCTCCACACTCCTTTTGAATGCAGTGTAGTTCAGAACCTGCATTTATGTTTTTAATAAAAGGAAAAATAGAGATTTCAGGAATCCAGACTTCAGCCAAACACGATTCTCTCTCATCTTGAGGACAGCTCCTCTATGCCAGATCTTCAGGTTGGTTAAAAATAGCTCGTGATGGTGGCGATGAGGCTCAGACGATGACACTACAAAGAACTTAACAAGAGGCTTCCCCCCACTGAGTCGCCCCCCGCCGCCGCCGTATATTACAGAAATTCCTGCAGACTCGTCCTTCTCATTCATCTTCAGGATAACTTCCCCCCTCTGTGATTCCGTGGTTATTTTCATAAATAGAAGCGCTGCAGCTGAGACCTGCGGTGCATAGAAATAAACGTTTGATTCCATCTGTATGTATGAATGTTGGTGAAGGTATGAGAAGCAGGGGATGCTGGGATTGTTTTTGAGTCCGCTGGACCTCTCTGCCTCCACGAGGTATCACACTGCACGTCCTCCAGTCTGTTGTTTTGTTTGTTTCATTATTCTGTTCAGCAGCGTCTCCGTAGGTGGCGAGGATTCCCCTAATAGAATTTCTCCGGTGGTTATTGGATTAGGCCTCGAGCGAGGTCAGCCATCTTGGTTTTCATATGGCTGCTCATGCTGTTGTTATGAAATAACCAAAGAGGGAGGGTGTAGGCAGTGAATTAAGAAATCAGGCCTTTGTCCACTTCTCCTAAGGCCACTATGGCAACGATGAGTTTTATCTTCCTCTAGCAGTAATTTCGAAGCTTCTTATCCTGTAAATAACTGCAAATTTACTACCTTTAAAAATCTATTTGAAACCAGAGAGGGTGCTGAAGCTGATGGTTCTGGCAGATTTGGTTAAAAATTGAAACCACCTTTTGTCAATAATAGTTCCTAGGGCTGCACTCAAATAGCCTTTTTTGCTTAGGAAGGTTCTTAACGGAGTGAAATAATCTGGAAGTAGTTCGTGATAAGAGCCGTTGGAATAGTTTAAATGCTTAGGGAAGGAGGCTCAATGCTTCCTTTAGAATCTACTTTAGCATAGGATACACCGGACCATCCTTTATGAAAGGAGAGGAGAATATTCTGTCCCACAATTCTCCTTGGCAACAGCATTTATAAACAGCTTGTTATCCGACTGCTTCCGAATTCAACCGAATAATGTCGAACAAATCACGCATACCATGAGAGTTACCACTACTGTTCAATCCTGATTATGTTTTGGTTCAATATTAATAATGTGTACACTATTAGATTGTGGTCTCAACAGTTTGTGCCTTTCTTTCATTCAGTTCATTTATTTTTATGCACTGATTGGTGTTCATGTTGATAATGAGAGGACAGATTTATTTAAATCATCACTTGAACATCAGTTATGTAGATTTTGCCGTGTTGTTAATGTTCAAATTGTCAGAAAGAACAACATTGTTATGATACACGAGATTTTCTAAGATGAGCCCTCTGTAGTCCATCTTCAGAAAATTGTAGTTTCACATGACGTAGCATAATGAGAGTGTAGTCGGATTCTCTCTGCATGTCAGTTTTCCTTTCCTAAGTCCTTCTGAATTCTCCTTTCTCCTTTCCTTAACCTCATGACGTTTTCCATCAGGGTTAAGGAAAAGTGGTTAGGAAAGGGCTTAGGAGGTGACTACTTGACTGCAGCCCTGTTGCAAGAGAAACAAAACTCCAGGCACAACAGCACTGTACATCAACTCAAACCAAAATGTTGAACTTCTTAGCCACCAGCTTAAATAAAAATCCGATAATACAATACAATATAATAATAAAGAAAAGACTCTTTAAGTCATTCACCCAAAATTATTCATGAGTGATGTGACTGCTTGTAAATGTTTTCCTATTAGATACAAATTCATATGTATGGATAAGTTTCTGTTACACATGTTTAAAGGGCTGCGCGGACAGGGCTGGACTGGCCTGGATACTCAACTTCCGGAACAAGACAGTTAAAACTAGAGCAAATTTATATTATTCAGACACGTCTTAGAGCACCAGGCTGTTAGTAGCATTATATAGCCGGCTACAAAACTACGATTCTAAGTTTTCCAAAAATTGCTTGTTGTCTCACATCAAAAACTACCACTACGAAACTAGAAAGAGATACATTACCTCGTCGCTTTGCATCCTGTAAGTTGTTGAAAAAGAAGTTGTAAAACAATGCAGGTTCTGAGGATGGTCCGAACCGCATCATAACAAACACACGCTTTGGCTTGTGGTGCGTTCCAGTTGTAGTCAGAAGTAGAAATTTCCGAGTTCCGAGTAGGAAACTGCAACTGGAACGTCCCCCAAGGTCTGAATTTCCTACTGGGATCTCGGTGAAACCTCGCCACCCCGAGTTGACAATGGAAGATGGATGCCCCCAGTGTTAACAGTTATTTAGCTCCTGTAATAATCCATTTATTTGCACTTCTGACTGGGGTGTGTCGCTCTAGATCAGCTGTATACATAGTATTGTTAGACTTATATTTACAAAAATGCTGCCATAGTGATAATCACATTCTTCATACAACAACGCAGGGCGTGCTAACAACAGCTAACAATAGCCTATTAGATTGGCATGTTTTTTTCAGACTTCAACTGGAACGCCGATAAGTCGTAGATGATGTCACTCCCAGTTCCGAGGTTACTGGAACGCAGCATTGCGACAGTCGCCACACGTGCTCATGGGTAGCAGAGTCTTTATGTCGCTGCAAATACATTCTCCTCATAGCACCTTTAAAGGGTTATTAGATGTTTATTTTTTTCCATGACTCTAGAAATTTAAGGAAACATAAAAAATGCCTTACACTTAACACTTTATATTTATAGGAGATTTCATCAACTACAATTTGTAACCATTCCAAAATGAAAACAATTTAGATGACTTAATTATGACTAAAGCTTCAAGATATTTTAAGCAAAATACTAAAACTAAAGCTAAATTCAAAAGTTCTGTCAAAATCTACTGCCTGGCACCAACAACCATCCATGTCCAAGGTCTCCAATCACTTTTATTCTGATGTTTGAGCCTCAGTAGGTTTTCTAGACCGTGTCCACATGCCTAAATGCATTGAGTTGCTGTCATTTAGTTTCTCTGTTATCTTACCGCCCCTCTGTGTGTCTTTCAGGATCCGTGTGGCGGGTATCAAAGGTCTGCAAGGCGTGGTGAGGAAGACGGTGAACGACGAGCTGCAGGCCATCATCTGGGAGCCCCAGCACATGGACAAGCTGATCCCGTCCATGCTGTTCAACATGCAGGACAGCGACGACCTGGACAGGTACTGCACCCCCCTGAGCAGGGCACACAGACCTGTGAAAGTCCCTGTGTGTGCAGGGTTCAGACCAGGACGGCTGAGACCACAGTCTGTGGGATTTGTCCTCCAGGCCACTCATTGGTCTCCGAGTTTGGAAGTGAATTGACGGCAGATGTTTGATTTTCTGTTGTAGGAGTGGAAGTGACCTTATTAATGAGGCAAAGTTCTCCAAACAAAAAAGTCCTGCTCCATCAGTTATACCCACCATGTTGGTGCTGTTCACCCCGAGGCCGTCACAAAAGTAAATCACTTTCATGATCTATCAACCCCCCCCCCCATCATCAGGACCAGTTTTACCCTCTCAGCTGTTTGAACACATAGTGTCCTGGAACATGCTGTATAAGCGGTTTAATGAGTGGGAATAATCAAACCAGGTCTATGGATCAGTGCTTTGAATTCTTATGCTACGGCCACACTGGACGCAAATTCGCAAAGACGCGTGTTTCAGATTCCATACAAAGTCAATGCAAATACGTGTTTGGATGCAGATTCGCCCCGGGCTGCACGTTGGACGCGTTTTGCGCAGCACGTATGGAGCGTCCGGCGCGTTTGGGCCGTCAAGCGCCTCTACGCTCGAGCTGAAAATATTGAACTTTCGACGCAAATTTGCGTGACGCTGTGCCGCAACATCCAATCGGCGACAACATTCCCCCCCGACGTCATTGATTTGATGACCTGTGATGCTCCGGCCACCTGCTCCTGCTCAAACCCCTCTCAAAGATGGAGGAGAGGTTGATCTGCGCTGTTTGCCATCATCCGGAGCTATACGATTCGACGTGTGTACTCTACAGAGACCGGAACAAAAAGGAGAAGGCTTGGGTGTAAGTCTCTGAGGAGACAGGTTTTGAAGGTAAGTTCTGTAAATATTCATTTCCAGCTGGATTTGCCTGCACGGGTCATCGCTGAGTCCGACTGGCTCCGGCTCTCTACTCCGCCTGCACAGTGACGCACGTCGCCCCTCAGCTTGTCAAAATGGTCCAGCGTCCAGCCTCGGGCGTTACGTGTGGCGGCAGCTGTCGGCCAGTGCTGCACCGGCTGCTGGCCACTGGCTGTTCGGCAGCCGGCGCAGTGTTCAGTCCCAGATCATTCTGCAGCTTTTTCCACCGTACGATTCTCCAATGCTGAGTCTCCGTTGGGACCTGTATTGCTCATATTTCTTCCTTACTTCAGCCTTTTCCTCGAAACTTTTATGTTTCCTTCCCTTCGTTGTGGAGGATAACAGAAGCGGCCTCCCGGTTACGGTGCTGCTCCTCTCCAGCAGCTAGCTTCAGTAGCTAGCTGTGCTGCTAGCTGCTCACCGGTATATGAGGGAAGTAGTGGGGAGGAGGCGGGACCATGGGCGAGACGGTGCAGAGCAGGGGAGACAGGGGATTGGATGGACTCACAGGACAGCGGTTCGGATTGGTCAACTATTATGCTGCTTTGCAGCGGATATACTGAATGGATTTTTTTCATTCTTTTTGGTCTTTATATTGCGTAGATCGGACCATAGGACCATAACGGCCTTATAAATGGTGTTATTAAGATGTACCAAGCTTCCAAATCGTAGACCATAGCTATAAGCCATGTTTATCTCTTAAGTACTGAAAGCTCTTCAAGTTGTTATCTGAATAAAAATCATTGTATTTTACCAAGCCATTATTAGCCCACCTTCTAAAGGACATGTCTGTCCAATTAGGTATAAAATTTGAATCATATGCAGTTCATCTTATCAAATAACTTGTTTTTTTTAGTACACATTTGTTTTAAAATTGTTCGAGCATGCAGTTATGCAGCATTTTATTAACTTTCATGCATCAAATAGAAACTTAAGTTGGAAACACATTAATTATGCTGTTAGTTAAAAGACAGTGATGGTTCCTTAATAAAGACACAGTAATAAAACTGTTATTGAAAGTACAGAAATAATGCCTTAAATGAAAATAGAGTAATCCAGCTGTAAAGATGTTTACAGTGACTTACTGTAAAATTGTGTACTCTGATTTAAATGTCAACCGTTTCGTTCCTGCCGGTGTTTGAATGTCAGTTTGATGTTCGGTGTGAGCTTTCTAAGTTTATACCTTGCTCAGAAAGTGACAGCTCGTCTCCAAGCAACTCGAACTCAACCATCCATCAGACGTTGCCATGACAAAAATGACTTTTACAAGTCTGTAAGTGCAGGGGTTTTATTCCAGACAATACAGAAGAACTTTAAAAACAAGCGTGTGTGTTGAAGAACCTGCTTCACTGTTTGACCCGTCTGCAGCAGATCCAGCCTAAACCCCGCTGCAGGATCTGCTCTAAGTCGCTTTGGATCGAGAATCAAACTTTCGCATCCAGGATCCCCGGACTTAACGCCCTGTCTCCCTCTCACACCGCAGACCTCATTATATCCCCTCAATCCTCAGACCTCAGCCTACGGTTCAGCCGGGGGAAGAATCCTGCAGATGTATCACTCTGATGAGTTTTTCCTCCGTCTCCTTGGAGCCAGAAATCCGCTCTGCTCGCTCCAGTGTGTGAAGATTTATGGCAGAGATCAGCGAGGCAGGACAGGGGGCTTAACGCTCAGCTCACCTTTACGCCTGCTGTTTATTCTTCTCTTTAGTCTCCATTTTATCAACACTGCTCACATTTGTTCTCCTTTGTCTACCCCGCCTTCACTATCGCCTACTCCTCCTCCGTGTGCATGCAAAAAACAACTGCCCAAATCATCACACGTCAATATTGTTCTGCTTTCTGCTGCACAAATCTGTTAAACCAATCATTTCATAACTTACCGAAGTTTATGTAACCTTTAAAAACATCAAAAATGTCATCTTAAATCTCTTCAGCTCTGCTCAGAACTGCCAAATGTTCAATATTTTCAAGATTCTAAGAAGCAAATACACTAAATTATTGCATTCATATTTTCTGTGTGGCATCAGATATGAAATTAAGCATCCTCTTAGCCTAAAATGTAAAACGTAGCAACAAAAAGGGCTGTAAAATCATACATCTTTTCAGCTTATGTCCAACAAACTTCAAAAAATCTTCAGCTTTCCACAGAACTTCCAAATATTCAATAATTTTAAGGATTTTAACCTTTAAATGTCAGTTTGAATGCATACTACCGCTTGTTAATCAAGAAAAACAATACAGAATGTGTGTTTTTTTTAATAAGAAATAGTGAAATGAATAAAAAACAGGGTTGGGGGCTTAGCTGGTGATTACAGACTTGATTAGTGAAAAGAAAACAGATCAGATCAGAAAAACAAGATTTCAACTTTTGCAGTCTCTAGACCAAATTCTGCAACAATGCAACAAAAAAGGCAAAAAAAAAGATAATCATCATATCTCTGTTCAAAACTACCACTTATTTGATCATTTTCAGGTTTTAAACCCTCAAAGTCTTAGTTTGAAGATATATTGGCAATTTTTATCATAATATACAGTTGTGCCCAAAAGTTTACACCCCCCCAGCAGAATTTCTGATTTTTTGGCCTTTTCTCAGAAAATATGAACGATAACACAAAAACCTTTCTGTCACTCATGGTTAGTGGTTGGGTGAAGACATTTATTGAAAAAATGATAACTTTACTCTTTTTAGATCATAATGACAACAGAAACTTCAATATTGACCCTGTTCAAAAGTTTACACCCCCAGTTTTTAATACCTTGTGTTTCCCCCTTTAACATCAATAACAGCTTGAAGTCTTTTGTGGTAGTTGTGGATGAGGGTCTTTATTTTCTCAGATGGTAAAACTGCCCATTCCTCTTGGCAAAAAGTAAATTCTTGGGCTGTCTTGCATGAACTGCACGTTTGAGATCTCCCCAGAGTGGCTCAATGATATTGAGGTCAGGAGACTGAGATGGCCACTTTAAAACCTTCACTTTATTCTGCTGTAGCCAATGGCAGGTTGATTTGGCCTTGTGTTTTGGATCATTGTCATGTTGGAACGTCCAAGAACGTCCCATGCGCAGCTTCTGGGCCGATGAGTGTAAATTTTCCACCAGTATTTTCTGATAACATGCTGCATTCATCCTTCCATCAATTTTGACCAATTTTCCTGTGTCTTTGTAGCTCACACATCCCCAAAACATCAGTGATCCACCTCCGTGTTTCACAGTAGGATTGGTGTACCTTTCATCATGGGCCTTGTTGACTCCTCTCCAAATGTAACATTTATGGTTGTGGCCAAAAAGTTCAATTTTGGTCTCATCACTCCAAATGACTTTGTTCCAGAAGTTTTGAGGCTTGTCTCTGTGCTGTTTGGTGTATTGTAAGTGGGATATTTTGTGGCATTTGCGTAGAAATGGCTTTCTTCTGGCGACTCGACCATGCAGCCCATGTTTCTTCAAGAGTCTCCTTATTGTGGATCTTGAAACATCCACCCCAATTTTTTTCAGAGTCCTGTATTTCAGCTGAAGTTATTTGAGGGCTTTTCTTTGCATCTTGAACAATTGTCCTTGCAGTTGGAGCTGAAATTTTTGTTGGTCTGCCTGACCGTGGTTTGGTTTGAACAGAATCCCTCTCTCTCCACTTCTTAATTAGAGTTTTAACAGTGCTTCTTGGCATCCTCAGTTCCTTAGATATCTTTTTAAATCCTTTTCCTGTTTTAAACAGTTGAAATACCTTTTCTCGCAGATCCTTTGACAATTCTTTTGCTTTACCTATGATGCAGAAACCTGAAATTTCATCGCAGTGAAAGATGCACGTGTCTGTCAGGAGCTCAGAAACTCACTGAGCTTTCATACACACACACAGATTACAAGCTAATAGATCACAGGTGAGGATGGTTACCTTTAGTAGACATTCAAACCCATTTGTGTCAAATTTTGTGCATGTTATCAGGCCAAAACTGCCAGGGGGTGTAAACTTTTGAACGGGGTCATTTTTTAAGTTTCTGTTGTCATTATGATTTAAAAGGAGTAAACTTATCTTTTTTTCAATAAATGTCTTCACCCAACCACTAACCATGAGTGACAGAAAGGTTTTTGTGTTATCATTCATATTTTCTGAGAAAAGGCCAAAAAATCAGAAATTCTGCTGGGGGGTGTAAACTTTTGGGCACAACTGTATATGCATGTTTTTGTTTGTATATATACTTTATAGGGGTGTAACAAAATGGTCAACTCACGAAACAATAGGAAATACCAAACAGGGCTCACGATACGAAATACTCACAATACAAAATAAAGATTGTAGAAAATCTCCAAAAGTAGGAAGTTGTGCAGAAATCTCATTTTCTTTATTTTCTTCCTAATGCAGACATACAAAAAATATTGCTGCATTAGTACAAAATAAATGCTCTTTGAAAAAACAGTTGTAGTTTTTTCCCTTATTTAGACTACAGTGCAAATACAGACATAAAATCTTAATAAAAAGTGCTTTGTTGTTGTAACAATCAGGATAAGTACATTCTTGAATGAAAAGGAAAACAAATAGCAGTCCTCAGAGCTGCAGTTTAGACCTATAAATGTCTGAACTGTGAACTATAATATTTAATATCTTCAAGTATGATCAAATTCTGTCAACTCAACAGGAGATGCAAAAATCAACTATTGTTTTTTATGCAGACTTACACAAACATACAGTTGCTGCCTGTCTGCAGTTCAAAGTAGTTGGTAGTTGTACTCGCTGCTGTATATGATGAACTGTAGCGACATATTTTGCACACGGTTGTTGTTTTGGCTGCAATCTTCTCACCGTTCTCTTGTCTTTTACATGGGAAGCCAAAATAGGTCCACACGACCGATTTATTTGACGGAGTGTCAGCTAATTCCTCCACTTCATCTTCCTCCATATTGAAGCGAGTGTTTTGCTCCGGTAGGCGAGGAGGGTAAACATCACCAGTCGTGCCCCTTCGCGTTTATTTTGTGCTTTTATTTTGTGCGTCTTTGAATTTTATTTTGTAATTTTTTTATTTCACGAAATTTCGTTTCACCCCTAATAATATATATCTTTTTTATTTAACCTTTATTCAACCTGACCAAGAGATCAGCAGCAGCTCAAATTACAATAAATACTATTTAAGAAAAAAATCAGTGTCAAGAGTGGAGCTTAACTAATGATTAGTTTCTTGTGTATGTCAAAAAGCTGCTGCAACACTGTTTCAATGAATTAATATTATTAATATGGCGTCAAAAAATACCTTCAAAGTCTTCAGCATAGCAAAACAGAGTGATATTGTACCACCTATCATCACTTTTTTCCGCTCTCATTTGTGTTGATCTAATAAACCACTTCACCTCAAATGAAAAATGCCAAATAAAACTTTTTTTCAGGATTTTAGAACTTTTAAAATTAAATAAAAACTTAATGTTACCACATGTTTGTCCAAAAGAAAAGAAGGCAAAATTTACTTTTTTAAATGAAGATGGATGGGGTTGAGCTTTGCTGAAGTTTAGAGTCTTGAGTATGTAAAAAAGTAGCAGCAACGTTGATTAATCATTAATAATATGTACTTGATGTGAGATTCCAAATGAACAAATGTAACCCTGGTCTGGGTCTTCAACTGTGAGCACACCCTTAAACTTTGTTGAAAATGTTGAGTGTTGGTCTGTTTTTGCTTCTGGAAACTTGATTTAATAACCTGTGTGTTTGACACATCCAATCTATCACTCACTGAATAAAACACATCTCATTTTTTGGCTCCATAAAGTCAAAAAACAAGCTTAAACTTTGACCGTGAGATGCAGCTCAGGGTGGCTTCATTCCTCCACGTGTTGGAGAAGACCTGTACGTTCTGTACTGTGGAAAACAGCCAAAAAAAAGAGAAGAAGAAGAAAGACACAAGAAGGAAGAAAAACGGTCTCCAAAAATAGAATTTTGTTCACATGGAAACCACCTGAATGAGGCGGGGAGGAGAAAAAGAAGCTGTGGAGAGAGAGGGAGAGAAAGGAGGACTGATTGAGGAAAGGAGACGAGCTGAGATCAGACGGTAAAGACGAAGGAGAGAAGAGAGAGAATGAAGAGAAATCACAGACCAGAGGGACGACACATCCAGAACAGGATTCGTCATATTAACCCTTCTGCTCCCTTTGCTATATTTTTGCATCTTTTAGTTAAAAAAACAGTTTTAATTAAAGTGTAATTGCTGTTGCAACCAAATTTTGTAATTATTACTTTTTTTAAATCAAATTTCCAAATGAGACCTTTAATTTGATAACAGGGCTATAACACACAGGGTTCCCACGGGTCCTTAAAAAGTCTCAAAATGTCTGAAATTAAAATCCAGGTAATTAACATCTTAAATTGTCTTAAATTTACCATAAATTTGCTGTAGATATTAAATTTTCATTAGGCGTGTTTAATGCCGATGGGAAAGCACTGTGGCCCGCTGTAAACATCAAGTAGTTTAAATTTTTTTCATTAACTTACCGTGCAGTAAATATGAGATTGAGCGGTTGCCCGCCGTAAAACTTCTTCTGCGCGATTAACAGGTGTTTTATGGTACGTGTCATACAACGTTGGACTGCGGGATGTGTCGCCATTCGTGGTTGTTGAGGTGAGCGGAAAGATGCTAAGATGGGAAAGTGTAAGTTCAATGTAAAAGCGATGGAAGAGGATTTATTTAAGAGGTGGTTGGCCATGCTGAAAATAACAACGACAACAACGCCATGTGTAAATTCTGCAAAAAGGCTTTGTCTTTAGGGACTATGGGGCTCATAGGAGGCTGGCAGTAGCTAGCGGGGCCAGGCTAATTCCTGTGTTGCTAACATTAGGTCAGACGCCACCTCTCAGTCTGCTATGACAAGCTTCATTTCACCAAGAGCTAGTGTTTGATGAGAGCATGAAAAAAACTACTAAAACTAAACAAATGGAGCTTCATTTGCAGTTGTGGGGCACAGATGAGACAGGAAACCGTGTGCTTTGATGGTGTTTACAATAAAATAGAGTATTTTTTACCACAGAAATTGTCATGACATTTTTTGGTCTTAAATAATATTTTTGAGGTCTTAAAAATGTCTTAAAAGGCATTAAATTTGACTTTTGAAATGGTTCAGGAACCTGAAAAGTCCCACCTTTAACCCTTCGGACATATTCTGCAGCATTGACTCCCATTCAAACACATTTTTTATCCTAATTTAATTATAGCATAAACCTATTATATATATGTTATATGTATCACCCCAAAATAGACGTTTACAAAAAACAGAGTTTCTACAGTTTTTAACAAATTTAAGGCTTTAAAGACCTTTTTAAGACCATTTTGAATTAGTCAGAAAGTAAGGAAAATTGCAGTCAAAGAATTGCTTTCAAACTAACCAAATTTATTGCCACAGAACATCACAAACAATCAGGAGCAAATGTAATTTGAAATAGAAAATGAGTTTGACGGTTATTGTACTTTTTAAAATTTTAATTGGGTTTTATTTCAGTTTAGTTTTTCAGATTGTTTTTTTCTATTTCAATTAAAAAGGGGGCAACATTAGGAGCTGTAAATTTACATACATAATTTAAGGCCTAGATTAACAGAAATGGACAGATTTAAGGGGTTTTTTTAGGCCTAAAATTGAGATTATCAAATTTAAGACCCTGAAAAATAGTGCAAACCTAAAATTGAATGCACCATTCAATATGGAGATGGCTATGAGGCAGCTGACTGAATTTTTTGATGAATGATGGAAACATTTGGAGGCTGTCTGTCATTATGATGGAGTGGAAAAAGAGGGACGATCCAGTGTGCCATCATACTCATGTAGACACTTGCGAAAAGTAAACCCTCTCTGTTTTACACTCCTAATACATCATGGAGGAGGTTATTTAACCTATTCAAAAAAGCCAAAAGGCATGTGGTGAGTGGTGGGGCGGCACCCTAGGGCCCCCTATTGGCCAGCCACCACTGCATGTGAGTACTTTTGATACTCAAACAATCCACAGCTTATCCACGGCAGCAGGCCAAGCTGATCAGCCCAGACTTCCCTGCCACAATTCAAAGTTCCCCAGCTGCATGGTATGTAATCTCTGAAAAAGTAACAGCAATAAATTAACTCTCAGAGAAATTCTCTTTACTTTCAGAGTTTATTTTTATAACACATTGTCAAAACTTGATTCATTTTAGCAATGTAACGATATGAAAATTTTGTATCATGGTTATTGTGACCAAAGTTATCACGGTTATTATTATCACGGTATTGTTGCAGTGTGCTCAAAATGTTCAAAAACTACTCTAACACACAATTTAAATCATTTAACCCCTTTAATATCATAATCATAACAGTTCTGTTGTCTTTTTGTCAATAAATGTGTCAGGAAATGCCCTTTGAGTACATTTTTGTACCCTTCTTTCAAGAGAAATAAAAGTAAACAATTCTAGCAAGTATTTGTCATTATGTATAAATGCTTGAACAGTGTGAAATTACAAGAAAAGAAAAAAACTAATTTGAACTTCAAACAGGTTTCTCTTTTAAACTCTCCTTTATCTCTTTTTACAATCACACATTTTAGTTTGCCTACAGCATTAGTGTCCATGTTACAGCTAGCTATATTAGACCATGTTCGGTCTGTTTTTTTTTTTAACCCCTTCATGACTCTTCTCTGGTCTCCCCTCTCCATGGCAGATCGCCTTGATATTTTCTCCTCTAATATTTCCAAATTATGGTCAATCAAATCCATAAAACACGAACTATGACCGAAAAAGACGATCTACTACGAAATACGGCGAATAAACGGCAAAAGAATGGCAAGAACACACTCCAGAATAATACTAATGCTATTATTTACAAGATTTATACATTAGGTAGACAGAGAATACTGACAAACCACCTATAATTCACTCAGGTATGGCTCGCTGAATCTTCTCTCTCTCCCTCTGTCTCATTTACTTGAGGAGTTACAGCGGTTTAAATCACGCACGTCTTTTTATTTCCCTGCAGCTTCATGTTTAAACAGGGAGACTGTCTTCTATCAGTTTCCCCTCGACATCCTTGTAAAATCCAAAATTCAACGAGACTTCAGAGTCCGTTTTGAGAGAAAAAAATCTCCTCTGTGTCTCTAACTTTCGCTCTTAGACTCTGAGGCCAAACAATGCAAACTGCGCATGCACGCATCCCGTGAAGCTGTTTATTCGAGGAGCAGATGTAGTTTAGGCTTTTCCAGTCAAACAGCAGCATCACCGTGAGTCACTGAGGCAGTGTGGTGATCAAACGCGGTATAACGTTAATTTTAAAAGGACACTGTAATGGTTACCGTGGGAAATTTTACCACGGTTTACCATTTTACCGGTAACCGTTACATCCCTAATTGATGCTTTTGTTACTAGGAGTTTTTTTTTTCTTTGAGAGGGAAAAAAGAGAATTAAATAACTTTTAGACCATATCGCCCAGTCCGACTTTAACCTGTGATATAAACCTTTCAGCAATACATTTCACAATGCTGTTTTCTTTTTTAAAGTCAGATACATGGAATAGAAACGGTATCTGTTACCCCAAATGACCCACAAATATAATACTAGTTTTAATAGTGATCAACTTGCATTGATACTTAAAAAAGTGATTTTTCACGCCAGTCCTCTGTGTGCCATCACCATGAAAACGACCTTGACTGGCAGAATTATTAGCACATGAAACAGGCTTGAGCATTTTAAACATCTGAGCTCAAACTGGTCTGAGCCCAGCAGAGTCCGTATCCGCCCCCCCAAACAAGATAAAACTTCAAACACAGAGCAGCACAGCTTTTCCTTCAGAGGATCTCAAGGTCAGAGCAAACCTGCTGCTCCTTCACTAATTAGGTGCTGAAACAGGACAAAACTGAAACAGCTACAACAGTGATGCAGTCTGCAGGGTCAGTTCTGATGAGAAGATGATCAGTAACCTTCAGAAGAACTGGAATCAAATCATAAAGAACTGAATGGTACCCAAACTTGTCTGTCCCATAGTCCAGTTTCATGCCAATCTTGCTTACATCAAATCTACTGAATTGCTGCCATGATGGTTGATTCTTCAGCGATTGAGGTGGTGTACTCATGAGGAGGCTGGTGGTTGTTCATGAATGTGTTTCGTCACCTACGCTGAACCCTGAACGTGCCTCCATCCATCAGCTGTCATGAAACATTCTTGTTTATCTGTTTTCTCCAGGAGAGACCATTAAGTGCTTTATTAGCTTAAAGTTCAGACTCATATCCTTTAAGTATAAACAGTCAAAATCATCCCACTATCACACTCATCTGATCTCCACCTTTAATGGTTTTTACTCCTTCCTTCTCCTGATCCAAACAGTTCAATCTACACCTCTAATTTGCCTCCATTTAAATGGAAATACAGCTCTCGTATAATCCGTTTATAATTATAGCGCACATTTCCCTGCAGCTGCGGAGCGTCCATCACCTCAGGGATCATCTCTGTGTTAATGGCAACATTTCAGCCTGTCTAATGGTTTTCTCTTCTGAATTAATGAGCAGATCCTTCAGTCAGATCTGAGGCTGACGTGCGTGCTTTAAAGCAGGAGAGGATGTTATGTGCGAGGTGAGAAAAGACGAGCAGAGCTTGGACACTCACCTGGGTTTGTTGACACTAAACGCTGTCAGATTTGTTCACTCGACAGCTATTTGTTTTCCAGATTACTAATAATTGTTTTAAGTCCAACTTCTTTGAATTAAAAATATTTATGAGTTGTGGCACTCAAAGATGGATAGATAAATACTTCATTCATCCAGATGGGAAATTCAGATATCCAAGCAGCACTGGAAGATTGCAGACCTCCGCTGGTGCCTCACCCATATTGTGATTTTCACCATAAATATTAGTCCTACCTTTATTTCATCTGAATATTTAGATTCATTGAACATAAAAACAAACCATTAGCAGCTGGATTCATAATGATATCTATTTTAGTTCAATAGTTATTCATAAAAATCACATTTTACGTCATGGCGGTTTTCTTCTGGATATGACTCCAAAGTTTTTGAAGATACAACAAATCTGATTGAACACTCTAGATTCCACAGTATCTTAGCTATATTTTGACGTTTGTTGCAAGTCTATGCCTTAATTTGTTCCCTTGCTATGTCGAAATATCTAAATTTTTCTTGTTCTGGATCAAAGAATCCAGAAGTTTGCCGGGATCCAGATCAGTCTTTGATATCTTGTAGAACCTGTTGTAAACTTGTCCTGTATTTTATTTCCAAATCCCCCGACTATTTTTGGTGGAGTAATATGCACAAATGCCGAAAATGGTCCTATCTTACAATGTTAAAGGTACAGTGTGTAGTTTTTAGCGGTATCTAAAGGTGAGGTTTGAGATTGCAGCACTCCGGCGGTTCCCCCTCCCTGACAGAGAACCCCTGAGCTACGGTGGCCTTCCAAGGACAAAAAGTGTTTTTAGCTTAGTTATCAGCCTATGTTTTGTCTTACTGCCACAGAAAATGAATAAATCGTGGAGTTTTAGCACGACGTTGTCTCCCTATTGTCTTTCAGTCTTGCTAACACTCACACTGGTCATTTGGAAGAGACAATCATTTCAAATTGCTTGTGGCCGTGAAATAAGCCTCTCATAGCAGATACATTCTCTGCGTCTTCCTCCGACTTCTCCCGAAAGTAAACAAATAAATTCAGCTCCATATAAGAGTACAATTCGACACTTAGTCTTACCTGTCCAGCAACAAACAGGCAACTGCTGCGTCTGTCTGCAAACTTATCCTTCAGGGACTTCCATCTGGGAAAGGCAGCGCGATGTTGACCTTGTTTTTTTTTGTCGTAGCCTTTCCCGATTGCGTTTCGCTTCGTTGTGTTTTCGTTTCTTTGACAAAGATTCACGTTCCACTGATGGCAAATTGTACGTGTGGTCCTCCATGTTTGTTTGTATTAGCACAGCTGCTTGGTAGTCACTCTCTTCTTCTTTGTCTATTTCACAACTGTGCATTTCCGGTAGGCGTCAACAAAAAAACGTGAAAGCGTTTAGTTTGTCTGTTCTGGGTTACGGTAGAAAAGATTGCAACGCAAGATGGAAGCCACCATAAGAGACGACCCGCTCCTATGAAGATGTAAATGTCTTATTCTAAGGTAACGAAAACAAAACATTAGTTATTTAAGTCTGATTAGAAACTAATTTAAACATAATTTTAAGTAATCTATTCCATTTTTTACCTAGTCTGTTATTTTAGATAGCATTTAATAATACACACTGTACCTTTAAAGATTCCTTTAAAAAATTCCTGGATCCAGACGGTGATCCGGATCACTCTCAAATCTAACAATTTGTTCCTTGTCCCAATACAGATATTTCCTGAAAATTTCATTGAAATCTGTCTGTTATTTTAAGAGTTTTGTTGCTAACAGAGAAACAAACAAACCAAAAAAAACAGACGGCGGCAGTTACATAACCTACTTGGCATAGGTAATTAACTGACATTTTCATCAACAAATAAAAACTAGATTAAATGTCTGACAGAGACTTAATCCAATCAGACCTAATTTGGTCATGAAGAAAGTACAGACAAGTTAGGACTATATCCGATCGAACTGAGATGTTCTGCCAGGTAGTCTAAATAAAGGTGACTGCATTTCCCACAAAATTAACATTTGTTTCTGTTCATTTAGACATTCAGACTATATGATCATTAAATAAAGGGTTATTAGATGTTTGATTTTATCCAAGAGTAAAACATGACTTCAGAAATTCAAGGAAACAAACAAAAACGCCTTACCCTTTACACTTCAGATTTTAGTTGACTAAATTTACAGCAGATTTCATCGACTAAAATGTTGTGATATATCATCAACTAAAACTAGAAAAGCACTCGGAGAGCGCAGACCTCCACATTTATGGTGATTTTCACCATACATATTAGTCCTACCTTTATTTCATCTAAATATTTAGATTCCTTGACCATAAAAAGATAAAAATATGCACAAATACTGAAAAGGGTCCTATCTCGCAATGTTAAGGAATCTGTTAAAAACCTCCCGGATCCAGATGGTGATCCGGATCAGTCCCAAAATCTAATCATGTGTTCCTTGTCCCAATCTGGACATTTCCTGAAAATTTCATTGATATCCGTCCATAACTTCTTGAGTTATGCTGCTAACAGAGAAACAAACAAACAGACGCCGGCAATAACATAACCTCCTTGGCAGAGGTAATTAGATGACTAAATTATGACTAAAACTTATAAGATAACTTAAAAGATATTTAAGGCAAAAGAGTGAAACTAAATTAAAAAGTGCTGTCAGCGTTAACACAGCTCCACTGTTGCGGACTTTCCTCAGCCTCATGAATTGCTGCCAAAGTAAGAAAGAAAAAAATCTGTAGCTTTTGTATTTGAAGTGAAAATGTCAGCATGAAGACTACCCTCGGTCCTCACACACAGCACTGATGAGGGTTCAGAAGTCTCTTGTCTGATCCCAAACACCACCCTTAAAGATGTCACTCAACATCACCTGCAGCAGAAAAACATCACGTCCCGATCATTTGAGTGCAGACTCTGAACCATGCAGACATCACCGCGGCTCCCTGTCAGCTGTAATTATGAGGCATGCATCACATCGTCCTGTCACACAGGCTCAAACATCTGCAGTCACACGTGAAGCTACACGCAATCACAGAAAGAAACCTCATGCTGAAGACATACGACTCCCTCCACAATCAGGAAGATCGGCCAACGAACAGGACAGAAATCAGAGTTCAGAAGCAGGCGAAGAATCCTTTGATTTGGTTTTAGTGACATCAAAAGAATGTAATGCATGCATCGCATTAGGTGGACAACACATTTATAGCTGTCCAGATCATTGCTAAACAAAAGTCTTTGTATTAAAAAGGCAGAACCAAGAATCTGATGTAACCAGATGCAGGGATTTGTTGGTTTATTTGACTCAGTTAAATCTTTCTCAGGATGTGATAAACAGGTAAAATAAAGAGGGTAGATTAAATTCAGTATTTTGGGCCGAAAGAAAATAAAACTTAGGCAAAAACTAGTAATTTGGGGGAAATATACAGGTTTCTGAGGTTAATTCACTTTTTTTTTTTTTTTTTTTTGGGGGGGGGGGGGGGGGATTAAAAACTGACAAAGTAAACAACAGACTTCAGGCCATTTTTCAAAACAAAATCTTTATTTTGTGAGGCTTGCCCCGTTGAGAACTCCTTTTCAAGGGACCCCTGACCATGAATGAGGGCTTCACAGTTTCAGGAAACAAACTCTTTAGATACACAGGGAACATAATTGAGAGAAAATCTTTCACCAAGGCCTTTCTGAGACTAAAAAGATCAGAATTCTGTTTTATGAGTCAGAGTTATGATCTTTAATTCAGAATTACGAGCTCAAAGTCAATCAGTCAATCTTGATTGCAAAGAAAAAACCCTCTGTTAAGCAGCAGGGAATCTTGAATGTGGATCCCAGTCTCATGATGAACAGCAAATCCACACGATGCTGTGTTGAGTGTGTGGGTGACGGAAGGGAGGTAAGAGGAGACAAGTGGACTAAAGTAAGAACTAAAGTTAGTGACAGATCCATGGACCCATCATTGACCTGTTGCCACCATATTTGTCTCTATCGAATATAAATTTGTCAGAGGTTAGCCTCTGAGATGCAGCATCTCATTTTCAGGAGGGTCCTCATGACTATACGATTGTTGTGGTAGTTTTTATAGAATTATAATCAATAATCATCATGAAAACAATGATGATCTAATAATATTTGCATTCGCGTTGAATAAGGTTGAATAATGCAACAGCATCAAAAGGAGAATTTAGAAGTGATAAACTCATGGACACCGAGACCATAAATCCGTCCCCACCACATTTGTCTCTTTTGAGTACAAAGTCAATAAAGGTCGACAGCTTGAGACGTTGCATCTCATTTTCAAGAGGGACCTCGTGCCTATGTGGTGCTAGAGATGGTTACTATGAATGTTTAATCAACCATGAATAAAGAGACCATGCTTATGTCTGTATTAAGAACTATAATGACTATTAGCTGGAATGGAGGGAGTGTTAGAGACAGAGGGATAGAGCAAGTGTGCCACATCCCCCCGGCAGTCTAATGCTGCGTTCACACCGCAAGCGACCCAGCTACCAAAATCGCGTCGCCCACTGACGTAGCGTTGTGCGTCAATAAATACCTCATTTTGGTCACTGTTACCATCGGCCGTCGCTCGGTGACGTCATGTCCGCTTGAGTTTCACCGCGATCATATCTTATATCATATAATAGGATGTATAAGCGGACATTATTCCAGCTGTATCCTTTTCACTCACTTATAAAACACAAAACACTGCAGCTGATGCCCTGCAGCAGCATTATCTGAGAGTTTACTGCTGTCCATCTAGGCGGAACTAATGTCCTCACTGACATTAGTTCCGCCTAGATGGAACTCATCCGCCGTGTAGTCCGGATGAATAACTGTCTGTCTCTGGTACCGTCACACGTACACACACTGCTGATTGGCTGATGCTGCACAGCCACACACGACATTGCCTGAATAGATCAACTTTTTTTAACTTTGACATTGCGCAATGAGTGAAGTGATCGTCTTGTACACGGCTGTCGCATCGCTGGAGGGTTAGCCCCGCTCCATCGCGGCTGTACATTGACTTTGAATGGAGAGTGATCGCCAAGGTAGTACAAGTAGCGTCCGGTGTGAATGCAACATTAGGGTGTTTTCACACCAACCACTTTTAGTGCACACCAAAGAAGTTTTGGCCCAGGGTTTGGTACGTTAATATCAATGTGAATGCAACCACCACACTTTGGTGCGCACAAAATCAGCCGGTTCAAGACCTCCATGAAGGGGTGGTCTCAATCCGCTCCATCTCCCGACTTAATGTTTGGTGCGGTTTCACTGGTGTGAAACAAAGTGGTCCGGACCGATCTACTTTTGATGCATTACTTCCTGTTAATCCAGCGGTTGAATCTTTTGCTTACTCAATTTGTCGATTTGTTTATTCTGGTTGAGGATCACGATGATTTACGAGGGTCCAGAAGGTCGCTGATGCCGTCTCAAACACGATAAAAAAACATAGTTGAAGGAAAATGTAGAAGAGAGCCAAACGCAAACATTGGTTGTTTGGTGTAGGAAATGGTTAACATGGTAGCCTCTTCTTGGTTCTCCTCCGAGGCAGGTTTGGCAACCAATTATATCGCCCCCTGCTGCTTCAAACTGAGTAAATACACAAGTGGGTCCAGGCATGGTTCAGTGTTGCAAGTGTGAATGCAAGCCAGCGGGGGAGGGGCGAATCGCGCCACAGTACGGTTTGAAACAAGTGGGCCTAATGTGAAAACACCCTAAGCCTATTGCATCTTTACCTTTACTGGCCCGATCCCGTCTGCGGGATCAAGATATCACTAATTTTTAAATAAGTGGCATTTACAAACCATTTGTCCTGTCCAGAGCAGAAAACACTGGTGTAATCATCAGATTTTTCAAGTGTCTGAGGGTACCTGCATGTATCACAAGTAACGTTGGCAAAACTGGAGAATACGGGTAAATTTCCTGAGATTTCATCATCCCTTTAAATTTCATGTCTTCTTTGAAAATTTGCAGAACATTAACTGTTTGCTTTAGCTAAAATCTGTAAAAAACAAAAAAAATCTGCGCTTCTTACTGCGTCTAACAAGACCTGAATGATTTACATACTTCCTGAATTTGCGTTCAAAAAATCTTGGAGTCTTCATCCCACAGCAGTGTCTTGCAGGCTGAAATTCCTGCTCAAACCGTTCAGCACCAATAAAAAAAATTTCCCAGCAAACTGTTGTTTTTACAAAGGAAAGGGTACTTTACAGATTGCCTCTGCAGTACAGACTGTAAATTAATAGTATTTATATAATTAATTTTAATAATATGATAAATACTTGGAAAAATTATGTTTGTTTTAATTTTTTCTAATGATTATTAGCTTTTAAATTGTGTTTCACTGCATGCAGACATAATTGCGTTACATCAGCTTATAGCCATGATTGTTCTGAATCTATAGACATGCTGGACTTCATATTGCAGAGAAAAATGAAACCATAGTGAGTAAAAATATGAGAGAAGCAAAAAACAACCAGAAACTGCTTGAGATTCAGAGGATTAGCTATGTGTCTAAAATATGGATGTTGTTATGAATCCTAATTTGTATTTAGAACTTTGAAAAAGATGCCAAAATCCTGGAGATGAATTCACAGTTATGAGATTATAAACAGATTTATAAGAAAACATCAGAATTCTGTGATTGAAGTTAGAGTAATGACAAAAAAAGGCAGAATTGTGTTCCGATGAACCAAACATGGAGATTAAAATAGCTCAGTTGTTTTTAAATGTTGCAGAAGCGTTGTAGATTGTTCTTTTTTCCTCTGGATTTTTAGTCTGGTCATGTAGCCGAGTCCTTTTGTTTGTCTGTAGTGAGACTCACCATAAAGTCTAAAAGCCAGTCCGACGTCACCCTCTGAGGGATCTGCAGGAGAACCTTTCGACCACGTTTGGTGTTTTTTTTCTCCGATGATTCAATCTTCTGTGGAGAATATGGTTCCCAAACACGGCTGTGGTCGCTCTCCCAGCGACGGTCTGTTGTGGGCTTTCTAATCGAGCCTCGGCGGACCTGACGAGGAGCTGTGGTCAAGGGCGTTTGATTCTGTTAATTGCTTCTCAGGGAGGGCAGACGTGGGCAGCGTGCAGAATACAAGGCGGAGGCTCGGAGGATGGAGAAGCACTCTGCCTGTTTCACAATTAAAAGGCTGATAGTGTTGCTCACACATAAAGGATTGTGTTTAAAGGCAGCCACCTTGAAAGTGACTGTTTCCACATGTCTCAGCTTCTTCACACATGGACACACCTCAGCAGTGTACAGCATGAAATACCCAGTACTGCCAGGTAGTGTTGTGTTACTCCAGACCGGTCTTGGTCTCGAGACCACATTTTGAAGGTTTCGATCTTGTCTCGGACTCGAGAGCATTTTTACTCAGTCTTGTCTCGGTCTCGGATGGGCTGGATTTTCTTTTCAAGGCCAACCAAGACCAGCACTGATCTGATGTTCAACATTGTCAGGGTTTTTAAATTAGATTTTGATGGTCTTGGTCTTGTCTCAGTCTCGGCTAGTCTCGGTTTCAACTCCCACTACCAGGTAATCAGGATTTCACAATCCCAACGATCCATTCAGATTTAGCTCAGCCTCACATTTAGTCTAATTCCTGCTTTATAAAGCAAACTTTGGGTGCATCACAAAACACCCAAAGTAAAAGACAAAATAAAGGCTTAAGATACAAACCCTAATTCCACTTTGATGTTAGAACATCGTATGAAACTTAAATAAAACAGAAAACAATGGTGCAAATTACTTTTTAAACAGATATTCACAAAAAATACACTACAGGGACAAGATATTTAATGTTCGCAAGCTGATGTATTATTTTTTTTTTTTGGCAAATATTCACTCATTTTAAATTTTCGGAGAACAAAATGGAGACCGGCGTGGACTGCAGCGGGTCAGTCTAGTCCCTGTTCAGTGGAGACAGGCGTGGACTGCAGCGGGTTGGTCTAGTCCCTGTTCAGTGGAGACAGGCATGGACTGCAGTGGGTCAGTCTAGTCCCTGTTCAGTGGAGACAGGCGTGGACTGCAGCGGGTTGGTCTAGTCCCTGTTCAGTGGAGACAGGCATGGACTGCAGTGGGTCAGTCTAGTACCTGTTCAGAGGAGACAGGCATGGACTGCAGCAGGTCAGTCTAGTACCTGTTCAGAGGAGACAGGCGTGGACTGCAGCAGGTCAGTCTAGTCCCTGTTCAGTGGAGACAGGCGTGGACTGCAGCGGGTTGGTCTAGTCCCTGTTCAGTGGAGACAGGCATGGACTGCAGTGGGTCAGTCTAGTCCCTGTTCAGTGGAGACAGGCGTGGACTGCAGCGGGTTGGTCTAGTCCCTGTTCAGTGGAGACAGGCATGGACTGCAGTGGGTCAGTCTAGTACCTGTTCAGAGGAGACAGGCATGGACTGCAGCAGGTCAGTCTAGTACCTGTTCAGAGGAGACAGGCGTGGACTGCAGCAGGTCAGTCTAGTCCCTGTTCAGTGGAGACAGGCGTGGACTGCAGCGGGTTGGTCTAGTCCCTGTTCAGTGGAGACAGGTGTGGACTGCAGCAGGTCAGTCTAGTTCCTGTTCAGAGGAGACAGGCGTGGACTGCAGCAGGTCAGTCTAGTCCCTGTTCAGTGGAGACAGGCGTGGACTGCAGCAGGTCAGTCTAGTTCCTGTTCAGAGGAGACAGGCGTGGACTGCAGCAGGTCAGTCTAGTCCCTGTTCAGTGGAGACAGGCGTGGACTGCAGCAGGTCAGTCTAGTTCCTGTTCAGAGGAGACAGGCGTGGACTGCAGCAGGTCAGTCTAGTCCCTGTTCAGAGGAGACAGGCGTGGACTGCAGCAGGTCAGTCTAGTCCCTGTTCAGAGGAGACAGGCGTGGACTGCAGCAGGTCAGTCTAGTCCCTGTTCAGAGGAGACAGGCGTGGACTGCAGCAGGTCAGTCTAGTCCCTGTTCAGTGGAGACAGGCGTGGACTGCAGCAGGTCAGTCTAGTCCCTGTTCAGTGGAGACAGGCGTGGACTGCAGCAGGTCAGTGTAGTCCCTGTTGTAAATCGAGCTGAATGTGTCTACTTCTGAAGATTAAATAATCAGGACGTCCCTGATGGCAACATGTTGCTCCTAAAACTGCACTTGCCTTTTAGCATTAATGGAGCCTTCACAGATGTGCAGGTTACCTATGCCATGGGCACTAACACCCCCCCATACCATCACAGATGGTGTCTTGTGACCTTTGCTCTGATAACAGTCTGGATGGTCCTTTTCCTCTTTAGCCTGGAGGACACCTCGTCCATGATGTCCAAAAACAGTCTGAAATATGGACTCAGACCACTGCAGACTTTTCCACTTTGCCTCAGTCCATCTCAGATGAGCTCGGCCCAGAGAAGCCGGTGGCGTTTCTGGTGTTGTTGATGTTTGTCTTTGTGTTTGCACAGTGGAGTTTGACCTTGTAGATGTAGAGATGAACTGTGTTAACTGAGCCCACGTGCTGATGTCCTTTACAGGATGATGCTGCTTTATAATACAGGGCTACCTGAGGGAATCGGAGGTCACAGGCATTCAGTGCTGTTTTCTGGCCTACTTGTTGCTTGTGATAGACTGAGTCTTTCAGTGACACTCACCTGTTTCCGGTTTACCTGCTCACCTGAAGAATGTTCCAGACTTTTCTTTCCCTCCAGTCATCAAAAAGAAAAACTCCACTTTGACTGAGTTGGCTCTGGTTACTTTATTAAACACAACAGCCCACTGTCTATTCCAGGAGAAGGTTCTTGTGTCTCCTGTTCCTAATTCTAACGAGCAATAAGCATTTAATTTCCCCTGAACCGCCTGTGTGGGCCGACAGTAATTGCATTGTTTCCCTCCTGAGAGCCGGCTGCCTACGGTCCATCTGTGAGCTCGCTTATTGCTGCAGAGGTGATTTACTATTACATTATTTTATCAATATTACGCTTAACGGGAGGTCCGCTTGGTCTCCTGCCAGGGCTGTGGATTCTTGGCAGGCTGTGCAGGGATGACGGAGTCAGGCGGAGAAGTTTGATGTAGTGCGAGGAGCTGCAGGTCAGCGAGGTGGAAGATGAATCAGAAATAACAGACACTGTGTTTGGAGAAAGATAATAAAACTGATTTTATGTTCAGCTGTTTACAGTCGGCCCATGCTGATGTGTCCTCCTGAAGACACAGATACACAGATACAGAAGATCATTCGTGCCAGCCACCATCACCCTCAGGAACAAGACTTGTTAACAGTTATTTTTATTGTAATTATTAAAAAATCTACTACAATATTGAAATTTCCCTTCAGGGATTAATAAAGTATTTTCATTTCATTTACTTATTTATTAATTTATTTGTTGTTTTAAATTTTTTTTGTTCATTTATTCATTAATTTATTTGGTTTGTTCTTTTCATTGTTATTTAAGTTTGTTTTGCACGTACTCTCCTCCATTTTTTTCTGTTTTTTGAAGCACTTTGTGCTAATCATGCTGTATTAAAAATGCTATACAAACAGATTGATTGATGTGTTATAATTATAGTTTTTTTGTGGAACAGCTGTAAAAATGAATAAAAGCCACGTTTTCCACATTTCACATTAGAAAAAATAATTTTAAATTACAATGAATAACAGTTTTAAAGAGCAGACATGGCAACAATACAAATGGTAAGATTGAAACTACAATTTGTCTTATTTAAAGGTTAATATAAATGCTCTGGTTTTGATGTTTTTCTTTTTTGACTGCATTTATTTAACATTACGTTCTGTTTTGTTTTTGCAAACATTGATGTAAGTGGTTGCAGGTTGCCTTTAATCTCTCAGTGTGTAAAATTCAGCCACCAGGGGGCTCTCTAGTAAGCAAAACAGGGCAGTGAATCAAGAGGAAGTAACCCACTCATTTTATAAAAGTATAAATTGGGGGAAAATTAAAAAAAAAAAAAAAGATATCCTGGTTTGTGTTCGTAGTCCATACTATGAACTCACCAAGAATCAGGAAGTCCATTCTCAGTGGGCCCCCCCATTTTGAAGTTTATCTGTGAAAAGAAGAGAGACACTGAAGGTGGACGAAGGAGACGGTCCATGTCCTCCGTTAATTAAGAACTTCTGCTTCTGAATAACTTGGGAAATATCTGATGGGGAATTCTGTTTTCTCGCTCTTTCTTTGATCAGTGCAAGCTCAAGTCTCTTGTTGTTTGTGAACGTACTTTTAAAAAATATTCCTTTTTCCCTTTGCGACAGGGCGGGGCACCCAGGCACACCTTCAGTTGTCGGTCAGGATGGCGAGGAGAACCCGGCGGCGCTGGCAGAGAGCTGCTTCAGGGAGCTGCTGGGACGAGCGGCCTACGGCAACATGAACAACGCCGTTCGACCCGTGCTGGTGTGAGTACCTCAGTATTGGAAAGTCATAAAAAATGTCTGCATCTTTTTACCTGCACAAAATGGAGGTTTTCTGTCTCCTCTTTGTTTCGTTCTCTACTGTGGTGTTCCCCAAGGTTCAGGTCTTGGTACCTTTCCTTTTTCCTTTCCAATTGCGCCACCTGTGTCGGTGGCGCGGATGGATAGTGTGCTTGGTCAGTGATCGGGAGGTTGCAGGTTCAAGCCCAGCTCCTGGCGGCACATGGCGATGTGTCCTTGGGCAAGACACTTAACCCCGAGTTGCTCCCACTGCTGCGTCAGTGGCGTGTAAATGGGCCTGAAAGGGTGTGAATGTGTTAGAGATACTGATGGATAACTAACATAGAGACTCTGAACCATCAGTGAGTAAATGTGAGCGCAGATGGGTGTGAATGGGTTGGTGTGACTTACGGTGTAAAGCAGCTTTGAGTAGTCCAAGACAAGAAAAGCGCTATATAAGCTCAAGTCCATTTCCTCTTTTTATGACACTGCTGGGCTTTAAACAGATACACGGATAACAATAACCATTTAATAAAATCAATAACCGTTTACACGTCATTTTTTTCCTCCTCCTCATTCATTTTTCACTAATTTATATATTATTTTTAATGGTGACAATGTTGCCTGAAAGGTTTAGATAATAATATTAACCAACTATACACTTAAATGTTACCTCTAGTGCAGTTATCCTCATATATTATAGAAGAATGGGGCGCAATGTCACACTAATATAAAAGATCTGCAGCTACAGCCAGTGTCGCATCACTTCAGGTTGCCTCGGAAACGGGGAGGCGGCCATCATCAAACGGAGCACTGTGTGGCAGTTTTTCAAACAAACTACCAGTGAAAATACTGTTTAGTGTAGGCTATGTCAGGCAAAACTGGCATATAACAGCAGCACAGGCTGCATGCGAAACCACCTGCGATGGAAACACCCGAAAAAGTCTGAGGGAGAGACTGCTGCTGCAGCTATTGAGTTTGAGTGGACTCTTAATCTTTCCCATACGCAAATGTCGTGCAGCTAAAAACAGAAACTGTTAATGGCTTGTTATTTTTGCCTGTATTATTACGTGTTGTTGTACGTTATATTGTTTATTGTTGCTCTGTTGGCTTTTCCCGACCTGATCACAAATCCTCGCGTCTAAAGAGGAGGAAGAAAACACATTTTTTCCGACAGTTTAGTGAGTAATTATGAGAGTCCCCCTCTACTTTTGTTTTTACTTTGTGCATATAAAATTGAAGGTTTTTCCTCTCACAGCTTAAGCCCTAGTCACACATTCCCGTTTCTCATGGCGATTGTGCACGATTGTCATAATCCTGATAAAGCGTGCTTTGGTCGCGGTGCATGTGCTACTTGGTCTGGATCAGCCTTGTATAGTCGTGGATGAACGGCGGGGAACGTGGAAGGGCCCCGACAGTTTTGAACTGTTCAAAACTGTCGTGGAGAATCGCCGCTCTCAGTGTAGTGGGGTGGAAGCCTAATGCAGACCTAATGCGAGCGGTATTAGCGTGGCATGTACAGAGCTCAGTCGGGCTGAACGTGGCCCAATCGTGGCTCAATCCTGAAAGCTTTATGAGGACGACTGGCAAGGATGTATCCGTATGAGCCCCGACTGTGTCCCGTTAAAGACGGCGCAAGCGATGGGACTCAGTCGGGGCTTATGTGACGCGAACTGAGCTCGAGCGGGGCTGACGTCCTGTCAACGGGATGGAATCTTCCTCATATCGCTGTATTAACCTAACTGGAGCGGGACAAACGCAGCCTGAAGCGCTGTAGAAGCGCCACTGACGGTGTATTTACGGAGTGTCTCCAGGGGTGAGACAGTCATTTAATCCCGTATCATAGCGATCACACCAGCCTCCTCAATCGTGTACAGTCGTGCACAGTCGCTATGAGAAACGGGAATGTGTGACTTAGGCATTACTTAGGCTTCTTTTTGAGTTGCTTTCTCTGCCAATTCCAGATTACTTTTTCTATGAGACATATTAAATTGGCTCCTGTTGTGAAAGAGGGATTCAGTTTGCACTTTAAGTTTTATAAAATATTGTACAATAGTGAGCAAAAGTGAAAACAATAAATTAAAAAGAAGGTTAAACCTTTTTCCAGTTTTCACTTGTACATTTTCTTGTCTGTCATAATTATAAATTGTTTTATTTTCAGCTTGTTTTACTTTCTGTTATAAGTAGGCCTAAGCCTTAAAATGGTGAGATGGATTACCTACTTAAAGTTCTGCTCGCTGAATAAAGTTTTTGTCTGATAACTACTGTAACGTCTTTGATTTAATGGAATAAGGAGGTATTCTAAAGGAGACAGAACCCTCTAGTGGTTATGTAGCGCAACTGCGTTTGAAAAAGATCATTAATCTCTGGCGTGTAACCGTGTACACGTCGGTTAGTAGCCTCGCGTACGCGGTTAGTAAAAGTTCTACACATTCACATTGCTAATATTTATATTGGCTGATATTGATTTTTTTGCAAATATGTTCAGCCAATATGTGGACCAAACATTTTGGCAGTACTATCAGCAAAATACGCAAATGCACCAAAAAGCCTCACCATATTATCACTGCATGGGTACATATAATAATCAAGAGCTTTATTGTTGTTAGTGTTTTTTCTTGTTTTGCATCTGCTTCTCACACAAATACACTCACCTTGAAAGAAACAAGTCAATTTTCATAAAGTTAAGATTCTGTGCTTTGGAAGAAAAACATCAATAATGCTAACCCCTGCAAATGTGCTTTGTTTTGTTGACCTACTTACAAGCACCTCCGCGGTAGTTTGAGCATGCATCGTATGGTTTAGTTTTGTATGTATTTCTTATAAATATTAGATAAAGTGCTAATCTCAGTCTTAAAATAGATAACGTAACATAACCAGGGTTCCTATGCGTCCTGGAAATCTAGAAAGACTTATCAATTTTCCAGTCATGAAAAACATGAAAAGTTCGGAAAAAAGTGAAATATCCTGGAAAATCTTGTATTTTCCAGAAATTATTTACCTTCCTTCCACTTTGTTAGTGAACAAAAATCAAACATAGGAAATGAAGTAAAAATCTACTCAGTAACTAATGCACACTTAGCCATAAAAAATGAGTAAATAAAATAATCCAAGTTAAGGAATAAAATAGAAAAACTTGAAACAATGGTGACATAAGGAAATAATGAAAATGGCAAACTAAAATTTAGGCTATTTAACCTGTTCAGCCCCAAAGTACCTGATTTTGTGAATGCTTTCATGCTCTCCAACAAAAACGTGAAAAAAGTGAACTATTCATGTAGAAATATAGTCATGCTGCACATCAAAGTAAACAGGAAATTTTCAGCTACACAACCATATAAGCCATTTTTTACACGCACCAAACACAACGTCAACACCAAGTTAATGAATAATCAGATATCAAATATATTTCCCTTCGATTCAAAATTGGTTTGCTTTTGTATGGATTTCTTTGAATGGTAAAATGAAGAGAGTTTTGCTTGATTTTTTCCAAAATGAAATAACATATATATATGTATATATACATATATATATATATATATATATATATATATATATATATATATACATATATGAAGATAAAAACTGTTGTAATTGGGTCTAATGAACACCAAACGTGACATAAAAGTGAAATCTAAAGTTTGGTATATCAGAAATGTCAAATTGGACTAATGGAGCCAAACTGTGCCAAGATTGGGCCTGACCACTCTGTAGTAAAACCTCTCTAACTTTGCTCTGCATCACTTTATCAGACTCAAACTTGGCAGAAGTAATGTTCACATATTTTCACATTCATTCATACAGTTCTAAAGCTGCAGCTGCGTCATTCCAAAGAGATATTCACAAATAAAAACCTTTTTTTTTAGGCGAGGATGAAATTTTCAAATTATTCTGACTTCTATCTTCATTTACTCTGTCCCAGTAACACATATGCTGATAATTCCACATCTGGACAAATCTTTTAAGTGTTACTTTTATGATATAACCAGGATAATTCAAATAGACCTTGTGGTTGCAGAGATACACTCTTTTATTTATCAGTATGTCATCTTAGAGCAGAAGACTTAAAAAGGGGCTGAACAGGTTAAACAGTAAATCAACAAAATATGTTAATGAAGATTTACATATTTATAAAGACCATACATTTATAATAGTAAGACACTACATCAAAAGCCAGACTGAAAAGATAGCTAGCATACAATGTTCATGCCTGAGAGTTAGACATAAGTACATTTTAGTGGCATTATAATACATTGGAGCTGACTAGAGATATTGGACATCAGTCTTTAATCTTGCTTTTTGTACGGCTAGATTAACCCACACTAATATTAGCGATCTGGATAAATGTACAAAATGTAAGGCCACAGAACCATTTAGAGTTGCTTAAGAATTTACCCGATGACTGTAGGCGAAGGCAGGCCAACACTACCCATTCACTCCCCATGTGTGAGCTAAGCTAATTAAAGTGAGTGAGCTCTGCCTGTCTCTTCCTTGTTGCTGCACGCACTGTCAAAAGAATGGTGTCAATCTGCTTGTCATGGACTCAGGAGTGAGGCAAGACATGAAAAGAAAAAAAAAGTCGGCGTATCCCTTTAATAGCAGCAATAATTCAATATCTACATCCCTGCAGTTTTATGCCAAGGACAGTACGTCTCAGTGGAGGAAGGTACATAAATGAATTGTTCTGCCTTGTTGTATTGTATGAAGTGTGTTTTGTAATTATCTTGTCTTTGTGTCTGTTCTACTCGACATTCCTCTTCAGTAAAAGTGGAGTTGAAGCAGTTAAATATGAAAAAAGACTGCAGACGTGGTCCCTGCTGACAGCAACCTTGATGTTGAAATATATTGTTTTAAATCAACGGCGTGTGCCCGGAGCGAGGCAGCAGAAGATCTGTAATCTGCTTTATTACATGTTTGAGTCATGATACACACTGCAGGAGAGAGGACAATGCAGCAAACACACCCACAGACGGACACACAGCTCCCTCCACCTGTATTCATTTCTCAAGCACACACACAATCTCTCTCCCAGAACACGGAGGAAATTAAATGAGCTCTCTTATCTCACAGGCGGCGGCCGTGTGAGCGCTGCACGCCTTCGCCACCCGGTGACCGTCCATCCCTCCTGGGATTTGAATATTCTCACTCCCCCTCCCCCCCCACAACACCCTGCTTCGCCACTCAGCATGGCTCGCATAAATTGGACAATTACCAAGTGAATAGCCAAAGCCCCCCGCTGAGCTTTTCCCTGTCGTGGTGTTTCTGCTCCGCTGAGCCGGCTTCACTTTTAGCCCCCAGCAGCTTCAGGAGGAACAGCTCAGGTGGAAATTTTGATTTGTGGGGTTTTTTGGGGTCTTGTGTTTCTAGCCCTGCTGGTAGAGTGGCTACAGGGGGGGGCACTGATGTGGATTAGGGTGCAGGTCCAACTGAAAGATCTGCACAGGTATCATGAAGCACTCACACAGATCCAAGCAGGTGTACGAGTCCTAAATGAGTCCATGATGGAGTCACAGCTGTTCTGGAGCTCAGTCCTGCTTTATGACAAAAAATAAATAAATCTTAAATTATTAGAGCCCAACTGATTGAATCGGCCAGTTGTAGCTCTTTTCAACGTATTCAACATGGGCCAGAGATTTGCTGATTTCCACCCTTTGCAGCTATAACAGCTTCAACTCTTCTGTGAAGGCTGTCCACAAGGTTTAGGAGTGTTTATGGGAATTTTTGACCATTCTTCCAGAAGAGCATTTGTGAGGTTGCACACTGATGTTGGACAAGAAGGCCTGGTTCTCAGTCTCCACTCTGAGGGCTGAGGTCAGGACACTGTGCAGGCCTGTCAAGTTCATCCATGCCAGACTCTGTCATCCATGTCTTTATGGACCTGCTTTGTACTCTGGTGCACAGTCATGTTGGAAGAGGAAGGGGCCAGCTCCAAACTGTTCCCACAAAGTTGGAGCATGGAATTGTCCAAAATGTCTTGGTGTGCTGAAGCATTCAGAGTTCCTTTGACTGGAACTAAGGGGCCAAGCCCAGCTCCTGAAAAACACCCCCACACCATAATCCCCCCTCCACCAAACTTTACACTTGGCACAATGCAGTCCCACAAGTATCGTTCTCCTGGCAACCTCCAAACCCAGACTGGTCCATCAGATTGTCAGATGGAGAAGTGTGATTGGTCACTCCAGAGAACGCGTCTCCACTGCTCTAGAGTCCAGTGGCGGCGTGCTTTACACCACTGCATCGACGCTTAACATTGCACTTGGTGATGTGAGGCTTGGATGCAGCTGCTCGACCATGGAAACCCATCCATGAAGCTCTCTGCACTGTTCTTGAGCTAATCTGAAGGCCACATGAAGTTTGGAGGTCTGTAGAGATTGACTCTGCAGAAAGTTGGCGACCTCAGTTTACGTGGCCTACCACTTGATGGCTGAGTTGCTGTCGTTGCCAAACACTTCCACGTTCTTATAATATATATATATATTATATATATATATTATAATCCAGCTGACAGTTGACTGTGGAATATTTAGGAGTGAGGAAATTTCACCACTGGATTTGTTGCTCAGGTGGCATCCTATCACAGTTCCACGCCGGAATTCACTGAGCTCCTGAGAGCGACCCATTCTTTCACTAATGTTTGTAAAAGCAGTCTGCATGCCTAGGTTCTTGATTTTGTACACCTGATTTTGATTATTTGGATTGGTGAGCGAATACTTTTGGCAAAATAGTATAGGTGTGGGTGTTAAAGTATATGTGGATATGAATAGGTAATCAGATAGGTAGAGAGGTATTTATATGTGTATAGAAAAAAGGGTTGGTGAATGTATAGATATATTTCATAAGTCCATAAAATAAGTTTTGCATCTTACTTCTCCTTTTATAAATTAGTTATTTGCTTTCTTATTATATTATTATTTTCTCTTTGTCTTTTTTTTTGTTTTGTTTTGTATATATTTTTGTTGTTAATATGTTCGAAATAAATAAATGAATTTTTATTCCCCTGTTGGATAAACAGAAGCAGCAGTGGAGGTGGTGCTCGTGACAGGAGGAGTATCGGGTGTGAAAAGTCAAAGGATGGTGCTGCTGCTGGGGGGCATTTGAGTTGTGGAGTCATTAGAAGTGTGAACATCAGGCCCCCAGGAGCCTTTTTGGTTGTAAAACTGGGAAGATGTTTGTCTCCGTCTGTTCAACCAGCTTTTGATGTACTCAAACAGTCACGATCAGAGACACACACACGCATGTATACAATGAATATACGATACTGTTCGACCCATTCAGAAGGTGCAAGAAGGTTTCCTCTGGTCATACAGTAGATTGATTGATTGAAAACTGACAACTATGCAAGGTGAAAATCAGAATCAAAATCAGAATCGGTTGTTTATTGCCAAGATTGTGACACACAGAGGAATTTCACTCCGGCAGTTGTTTTTTCTAGTACAAGGGGGTAAAAAGAAGACAAAATAAAATAAAGTTAAATTTAAAAATAGAGGATACAATTGAATAGATATGATTGACAGAAATATGAACGAACAAAAACTCAAATGCAGTGTATGTAAGAATGTGCATCAGGAATATATACAAGCATCCAAGAATGTTCACAGCTGATGGGAGGAAAGTGCAGCTGTGCTATAGACTATAGCATAGACTATATGACTATAGGACAGACACCTGTTGCTTTGCAAGTAGCTTCAGACTGGGCTACGCACCAGTGGCGAAAATCCCTCTTCAATGTTGGAGGACAATAAGCAGTAAAAATAGTATTCTTGGGGGGAGGTATTAAAATAAATGCAGTATTTTTGCTGACTTAAGAAATAATGTAAAAAGTGTTTTAATTGGAGGAATGTAAGGAGTGGAACAGTAAGAATGTCATCAGAAACTGGATGTGTTCAAGTGAACATCTAAGTCCAAGTTATACCTCCTTCTTTTTTAAATAAATAAATCTTGAAAAGAAGTAAAGTAAATAAATGTTTATAGAGAATTCTTATATAGTGTGATATTTGTGTCATATATGAGAGGATGAGGATGTCAGCATGATGTCTGTCCTCTCTGACTGTCACAGTCTGGCAGAGAGAGCTGTTAGACTCCATAACAAATATCTCTCCAGTGTGCAGTAAACCATATTATATTTACAATACCTCAAATGGTTCACTTGTAAAATATCTAACATAACCACTATATTTATTACATCTCAATCTACCCATCTGTAAAATACCTGACATGTACATAAACATTGAAAATACCACTTACTATATACTACATACCTTTTATTTTTATTTTATTTTTTATTTTAATGACTTAATTTCTCATTTTCTTTGCAGCCAGCAGCAGAGAAAAACTCTGGACAATTCACAGATTCAGTACAAACTAAGATGGAAAGATGAGCTCTATAAAGGGCAAATTTCATTTTAGCTTAAAAATAAACATCCTGTTAGCTCTGTCTGTGTTAAGGTCAAATATGCCGGCAGACTTCGAGCACAGGATTTGAAATTTTGCTTTTATTGTTGTGCTTGTTGAACAAGTGGAGTGATAAACAACTTATCAACAATTCTGTGTTTTAAAACACTTAGTTAGTCTGATCACCACCGCTGTGTCCGCCTGCCTCTGTGTGCACACGGCTCTGCAGCAGAAACAGTTTGGACCAAACCATTGTGAGAGGAGGGGTGTAATCTGTAAAGGTGCGTTCACACCGGACGCTACTTGTACTACCTCGGCGATCACTCTCCATTCATAGTCAATGTACAGCCGCAATGGGGCGGGGCAAACCCTCCCGCGATGCGACAGCCGCGTACAACAGCAACAGCCAATCAGCAGTGTGTGTACGTGTGACAGTACCCGAGACAGACAGTTATTCATCCGGACTACAGGGCGGATGAGTCCCGTCTAGGCGGAACTAATGTCAGTGAGGACATTAGTTCCGGCTAGACAGACCGCGGTAAACTCACAGATGCTGCTGCTGCAGGGCCTCGGCTGCAGTGTTTTGTGGTTAATAAGTGAGTGAAAAGGATACAGCTGGAATAATGTCCGCTTATACATCCTATTATATGATATATGAAATGATCGCGGTGAAACTCAAGCGGACGTGACGTCACCGAGCGACGGCCGACGGCAGCGGTTACCAAACTTAGGTATTTATGGACGTGCGACGCTACGTCAGTGGGCGACGCGACTTTGGTAGCTGGGTCGCTTGCGGTGTGAACGTAGCATAACAGTTAAAATTGTCTGACAATGTGTTTTTAAGTGGCATTACCTGTATGGTAACGTCAAAACACACGACTGTAATACTAGAAAAATCTTATTTGAACTGTTTTTTGGGGGGCACACTTCGTGGAAGGAGGAGGGGCACGCAGGACATTATTAATTAATCTAATTAATCTATTTTTTAATCTCACTTTAAAAATTGCTGAAAAAGCCTCAACTTGATATATTTTCATTTAAATTCATTAGATTATTGTGGCAGATCAAAAGCTTGTTCTCCACCCCCCCAAAAAAACTGAAGCACAAGAAGCCCAATGCAAAAAAACGTCCCCACTTTAACGGCCCAATCAGAGAACAGAGGCGGAGCTGCAGATGTGGCAACAACAAGAAGTGACTGCATGTTTGAAAACAACAGCTGCATGTAGGCCTGTCACAATAACAAATTTGCTGGACGATAACTGTCAAAAAAATTATTGACGATAAACAATATTATTGTCAATATTATCTTGATTTTTGTTTTCATTTTTTCATTAATGTAATTGCAATATATGTCACAATAAAGTGAGAACCCCATATCAAAAGCAAGAAACTTTAATTTCTTAAGAGTATTTAACTGTATTTGGAAGGTCAAGAGCTTTTCAATAAATTAAATTAAACAAAGAGTATAATAAATTTAGCAAAAATAAAAGGAAAAAAAAAACAATGAAAATGAAATGGACTCTCTTTTAGGAAAAATTGCATGTAAATAAAAATAATTATACTAATCAAAAACTTTAAAAAATAAACCCTGTCCCTGTAAAGAAAGAAACGAAACTCCAATAAAAACACAAAAAAATTAAAAACAATAAATAAAAGGGAGTTTATACAGCTCTGGAATTGTTTGTGACATGTACTTTCTCCCAGTCAGTTCGTACTGTCTGTCAAACGTCTGTAACCATGCTGGCATTTCAACCGTATTGAAGGGCTGCATGTTTTTTGCAATGTAGCGAACAACGCTGTCTGTGAGCGTACAGCATTTATATTCATTCTGTTTAAAACTAAAATATTCCCACACTGGGACTGCAGTCTGCTTAAGAACCGTATTTTCCGTGCCATCATTCATATCAGTGTTTGTTTCATCATTACTCCTCTCGCTTACTTAAGGTCGCATGTCTGACAGATGCTCACTCCACTATAAATCTGCTAAATCAGCTATAGAACCCATGCACCCGGTGTTAAGAAAGATGGACAGAGTGAGCCATCTTCTCATTCAGCCTCTTTGGTAGAAGGAGGGGAGGAAAACAAACACGCATGCACGTGTCGGTTTATCGAGGCCTGCAAACTTACCGAGGACGTTTTTATTTATCGTTCGGTTAATTGATTTATTGGTTATCTAGACGGGCCTAGCTGCATGTAAAGCCGTCTCTGTGGATGCAGCAATATCTGAAGTTTTATCAGAAATGGATTCCATGACTCCTTTAAAAGCGCTGCCCTGGTATTTTAAGGCGTTACTCTCTGAAAATACCAAAACAGTGAAAACAGATTACAAATTAGATTAACAAAATTTTGAAAAATAGTGCTCTCATTATGACTGCAATCTAAATTAAAATGATAATTTGAAACCCTAGTTATATACATTCAGTTTTGACAGGGCAAACAGCCCTTTTTATTTGGCCTTAAGTCAGAGTGTTGGGCTGTAAGAATCTGAGCTGTTTGTAACTCACCAGCACTTGTGGATTCAATCAGATCCTCTTAATGCAGCCATTAACAGTTAATTACATCATATTAATGTGAATACTTGACTTCTGCAGCGCCTCCTCAAGAACTGAGCTGCATTTAATCATTCCTCTCTTCCTGCTCTTTCCCCCGTCATGTTTCATCGGTTTTCCTTCTCGCCTCAGAGCTTCTTTTTTCCACTTAATTGGTTTAAAGCTCGGCGCGCTCTTCTCCACATTTTCCTCGTCTCTCTTTCCTGACACCAAACCTGAAGACGACCTCTCTTGCGCACACAAACACGGGCTCTCTATCTCATTAGCGCCGTCTTTGACCCATCATTGACCTTGGACCAATGGGGGATAAATGCTTCATTAGCCGCGTGTTTGAATAAGTGATTTGTTTTCATATGTCGTCGAAATGTGATTTTTCTTTGTTCCATGTGAGCTCATATTTACACTGAGCTTGCTTTGCTTTTGTTTCCAATTTCTGTTCTGTTGTGTAAATGTATATACAGAGTTTAAATGATTGAAGTCTTTATTTTAACATATAAACTAAAAATAACAGCAGAAAGAAAAGAAACAAAAGACAGGAGTTGTATTTGCAACACTCAAGCATCTCATTTTACAACCGGGAGTTGGAGGAAATATGATCTTAATTAAACTTACACGTTTATTTTCTTGTCATTTTTATTATTCACTCCCTTACTAGAGTCACAGTATTGGCTATTATTAGTTTTTGCAGCAGTGTTTCTTAAATATAATGGAAATACCGTCATTTTTAATGCTGATATACCAAGGTGTACGTGCCTATATATTTAACCCTTTGACTGGCATTGTAACCATGCGGTTGACTTGTTGCCACCACTGTAGAACTCTGAAAACCCATCTTTGTCTGTTTTTCCTTATTCACCTCTCAGTATAGCGTTTGTAACGCTAATAGTCCCCTCTGGGTAGCGCTGCCTTACATGAACGTAGTTTTTCAAAAACTAGAAAAATATCAGATTGTGTAGCTCCTCAGAAATCTAACAGTAAGAGAAAACATCGTGGTTAGAAAAAATCTTTTCAAATATTTCCCGTAACTCTAAAGGGGGCTTCACACCGCCGCCCGGCAACGCGCCGCCTCCAGTCATTTTAATGAGGGATGGGCGGCAGACGGCAAGCGGTTTTGGCCACGGCGGTAGGACCCAGAAGCGGTTGCCACCCACGTGAACGCCCACAGATTTTCCCCTGCCGCCCGGAGTCCAGCGTGTTGAACTTTAGGGCGGCAGCCGCGTGGGAACAGCCAATCACATCTTAGGAAGTAGAAAACCCGGAAATAGCAGGCTTCGCGGGGCAAAACGAGCAATGGAGGAGCTAATTATCTGAATAGGGGGGATTCTCTTGCTGACAGAATCGTGTCCCACATAGTATACAGTCAACAGGTACTGCTCAGGAGTACGTGTTTTTGAGAAGGGAGTGTTGTGAAGGACTTTTGGGCGGGCCCTGCAGTGACGTTCGCCGAATCAGCTCTACGTCACTGCCGCCTGTTACCCCATGCTCATGCCGCGGCGGTAGGAGCCGCTTTGAAAAACGCTCTGCATTTCTGGGGCCTCCGCCGGCAGAGAAGTGGTTTTGGAGGCGGTTACCGCGCGGCGGTGTGAAGGGGGCTTTACAATCATAATTTAGATGGCTAAATATCTAAATTTTGCTCTCTGTGATGTTTTCGTATGAAACTATGAAAAAAAGCATTGTTTGGAAACGAAATAATCCTTTCATGCCCAGGATAACCCCTAACTGGCAAGTCAACCAGCAGGTTGACCTACATATGTGCCTCATGATTGGGTAATCTGAAAAATAAAGCCTGAAATGTTGCTGAATGACGAGGCAGGGAAACAATTTTACCAAAAAATGCTTTGTTCCAAATGTTTTTCTGGGTTTGGAAGTCAAAGGTTTAAGCCTCATTTTAATGTGTTTCCCGTACATTTAAAGCTCACAAGTACACAAAGTAATCAATATTCCTCACTGCACCTCATGAGAAGCGTTTCTTTATACTTCCTTTTTTTTTTTTTTGCTCAGGAAATTTACTTTTTATTGTGTATATATTTTATTAGCATTTTCACCCTTTGTTCCTCCACCAGTAAATAACAGAAATATAAACACATAGAGCAGTACAGTTTATACTTCTTTTTAACCCTTTAACTCCCAGCTCAACTGTTTGGCAGAGGTCAAAAAATCCCAAAATATTTAGTGTGTTATTAAAAAAAATCATTTGTCTTTTCTGTAAATGTTTTAAGATACTGAAAAAACTGCAAACAAACCAAAATTACTGATATTTCCTTTGAATAGGAATGAAAAAGCTAAAATGTATTGCTAATATCTTCATTATTATTTGAAATACTTTTACATATATATTTATTTAATATCTTAAAAAAATACAATTATTGTATGTTTGTCAAACTCAGTATTAACTATTTCAAGTTATTCCTTTGATATTTTATTTACTAACATTTCTGCCATTTGTAATTGATTTTGTCCCAAATATTTGTACATTTTTAAGTCGTCACGTAATCAGCTGTTAGCTTTTAATATCTTTAAATCCCACACCTAGAATATGTCTGACTTTTGTTTTGTTTGTAGTTTTCTCTGTTCCCTGAAATGTCAATAGTAGCAAACAAGGATTTGATGTGTTCTGTGTTTTTATAACATTTAATGTCACTGAATTTATTGATGACCGCTGCCAAACAGTTGAGCTGGTAGTAAAAGGGTTAAACCTATGGAAGTTGGACATTTGTTTCTTATATCTTTATTATTTTCATTATTTTAATGTCACATTTGTAAATCTTTTCGTGCCATTGCGATTGTCACATACAGCGAATGCTTTTCTGCACACTTGTCTGTAAGTTCTGTTTTACTTTTATATCTGCTTTGGTTGTTGTGGAATTTCCTTACTTTGCCTTTTTAAATACTTGAATTATTCTTGAGTTCTGTAGGTTCTGTATTAATAAACCTTGATTACTTATACTATTCTTGCCTCCATTTTGAAAAAAAAAAACAGGTTTTGATCAGATACAAAAACCAACCTTATTTCCATATTATGGAGGAATTTGAACAAAAGTTGTTCAATTTTTGATCATTAATGACAAGAAATGACCTAATTTAAGGTGTCAAAAGTTTGAGATACAGAACAATCAGGCTGTGCAGTAACTTCATACCTCAGGCTATAAGACTTCTCAACAGTAAATAGTTGACAGTCTGTTGTTAGGTCTTTGGATGATGAAAAATCTGGTGCAATAATTCCATAATTCAGTGAAGTAACCTCTGTGCAGTAATCCGGGTGTAGCCTGCATTTTTTCCAGAATGATTTGAAGTAATAACCTGGGTGTATTCTTACTCCTGTTCTAAGCACTCCAACAGTATTCTCAGTTTTTTCTGTCACTGTTTTAGTTTTATACTCTTATCACTTCTATTTACTGTCTTTCTTTATTCCTTATGTTTTTTAAACTTTTGTTTTGAAACATTTATTTAGTTTAAGTACGTGTGCCGTAAGTGTTGCTGTCTGAGCCATTTGCATTGAAATTTAATTCAGGTTTCACCCATGGTGTTTATTTGAATGACAGTAGAGAATCTATCCATCGTTTTATTGCTGTAGTATTAGACTGATGCCATTTTATTTTCACTTCTGAAAACACATGCCTCTTAAGAATGCAGTGTTTTACTGAAAACTAGACTAGACAGCAGATTTTTTTCAGCTTGTTTTACTAGATCCTCTAAAAAATGGATCAGTCCACAAAAATAAATCTGTCCAAAAACAGACGATGCTTCCGGGCTGCCATTAAAGGTTTTCTGTCAGTTGTTTTCGAGGTAAAGCAGCTGAATCTCCTCTTCCTCTCTCAAACATCCGCCTGTCTTTCAAACCCTCGTCTTTCCTCTTCCTCTCCATCAGAGTTTTATTAAACTGTCTCCTCCATTTCTGCGAATCACTCCGCAGCTGTCTGTCTCTGCAAAATTACCTCTCTGCCAGGGTAACTAAATAAGCAGCAGAAGGACGTTTTAAATCAACCTTCCGTCTTTATTTCAGCCTGAATCAGAGCAATGCACGAGGGAGAGCCTCCAAAGCAGAAAATATTAACCTATACCAGGGTCAGATTCCACAGTCTAAGCCTTGAATTTACACAACCTGAAACTCTGTTGATGCGTCGACACCAATCAGGTACACATAACAGTTCTGTCCCACCACTGATCTAGAATTTAGGCCTCTGAAGCTACGGCCACACCGGACGCGAATTGGTGAATTTTTAACGGGTGTAAAATCTGTAACGCGCCGCGCTTAACGCCCGAAGCTGGACGCTGGACATTTTGACAAGCTGTGGGACGACGCGCGTCCGGGCGCATGCGCAGTAGGGAGCCGGAGCCGGTCGGACTCAGTGATGACCCGTGCAGGCAAATCCAGCTGGAAACGAATATTTACAGAACTTACCTTCAAAACCTGTCTCCTCAGTGACTTTCACCCAAGCCTGCTCCTTTTGTTCCGGTCTCTGTAGAGTATACACGCCGAATAGTATAGCTCCGAATGATAGCAAACAGTGCCGATAAACCTCTCCTCCATCTTTGAGAGGGGCTTGAGTGGGAGCAGGGGTCAGCGAGCGCCACACGCCATCAAATCAATGACGCCGGGGCGTAATGTCATCGCTGATTGGCTGACGCGCCAACTGGCGTCGAAAGTTCAATATTTTCAACTCGAGCGTCGAGGCGTTTGGGGCGTCAAAACGCCTCGACGCTCCAAACGCGCCGCGCCAAACGCGTCCAACGCTCCAGACGCGCCGCGCCAAACGCGTCCAACGCTCCAGACGCGCCGCGCCAAACGCATCCAACGCGCTGCCCGGGGCGAATTTGTGTCAAGACGCGTGTTTGCATAGACTTTGTATGTAATCTCGACGCGCGTCCAGGCGAATTCGCGTCCGGTGTGGCCGTAGCATAAGACAGAAATCTGATCAAATGGGATCTAACAAAAACAAAAAGTGATAAGTAGGGGAGCTGGATGGAAATCACAACAGGATGCTAACCTCTAGCTGCATTCTGCTTAAATTCCTGATGAAGTTGTCGACCATGTTTGTTTCACTAAAGTGGAAGTCGGGAAACATGGAAACAAGTTTGTTCCACTAGTTTGACTCGCGACCCTGCACATTGATCACCTGGAGTGACTGTGTCTGTGTTAGCTTGGTTTCCTTGGTTTTATTTTCTCACATATAAACGAATTAGGTCTTTGATACACTGATTACTCCACCAAGGAAGTTGTTTGTCTGTTAGCAATATTACGCAATAACTACTGGATGGATTTACATGAAACGTTTAACAGAGGTATGGTTCGGACCGAGGAAGAAGCCGTTACATTTTGATGCTGATCCGAGCCAGATCGGACTATCCTCTTTTGGGGAAATTTTTTTTGTTTGTTTGTTTGTTTTTTTTCATTTGATAATATCATAAAGAGCAAAACTTAGATATTTAACTGCTGAGTGAGTTTTCTGATAAATCAAAGATACATTTTCTATAATCTTCTTTTTCCTTCAATTAAATTGTGATTTTTATGTAAGAAGATTTTTTTTCTTACTGCATTTTCTGCTCTTTGTGTTAGATTTATCAGGAGTCATGCAGCAATGATTCATTTCTGATTTTTTTTTAGTTTTTGAACAATTATATTCATGTACAGCAGGATATGTATATTGATGTTACAGACACTATTCAGAGGGGTGAATAAGGTAAAACAGACAACGATGGGCTTTCAGAGTTTTAACATGGGTGGCTATGAGTCAACCACACGGTTACAACGCCAGTTAAAGGGTTAAAGCCCAAATATGTTTAACCATTGTTTTTAAATGTAAGTTTTACAAATTTTGTAAATTATTTTTCAAATGCCTCACAAAAGATATTTAGAGATGCAATCATAGCAAAGTATGCTCATCAAAGACTTGTAAAAAATTAGAGCACGGTCATGGAAATATTTCATCACCTATCCTAATATGTGCAGTATGTAGTACTGGTCATTTATGGTGAATCATATTTAGCAATTGTTGTGTCCTCTTCTTATTTTTTTTGTTGCAAATGTTTGGTGGGCCATGTTGAGTGCGGTGAAGGGAAGCATGTGAGCTCAAGCCACCACTTGCCCACCCTGGTCGTGTGATGTCCGTTGTGTCTATTTGTGGTGGACCACACGCTGCAGCAGTGTCTGGGCAGTGCTATGGCAAAATTGGGACGTGGGTCCCCTGGAATATTGTTTGGCCACCCCATGTACTATACAAAATTCTACTCTGTGATTGGCTACTTGACATGACAGACAGTAAATGAGAACCACTTCATTATCTTTTATTGTCTTCCTGCCAGCGTTTCAGATTGAACATGGTTTTAGGAACGCGGACAAAACTGTTGGTACCCTTCTGTCAAAGAAACAAAAACCCACAATGGTCACTGAAATGATTTGAAACTGTCCAAGGTAATAATAAATAAAAATTACTGAAAATCAACTAATTAAAACCAGACATTGTTTTTGAATTGTGGTTCAACAGAATAATAATAAAAAAAATAACTAATGAAACTGGCCTGAACAACAATGATGCAACCCCTAGAAAAGATTGAACATGATTTGACAGTTGGTGAATGTTATACTAAGGTGTGTCTACATTTTTTGTTATTATTATTTTGGTCAGTTTCAAGTTAGGAGTGTAATGATCCATCGATCTGGATCGATACATCGATTGGTTAAGCAATGATCCAATCACATTGATGGAAACTCAAAACATCGATCAACATCGTCGTCTTTTGAAATCCCGACCGGACATACGTGTCACAGTTTCCGCCCAACCGCGCGTCGTTCTGTAGTTTCCAGGCTCTCAAGTCTCACGCATTCAGCATATGTGACACACATTTGAACCTTTTCACTCCCTGACACGACGCACCTGGTATTCCTCCTGCTTTAAAATGTGTTGTGTAGCGCCCACCGAGCAACACCGCTGTATGTAATGTGTAGCAAGGCGCTGTTAGCATCACAGAGCTAAACGTGAGCTTGACATATCGGCCAGTCAGAAAATAGCTCTGCTGTATCCGGGTAAGATACGGTCGACCTGACAGCAGAGGATGCTGCACGCACACGACAGGAGTGCCTAGTCATACGAGTGCAGGGAGTTATCTCATCATTTGATTTTGTAGCGCATTGATTTAAGAAATTACATATAGTATGAGAGTAAAACAGCGAGAGCTTTGTGTCATTCCTCCCCCACATCGACCATTAAACAGTGACAAAAAGTCTGATCACGCTAGGAATTGGACGATACACATAAACTCACGATACGTTGCACCTCGATATGCCCGGGTCACGATACAATATCAAAAAAGTAAAAAAGAAATAATATTACTGTGTAATTACTACTTATTTGTTTTAGTTTGAGTTGCACACAGGAAAACACAAGGCCTACCAGGCCAAACACAAACAATAACACTCTCTCTAACCCTAGAGAGGTTAGAGAGAGTGTATGCTAACAAGCGGTAGGCTCGTTTTTGCCGTCTTCGTCTTTTTTAATGAGAAAGCCAAAACACTGCCAGACAGATGACTTGTATCCAGGCGGAGTGTCCTCATTCGACTCCATCATTCGGCTCTTTGGAGACAAGGTAGTTGGTGCTGATGTTTTGTTGTCGTCACTTCTGATCATATGCGCTATTACTGATCAATTTTACATCAATTTTTTCAAACTCGATGCATTTCATCACGTACTGTATCGGGATATTTTGCCAAACGATATTTCATCCCATACCTAGATCACACTGACAACCAAACTGTTGTTACCAGGCATCACAGTGAAACAAAATCATCAGTGGTTAGTTAGTTAAGTTAACAGTTCTTATTTTGAACATGAGAAATTTTGATTTAATTAAAATCATAATATCGTCTTCAATTGATCGGAGAACACTGAATTGTATTGAATCGAAATCGTATCGTGACAGACTTTGTGATATCGCCAAATATCGTACTGTTGTCCAAAGAATCAGTATTATATCGCATCCTCATGAAACTGGTGATTTACACCCCTATTTTAAGTTATTTCATTGAGCATTGTGAGTTTTTCTTTATTCATCAGAAGAGTTCCAACAGTTTTGTCCACTTGTGTAAACATTGTTATGTGTGAACCAGGTTTAAAGCTTGCAGTTCCCCTCAGTCTGTCTGCATGATCAGCATCACCTCCAGCTTTGAAGTCTGACCCACTGGCACCCCCTGCAGGCCGAGCACTCACTCTTCAGCTGGTGCAGTGACTCAGTTAACCTCCTGCAGCCTCTGATTCGTCCTTTATTTTTGCCCTGCTGAAGCAGAGAGTGTTAACATTAGAGGGACAAAGTTAGGAGAAGCAGGGAGCGTGGTGCAGAGCCTGAGAGCTAAACTCACACAGTAAAGAGAATCCAACATCACGGCGTCTTTGTGACCAGATGGAGCGGAGTGTATAAAATGACAGCAGACTCTCAACGGTCATGTTTAATTCAGCTCATTTTATTTTCTAATGCAGTCGTCTAAATATTTTACTTTGCAGGGTAATAAATATGTATAAAGATTTCTGTTTAATACGGCAGTTAGTGACAAAGTGACCGCCTCGGGGGATGGGTGACTTTAAGGACCAAACTGCATTTTAAATAAAGGACATGATTGGATGAATTTTAAGGAGCAGCAGCAGAGAGTTATGTTGAGAGAGCTTGTAGACTTTTTCACTCTGCATTTGAGCAAATGTCACTCGCCGTCATTGGGCAAGATTCACGTAAAAACTATGAAATATAACTAAGATAAAATTGGTGTCATCAGTCACTCAGTTCAGAGTCTGTGGAACCAAAGTGGGACGTGCAACAGGGGACAAGAGAGACTGATGCACGCAGTAAGCAACGGCGAGGGAAATGCTGTCAAAACAAGCATGGATGCCTCGTGGTGCAGTTTCTTCAGACTCATATACGATTCTCTCCAGTTAGTTGTTTTGTTTGTACTCGCTGCAGCTCTGCCTAGGTCTTGAGTTTGCTTTTAAAATGTTGCATGTTGTTTCCTCCTCCATTTAGGCATTGCAGTTCCCGTAAAAGTTGTCCAATGTGTGCATCAATACAGACTCGACATTTGAGGGCTGGACAGTCCAATCCCCCTCCCACGAGAACTCGCAAACAGAGGGGTGGTGGGTAGGGAGAGTGTGTGGGGGCAGTTTGGGATTGAGCCTCGGTGTGGACAGGTTTAGTCTCTGTGACATTCACCAAGTTGGCGTATACAGTTGCATGAAAAAGTATGTGAACCTTTTGGGATTTCTGCATAAATTGGTCGTAAAACATGTTCTGATCTTCATCTAAGTCACATCACTAGACAAACACAGTCTGCTTAAACTAATACCGCACAAAAAATTATAAGTTTTCATGTTTTTATTCGACACAATATGTAAACAGTCATAGTGCAGGGTGGAAAAAGTATGTGAACCCCTAGGCTAATTACTTCTCCAAGAGCTAATTGGAGCCAGGAGTCAGCCAACCTGGAGTCCAATCAATGTGATTAGATAGGATGTGTTGGTTACAGCTGCCCTGCCCTATAAAAAACACACACCAGTTGTGAGTTTGCTGTTCTCAAGAGGCGTTGCCTGATGTGATCCATGCCTCACACAGAAGAGCTCTCAGAAGATCTACCATCAAGAATTGTTGACATGCATGAAGCTGGAAAGGGTTACAAAAGAACCACCAAAGGCCCTGATGCCCATGTGTCCACGGTAAGACAGTGTTTGTCTAGTGATGTGACTAAGATGAAGATCAGAACATATTTTATGATCAATTTATGCAGAAATCCAAGTAATTCCAAAGGGTTCACATACTTTTTCATGCAACTGTATATCACAGCTTGAAATGGCAGTGTGAATGGGGCTCATATTTTCCCCTCTGCAGCCCTGTTCTTTGCAGACCTCTTGTTAACTTAGAATCATTTTCATAGTGATTCTCTGGCCCTGAGACTCCCAAGAGCTCATCCTAGCTGACGTTGGGCGAGAGGCAGGATAAGCCCTGAACTAACTGGCAGCCAATCACATGTTCACATGGAGAGACGGACAACGTCACACTCATACCTGAGGGCAATTTGGATTCACCAATCAGCCTAATGAGCATGTTTTTAGTCTGCTTCCTTGCTGTGAGGCACACACACTTCATGCTAGTTTTTGATACCAAAACAGGTTAAAACCGGTTAATCAGGACGATACACATCGATCACAACAGCCAGTCTTTAATATTCGACTCTCGCTGAAGCAAAGACTGTGCTCCTCGACCGTCACTCTGCGGGTGGATCTGGTTCTCCTCCTGCAGAGGCAGAGAGGAGGGGAGTCTGAGGACTATAAATAGCAGGGATTGGGGTTAAAGAGGGAGGAGGGTTTTGGGGGGGCTGTATTGACGTCATATTGGTGAACTGTTCGTCTTCAAACCCTCTTTATCGCCTTCTTCTGCTCCCTGTTTTTCTATTCTCTCATATCTGACTTCCTCCAGCTCTTCCTCCCACTCTGTTTTCCCTTCTGTCTCTCCAAATAAAACCTTTATCTTCTGTGTTTCTTTTATAAAAACTTGTTTATCTGTGCTGACAGACTGTTAAAGATGCCTGCTGAGTCATCCTGGAGTAGTTTGGCCGGGTCACAGTGTTGTTTTCACCAGAGCTTTTGTACAAAGGACTCTACGGAGTGTTTCATTCACAACTATCATATGCTGACTTGAACCTCTGAATGATACGATGCCCTGTTAGCTCAGAGAGGAATAAAAGTGAACCCACGAAAAGCCATTGTCTGAGAAACAATCAAGATGGAGTTACGTTCGACAGCATGTCCACGGGGCAGAAACCAAGAGAGAGGAAAGAAAACGATTTTGATGGAGTCTGACGCTAAGTCGATGCCAGCACTTGCCCCCAGGCCGAGGGCTACTACGGCAGACTTGAATGAAGTGTTGATGGTGTGTGGATCATAACGTCTGAAAGTTGCTGAAGGTCATTGAGCAGGGAGATGAGACAGATTTCACACAAAATGGTCCTAAAAGACAAAAATATGAACGTCACTGCTGATCTGAAGGCAGAGACTTGTAAAGTTTTTAGGCTTAGATATTCTTATAAAATATCTGGATCAGTTGGGACATTGTGAGAAACATCAGTGAAAGTAGAGTAGTAGGATATTCGATTCCTTTATGACTTTTAGTCGATTAAATAAACTACAAAGCCAAGACATTTAAGAGAAGATTATTCAGTGTAGACAGTCGTGGACTGCAGCAGGTCAGTCTAGTCCCTGTTCAGCGGAGACAGGCGTGGACTGCAGCAGGTCAGTCTAGTCCCTGTTCAGTGGAGACAGGCGTGGACTGCAGCAGGTCCGTCTAGTCCCTGTTCAGAGGAGACAGGCGTGGACTGCAGCAGGTCCGTCTAGTCCCTGTTCAGTGGAGACAGGCGTGGACTGCAGAAAGCCAGTCTAGTACCTGTTCAGTGGAGACAGGTGTGGACTTCAGCAGGTCAGTCTAGTACCTGTTCAGTGGAGACAGGTGTGGACTGCGGCAGGTCAGTCTAGTCCCTGTTAAGCGAATACAGGTGTGGACTGCGGTAGGTCAGTCTTGTACCTGTTTAGTTGAGACAGGCGTGGACTTCAGCAGGTCAGTCTAGTCCCTGTTCAGCAGAGGCAGGTGTGGACTGCAGCAGGTCAGTCTTGTACCTGCTGTTGTAACTCGAGCAGAATGTGTCTTCATGTCTCTGAAATAATCAGGACGCCCCTGATGGCAGCATGTTGCTCCTAAACCTTTATGAACCTTTCAGCATTACTGGAGCATTTACAGATGTGCAGGTTACCCATGCCATGGGCACTAACACCCCCCCATACCATCACAGATGGCGTCTTGTGACCTTTGCTCTGATAACAGTCTGGATGGTCCTTTTCCTCTTTAGCCTGGAGGACACCATGTCCATGATGTCCAAAAACAGTCTGAGATGTGGACTCAGACCACAGCAGACTTTTCCACTTTGCCTCAGTCCATCTCAGATGAGCTCAGGACCAGAGAAGCCGGTGGTGTTTCTGGGTGCTGTTGATATTGATGTAGAGATGAACTGGCAATGGTCATGCTGTAGGCATCGAATTTAAAATGGGTGAGTATTTGCAAAACAACAACAAAGTTTTTCAGTTTGACATTTTATATCTTATCTTTGTTGTGTTTTTGGTTGAATATAAGCCTGGTTTTTAATGCAGTGCTACCTAAGGGATCGAAAGTCACAGGCATGTGGTGCTGTTTTTTGGCCTTGCCGCTTATACGAAGAGATTTCTCAAGATTTTCTGAATTTTTCGACAGTATTTTGGACTTTAAATGATGAAATCCCCAAATTGCTTGCAGTTGTGCTGTTTCCAAACTAGGGCTGTAAAGTCCAAGTCGACTGGTCGACTAATTGGTCGATGGTTGCTCAGTTGACCAAAATTCTGATTGGTCGACCAAATGTGTTTTTTTTTTTTTTTTCCCCCCTTCAGTTCATTTCATCAGGAGAAACGTATCAAGTGAAATGGGGTTATTTTCTGAGCACCCCCATCATGTCTTAGAACACCATTTCAATGTATTTATCGTTCATTTCAATATTTTTATTCAAGAACATTTCAATATTCTAGTCTAATAATCGTGTATTTGTTTTATAACTGCATGCGCTCTGCCCGCTGCATAACTGCATGCGCTCTGCCCGCTGCCCGCGCTGCAGCGGCTGCATCCCTCACCCAGTCCGCGAGGATTTTATGCCTCATATAAACACCCAAATGCATAAACGACATCACAGAAGGAATTGACAATTTATTTCTGAGGGTATGAGGCCCATTGGTGTCGTGGAAGGCCAAGAAAAACATTGAAACCTGGATATTTAGTGCCGGCGCGCCAGACAATTACGCACGCGCTCACGGCAAAATACAAGGGAGGAAAAAAGAGAAAGCTTCGGAGTTAATAGATAAAGATAACAGATGTGTACATCTCTTCAAATGGAGTCCTATATGACAGTGTCTGCCCATTTCATTGATGAAGACTGGAAAGCAGAGTCTTATGCTTGAGAGAGGTAAAAAAGGAGAGGCGGACACGGGAAGAAACATCGCTGCGGATTATATGAACTTACCGATGCCTCAAAGGTCGAGCAGAAAAAAAAGTGTCTGTTGTAGTGAACAACGTGGCTAATATGGAACTCTGTATGGAAACACTTAAGGAGCCCCATGAATGGTTTAAGATGCAGGGCATTTGGAGGTGCGCTGGGCACACTCCCGCCGTGGCTGCAGCGCGTCTTGTTCTGGCGCATTTTAATAAGGGGCACAAAGCCAAAACCGGGCTAAAACAGAAGCAGGTGCTGATATAAGTTTTACTGAGCCGCGGTCCTCTGAGCCCCCCCCCCCCCCCCCCCCCAGGTCGACCAACAATTTCTTTGGTTGATTACAGCCCTATTCCAAACTGTTGGACTACTCAAATTTCCACAAAGATGGACTTCACCCAGTCCTTGCTTGTGAACAACTGAGTTTTTTTGAGGATGATCCTTTTACACAATCACCTGTTTTCTATTCACCTACTTACCTGTGGAACGATCCAAAGCGGTGTTTTTGAACATTCCTCAACTTTCCAAATGTTTGGTTGCTCTCGTTCCAACTTTTTGGGAAAACACTGCAGGCATCAAATTCAGGCTGAGTGAATATTTGTCAAAAAATGATAACTTTTATCAGTTTAAACATTACAGATTTCATCTTTGTAGTGTATTTGAGTATAGGTCAGAAAAGGATTTGTAAATCATTGTGTTCTGTTTTTATATACATTTACACAGTGTCCCAACTTCACTGGTAAGCTTTAAATTCACTGATGTTATGACTGAGGCTCTTGTTTCTGTTAGTGGTTGGGTGAATCAGTCATCCCCCTGCCTCTGTGTGTGTTTGCAGACATAAATAGCAGATGTATGCATGTGATGATTCTACCTTAAGGCGGCAGGTCGGCTCCCACAGAGTAAATCTGTCATCCTCCATCTCCCACTCACTCTCATTTCAACGTCTTCCTCATCAGCAGCATCATGTTACATAAAGCCTCTGACCTTGTCTTTATCTCGACCTTGTGACTTCAGCTTCAGGTTCTACATGAAGTACTCGCTTTACTTTGTGTACCTGCCATCTCTGTGAGGTCAGCGGTGGGATGTCTCAGGTTTTCTGTTTGTTTGTTTGTTTGATCCTCCTCTGCGTTATCTAATTATATTTGTCCATATTTATCTCTGTCTGCAGGCATCTCAGTTTCACTTTACATTTGATCTTTGCCTGGATGATATTAATAATTCAGGTCCAGTCATTTTCACACCTAGATTGTTTGGAGGAGCTGTTCGGATACAAGTGGGCATTCAGCACGGTTCCTCTGAAGATATATGAGCATAGAAATCAGTTCCTGTATCAGTACAAACAACCCAGCCAAGTGCGCCTGAAAGAGGTGGTCTTAGCTCGATTCCGGTTCTTGCAGCAAGGACACAATCAAGCCAACAAAAGGCTCTAACAGGGTGACGAGTTACCTCATCACACTTTCATGACATGTTTATGCTTTTTTAAGTTGCAGGTGGCAAACAATGATGCTCTCCGAATATGTTTCAAATTACCAAGATGGTCAAGTACAAGTGAAGTGTTGGTCACTTATACCCCTTTCAGACTGGCCAAAAAACCTGTTTAAACTCGGTAACAATCGGCTCCTTTTGGCAGTTTGAAAGGGTCTAATCAGCATTTTGACCCTGCAAGTGACAGGTTATAATTGGCTCGTCTCCAGTGGGAACATCACACTTAGGTCCACCTGCTAATTTACGGATGACGTTGGCGTAACGTCGCCACAGTATAATCTCACGCCCACCCCCTCCATCTACAGCTTTCGTGACTCTTTGCTGTCTCAGTAAAAAATTCCATCCACCTTTGTGTCATCAGCCTCAGTTTGTATGTTTTTAAAGAGGGACAAAAGTACTAAGTAAAGAAAACCATGTCCGCATCTTCCATGCTCCTTTCCATTGTTTACATGGAGGGAGTTTGTCGTGCCAACGATGTCATCAATGTGAAAACATCAGCTTGATGCGCCAGAAGAAAAGAAACAGCCACGCAGCTGGTCCCAGGTCTGCTGGCAGTTGGAAAAGAGTCATTTGCCAATGTTAGCTGGTTAAACAGCTTTGAAAAAACCTGCGTTGACACGCTAATTTTAGTGTGAAAGCAGTATTATAATGTCCTCACTTTTCATGCTGTGCTTAGAGTTGTAATGTATGGATTTATGTGCCGATAACTGCTTCAGAAAATTAAATTTTGAGACTTGATATTTCTCCATTTCTCTTCGGGCAGCTGTAGCTCAGCCTCTAAGGACTTGGGTTGAAGTCTGAAGGGTGGGTAGTTCAAGTCCTGACCGAATCATGTTTGGTAGCTGGAGAGGTGTCAGCTGACTTCCTTGGCACTGCTAAAGTGTCTGTCTTTGCCTTGGGAGTGTTTCTTCAAGAGCAGCAAGCCATCTCTCTGACATACTAATGCATGATCATAGAACCTGTTTGTACAGGTACATGTGTATTTCACAGCAACATCAGCAAATTTTTGTTGTTTTGTTTTACATTGGAATCTGAACAAAGCAACTCAGCTTAAGGTTGGAAAAAAACATTGAATTAATTCTTGCTTGGAGCAAAAAAAAAATTTTTTAAAGCATGATTTCATTATTTGACTCTCTCCATGTTCATACAATATGCCGTGGCTGTATTGGGCCACAGTGCCCAAATGTATTGTTTTTGTTCATGAATCAAAAATAAGAAGTCTTTCCTTATTTGTCTTCTTTTTCAGTCACCTGGACAACCACAACCTTTGGGACCCCAATGAGTTTGCTGTGTCCTGTTTCAGAATCATCATGTACTCCATCCAGGTACAGTTGACTGTTAGTTTATTAGTAGAGATGCACAACATTATTGGTTTGCTATTAGTACCGGCTGATATCAGCCTAAAACGTTTAGTATCGTATCGCCCGATATTGACATTTTTGCAGATATTTACAACCCATACATATCGGCCATACACTGGAATATCAGCAAATTACACAAATGTACAATATTGATGCACCTTCTCATCACTGCATTGATATATTTAAAAATCAAGGGTTCATTTTTGCAGTAGTTAAATGCTGTTTCCTTGTTTTACATCTGTTCCTCACAAAGATATACCGCAACACTGAAAGAAACAAGTCCATTTTTGTTAACTCCAGAACTTGTGCTCTTGACCAGAAATATTGGTATTGATATTAGGGCTGTCACCTTATATTCGACATTCGTATAACCGTTCAAATGCACCATCGATGTTCAGCTGACAAATCTGCAGCAACTGTGTGAAGCTACCATATCAATGCGGACAAAAGTACCTGAGAAATAAATGCAGCACATTAATCTGAAGGGAAAATGGTGCTGTTATGTATTTATTTATATTCTTATTGTGAATATTGTTTATTGTTGATACTGTGAATTTCTTGACCTCATTTAGTATCTCACCTCTACTTATAGATGCTTTAGTCCTTTATAAGGATGTTAATATTGCTTAAAGACTCTGTGTGATGCACCCTACTTACTTAACCTTTTAACTACCAGCTCAACTGTTTGGCAGAGGGTGTCGGTAAATTCAGGGGTATTTAATGTTTTAAAAAGTAGAACTAATCAAATCATAGTTTGATTCTGTCGATGTTTCATGGAACAGAGAAACCTACAAACAAACCAAAAACCTGATACTTTCATGTGAGATTTAAAGGTTTAAAAAGGCTAACAGTTGGTTACGTGATGACATAAAAATGCACAATTGTTTGGGACAAAATCAATTAGAAATGGCAGAAATGTTTGCGAATAAAATAACAATCAAAAATAACTTTAAGCAGATGATACTGGGTTTGACAAACAAAAATATGTTGGATCACTAAACGTTTTAATCCCACACAAAGAAAATTTCAATTCTTTTGCTTGTTTGCAGTTTTTTTGTTTCATAAAAAATTTTACAGAAACAAAAAATTACGCGTTTTGGTTTTCAACACCTCAAATATTCCTGAATATATTGACCTCTGCCAAACAGTTGGACTGGGAGTTTAAGGGTTAATTGCCATTATTAACTTATTTATTTCATTTTTAATTGTTTTCATTTCATTTTAGTTTATTTTAATTAAATCCTATGTATTTTGATTCCTTTATTTAATATTTTCCTACTGCTATAATAAGAGCAACTGAAACAACCGAATTTCCCCTTGGGGATAAATGAAGTATTTCTGATTTCATAAGGGCGTCCAACTCTTATTCTGGCAAGGTGTTCCTAACAGAATGCCTGGTGGAAGTGTAACCTCTGTAATTTAAATCCAAGAACTGAAATACATGCTTTTACCTCTTTACTGAGTTCAAACGTGAAGAGAGACAGAGCTGAGACGGTAGGAAGACACAGCAAACATGTAAGCCAGAGCTGATGTGTGTATCATGAGATCCAGATTATTTCAGAACCATCTGCTCGCCCTGCCCTCCTCATTCTCTCAGATCACAAATCTTCACCTGTCAGTCATCCTGACAGACTGTCATATAACCCCAGGCTTGAATTCAGTATGATCCCTGAAGCTTCTGCAGGCAGACGGTGCACACAGCTGATCACCCCGACATTTCTGCCCTGCTCCTCTGTTACTCATGTCAGTCTTTGAGGTGTTTTACTGAATTCTGCCTCTCAGTTATGCTGCCCGCAATGTCACTCTGCTGCTGTCATCAGCACTGAGGGGCTCTCCACACTTTACTTCACAGTATCAGGCTGATTATAGGATTATAGAAGAGCCTTTGCTGGTTTTATTGACCTTTGATTGAGGAGTTTCAGAGCAACAGTTCTTGGGTCCAGGTGTTTTTATGTAAAAGAAGAGCTTGTTGATGCAACCCTGTGTAAGAGTCCTTCTCTTTCATGTGGTTGTTTGTGACAGGAGTTTGCAGAGTTATGTGTCTGTTGTCTCTCCCAGGAGAGTGTTGGTCTGTCTGCGAGGTGACAGCACGGTGCGTCCGTTTGATCTAAGCCATGAAAAACCAGCTCACCTTGTGTTTGTCCTGCAGAGACACAGTCAAACGCTCTGCTGTCAGGAGGAAATAGCGCACAGTGTTTTCAAAAGAGCTGCTCGTCCTTAAACAGCAGCAAAAGTTCGACACTCTAGGGAGAATTTTAACTGTTTCAAAGCTTTTTTCCATAAACATGATCTTTTTCATCAACAGTTAGGACATTATTTGCAAATATCAAACTGATTAAATGAAGTCTAATTTTGAATGTACATTATGTAAAAGTTTACGGTCATTTCAGTTTTTATTTGCTGGTGTTATATTCTATACATGTACATATATTTGTGTGTGTCAATGCTGATACTGATCAAACGTTTCCTTCATTTCTTAAAGAGTGAGATATTCTTAATTTTATATCCAAGTTGAAGGAAAACATTCTGTTTCTGTTTCCCATTCATAAATAGATAGATTCCTGTAGCGAGAATCAACCTTGGCAATAATAAACAGTCCAGACCATGATCCACTGCCTTTGTTCAATCTTTGGTAACAAAGGAGCTCCTGAACCTCTCAAGCTGCGTTTACACAGAACACAACTTCTCGACCATAGTTGTGTTGGCCACTAAAGTCGTGTCATGTGTCCATAAATACCTCATTTTGGTCACCATCGTCGTGGCTGGGTAACATCACATCCGCTTGAGTTTCACCTGGATCATATCATATGACACATAATAGGATGTATAAGCTGACATTATTCCAACTGTATCCTTTCACTCATATACCAACCACAAAATACTGCAGCTGATGCCCTGCCTCCAGGCTTATTGGCCATTGCCACACAGCCACACGCAACATCGCCTGAAAAGATCAACTTTTTCAACTTTGGCAATGCACGATGAGCAAAGTGGTCGTATTTAAAGCCCCAGTCACACATTCCCGTTTCTCATGGCGATTGTGCACGATTGTCATAATCCTGATAAAACATGCTTTGCTCGTGGTGCATGCGCTACTTGGTCTGGATCAGCGTTGTATAGACGTGGATGAACGGCGGGGAACGTGGAAGGGTCCCGACAGTTTTGAACTGTTCAAAACTATCGTGGAGAATCGCCGCTCTCAGTATAGCAAGGTGGAAGACTAATTCAGTCCTAAAGCGAACAATATTTGCGTGGCATGCACGGAGCTCAGTCGGGCCAATCATGGCTCAATCCTGAAAGCTTTATGAGGACGACTGAGAGGGATGTATCCGTTTGTGCCCTGACTGTGTCCCGTTCAAGACGGCGCTAGTGACGGGGCTCGGTCGGGGCATACGTGACGCGAACTGAGCTCGAGCGGGGCTGACGTCATGTCAGCGGGATGAAAATTCATGGAATCCTCGTCGTATCGCTGTATTAGCCTAACTGGAGCAGGACGAACGCCCCCTGAAGCGTTCGTCCGGTGTATTTGGGGGGTGTGTCCAGGGGTGAGACAGTCATTTCATCCCATATCATAGCGATCACAACAGCCTCGTCAATCGTGTACAGTCGTGCACAATCGCTATGAGAAACGGGGCTGTCCGACTTAGGCATAACACGGGGTTGACCCCACATGGAGAGTGATCGCTAAGGATGCCCAAGTCAATATCGGTGTGTAGACACCTTTAGTGTTCCACTGCTGCTGCTCTCTGTCGCTCCAGGATGTTGTTGAGGGGATGGTTACTATTGTCCAGGATGGCCTTCACTGTGTTGCACGGACTATCCACACAGTCCCCAGTGAGTCCAAACTCCTGCCAAGGACGGAGCCAGCCTTCTTCATCAGCCAGTCCAGCCTCCTATGTTCCTGTCAGTCTTGCGGCACCCCCAGCAGACAGCAGCATCAAACAAAACACTAGAGACCACCAACCAATCGATCATATGCAGTGTTTAACTCTTCCTGAAGAGGATCCAACTGTGCCCCTTCCGTCAGGGCATCTGTGTTCATGGAATAGTCAAGCTTAATGCCAAGGTCCAAATCCAAGTACTTTTAGGTGGAGTTTACATGGCTCTATTTTCAGTCTAATACCGAGAATTTCATCGCATTTCGCCTCCAGGTTACATGAGAACGGCGCCTGGAGTGCCTGAGTCCAAAAACTTATGATACCAGGGTCCAGGGAGGAAAGTTTTGAAAGTGGATTTGTTTAGGCCCTGTGTAGATGTGATTCAGCATTTCAGGGTGAAACGCTGACATCATGGCATACGCAGTACTCTTTAACATGAAGGCCTTGGCTGTCTACTGAGTAACATGTGTGCTGCTTACAGCTTGATTTGTAATCCAGACCAAACTATTCAGACAGATTTGTTGTCCAGACAAGAAACTCCTGCGTCTTTGTTCGTCCACTTGCCATTGTTGTTTGCGAAAAGTTTTTCTTCATATGTATGTTGTAGCAGCACTTTTTCTCTGCAAACCTACAACGCCATCTACTGGACTGGCATGCACATGACAGCCTTTTCATTCATTTCTAGCATGTCCGTCTGAACGTGGATCAAGTTTGAATGCACAAATGAAACACCTTTGTTTTAGGTCACAGTGTCTCTGTGTACACAGGTCCTTAGGGTTCCTAAAGTCAATGATCTCCTTGGTGTTGGAGGTCGCTGACAGTCATCACCCACCCCTGTAGTCCTCTTCCTGCTCATCCTTGATGCACGCCACAGTAACTTTGTCATCAAAGTACTTCTGAATGTGGCAGGACCTAGACCTGCACTTCAAGCCTGCATGGTAAAAGGAATGGAGCCAGAACTGTTCCCTGAGGAGCCTCAATGTTACTCAACGCTGACCTAGAATGCATTTCACAAGTCTGACAAACTATGACCGCCCTGTGACGTAGTCCATGGTCCAGGAAGTGAAGGAGGCGGGAGGGGCTGGATGGAGTTAAATATTCTTGAAAGTCTGAGAACATCATTTTCACATGTCCACAGTGTACATCCAAGTGTGGGTGGGTCATAGTCGTAGTTCTGTTCACCTGTGCCAAACCACATTTTATCTGTTCTTCCTTCAATTCTGCACCAAATTACCATAAATAGATGTTTACAAGTTGAATGTATGGGGTGTATTACTACACAGTTAAACAACGTTTCTGGTTAACAGCTAAAATTCATCATCATTATGCAAATTTTGTCCACAAAACTGTTTTGTATACAGAGTGTGACATTTTTATATTATTTTAATATTTTTCTATCATCATGCAGGCTCAGCACTCCCACCACGTCATCCAGCAGGTCCTGAGCCACCTGGACAACCACAACAAGAACACACCGCGGGTCAGAGCCGGCATTGTTCAGGTCCTCCTGGAGACGGTCGCCATCGCCGCTAAAGGCTCAGTGGGTGAGTCACTGTTAAGATGATTGAGGAAACAGATTATCAGCAAGGCCACTGTGGATTTCAAAAATTGGTCCTCTTTTTATTTTGTTAGACAAAATAATTTCTCAGCAATCCACCCAAAACATTTTTTATTCCTGAAGAATAATAGAATTGCTTTTGTGTTTCTACATTTTGTAATTTCAAATTGAATGTCTCAGCTGGACACTTAAAAAGGAATGAAAGTTTTTAGGACTCGCCATGGACTCTGAGAAATTGCTGTTCATCCTTAAACAACAAATAATACTTTTATTTATTGAGCACAAACATAGGAACAAAGCATTAGAGTATTTGTAAGTACAGCTCTTGGTACAATGATAAAATAAATGGTTGCCTGAGAATGAATTTTAATGCCGGTTACAAACATTCCCCTCAGGTAAAAACTGCTTAAATGTATGACTCATGTTTGTATTTCTGATGGAAAAGAGGACTGTTTTCTTTGATAAACTCATCTTCTCACTTGTGTTTTACTGCCTCCACCTTGACAAAACAAATCCTCCTCCTCAGGAATGATTCAAGAGTCCAAAAAAAGTGACGCCTTGTCTTTGGAAAGTGAAATTACAACTCCTCCTAATCTGTGGCTCGGTATGGTATGACGGTGTGGTTAGATTGTTGAGTCACGTGAATTTGTAGAGCAGTTTCCCAAAACCCTATGACCTCCGTGAAAACACACAAACACCCACACTCAAACATCAAACCATGTCTGTACACAGCACACTTAATAATCAGAAAGATATTGAGACACATGTAAGGGCTTTGAGGTGTTCCTCCAACATAACCCACCCATTATCTGTTTGGGCTTTTCCTCATGTAGTACCACCTTGACCCTACTCGGTTGTTTTGGTTTTACTTTTGGTATCATTCCTTGTGGCATATCCATCTCCACTTCAGTGAGGTTCAAAAGTAGCTGAGCCATGATTAGGTTATTTTTCACATCTAGACTGTTTGGGAGAGTATGTTCCAATACAAACCGTCATTCCCTGTCTGTCCAAGTATTGAGTCCAGTTCGGCCAATCAGGAGAATTTATCCTTTTTGAAGTTGCTCTCTACTTTTTGTTTTACTTAGTCACTCTACCGACATTAGCCCAGTTCACACTGCCATTTCAAGGCATAATTTTTACTGATCTGTGACGTTCGCCTTCACTCTGGACTTCCTGGAGGTGGAATGAGGGGGCGAGCAGACCCACTTTGTTCCATCTCCAGAGGTAGTAACAGAGGCATGATATTGGAGAGAGGGAAGCAGACTCAGCAGGAGACGGGAGCAGTGCGAGTGGGCATTGTTGCCTCTGTGTGTACTAGGGATGGGATGAAATATCGTTTGGCAATATATCGCGATACAGTACGTGACGAAATGCATCAAGTTTGAAAAAAATGGATCGCGAAATAAAGACGTCTAGTCCGGTAATGGCGCATGTGACCAGAAGTGATGACAACAAACATTAGCACCAACTATCTTGCCCCCAAAAAGCCGAATGATGGAGTCGAATGAGGTCAAAATTGAGGACGCTCCGCCTGGATACAAGTCATCTGTCTGGCAGTATTTTGGCTTTCTCATTAAAGAAGACGAAGACGGTGAAAAAAAAGCCTACCGCTGGTTAGCATACACTCTCTCTAACCTCTCTAGGGTTAGAGAGATTGTTATTGTTTGTGTTTGGCCTGTTAGGCCTTGTGTTTTCCTGTGTGCAACTCAAACAAAAACAAATAAGTTGTAGTTACACAGTAATATTTTTTCTTCTTTACTTTTTTGATATGGTGTCGTGACAAATCGTATCGTGATCCGGGCATATCGAGGTGCAGCGTATCGTGAGTTTATGTGTACTGTCCCATCCCTAGTGTGTACATGGGAATTAACATGCTCCGACATCCAAGCTGTATTGCAGCGTGAATTAGTTTATATTAGACAGAATATTTATCCCTTGGGAATGTTCCTTCAGGGAAATTAAGATTTCAGTGGCATTGAATTGTACAAAGGTATGAAATAACACAGGATATCAAAAAGTAAAACACAATTAGCAGATATAAAATCTATATAATAAATCTAAATAATACATAAAAAAAGAAATAAATCTAAACAAATGATAATATGGCACTATTTACACAGATACTTGGCCCTTGTGGAATTAATATGAATCTCTCTAGATGTAAATTTAGCAGTGCTTTTGTGAAGGCAAATGTGTGTAAATCTGTTATGGTATAAGCCATCTTGCTAACTGGCTTCCCCTGTGGTTTGCTTTAGACACCAGCAAGTGTTAAAAGCCCTTCTTCTTCATGCACGATATCGTAAGGCTTGCCAAACAATGATGAATATGCTCATCCGTAAATGGTGAAATGGATTTGAGTTTATTTAGCACTTTCCACATCTGCACAGTCACACCTACTCACTCACTGATGGTTGGTATTGTGTGGTTAGTATATGTGTCAATCATCCATCAGTATCATCTCATGGCCCTTTTCCATTAGCCCTACTCTACTCTACTCGACTATACCCGGCTCTACTCTACTCTACTCGCCTTGTGCTGCTTTTCCATTAGCCCCAGTCGCCTGCCCAGCAGGGTGCAGTGTCACTCTGCGGTATTGTCATTTTGAGTGGAAAACAACAATCTGTGGCTTTTTGTCACAAACCGAGTAAAAAAGGAAAGCAGAAGAAGGCTGCAGGTGGTAAGAAGAAATACCCCTTGAGAAGCACAGGAGAGTTTTGGAAGCTATACAACAGAATGAAGCCGAGGACGAGAGCAATCGAGCTGCAAAGAAAAGACGTATGAGGGTAGGCTAACGGTAGCTACCACTTGCATGCTAGGTCGTAGCGCCCATGACTCATCGATGACAACATTGTCTGACCAATCAGTAGCCAGCAGTCGGTGACGTCATCTTTTAGTATCAACTCAGCTCGCTTGGAACCAGAGCGGAGTAGGTATTAAAACTAGCTTGTTTTAGGAGGTACCAGGCTAGTGGAAACACGCTGCTAATGGAGTAGAGCCGAGTAGAGTAGGGCCAAGGCATGCTAGTGGAAAAGGGTCATAACAAATACCCATTTACACGCCACTGATGTGCATTGGTAGCAACTTATGGTTAAGTCCTGCCCAAGGACACATCACCATACTGGGCTCGAATCTGCAAACAGTTAAAATTACCAACATAGCACACTACAAACTGCACAACTGATGATCTGTACATTTATTCGTAGGATATTTGACAACCTCGATTAAAAACAATGACTCAGACTTAGACTGTGTTTGTGTTCATGTAGAATAGCTAGCTTTTCAAAGTGAGTTTAATCCTTGTGTCCTGTATGCTTCCCTGATGTGATTGGCCTCTTGCAAGATCGATTAACTAATTTTGATTAACTAGCCAAAAGAAACGCAGTGCAAGAGGCATTTTTGTTTGACATGCAGTTAAGCATGAAATTGTTGAAATTATGTTTTAGTACTGAACACTTTGAACAATGTCTTTTATGGACAGACTGATGCATAGTTTATATCTGAGTGCCAGATGGAGTAGAATAAACTGTTTTTTAAAATATCAATCAAACACTGGTGCAAATGGAAAAGACAAGAGATGCCGAATATCAATGCAATATCTGGATCAGCAGGTCATATCTAAAAAAAAATGGATTATTGGTTTTGGCAGAAATGAAAATTCCTGCTGATGTTTTCAGGTGATATTTACAACTGTGTATGACAGCCATTTATATGTCATATATTTGGAAAGAGGCATCTTAGAGCCAGCGTTAAGGCAGCACTCATTTTTTTCACATTTTGTTGGTAAAAAGAAACAGGAACATGATAAAGTCGAGCAGCCTGTCTGTCATTTCACTCTAACTCTGCACAGAGCATTTACCGTAATGCTTCAAATACATGAGCACTTTACTTTTGGGGGCAGCTGTCGTGATCATGGAAACAGAGGAGCAGCTGGTCTGACCTTGGTTTCTCTCAGCTGGCGCCCCCTGCAGGCCTGGAGTTCTTTTGTTGTTGCTCTTAGTTCTGCTTGCAGGAGTTTCCTTATTGAACTGCTGTATGCTGTTTGTCCTTATCAGCCACCGCAATTGTCTGACCAGATACAAATGTTTCAGCATCATGTTTTGCAAGATGAATTTTTCTATCTTTTTGTGAACAAACTTCGATTGACAACAAACATCAGAGTGCTGAGAATGGTTTGGGATTGGGTTGTAGCCACTATAGCTCGTCATTCCTCCAAGATTGTGCAATCCTCTAGAGCAATAGCACGGTATTTTTAAGTAATGTAGGCCTTTCAGAAATCAAGCAGAAGTTTTAAAAAGTCAGTCCTTTTCTTTAATATATGTTCTCTGTGGTGGCTGTATGTGTGTGGATGTGATTGCAGGTCCCACTGTGCTGGAGGTGTTTAACACTCTGCTCAAGCACTTAAGGATGAGCGTCGACTTCGAGTTGGGGGAGAGCTCGAGGCGAAACTCTGGAACTAGCGTTTCTTCAGGAGGCCGAGGGAAGGAGAGCGAGGAGAGGATCGTCCAGAACGCCATCATACAGACCATCGGTACTGCAAATAATCATTTCTTGTTCTTTAAATTCACTACTGGTGTAGCCTAATCTACACGAGAAAGCACAGAGTTGAAATTTTTTATTGTCTGAACAGGTGAGTACAGTTAAATGTTTGATTCACTGCTTGAGTGGAGCTCAGATAAATATTCAAATAGACCTTGTGGTTGCAGAGATACACTCTTTTTTTATGAGTATGTTATTTTTCCAGCAGAAGGCTCAAAAAGAGGCTGAAAGGTGTCCAAAAGCTTTTTTCCTCTGTTATAGTTTCTGAAGAGCTAAACACACTTTAATAGTTCAGTTCGGGAGATGAAGTTAAAGTTAAAGCCTCGGTGTCGGAGTGTTGACTCATCGTCTCCCATCAGGCTTTTTTGGTGGAAACCTGCCAGACTACCAGCGAGCTGAAGTCATGATGTTCATCATGGGCAAAGTGCCAGTGTACGGGACCCCCTGCCACACCTTGGACACCGTCAAGATTGGGTGAGTCACACACACTCATTACCCAGAGGAGCGGGGGGGGGGTTTCACACACTCCTGCAGCCGTCAGCTCAGAGCTCCCAGAAGCCTCTATTTCTGAATGTGTGGGCTTCTTTTTCATCAGGGTGAAATGTAAATAATCCATCCTCGCTCCATCCAATCGACACTCTGACTTTAATTTTACACTGCAAAATTTTAAAGTAGCAAATTAAAAATAATCGGAGAAAGAGGACTGTTGACTTTTGAAAGCTTCAGCTACATTTTTAAGAATTTCAGCCGTTGAATGAAATGAAAAAGATTGTTACAGTGTGGGCTGTAGGTTTAATGAATGAGATTCAACACAGACTGAACATGAAGCAAACCTGATTAAAAGAGCAATTGCTTTGAGAGGAACTGTGTGCGGACATTTTGTTTTTGGCTGTCTGTGATCAGGCAGATCCAGTCTAGATTGTGAGTGGCCCAAAGTGGGACGGTCCAATCAGAGTCCTTAAGAGCAGGAAAAGCTGGAAGCGAGCGAGACGATGGCAGGACAGGACTGCTCATACAGTGATTAGCATAGGTGCTAACAGTTTCAGTATCAGTTTTATAAGATATGGATTACATTTGTTTATTAAATGAACCGCAAACTGAAAGCAGTTGTTGATAGAAAGGATATTTCAATCCACTTCTAACATGTTTTGGTGAGTTTGTTCAAAGAGGTGTCTTATGTTTCGTACTCTAGCCCCCGCCTACAATATTATCTGATTAGCCCCTCATAGCTGTGATTGACAAAGCGATTACTGATCAGCTACCGGTAACGCTTTGGAAGGTTCTGCCCATCCAAAACACTTTCTATGGGCTATTGCCTGGATGGACGAGGGAAACATGTAGAACTTCTAGATATGTTACCCCCTCTCTAATACACTTTCTAATCTAAGTACGTGGTTTCACAACATTTGCTGCCTTCATCCTGAAATAAAGGCCACTGTACGGACACCTGTTATTCCACAGGATGAACAATCTCACTAACTGAACTCCACACTACTTTTCTGATCGGGCCCGACTAGGGATGTAACGGTTACAGGTAAAATGGTAAACCGCGGTAAAATTTCCCACAGTAATCATTACCGTGTCCTATTGAAGTTACCGTTATACCGTGTTTGATCACCACACTGTGTCAATAACTCACGATGATGCTGCTCTTTGCCTGGAAAAGCCTGAACTGCTCCTGGGTGAGGCAGCCCTCTCACGCAGACAGAGGCACGCATGCGCAGTTTGGCCTCTGAGAAGTCCTGTACAGCAGCTGGAGCCTCGCTCAGACTCTGAACAGGTTTTGCTACTCGAAACGAACAAAGTCTAAAGTCTGATCGAAGTTTGGATTTTACAAAGATGTCGAGGGGAAACTGATTGATGACAGTCACCCTGTCTAAAACACCAAGCTGCAGTGGAAGACAAAAATGTGCGTGATTAAAACTGCTGTATCTCCTCGAGTAAACGAGCAGAGAGAGAGAGAGGATTCAGTGAGCCATACCTGAGTGAATTACAGGAGGTTTATCAGGATTTTCTGTGGGAATAATGTATAAAGGTTGTATAACAGCATTAGTATCATTCTGGAGTGTGTTCTTGTTGTTCTTTCGCCGTTTATTTGTAGTGTTTTGCCGTGTTTTGCCGTGTTTCACTGTATTTCGTCGTAATAGATCGTCTTTTTCAGTCATAGTTCGTGTTTTATGGATTTCATCAATCGTAACTTGTAATTATTAAAGGAGATGTGGAGGAGGTCTGCAATGGAAAGGGAGGAGCAGAAAAGAGTCATGAAGGGGGCTAACTGCTTCAGGGACCATCGTTAGTTAAACAATAAATTTAATTAAAAAAGGCCTGGACATGGTCTAATATAACGAGCTGTAACATGGACACTAATGCTGCAGGCAAACTAAAATGTGTGAGTGTTTGTAAAATAGGTTAAGTTTATTTATGGTCATCTCAAAACTTTGAACATGTCCATTTACAAAAGAGAATCCTGTTTAAAGTTCAAATCAGTTTTTTTCTTTTCTTGTAATTACACATTGTTTAAGCATTAGTAACATAATAATGACAAATACTTGCCAGAATTGCTTTCTCATGAAAAAATGTGAACAAATTTGCTTATAGGACACTTCCTGACAAAGTTATTGACAAAAAAAGACAAAAGAGCTGTTAAAATTATAATATGAAAGGGATTAAATGATGTCAAGACTGTGTTCAAGTACTTTTTGAACATTTTGAGTACACTGCAATAATACTGCGATTCTAATGATAACTGTGATAATTTTGGTCACAATAAGCGTGATGTGAATTTTCATACCGTGCCCGACAGAAGTGGCAGCCTGCTTGTCACTGTTGAGTCTGTTGGTTTATATTCTGCTATGTCTACTTGTTAATTATTTTTCATGAAGATTTACATGCTGTTTATGTTCATATAGAGACATAATGATGAAGTTGAACTGCTCAGTTTGTTTTACCTCTCTTAAAGGTGTACTCAGCGATCTTCTAATCCTCTAATCTAATGCAGTATTTGTCAAATTCACCGTATGTCTCCTCTCCACAAGATGTCACCACTGACAGCATGTTGAAAAAAAAATCTGGTCTCAATACACAGCCTTGGCTCTGAATTTAAGCCGGTAAATACTGGGGCTCGGGCCGAGTTACCAAAACAAAGTAAACCCCCCCACATCCAGGGGGCGATCATACTCATGCGCAGATCAGACAGAAGGGGGAGGGGGAGTTGTAGTTTATGAAGCGTCTTGATTAGCGTAGAGAGATACAATAGTTGCGGTAGCAATGGCTGAAAACAGCCCAAAAGAAAAAGGTCAGAGGAGTGAAAAGTGGAAAAGAAGGGCTATGAACATGAAAGAGCGAAGACCAGGGTCAGTATTGGTGTTGCTTTCCGACAGTGGAGGGAACTCCGCCAATTGAAAGACCTGAAAACAGACGCGGATGTCGGCGTCTTTCTGCTGGATAGGTAAGCTAAGCAACATTAGCTTTGTGGTGCTTCACATAACAGTGACAGCCGTCGAGCATTCATCTTATTGTCTAATCTGCCAAAATGTACTGTTGTTGTGATGTCATCAATAATGGCAGTCGAGTTGTCTGACCAGTCGGGGTTTCCTTAGCTACGTCAGCTACGCAGTTTCTACGGCCGTTTCCGTGACGATGCACGTCAATCAACTTTCAGGAGGCGGGTCTAAATTCGAATATCAACAAACCCTCTTCTCGTTTTCTCCCACATCGCTGACTACACCTTTAATATATTTATTTGATTTGTCCATTTGGTCATCTTTTTATTGTTCGGATCATTGTAAGAGTTGCCTCAATGGTTCTGTATTAATTATCTTTATCTTCTAATTTGATTACTTCATACAATTTGAAAGAGGGATTTTTTCATCTTCTGAAACCAGCTTTATTCAAAATGATGGAGGCAATTTCACATCTGTTTTAACTGTCAGAAGTAAATTAGCTTAACTTTCTTGTTATTTCATATAAGCCCTGTGAAACTAAAATACATTATATAGCCATAAATATATTTTTGTAGGTGAACGGTCTGATGATTCATCCCTACACTGTTAAATTAACACAAACAGACTCATGGAGTTGTTTATAATTACACAGGTGATGGGAAACTTAATATCAACTTGTTTTGTTTGTTTATTTGCGTGATTCACCTGGTAAATGGGGGTTTAAAGGATTAGACAGGAATTGATTAATAAAGTAATGAAACTAGTGCAAAGCTGCTTTGACTCAGAAAACATCTACGCCATCCAAAAGCTACTAGAAAATGTAATAAAGCTACTAACAAAGCTATTTGTAGTGATGTTACTGCCCATCAGTGCTCTCATATTTGTGCATTAGGACAAATAAATGATGGTTTGAAACCAGACGGTAAAAGTTCTGAAGCCTCATTTAAATACATTTATATTCCACATATAAAGACTGAATGATTGATTATGTTTGTTTTGATTTGACATTTAGGCACCAGGGTACCAAGAGAATCCAGACCATGCTGCTGAGCTCTCTCATCATGGTGAGTCCTCCTCCTACGATTTGGTGTTTCTCTGTGAACTGTAGCAACTTTTTCTCATTCTTAGCTGTCAGGCATGGCACCTGGTGTGGTCTTGTGCTGCTGGAGCCCATCTGCTTCAAGGTTTAACATGTTGTTTATTCAGAGTCGGTCCTCTTCATACCTTTCGATTAGAGATTTGGTTCACTGTTGTTGCTCCAGTGTCCTCTGACTGCAGGCATTACCAAGGCACTCATTGAATATTTTCTCTTTTCAGACCATTCTCTGTAAGAGAAAGTAGTGTGTGAATTAGCCGTTCCTTAGACCAGCCCGTAATGTCTTGTGCAGTTTCACTTAAATCACCTTACTTCTTCGTTTTGATGCTCGATTTGAGCTTCAGCAGGCCCCTCTGTATGATGTCTACATGCCAAAATGCATTGAGTTGCTGCCATGTGATTGACTGATTGGCTGTATTTTCAAGTGGTTCTCAACTTGTCTACCCTCAGGACTCAACACTCTTAGCTTGATGAGAAATAACAACCCAAAATTACAAAGTTTAACATTCAGAAATGTTTCAGTTTTAATATTGAATTTAAAAATTTTGCTGGGCTACAGCAATTTTAATTTTGTTGTCTAATTATTTTTGTCATAGTTTTCATCACCAACCTTTTTCACCTGATGAAACTAGACAGTAACTAATAAAGACAAAGCACAGGGACATAAATTCAAACTAAACTAACTGACATTTTCATCAACAAACAAAAACTAGACTAAAATGTCTGACAGACTTAATCCAGTCAGACCTACTTTGGTCATGTAGAAAGAAGAGACAAGTGATGAATCTATCCAATCACAGCTACTTTGGTTGTGTGGAAAGGTTGGATGAGTTCAGAAGGACATCCAATCACAGCTGCCTTAGCTTGGTGGTGGTGGGATAAGTTGTGGAGCGATCCAATCAGAGCTGCTCTCTTTATGAATAGATATATTCATGTAGAGCAGGTTCACTGTTTGTTGTCAGTTCTGGCTCCTCCCCTTTATTACTGACTGTACAGCAGCCCTTTGACAGTCGAGTGTTTGCACTTCGGGCCGTCTCCTTCTGTGATGGACCCTCCTCTCGCTGACACGAGGAGGCACAGGTGGCCTCCACGCACACATCTCCACACGCCTCCATCCTCTACTGTAGTGCCGTAGGCGTCCGTGCTCGTCCTCAGAGCGATCCATTACAGCATCCGTCTGTCCTCAGCTCCCCTCGGCTCACTCTCCTCCTCCCGGCTGCCGCCACCTGGCTCCTCGGAGCAGCTGGAGGAGGGGTGAAAGGTCTCCATATTTATAACGGCAGGCGGCTGCAGATGGGACCGCGTGCTCGGGGTGGAGGCAGAGGCTGCATGTGTCGCTGGTTCAGTCTCCTCGTCTGTGAGGTGTGAACACAACTGTGCTGCAAAACTCGACGAAATATATCCAAACTACAACTGATAAATATTTAATGAGAATATTACTTATTGGAGGGAAGAAAGCTTTGACTAGAAGGAGTTGCAAACCAAGAATGGAGGGCTGGTTTATAATCATTCATGAAATTTACATTATGGAGAACTTTTAATTTCAAAATGCAAAAAGAGAAATTTAAGGAATTTTGTTCACAGTGGGTTCAATACATTGGCTCACAGAGACCAGATTTGCTTTAACAACTGATGAAATAATTTTTTCTTATGACTATTGAAGTGGTATGAGAGGATTTAGATCTGACGAATAAGTGTGACATTCTTTGTTTATGTTTATGATGTGTTTTTTTGTTTTTAAAAAATCAATAAGGTAAAATGTAAGGGAGATACTAGCTTAGGAAAAAATACTGTTGAGACATAGAAGGATGACTTAGTTACACTGTTTGTGATTTATACATCCATCCTGTACTTCTATGCATTCTGTGTCAGGAATTTTCCCTTTATAATCCTTAGATAGCTCAGTTGGTTTGTACCTTTACCTGACATTTATTCAAAATAAAAATGACGAAAAGCAGCTGGATGCAATCAAATGGAGCTTCAATCCTTCTACTTCTTGTTTGGACAAGAGAGTTACAGCCAAAGAGTGCTAAAGCAGTCTGAGAGTTGAACTGAAAACTAGTACAGTGTCATCTCCTTTTGGGGGCCGTTTACATGACGCCGAAAACGGTCAATTCCGCAAACATTTCGTTGCATTTTGGCCTTCCGTTTAGATGAGACCACGTTGCATTTCAACCGAAAACGCAAACTTTTGAAACCGCTCCCCAGAGCGGAAAGATTTGAATCCGCTCCTCCATCCGGCCTCGTGTAAACACAGAGCAGAGCGTTTCAGGGGGAAACGCTGACGTCACCGCATGCGCAGTACTCTTTCACATGGAGGCTGCGCGCGCATACCAGGAACAACAGCAGCTTCCTCCGTCCGCCAAGTAACGTGTGAGCGTCTTACCATGCTCAGTTTGTTATCCAGAAAAAACTGTCCAGACAGATTTGTTGTCGGAACTGATTTGTTGTCCAAAAAAGAAACTCCTGCTTCTCTGTGCGTCTATTCGCCATTGTTGTTTGTGAAAGTTTTTCTTCTTCGTTCGTGTGTTGTAGCAGCGCTGCCTCTCTGCAAACCTACACCGCCATCTACTGAACCGGCATGCACACTACAGCGGATTTACAGGGGATTAACTCATCTCCGAGCATTGTCATCTAAACGCAGAAGAATTAAAAAACAGAAAGGAAGAATCTTTGCGTCTTCAAGTCAGGAGTTTCCATGTAAACGGCCCCTTGTAGCGTTGTATGTGGTCACGTGAGATTGTTTTCGGTGAGAAAGATGGCCTTGCAGGTGCGAGGTTCAGCAAGTTCATCATGGGAAAGTCTCAGTTTGTGGGAAGAAAAGGTAACGAGAGGGCCAAGAGGTCTATGTACGGTCATGTAGTGTGTGGGAAAGCAGTCTCTAGCAAGGAGGGGGCTATGTACAGTCATGTACAGGTTATGTTAGGTCATGTCTCTCAGCAATGATTTTACAGCATTTCAGGATAGTTCAAATACATAAGAAAAAACGATATACAATATATACAGGAGTCAAATTTTTCCTCACATTCTGTCTCTTGTAAAATGTTAGATCTCCTTGATAAAAATATAATTACAAAAAAAAAAGATATGATGATCCTTTGTTGATCTCCAGAAAGTAAATTTGAGTATTGCAGTAGTACTCTGGTAAGTAGCATGCATTAAAGATCAACAGAATAACATGTAATATAAAAGACATAGATCAATAAACTGTTCAAAGACAGTAAAGGTATTTACAATTATGTAAATTATTTAAAGGTCATCAAATACTGTATGTCCCACTGCCACTGCATGAATGATGGGACATATTTCATTTTCCATTTTTAAACTTGTCCAGCTGTTTCCCACCTCTAAACCACACACAATCCCACCAAAAAGGTCAAATTATTTAAAAAAGACAAAGTCTTGCCGGCCGTCCAGTGAACTTGACCTTGCAGGGTAGCTCATGCACCAAATTTGCTGTTAGCTCGCTATGGCATCCAGATTAAAGTGATCCCACATCCAGAAGCCTTTTTTGCATCTGTTACAAATCCAGCTGCCCGCCTGCTGTTCAGACTGATCTAAAAATATTAGCAGAGCGTAATGTGTGAGAGAAAAGGTCAGCGCTGGGACGGTTTCAGCTGCTTGTGAACGTAACCTTTAAGCTCTGTTGAAGCTGTGTTTCTCAACGACCCTCCCCAGGGATTAATCACATCCCACTGGGATAAGTCGCCTCACACTTCCCTCCTCTTCTCCCACCACCTCTCTGTCTCTACCTCAGGTAACCTCCGGCTTTAAGTCCAAGTCCATGGCTGCCGCTCTGCCGCCCCCCTTCCTGGATCCGCTCTTCTCCATCTCCCTGATGGAGGACAGCGAGCTGCGACAGCTGGTGCTCGAGATCCTGCACAACATCATCGATCGGCACGACAACAGGGCCAAGCTGCGTGGCATCAGGTAGGAAATACTTCCTCCGACTGCACTGTGACTGATGCATATGTGATTTTTATCATTTTATAGTGTTACAGGAAATGTCTTTTATCCATTCATGCTGCTTTGGCTGTCTTGTGCTTGGTTTAAATCTTGGTCCATGTTCTTTGTTTTCAGAATAATTCCTAATGTTGCAGCGCTGAAGATTAAAAGGGAGAAGATTTCAAAGCAGGATGTTGCATTCATGAAGAAGGTGAGCGACAAATTTGATTTGATAAGTATTTTTCAAACATATAACAAAAGGCAAAGTAAAATTACAGAGAGAAAATAAAGAAAATTGGGACTCAGATGAGTCTGAAAAGGAATAAGAAGTCAAATTTATTTAATCCCACCCCCTCTCTTAACCAATTATTTACCTTCCCAATCTATATAAATGTAAACATTTAGTTTTTTTAATCCAATTTTATCTATGTCTGCTTTGTTTTGCTTTACCTGGTTATCATTTGAACTTTCATTTCTACACACATAAGGCATGACTATGATAGATGAGTCTTCACACAGAGCTCTTTAAAAAACTTTTAAGAGTCTTAAAAAGTCTTTATGTCTGATTTTTCATATTTAAGGCCACAAAAAGTCTCAATTTTAAGCTTCATTTAGACTTCACCGTGTAGTCTTTGCCATTTATAATCGAACTGATTTATATGTCACTTTTCATTAAGAAGTAATTCAAAAAATGCTCTACAAAAAGATAAATTAAAAGAAGAACACAAATACATCCACCCCCCCATCATAAAATAGAATAAACATAGATTAAAATTAAGTAAAGCTAAACATAATGAAAACAGGGTGCTGTTATGAGAGTAAAAACGCCAAAAGGTAACAGCAATATGTTCAAACAGGGGAATAAAACACTGGAGAAGATCTCCTGGAAAAACGATAAAACAAAAGGATAAACTACTAAAACATAATTCTGAAGTTCAAAGGGATTTAGATAAACCAGCTGCCAAATCAACGGGGCGCTAACCTGACACCATAAATACCTTCAAGTATGGTCTTGAGTTGACCATCCCTGGCTGTCAGGGTGGGCAGGCCGGTCACGGACCTGTCAGGGACCGGCCTTGACCCTGGCTGCCGTGGAATAGTCCTTTTTGCTTGGGGAAGGTTTCTAACTGAGCGAAATTATTCAGAAGTAGTTTGTGATCAGAGCCATTGGAATAGTCTAAATGCATAGGAAAGGTGGCTCAATGCTTCCTTTATTATCTCCTTTAGCATAGGATGCAGTGGACCATCCTTTACGAAAGGAGAAGAGAATATTCTGTCCCACAATTCTTTACATTTATAAACAGCTTGTTATCCGACTGCTCCTGAATTCCACCAAATAATGACAAACAAATCACACAGACCATGTGAGTTACCACTGCTGTTCATCCTTTTTAAAGTTTACAAAAACCTGCCTTAACTCTCCAGTAGTCTGATTCTCTGAAGAGAGAAGGATATGAGACATTTGATGTTGATTATGTTTTAAACTTGGTTCAATATTAATAAATTGTACACCATTAGATTGTGGTCTTAACAATTTCTGCCTTTCTTTCCTTCAGTTCATTTATTTTCATGCACTGATTGGTGTTCATGTTGATCATGAGAGGGCAAATTTATTTAAATCCACACTTCAACATCGGTTATGCAGATGTAATTTTTTCCGGGTTGTTCATGTTCAAATTGTCTGAAAGGAGCAACACTGTGATGATACACGAACACTTCTAAGATGAGCCTTATGTAGTCCATCTTCAGATAATTGTAGTTTTACCGCCATCACATGATGACGTAGCGTAGTGAAAGTGTAGTCGGATTCTTTTTGCATCACAGTTTTCCTTTCCTAAGTCCTTCTGAATTCTCCTTTCCTTAACCTATGACATTTTCCTACGGGGTTAAGGAAAAGTGGTTAAGAAAGGGTGTAGGAGGCGACTGTTCAACCGTAGACCCTGTCAGGGAAAGTGGGGAAGTTTGAGGTGGCTGCATCTGTAAAGTATTTCACCATGTGCAGCTGCAACACTATGCCTAGAGGAGGACAAACAGCTGTCCCTAAAATGGTGCCCAAGGTGGTACAACAGGTCAGTGCTGGCTGGAGTTTATTCGTTGTTGGATCAACCCACCTGATGAACATCAGCTGTGCTCGACTGTCTGTGTGGCTTTACTAAGCTCGACTCGGCTCAATGGTTCTCCATAAAGTTGGCCAAAACATCAATGTTTAATTGTCCTAAAAAGTAATCAAACCGGTTTGGGGAATTTAAGGCCATAAAAAGTCTTGAAACAACATCTTAAAGATCTTTTGTTTGTATACATGTTCACACTTATGTCTGCCTTACCTCCCCTCTTCAGTGGGAGAAATCAGATTAGATATTCTGTTAGTTTATCCATAATTTTGCTTAGATTTTAAGAAGTCAAAGAGCCCCTACGAAGCCACTGTTCAACATATTTAACGAGTCAATCTTGGAGTTAGCCCATAGGAAGTGTTGGGAAGGAGACGAAACTTTTAGATGCATATCCAGCAGGTGATTGGACGATTGTTCCATCAATCACATTCATTACGGGCCAATCAGATAATATAGTAGGCAGATGCTACTGCCGAGGTCTGAAAGACTGAACCAGAGCCACTTAATAGATCAAACTCTCAGCAAATCATGTTGGAAATGTTGTTGGTTTCATAAAGAAATTTAGTCCAGATCATAATAGAGCTAATGAAGCTGTTATGCTAATCTCAAACAGCTGATTGGGCCGCTCACAGCTGTTTACCCCAGGAATGGATCTACCAGTGTGATGTCATACCATTGTTTGCTCTGCAGTTGAAGCCCTTTAAATGGGGGAAGCAAGTCCAGAGCAGCGCAGAGCCTTTTCTCGTTAGTTCATAAGTTTAGAATACAGTGATGTGACATCTCCAAACCCAACATAAGAGTACAAAGGAAGTTCTGCTCAAGGAATTACAAAAAAATAACAATAAGAGCCAAACTGCTCAACCAAAGACTACAAGCCACGTCATATTTTCCTCAGTTGTTTAATATTAAATGTTTTCCGTATATGAAGTGTCATACTCAACCAGTTTTGTGTAAGTCTGGCTTTCTTTTTATTCCTATAATGACGATAAAACCCTTGATTGGAATAAAACGTAATAAAAACAACAGCGTTGTGAGAAGTTTCTCCATTGTCGTGGTACCGAAACAAACTCTGATTCACAGAACTTATCAACCCCGACAGGAAGAGCCTGCTCCCCGTCAGCACATGACATTTCCAAAAAAGATCCTGCAGTTTAAGACGCTGAACAGTGATTCACACCGCAGCGGTAACCTTTACCCGCACGTCACACACCTGAGAAAGGCTGAGCTGTCACAGGACCGCGATGCAGACACCTCATCATCAGAGGTCATTAACAGCACCTACTTGGTATTCATTGGTGGAGGAAAGTCGCTGGCCTTCACTTTCCATTAAACTCCACTCCAGGCAGATAAAAGCAGCAGAGGCTCATTTTGTGTTTGTTTTACAAAGACCGTCTCCAGAGGAAAAGGCCTCTGACACACCAGGTTATTTTTAGGATGATACAGAGTTAATTAGATTAATCCTTTCAGCCGATGGCAGAGCAGCAATTTCATTTGCATTTTCTGGCATAACAAGCCAAGATTTATCACAACTTGTGGCTGAATTTCTTTAAATTGGTGAGAAAGTGAAAATTTGTGTTTCCATAAACATGACAATAAAAGAGGGATTAATGCCAGGCGGCCCTGAAAGCCAGTCAAGGGATAAATGAAATGAATCAGGATTCATGTTTTGAAGGGCTGCATCTAAAGTGAATGTCTTTGAAAACAAACTCAAAACCTACCTTTTTAGTCAAGCTTTTACCTGAATCACCTTTTAGTGTTTTTATTTATTCTACTTACAGCCCACTCTTTTATTATTTTACCTTATTTTATTTTTTTATCTTTTTATCTTTGCTCTTTCCTTATCTTATTTTCTAGTTTGTTTTTTTTTAATGTATTTTTTGGGGCATTTTATGCCTTTATTGATAGGAGAGAGACAGTGGATAGGCTTGTGAAAGGGGGTGAGAGAGTAGGGGAAGACACTCTGCAAACTGGTCACAGGCGGGATTCGAACCTGGACCGGCAGAAGCAAGTACACGGGGTGCCTGGTTGCTAACCACTCCACCAAACCGGCACTCCATTTCATTTTATTTTATGATATATTTATTTTAGCACTTTTAACCTAACCTCCAGTGTTTTCTCATTTTTAAACCTTTAAGATGGCGTTTCCTCAGTACGCACTGGGTACAGCTGTGTGCTTTATTATTGTATTTTATTTATGATGCTTTTCATCAACACTGTTTATGGATTGCGGTGTGGGTGGGTTCAAGGGCTGGGTGGAGTGGGTTTGGGTCATATATCCTTTTATTTTAATTTATCTGTCTGTTTGTAAAGCACTTTGTGCTACATTTTTTGTATGAAAAGTGCTATATAAATAAAGTTTGATTGTTTGATTGATTGATTGATTGAATATACTTGCCGATATCAAATCAGAGCATTTAACTATGTCCTAAAATGTGCTCACTCCTCTGAGTTAGCCCTGGCCAAAGTCTTTATTATTTTGTATTTTCAGTCCATGCAGATGCAGCTATTTCATTTGCAGCCACTCAAGCTGTCACTAAGTTCCACCATAAAATCTCTGATTCATGCAGTCACAGGGTGTCTCCATGAGCTGGAATTTCATCCTTCCACTCCATCCTTTCCCCTTATTAGAGTAGCATGAATGCTGAATCAGATACTGTGAAGCACTGAATCTCTCCATGTGTTTGAGGGACTTCTGTTAAACTCAGACCACATGTCTCCCTGGATCCAGAGATTAATGGGGCCATGTCAACATGTAGGATATTATAAACATGTTAAAAACATGTCCTGAAACACAAAATGCACTGTCAAAAAGCATTTACTATATTTTTGTGTTTAAGAAAATGCCAGTCTGTGTATTCATCATGCCTTCACCACGTTATAGAGTATGATAGAGGATTAGTGCTGCATTTAAACAATAAAAAAGGAAAGTTGCAGGAATAGAGTCAAAGTAACGAGAATAATCTCAGAAAGCTACGAGAATAAATTGAAAAGTTACGAGAATAATCTATTAAAGTTTGAAAATAACCTCTTAAAGTTACGAGAATATCCTCGAAGTTACGAGAATAACTTCAAAGTTATAAGAATAAAGTCCAAAAGTTACGAAAATAACCTCATCAAGTTATATGAATAAAGCCAAAAAGTTAAAAGAATTTCTTATTATAAAGTTACGAGAATAAAGTCAAACATTACCTGAATTTCCTCAAAGTTTTTAGAATAAAAGTCGAAAAGTTACGGGAATAATTTCATGAAGTCACAAGAATAAAGTCGAAAATTTACTTGAATAACCTCATAAAGTTACGAGAATAACTTCAAAGTTATAAGAATAAAGTCAAAAAATTACCAGAATAACCTAATCAAGTTATATGAATAAAGCCAAAAAGGTAAACGAATTTCTTATTATAAAGTAACGAGAATATCCTCAAAGTTACAAGAATAAAGTCGAAAAATTACCAGAATAACCTCATGAAGTTTTGAGAATAAAAGTCGAAAAGTTACGGGAATAATTTCATGAAGCCACTAGAGTAAGGTCGAAAATTTACTTGAATAACCTCATAAAGTTACGAGAATATATTAAGTTAGGAGGATAATCTCATAATGTTACGAAAACACATTTAAAAGTTACCAGAATAATCTCATAAAGTTATGAGAATGACTACGAAAAGTCACGCGGATAAAGTCTAAACGTCATGAGAATAAAGTTATAAATATATTTAAATTAAGCAAGGAAATACACTTTTATTGTGAAAGGTTGTGCCAGAAAAGCGTACATTTCCTCTTTCAAAAAGGAGACAATTTCCTCCGAGTTGACGTAGTTCTTTCTTCAGAAAGTCACAGTTTCTTGCAGTAACTTAAAGGGTCCTAAAATTCATTATAAGGTGATGCTGCTGTACCAAAAGAAAAAGTATTTCCTTAATTGTGAAACCTATACTAAAGTATAACTTCACCAGATGCTCGATGTTCTTCCTCTGATAACCTCTGCAGACTGAAATAATACGTTTATTCTAAAAAAAATGTATGATTTTATTTTCAGAACTTTTTGACTTCATTCTCGCAGCTTTTTGACTTTATTTTTGTAACTTTATGATGTTATTCTCGAAACTTTGACTTTATGCTTGAAACTTCACTTTTTAAGTAAATAATAACAATTATTTAACCTGGCCCTAATCCTCTGTCGTAATAGAGCGCTTCTGTGCACAAGACAAAAAGTTCATGGAATTAGGATTTCTCCTGCTTTGAAAGAATGTATGGAGACATGGGAGTGAGGCAAGCACACAACAAATGCTGGCATATCCCTTTAAACATACACCAACAAACAGAGTATTTGGCATCAATTTGTCCTTCAGCTAAAGTTGGCCTCTTTCAAATGTGGGTCAGGTAAGGCTGGTCTCCAGTAGATGTGAAGGTGAAGGCAGCAGCCAAGCATGCTGTGAGGGTGAAGTCTTCAATCCCACCTCCCAGAGGTTTATTCTGGGTCAGAGGAGAAGGTCAAGTTCGCAGCCTTCATGTGCACAAGTGCTCATAAATGATAGTCAGTCAGAAAACACAACAGTCTGTCCATCCTGAGCATTTCTTTAACTCTTTTTCATCTCCAGCATGGCCAGCAGCTCTACCGGCACATCTACCTGGGCTGTAAAGAGGAAGATAACGTCCACAAGAACTTCGAGCTGCTCTTCACCACCCTCGCTATCCTGACCATCGAGCTGGCCAACGAGGAGGTGGTCATCGACCTCATTCGGCTCGCCATTGCTCTGCAGGTAACCTTAACCGAAACTCTGCTGTGTTTTACTCACCCTTAGGGTTTTACTGTAAAACTGATTTCACTGTGAGAGCTGTTGACTTATTTCAAGACCATCTGATGCTCTTTTGTTTGGCAAATTAGACTCACAAACTGACTAGCTTACAAACTTTAAGTTGTATTGATAAAACAGTATAGAAGTAACGATTGTGTATTAAGCAACAATAGGGCTTCTGTTTGACTAGTTGAAGAGAGGAAATACAAGAAAGGAGCAAGAATGTAAAAATGGAAGATTTGATAAAGAGGAATAAATAGAAGAAAAATTATAATAGGAAATAAGAAAAAATTCTGGATCCACATCAAGAATTGAATTAAAAATAAACTAATCACCTCTAACTTTTGTCATGACCAACATTTCCTGAAAATGTCATCAAAATCATACATTGAGCTATTGAGTTATTGGCGAAAACGTGTAAAATTAACCTGTCGCGCAATGTTCTCTACGACCAAGTAAATATGATCACGTCTACTTTGTGCCATGACCAACACTCCCTGAAAATATTATCAAAATCCATTCCTTACTTTTTGAGTCATCATGTTCAAAACCTAACAAAGAAAATAACAAATGCTGGAAAAAACAATTAGACATGCAAAAACTGGTCTAAATGTGTCTTTATGCTTATTTTCACTCACCAAATTCAGACTACCATCATAACCCAAGACGTAAAATACAAAAGTGGGAAAACTACATGTGGTTAGCATATTCCTTGCTTTAAGAAACATAATTACAATAGAAACAGATCAATTTAATAGCAAAACAAGAGAAAAAATACAAAAGGAAATACGCTTTCTCGTATACACAGGTAGAAAAATCATCTATGAGGCTGCTGATGTATTTGATGTTTGTGTAGGATATGGCTCTGAGTAACGAGGAGAACATGCCCATGTTCATCCGCTGTGGCATCATGGCGTTGGTGGCAGCGTACCTCAACTTCCTGAGCCAGATGATCGCAAACCCTCCTTTCTGCCAACATGTCAGCAAGGTGCACGTTAACTTCTTCTCTTCTTTGTATCCTGTTATGTAGAGTTTTCTTGTGATACTTGGACAGGCTGTCAAACTTCAACATTCAAAGTTGATTGATATGCAGACGATGTATTGATGTGTTCTTCAGTAATTGTCACCTTTATTTGTTTGCATTTGTCACGTTGACCACTTTTCACGTCGTGTCCTCTGCAGGTTATTGAGCTGAGGAACATGGATGCTCCGTACCTCCTACCAGAGCACGTCTTCAGAGACAAGTGTCCGTAAGTTTACTCAACGAGCACAAAAGAGGCTTAATTTTCAAACAGTTTTAAAGGTGGAAGTGTTTGATTTGGTTTAACTACTGTTCAAAAACAGAGGAACTGTTTGTCGGGACACATGCTTATTATTTAATCCAAGAAACATCTGTTCTCAAAAAGTCTTCCTCCGTCTTAAGAAAGTAAACCAGTCCAGTTTCCACATGCATCGATGTTGTTTAACATTAGTGCTCAGTTATTCAGTTGCAGCCCCTTCAGTTTTCCCCTCCCAGCCAAATGTCAGCTAAGTTCCAGCAATTTACCAGCCCACGTCCAAGCAATGGGAGTCTGAATAGGGTTTTTTTTGGGTTTGTTTGTGAAATTTTACCAACCACGCGCAGCAGATTTATTGGCATGATTCAGTATCTATAATCAGGCAGATCCATCTTGCCAAATTTCATCCTGCAACTACTGTGGGCAGCCCGAAGTGGGACGGCCCAGTCAGAGTTCTTTGGAGCATGAAAAGGTGGGACGAAAGCAGGACGTAACTGCTTGTACAGATGTTAGCATAGATGCTAACAGCTCGGTAGCAGTTTTATCAGATTTGAACCACATTTCTTTATTAAATAAAACACAAATATCATCGCTACAAACATCTCTATAGAAAAGATATTTTAGCTTGACTTCTGACATGTTTTGGCCAGAGTTTGTCTCAAAAGTGGCTCACTTTTGTAGCACAGTAGCACCTGCCTGCTACACTATCTAACTGGCCTGTAGTGAGTGTGATTGGCAGAACGACTGTCCAATCATTTGGTGGATCTGCTTCTGAAAGGCTCAAAAACACTTTCAATGGGCTGTTACCCAGTGGAATAAGTCAAACAGTCCTGCCAGGTAACATTTTTTCCATGCTGATCATAATTTTCTTTAAAATATTTTGTTCAATAAAAGTAGTATAGGTAATATATTTATCATGTCATTACAGCTGTTAGGGTGGCAAGGTCCTAGGCAAGACTACATGCAATTTTAGCCATTTTTGTAGTCAGTTTTAAACAATGTGTTTCCATTTTCCTGAACATTAATTCGCTCTTTCATTCATATTTAAAGACAGTAAATTCTCATGTCCCCTCTTTTTATTCATTTTGAATACCTCTTGCGGTGAGCTTGTTTGTCATACACATGAATTGTTCTCAAAGGTCAGTCTTTAGCAGCTTATGGATTCAAGCTTTACCCTCTTCTCTACTTTTATTATTATTTATCTCTTGAGCCACTTTAAGATCTCTTCTCAATCCATGCTGATGCACATCTAATTATCCTGGCGGATTCAGCCTGTTCTTTAACTCATCTATCTCTAAAATGAACGATCAATCTGAACTTGCTCTACATTTCAACAAGTGTTTCTTTCTAAACTGGCAAGACTGCACAAATGGTTCACTTGTGACAGGAAATTTGTAATGTGTTGTGTAACCCGGTTGAAATTAAGCCTTTCAGCTATCTGCCTCTCGGCGTGAGCACGTTTTGCGTCATGACGTCACGCTTTACCTGTGTGGTACGTCACGCGATCAGGTGAGCAAACGTAGCCAATTAGAGCGACGCATGCCGGAAGGAAAGACACAGTTCAATCGATCGCTGATAGAGCACGCTCTGGAGATGATTACTGCAGGAAGCCGAATACCAGCGCCGACAACGGAACATTTGCACTGATTAAACTCCGGAACCGGCCAGGTTTGATGGCGAGCTTAGAGCCTATGATGAATCCATTTATTGCTACGAGCCTGTGATGAATCCATTGACTGCTACGAGCCTGTGATGAATCCATTGACTGCTACGAGCCTGTGATGAATCCATTGACTGCTACGAGCCTGTGATGAATCCATTGACTGCTACAAGCCTATGATGAATCCATGACTGGTTAGGTCACCAAACCCCAGGCAGCTCATCCCTGCTCTGCCCAATCCACCCTCCTGCTCTGGCCGGGCTGATAGAAGGCTTCTTGCAGCCGCCTTTCTTTATTTCATTCTTCTTCTTCCTTTCTTTCTTTTTGTCCTCAATTCCTCAACGCACGAATTCACGCCCTTGCACTAGCACTTCCCCGAGGTATAAAAGGACTGAACTGAACTTTGATTACGTTTGGAGAACTCAGCGTTCGCGCGCACTGGATATATGAACTTGTTATTGGGATTGAATAATTTTGTGCCTGATGAACTGTTTATTGTGCAATTGTGTTTTTTGTGTGTGTCTTTATAATATATGATGATCATCAAAAAACAACTTGTCTCAGTCTCTCTCTCCGCTCCTTGAGTCAAACTAAGAGTCTTCTGAACTAGCCTTATAAAACCTTTATTTGTTCGTGTGATACACATGCTACAGTTGGAAAAAATTAAAAAGGTAATTCAGCAAATAATTTGATTAAAGGAAAGCGGTCAGGCAAATTGGCAAGTGGTTTGATATCCTCACCAAGGCAATTCAAAGTGCTTTACAGAAGATCTCAAAAGCATCATTGTAAGTGGAAATGGAGATGCTGAAAATTGAATTAAACTAATGGCAATGATTAATCATATTAAAACATAAATAAAATACTTTACCTTAGTTTGTTGGGGATTCTGGTCGACATCTTCCTGCAGTTTGGAACCTCGTAATTTTCCAATCTCTTGTTTTTTATGGGTGAAAAGACGTTGAGCTGTTCTGTTTGGGTGTTCACATTTGACACCTGTGGTTTTAAGACATCCTGGAAACAAAGTTTAATGATCAATCAGAAATCCTGATCAACGGGAAACAGTTTCTCGACAGCCCATCTCAAATATTCAACAACAAACGAACAATGTTTTTGCCGAAAGATGTGAATCATGTCATTACCTTTTTCTTCCCAGACTTCCTGAATCTTTGGACAAGGAGGACAGACCGCTGTACTTCCAGACGGCCGACATGGCGGAGTGTCTGGCAGGACCGGGATACAACGCAGAGAGACTCTCGGTCCCTTATGTTCCTCAAGTCACAGGTAGGACCATGCACTTAAAATCAGTAAACTACGCAGTGCTCAAAGATGTCCTATCCAGAACTTTAACGCTTATTTTAACAACAAAAATCAACTGTTTATACAAACTCTAATTCCAATGAAGTTGTGACTTTTTATAAATGAAAACAGAATGTAATCATCTGTAAATCCCCTTCCAACCCTTTTTCATTGAATACATATTTTAATGCTAGAATTGCAGTAACGCTGTTCAGTGTATCTTTGGAACAACAAGATCTATTTTAATAGTTATGGTGTCATGATTAAAGTAACACTTGAGAGATTAGTCCAGGTGTGTAATTATCAGTATATGTGTTACTGGGATGGAGTGAATGAAGATAGAAGTCAGAACAATTTGAACATTTCATCCTCGCCCAAAACAAAAGCATTTTTATTGCGAATATCTAAGACATGATTTTTGTTTGGCTGTTAAAATCTAAAGTGTATAATAAAACATTTTTACATTCTCTATGCACAGAATTATTGTTAGAAAGTGATGCAGAGCAAATTGGAGAGGTTTTGTAACAATATGGTCAGGCGAGGATTTTGAAAAACAGTGCATATTGAGCCACAGGTAAAAAATCTATTTATTTTGTCAAATAAATGCCAAATTCAGTTATAATGGTATATTTAATATTTAATACTGCTTTGTGCTGTGGTGTCGTGGTGCTTTTCTCTTGAGCCCCAGCAGACCCAAAATTGGGTCCTCAGGGGCTACATTGGTTAATGAGCTAGATTAAACAAAACGTTAAAAAAGAGTTTACTGCTCTGAAAAAATACATTTATTGGCTTTACTTTTATGTCCAGCTCCTTTAATTTAGCATTCCTGTTTGGTCGTGAGCTTGAAAATCTTTCCTTTAAAGTCTAGATTTTTCTAGTTTCCTTAAATAACGGGTGTTTTTTTTAGTGTTTTAAAGGTCTAACCCAGTTATTTGTATTACTTTTACCTTCTGAAACTGAAAATACCTTAATCATGGCCCCTCATGCTCATCAGAATTGTACATCCCTAGTGAAAGGAAAGTGCAGTGGAGTATTACCTCTTCCATTATTGGTTAAAACATCTCATTTATCCTTCTTCTCTGGAACAGTTGTAAAGTTATAGACGACAGTAATGAACCAGCAGGTACATGTTTGTTGTACTAAGGATTGATTTTCAGCTTTTGAGACGTCTCTGCTTCTCTTATCTCTCCTCTGCCACGCCTCCCTCTAACACCAGTGCTTTACACAGTAGGAAAAATCCTCCACAGGTGCAAGCAGACATCCAGAGGTAACGTGACAGATCCGAGCTGTAGACCAGATCCCTGTGGAGTCTGTAGAAACCCTTAGAAACCTCCTGATGTCTCTGAGTAATCAGATTCCTGCTCCTGTTTTAGATAATTAGACATAAGGTGAAGAGACAGTTGCTGTTAGGAAGTATTAAGATGTTTTTAGGTGAGGACTTGAATGTTCTCCTGGTTTTGTTGGATCAACAACCTTGAAAACTATGATTATAAATGTCTTATAAATGCCTTTCCAGCATTTCAAATCTGAAGGTTCAGCTGTTTTGGGTAAATGTAGACATCATACTGTGTTATTGATCTAACTGGATTATTTTTGATGACTTTTTTTCCTGCTTTCTCTGGAAATGTCATGGTGAGTACATTTTAAATGTTGACTGTGGAAGTTCTAGTTTCTGATTGTGCAAAATACTGTTGAAGATAAACAGAATTTAAGGAAAAGGACAAGAGCTGGGTCGACTTTTCTCCTTAAAACAACCCAATACTGCTTCTGTTATAGTAAAACAAGAAGCATTAGTGTTAAAAGGAAATATATATATATATGTTTTTTTGTTGTTTTTTTTCCACAGAACTCTTTATGTTTATGTTTCTATGCATGACATAGGGTTCAGTGCAAGGTAGTCAGGACAGAGCTGGAACTTATCTTTTTGTATTTTGTATCATCACCTGTCATGACTCCTTGGAGCAAAAGAGGTACTTCTTGTATGTAACAATATTAAGACATGTTTGTTCTTTTGAAGGAACTAATAAAATCTAAATTGGAAAAAAGAGGGGAAAATAATCACAGTGACATAGGTCAGAGGAGGATCCATTGGTAAGAGTCACAAGTACACTTTAAATTGTGATTTGGTTCCACTAAAGGATTAGTTTGTTTGTTTTAAAGTGGAGTTTCTATGGCTTGTGGCTCTAGTTACTATGAGTGTCAATCAAGAAACATGGGAGCGTTGTTACTGGGGGGAAGATATTTGTGGACGGACACTAGCTGCCACAGAAAGCCTTGTAATTCTAGGTTTGCAAAAACTTAATTGACTTGACGTTTGGTTACAGTAAGATTCTCCCTTTAAACTCTGATATGACTTTTTTTAGACAGATAAATGTTGGATGTTTTTTTAAATTGTGAAGAATTTTTGCCCTAAACTGAAATGTAAACATCTCTCTCTGTCTCTGCAGATGAAGATCGTCTGACGAGGAGGAAGAGCTTCGTGGACACCATTTCTCTGCAGGTGGACATCATGTCCAACAGTCTGCCGGACAAAGTGAGTCAAACACATTCAGCAGCCAGACTCACCTGTTCAGTTGGTCCATCCGTCAGTTATCTATAGACCATCTATAGACTATAGAAAGACTGGAAGTTAACAAGCCGCCATTACTGCGGGGCTTAAAGTCCTGTAACCATATGTCTGAATGAGAGCGATCAGGAGAATCAACCAAAATGAAAGTTTTTTATTTTATCACTGTAAAGAAACATCCTCTTAACTCTCTTTGAGTAGCTATCAGGTCGTGATACTCCTTCCTGTTCAGGGCCAAAGTTTTTGATAAACAACAAAAGGGCAGCACTAAACTACCAACAAACGGAGGTCAACACTTAAAGGGATAGTTCTCTTTTTCCAGGTGTGGTTGGATGAGCTTCATATGGCCACTAAGTCCATTAGATGCAGTAGAAAGTTCTCTCCTCTCCCTCAGTAAGCCACAGTGTGTAAGAGTCTGTTACGCTGAATTAGCCACAAACAGGGAAGTATCGTATCAGGAACAAAGGGTATTTCTTACACATATTAGAACTTCCATCAAAAACAATACCACAGGTTAAGAGGACGCTACCTAGATTTTTTTTTTTGAGTGCATTAACTTGTCAGAAAAATAAAGTTTATCTGGCATCACCGCAGCGCTGCGTGGAGAATAGGGATGTAAAGGTTTGAAAATTTCATACCACGTTTATTGTGACCAAAATTATCACTGTTATCATTATTATCATGATATTGTTGCAGTGTGCTCAAAATGTTCAAAAAGTACTTTTCCACAGTCTTGAAATCATTTAACCCTTTAATATTTTAATTCAAACTGTTTTTTTGTCTTTTTTTTGTCAATAACTTTGTCAGGAAATGTCCTATAAGTAAATTTTTTAAAACTTTTTTCATTAGAAAAAACAATTCTGGCAAGTATTTGTTATTATTATGTTATAAATGTTTAAACTGTGTGTAATTACAAGAGAAAAAATTGATTTGAACTTCAAACAGGATTCTCTTTATAAGCAATTGTAAATGAAAATGTTTACAGTTTTGAGACGGCCAAAAAGAAAATGTAACCTGTTTTACAAACACTCCCACATTTTAGTTGGGGGGTTTGAAAACCTGCAAGAGTCTGAGCAAGGCTCCAGGTGCTGGACTTTCAGAGGCCAAACAATGCAAACTGCTCCTCCGTCTGAGACGGCTGCTTTACTGAGGAGCAGACACACATAGTTCAGGCTTTTCCAGTCAAAGAGCAGCATCACCGTGAGTTGTTGAAACAGTGTGGTAATCAAACACGGTATAACGGTTATTTTAATAGGACACGGTAATAATTACTGTGGGAAATTTTACCACGGTTTGCCATTTTACCGGTAACCTCCTAGTGGAGGAATACATATTGTGAGTCGGTTGGTTCCAGATAAACCTAATTTTTCTGAAAAGTTAATGCACTTAAAAGTGTGAAATGCAGTCTCCTTTATTTCGGCTACCTGGCAGAGCATCTCAGTTACAATACCAGAACTGACAACAAACAGTGAACCTGCTCTACATGAATATATCAATTCATAAAGAGAGCAGCTCTGATTGGATCGCTCCACAACTTATCCCACCACCACCAAGCTAAGGCAGCTGTGATTGGATGTCCCTCTGAACTCATTCAACCTTTAACACAACCAAAGTAGCTGTGATTGGATAGATTCATAACTTGTCTCCACTTTCTGCATGACCAAATTGGGTCTGATTGGATTAACTCTCTGTTAAACATTTTAGTCTAGTTTTTATTTGTTGATGAAAATGTCTGTTAATTTAGCTTTTGTTTTAGTCCATGTGCTCTTGTTTTTATTAGTTACTGTCTAGTTTTCGTCAAAATCTAATCAGCCAATTAGATTTTGCAGCAGTGCAATCAGACATGTAGACATGGTCAAACGGGCCTGATTCAGGTCAAATTGAGCATCAGGATGGAGAAGAAAGGGGATTGTTTTTCCTCTTGAACAATCCCTATACTCTATGGAGACAAATCAGAGCTACTTAACACTAGGATGAGTGATTCTGATCTTTGACGATGTGGGAAGGTTGGCAAAGATCAAATACTGATGCAGCTCCTTTTTTTAAGTAAGCATAAAGAGGAGCAACAGTTTGTCCGTTTAACTTTCTTCATGACATATCAGGAAAATAACTTTATTAAACCTGCTTCTGTTGTCTTTGTGCAGTCTCAGCTGGCTGAGGAGATCACGTTTGAGACGCTGAAGAAGGCCATCGGTGAGTTTTCAGGTTCTTTTACACACTTTCACTGGGCCATGACTTGGCTTTTTGTGAAACAGTTCCAACTTACCACAGGATCTTTCCTCTCTGACAAGACGTCATAATGTTTGCTGTAGATTTCTTTGAGTTTTAATGCTTTTCTGACTGGAGTGACTCATGTTAGAGGACAATGATGTCTTTTTAGCCTCCGATAAAATGTGAGGTTTGTCATTGTCATCTAACACTGATCCAAGAGTCGAGTTGACCAGTCCAGTTGACTCTTGGTTCAGCGTTGGAAACCAACACTAACACAAAGCTGTGCTCTGGCTCAGATACCACAGGTCTGGAGGAGCAGGAGAGGGAGAAGAGGCGTCAGGTGATGGAGAAGTTCCAGAAAGCTCCGTTCGAGGAGATCGCTGCACACTGCGAGTCCAAGGTAGGAGAAGAGGAAATAAAAAAAGTTAAAGACAGGATCTAAGGCTGTTGATTTTGAAGTTTACTTCAGCTACGCTTTGTCTTCAGGCGAACATGTTACACGACCGCCTGGCACAGATCTTCGAGCTCACAATTAGGTAAGCTATCTTTTATTTACAGTAGACTTATTTTTCTGTTTTACTGCCTGGCCAAAAACGTCACCACCAAAAAAGGGCACATTCTCTAATATTTTGCTGAACCGCCTTTATCTTTGATTACAGTCACATTCTCTGTGTCATTGTTTCGATAAGCTTCTGCAATGTCCCAGATTTGTCCCAGATCATAACACTGCCCCCACAGGCTTGGACAGTAGGCACTAGGCATGATGGGTGCATCACTTCACCTGCCTCTCTTCTTACCCTGATGTTCCCATCACTTTGGAACAGGGTCAATCTGGACTCATCAGACCACATGACCTTCTTCCAGTCCTCCACAGTCCAATCTTTATGCTCCCTAGCAAACTGAAGCCTTTTTTTCTGCTTAGCCTTACTGATTAGTGGTTTTCTTAAGGCTACACAGCTGTTCAGTCCCAATCCCTTGAGTTCCCTTCACATTGTGTGTGGAGATGCTCTTACTTTCACTATTAAACACACCCCTGAGTTCTACTGTTGTTTTTCTTTGATTTGATTTGGTCAAACGTTTAAGTGATTCACCGATCACCATCATTCAGGATTTTATACCGACCACATTTCTTCCTTGAAGATGATGGTTCCCCGCTATTTTCCAGTTTTTAATAATGTGTTGGACAGTTCTTAACCCAGTTTTAGTAGTTTCTGTTTTCTCTACTTGGTGCATGCCAATGATTTGACCCTTCTTAAAGAGACTAACATCTTTTCCACGGCCACAGGATGTGTCTTTGACATGGTTGTTCAAGAAATGAGAAGCTGCTCATTGCATCAGCTGGAGTTAAATAACTTGTTTCCAGCTGAAGTAATCACCCATGCAGTAATTACCCAATAGGAGGCTTGTACTTGTTTGCTAAGTTAAATCCATGTGGCGCCTTTTCTTGGCCAGGTAGTGGATTTTAAAAATTGTTGTTGGTATTAGTTTAAAGTTCGTAGCAGTCTTGGTAATATCTATGAGAATGTTACCATCTTTCTCTTTCCTTCCTACACCACCAGGCCTCCACCCAGCCCATCCGGGGTGGTCTCCATCTCAGCGGGACACACGCAGCACCAGTCTGTCCCCGTCTATGAGATGAAGTTTCCGGACCTGTGTGTCTACTGATCCCAAACCTAAACATCACTCAAACACCGACACACCTCCACACAAATAGCTGAGTTATGAATTAAAGAAATAGGAACCACACAGTCACAATCTGCACTCTAGTTTCTGCTCATTTCAGTTGGCACAGAGGCCACAGGGATGCTGACAGAGACACCAAATGCAGCAACAGGATCGTTTTCCCTTTAACATATCGTAAAAATGAGCCAACTTCTATTTTTCAAATGAAGAACTGAAACTTCGAGGAGCACCAGCAACATAATGGATTAATTTCCTCTTCATTCATGAGCCTAAAAGTGGAAAAAGCAAATCTTTATCTCATATTTGGTCACCTGAATCATCACTGCATCTTCACGGTGATTATACTCTGCATATTAAAGCCTGAATCACACCAGTATTGATCCCAGCAGCTCTGAACGATCTGACTTGCTTCACTTTGTTGCTCTGACTCACATCCCTGAACCTAAAAGGATCTTTCGAGTCTCCTCGAACAAGCAAACAGAAATGCAGATTAACAGCTTTTAATCATAGATTTTATAGACGCTGAATGTGACGTTGCTTCGCAGCATGACTCCGATACAGTCTGTCATCTCTGCTCGAGCCAAAGCTCAACATTGTGTACATACGTTGTAGTCCGAAGCCCTGTTCAGACTCCAGATTCATGTTAGAAATGAGCCATTGAAGAGCGTTAAAGGGAACAGTTGCAGCTGTGTGAACTGAGAGACGTACTGCGTAAACCAGGCCAGCTGATGGTTTAATCGGGAATTCGGTGTGTTATGAGACCAAATGTTGGTTTAGAGTGAGAACAAGTTACTTAAGTCAAGAAAAGGGCCACATTTTAAGGGCTGAATATTATCATTGACCACAACCAAACAGGGGAGTAAACCAAACTTGGTGCATGGTGGCTTAAATTCAGACAATAGCATCATTTAAGCAGCATTTTAGGCACTGCTAGCCACCAGACCTCCTGACAGATTACAGTCTACAGTTGCATATCACTCTGATCAACATGCCAGAGTCATTTGGCGCAACCTAGGTTCAACTTTGTCTTCATTTCATTGGTTGAAATGCTGCAGTTCTGCTTCGACAAACTAAACAGAAACAGTTTTTTCTAGAAATCATAAATCATTTTAAATAATCACATTTTCATGCCTTTCGAGCACAGCGGCTTTAAATCCCCAAATTGAACTGATTCCTCTGACTGTTACTGTTAAAGTGACCTAACAGACCATTTCAAGAATGCCGTGGAAGTTCAAAACTATGGGATTTACTATGAAAGTACACACAAATCTCCAGTCTGAACGGGGCTTTAAACTGAACTCTCGTAGAAACGGCTCAAACATTAAAATCTGACGTTGGTATTAGCAGTATTGTTCCAGCTTCTGCCTTGAACAACTATCTGTTTAATTGTCAATCAGTGCTGGTACAAATTAGTAGAAGTGTGCGATGTTTTAGCTGTGGGTTTGCGTAACTGAGCTAGAAATCAGAATAGCTTTAGCTCATCGTTTAATCAGTCTAATCAGCCCTCACTGTTCAGTCTTTGCTTCTTTTCTTAGTTAAAGCGCTCCAGAAAGGTCTTAAAACCAGCTCAGTCTAATGTTGGACAAACAATGAAACTAAAACTTCAATATAAAGGGGTAGTTCGTCATTTTTGAAGTGGGTATTTTGAGGTTAATAGTAAGAACTTGGATTCGAAGAGAACCAGCATGGAGGCTAGGTTGGACATTGCTTTATGGACCAAGCAGACAAAGAAAACGGCACTGGTGTGATCGTTCGCTGTGTTGAGCACATTTACAATGTTACACTTTTAGCTAGCAATCCCATTGCAGAAGGTCATGTAGGCTATGAACAACTGGGCTAACCAGCTTTCCAGATGAGCTCAGCACAGTGCGAATTAACCCCAGCGTTATATTTAAAGTGTTTTTGTTCATTTACTATTCACTTGAACCTCATAAAACCCTATTTTAAAAATGCTGGATAATCCCTTTGAGAAGAACACTGATGGGCTGTCTGTGGTCTTGTTTCTGAAAAAGTGGCTCCTTCTGTTGTTTGTTGTGTTACTTTTGGTGTGGAAGGTTTTTGTTGCACAAGGTGGTGCAAAAGTTTCTTATGCTGGAAGTTTTTTAGGTTTGTTGATTCTGCCTTCATTCTTAAGTTGACATTTTTCTGGATTTCACTTGAATTTCTAAATGTTTGGCATAGTGATGACACCCCAGGTGGACTGTTTCACACATCCATAGGGCGTATTTCAAGTCCTTCCTGTCAGCATATAAATATATAAACTGAAATATCTTTGGATGGTTGTTTTGGTTGTCTTGTTCATTAAAGATGGATTCACACTGCGATGATTTTGGCCAGCTTGTGGAACGTAGATTCACATTTCAGATGTTTTTTCCAACATTCTTGTCAACTCCAGCAAGATTTAACCCTTGCTTACTCTTACCCCCCATCCATAATGTCCAACAGTGGGGTGAATGTGACAATACGGGCATGACTTGTGTGATGAAGCATACACATGCTCAAATTTGTGCTTCTTTTATGACATTGATTTAGGGCTAAACGATTTTAGGAAAAGATCTAATTGCGATTTTTCTGGCAGATATTTCAATTTGATTCACAGTTTTCCTCAAATCAAGCTTCAGTGTAGAATTCACTATGTTCACAGTGTAGACAACAGTGAAAAAATTAATTATCAAAGCATATAATACTTTATTCATCATCTGATATTGATGATTAATAATGTTTCCGTTACTTAAAGGTGCAGTGTGTAGAAGTTGGCAGCATTTCGTAGAACAGAAACAGTGAATAAAAGATATAATGTATCGATCATCCTCATAAAACTTTCATTTTCTTTTTAATTAAGTTAGAAAACGTTTTTTTATTTATGTACCGTGGGTCTCTCCTCTGTGGAGGCTGACATAACGATCCACCATGTTGTCTACGGGTGGGTTTTGGGTACAAAAAAGAGTGAAACGCAATTTTTACATTTGGTCCACAAAAGTTTGCAAAACCTATAATCATCATCTTAACTGACCTATAATCTATCAAAATAATAGTTACAAATATGAATGAAAAACTAAATGATGTCCTGTTCATTAGGGATGGGACGATACACTTAAACTCACGATACACTGCAACTCGATATGCCCGGGTCACGATACAAAATCAAAAAAGTAAAAAAGAAAAAATATTACTGTGTAATTACAACTTATTTGTTTTGTTTGAGTTGCACACAGGAAAACACAAGACCTAACAGGCCAAACACAAACAATAACACTCTCTCTAACCCTAGAGAGGTTAGAGAGAGTGTATGCTAATAAGCGGTAGGCTCGTTTTTGCCGTCTTCGTCTTTTTTAATGAGAAAGCCAAAATACTGCCAGACAGATGACTTGTATCCAGGCAGAGCGTCCTCAATTTTGACCTCATTTGACTCCATCGTTCGGCTTTTTGGAGGCAAGGTAGTTGGCGCCAATGTTTGTTGTCGTCACTTCTGGTCACATGCGTTATTACCAGACGTGAAGTCTTTATTTCGCGATCCATTTTTTTCAAACTTGATGCGTTTCATCACGTACTGTATCGCGATATTATTGCCAAACGGTATTTCATCCCATCCCTACTGTTCACAATCCTTTTTGGTCTTCACCGGCTCTCGGCGCTTAGTGATGTGATGTTTTTATTAACGGACACGCTAATTCCAAAATCAGAACACTAGATGTCACTAAAATACCAATTTCTACACACTGCACCTTTAAGGGGTACAACAACTTCTGCTCCTAAACAGAGGCTTTGTGTTGTTGACCTGCTCACCAGCACTTCAGCAGTGGAGATGTGACTCTCATGAACAAGTCGACTCTTATGAACGGCTCTTTTAAGTGAATAAGTCGAAGCGATTCACACTTATGAATAAGACATTCTTACATGCAAATTTGTTAAATAGTAGACACAACAGATTCTGCTTCAGTCCGGAGTCCTGCAAAAACTGAAGCTATGGTGATCACATGATTGTGTGTCTGATATTGTGATTTCAGTCTGAAAGGTTAAATGTTTCAGCCCTGTACTGAATGTAAATTTGTCTGTAGCCATTTAGTTTCAGATTTCCACCAGCGTTCTGCCGCTCTGCTCATCTAAACCAGCAGATTTCCCTCCTCGGCTTTGTTGGCAGCTCCTTAAAGAACAGATTGTATTTTTTTCACCAAAAGCACGAGTCGTTCTTCCTCCTCCTTGTAATGTCATTTATAAAAACTTGACTTGAAGGTGTTAAAGGCTGCGCTCATGAGTGAGCCGCACATCGACGCAGTAAGAGCTCACTGATCCATTCTGCAGGATTTCATTCGCCCTTTTCTGCTGCCACAGCCAGGCCTGGTTTTTGTCTCTGAAAGAGGTGCAGGAGGTGTTCTTGGAATGAGATCCTTCATATCTGGTGGAGCTGCAGCTGTGATCGGTAATAACAGATGGTTATCTGAGTTTTTCTCTGATCTGAGCTCAGAGCGGGGACAGAAATCCTCCAGTTTGATGCCGCCGCCGCTCACGATTAGCAGCTGTGCAGAGAGAGTCTTCATCACTGCTGCTGCTTCAGTTTACCTACAAAAAAGACGGAGGCTTGATCTTGAATTTGTCCTAAAAGTAGGGCTGTGTTGGCAAATCTGTGATGCCATACATATCCAGATGCTGGTATGACTGTGTGATATATTGTAGATTCCAGGGTTTTAAAAAGATTCTGTCCTGTATGGATGTCAAGGCTAAATAAACGTGAATCTCCCTGTTCGATCTCTCAGTCTTCATGCTGTTAGACAAGCATCGTCAAGGAGAAACAAGATGGAGCCACAAAATGAACGAGGTGTTGGCTTCTCAGCGGGGCGTGGAGGCTTTTATGTTTGTTGTTGAAGATTCAGATGGTTTTGTAAGTGCAGGTTGTGTTAGTGAAGAAAGATGTTGCTTGTGTGAAATTACTGAGAATGAGCCACTTTTTAAAAGGTTTGATTGGTTGTTTGTCTCCTTTAAGATCAGCTGATCAGCTTTTAGCTTCTTTTCCACCTCAGGTTGATGCTGAATCTGTGTCTGCTTGTCCCATTTTAATCAATGAAGCAACAACATTTCATTCTTCCAATTTAACCCTTTCATGCATGGTGTCCACTACCAGTTGGTTGCAGTACCATGTTCACGTGCCAGATGGTAAACTCCCAAACCCTTGTCACAAGTTTCATAAAAAATAGTTTTTTCATATTGTGATATTGCATCATCAATCCAAAATGTCAATGAAGGGTAAATCGCACCACACCCTTTAGGAATGAGAGTTAAATTCTTTTATGGTTAAAGAATCAGACAGGTTGAAACGTATATCTTCTAATTTACTTCCTCAAAATATAAAATTAAAAAAGCACGTTTTTGACTTTATAAAAAGTAATTATAGAAAAATGAAACAAAATCAAACGTTCCTTTGTGATTTAATAAAAAGGGTTATCAACCTCACACACTCAATCAGAGAGATAATAAACTGTAATAAACTTTTTGACCAATATCTGCAGGTACTGTGTGGATAATTCTATCAAACTTGTCATGATTTATAAGTTACTTCAGCTTTTAACTATGCTGATTCTTTTTCTGTGGTAGTCAGCCATCAAGTTTGACATTTTCTGTTCAACATTAGCATTAGTATTTTAAAACCTTTAAAAGAAGAAAAGTAAATGAACTTAGGATGGTAAAATTTCAAAACCAAATCTCGACAAAAATCTATTTTGGAATTGCGAAATATTTAAGTTTCAAGCATTTTATTAAAAATTCAGTTACCGTAAAATGCCAAATAAAATCCAGGGTGTTTATTTGTTTTAATGACAGAGCAGACCAGGCGACTATTTGAGACAGGCGTTTAATGCCTTTTGCACAAAAAACTTGCTTAGCAAAAAAAGAAAAAATATGGTAAATATAATCAAACTATGTATTTACACCAGTATGAATATCACCCTTACATTTTCAAGGCAAGATTACAGTACGGTAGTTATACTCTTGTCTTCTTCTTTCACTCAGCTCTCTCTAAACTCTCTTAAAAGTGGTCAGGAACGACTGGTAGTCAAGTTAAGGTTGTTCTTTTTTTCCACTGCAGCCGGGCGAGATAAGCAGCAATGTGCCGCTAACTGACGTGACCCGCCTCCTGACGTTTGCTAAGGACAAAAAACAAATGGCGGCAGTGGCGACGTCTTCTTTGAATTTTCAAAGCCTTATAGTCTGTAAGATTCAGGCTTTCTGCTCTCTAGTAGCCTCTGTGGACGTTGAGTGTAACTGCAGTGTTGGGAAACAGAGCGCCTCAGACCAACCTGCATTTGCTGACGTACAGAGGGAGAAGTGAGCTGACACGATGTCCAGGGAGACAAAAAAAACATGTGGACTGATAAGGTTCAGTCTGATCATGTTTATTTTCAAGTGTCAGCTGTCAGTTGTGAGCTCAACGTTCGCAAGTGTGTTCTGTAGGTTCGACCTTAGCTCGTAGGCTGTGCCGAATTGGAACCAGGCCTTTATTTGGTATTATAGCATAATCATGATAATATATTAAACTGAACTGTGATTGTAACACAACATTCACAGCATAGATGACTTACGAGTCTCCACATTTCTGAAAATTTGACCATATAAGAGGAAATGGAGGATTTTTTGGCCCACAGCAGGACATGCTCATGCAGATACAGATTCCAGCTTTAAACCTGATGTGAATGTCCCTCTGTCTTCTTCTCTAGTTTTTGTCTTAAGCCTTTCGACTGCAAATGGCTGACAGTGGTGGGAAAATGTCGCCTATTTTTAAAATGTGATAAAACTCGTGAGCAGAGAGGCAAACTGGGAGTTAAACTTCTAGAAAATGCTGTGTTGATAAATAAATCGGATGCATTATGTTTTATGCATATTACGCTGCATACGTCTTAGCTTTAAATGATTTTACATCATAGTATCATGTTTGCATTTTATCGACTAACTGCATGGTATCTTACTGTCACAGTGTCGCCCCCTGCTGGGCTCTGGGAAAACACGCTGAAACTATAAAATCATCCAAATGAATGTCGTGGTCCTGAAGTCCAGATTTTTCTCCAATAATGTTTCAAAATGAGCCAGCAGAGAGCGAACACGTCACTGATTGTAGTTTGGAGAAAAATCTGGCTGGTGGAGGACGATCCCTTTTGTTTGGAAGAAGATCCTCCGATGAATGTGTCATTATAGCAGCATATCTTATATTTTTGTACATTTTATGCATCATGCATCTTCGAATTATTGCCTGGTAGAGATTTAGAGGTTTATTACATTTATCTTTGTGGGAAAATAAAATGCTGCATTCTTTTTATTTTTAGGTTTTCATGGTTTACTTTGATGGTTCAGGGTTTCAATGGGACTGTGCAGTTCTTATCGGTGCAGGAGGATTCCCCTCATTCATGTTTTTTTATTGTGCAATCTATCTATCATTTCAAATGTGCTGGGAGATGAATGGAAATATATTTGTAGTTAGATGATAGAGCTGGTTATTTTTGAAAAGTGTAGGAACTTAACGAAGTGCAATCTGCTCATTTTAGAGTTTAGATCAGGGATGGGCAACTTTGGCCACCAACAGGGCCACATTGAATTTATCTTCCGAGCCAGAGACGAACAAACAACTAAATGACATGGAAGTTACACCAAAAACACACGACTGGAATAAATAATTAAAATAAAAAATTATTTAGTGTTATGACCTTTTTAAGTTTGGAGAAAAAGTCCAAATCCTGTCTTAATCCTGAGCTTTTAGAATTCTGAGTAAAAAGGTCAAAATGTTTAATTCTTGATTTAAGTCATAAATATGAGTTTTAAGTTGAAGTTAATCACACAATTCTGACTTTGGCTGTGAAATTATTACTTTGATCCCAGAAATCACACTTTTAACCTCATAATTATGATTTAAATCGCAGAATTCTGACTTTACTGCCTAAAATTTGACTCTGATCTCTTTGTCTTAGCCTTTAGGAGATCTGACTTTAACCTGATTATTCCCATCAAATCAGAAAATTCCAATCCTGCCTTTCCCCCTTTATTTTTTTCAAAATTTTGACTTTAATCCAATTACTCTGACATTTTTTCTGAACCTTATTTTTGAACGTGAGATTTCCGTTTTTAAGGTAATATTCCGGGATTGAACATGTTGGGTCCTTTCACAAGGTTTAGGGCAGAAATGACCCCTACAGCAGTGTTTCTGTGCAGCAGAAGCCCAGGGCACCCGCACCAAACTCCCCCTCCTTGCTCCCGACCTGCTCGTTTGCCGCTTCACGCTTTATTTAGAGAATTTTCAGCGCGTTACTTTCACACAAAAACACCGCTAAATAAGGCTCTAGTTCTCATCGTGTCATAAAACGGCGCTACCTCTGCTGCAGAGCTACCCCCGCGCGCGGACTGATACACTAAGCGGCGAGCGCCTCGTAGCCATCTGTGCCTCTGCAGCGGAGGTAGCACCGTTTTACGACCCGATGAGAACTAGAGCCTTATTTAGGGGTGTTTTTATGTGAAAGTAAAGCACTGAAAATTCTCTAAATGAAGGTGCATGCAGACCGATGTCAGATTTTTTCGGTGGGAGTCCGTTTATTTGTGTTTTTGGTCAAGTAAAATATGGCCCGTCGGAGTGCAGAGGAAACGAGCAGGCTCGGAGCAGGGAGGGGGGGTTTGGTGTGGGCGCCCTGGGCTTCTGCTGCACAGAAACACTGCTGTAGGGGTAATTTCTGCCCTAAACCTTGTGATAGGACCCAACTTGTTCCATCCCGGAATATCTCTTTAAACCCACATCCGTTCATCTAATGAGCTGGACAATTTAAAGTCAGTTTTAGTGACTTCTTTTGCATGTGAACCATAAGTTTTACTCATAAAATAATGTATTTCAAAGACATTTTTATTCTTAGTTTGGCAAACAGAAAATATAACAGAAATTAGAAGTCTTTTGTCTCACAAATTGTGCTGGCCTGGCAGGTCTTGTCAGGTTTTCTTGTTGATCCTTCTTGGTGGGATGCCTTCATGGCCTTCATGTTGCCCATCCCTGGTCTAGATTATTCTATTCTCCAGAAGCTGAAGCCTCAGATTCGATTAACTCAGCAGCAAAGTTTTAGATTCTGACATTTCAGAGAGCAAAGCCTCAGCTCCAGATTCATGTCCTGATTTCAAAAGAACATTTCCAAAACGTTTATAAAGATTAATGATCAGTCTGCACTGCAGCTAGACATCTAAAACTTCAAAAGTGTAATTCTACCAAGATTTGATTCGCTTTATTGCTCAATTAATGCGACAGAATTACTGCTGATGACGCAAAGGCTGTTCCATGGATGCCATTTCGACCCCTGACCCATCCCTGCTATGCATTTTGGGAAACAGAACCTGAAGTAGGCTGGTCCAATCAGGCGGCAACCTCAAAATGGAGGCCTATGAAGTGCCAAAGCCGCAGTACCCCAAGTGTCCACTTGGGGCTGGCTGCAGTAGCCTGATACCTTAATGGTTTTATGCGGAGGGAAAGATGGTTTTACAGCCTTAATGAACATCTTTACAGCCTCGTTTAAAATAAAACAAATCAAATACATCTTTGTGCATAGCAGCATCCATTAGAGGTAGCAACAGCGTTCCAAATGCTCCTATAACAAGGCTTCGTCCTCTCCAGTCCATTGAGCTGAGTCATACTGCTAATGTTTCCTGAAGTAGCGTGATAGAATGAGCACATTTGAAACCAATTTCAGACTACATTTCCCAAAGTCAATGATGCACAAAGACTGAAACTACAAATGTGTCTTTGAAAAGTGAATCTGGAGCTGAAGGTCTGCAGCCTCTCGTCCGTATTCAGATTATAAATTATAAAAATAGAGCTGATTCATACGTCTGTCCATCTGTGGCTTTTATTAACGGACAGACGGTAGATTCAGACTTTCTGCAGGTGCTGCTCTAAGTGTTAAAATGAGAAACAGTTCATAACAGTCTCATTAAAATCAGGATTAGCTTTTGAACACTGTGGAGCTGAAATCAGAAATCAGATTTCTGTTTGGTACAGTCTGATTATTTGAGTTTTTTATTGAAATGTCCACTGTCCTGTTTGAGTAGAAAAGGGCATGAACTGTTACGTCGCTGAGCCATTCGTGTTGGCAATGATCCGTGAGAATCAAAAATGGGGAAACTGGAGAAACTGAGTTATCTGCCTTTAGTGTTGAGATTTTGTGAATTTAAAGCAGTGGTTCTTAACTGGTCTGGCCTCGGGTCCCACCATCAAGCTACGGCCCAGATAGAGGAAAATTTTCACCTTCTCTAATGTATTTAGTTAGAACCTGAACAGTTTAAACCTGAATATCACAAACAAACAATGATTTCAACCCTTCAACTTCCAAACTTTGCAACAAATTTGTTGTTAAAATAGTTTCCCTTCCTCTTCCTCTTCATTTAACAACATTTCAGATTACCCAATCAGGAAGCAGATATGCAGGTCAACCAGCTGGTTGGCTTGCCCATTAAGGGTTGTTCTGGGCATGAAGGGATTTCTTTTATTTTTGCAACAAAATTTTTGTACGTAAAAATATGAAAAGATTTATTCCTACTCCAATGTACACTCTTACTGTTGGATATCTGAAGAAAATGCAGCAACAACTTAATTCCTATTTTTCCTAGTTTTAAAAAAAATATATTCATGCACAACAGCGTCACCTGGTGGAAACATATTGGTGTTACAAACACTATTTTGAGAGGTGACTCGTGCTACGGCCACACCGGACGCGGATTGGCGAATTTAACGCGCGTAAAGCCTGTAACGCGCCGCGCTTAACGCCCGAAGCTGGACGCTGGACATTTTGACAAGCTGTGGGACGATGCGCGTCCGGGCGCATGCGCAGTAGAGAGCCGGAGCCGGTCGGACTCAGTGATAACCCATGCAGGCAAATCCAGCTGGAAACGAATATTTACAGAACTTACCTTCAAAACCTGTCTCCTCAGAGACTTTCACCCAAGCCTGCTCCTTTTGTTCCAGTCTCTGTAGAGGACACACGCCGAGTAGTTTAGCTCCGGATGATAGCAAACAGCGCAGATAAACCTCTCCTCCATCTTTGAGAGGGGCTTGAGCGGGAGCAGGGGGCCGCGGAGCGTCACACGTCATCAAATCAATGACGTCGGGGGGGAATGTCATCGCTGATTGGCTGCCGCGCCGCGAACTGGCGTTGAAAGTTCAACATTTTCGACTCGAGCGTCGAGGCATTTGGGGCGTCAAAACTCCTCGACGCTCCAAACACGCCACACCAAACGCGTCCAACGCTCCAGACGCGCTGCGCCGAACGTGTCCAACGCGCCGCCCGGGGTGAATTTGCGTCAAGACGCGTGTTTGCATTGACTTTGTATGTAATCTCGACGTGCGTCCAGGCGAATTTGCGTCCGGTGTGGCCGTAGCATAAGGAAAAACAGATCGAGGTAGACTTATAGAGTTTTTAATACAGTGGTATGGTAGCTAAAAGTCAACCGCGCGGTTACAATTCCAGTCAAAGGGTTAATGCTGCATCTAAATGGCCTGCATGTGGTGATGTTAAAGAGGAAATATTCCTTTTTGCGATCAATCGGTATTAATTCAATCAAAAGCTCTATTTAAGCCGTCAATCATGAGGCTGTTACACAAAACCCTTGAGTAAATCAGCAGGGCGTTTATGCACAAGCAAGAAATGAAAAAGTTCAGACAATGAGGTGTTTTGCGAAGATCTCAAAAATATGTAGCTTTAGCTTCATGCTTACTAATGAATGTATAACAAACACCTTTGTTTAAACATGTCAACTAGCATTAGCATTAGCATTATCGCCACCTGTTGTTGTGGAGTTTTAAAGACGGTGCAACACTGCATAAAAAAGTCCCATTAAAATGAAAAAGCACTGGATCTTTTTTTGATCAGGAGAAGGACACATTGGAAAAAAGTCCAAGTACCACTTTTCGGTCACAACCCACCAGTTGAGAATCACTGCTCTAGCGAATGTATCCCCTCTCTGTGGTCACAAAAAAAGGAGACGGGATCAAAAATCATCTGTGGCCCATTTCTTATTTTCTCTTTTTGTGTGTGAGCAGAAAGTTGAAGTCTAGTCCAGATTTAAAAATCAGTTAAAACTGTGTTAACACACCCCAGGTCTTGATTCTCACAGAACGTTGTGAGAACATGTTGTGTTTTTGAAAGCCTCTTAAACAGTGACTAAAGTTAAACCTTAAAGGTGGGGGGAGATGTCAGCAGGAGAGTGTTGCACTGCTGATCTGCCTTATTCAGGATGCACACCCTGCTCTAGAGAAGAGAACTTTATGCACTCTTTAAGAGCCACTTTTAAACTCAGATCCTGCACAGGAACAAACGGCGAGCGTCCGATGATTTTTTAATTTTGTTTGTGATGCAGCAGTTTGTATTTTTGTGCCAGTTTATAGAAATAAAAGTCATCATGTTGTCAGCCTTCACAGCGACGGACTTCGAGGTGTTCAAACCGCTAAAGCTCGGCTTTGTTTCAGTCACAGCGATGATTTTAACCACTAGAGGGCGCTGAGGTTCTGCTGGTGCTGCACCTTTGGGAAATTGAGTTTGGTTTTATAACGTATTTCAGTGGCTACATATGAGCAGAAGCATCAGTGTTTACAAATATGATTTAATGAGAGTTTAATTCCTTTATTATCCTCCATCTTTAAAGCCACATTCACACGCTGACAACTTAGACAACTTTGCAAATGTATCTGGGATTATTTCAGGATTTTGACTTTGGTCTTAAAATTCTGACTTTTATCTCAGAATTTTTACTTTAATCAGATTTCCAACTTTAAAGATGATATGAGGAGTTTCTAAATAATTACAAAAAAGTTTCACTTTTAGATATATGCCTGATGGAAAAACACGCTTTAAGATGAGTTTTATAGCATCAAAATAGGTTATCTATAAATGCTACTCCTTAGCTTCGCGGTTGGGTCGGACAGGGCTGGACTGGCCTGGATACTCAACTTCAGGAACAAGACAATTAAAACTAGAGCAAATTTATATTATTCTGACACGTCTTAGAGCACCGGGCTGTAAGTAGCCATATATAGCCGGCTACAAAACTACGATACTAAGTTTTCCAAAAATTGCTTGTTGTCACACATCAAAAACTACCGCTAAGTAACTAGAAAGAGACACATTACCTCGTCACTTTGCATCCTGTAATTTGTTGAAAAAAGAAGTTGTAAATCAATGCAGAGTTCTGAGGAAGGTCCCAGCTGCCTGGGTTACGTCTTTTGGTGCGTTCCAGTTGTAGTCAGAAGTAGGAATTTCTGGTTTCTAAGTAGGAAACTGTAACTGAAATTTCCCCCGAAGTCTGAATTTCCTACTGGGAACTCGGTGAAACCTCACCACCCCTGAGTTGACAATGGAAGAAGGATGCCCCCAGTGTGAACAGTTATTTAGCTCCTGTAATAATCAATTTATTTGCACTTCTGACTGGGGTGTGTCGCTCTAGATCAGCTGTATACATAGTATTGTTAGACTTATATTTACAAAAATGCTGCAATAGTGAAAAACGCAGGGCGTGCTAACAACAGCTAACAATAGCCTGGTAGATCGGCATGTTTTTTTCCGACTTCAACTGGAACGCCGATAAGTCGGAGATGATGTCACTCCGAGCAGAGTCCTAATGTCAGAGTCCTAATGCTTTAATCCCAAAAATTCAGACATTGATCCATGAATTCTGAGTTTAAGTTTCAACAGTCTGACTTCAGTCTTATAATTCATATTTTGGATTTAGGATTTTGAATTTAATTCCACAAATAGGACTTCGACTTCAGAAGTCCTATTTTAATCCCAGAATTCCAATCCTCATGTTTCTCTCCATTTCTGAAGAGACAACAGCTGCTCTAAGCTGATGTGCGATTGTGAATTGAGATTTTGGATCTTATTTCAGATCCACTTAACGTCAAGTTTGCTCTATGTACTGAGGCAAACTAGGATTTTTGTTTTGATGAACAAGTGATGCTTCTGAGACCAAGAGGAGCAGAAAAATGCTTTGCTGCTCTCCCTTTCTCCAAACTTTCAGTCCCTAACGCCCTTCAAAGAGCACTTGATCAAAAAAAGCACAAACATGGAGAGAAGAAAAAAACCTGATCTAAAACTCTCCATTAAAGAAATCTGATTAGACTGCATCCCTTTTTCCTCCATGTATGTTCTCCCTCCAAAACTAGAGGTGTTTGATCTCTGAGCTGTAAATTCAGAAATGATCACCTAATTAATGAATAAAAATCACAATCCCTGTGGGTAAAATTAAATGTCAGAACTGTTCTGTTCCTGTTCAAATGATGCATAACCTCCATTTTGTGCCGACAGTTTCCATCCGAGCGTGGATTATCAGTTTCCCCAAGCAGCAGCAGAGCCTCAGCACTCCTTTACAAAGTCTGTATTAAAAAATAATGTATGTGAAGTTTAATGTTGAAGAATAAAATAAAGAGTTTATATCGATGCCTGTGAGCTGTGCTGTTTTTATTTCTCTTATTTTTAAAGACACACAAACCAACAAATGAGTTCTTCTCAGTTCTCAAGATCACAAACTCAGAGAAATACTACGATTAAAATACTGTGAAATCAATTTGATTTATGTCAATAAAACTTCAAATCTTTGAATTCTCTTAAATTATTCTTATACTGACCGTAACCCTGCTTTAGCTCCCCTTTTCCTCCTCCTGCTCTTCTTCCTCGTCTCCTTCTTCTTCTCCTTTTTCTGCTTCCTTCAGCCTCAAAAGTCATTTCGGTGTTTTTGTGGGGCCAACATTCATTTCCTCAGTAACAGAGGGAAGTTAAAAGAAGATGTACAGAACTAAGAAGAACACAGAAAAGGTAACGGTACAGGTTTTTTAAATTACTTCAAAGTAGAAATACACATAAAACTTACTTAATAACAGGAAAAGAGTCAAAGTAATTCTATTCTTTCCACCTCTGCAAAAAGGGGACTTTTGGGGACCTTTTCATGCAGGAGACCATGCTGGTGCAGAAGGTTTGATGTAAAATTTGAGTTGGAAGAAATTTTCCCTCAGGTCAGATTTTTTAAAAATCGGAATGCTAACATATGACTTTTTCTCCATTATGGCACCCATGAGTAATTTGCCAATAAGTGACATTTTTGGGGGTTTTTAGAGGCAGGAGAACATGCTGGTGCTGAAGGTTTTGTCATGTTTGCTGAAGATTTTAAGTTATGAGCATTTTCACCCTCGGGTAGAGTTTTGAAAAAATCGACATGCTAACACATAACTTTTTCTCCATTTCAGACCCTGTAAAAAAATTGCCAAATGTGACTTTTGAGGCATTTTCAAGAAGGAGAATGTGCAGGGGCAGGCAGTTTGGCCATATTTGACTTTTAAATGGACTCATGAGCATTTTTCCCTCCGGACGAATTTTTTGAAAAAATCAACATGCTAACATATGAATTTTTCTCCATTATGAAACCCATAAAAAACTTTGCCAGGAAGTGATATATTGGAACTTTTGCTGGTAGGAAAACATGTTGGTGCTGAACAGTGTTGCCAACTTAGCGACTTTGTCTCTAGATTTAGCGACTTTTCAGACCCCTTTAGCGACTTTTTTTTTTCAAAAAAGCAACTAGCGACAAATCTAGCGACTTTTTCTGGTGTTAGTGGAGAGTTTTCTGGTGTTTTGGAGACTGACGTGAACGTATCGTTCTGCAGTTACTGTCCTCAACGAGCAACGGGCGCTCGCTGCCGTGAGCCCCTCCCCCATCCCAAAGCACTCACTGGCGGTGACGTCTCACAGCCTCAGGAAGAGCAGAGAGGAGACCCTCACCCCTCCGAGTCCAGATTGCAAATGAAATGGGCATGCGCAAAGCCGCTTCTGGCTTGCAGAGCGGGATCACTCTATCACTGCACGCATTTCAACATGTCAATCAATCAGTCATGTCGCAGAAGGTTTCTTTAATATTTTAGATCTGTATTTTCTTGTTCAAATGGTGCGTAAAGGCCTTTTTTGCCGACAGTTCCTATCCGAGCGTGGATGACCAATTCCCCGAGCAGCAGAAAGCCTCCTTTAAAAAGTCTGTATTAAAAAATAATGTATGTGAAGTTGAAGTTGAAGATTAAAATAATTAATTTAGATCAACGCCTGTGAGCTGTGCTGTTTTTATTCCTTTTTCAAGACACATAAACCAACAAATGAGTTCTTTTTACTGCAGTCAGTTCTCAAGATCACAAACTCATACAGAAACACTAAAATCAATATAAACACTTGATTTATGTCAATAAAACTTCAAATCTTTTAATTCTCTTAAATTATTCTTATGCTGGCTTTAGGTTGAAGTACTTCCTGCTTTAGCTCCCCTTGTCCTTCTCCTCCTCCTCTTCCTCTTCTTCTTCCTCTTTCTTCTTTCCCCCCTCCTCTTCCTCTTCTTCCTCTCCTCCCCCTTCTTCCTCTTCCTCTTCCTCTTCCTTCACACTTGGTCTTCCTCCTGGTCTCCCTGCCGGTTTAGGTCTTTGGTTCTGCCCCATACTGGGCCTGTGGTTGTTGGTTTGGCCGCCCTCTTCGCTGGAGGGAGGAGGAGGTGTGGCCGGACGAGAGCTCGACTTCTCTTCATCCTTCAGGTTGATGCTCTCGTTGCTGCAAAGACAGAAGTTTGCTTTTGACGAGATGAGCACATCAAAGTGATTTCACACTGTTTCCTACAACGGGTCAGACTACATGATTTTTGTGCAATTATGGACCAACTCAGCAGGTTTCAGGACTCACCAAAATCAGTTGTTCTGATCTGAGAGGCATAAATTCACTTCAGTATACAGTATATGATCAATTTGAACATGCAGATACCTGCACAAAATTTAGTTACATGAAGGCACAATGTGAACAAGTTTTCATGCATGGTGTGAACACAACTTGAAGGTTTTATTTTTTTCCTCCTCTTATGATTTGTCCCTCCACATCAGAGACATTGACCAATGAGAGCCCTGAGAGCTCTGATCATGGATGTTAATAAAAACCAAGTTTGATGCCTTGACAGCGTTGAGACTAAACTTTGCAAAGCTCTGACAAACAGCTCCTACGATGTGTTGACAAGGAGCTCCTACAGACGGTAAACAGAGAAAGCAGAGGAACATGGTGTCATGTTCGTCAGGCATGCACAAATAGATGGTGCCATTGTCGCCTTGTAGACATACCGACTGTCTTTGCCAATGGAAAAATCTGTAGTCTGACCACGACATAAGCTAACAGGGTTAAATCTAAAAGTATGTTCAAAATAAAGACAGAAGTTGTAGTTTTATACTACGGCCACACCGGACGCAAATTGGCAAGTTTAAACGCTCGTAGTGCCTGTGACGCACGTATCGCCCAAGGCTGGACGCTGGACCATTTTGACAAGCTGAGGGCCGACGCGCATCACTGCACAGGCGGAGTAGAGAGCCGGAGCCAGTCGGACTCGCGTGACGCGAATTTGTGTCCAAAGTTCAATATCTTCAACTCGAGCGTAGAGGCGTTTGAGGCCCCAAACACGCCGGACGCTCCAACACACCGCCCGGGGCAAATCTGCGTCTAAACGTGTCTTTGCATTGAGTTTGTATGTAATGTCAATGCGCGTCTTTGCAAATTTGCGTCCGGTGTGGTCGTAGCATAAGAGATCCAACAGTTTGAGTGGGAGGCAGCAACAAGCTGGTTTCTTTATCTGCAAAGACAGAGGAGGGCTGAATAATTTCTGTTCAACCGTAACAGCTGATCCTTTGTCAAGCTCCACCCTCCTTAATTCCTGTTGGACAAATTCTGTCAAGGGTTCCTCTCATTTAAAGGAGACATATCATGCTGATGCATGATTTAATACTTACATATAATATAATAAATTTGAAAACAAGACCTTACACCCCCTTAATTTTCAAAAAATCAGATATTGTATTTTTTCTGATATCCTAGAACGAGATTTGATGCCTCTGAAAATAGGTCATTGCGAGATGTCCGCGAGATTTCAAACGTCGTGACATCACGAGGTACCTTTCTTTTTATTGGAGTAATCTGATAAAACACTTCCTCCTCTGTGATGTCCGTCAGCCCCAAATCCTCACCGAGGAACACATCCGTCCAGCAGGGGTATAAAGCTCCCTCACTCACATTCCCTCATTACCAGCTCTGGCCTGTAGGGGGACTCAATACGCGGTCGCTGCTTTGAGCCTGCCGGAAAATACAGTAGAAGAAGAAGGACAGGCTGGCTCTACCCCTGATAGACCTGACCAATCAGAGCACAAAAGGCTGTGACGTTGCAAGGTAACTTTAGGTCAGCCTTGAGACCAAGTGTTTCAACAAGAGTTTGATAATGGCCTAAAATGAGGATTTTGAGAACGCTATTGTGGGGCAATGAAGGAACTAAATGACTTGTACTGAGGGCAGAAATGCTTTACAGGCATCCCAGTCTGGCATAGTGAAAAGGAGAAACAAGCATGATATGTCCTCTTTAAAACAACTGAAAACACTCCTTGTTTTGACCAATTTTTACTTGACTTTGTTTACCTTGAATAAAAGAAAAAAGGCAAAGTGTTTGAGAATATCTAAAACCCCCCAAAGTTCATTGAAGCAGTTAAAAATCCAGACTTCCTTCAGCCAGTCTCACCTGTTTTGTGCCGTTTGTGGAGCTTGTGTGTTCGTGTCCTTGTCCTGCTCTCCGCCAGGCGTCTCTGCGTCCTGCTGCTGCTCGCTCTCCTCGCTGGACTGAGGGGAAAGCCGTGGTTTTGGGGGTCTGCTGGCCCGGCGGCAGGGCGGTGCAGGGCCGCGGCACTGCTGCAGCGGCAGGCTGTGGTTGAAGTGAGCCGTCGCCATGCACTCTGCGGTGGTTTTGTCACACACACACTGCAGCTTGTCGCACATGTTGACGCCCTGACCTGAAGAGACAGACACTTTTATTTTAGGATGATTTCATGCCTAAATTTCAGCAGACTCAGTTCAGTTTTGACTGAAGTTGCAGCATTATTTCAGTTTTTTCTCGATTTGGTTTCAAACTGCACCGTCAGGCGAACCAAAGTCTGTCCAGTGTGGTGTAATCTAACCTCCAGGCAGACGGACCTGCCTGATTCTGAAACCATGTATGTCCGTCTTTGAATAAATTCTGGTTGTTTTCGTCAAGTTAAAGCTAAAATCACTTTTAGGGGCCAACCCTTATTTTAATAGATTCCCATAAATTCTTCCCATATTCCCATAAAAAGTTTAGCTTTGAGTCATTTGTGCGTTTATACTCACATCGAGCTTTGCCGTTCTCACAGGAGATCTGAGCGTTGAGTTTCCGCTCTGACTTGCAGCCCATGGTGCCGATCTGCTTCATACAGCAGTGATGGAAGAAGCAACACCTGAGGAGGAGGAGAACAGGTGAAGAGTTTGAGAGGTTTCTTATCTGGTTCAAACATGGGTGTAAAATATAAACCTGGATATTTAAAGAGTCGATGACAACACCACAGTGACATCATCACGTTGTATTTTTGTTGCATAACTGAAGACCCATATGAAGTTTCCTCCAGTTTGTGTTGAAAGTGTGAAATTCAGACTCTTGGACACCCCCCTGTCCCCCCTGTGATGAGGGCGCTGACCTGTCCAGCTGGTCTTGAGGTTGACCCCCACCCTCCTGTCCGCAGTAGCAGCCATACATCTCATACTCGTGCGGGCATCTCCCCGTCAGACAGTGCAGCATCTCCCCCAGAGCCGGCATCTCCCGCTTGGGTCGGCCATCAGTGCCGTAGGAGGTGAACGAGAGACTGCACTCTGTTGGAGGAGAGGAGGGATACTCAGGATACTGCAGTTACTGTTACAGAACTGCCTTAACTGTCTCAAAACTCTCGGAGGCGTGGATTAGCAAGGTGCTATGGAACGCCATTGGGGCATAAATTTGATATTAATGACTTCAACCATAGTTCAGCTTTATTAGTACTGAGATTTGGAGAACAACTACTCAATTTGGTCAACTAGTGTGAAAGTAGACTTTACTATGAAGCAAAAAGTGTCACTAGTACTAGTAGTAAATATTATATAAGGGGGTGAGGAAAATCACATTCAGGCTTCCCATTGGCTCTCAAAAATATTACAACCAATCAGAGTGCTGGATTTGGTTATAATCCCTCATTCTTCATTTGCATTAGGTCTACTAGTATTACTAGTGGCACTTTTGGCTTCACTAGTTCCACTAGCAGGCTAAAAAATGTTCACTAGTAATAGTAAGGCATTTCGAGTTTACTAGTAGTACTAGTAAACAAAAATTAAATTTTACTAGAAAAGGATGTTGGCGCACTCGTGCGTGAGTAGACCTTACGAATAAAGCAAAATCCTCTACTAGTAATGGATTGTGTGTTACTAGTACTACTAGTAGAGCTTTGAGATTTTGCTAATAACATTTTCTAAGTCTGCTAGACTTAGACAAACTAGTAGATGTAAAACAGTCTACTAGAAGTACTAGTGAACAATTTTCAGTCTGCTAATAGTACTAGTGACAGTTTTTGCTTCACAAGTACAGTCTACTTGCGCAGTAATAAACCAAAATTGAGCACATGTACTCCAAATTTGAGTACTAGTAGGGTTCAACTATGGTTGATATCACTGGTATCAATCATTACCCACAACAGCCTACTAGTAGTACTAGTAAACACTTTTTGGTTTACTAGTAAAGTCTACTTGTGCATTAGTTAACAATTGAGTGCATGTACTCGATATTTAAGTACCAGTGGAGCCCACTACGGTTGGTATCACTGATGTCAAATTAATGCCCAAACGCCTTTTCATAAACTTTAAACAGTCTACTAGTACTACTAAAGATATTTTGAGTTTACTAGTATTAATAGTAAAACATTTTTTGACTTTGTGTAAGTAATAATATTACAAGACTTCAAAATGTTACTAGTTAAAACTCAAACCTTTGCTAGTCGTAATAGTGACACAATTGTCTACCCAAGGCAATTTTCTCACCAGTAGTATGGCAGACTGTTTTAAGTCTACTAGTACTGCTTGTAAATCCAGAAGATTTACTAGTAGTATAGTAGTACTACTGACCTAATTACAAATAAGTAGCAGTGATTATAACCAAATCCAGCTCCCTGATTGGTTGTAATATTTTTGAAAGTCAATGTAAAGCCCATATTTGCTTTTTCCTGCCCCTGTATCAGCATATAAGGCTTTCTAGTAAAATTAGTGAACATTTTTAAGTCTACTAGTAGTATGAGTGACACTTTTTGCTTCAGTAGTAAAGTCTACTTGTGCATTTGTTGACCAAGAATGATGTGATGGTTTGGTCGTCTGCTGCTCTCTGCTTCAAGGTTTAACATGCTGTGTGGTTTCTGCATGCTTTGGTAGCAGCAAATTTTGTATTAACGTTGCTTGCCTTTACTGTCTTAAAGCTATGGTCTACGATTTGGAAGCTTTGTACATATTAATAACACCGTTTATAAGGCTGTTATGGTCCTATGGTCCTATCTACACAGTATAAAGACCAAAAAGAACGAAAAAAATCCATTCAGTATATCCGCTGAAAGGCTGCATACTAGCTGACCAATCAAACCCAAGAACCTGCGACTATTAATTGGTCCGTGAGTTGGTCCGTGAGTCCATCCAATCCCCTGTCTCTCTCACTACGCAGCGTCATGCGTAGTGCGTCATGGTCCCATCTCCTCCCCTCTACCTCCGGTGAGCAGCTAGCAGCGTTAGCTACTGAACTATCATGGAGCCGGAAAAGCCTAGCGCCGAGACCGAAGCCGCCTCCCTCTCCCGCGGGGCCCAACGGAGCTCTGCCCGCGGGTTGAGGCCTGTTAGCGGGCTAACTGCTAACGGCTAGCGAATAGTCTCAGCCGGCCGTCAGACTTTCATCATCGACCGTTTCGCCCCTGGTTGATCAGGTAATGGCTTTGTTTACTACAGTGGGAGATGTCTGCTGAATAACTCTGGTTAGTCTGTGCTTGGCCTGGCTAATAACTTGTAGGGGAGCGGGTTAGCCTGTTAGCCGCTAATTGTTTGCACTGTAAGCTGAGCTGGGGAGGACAGGCTGAGAAAGATAAATCCTCCCCCACACTCAGCTCCGCTCTGGCGGCGCCAGACCCGCATTTCCGCCCGGTCCAATTGAAATGGCTACTGCTGTGTGTTACAAGGGGGATGTCTGTCGTGTTTGATACTTTCAGTTGAGCTGAGCTGTTTTTGATTGAGTTTGCTGCTGATATATTGTGCTAGTCGCTCGTAGCTCTGTCCGAGGGGGCTTTATCAGGCGACACGAGCTGGGGGCGGGGTCTTGGAACACGGGGGGTAGAGGTGAGGGAAGGGGGGGCAGGCTGCGGTTTCAAATCGTAGACCACAGCTTTAAGCCACCTTGGACTTTAAGCTTTAACTTCTAGCATGAACAAGACATTTTACCCCAGAGAACTGGCTCACTGGATACTGCCTCTTTTTCTGTCCATTCTCTGTAAACAGCAGAAATGTTTGTTTCCAGTGGATCAGGCCACCACATCTGGAACCAACAAAGTCCCGTCTCTGCTCCATTCAGATGCTCAGTTCTGACCACACCTAGATGCACTGAGATGCTGCCATGAGATTGGCTGATTAGCTGCAGAGTTGAAGGGCAGTGGCATGGGTGTGCCTGATAAAGCTTCTAGTGTGTAAAGCAGATGTCTGCAGGTTTACCTTTACTGTCTGGCTGCAGCTGGATGTCCGTCAGTCCAACAGACTCCAGCAGAGACCAGGCGAAGAACGGGACGGTCCTTTTCCGGGCTGTCTCCCCATCTATCAGAAGATGACAAATGAGGAAAACACATTTCAGGGTGCCATCTTTATGATTCTGTATTTTTTAGATGTTAAGTTAAAGAAGCAAAGAGTTCACAAGCAGAGGAGGAAGGCAGAGCTCTCTTTGAAATTGAATTTAGAGAGAAGCGATCCAAACAACCCGCAGCTCAAACCAAACTATACCATCGGTGTCTCTCTGCTGGGAGCTGTCCCCCGCCTGCCCGTCCTCACACGGCGGTTCCTCTGCCGGCTCGGGCGTCTCCTGAGGCTCCTCCTCAGATTCAGCCTCGGTGGTCGTGCGCACAGGTGAGGTTGTGGTTCTCGTGGTGGCGTGGATCTCTGAGCGGGGTTTTAAAGGCGTGACTCTCCTGGCTGGTGTGGACGACTGTGAGACTCTTTTCACTGTGGTTGTTGGAGGGGATGTGGGCTGATGGCGTCCCGGCCCTGAAGTAGATAAATACAGTTATAAATTAACTTCATGCCATAACACATCATGTCCAGTCAGCTCAGTGGGGGACACAGACCTCTTAGGACAATGTTTGAAGTTGCGCCATTCCCATTTTGCACCACAAATAACATTAAAATTCATTTTCTGAAGGGCTCATGTCCTGCAAAATCCACTTCTTTGCTGTCTATCCTCTTTGTTCTCTCTTACAATCATTTCTTTTTTAATAATCTCAAACTTAAAAAAAGGAAAAAAACAATCAACAATAAGTAGAGTAACATAAAGTAGGAAAAAAACAGTAACAGCTAGAAAAGCACTCTGAGAGCGCAGACCTCTGCCAGCGCCACAGTCCTCACCCATATCGTGATTTTGACCATAAATATTAGTCCTACCTTTATTTCAGCTAAATATTTGGATTCCTTGACCATGAAAACATACCATTAGCAATTGGTTTCATAATGATATCTATTTTAGTTCAGTAGTTATTCATGAAAATCGCATTTTGCGTCATGGCGGTTTTACGCTAATCCGGATCACTCCCAAAATCTAATCATTTGTTCCTTGTCCCAATCCGGACATTTCCTAAAAATTTAATCTAAATCCGTCCGTAACTTTTTGAGTTCTGTTGCTAACAGAGAAACAAACAAACACACAAAAAACAGACGCTGACAATAACATGACCTCCTTGGTGGAGGTAACAAGCACACAGGACTGTTTAGAGTTGCTAAAAAGTTTATTTGATGACTGTAATGTAAGCTAATGCTACCCATTGACTCCCTGTGTTTGAGCTAAGCTAAGCAGCAATGGGTGGGCTCTGCCCGTCTCTTCGTTTTTACTCGATGGTCGAAAGAATGGAGTCTATCTGCTTGTCATGGATTTGGTGAGTGAGGAAAGACACAAAAGAAAAAATTTTGGCAAATTTAAGCCAGTCATCTAAAATCTGAGCACATCCTCTGCCCCTGTAAAGAAATTCTGATCTGTGTTCAGAAACAACAGTGCACTCACATTTCCAGGCGCATATGTGATAGGTTAAATGGGTCAGACATAACTAATCGAGGGTGTTGTTCTTTACCCCTGGTAATATATTTTTTTGCATTGTTTGTCTAGATGGTGGCATAATAAGTTGTTTATGTGCTTCAATGTGCATGCTTGGGTTTATTTGGAAGATGCTCAGAAGGAAGGAGTTTGAAAGTTCACAAAGTTTAACTCGATGATCTGTTGGTTACGCCTTGGGGATCCTGTAGAGAGAAGTCTGTTCCTCACTCATTAGTGAAGGCAGCAGAAGCGTTTGTCTCATTTTGTTTCGCTGCTTTTTCCCCTTTCAAGGTAAATATTGTATTTAAAGTACTGCAGGCTCAAAGACATATCAGAGATGCTGTTTTATGTAATATATTGGATTTTTATATGTTTTGAACTGTTTTAAATTGTTTTACTTTGAAAGAATGTTGAAACCCCGTAGCAAACTGTGTGACATGTGCTTGTTGTCATATGAACTAGCCCAGGTTTCATATATGTGATTATGTGCTGAAAAATAAGTGTATATGTTTCGGATTACATTCAAAACTCATGAAGACTAGTGAAGGCAGTGGATGCATTTGTCTCATTTGTTTCACTACCATTTCTCTTTTCAAGGGTCCAATACATACTCATTAATTCCACTTACTCAATCCATCCATGTTATGCCAATTCAGCCCCACAGCTCTGCAGCTCCCTCACCTTTGTTCAGCAGATTCAGAACAGGAGGAGGAGGAGGAGGAGGCGTCTGCGATCTGGACTCCTCCTCCTGTGAGGTATCAGGCTCTGTCGGGGACACTGCGGCAGGTGTCACCGGGCTGATCCATGGACGGGAGCTTCTTGTTGGTGATTTCACGATCGCCCTGGTGGTGACCTCAGGATCTGTGGAAGTTCAGAAAGTTAAGCACAGTCTGAAACATCGGACTCTGCATGAGTTTGGTCTTTGTAATTGTTACAATTATATTTAGATAACTTTATTAAAAAATCTGTAAGTCCTGCAAGTTTATTTTTGAGCCACCAGTGGTTTTATTTTCTTATTTAACATGCTTTTATTTGAGGTCCATTTCCTGGAGTTACTTTGGGGATGTTCGGTTGACAGTTGATATGGTGCAGACAAGATGGCCTTTTCTTTGAAATTTGGGGCTATTTTCATTCCTTACTTCAGCATGCAGCCAACGAGGTGGGCGATTTCATGTCTAATGTGTGTTATTTGAGTAGTTTGATAAGTTTATATGTTGCGCATGTTAATATGTATGTATATTTCCTTTGCTAAAATTGTATATAGTCCAGTTTTTGTGGTGGATTTGGAGGACAAGATTGGAATAAACTTGTTCCAAGAAAACCACTTGTGTCTGTCCAAGGAAGGAGTTACAGTCCTGGTCTTGTTGTTCACACAGTGTCCACTCTGACTCAAGGATCAAGAATGTCTCGGTATGGGAATTTATATGATTTTATTGAAACCAATGTCATTATCGACTCTGCTTATTAACAAATCCGTTATTGATTCCCGTGTAGACAAAACTGACTTATCAGGGTTCCCATATGGCTCTTCTTACTATTAATACTATGCTGTATAGATGAATGCTTTGTCAAGTTTCCAAACATTGGGCAGCGAGGATCTTTTTGTCAAAAAGTAAGCCACAAATTTGACCATTGCTGTCTCCTGTCTGCCATAATTACATTTTTCTATGAAGGAATTTTGTTATGGGAGTCGTTAAGCAAAAACACTTTAGGATGTTGCTATGGATTCGGAACTGGAATTGGTTTCAATTCCCTTAAGCATGTCAAATTAAAAAAAAAAAAAGCTCTTAAAATGCTCTGTTTATACTTCCTGGATTTTATGATGTCATAGTTATACAGGCTCCACCTACATGTGTGTTTTCTGCTTGTCGCAGACAGAAGCCGTGACTTTTTTTGAAAGTCTGCCAGCGGCCTCTTGCCCCTCCTTCCCTTCTATCAGACATAATTTAGGAGGCCAATCAGAGCATAGCTCATTAACACATCCTCTTGTAGCCCCGCCCCCTTTAGGTCAGAGTGTTTCCAAGGGGAGGGGAACAGAGCTGCATCTGCTCCAGTACAGGGATGCCATTATTTTTATTCAACTAAATAAAATCGTGATTAAAAGACTCTCAAGACGTAACGTTAAGTGAAACAACAGAACAGGAAATGTAATTAAAATGAGCTTGTTAGCATTTATTAGCAGGGATTAGCTAAGTGTTTCCACCCTAAGATTTCTGCCACACAAGTCCTTACCCTGATTATACCCTCCCAGATTTCACATAAGGACTACTCAAGACCTTTTTCTTGATGTATAAACACAAAACCTTCCCTCACCTCCTGTTTCTGGAGAGACTCAGACTTTTGAACAGTGGCCAACGAGGGCAAACAGCCTACAGCGGCTCAGTGCAGTTCAGTGTTCTTCAGCTGTTTTTCTTTGCTTGAATCTTTTCTGATCTTGGAGCTGTTTTCCTCTTATTGAACTGCATGTGCCGCTGTGGGCCTCTTGCCCTCGTCAGCCACAGTACTTTTGAGCAAACAAAAGCACAAAAGCTCTTCCAATCTGACCTTCAGTTGGCGTCAGCAATCTTATCTCGTCCTCGCTGCGGTCCTTTCCTCCAGTCTCTAAAGCTGAAGAAAAGGTGACACCTTCTTCACCTGCAGAGACCAGAACACACTCAGGAGACAGACTTTCATACATCCAGTCTGATTTAAGCAGGATTGAGAGGAACTCCGTCACATCCTCTGCTTCTCTATGGATTTAAAAATGAAGGCTGCGGGTTAATGTATGAATGAAGGGAGTCCTGCTCGATGCTGAGGTGTCAGACGGCTGTCAAGGCCTCAGCGAGTAAAGGGAGACATCAGAGAGGCAGGAACAGCTTTTCTTCTTTATTTAACAGCAGGGACCTGAGGCTGAAAAATATACTTTGCTGCTTGTTTGGATTTGTTTTGACACAGTGTTGCATATTTTTAGGTGTTCAAGGATCGCAGTAGAATGCTTAATTTTTCAGATGCTACCTGGCGCCACAGAATTGTATTAAAAATCCTGCCAGTGGCTAAATCAGTGGCGGGCAATTAAGGTTTCTAAGAGGAGTGAATACATCTTTTTTTCTGCACCTGAGGGCCACACTGTCACATATTGTTGGGCACTATCAATGAGGGCAAAAAAGGCATAAATAAACAAAAAACAGCAAAAATTAAGCTTCAAAAAAGGATTATGTACCGACATTTAAATATCTTATCTCAAACAAAATTAAAAATTCTATTTAAAGGGCATGGCTAAAGCCAATTAAAGCTTCTTTTTAATGCAATAAAAGAATGTTTACCAGTTTTTAAAGCACAAATATTTGACCTTTACCATTGTTTCCAACCCTATATCATATATTAACACCTTGTTAAAGATATTTAGAGATACAGTCATAGCAAAAAAAAGTTTAATTACTTCGAAAAAACAAAAAAATGGACTAGCAATTCAAGGGTAGCAGAAATGTCTTTTATATATACATATATATTTTTGGAAGTGATTTGTGGGCCGCATTTAGTGAGTCAGAGGGCCTCATGCTGCCCCCAGGCTGACAGTTGCCCACCCCTGGGCTAAATTGTGAAATTAAAATTATTATAAAGACTGCAACTGCATCATCAGTATCATTGGGCACGATCAATGAGTGCAAAAAAAGCATAAATAAACAAAAAACAGCAAAAATAAAGCGTCAAAAAAGGATTATACCATCAGGGCATTTTTGGGAGGACCAAAATGCCCAGATGGAACATTCCTAGCTGGGTACGCAATGGACAGCTGGAATAAATGGAGAGTGGTGTGTCTGTCAATCCTGGAGGTCGAGGACGTGGAAGACGTGTTCATGTTTGGAGTAGCGATTACAATCATGGGACTGGGCCTCGGAGGGATTATGTGGAGGCTGAGACGCATGAAGGCTGAGTTTTCAGCAACGAGAGAGGCGATGCTGCAAGCATGCGATGAGATCAAGAGAGCCGGAGGTCACAGAAAGATGGCTCGCGCACCCCTCAACAAAATCCGACTGGGAGGCGGAAACGCCCGCATGGCTGAAAACTGCAGCAGAGCCCGGGACGACAGTGCAGGAGCACGCCTGGGTGAAGAGGAGAGTGACGACGAGTCACACGTTTAACACATGTTTGAAACCTGGAAAAAAGAAAAGCAACGCGGACACACCACCCCAACATCACTAACCGGGACTAACAAAAAAAAAAAAAAAACATGGAACAAAGGATTGGACTCTGCCTTACGTGGAACAAAGGATTGGTCATAAAAGGTCAAATACGGACACTAAAAGACAGTCAAGAATTATGTCATACTTCTGTAAATGGAATAAAAATTTATAATAATCTGATGATATGTGGAAAAGAGGAGACTAAATATTGAGAAAATGGGGACGGGACTAGATAAGCTCTGCTTCTCCCGTCTTCCCTTTCGGACATGTACAATTTGATCAACTATTGACAATGTGTGATGCTGTATAAGTGTGCTGACATGACCGAAATAAATAAATAAATAAATAAATAAATAAACAAATAAATGTATCAAAGTCAGACTCATCACAAATTCTGAGGATGAACTGAAATGATTACTGGTCAACAAGGCTCCCAACCATTACAGGGAATGATGCTTTTTAGACGCTGCAATGTGACAGAAAATAACATCAAATAAACATCAAGTTGTGGGTGAAAGCAAACCAGTCCTGCAACCACTGACGTTTAGGGTTTTAGAGATGTACTGTCTTGTGAGCTCTTCTCATGATCTATTGTCCAGTTTTAATGGTCTGCTTTTGTGTGTGCATCATGTTTTTGTGCTACCTGCCATCACTGCAGATGTAAATTAGCAGTGTTGCTATAATCTGGCATATTTACATCTAGTGTTTTCTGAATAGATGTTTGTAATGTGAACTGCCCATATTAAATAAATAGGTAAATAAATAAATAAATAAACAAGAAAAGCCATGACAGACGCAGGCAAACTTCTGTAATCAGGCAGGTTAATTGTGCAGACCTCCAGTACACAATGACTGCGTTTCCATTACCCCTCGAATTGCGCAAAACCTGAATATCGCAACAAAATACTGGTAATGGAAACACCTAAATTTAAAAAAAACCCTCAAATATCGCAAAAAGGTTTTTACGCTCTCAAGAGGAGGTTTTTCAGACGTGTCGATAAAGAGAAATATCGCAGAAGCGCTATGGAAACACTTTTTCCGCAATTATACGGAAAAGGACGTGACGTACCTGGTCACATGATCACTTCTCGGAGTAAACATGGCGTGGGAAGTTTGGACAGAGGGGGAGAATGAGACTTTTCTTACCATTATTCTCGAGAAAAACACACGTGCCATAATAATCATCAAACAACCGAGGAACACAGAGTGTTTTAAGGAGATAGAAATGGAAATAAAGGAGAAAGGGTTCATATCGATCTTCCTGCAGTGAACTCTCGCGGGATACTGCCGAGAACAACCTAAAGTGGAAACACGTTCAAAGCGCAAATATACTATGTCGAAATTTTAGGAATATCGCTTTTATTTTGCGAAAAACTGTAATGGAAACACAGCTAAATGACTGTGAGCAGCCAAAAGCTGGACGGCCCAATCAGAGCAGGAAGAGGTGGCGATACTAGTGAGACCTCTGCAGGAAGCGGCTTTAGCATGAGATTAGCATAGATGCCAACACTTTCAGTCCTGTTCTGTCATATCTGGACCAAATGTATTTATTAAACCAACATTAAGTAGTTTTTATACCCTAAAATAATATTTCTAGCATTATTGTGATGATATATCACCTTACAACAGCTTGAATGACACCTCTGTCATGGTCTAAGGGTCTGTTTCACCTTCACTGGCACTATGTAGCTTCGATTTGGATGGTAGGAACACTTCCACACTAAAAAACTAAACATTTTTACTGTTTTGACTGCTCTACAGCATATGTCACTTCCCCCTTGGGGCGAAAGATACACGTTGGGAAAAGGAGAATATTGAATTTTTAAACAGATTTAATGAACAGAATTAAATTAAAGTAAATATGCACTTATTTTCCTAATGGAAATAAGGACCTCTGGCTCACACTCCTGCACAGTAGGTGGCAGTAATGCTCCTCTGACGCTGGATACTACTTGCTGTTAAACAAGAAGAAGAAAAAGAAAGCTAAATGTAGCGTTGTTATGTTGGCGGAAGCATCAAAAAACCCAAAGAAAAGAAAAGTTTTATCGGAGGAGATGAAAAAAGGACGAGGAGGGAAGTCTGACTGGTGCTGATTTAGCCCTGTTATTGTTGGACTTGTAAGTATTTATTCAAATAAAAGCATGGCCAGACTGTACCTTATCAGTCCACATTGTTTTTTTGTTTCTCTGGACGTACTGTTGTCTTCTCCTCCCTCTGTATGCCAACAAATGCAGGTTGGTGTATAACAGTGAAGTTACACTCAACAACCACAGAGGGCACTAGAGAGCTGAAAGCCGGAATCTTACATAGTGCTTCTTTAAGTGTCAAACAACTGGACTAAAAACTGCCCCATGGTGAGGATGTTTTCACTCTCATTCGACATGTTTTGACTAGAGTTTGTCCTACAAAACAGTTCACGTTCTGTAGCGCAGTGGTAACCACCCGTCATGAATGTGATTGATGGAACGATTGTCCAACCACCTGCCAGGTTTTGCCCCTCCCAACCACTCTCTATGAGCTCTTTCCCAGACGGATGAGTAAAATGCACTGACTGGTTATTTTTAGGATGCACGAGTGAACAAATGAATGAATCTGCTCCACATTCAGTAAACCTAACCTGTGGATGAGGTTGTTGTGGCTGACGGTGTTGGGCTCTCTTCCTCTTCATTGGACTTATCTCTGGTCACAGTTGGAGTTGTTGCTGTTGTAGTTGTTAGCAAAGTTGTGGGAACATCAACGTCTACAGAGGAAACAGGGAAAGAAAATCAAGTGAAACTCAGAAGATTCAGATTCTGGTTAAAGTCTCAACGCTCACCAATGAAGACAGCATTAGTTACCTCAGCCAAGGAGATTATGTTAGTGCTTGTTTGTTTGTTTCACTGTTAGCAACATAACTCAAAAAGTCATTGACGGATATCAATGAAATTTTCAGAAAATGTCCGGATTGGGACAAAGAACAAATAGTTAGACTTTGGGAGTGATCTGGATCACCGTCTGGTTCCAGGAATTTTTAAAAAATGATTCTTTAAAGGTGCTATGAGGAGAATCTATTACCAGCGACAAAGACTCTGCTACCCATGAGCACGCGTGGCGACTGTCGTAATGCTGCGTTCCAGTAACCTCGGAACTTGGTTGACATCCCCAACTTATCGGCGTTCCAGTTGAAGTCGGAAAAAAACATGCGGGTCTACCAGGCTATTGTTAGCTGTTGTTAGCACGCCCTGTGTTGTTGTTCACAAATATCACATGAAGAATGTGATTATCACTATGGCAGCATTTTTGTAAATATAAGTCTAACAATACTATGTATACAGCTGATCTAGAGCGACACACCCCAGTCAGAAGTGCAAATAAATTGATAATTACAGGAGCTAAATAACTGTTCACACTGGGAGCATCCATCTTCGATTGTCAACTCGGGGGTGGAGAGGTTTCACCGAGTTCCCAACAGGAAATTCCGACTTCGGGATATGTTCCAGTTGCAGTTTCCTACTCGGAACCTGGAAATTCCTACTTCTGACTACAACTGGAACGCACCAAAAGACGTGACCCAAGCCAAAGCGTGTGTGTGTTGTGATGCTAATGAATGCAGCTCAGACCTTCCTCAGAACTCTGCATTGCTTTACAACTTCTTTTTTCAACAACTTACAGGATGCAAAGCGACAAGGTAATGTATCTCTTTCTAGTTACGTAGCGGTAGTTTTTGATGTGTGACAACAAGCAATTTTTGGAAAACTTTTCGTAGTTTTGTAGCTATATATCACGACATACAGCCCGGTACTCTAAGACGTGTCTGAATAATATAAATTTGCTCTAGTTTTAATTGTCTTGTTCCTGAAGTTGAGTATCCAGGCCAGTCCAGCCCTGTCCAACCCGACCGTGAAGCTAAGGAATAGCATTTATAGATAACCTATTTAGATGCTATAAAACTCATCTTAAAGTGAGTATTTCAATCAGGCATATGTCTAAAAGTGAGACTTTTTTTTAATTACTTAGAAACTCATCACGGTCCCTTTAACAGTGCGAGATAGGACCATTTTCGACATTTGTGCATGTTTGTATGTTTTCATGGTCAAAGAATCTAAATATTTAGATGAAATAAAGGTAGGACTGATGTTAACGGTGAAAGTCACAATATGGGTGAGTTATTAAATCACCTCAAATCAACGAGACAAAGCAAAAAAAAAAATCTTTCCCACTCACCACCTTCATTTGAAGCTTTCTGATCCTCTTTGTCAACCTCGTCCTCTTCCTCCTCTTCTTCCCTCTCATCCTCCTCTTCCTCAGATGACTTGTAGGCCCTCTCCGTGGATGTGGCTCTTTCTTTCTCAGATGAACTGATTTGTGGTTTTTCCGGGGTCGTTGATGAAGTTGTGGCGAACACAGAACCTTCAGAAATCTTCTGTTAGTTTGAAGCTTTTATAGATTTTAATGCTGTTTAAGATCCCCTTGATTTAAAGATTTAATGCATCAACACGATTCTTAACAAAACCTAGACCAACGTTACCCTCCTCAGACGACTCCCTCCATCCCGTTGGTGTCATTGCTGTGGGGTTTGTAGTCTTCTGAGTTGTTGTAGTCTGAGTAGCGGTGTCAGAGGTCTTTGGTGTTGAAGAAATCTCTGATTTTTCACCTCCAAAGTTTGGTGGAGAAAGTTTTGTCAGATCCAGTTCTGGTTCGCTCAGGGTTTCGCGGTCAAGGACAAACAAAACTGAATCTGGGACAGAAAGAAAAGATCAGGAGAAAATGGTTTTCGTGTCGTGAAGCCCACAGCTATAGACTGAACCCTTTATGGCCCAAGACCATAGATTATAGCCAGAAAATTCTAAATTTTTGCAGCTGAAATATTTGTTTCACTTTCTGCTAAAATTCATAAAAATCAAAATGTCCATAAAATTCAACATATAGATTTTTCATATCTTATTTGATACATTAGGCGTTTTTGGCAACTGATAATCCATTTGAGTCCATTTTTATCATTTATCTGATTGTAACCAGATGGGTTTTTTTTTGTAATTTGTTGATCATATTGAGTAAAAAGATGTATTATAAAAGTATGTATCAAATATGATACAATTGGCTTTCTAGGGTTAAGGGGCAAACCAGCGTTTACTGACATTATTTAGATGTCTTGGTGGTCTTTATCAGTTTGCCTGTTGTTCCTGCTGTTGTCTTCAACATGCAGAATCAACATGTGGTGATATATATAAGTATATCTCCAACTAAGATTTCACTATATTGTTGCTTTTCATAAAATTTTCTGACTGTCTCTAGAAATGTGACCATTATCACCTTTATTCCCTCTCTCTGCTTTAGTCTTCATTCTTGTTGATTCACTGTTTATAATTGGTTTTCATCCTTTGTTTGAATATTCTAGTCATTTTGTTTTCAACCTGATTGTTATTGTTCATTTATCATTATTCTTTTTTATCGTTACTATGATGACTGCACCAAACAGATACACCATCAAAGTGCCACTCTGATAATCTATAATAAAACAAATAGATACTATAACAAAGTTGCTATCATGATAACAATGAATGAAATGATGCTGAATTGCTTTATTTGCTGTATTTATTATTTAATATTTTTATAAATTAAATGTTGGGCTCTTTAATTGTGTTATTACCCTTTTTATGACTTTTGCACTCATTTTATAGCCTTTCTGTCTTTGTATTGTTTTCCTTGTTACTGCCTTAATTGCTCATGATCTCTTTCTCTTTTTTTCGCTTGTCTTCTATTTCTACCCTTCGTACTCTCTCTTGTTTTGGACTTTGTGGTCTCCTTTTGTGTTGTTCGGTTCATGTGTTGTAAAGAAAGCAGGAAACAATGTCAAAAAAGCTTTGCGGATATCAGTGTTTATATACCCTAACTTCAGTGAGGCATGCTAAAAAATGTAGCAACAGCATCAACACTAGGTGAATGAAGATTACTCCAGAGAAAGGGAGCCGCAGTGTTTCAGCTCTGTATCCAACAACAGCGTGGTGATTGTTTTAGAGTAAATGTATCACAAATCTTTGATTGTGTGCAGTGGAGAAACACTCCGAACTGTTTGAGTTTGTGTTTCTCCCCTTACAATCAGATAAACTCATCCTACTTCAGCGGTTGTTTGATATCCGTCTTGTCACATCTCCCTTTTTTGGTTTTGCGGCGATCAAACAGGACGATTACACCAGCCCTTCCTCACCCTGGCTGTTCAGACTTCAGCTCACTTGGACTTCATGTGCATAAAATACCAGCGGGTGCAAGGGCAATAATTTCTAACTTTTGCCAGTGTTTAAGAAGTTCAAACGAACCAAAAAACAGGTTTCTGTCTCTTCCTGCGGTCCAGAGTGATCAGTCAGAAGAGTATTTATGACTTTTACATTTGGTGAATAACAGTTTATTTATAGAAATCACATAAACACTCTTATGTCATCAGCATAAAACATAAACCTCACCAAATGTTCCCTGAATGAAAAATAAATGTGTACATTCCTGTTTTCACTCATGATGAGTACAGAGTGTTATTTCCTCACCGGGGCCGACTGCAGGAGGATTGTGGGCCGTCTGATCCGGATTTATCCCCTCCAGCTTGAGTCCTTCCTCTGTCTCAGTCACTGTCTCATTCAAATCTGAAAAAAAGACGCGGAGACAAATAAAAAAACAGCCACAGGAAGTGCCTGAGCCAAGTGAGTCACCAAGCAGCAGGAATCGAACGGCGGGGAAATTATTTCTGGTGTTTGGAAGCTGCAGCCCGGGCGGCTCGAGCCAAATGTAATTATGAGCAGCTTGGAGGAACACAAGTTTGGCAGAGAGAGGCTGCAGGGGGGATCTCAGTGAAGTGGGTGCAGATGGAGATGAGAGGCTGAGTAATGTAACTGTGTACCTTTGGAGATGAAACTCGTGTGTGTCAGCTCTTCTTCCTCCAACTCTCCCGCACCACCTTCACCTTCTTCAAACTCTTCTGGAAGATCAAATCGCAGAGGAAACTCAGATTAGTACACAGTCAGTGATTTCAACAACTTTAAAAAACTACTGTTGGATAAAAGTGATGAACTGAGAGAGAGGCATGAGAGGCTCTGAAAGCAAAGAAAGAGTTTAGTTTGAGATGTTCACCACTCAAAGGTATAAAGATAACTAAATTACTAAGCTCAATTCCAATGAAGTTAGGAAGTTATGTTCATAAAAACAGAAACCAATGAGTTCCAAATCCTTCTTGACCTATGTTCAATTGAATGTACTATAAAAACAACAAGATATTTGGTAACGCTTTAGCATAACGATCATTTGTGAACCATTTATAAACTATTAGCAGATATTAGTAGATAGTTAATCAATCATGAACAAAATAAATATATACATTCGTAAATTATTATTAAATCATTTACAACTTCAGTTACAAGCCATCTAAAATCTATTAATAGGTATTAGTAGATAGTAAACCAATAATGAAAAAAGGATTGGTTAACTACCCTTAACCCCTGACCCTAATGTTTTCCTAATCCTACAAAAAAGATTTAATATTTACAAATGTATACATGTGTGTGTATATGTGTGTATGCGTATATATGTATATCCATATGAATATATGTTTGTATGTATGCGTATGTATATGTATATTGATTATATATTTTATTGGTTTTGTATAGGTAGTTAAGCATATTTATATAGATTATATGTTTCCTAATATACATTTGTATAATGTATTTGCATCAATAGAAGAATTTATTTTTTATAAGACCTATGAGGAACAGTAATAAGGGGTAGGAACTAAAAAAGTATTTTACTTCCTCCTACTCCTTTTCGAGCGTGTGGTTCCTACAATCCTTTTTTTTCATGTATGTGAATGGAATTTCACTATTTTTTTTGTTGTTCTTTGCATGCATGTTCAAAATGAAAATAAATTCAATTAAATTCACATATATATGTGTATATATATATATACATATAACTTTATTCTCGTAAATTTATGAAATTATTCTCGTATCTTTTTGACTTAATTCTTGCTAATTTGTGAGATTATTCTTGTCACTTTCTGACTTTATTCTCGTAACCTTACTTTTTTTTGTTTGTAACGTGGCTCTCATCCTCTGTTGTGCCAAAGAGATACACTTTTGGATATTTTATTTATTATCCATGCCTTATTTGTGTATTGAAAGATAATAACCCGTAAAAATGACAATAAAAGATTAACTTTACTTTTTTATGTTTTTAACGTGGTCCTAATCCTCAGTCATAATTGGCATTAAATATAAGCATTTTTTAGTTTTAGAATTTTATACTAGGCTTGTGTTATGTTAGGGACCATGCGGTAGTGGCATAATATTGATAGGGACGTGTCCCTAGCGTCTCTTTCCAGTTCTACACCCCTGCAGACTGACCAAACTGTACCGACTCACTTTGCTCCATCAGTAAGACTCTTAAAGGAATACTTCACCCAAAGAATGATATGCCTTCATTTTCTACTCACCCTCATGCTGAGCAACACTCTGGAGCACTTTTTTGATGTCTCAAATGCAGCCGGAGATCCGGGGGGATTTTCACTGTCAACAAACGTCCATCTAACAGGGGACAATGGCGCCCGAAAGAAAAAGGTCCATAAAAGTCCACAAAAACGTGCCTATTTTCCTTCATACTGCTCGTCCGCTGTAATCCAAGTGTCCTGAGCGGGTAACGTCCATAATTAATTCGAAACGAGGTCATTTAGTACATTTTTCCAGCCTAAACAGTGCTATATCGTACTTCCGCAGCCAGACTACTGTGCGAAATTGCAAGCATAGAAGAAGAAGTTCAGCTGTTTACTCAGGATAGGCACACACTCGAACCATGTTTTTAATTTGACTAATGACTAATCAAGTTTTTCTAACTTGGGAAACGCTAACCTCGTCCTCGTCAGGCTCACAGCAGAGTGTAAACAGCGGAACTTCTTCTTCTACGCTTGCAATTTAGCACAGTAGTCCCTGAAAGCGCGCAAGCGTCTGGCTTGGTCTGCCGCGGCTTCCATAGTTCAGGGAGCGCGCGTAGACGTGCACTGCGGAAGTACGATATAGCACTGTTTAGGCTCGAAAAATGTACTAAATGACCTCGTTTCAAATTAATTATGGACGTTACCCGCTCAGGACACTTGGATTACAGCGGACGAGCAGTATGAAGGAAAATAGGCACGTTTTTGTGGACTTTTATGGACCTTTTTCTTTCGGGCGCCATTGTCCCCTGTTAGATGGAAGTTTGTTGACAGCGAAAATCCCCCCGGATCTCCGGCTGCATTTGAGACATCAAAAAAGTGCTCCAGAGTGTTGCTCAGCATGAGGGTGAGTAGAAAATGAAGGCATATCATTCTTTGGGTGAAATATTCCTTTCATCCTACTTTAAATCTAGAACAGACATCTGTAGTCCAAGTCAGTAGTTTTAATGTAGTTTGTGTGTCTGTTTGTGAGTGTGCAGAAGACCCATCTGTCTTAGTCCTCCCCCCTTTTGCTTGTCCCTGTGTCAAACCTGTGACCAGCAGCCCAATTAGAGAGCGTACCATCAGGCGTCAGCGGGGGAGGCGTGCCCGGCGGTGAGGTGGCGAGGTCGCCGTCCATTCCTGCTGTGTCAGTGCGGTTGTCCGCCCTGCTGGTCATTAACGCGTCTGCCTCTGCCAACAAGACACAAAAAAACAGCTCAGACCGCAGCTGAGGCGAGGAGTTGTTTGTTTGGACCACATGTGATCAGACACTTGTTCTGGTTTTTGGAGTGAGAGTGTAAATCAGGCTGCTTTGAGGTGGTCAGTCTGGGGTCAAGTCTGGTGTCTTTTGGAGACATGCATGCTCTTATTTTTAAGAATATTGTTCAGTGGAAAATACAAGGCCTTTTTATGAATACAGCACTCAGTGGTTAAGAAGAAGTGGATATTATACATCCAACAGCAGGTTGTTTTAGTTCAGTGTAATCCTGTTAAAGTGGTTACTTGTTAACATAAGTAATCATTAAAAGAAAACATCCCTGTGAATATTTATGCATGCGGTTTCAAAACATTACATATAGGGTTAAAATACTGTTATGAATAAGTATAACAGATAGGGCTGGGACGATAGGCTTTTATCCCAATTAAATTCATTGTGATTTTTAAATCGATTCGATTTAAATTGCGATTCTATGATATTTCCAATCTTGGCAATCTTTTGTTAGCTTTATTAACACCAGTGAAAAAGATGAAGAATGATGATGCCTATAGACTATATCAGGAAAAATAGACATCACATGTGAGTCCGTTTATAGGATTTATTCAGCAATATGTTTTAACCAGCTGTTTATTCTCTCTCTTCAAAAGCCTGGACTGCATTTAAAAGTGGCTTATTAACACAGACTAAAATGAAGCGTTTAAATTTGGAAAAAAAATCCATTTTTGAACAAAAAAATTGATTTGAAAAATCATCAAAAAAAAAATCCTGATACTTATGTGAATCTATTTTTTCTCCCGGCCCTGATAACAGATATGTTTAGTAAGGGTTAAGGGATGTAAATGTATCCTTAGTCAGTACAGAGTTTCTATTATCTTTGCATTCAAACTTCAGTAAATGACTAAATTTATTCTCACTTTATCTGTTTCTGGTGGTATTTGCTAAATATAACTGTGCTTTTTTTAATATTGGAGTTAATTAAGCTGAATTGTACTGTTAATTCTGCTCATTAGAAATTATTTATCGGGGGTGCTGGTTTGGCAGAGTGGTTAGCAACCAGGCACATGCCATGAACTTGCTTCTGCCAGTCCGGGTTCAAATCCAGCCTGTGACCAGTTTGCAGAGTATCTCCCCCTACTCTCTCTCCCCCTTTCACAAGCCTATCCACTGTCTCTCCTATCAGTAAAGGCACAAAATGCCCCAAAAAATACATTAAAAAAAATAATTATCAAAACCCAAGATAACTTTAATTGTTGTACATTCATCAGGAAACCTAAACATTTTTTGAGAAGTTTATTACTACACTGAAAAAACTTAAATCTCATAGCACCTGTTGTAGGCCAGTTGCCAGCCATGTCCTTCTACACATCTTATTTCAGTATTTAAACACAAAAATTAAATGTGTGTTACTTCACGACTCCTTCAGCTTCAAGCCCCATATTGATAATCTTGTAAAGAAACTCAAACTGAAATTGGGATTTTTTTTTTGTTTTTCTTTCGAGTCTAAAACCATCTCATCACTGCAACATTTTTATGGATTTTAGATTACAGAGATTTGTTGTATATGACTGCTTCAGACCAAAGTCTGTGTATCAGGCCTATCTGAGGCTCATTACCAACTGTAGAGCCTTGACCCATGATTGTGAACCGTATTCTCGAGTGGGATGGCCTTCTTTGTCCACCAGGGGCTGGGACACTGATACACTTTTATTTACAAGGCCATGCTAGGACTACTGCCCTCCTACATTTGTAGTTTGATCACTCGGAGAAGTGTTGTTTCTTATGGTTTGTGTTCAATTGATAACTTGTTGCTTTCAGTTCCATTTGCCTGCATAGAACTGGGAAAAAGGGCTTTTGTATACTCTGCTCCTTTTACATGGAACATGGTGCAGAAAGACTGGAAATGACCTGAGCTTGTTTCTTTATATGCATTTAAATCCAGACTGAGAGCACTTGAGACAGCCTCCTCAAATTGTAACTGTATTTTGTAGCCTAATATTAACTGTTGATTGTAAGTTGCTGTTATTTTACTGTGTAACTTTGCCGCCTCTTGGCCAGGACTCCCTTGAAAAAGGGGCGTTTTCACATTACATTACATCACATTTGGCCCACTTGTTTCGAACCATACTGTGGCGCGGTTCACCCCCCTCCGCCTCCCCCACCGGCTTGCATTCACACTTCATCATCGAACCATGCCCGGACCCACTTGTGTATTTACTCAGTCTGAAACAGCAGGGGGCGATATGCACGTAACTGGTTGCCAAACCTGCTACGGAGGAGAACCAAGAAGAGGCTACCATGGTAACCATTTCCTACACCAAACAATCAATGTTTACGTTTTGCTCTCTTCTACATTTTCCTTCAAGTGTGTTTGTGTTTCTTACTGGGACCTTCCTGATCAAATAAAGCTTAATGAAATAAAATAAATACATAAATATTAAAAGTATGAATTAAAAAAAGCAAGAACTACAGTAAAGAATCTTACTGTGGCATCTAGTCAAGACAAAAGAGCAATATTGTTAGGTTATACCCTGAAACCTCCTTCGGGTCATTTTTAGTGGCCTCATGTACTGCTGAGTATCATCTAAGGGTTTGTAGACTGCTGTCGTTACTCCAGGGGAAAGTTCACCAGTTATTTTTGCAGTTTTGTGTTCTAGAATATCCACTACAGAGACCCCAAACTATCCCAATGAGAGCCCATCAAACCAGATGAACACATACTTTGGCTTACATTAAAAAGGGATGAAAAACAATTATTTCAACACAAAGAGGCTTTATGGGATCAAAATGAAGATCAAGTTCAGAGAATCATTGTGTTTTCAGTGCTGTCAGAATAATTAAGTTGTATAACTTTTCTATGACAGTCAGAAAACAGATTTTTGAGTCTGTTCATAGCAGAGATGTTCCTCTCTTTCATACTGATTCCTCTACCTCCAGCTTCAAGGACTCTCACATCGTCGTGCTCCCACAGCTCTGAACCTGAATTTGCATTTCCCTCTTCTTCAGAGATGTGCTGTGATTTAACTCAAAGCTTAAAGAAGTGAACTCAAGCACAAGCAGAGCTCTTACCTGCAGACAGGAGCGACGAGTTGAAGAGGCTCACCGAGTTGTTTCCAGCTGAGGGAACACCTGGAAGAAAGGAGGACGAGGATTAGACCAGGACAAGCTGTGAGGGGAGGCTCAAGTCTGTGCTCTGGATTTAATTGTAGACTCAAAGAGGGTCAGTTCACCACGTCTAAAGCACTCTGACACTTTCTTTAATGCTTCAAACTCAACACTCCACCTTTGACAATCAGGTCAAATGAAAAGTAAAAGCTACTTTATGTTAATTTCATCAGCTGTTATTCTCCATAAACAATCTTCATGAGATATGTTCATGAGTAAGTAATGCAGGACACACATGGAGTGAACACGTTTATATTAAGGCCCACTCACAATGACAAAGAGACCTATCAAATGGGTCGACTGTTCTGAACTTAAGTAACAGGATAAATGCATTTAGGTTGAGTGGATGTAATGATTAATGAATTGGCTTCAGGGTTATAATTAGGCTTCTCTAAAATTAAAAAATTTAGGGGACACTTGGTGTTCATTGAAGAAGTTATATCCTAAAGTATTAATTTCTTTTGCAGCTACCTTAAATAAACATTTTATTTTTACTCTCTTAGTAAGGAAGCTAATGTTGGACTTTTGTTAATTTGTTAAGGATGACATCCTGTTGAAGACTAACCTGATGGACAGTTACACATGGAAATATTTCACTAATCCATCTGGGAAAGAGCTGTCTGATGTTTTTTTCAGGGGCAGAACCTTCAAAAACAACAGCAGCTTGTGATTGGACAATCATTTGGCTCATCACACTCATCACAGACCAATCCATATAAAGCAACAGTAGCATACTTGGTGGCTATATGTATGTAGTGTCTAATGGCCAACAACAGTTAATGGCTATTACTGGTAGCTAACTAACAACAGTTAAACATTAGCTCAAACAACCTTACATTAAATTATACCACACAGATGTATCATTTAACACTTATATATTGCGCCTAGGATAATCTCTACAAAGTTTTCCCAGTAAACATCTGAGGAGAGCACATTTCGCAGAGTATCACTGAGTAGCCATGATGTCTCCGTTGGTTACTCAAAGATACTCGGTGAAATCAGCTCTCCACAAAAGTTTACTGGGAAAACTTGGTAGGGGTTGTCTTCGACAAGGTTCATGTCACATGTTAGTGTTAAATAATAAATCTGTGTGGTATAATTTAATGTAAGACTATAGTCTTAACATAGTTTAAGCTAACGGCTAATGGCCGCGGGGGCTAACTGGTGTTAGCCATTGTTAGCCATTAGCCGCTACATGTAGCTGCTGCGTATAGCTGCTATGTAAGCTATGTCATACATTGCAGTGCTGCTTGATATGGATTGGTCTGTGATGAGTGTAACAAGCCAAACAACTGTCCAATCACAAGCTTCTGTTATTTTTGAGGTTTCTGCCCCTGAAAACATTTTCAAATGGCTCTTTCCCAGAAGGATTAGTGAAATACAGTATTTCCAATATGGAACTGTCTATCTGGCCTGTCAGGTTTGACCATGCCAAACACTGAAACAAAAAAAAGAAGAAAAGGGAGGGGGTACTGATGAAGACTTCTTTAAACTGCTGAGTTTGAGGCCCTCGTCTTCATCTTTTTATTTCCAGGTTATTTCAAACATCACTGTGAGGCAGTGATACCCTGAGTACCCAGTGAAAGGTTCTTTTCATGAAGTTTAAGTTGAATCTGAAAATGCATTCAATCTGAAAAGTCTTCTTGAACTCTCTCCAACAGGCTTTGCACGCCCTCCGTCTGAAGTCAGACTTCTGCTCTTGAATACATCAAACCTCTCCCGAGACTCTCGGCCTCAGAGCGGCTCATCTGGGGCAGAATTTCTATATTTGGATCAAAGGCTTTCTAGACAATCCTTTATTTTTATCCAGCTGCGTGTGGAGCCCGAACCTGCCAGATTAAACGTCAGGAGGTCATTGTTTTAATTGGCTGAGGGCCACAGAGCTGTGACTCAGCCTTCTGCTGTTTCCACCCAATCGATCTCCACTGCAGATAGAAATTCTGCTGACCCGCTGACAACCCGACCGACACAATGACTGGGGAAAGCTGACGTGAATGTTGTGCTGGTCCTCTCCTCAAAGCTCCCTTAGTCGGCGGGAATCGATCGGATAAGACGTAAAGACGTCATGCAGACTCACCTGTTTCTCTGAAGGCCTCACCGGTGTTAAAGGTGCTGCCTGGAAGTACTGAAACAAAAGAAGATCAGATTAAAAAAGTTTTACTGAGGAAACATGGCAATATGGAGATTTATTCAGCTTTTTCTCATTCAATTTTCCCCTCCCTGCCAGCTGCCTGCCAACTTCCAGCTGCTGAAAGCCCCCACTTCTCTGACATGGCCTCAATCTTTTCCTTAGACAGTAAATCAGCCGCCAAATCAACTGAGAGAAAACTAGACGCAACAAAATTCACCAAAACTATGGCCCAGTGCAGGGGTCTGCAACCTGTCCAATCCAAAGAGCTATTTTGCCTGCTACACCCACCAACAAAATCTGCCTGGAGCCACAAACACATTTGAATCTTAAAATGATGACAGCAGCACATACATCACCATAATGGCATCAGATCTATAACCAAACTGCTTTACCACCTGACATGACTGCTCTATAATGGGCCATGTATATTCTGTTGCTTTCACCTGGTGGTTTATTACACCATATTGTATTGTAATAATTAATCTTGAGTTAAAATTGTAACAATGGTGTATTTATTTTGATAATTGGGCTTGTCAACAAAAATAACTGTCAATAAAATTAACCTGTGCTATCACTGTTATTCCTTTTTGTCTTTGTTGTTACTCAGTTTTTTCACAGGATCCGGTTTTACTTGCAGTGGAGAAATAACAAATATTTATTTGACATCAGCAGGTGGGATGGGGTCAGTGGGCCTTCACCTGACATGTTCGAATCTTAATTCATGGTAAAAAAAGAACAAACAAAAAAAAACATTCACCTGCACTTTTGTGTATAAATTCCCCCACTTCAAAAACGCGGCCACAGTTGCATCTTTTTCGAAGCTTTATCACCCACATGCCTTCATTTAAAAAGCTTGAGTCCCATGACAGCAGCAGCTGATGTTTAATTAAGAGAGTTCATTCAGGCATCTGTATTAGAACTTTAAAACAACATCACAGGAAAAGAAAAAAATGCACATTTTTTTATCGAGGTGGGCAGGCCCTGCCACAGACCTGTCAATAATCCCTGCACAGGCTTACCATAAATTTGATGTATCTATTTAAACTTTAATTTAGGATAACATCCTAAAATTCTAAAGAGGTGAGCCGGAACAGTCAGCGTGACACAAACAGCATTAGTTCTGGCTGGTAACATAGCCAAGACTACAGTCTGGAGCAGTCCAGTGTTGAACAGCTAATTAAAAGTTAGTCCACAACTGCTGACAGCCATCTGGTTGCCTCTAAGCTACTATTGGCTAAATGCTCTTAATCTGCCTTATTTTAGCTGCTCTAGCCTGCCTACTCTTCACTGCTCCTGCTGCAAGCTGCTTTGCAACCCTCCTCCATTACAGCTCCTCCTTCTACCATTTTCTGACTTAATTAATGTACGTTAGAGCTTTCCTTGATGGTGCAAGGAGGGCAGGAGTGAAAGAGAAGGGAGAGACTCCATCAGAGCCATGCCACCAAGTTTAAATATCTGCTAATTAGGTGGAACATGAAGAACTGCTAAATTTAAATACCGACTCTGTTACATTTTCTTGACAAAGTGGACAGAAATGAATAAAATGTAAAAAAATCATGGTAACAAACTTTAAAAAACTTTACCCATTTGATTTGAAGCAGAACACCAGGACTCAGTGAGGCCTCTCAGTGTCGAGTTGTATGAACTCCAAGTCATACAGTCGATGGCGGCCTGGTCACATTCACAAAACCTCTGCTGACACCAATCACCGTCATCTATGACCAATGACAGAGACCAATGATAAAAGGTCAGGGGCCACCAGATCATCAAGAGAGCCAAGGCCAACTTTTAGTTCTTGGGAATACACATTTTTCGTAGTTGTTAAAGTTCTTATTAAAGTTCATGATTTTGACCTTTCTTTAACACAATTCTAACAAAAACACATCTTAACAGATACAGACAGTATACACAAGAAAACAGAACAACAAAACCTTCAAATGCATGTGAAGATAATAAAAATGGCACATTCAGAAAGGAAACACAACAGTGTTTTTAAAGGCTGAATCTTACCACAGCTGCTGTTTGCTTCAGTGCAGGTGAAGTTGTCTGCGAAGAGAGGCAGCTCCTGCCTGCAGGGGGCAGCGTTCTGGTAGCACAACCTGTGAGTCTCGCAGCAGCTACAATGAAGATTCAACAACTTTAAAAAAAGAGGATGGATGCATTTTCTTTCAGCAGCACAACAAAATAATGCACCAAGGCACAAGACATTAACTGTAATATTTTTCATCCCGTCTTAGACTGCTGTTGACTAAACATATTCTTCAAAGATTTCATTAGCATGATTTTTCACCTGATGACAAACTAGCCAGTAACTAATGAAAACAAGTACACATGGACAGAAACCAAAACTAAATTAACTGACATTTTCATCAACAGATAAAAACTGGACTAAAATGTTTGACAGACTTAATCCAATCAGACCTAATATGATCATGTAGAAAAAAGAGACAAGTTAGGAACATATCCAATCACAGCTGCCTTAGCTTGGTGGTGGTGGGATAAGTTGTGGAGCGATCCAATCAGAGCTGCTCTCTTTATGAATTGATATATTCATGTAGAGCAGGTTCACTGTTTGTTGTCAGTTCTGGTATTGTAACTGAGATGCTCTGCCAGGTAGCCTAAATAAAGGTGACTGCATTTCACACAAAGGAACATTTGTTTCTGTTCATTTAGACATTCAGACTTTACTAACATTCAATAAAGGGTTATTAGATGTTTGATTTTATCCAAGAGTAAAACATGACTTCAGAAATTCAAGGAAAGATAAACATTTCTTACCCTTTACATTTTATTCTAGTCATCTAAATTTACAGCAGATTTCATCAACTAAAATGTTGTGAAATTTCATCAACTAAAAATAGACTAAATTAAAACGAAGATGACTAAATTGTGACTAAAACTAAAGACATTTTAGGCAAAAGACTAAAACTAAAACTAGATTAACAATTGCTGGCAAAATGAACACTTCTAGTAGCACATGTTCACTTTAATGCCCTCTTTCCTAATGTGAGCGCCACATGACTTCCTGACAGAAAGTCTAACAGGTTCGATTCCTGTCCTGCCTCTTTCCAGTAGCTCCTTCTTCTTCCAACGTCATCACATCAGTCAAAAGCCGTCAGCTTTGGTTGTACAGTCTAACGTGCTCATCGGGCAAGTCCCTGCACAAACTTATGGCTCTGTGATCACCTAGTTTGGCATTAAGGTTGTTACAGACCAAAAAATCAAGTAGTCTTTCCTCAGCATAAGGCTCAATACCTCTGCCAAGGTGTTTATGTTTTTGACAGCATATGTTTGTTTGATTGTTAGCATGATTGGTTTTTAGGGTCATGAATTATATTATGATGCTAACTTTATCATGAACTACTGTTGATAGATGTTACAGCAACATGTGAGCTACCTTGGTGGAGGTTTGCGCTCTCCTAGTGCTTTCTAGTTGAGATTGTTTTAACGGTCATTCTGCCAACTTCAGCAAAGATTTTAAAAAAAGATCACAAATTTCAACTAACCGGACTTTTTAATAAAAGTCTGGGTGTGTTTTAGGGCTGAACGATATGAACAAAATTTAATATCTCGATATTCAGGCCTGATATCTCAATATCGATACGATACAATATGACTATGGGTTCAGTGAAAATCAAGCATTTTTCATTAAAATAAAAACATCTTAATACAAAAGAATGTGGTAAGTGCAGTTTTATTTATAAGAAATCTATAAAGTTTATATTGTTGGTTTTTCGATATTAATATCTTAAATGTTCGTATCTCGATATAGATATGATAACGATATATTTTTCAGCCCTAGAGTGATTTTACAAAGCAAATATTTAAAGAGGACATATCATGCTTGTTTCTACTTTTCACTTTGCCAGACTAGGATGCCTGTAAAGCATTTCTGCCCTCAGTACAAGTCATTTAGTTCCTTCATTGCCCCACAATAGCATTCTCAAAATCCTCATTTTAGGCCATTATCAAGCTCTTGTTGAAACACTCGGATCTCAGGATGACCTAAAGTTACCTTGCAACGTCACAGCCCTTTGTGGTCTGATTGGTCAATTCTATCGGGGGTAGAGCCAGCCTGTCCTTCTTCTTCTAATGTATTTTCTGGCAGGCTCAAAGCAGCGACCACGTATTGAGTCCCCCTACAGGCCAGAGCTGGTAATGAGTGAGTGTGAGCCAGGGATCTATATACCCCTGCTGGTGGATGTGTTCCTTGGTGACGGTTTTGTGGCTAACGGACATCACAGAGGAGGAAGTGTTTTATCAGATTACTCCAATAAAAAGAAAGGTACCTCGTGATGTCACAACGATTTAAATCTCGCAGACATCTCGCAATGACCTATTTTCAGAGGCATCAAATCTCGTTCTAGGATATCAGAAAAAATACAATATCTCATTTTTTGAAAATTAGGGGGGTGTAAGGTCTTGTTTTCAAATTTATTATATTATATGTAAGTATTAAATCATGCATCAGCATGATATGTCTCCTTTAATACATGATTCTTTTTGATAAAGTAATGTTGTGATGTGTTGCTGTTTAATGAAAGAAGCAAAGCCCGTCTTATCACAAAGCTCTAGTAATTCTGCATTGCATTTATCAGCTAATCTTCGAGGTCTGGCGATCTCTCAATCTCTCAATAAATATAATCTTTTACCATCTTGTCCTTCCTAAAATCACATCCAAATGCTCTGCAGCTTTATTTTCAGTCTGATTATGAAGACTCTTCTGACTTGAGACTCTTCCAGCCCACTTTGCTCTCCCTGGCCTCAGGCCTCTGATTCGATTAAGCCACCACGCTGTATTTTAAATTTAGCAGCCGCTTGCTGCTGCCATCAGAGTCTTTACTCACACATCCAGAGCATCCACGGGGCTCCCAGCAGCCACGTATCTGCAGGAGCAGCCATAATCTTCCAGATCTCGGGGACAGAGTCCAGTCGCACAGCGGAGCCTCAGAGCAAAATTCAGCAGCGACGGGAAATTATCGAAGACGGAGTGCAGCCAGGTGAAGCGCAGGCCGAGACAATCTGAAACAAGATGGAGAAGAGACAAACACACAGAGGGAGTAAGGGGAACAAACCACAATGTTCCAGCTCTTTCTCTGACTCCATAGTCTCCCCTCCTCACAGGTGGAGTGCAGGGTGATTTAATCATAGATAATCCTGTTGGAAGGTTCCAGTGACACGAGTCCAGAGCAGCACGCAGAGCTGAAAATGATTTAGGCCACAGCGCTCCACATGCAGGATGTACTCGCAGATCTGATTAGGACCAAAGGTGTCTCAGAACATCACAGCTTGTTGATCAGACGACCTCCATGTCAACAACATCAGGAAGCAGAACAACAAAAAGTCAGCTGACGTCAAAGCAGCAGGAAAATACAATTCTAGGATGTGGCTGTTTGACCTCTGAGCGGCAATTTCCCAACAATTTCCAACATGGCGTCGTGAGGAAAGTTAATTATTTCCCCCTTTGGAGGGGAGTGGAAGACATCTTAAAGTGTACAACAACATTTTTTTATTTTTCCTGTCTTGTCTCACTCCTGAGTCCATGACAAGCAGATAGACTCCATTCATTTGACTGCATACAATAACAAGGAAGAAACAGGCAGTGCTCGCTTACTGCTAATTAGCTTAGCTCAAACACTGGGAGTCAATGCATTAGCCTGCCTCTGTCTACAGTCATCAGATAAACTTTTCAACAGCTCCAAACAGTCCAGTGTGCTTGTTGTTTCTGTTTTTTCCACATTATGTTACTCTATCTATTTTCAGTCTAAGATAAGCACTTTATGCAATTTTTAAAGCAAACAAATATAAAACTAAACCACAGGCAGCATGCACAGACCACTGTGGACGTGGTTGTAGGTAGGTCAACAGAACAGGCCTTTGTTTACGAGTAGAAGAATATTGGTACTAAGGATAATAGCTAACTTTTTAATAGAGGACAAATTGAATTGAATTGAATTGATTTATTTATTTCGGTCATGTCAGCACACTTATACAGCATCACACATTGTCAATAGTTGATCAAATTGTACATGTCCGAAAGGGAAGACGGGAGAAGCAGAGCTTATCTAGTCCTGTCCCCATTTTCTCAATATTTAGTCTCCTCTTTTCCACATATCATCAGATTATTATAAATTTTTATTCCATTTACAGAAGTATGACATATTTCTTGACTGTCTTTTAGTGTCCGTATTGGACCTTTTATGACCAATCTTTTGTTGAACGTGTGACTCGTTGTCACTCTCCTCTTCGCCCAGGCATGCTCCTGCACTGTCGTCCCGGGCTCTGCTGCAGTTTTCAGCCATGCGGGCCATCAGTTCATTCACTATCATTGTTTTGGTACATTTCGTCTTTCCTGCTGTCTTACACTCCTGGTTATTTTTTTTGTGTGTAAGATATGTGAGGTTTCCAGTTAAGCTTATCATCGATGATTACTCCCAGAAATTTCAATTCATTAACTCTTTGTTTCTTGGTGCCGTTTATATCTACATTAGCATCACAGTCACTGTTTTTGTTGCAGAATAACATAAATTTTGTCTTGTCTAGGTTCAGAGATAATCTGTTTATATTGAATCATATTTGTAGCTTGTTTAGCTCTTCGTTTGTCATAGTGATCAGCTCCTTCAGGTTGTCTCCCGAGCAGAAAAGACTCGTATCATCTGCAAATAGTATGAATTTAATGTTTTCGGATACCTTACATATATCATTCATATAAAGAGTAAATAACTTCGGACCCAATACGGACCCCTGTGGGACCCCGCAAATAGTGTTGAGGCACCGCGATTTTTTTCCTGCTACTTGGACGAAGTAGGGTTTTCTTCATGGTCATTTTTTATTATGTTATGTTACATTATCTATTTTAAAATGATTATCACTTATTGTAATTTTCAAAGACATACATATGAAACTGAACTGCAGTGTGCATGCGCAAACCACCACGGACATCCTTGTAAGTAGGTCAACAAAATTTTTAAAAATGATCAAAACACTGTAGTATTGTGACATTTAGCGTGGAGATATTACTTTGAGTCACAGCCAACATCAATGTTTCATAATGTATTGATTTCCAAAACGATGAAGCTTTGTGCCTGTTGAAAAAAAACAAACTTAATTGCTCGTTTAGTCCACATGATGTTGAGTCAGGGATCTTTGTCCTTCATCAGACTAATGCTGCGTTCACACCGGACGCTACTTGTACTACCTCGGCAATCACTCTCCATGCAAAGTCAATGTACAGCCACGATGGGGCGGGGCTAACTCTCCGCGATGCGTTTGATGCGTACAAGACGATCACTTCACTTGTCGCGCGATGTCAAAGTAAAGTTGATCGTTTCAGGCGATGTCATGTGTGGCTGTGCAGCAACAGCCAATCAGCGGTGTGTGCGTGTGTGACGATATCCGGGACACAGTTTTTCAACTGGACTACAGAGGAACAATCCATGTCCGTGTGGGAAACATTAGTCAGTGATGACATTAGTTCCATAGACAGACCGCGGTAAACTCACAGATGATGCTGCTGCAGGGCGTCAGCTGCAGTGTTTTGTGGTTGATAAGTGAATGAAAAGGATACAGCTGGAATAATGTCTGCTTATACATCCTATTATATGATATATGATATAAAAGTGGTAAAACTTGAGCGGAAGTGACGTCACCGAGTGACAGCCGACAGCAACAGTGACCAAAATGAGGTATTTATGGACGCACGACGATACGTCAGTGGGTGACAGGATTTTGGTAGCTGGGTTGCTTGCGTGCTTGGTGTGAATGCAGCATAAGACCTGAAGCGTCACACCTGTCCCTCACAGGTGACGAGTGGTGCAGAGTTCGTAATGAGAGCAAGTTAGCAAGCTAAACTTTGAAAACAGGAGAATTGGTTTGACTTGATCTGCTGGGAGGTCAGATGCCTCATCGAGCAAAAGATGAATGAAGCTCATTTAGTTTAAGCTCAATGTGACCTACGTGATATACAGTTAACAAACTCTGTGCACAAACAAGAGGAGTGGCCACAGAGATCACCAGCTGGCACGGTAACTCTTCACACTGTAACACCACAGCAGCTCTTAAGGGCTGCTGCTGTTTTACGGCTGGTTTTCTTCATTATGCTCATTCAGTATGTCGTCTGAAACTTGACTTTTTAAATTAAAATAAGCTCGATATTTATTGTTCCATGTAACTTTTGTGGTGTTCCTAAAAAGTGAGCGTAAAGATAAATTAATATTCAGTGATAATTGTCCTGGACAGTCAGAGACATATGACATAAAACTAAATACTGTAGAGTAAAATTGTCATGGAATGTCTTGCTAGTATCACCACCAATGGGGTTTTCTTTATGCAAGTTTTATTATAATTTCTTTTTTTATGTACTCCTAGTGATGAAATGTTAAATGATGGTAAACTGGTCATTTTAACAACTTTGAGTATCTTTCTGTTTTGAAGTAGCGGAAAGATGAGTTATGAAGTATTATACTAATACAGCAGATGTAACAAATGCCATATGAATTACTTATTTTGCATAATGTTGGGCTTTTTACTGATCAAGGAGAGTTTTACTTATATGTTGAACCTTAGTCTTTTATTTTGCACAATAGCCATTATACTATTCTTATGTTTGCATTTAAAATGTTTATATATTTTTTTGCAGAATCAGTTAGTTATACATGTTTAGCATTAAAACTTAATGTTACTGAGAGGTTCTTACTGAAAGTACAATTAAGTACAGAATGTTTTGACTTTTCCAGGATCTTAAAGTGGTTAGAAACAACACTTAATGTGTTGCGGTAGGCTGATTTGATAATGCTTTACAATCTCACAAGGTAGTTAGTTATTGCACTGTATGATTTACTGACTTTTGTTAGGTAATTTTATATATATACCTGTTTAAATACAATAGTCTTACATGCTATTAACAGATTATCACCCACACCATAGAGCCTGAATACATGTCTGATGGAGTCCATGTTTTAAAGTTATAATGATTAAACAGAAGTGACATATTTTATGAAAGTACATAATGTACTGAACAGTCTCTCTGCGTAACAGCTCACTCTGTGCCCAGAGAGAAGCACGACCATATTTGGGTCTGAAGGGGAAGCCATTTTGGATCAATTCAGCCATTTTGAGCAGACCATAAAATAGTGACTGTAATACCTCATATTTTAACTTAATGGCCACAATAAGTAAAGGTTGGACTCCATGAGAGTGTATTTAGGCCTATAAGAGGGGAAATTACACCTTTGTAATGAAGAATTAAAAGAATGTGACTATCGAAGGGAAAGGGGGAGAAACCTTCTGGAACCTTCGGAAAGACGGGGAAATCCCCCCCATCAGGCTCTATAACATGCGTACATCAACTTGAGCTTCATTTGTTTTGGGGCATCGAGACACAAAGCAACCCCCGTTTGTTATTGTTCTCCTAGTGTAACTATAATAAACGGCATTTGTCAAACTTGGAATTTGCCTGCATTCGTGCTTCTTTGACCCGCGAGAGCACACATTTGAACGAGACCTTATTTACGCCAGTTTTATCTTAGCTGCCATTTCCGTGCAGAAGTTACGAGCCAACTCATTCGATATTTACTGCTGTCCAGGAAGACACAGCAATATTAATTGATAATTGTCCGAGATAGTCAATGCTACATGACATAAATCAGTGATTAATCAATAAACAGTGATAATTGTCCTGGATTGTCAGTGTTAAATGACATAAAACTAAATATTCAGTGATAATCGTCCTGGATAATCAGTGATATTTGACATAAATCAGTTACGGCCTGAAGCGGTCTGACCTTTCTGAAACACAGGCCTGGATGAAGCATCACATCAAACATAACTCACTGGCCATTTAAGCTCAGATGATTTAATCATCTGATTCATAAATGGAGATGAATCATGTCGCAGTTATTGTTTCGTCCATAATACTCACCGATCATGTCCCCGGCACTCTGGTCTTCGGCCCCGGGGCTCCTGCAGAGGACAGAGCTGGAGGATCGAGCTGCAGACGGAGACAAAGACGACTAATTATTACAGCAGGGATTAATCTGAATTCTCTGAACACATGAATGAACATTTAAAGTGCATCATGTGACAGAGTGATCACTCTGAGATGGTGAAGTTCAGGGCAGATTGTTTTACCCTCTGCTGACAGAAACATTTTAGTAGAAAGATTTACCCAGAAGCCCCGGTGGACGAACTTCAGCCCTTTAGTAAGACTCTAGACTACGAGCATCTGATTTATTTGTACAAGGATTTTGTTGGTACATGCTCTGGTGGACTGATTTAAGGAAACAGTGGTAATAATTAAAAATTATAATAATGTTATAATTTAGTACAATTAAAATATTATCAGTGATCAGTCCCTATCACCAATCCTGGAGCAGCCACATATTGTTTCATTTATGTTTGTAGGTGTAGGTTTATAGCAAAATGCTAAAACAAAAAAATGCTTTTTAATCTCGTATTTTCTCATTTGTAACACAAAAGACCATAAAGGACAGAAAAGAATAAAAGAACAAATAAAAGTTTGAAGTTGTTTTTAAGTCTGTGAAAAAAAAAACTAAATTCTGTGGGGGGGTTTTTTTGTGGGGAAATATACAATTTTTAGATTAATTAGTATTTAGGTGGAAAGAGCCCAAAATTTCTGATTAAAAAATAGAAAGGGGGGGAGCGGGGGATTCGGAGATTTAATTTAGTATTTATGAAAAGAAAGTGAGTGATACATTTTTTGGGTAAACTAAATATTCTGAGACCAAATTTAGTATTTAAAGAGGACATATCATGCTTGTTTCTCCTTTTCACTATGCCAGACCAGGATGCCTGTAAAGCATTTCTGCCCTCAGCACAAGTCATTTAGTTCCTTCATTGCCCCACAATAGCGTTCTCAAAATCCTCATTTTAGGCCATTATCAAGCTCTTGTTGAAACGCTCGGATCTGAGGATGACCTACAGTTACCTCGCAACGTCACAGCCCTTTGTGCTCTGATTGGTCAATTCTATCGGGGGTAGAGCCAGCCTGTCCTTCTTCTTCTACTGTATTTTCTGGCAGGCTCAATGCAGCGACCGCGTATTGAGTCCCCCTATAGGCCAGAGCTGGTAATGAGTGAGTGTGAGCTAGGGATCTATATACCCCTGCTGGTGGATGTGTTCCTCGGTGACGGTTTTGTGGCTAACGGACATCACAGAAGAGGAAGTGTTTTATCAGATTACTCCAATTAAAAGAAAGGTACCTCGTGTCATCACGACGTTTGAAATCTCGCGGACATCTCGCAATGACCTATTTTCAGAGGCATCAAATCTCGTTCTAGGATATCAGAAAAAATACAATATCTCATTTTTTGAAAATTAAGGGGGTGTAAGGTCTTGTTTTCAAATTTATTCTATTATGTTTCAGTTTCAGTTTTTCATTTTATTTTATTTTTTTGGGGGGGTATTGGTTATTCTTTATCGTGTTTTTTTAGGAAAACAAATAATTCTGACATTAATTTTTTGTATTTTTGGGGAAAGATACAAATTCTGATCTTAAATTTGTTATTTTTGAGTTGGGGTTATAGATAAAAGGTCTATAATAACTCCATTTACATATGGACATGAGAACCCTCTTGAAAATAAGATGTGACATCTCAAGGACTTCATGTAGGATAAATTTTTATTCAAAAGAGAGAACTGTGATAAAGACACATTTATGACCAGCCATGAATTTCCATTAAATGCCTTTGTCTTTGCCCACATCTCTGTCTGTCTAAATCTCTCAACGATAAATAATTAAAAGGGAAATATATTATCATGTAGCCATAATACAAATAAAGATTGATTGATGTTTTTGCTGGTGTCTGTTTACTTGTTTGTCTTTCTGATTTTGATGAAATATTCAGTGAATGCTGGTCGTGGCTGGTCAAGGACTCTGTCATAAGATATGATGTGTGTTCAGGGGTTTTCGACACAGCTGCCGACAAAGCTCTTCTACTTTACTGTTTTAGACATAAATTTCTCTCCCATATTGATTTTTTTGTACAACACTGACGTTGGAATGACTTTTGTAGGCTTGTAACAACTTGCATGCGAAACAGTGAAGATCAGTTTACTTTGAATTTACTGTAAAAGCAGATTAACTCACCACGAGGAGCAGCAGAAAGCAAGAGTATCAACATCAGAAACATGACTCCGTCCTGCATTAAAAGAGACAAGTTTAATTTAGAACATGAAATTTATCACACAGAACCACATGGGATGTCAAAGGGACAACTGCCTTAAAGGTTAATGGAAAATGGCACATGGGCCGTGTGTGATTAGACTATTTCAGGTATTTCTTCAAATGCTTGTCTTTCCAGGGACAAGTGTTAAACAAACTCTGACTCTGTTTGTGTGTCAGTAAACCACAGTTAAGATGCCAAATTCCTGCTCCGGTCCTTTATAACTCTTGATCGTGGATAACAGGACATGCTTGGATGTGATTATAAAGTTCAAGCTCAGTTTTTAACAGGGTTATAGTCTTTAACTTTGCCATCCATGGAGCCATGACTCTGCCCGATACAGTGTCTGTAATCAGGCAGATCCAGCTTCCCATCAAGCTCCGATCTGACAAGTAGACTTAAAATCTACAAGTACTACCAGTGAGACATTTTGTTTTTACGAGTAGTACAGTTTTAAGTCTACTAGTGGTATTAGTCAAGGCAAAAGATTCACTGGTTGTTCTAGTAGATGTAATGCAAGTGAAGTATGAGGGATTATAACCAAACCAACACCCTGATTGGTTGAAATACACTGCCTGGACAAAAAAAAAAGTCACCACCAAAAAAATAGTTGCATGCTTTAATATTGCATCAGATCGGCTTTATCTTTGATTACAGCTCACATTCGAAGTGTCGTTGTTTCAATAAGCTTCTCCAATGTCACAGATTTGTCCCAGATCACAGCACTGCCCCCACAGGCTTGGACAGTAGGCACTAGGCATGATGGGTGCATCACTTCACCTGCCTGTCTTCTTACCCTGATGCTCCCATCACTCTGGAACAGGGTCAATCTGGACTCATCAGACCACATGACCTTCTTCCAGTCCTCCACAGTCCAATCTTTATGCTCCCTCGCAAACTGAAGCCTTTTTTCTGCTTAGCCTTACTGATTAGTGGTTTTCTTAAGGCTACACAGCTGTTCAGTCCCAATCCCTTGAGTTCCCTTCACATTGTGTGTGTGGAAATGCTCTTACTTTCACTATTAAACACGCCCCTGAGTTCTACTGTTGTTTTTCTTTGATTTGATTTGGACAAACGTTTAAGTGATTCACCGATCACCATCATTCAGGATTTTTTCTGACCTCATTCCTTCTTCTAAGTTGAGTTCCTCACTATCCTTCCAGTTTTTAATAATGTGTTGGACAGTTCTTAACCCAGTTTTAGTAGTTTCTTCTATCTCCCTAGATGTTTTCTCTGCTTGATGTCAATGATTTGACCTACTTAAACAGACTAACATCTTTTCCACGACCAAGGGATGTGTGTCTTTGACATGGTTGTTTAAGAAATGAGAAGCTACTCATTGCATCAGCTGGAGTTAAATAACTTGTTTCAGCTGAAAGATAATCATCCATGCAGTAATTATTCAATAGGAGGCTTGTACCTGTTTGCTTAGTTACATCCAGGTGGCAGCTTTCTTTTTGGCCAGGCAGTGCATTTCAAAAAGCAAATGGAAAGCCTAAATTTGCTTTTTCTCACCCCTTATTATAATGCAAGGCTGATTGATTGTACAAACCCAAAACCAGTAAGGTTGGCACGTTGTGGAAATTGTAAATAAAAACAGAATACAATGATTTGCAAATTCTTTTCAACTTATATTCAGTTGAATACACAGCAAAGACAAGATACTTAATGTTCGAACTGGTAAACTTTGTTATTTTTTGCAAATATTAGCTCATTTGGAATTTGATGACTGCAACATGTTTCAAAAAAGCTGCACAAGTGGCAAAAAAGACTGAGAAAGTTGAGGAATGCTCATCAAACACTTATTTGGAACATCCCACAGGTGAACAGGCTAATTGGGAACAGGTGGGTGCCATGATTGGGTATAAAAGCAGCTTCCCTGAAATGCTCAGTCATTCACAAACAAGGATGGGGCGAGGGTCACCACTTTGTGAACAAATGCGTGAGCAAATTGTCCAACAGTTTAAGAACAACATTTCTCAACCAGCTGTTGCAAGGAATTTAGAAATTTCATCATCTACAGTCCATAATATCATCAAAAGGTTCAGAGAATCTGGAGAAATTACTGCACATAAGCGGCAAGGCCCAAAACCTACATTGAATGCCGTGACCTTCGATCCCTCAGGCGGTACTGCATCAAAAACTGGCATCACTGTGTGAAGGATATTACCACATGGGCTCAGGAACACTTCTGTAAGTGCAAGCTAAAACTTTACTATGCAAAGCCAAAGCCATTTATCAACAACACCCAGAAACGCCGCCGGCTTCACTGGGCCCGAGCTCATCTAAGATGGACTGATGCAAAGTGGAAAAGTGTTCTGTGGTCTGACCAGTCCACATTTACAATTGTTTTTGGAAACTGTGGTCGTCGTGTCCTCCGGACCAAAGAGGAAAAGAACCATCCGGACTGTTATAGGTGCAAAGTTCAAAAGCCAGCATCTGTGATGGTATGGGGGTGTATTAGTGCCCAAGGCATGGGTAACTTACACATCTGTGAAGGCACCATTAATGCTGAAAGGTACATACAGGTTTTGGAGCAACATATGTTGCCATCCAAGCAACGTCTTTTTCATGGACGCCCCTGCTTATTTCAGCAAGACAATGCCAAGCCACATTCTGCACGTGTTACAACAGCGTGGCCGTAGTAAAGAGTCTTGCGGGTACTAGACTGGCCTGCCTGTAGTCCAGACCTGTCCCCCATTGAAAATGTGTGGTGCATTATGAAGCGTAAAATACAACAACGGAGACCCCGGACTGTTGAACAACTTAAGCTGTACATCAAGCAAGAATGGGAAAGAATTCCACCTGAAAAGCTTCAAAAATTGGTCTCCTCAGTTCCCAAACGTTTACTGAGTGTTGTTAAAAGGAAAGGCGATGTAACACAGTGGTAAAAATGCCACTGAGCCAACTTTTTTGCAATGTGTTGCTGCCATTAAATTCTAAGTTGAGGATTATTTGCAAAAGAAAAAAAAGTTTCTCTGTTCGAACATTTAATATCTTGTCTTTGCAGTGTACTCAATTGAATATAAGTTGAAAAGGATTTGCAAATCACTGTATTCTGTTCTTATTTACAATTTACACAATGTGCCAACTTCACTGGTTTTGGGTTTGTATTAGCGAACATTTTTAAGTCTACTTGTAGTTCTAGTAGACCCCAAACACTTTTTGCTTCACCAGTAAAGTCTACTCGTGCACAAATTCACCCGAAATTGAGTCCAAATTTGAGTGCTAGAGCTAAACTAAGGTTGATTTTACTGGTATCACATTTATGCTCAAACAGCAACAAAATGAAGTAAACATTTAAATTTCACATCCATATTTGAAACGAGCTCAGAAGACTTTAAGTATTCTCTCTGATTTTTTTTTACAAAGAAATCCTCCAGTGAGAGCTTTCTTGATCCTGATCCTGTCTTTTAAACACGGAGCCTCTCTGTTGTATAATAAATCAGAACAGAATGTACAAACAGGCCTCATTATCGTCAGGGCTGAACTCAAACTTTGTCACTTACCTCCAAACCCCCCCGAGATACACCAGAAACTTACATCTGATCACTCAATTTCATTCATTGCAGGGAACTAAAACTGTTGGAGTTTCTTCAGATAGAGAGCTGGACTTACCTCCTATTCTCTGGAGAGTTAAATAAAAAATGTCCCTGTGATTACAGCGGATTTCATGATTCAACATAGAAGAAAAGTAAATGCTCTGCTCGACGTTTTATTGTATGACAATGGATTGAGCAGCTCAGAGTACCTGCATTAAGTGCATCATTACTGTATTAAAAGCCTGGTGCTCTTTTCTGAAAGACTGTATGTTTGATCTCTATTTACAGTCTGCAATGACAGATATAATAGGATATCATTTTATAAGGGCTTTTGTCTAAATAAGAAATTGAGCCTGCAATAAAAATGATGTAAAATTGATATTTTTTACCTTTAAACTCAAACACTCCTAGTTCCTTTTCTCAGAAATTCAGGGCCTGTATTCACAAAACATCTTCAGGCTAAAAGTAGCTCCTAACTTGCCAATTTAGGAGAAACTCTCAACAATAATGGGCATGCCAGTCCTTAATTTCTCTCCCAAAGTATTTCACAAAGCATTTTAGCGCTAAGAGGACTCCTAAGTCACTAAGACCAGTTCAGAAAGAATCTCAGCATGGCTCAAGGAGTGAACATTTTGGAAAGATACAATAACAATCTGATTCTGAAAAGGTACCGCCTCAATCAGGAGGGTATAATGATGGTAACAGAATTAGTCAAAAATGCAATCAGTTCACCATCAAATAGAAACAACCCAGTGTCTTGGGTGCAGAGCCTCCTCCTAATAATTGAAATACAAATATAAAAGTTCACATGTGGATAAAAATTTGTGATGACACATTTAGCAAGGTTAATTTATGTGTAACATTTCTGTTAATTAGTGACCACACTAAATAGATTGTTAGGTTTAGTTTGACAATAAGTGGTCTGACCTGTTGCAGTGGTTTGTCTTTTGAATTCTCAAATCTCTGACCTTGAGACTGTAAAGAGAACCAACGTCTCTCACAGTCATGCTTCTTTTTTCAATTGTGAGGTTATCCCAGGTCCAAATTTTCCTCTGATGATGTTCTTTCTTTCATGGACAAGTTGGGCAAGGAGGAAATTCTGGTCTTTTGTCCAGTTTGGTTTGTGCTTTCTTTTGCCTGATGTTTTCTCTGTCTTGGTTATTCCAGAGTCCCAGTCATTAAGATGCTGCTTCTATGTATATCTGCTAATCGCTGAAAGGAAAAGTTTGGTTTCTACAGCTTTCACATTGTTTATAGAATGAAGTAGAACAATATACTCACCCAGAAGGCTTTCCTGATCCAAACAGTGCTTCAGGAGATATTTAGATCCAAAATCGAGCGGTGGACATCCGTATAATGGTAGCACACGGGGCATGTTAGTGCCGCTCCTAAAACTGCATTAATCGTCCAAAAACTCATTAGTTTCACCAATATTTCATCATGGTCCACTCGGGCTACTCCTCCATTACAGTCTGTGTCGCCCCAGACATATTTTTGTATCTGTGTTTACCTCTGAACTGAAGAAGAAGAGCGCTTGCCTCCGCGCATGCGTATAGTACTCTCTGGAGAGCTGCCTCCACGTCCTCCTTTCGATGAGCTCCTCATCTGTAAACTCTGGCTGTAAGGACACCCATCATATTCAAAGTTCTCCTCCACAACATCTTCATCCGATAGATATTCGTCCATTTTGCACAAAACTGGAAGAAGAAAGTCGTTGTGTAGCCGGCGGCCTTCCCCTAAATCAATGAGCCGTACTGCACATGTGCGGAGGCAAACCTTCTCCTTCTTCAGTTCAGAGGTCAGCACAGTCACACAACATGTCTGGGGTGACACAGACTGTAATGGAGGAGTAGCCTGAGCGGACCATGATGAAATATTGGTGAAACTAATGAGTTTTTGGACGATTAATGCAGTTTTAGGAGCGGCGCTAACATGCCCGGTGTACTACCATCATACGGATGTCCGCCGCTCGATTTTGGATCTAAATATCTCCTGAAGCACTGTTTGGATCAGGAAAGCCTTCTGGGTGAGTATATTGTTCTACTTCATTCTATAAACAATGTGAAAGCTGTAGAAACTGAACTTATCCTTTAACCAGATACAACTGCTTACAATTAGCACAACATATACTTGACTGGTCAGTATATAACTCTTGGTTTAATGTTTAATCGGTAGTCTAATTTTTTTTTTTATTTGAAAGGTCTTTATTTAAATATGCCAACATGACACCTTTCTCTAAATTGAGTGATTTCTATGTAGAAAGTTCTCACAAAGACTCATTCCCTGTCAGCCAATCACTGTAGGTGTTGTAAGTCAGGTGGTTCCTGAAACATGACATCATCCATAGCAATGGGGTCAGCTCTGCCCCGTTGTTTTAGCTTAAAGAGACAGTTCAGTTTTTTTGAAGTGGGGTTGTATGAGCTCCATATGGTCACTAAGGACATTAGACACATCGGTGACGAAGAAAAGACGCTAATGGGAAAGTGCTGTACCAAATTTAAAGGCTATTTTCTACGCCTACAAGAACTCAAATCAAAAAGTAATAACACAGTTTAAGAGTACGCTACATAGGAATTTTTTTAAGTGCATTAACCTTTCGGAAATATAAAGTTTATTCGGACCTAAGCCAACTCACGTCCTGTGTTCCTCCTCTAAATCACTCTGACGTAGTTAGCTAGCGGCTTCAAACGCCTGTTTTAGACTAATTAAAAGCACATTATAAGACAAATATTTCTGAGATGGGTTTTTGTGATCTTTTTAGATTACATTAAAAATAAAGACTAAAACTGAGAAATACGGGAAATCACAGGTAAAACCTTAGTAAGATACATTTATTTTCTCTTTTTCTTCATCTTTTTTCTCCCTCTTTTCTTTAAATTTAATGAAATGAGAGAAGCCAGATATATACTCAGTATCAGATGTAAAGGCGGTTTATTGTTGACTTGTAAGATGTGCATCAAACTGTCAGGTTAACTTTCCATTATGACAAACGGCTTTAATCCGACATCAGGTGTGACAGGACAATTAACATAGATACAAATGTATATGCTGGTTCAGATGGTTACATTAAATGGTGATTGCTGTGATTGTTTATTGCATTAAAATGTGCCTGACACTCTGGAAACCTGCCTCTGAGGCTTTGGTGACGTGTGCGAACATGTGTGCCTGTCACCAAATTAAAGCTGAGGGTGCGCTTTGCCTGCACTGAGAATAGACCAGGTTGGAGCTGGCAAGCTTTCAGCGCACCTTCCGCACAGTTTTCTGGCACGAAATTGTCACTGCGCCAACATGAATCTGTCGTCACCTCCTCCTGGTGAGCCGTCGCACCCATCTCTGAGCAGACGGTCTACCAAATTGTCAAATTGGCAGCGCTGGATGGAATCAACACTGTGCAAGGTGCGCTGGCTCTGTGCCCCCTGTGCTGCGCCACGAAATTAGGGCCCTTAGCGTCATTTAGGAGTCCTCCTCGTGGTAAGATAAAATACTTTGTGAATACGGGCCCTGGACTTCATACTTAAAAAAGAAAATACCTTTAGAACTAGTGGGGTTGCAAAAACATTACCAGCTATAAAAATAGCAGTGCTTTTAGCTAGAAATATGTCTTAATAAACCTTTTATATACCCTTTATTGTGGTGATATGGCCTTTGAATAGAGTTGCAACAACAAACTGATAAAACCGGTTATGGATTATCAAAAGAGTTGTTAACTGGTTTAGTTTTGTTGTTTATGGTAGTTCGAATACTCAAACACAAAGAGATGGAAGAAATGACTATCGTGGTTCAGGAAGTGCTGGTCTTTATCAAGAGGACACCTCCATCCAAAAACTGGAGCAAAAGTGCACAGAGCTGCAGGAGTTGATCACCTGCTTACACCGAGAGCTGGTTGTAAAATACATGGATGTTCATGTGCAACTCATTTGAAAAGATCAGGAAAAATGTCAGAGAAGGGAGAATCCAAGAAAAAGTAGGATTTCTAAATGGGGTTACAAAGGGTTTTGTCACCATACCAGGAAGAAGGGCGAGCTCATGTATGGTGACTCAAAGGTGATGATTTTTCCTGATTCCTCTCAAACTCTTCAAAAGGTGCAATGAAGACCCAGCTTTGCCGATATTGGATGTTTTACCAGAAAACTGTCAAAGTAACCAGAGCCACGGACTCAACAGAAGCAGTAGATCTTTGAAAATGAAAACAGCAACAGGACTAAGTTTTAATTTCTTGTCTCGGGCAAAACACTGCAAACACTCAGATCTAAGTGAGAATATTTGTCCACTTATAAGTCAAAAATACCTCACTAGACCTTTTCTCAGCCACAATATACAAACATGTCTGGATTAAGATCTTATTTGAAGGTGTGAAAACTAAAAATAAAGCCTGAGTTGCTTGCAATAAGTAAAATAATCTGCCTATGAGACAGGAAAAATGTCAGTTAAATTGTATTTAAAAAAGTGTTTTTAGAGCCGATTTCAGACCCTCACTATGTCAAACTTTGCTTGTTTCATTGGCAGATATTTTCTTAGCATTACAAGAGACTCAAAGCCTATTTTTTTTCTCCTTGAATAAAATATTTTTCTGGACTTGTAAAGTGATTGTACATTCAAATAAGTGTTTTAGATATTTTTTTATTTGGAAATAGACAAACACACTTGCTGAGATCAGAGTTTGCAGTGTTTTGCAGTGTAAGGAGAATAAAACATCAGCAGTGGGAATGTAGATGTTTCCAGACCTCTATTTTACCTCCATTTTAAACCCTTTAACTCCCTCCTAAGAGGTCATTAAATCCAGGAATATTTAATATGTGGAATAAACATAAAACATCATTGTTTGTTTCTGTCAGTGTTTTATGATGCAGGAAAAACTTCAAAACAAAAGAACCGATACTTTGCTTGTGGGTTTTAAGGTGGAGAAAGCTACTATAATTTGTACCATTATTATTTTAAATACTTTACCATTTTCTGATATGATGATGTAAATGTACATATAAAGTCTGTTATTCATCAATAACATTTTTTTGTTTATCAAACTCGATATCATCTATTTAAAGCTATTTTTTTTGCCTTTTCTAATTGATTCTTTGCCAAATATTTGTGCATTTTTATGTCATCACAGAATAAACTGTTGACTTTTAAAAGCTTTCAATCCCACACCAAGAAAATATGGTTTTTTTTTTTGGTTTATTTGTGGTTTTCCCTGTTCCCTGAAATGTTAAAGGAACCAAACAATTATTTGATTTGTTCTGTTTCTTAAAACATTAAATATCCCTGAATTTAATGATGACCTCTGCCAAACAGTTGAGCTGGTAAAGGGTTAAGTCTTAAATGTTTGCTAAAAGTCAAGCAGAATATTAAAAAGATGAGTACTTTGTGAGTCTCAAGACAAGTATACGTGTGTTTATGTCACATTCAGGGATTCATTGATTGATTGATTGATTGATTAACAACTTTATTTTGAAAACGGAACAAAATGAAGAAAACAAAAGGACTCATATTGCAAAGAAATGTGGTCAAGAAATGAAAAAGAAGAAATATGTTTGTGTGCCCAGTAAGTCTAAAATAGTTGTTAAAAGTCAAAACATGCCTTTAATACTTTTTATACTGCCTGACCTGAATATCTTACTTTAGCTTAAATCCTGTGAGTGACAGCGAGAGCCGGACAGAACAACAATTAAACATTAAATGAGTCTTACCTTTTGTGTCTTTGCAGCTCTTTCTGGTTTCTTTATTGAGCTGAAGTCAAACCGTGAGTCATTGTCCTGAATGAGACGCAGCTCTGATGACTCTGCAGGACTTTCAGGTTGATTTTTGTGGTCTTGTTTTCTTAAAGACTGTGATCATCCTCAGCCTTACCTGGGGAGAGGGTGGCACCTTGAGCTACTTCAGTCTTATTGGCTGTCAGACAACACATCAGTATTTTTGAGGGGGTTGACACAGGAGACCCACAGAGTGCTCTTTGTCCAGTGGGAGGGGGGGCAGGGACCCATGACCCCGGGGGTCAACCTGGCATTATCTGATCCTCAGAGGAGTTCAGATCAACAGTGGGTTTAATAACGGGGTGGAGGGCTGATAGTGGGGCTTTGTGAGGGACAGGTGCATCTATGGGGGAGGATGGTGCAGGTGTTTGGTCAAATGTCCTGAAATAAGATTATTACAGGAAATTAAAGCATCTTTAGTTCATTTTAAATTAAATGGTCGGTAAATCCCTTCACAGGGGGTCCCTTTGGCCCCATCGTAACGAAGACAAAACGCTTAACAGTTTCAAAAACGATCATCATTAAGACGAAGGCATCTCAGAAAATGTGTGCGTCTACATGAATGCACTCGATATGCATGAAAACGCTGTAAAACACATGCCAGACCTCTAGGGGTGCTGTAACGGTATGACGGAAACAAGCAGAAAAAAGACGAAAAAACAGTGGGCATGTTCACTGTGCGGCAATGAAGATATAAAACTATGACGTAAGCGTATCTGAAAAGTTACGGAGATAATCGCGGGGCTGCGTATTTCATAATCTTTCCACTATGGAACCTGGTTTCAAAAACGATCGTTTACAGACCCCTAAAACACAGTCTTCATAAGGGTGATATGCAAATTCGGCAAAAAATTTATGCGTTTAGACCTCGGTTTGTCTTCGTGTGGAAGGGGCCTTACTCAAATCAAAATGACAGGTAGAGACAAGCTGTCAGCTCCACCCACCTTCGCTGTTTCCTTGTTTTGAAGACTGTAGGGCTGACTCTATACTCTGAACTAGACTCTGACCAGGTGCCCCAAGACACTGAGTGAAAAGGTGGAGGCACGCCTACCCTCTTACAGAAAGTGAAAAATGAAGAATCAAACTAGAGCGCATACCTCCACTAACACCACAGTCCTCACCCATATTGTGATTTTCACCATAAATATTAGTCCTACAAATTACAAGGTGTTGGAGGGGGTGTGGTGAGGGGAGGGCCAATCATTTTCATATCTTTTGGAGTTTCCCTTTAATTAGGTCATACTGGCTGGAGATCCAGAAAAGTATGGAGACAGTTATGAGAATAATAGACCCTCCAGAAAAACGCGGGCCAAAATCCTTGATTATGCGACTAAATATGCGGGCTTTTTATGCAGGAAAATTGCGAAAATTTGCAAAGCATGCGAATTGTTGTGAAATATGTAAAATAGATGCGAAATATGCAATATATGCAAGAACTGGGAAAAAAGATTCCTCTTCTGACATCCTGTTATTAGGCTACCACTGAATGAAAAAGAGAAATTTTAAGATAAATTGTTGTACTAGATACAAGACACATCACAGTAAGTGCTGGTTATGTTTCATCTATTATCAACTTAAGCATGGCTTAAACATTCCTTCACACATTTCTCAAAAATAAAACATTCTTTCTGCTTAGTTGTACCTTGAGGTAGAGTACTGCACTGTTGAGGTTGCTGCACTGTTTTCAAACACAGTTAAAACTTAACTGATGAACATCAACATTAAATATAAAAGCTCTCAATGAGCCAATACTTGTTCTGAATATGAGAGTCTTATTGCACTTTAGGGAACCCTGCTCAGTGAAACCACTGAACAATACCATATTGCTATATTAATGTACAAAAGAAAGTGCATATATGCAATATCAAAATAAAACAAAGTGCAATCTCTGGGTATGATGCATGAAAAATTACGAGATAACAAAATATAGATCCAATCCTATTTCTTTTCCCTACTCCCTCTCTCTCAAAACAATGCATCAGTTTCTGAAAAATTAAATAACAAAAATTGAGAAACAAGCATTTATTTCGGTTATAGTCTTCTCATTTTAATGCAGAAATTGTACAATCAAGCATGACCCGCCTATTTCGCATTTTTTTCGCAAAAAGGTGTGATTATTGCGGGAATTATGCACCGTTCTGTGGGGAAATATGCAGCATTTTGGGAAATATTTGACCCCTGCATAATCAGCAACAGATTGGTGATTTATGGAGGAATTCATGCGATCGCATAATCGCGTTTTTCTGGAGGGTCTAGAATTAGACTTCTGTTCACATTTGAAGTACTCTATCTCGGAAAAATGACAGTAGAAATTACAGGCTTTGTGAAGAAATAAATGTTCAGGGTATGTTAATATCAAGTAAAAAGCCATAAAACAGAAATGGCTTACTACAGAGATACCTAAGGTCAAGGACTGGACTGAAGTAATGCAAAGGATCTACACCATGGAAAAACTGACATATCTGATAAGACTAGAACTGAATAAATTTGGAGGACATTTTTGTGATAAGTGTCATTATTATCACTGCTTTGGATAGAAATTCATTGTATTTTTAAACTTTTTTAAAATTTATATGCATGTGTGTATATGTATGGGTATATATATATATATATATATATATATACATATATATATATATATATGTATATATATATATATATATATATATATATATATATATATATATATATATATATATATATATATATATATATAATGTTTGTCTTTTTGAATAAAAATAACGGGTAAGCCCCTTGAAATGTGGCATCTCATTTTCAGAGGGTTCTCATGCCTACATGGTTGTTAAAGAATATTTCTAGATAGATGGATAGAGAGATCTATCTAATATTAATACTAATTTCTATGTGAATATAATCAGGAGATCAATATAGCAGCATCTAGCTGAACTGACATTAAAATGGTTTAACTGGTCAAAAGGTATGAATTTATGATAAATTACAACATTTACATGTTGAAACATAACACCAGTGAGACATGTTGGCAGGTAGGGATAAGAAAATTAAACAGCTTTTGCAGATGAACTGCAATAAAAGTTGCATATTATGAACATATACCAGGTAATAATTTGTATTTATGTGTTTTTGTGTTTTCATGTACACAGGGACAGTTTTAAAATACCCACATACGTGTGGACACAGTCTAAAGTCCTTTGAATCAGTAAGAGAAGCAGCAGTTAGATGGATATGAGGGAGAATTAGACAGACATAAATAAATCAACAAAGAAAAGTCATTATCTGTTCATTTTTTATTATAATTATTACAAACTCTTCTCAAACCTAAAAGTCCTCAGTTGAAAAGAAAACTAAATATGACTTTGATAAATAATCCGAAAGAAAGAATTTTTGCAGCTTCATTGTCCAGATTTTGAGGGTTTGGTTTCATTTCCAGGCCCTAAAACACATTGAAATCATGAGGCATTTCCACTTTGTGGGACTGGCTGGACTCAACAAAACTCGACTTTATTTTGTGTTCCATTAGAAATTACGTTGACACATTTTAAACACCTCTGTCAAGGCTGAAAGTTAGCTAAGCTAAAGCTGCGTTCACACCGCAAGCGACCCAGCTACCAAAATCGTGTCGCCCACTGACCTATCGTCGCGCTTCCATAAAAACCTCATTTTGGTCACCGTTGCCGTCGACCGTCGCTCGGTGATGTCACGTCCGCTCAAGTTTCACCGAGGTCATATCATATATCAAATTATAGGATGTATAAGCGGACATTATTCCAGCTGCATCCTTTTCATTCACTTATCAACCACAAAACTCTGCAGCTGATGATGCAGCAGCATCATCTGAGAGTTTCTCACAGTCCGTCTAGGCGGAACTAATGTCCTCACTGACTAATGTTTCCCACATGGACATGGATTGCTACTCTGCAGTCCAGATAAAAAATTGTCTGTCTAGGGTACCGCCACATGTGCACACACTGCTGATTGATCAACTTTTTTTACTTTCACATCGTGCAACAAGCTATGTGGTAGAGTGAAAAGCGTTTGTCGCGGGGTTAGCCCCGCCCCATCACGGCTGTACATTGACTTTGCATGGAGAGTGATCACCGAGGTAGTACAAGTAGCGTCCAGTGTGAACGCAGCATAAGACTCTCTCGTCTGTAGTTTTGGAGTCTGTAACAAAACTTGTCTCCTTACTGTGACAAAAAGCCTCAAACTGAGTTAGCCATGCTGTTACCTCTCATTTTTCTTTTTCTGTCAGTGGCTATTAGTTTCCAGTTTTCACACCGTCATCATTGAAGAGGTAACATCACAGGACGCTTCATTACCACATCAACTGCTTCTTATGCAAATAACCACCCATCCAATCACATGTCAGCCACTCAGTGCATTTAGACATGCTTTCAGTGTCAAGACAACTCGTTGAAGTTCAAACCGAGCATCAGAATGAGGAGGAAAGGTGATTTAGTGACTTTGAACATGACATGGTTGTTGGTGCTGGCCATGTAGCTCCGTCTAGAAGGGCTTAAGCTGTAGACTGGAAGGTGGTTCAAGTCCAGATCGAAGGTAACTTAAAGTTGGTTTGATAGCTGGGGGGATTCAAGTTAGGTTCCTGGGGCTCTGCTGCCTGTTACAGCAGCTGGTAACAAACCTGAAAAGAGGGTCCCTTGTGGACTTAAATTTCATTTTATATGTGTAAAATAGAGTTAAAGGATAAGTTCGAATTCTACAGCTTTCACATTGTTTATAGAATGAAGAAGAACAATATACTCACCCAGAAGGCTTTCCTGATCCAAACAGTGCTTCGGGAGATATTTAGATCCAAAATCGAGCGGCAGACATCTGTATAATGGTAGCACATAGGGCATACAGCGCCGCTCCTAAAACTGCATTAATCGTCCAAAAACTCATTAGTTTCACCAATATTCCATCTTGGTCCGCTCGGGCTACTCGTCCATTACAGTCTGTGTCGCCCCAGACATGTTTTTGTGACTGTGCTGACCTCTGAACTGAAGAAGAAGAGTACAGTACTCTCTGGAGCTTGGTGACGTCACGTCTGCTCGAGTTTCACCGCGATCATATTATATATCATATAATAGGATGTATAAGTGGACATTATTCCAGCTGTATTCTTTTCATTCACTTATCAACCACAAAACACTGCAGCTGAGGCCCTGCAGTAGCATCATCTGTGAGTTTACCGCAGTCCGTCTAGGCGGCACTAGTGTCCTCACTGACTAATGTTTCCCACACGGACATAGATTGTTACTCTGTAGTCCGGGTGAATAACTGTCTGTCTAGGGTACCATCACACGAGCATACACCGCTGATCGATCGACTTTTTTTTACTTTCACACCCCCCAACAAGCTATGTGGTAGTCTGTCACATCGCGGGAGGGTTAGCCCTGCCTCATCGTGGCTGTACATTGACTTTGCATGGAGAGTGATCGCTGAGGTAGTACAAGTAGCGTCTGTTGTGTCCCACCTGAGCATGGCTCAAACCCCACAGTCTACCTCAGTGTTGCTGCTGACCATGTCCATCCATTTACGACCCCAGTGGACCATCTTCTGATGGAGACGTCAGCAGCTCCATGCCTCAGAGCTTAGATCATCTCAAACTGGTTTGTTCACTGTACTCTAGTGGCCTCTGCAGCCATCAGATCTCAATCCAAAAGGGCACCATTGGGATGTGGTGGAGCAGGAGATTTTTCACATGGATGTTAAGCCAACAAATCTGGCATGAGAGCATAACTGTGTTATCCTATCATGTCAACATGGACCAAAGTCTCTAAGATCTTTGCTGAGTTAGTGAGGTGTGTGTGGTAAAGTAGTGCGGGAACTAATTTCATATCAAAACTGAGTTGAGTCGAGCCGATACCACAAATGAAACAGCCCCATTTTAGTTTAGACTATAGGTGTTGTTACAGCACATCCAGATTCTGAAATCACCAAACCTGTCCGTAAAACAACCATCAGTCCTGTGCTGAGCTGTAGTTTGTGGTTTCAGTCTCTTTCTGTGACGATGAAGAGCTCTTTGTGTCCTCCTCGTCCGCTCTGGTCACAGTTTATTGCACATCTTCATCAGGCATCTCTGTTTCAGATCTGAGGAGGGAGGAGGGACAACAATCAGCCCACTGACACCACAGACACTTCTCTGTTCTGCTGTGGGTTTCTTTACTGCTCAACGTCAGAAAATTAGAGATTACAAGATTTACAGAGATGGCTCAGATTTAACCCTGGATCTCAGCTTGTCACCGTGCAACTGCTTGAAAATGTGTTTTTATTCTCAGAGACATTTTTTTAAAATCTCTTTGTTAGTTTTCTGCACAATTCCACAAATGCTTCAAATGTTTAACTGAATTAATCCTAAAACCACTTTTGGCAGACAGATTAGCGGACAAAAAAACTGTAATACCTTGTTGAAATGGCCAGGTTGTTTCCTACCCCGATCTATACCGTGAAAGGTGGCAAGGTAAATAGACGAACATCATCATCATCTTCATTTTCATCATCCCTATTCACTGGATTTTAACCCACTGACACCCGTGCGGTAGGAAATCTAGAAATGTGTTCCCTGTCAGTGCCAAAAAAAAACTTTATTCAATTATGGACGTATCCTATCAAATATAATTTTAGTTTGCTATCCATGCATCTACATCTTTCAAGTTAAACATCTTGATTACAATTAGGGTTGAAAGATATATCGTTATCATATCTATATCGAGATATGAACATTTAAGATATTAATATCAAAAAAGCAGCAATATAAACAATATAGATTTCCCCCATGCTCCTCCTGCATGTACAGCTCTAGAAGTCACAACAAATTTCATTTTTAAAATTGCCCTTGAATGCACCACTTGGTTTTCACTGAGCCCGTCATATCGTATTGTATCGTTATAGAGATATCTGGCATGAATATTGAGATATGAAATTCATGATATAGTTTAGCCCCAAATACAATTACCTTTTTGTTGGTTTATTTTCAATACATTTATGATATTAAATTCATTAATTTTGCGTTTGCTAAACTCTGTTCCGTTGGTAATTGTAGATTTGAAGGACAATGATCTCCACAGTAAGAGGATGTTTTTACTTCAACTTCAGCCCTTTTTGAAAAGGAGAGATAATTCCAGCTGTATTTAATATTTGTGTCAAAAAGCTTTTTAACATTTTAATTCAGCGGAGGCCAAAATTCTCCTATCTCTGCTAAATTAAACCAAGGCCTTTTATTACAAACCTTAGATCTTCATGACAAAGAGATTAAAATTAAATATTAGCTTCACTCCATCCATCCATTCGTTATCTAGACTGCTTATTCTTCTTGGGGTCACGGGGGGGTGGAGCCTATTCCGGCAGCGTTGAGCGAGAGATGGTGTACGTACACCCTGAACCAGCCAATCACAGGTTCACATAAAGTGAGAGATACCTGAGGGCAGCACAAAGAATTACTTCCTGCTGAACACCTCCAAGGAGATAGTCATTGACTTTGGGAGGTCTAAGCCCCCACTGCAACCAGTCACAGTCAGAGGGGAGGTCACTGAAGGGGTGCAAACCTATAAGTACTTAGGTGTGGATCTTCACAACAAACTGGACAGGTCCATGAACACAGATGCCAGCACCTTAAGGGGCAGAGCTGATTCTTCTACCTTAGGAGGCTCAGGTCTTTCCATGTCAGTCAATGGTCTCCAGTGTTGTGTTTGAAGCTGCTGTCTGCTGGGCGGGTCGGCAGGACTGATAGGAACACCAGGAGGCCAGACAGGCTGTGAAGAAGGCTGGCTCTGTGCTTGGCAGGAGCTTGGACTCACTGGGGACAGAGGTGAGGCCAACCTGGACAATAGTAACCATCCCCTCACTGCAGGACTGAGAGGTTCAGGAGATCCTATGTTCCCAGCCCGGATCGCCACAGGGTTCAAACTAGCCCTGTCATTGGTTGTTGACTGGTTTAGAGTGTACCCCATCTCTCTTCAAATGTCAGAAAGAATGGGCTTCAGTCCCCCCATGACCCCAGCATAGATAGTGTATCAAAAAACTTTTGGCTTGTGTTATCTTGTAAAAAAAACTTTTTATACTCTCTGACAGCATATATTCTTTTTTGGATTTATGCATGCAGGAATGTGTTCAATCAGTAATAAATTCAATGATCTCTGATTGTTGCTGATGTACGCTGCCTGGCCAAAAAAATCGCCACATGGATTTCACTCAGCAAACAGGTCTGAGCCTCCTATTGGATAATTACTGCATGGACGATTATCTTTCAGCTGGAAACAAGTTATTTAACCCCAGCTGATGCAATGAGTAGCTTCTCATTTCTTAAACAACCATGTCGAAAAGATGATTGTCTGTTTGAGAAGGGTCAAATCATTGGCATCAAGCAGAGAAAACATCTAAGGAGATTGAAGAGGACTGGAAGAAGGTCATGTGGTCTAATGAGTCCAGATTGACCCGGTTCCAGAGTAATGGGAACATCGGGGTAAGAAGAGAGGCAGGTGTAGTGATGCACCCATCATGCCTAGTGCCTACTGTCCAAGCCTGTGGGGGCAGTGCTGTGATCTGGAACAAATCTGTGACATTGCAGAAGCCTATTGAAACAATGATACAGGGAGTGTGAGCTCTAAAGGCGGTCCAGTGAAATATAAGAGAGTGTGACCTTGTTTTGTGGTATTTTTTTGGCCAGGCAGTGCATTTCTAAATATTTTGATAAGCAAAGTTGAAATCAAGATGTTAAAAAAAGAGACAACAACCACAAAATGAACACTCAAACGCTCAAATCTTCATGCTCCCTTATAAGAGTAAGAAATCCTGATGTCCTCAGTTGTCCTTTTCCTTAGTTTTACTTTTATTGAGATGTTATAGACCACTTTTAAATTCAAGTCACCTTATGCCGGGACTGTAACAGTACACACTGAGAGCTAATTAAAGCCAGAGCTGATGGACGTGTGAGCAGCTGCTGGAGTGGCGTCTCACGACGACCCCTTGAGCCCGTTAGCTTGGATCGGCGGTAACGGCTCAGAGGCTCCTGCAGAGCTGTGGTTTTAATGAGCTCTGATACTGACTCCCAGAAACATGTCTGACACGTCCTCATCAGTACAGGTGAGGGAGGAAGTGAGCTCTCCAATTATTCAGCATTCACACTCGGACAGCTTTGTTATCACTCAGCTGAGAAACAAAACATGGTTTCAGAAAAAGACCCGTCTGTTTTTTTATCTTTAGACAGCATTGTCTGGTGTTTTCTGCCCTCATTTCATTTAGAAAAGTCATCGGCCACTTTATTAGGTACCTGTTCAACTGCTTGTTGATGTAAATGGCAAATCAGCCATTCACATGGCAGCAGCTCAGTGCATGAATGTAGCATGGTTCCTGCTGTAAGATGAACTGGTGTCATGATCACATAAGCAATTCATGATCATGAGGTCCAAAGAAACTTGAAAGACAGGCATTCTTGAGCATGGACATTTCTGGTTAAATAAAGTGTCATTTTGGCTGATGTGGATCTCTGTAAAAACAAATAATGTCACGCCTACTAAAATCATTTTATTTTTAGGGGACGCAACAGCAAATGTAAGGATGTAATGACAAAAAGATCTTCTTCAGACCACAACATCATATTTCCCTTCACACTCAGTCTAAAGGACAGACAAAGAGCTGTGACGGAGCCTGATGTGGCCCTCGTTCCAGTTGATGATCAGTGCTCTATGACCTCCAAAGCTGAAAGAGTTTGTCCTTGAATCTGGGTTTCTGTGGGGTCAAAGTTGGAAGAGAATCCCTGTTAGCATTCTTTTGTATTTAAAAAACTGATTTTAGGAGCAAGTAATGATGATTAGTGTCTGACCTTTAAAATCTTTTCACTTGATTATCAGACAAAAAGTGATATTTTTGTGTTTTTTATGAAAATCCCTCAAAGCATTTGCAAGATTGCACAAAATCACTTACTGGTAGATGATTTGCTTTACTAGTAAGGTCTACTCTAGTGCACCAAAAACTAGAAAAACTTTTTGTTCACTTGTCTTACCTTTTTTGTACTGTTTTTACATTGTCTTGTTTTTTTTTTTTATCATATTGCTTTTATCTTTATCTTATCTTGTTTTGCCTTGCTCTACGATTTTTATACGTAGGCTGCTTATAATGTCCAATATCTCTATCTGTTCCATGCTTGCTTAAAGCTAGGGTCTACGATCTGAAAACCAGTTTGGCTGTTGAGACAAATTTGAAAAACACAGCCTGCCCGGTCCGTGTACTTTTCGGCCATTCGTTTTCCGTGTTGATATGGGTAAATGGAAAACGGGAAAGCATCCGATTTTCCAATTTCCGTTTGGATGAAGGGAAACGAAAAACGGGAAACGACTCGTTTCCCGTTTTTCGTTCGGTAATCGAAAATCAAAAAACAGAAAATGAGCCTTTATCTGATATCTATCACGGGTTTATTATTCACAAGTTGGGATATAAAATACGGCCGTAATTCCTTTCCTGAAGCTTGCTTTGCCTTCACCCGGAAGCACTTCCTTCTTCTGCGCTGTCGATTGTAAGTTGTTTTGAGATAACACTTGTTATGAACTGGTGGTATATATATAAAGATTGATTTATAACACATTGCAGAACTGAGGCTTACCTTGTTGTAATGTGTAACTGCCCATCTGGTAATATGTGTTTAGAATGTAGTTTGACAATTGAAATGGCTATTTATTAATACATGGTAATAACAAATACATTTATTCGGATCTAAATACAATTTACAGAACTAGCATTATATTTCATTAATGTCTACAGTGAGAGAAGGCCACACAGTAAAAGAAAATAGATATATAGTGAGAATTTGAAACTCAAACTATAAAAAACAATTATGATTATTATGGATGATGCTTCGAAATGGGCTTAAAGCAGAATTTGTATGTTCCCTAGGAACCAAAATGTTCTATTCAAGTGTTGCTTTATCGACCAATTTGAGTGAGGGACCCAGAATGAATGGGCTGAGCTGCAATGTCTTACACACGTCTGTGAAACTGTTAGTAAACAATTACCCAGTTGGGTTAAAAGCATAAATTCTGTAATTATTGGACTAGGAAAGAGATAGGATTTTACAGAACAAGGAGAAGAAGCAGCAGCGCAGAAGTAGGAAGTGCTTCCGGGTGAAGGCACAGCAAGCTTCAGGAAAGGAATTACGGCCGTATTTTATATCCCAACTTGTGAATAATAAACCCGTAATAGATATCAGATAAAGGCTCGTTTTCCGTTTTTGGATTTTTGATTACCAAACAAAAAACAGGAAACGAGTCGTTTCCGTTTTTTTGTTTCCCTTCATCCAAATGGAAATCAGAAAATTGAATGGTTTGCGTTTTCCGTTTACCCATATCAACACGAAAAACGGATGGCCGAAAAGTACGCGGACCCTGCCCCCCCCCTTCACTCACCCCTCCCCTCCATGTTAGGTTTCGTTCCCTTCGATCTGGAGGGTAACATAAGTGGCATCCTGGTTTTGGTGCTGGTCTTCTCCGGCTCCATGACGCTTCAGTAACTGTGCAGCTATCTGCTCACCGGTACATGAGGGAGGTAGTGGGGAGGAGGCGGGACCATGGGTGGGACGGTGCGGAGATGGGGAGATGGGATTGGATGGACTCACAGACCAATCCGAACCGCGAGGAACGGCGGTTCAGATTGGTCAACTGTTATGCCGCTTTGCAGCGGATATGCTGAATGGATTTTTTTCATTCTTTTTGGTCTTTATATGGCGTAGATCGGACCATAGGACAATAACGGCCTCATAAACAGTGTTATTCAGATGTACCAAGCTTCTAAATCATAGACCATAGCTTTAAATATGTTTCTTTGATAGATTATTTTTTAAATTTTGCTGACTGACTGTATTCCACAACCAAAGTGAAACAGCAACATTTTTCATGTCTTGCCTCAGTCCTGAGTCCACGACAAGCTGAAGGACTCCATTCTTTCAACAATGATTTGACTGAACCATATGATGGATTTTTGAATTTGATCTGGTAAATGATAAAGATAACTATCCATTGTTGTGTTTACTTTTATATGAGGCGTTGGTGGTGCAGTTGGATAGTGTGTTTGGTTGGTTATTCGGAAGTTGCAGGTTTGAGTCCAGGTCTGGGTAAAAAATGGGAAAAAATTATTGGGCAAGACACCGAACCCCAAGTTGCTCCCACTGCTGTGTCAGTGGTGTGTGAACAGGCATGAAAGGGTGTGAATGTGTAAGTTGATGTAGGTGAATAACTAACATAGAACGTTGAAATAACTTTCTCAAACCAAGGTAAAATAACTTAATTTCTACAATTTCATTTAGCAGACACTTTTGTCCAAAGTGATGTACAACACATTAATAGAATTAAGTTAACAACTGGGGGAAAAAAACAAGTAAATATAAAGTAAATGCAGTCCAAGACTATTAATCAAATTTACTTTCCTTTTTTAAGGCAATAGGTTTCCAATTTTTTCTAATGCCCAAACGACTTTTCATAAACTCCTCCTTGAACTGTCCCTTTAAAAACACAGCCCTGAAAAGTAGCTTGAACAGTGGCAGCCTGGGGAGGTACCTCACCAACCTGAATCTCTAAAAGTGTATTGATTTGATAAAACATGCACCCTGAAGCTCACTGATCCATGAAGTCTTAATAAATGAAAAACTCCGGTATTAGCAGAGCCCTGCGGGTGACGAGGATTTACTCTGACAGAGCCCTCAAGGACACCAAGTTCATCACCTCGGCTGTTATCGATCGGCCGCTCCCCCTTCCTCCACAGTCACTTACTTCTGGAGAAAGAGACTCTTCTGACCCGCCGACACACCTCGGACGTGTGTTTCTCGTACCAGAGGTGGCTGTCGTCACAGTATCTGCAAAGCCAGGACATTAAATTCAACAGCTGAACTGTAACGGAGTTCTCTTTCAACAATGTTACACCGTGAGCAGAGTTTCAACAGCAAGATGAGGGCAAAGACCAACATGAGGCCCCTCTCCACCTAAGTGCAGTATCTAACCTGCTTATTAAATCTAAAGCTGTGATCACACCAACCGTGGCTAAATGTCACACATGCATTTTCTTGATCAAACGGTTCTCATTCACAGAGGTGAATTTTCAACGCGTGTTTCCGCCGCCTCAATCTATGATCAAGCATGATAGGTGTTTCTACAATCATGGTCTTCTTCATCCAAAAAAAATAGTTGGATGAAGAAGACAGAAAAATGTCCATCTGATGATCCATGAATCCTTCAAAGCTGTACATGGAGAGTTTCACCAACATGTTTGGATGATCACCTCTCCTCCACTCCTCCTCTCTCTGTGGTTTATTCTTTCATGTTTTCAGATGGCATAATTTCTTTTGTAAAAAACACATTAAAGGTAGGGTCTGCAGGATGTTCCATATAAAAAGTATCTTTTTTTTCAGGAAAAATCCCTCTCAATCATCTCCTGTGGGCCTCCACTGATGTGGGATGGTGTCTTTGTTTACCTCACCCCCCCTCCTCAGCCTGTATTTGGATGTTTTAGTTGGTTTTTGGAGGAGAGTAGGCGGGAATAACCCAGCCAATCACAGTGTGCCCAATGCACAGGTGACTTTGAGTGTTATAAAATGCAGTAACAGAATGCTATGCAGATCGGTGTTCTGTCAAAACACGCTACCTGTTGAGATGAGCTACCGTGCGCTACTGCGCATGCATCCTACGTCGATGGGGAAGCCTTATTTGTTAGAACACTGGCAAAGATGGCAGACGCTACAGCAAAGAAAAGAAGATACAATCAGGCAGAAGCGAAACGCCAAGTGGACAAAGCTCGGTCTAAAACCAGAGTGAACCTAGGGTTGGCTATCACCCGCTTCTGAGCTCTGAAGAACCATCTCTGGATAAAAAGCGACATGCTATTGGACAAGTAGGTTATGGACACAGGTGGTTAGCATGTGCTAACTTGCCAAATTATAGGTTTTCATTACAACATATGTATTAATCACAGGTAGCTGCTGCCGGAGAGAGTGGGCACCGGCATCAGATAGGGAGGAGTTCAGGGGGAGGGGCTTTGTTTGAGTGTTGTTTAGAAACAGTAATGAAAAATCCTGCAGGCCCTACCTTTAGACAACTGCTAGAACTGAAACTTTGAAACTTTATGCAAAACAAACTTCAAGTTAAAAGATTCATTTATTTATTGTCTTTGGACGATAACTTTAAACCAACTTACTTTATGATCTGACCATCCACAGTCTAGTCTATGTGATTTCTTTAAGTGCTTTTGGACACGAAAAATATCAGATTAATAAATTTTATGTAGGAGATGATTGGTATTGGTATTGTGTCAATTTTATCGCCCATCACCACCACTTGGTAAGGCACTCACCTAATAAGGATACATATCAAGGCCTCTTAAAGTTGACAATTTGCCTAAAAAATGTAACAGTAATGTGTGGAAACCTTTTCATGCGAGTCTTGTGGCTGAACGGTCTGCAGAGGCACTGAGAGAAGAACTTGCAGAGCTCGAAGACGCAGGGCTGCAGCTTGTTGGCACTGACTGTCGTTGTTGTGCTGCCAGCGGTGAAAACGTCCACCTGATCCGTTCTTGTCCATGGACAACCTCTCAACAAACAGAGTGAGACATAATGTCAGTCAGAGACAAGCTTTGTTGTTTAGATCTGCTGATTGTGGTCCAGGACAAGGTAATGACTTTGTCCTGCCAATTAATAAATCTTCAATCATTCTGAAAGAATATGGAAAGCCATTTGGGGTGCTGGTTTGGCGTAGTGGTTAGCACCCCATGTACTTGCTTCTGCCGGTCCAGGTTCGAATCCCGCCTGTGACCAGTTTGCAGAGTGTCTTCCCCTGCTCTATCTCCCCCTTTCACAAGCCTATCCACTGTCTCTCTCCTATCAATAAATGCCCCCCCAAAAATACATATATATATATATATATACATTTAGAATACGGAAAGCCATTTGAGCAAAAAATTGATATTGGTGATATCAACCGTAGTTCCGCTCTACCAGTACTCAAGATTGGAGGACTTGCACTGAATTTTTGGTTCACTAGTTCGCAAGTAAACTTTACTGGTGAAGCAATAAGTGTCATGAGTACTACTAGTAAACTTAATAATGTTCTCTAGTACTGCTAGTACACTCACACTCATGCAGACGCACCCTTAAAGTAAACCCTCTATGTTTTGCGCTCTTTATACATCGTAGAGGAGGTCATTTAACCATTTGTTGTGTTACGCAGTCTGCGTAAAAGGTAAAAGTTCTCGCTCAGTAACTGTAGGACTGCTCTTCAGGTTATTGATGAAAGGTTATTGATGATGAAGCTGTGCAACTATGTGAATGCTGTCATTTAGATGATTTTTAATTGCAATCAGAAAAGAAAAATTAAAAAGGATGGATAGAAATATGGCATGAGAAAAAGTGACAAACCACCACAAGTGTCTTTGTTTGCCTCAAACTCCACAGCTTCAACCTTAATTTTTCATATGCGGCCACTTTGCTCTCCCAAACTCTCCATGGTGACTGTGAGGAGTTTCTAAGTAATTACAAAAAAGTGTCACTTTTAGATATATGCCTGATGGAAATACACACTTTAAAATGAGTTTTATAGCATCAAAATAGGTTATCTATAAATGCTATTCCTTAGCCTTCTGGTCAGGTCGGACAGGGCTGGACTGGCCTGGATACTAACTTCAGGAACAAGACAATTAAAACTGGAGCAAATTTATATTACTCAGACACGTCTTAGAGCACCGGGCTGGAAGTAGCCATATATAGCCGGCTACAAAACTATGATACCAAGTTTTCCAAAAACTGCTTGTTGTCACACGTCAAAAACTACCGCTATGTAACTAGAAAGAGACACATTACCTCGTCACTTTGCATCCTGTAAGTTGTTGAAAAAAGAAGTTGTAAAGCAATGCAGAGTTCTGAGGAAGGTCCGAGCTGCATTTATCACAATAAACAAACGCTTTGGCTTGGGTCACGTCTTTTGGTGCATTCCAGTTGTAGTCAGAAGTAGGAATTTCCGAGTTCTTAGTAGGAAACTGCAACTGGAACGTCCCCCGAAGTCTGAATTTCCTACTGGAAACTCTGTGAAACTTCGCCACCCCCGAGTTGACAATGGAAGATGGATGCCCCCAGTGTGAACAGTTATTTAGCTCCTGTAATAATCCATTTATTTGCACTTCTGACTGGGGTGTGTCGCTCTAGATCAGCTGTATACATAGTACTGTTAGACTTATATTTACAAAAATGCTGCCATAGTGATAATCACATTCTTCATGTGAAATTTGTGAAAAACAACGCAGGGCGTGCTAACAACAGCTAACAATAGCCTGGTAGTTCAGCTTCTTTTTTTTCTGACTTCAACTGGAACACCTATAAGTTGGAGATGATTTCACTCCCAGTTCCGAGGTTACTGGAACGCAGCATTACGACAGTCGCCGCGCATGCTCATGGGTAGCAGAGTCTTTACGTTGCGGGTAATAGATTCTCCTCACAGTCCCTTTAAGGAAGGTGGTCCACACCACTTTTGCGCCTGTGATAGTAGATCACCCACAACATGCCCACTAATAGCATGTGCGATTTTTTAGTTTGCAAACGCAATTTAGCACTTGTTATTTGGACCTTAGTAGATCAGGCCCTTGGTGTACTAGTGCACGAATAGACATTTCTCCTAAGCAGAGTCATGTACTAGTGAACAATGTTGTAGTATCAGTAGTGATGGTAAAGCCTTGAGCTTTACTAGTAACATTTTAAATCTACTCAATAAATTTTATAACCTGACACGCCAGATGGATAGTTTCATATGTCCGCCACGGAAATATTTCACAAGTCCATCTGGGTAGCTGCTCTTCTGATTAGCTTTCAGAGGCGGGACCTTCAAAACAATCAGTAGCTGGCGATTGGACGACCGTTTGAACCAAAGTAGAAGAGGATTGGACAACCGTTCTGATTGATACACTCACCACAGGCCAATCCACATCAAGCCTCGGTATGACGTAGCTTATGTGCATAGCAGCTAAAGTTAGCCGTTAGCCGCTAACTTAGCGGCTAACAGCTAACGGCCTTATACTATCCTCTTACACTAAATTGTACCACACAGATGATTCATTTAACTTTTATATGTAACATGAACCTTGTCAAATACAATCCTTACAAGTAAACTTCTGAGGAGGGCAGATTTCGCCAAGTTTTACTAACTATCTATGACAGGAGTCATTACCCGATCCGTACGTATTTCTATGTCTGAATCCATCGCATCTTTATCTAAACCTTTTTTTTATACACATCACGGCTCGAGAGGAAGTGACGCAGTTTTCGCGCATGCGCAGTACAAATCGGGTAGCCGTCTGCTGACGTCATGCCTTCTCGTCACTTCCTCTCTTCCCGCAGCTCCCGCCTCTTTTCCCTGATTGGGCCGTTAAAAGTTTAGCCAAGTGAATCCATTGGTCTACGGTGCGCTACAAGATGGGGATCTGCAGGACTTCAGGAACTGAATCAGGCAGATCCCCATCTGCTATGCAAGGTTATAAATTTTATGCCCAAACAGCTTTACACTAAAGGAAAGTCAAACAGCTGCAGAAGGAAATGGAAGTACTAAATAAATCTCCCTCACTTCCTCTCTTAAGATAAACTCATCCATTTTTCCATCGTCTGTTTCTGGGACTTAATTTCTTGTCTCAAATCACTGCTGCTGTGTTCTGATCATTATTAATGCTCTGCAGGTACACAGGCTCATCATTACCATAAACATGCATATTCAAATGTGAATCTCCGTTAAAGGTTTATGCAGATTCGCCTTCTATTTGCTCATTTTGAATAATTTATTGTTTTGACTATCAGCAAGGGAGCATGCTTTAAATCCTCACCGTTTTTTTCTGCTTGCTTGGAGACCTCAGAGTTATAATTACGTCTCATTCTTTCAGTACATTAGACTTAATTCAGCATGATTACACCCAACAAATCGCCCTTTAGTGCAGTCTTTGGCAAACTTTTGAAACCTGAATTATCCACCCAGAGGCCACTTTATTAGGTACAACTTGCTGGTATTGGGTTGGACTCCCTTTTGCCTTCAGTCTGTTTAAATCTTTGGCCATTGGTGTTGGAAAAAACATGAGATGTTGTTCTCTCACACAGTTTCTGCAGATTTGTTGAATAAATGTACATGATTCTAAATTCCTGTCTCACCAAAGCCCAAAAGTGCTCTATTAGATTGAGATCTGGTGACTGTGGAGGCCACTGGAGTCCAGTGAACCCATTGCATGTTGGAGAAACCAGTTTGAGATGATCTGAGCTTTATAAGATGGTGTGTTATCCTGTTGTGAGTAGTAATCAGAGGATGGGTACCCCAACAATATAAAATACACATGTGGACAAAAATGTTGGTACCCTTTAGCTAGTTAAGAAAGGAAAACCCACAACAGCCATTAAAATAACTTGAAACTGACAAAAGCAGGAATACATAAAAAATGTACTGAAAATTAACTAATAAAACCCAGACTATGCTTTTAAACTGTGGTTTAACAGAAAAATTAAAAAAAAAAAACTTGAACACAAAGGTACCAACATTTTTGTCCGCGTCTGTATTGCTACAAATTGTTGTGTGGAACAAATTTCATGAAAAATGGCTAAATTATTGTCAAGGTTTGGCTAAACTGATTTGTGTTTGAGTGTTTTTATCATTTGGCACACTAGCCATTGCAGGTAGGCTTCTATAGGGTTTCGGATCATCTACAATTAAAACATAATCTGATGTCTTCAGTACACGTTTAAGATACTGAACCAAAAAGTTAGCCTCACATCCATGCCTTTTTAATCATGACTGATTACGAGATATAGTGAATTAATGGGTCTGAAGCTTCATTGTTTTGGTTTATCGAGATAGTCTTCATGAATGAATCCAACCTGGACGATTTGTTTGAAACCTAACTCAAGAGGTGAGAGCTAAAAGCTTGGAATAAGCTCTTTGGTACGTGCTTTAAGCTAACATGGGGATTCGACAGAGAACAGCTGCCACACTTCCAACCCCGTCACAACCTCGAACCTCGAACCTGAAAATGACCTGATACAGTTAGTGCCCACAGCTGTTACTTTGGTACTGTGTCATTTTTTTATTGAAAGATTATCAGAATATTGTCAGGAGTGCTTTATCTTTTGTGTGTGTGTGTTTAATGGGCCTGATGAAAGTCGGACATTTCAGGCCCCGTCCTGAGATCAGTCTAGTTTTGGGACCTCCAACAGCAACTGGTCAGAGGACCTCAAGGCTCTAGGTGGGTGATGTGGTTTTCTTGGCGGAGAGGATTGGAGCAGCAGCGTTCTGGATGAGCTGCAGGAGGTTAATAAATGACTGATCCAAGCCAACAAACAAGGGGCTGCAATAATTCAATCTGGAAGCAATAAAAGGCAGGGATAGTCTCTTCAAGAGCTGCCTTGGAAAAGTAGCACTTGGTCTTTGCTACAAGACAGAGTTGATATCCAGTTTAGACATGTCATGGGTTACACTCTCTTTGGTTTGGATTTCTCTCTGGGAAGTCGAACGATCTTCAGCTACACCGATTCTACCAGCTTGTTACTGCAACAGTCTGACTGGGATGTGACATTAACTTTGGGTTAGTAGATGGTAAAAGAAAGAATTATCACGTCTCTGCTTTGGTCATTCAGGAACATTTCCATATCTCAGATTCCAAATGTCTGCTGCTTAACAGAAGGTTTTTTCTTGCCGCCATGGAGGGATTCATGATTGGCTATATGGATTCATGTTGGGTGTTGGACGTATATATTTGTATATATATATATATATATATATATATATATATATATGTATATGTGTATCTTTATATGTATATATGTATCTATGCATATATGTGTATCCATAAAATGAAGAGCTTTATGCTCTATTGTAAAGTGTCTTGACATAACACATGTTATGAATTGGCGCTATACAAATAAAGATTGATTGATTGATTGATTGATTGATTGATATTCTTTTGAGTAAATTATATTACAGCAGGGATGGTCACAATTTCAATACAGGGTGTGATCCAGAGGTTGTTACAAACCACTTACAAATACTAATGCAGGGCACAGTACTGTTTTGAAAGGAGGTATGAAAATATGGAAAAGTCCTCCTATCAGAGGTCACAAGTTTAACCAGTTTAACCCTATTTCGAAATGATTGCACACTCTCCAACAAAAATGTAAGAAAAAGAGAACTGTTTTTCAAAATCCTGCCTGACCATGTTGTTATAAAACTTCTCTTATTTTGCTCTGCATCACTTTATAGCAATAGTTCTTTGCAGAGATGATGTGAATAATATTTTCTTATAATTTTTTGGAGTGTAACAGCCACTCCAGCATTATTTCCAAAGATATTCACAATAAAAATCTTTTTTTTTTTTTTTGACGAGGATGAAATTTTCAAATTATTCTGACTTCTATCTTCATTCACTCTGTTTAAGTAACACATATACTGATATTTACACATCTGGACAGATCTCTCAAGTGTTACTTTTATTATAACACAAAAATAATTCAAATAGACCTTGTGGTTGCAGAGATACACTCTTTCTTATGAGGATGTCATATTTGAGCAGAAGGCTTAAAAAGGGGCTGAACAGGTTAATATCTAGGGCTCTAATTTCGTAGACCAGGCACAGACGCGGCGCACCTGACCTGCGCCGCGTCTGCGCCTCGCCGAGAGGGTGTGTCAAACACACTTCACAAGTTTCCTGCAGTGGGAAGAGCGACGCACTCCAGGCGCAGAGAGGCACATCCACGCCTCCGTCCCTGCCCCTCCCACAGGTGCCAGACAGGGAGGAGGAAAGGTGTGAGTGGGTTTAACACAGCCGAGTGCAGTCTTCATCAATCAAATGACCGCCTCTCCTTGCCTTTAAATACACTGCGGCCGAGGCATGGCGTCTGATTGGTCTGAATGATCCCCGCCACCGTGAAAAAGTGTGCTGGAAACACCCGGGAGTGGAGACTGTCAGAGCCGCTGTCCCTTCAGCAACCGGGAGAACGGACTGGCCATCGGGGCGCGCATCGGAGACCACGAAGCGCGTCACCGTGTGGGCCAGCTCCCGGGACAGATGTAATCTGTTCCTCCTCCTCATTAATAGGAGTACAAAATTAAGTGACAGTTACACAGCAGCTGGCTTATCTATTCATAATGTGATCCACCTGCACTCCTGGTTTGTCATCACCAAATAGCAGAGCCTTTAGTGATATACTGTATACTCTCCCTGTGTCTCTGCCTCATCCTCCTTACAATAATGTAGCCTACTCCATCTTTTTAGATCACCTTAAAAATAAAGACTAAAAGAGGAATATGGTAAATCCTTAATGACATACATTTATTTTCTCTCTTTTTTCTTCGTCTTTTTTCTCCCTCTTTTCTTTGAATTTAATGAAATGAGAGAAGCCAGATTTATACTCAGTATCAGATGTTAAGTCTGTTTATTGTTGACTTGTAAGATGTGCATCAAACTTCCAGCTGCCGTCAGGTTTAGTTTGCATTATGACAAACGGTTTTAATCCGACATCAGATGTGACGGGGCAGTTAGTATAGATACAAATGTATATGCTGGTTCAGACGGTTACATTAAATAGTGATTGCTGTGATTATTTATTGCATTAAAATGTGGCTAACACTCTGGAAACCTGCCTCTGAGGGTTTGGTAATGTATGCGCACATGTGTACCTGTCACCAAATTACAGTGGTGGAGGGTGCGCTTCGCCTGCGCCGGGAATAGACCAGATTTGAGCTGGCGAGTTTTCAGTGCACCTTCCGCACAGTTTTTTGGCACAAAATTGTCACTGCGCCAACCCGAATCTGTCGGCACCTCCTTCTGGTGCGCTGTCACCTCCACCCTGGTGCGCCGTCACACCCATCTCTGCGCAGACAGTTTACCAAATTTTCAAATTGGCAGCGCACGGCGGTGCGCCGGACGAAATTAACACTGCGTGGGGTGCGCCGGCTCTGCGCACCCTGCGCTGCGCCATGAAATTAGGGCCCCTAATGACATCATGATCATCTTAGCAGTCTGTCCATAGTATAACTTAAAGTCTCTTGTAAAGAATTTTGTACTTATCTTTTGGAAATATTTAAACTGTAGTTCTGTCCTGTCCAAATGCCTGTCTTAAGCAGAATCATTCATTTATAGAGCTGTTTTAAATTATAATTTATCTATTGATGTACATACATCCTGATCTTTAAGCATCTGAGAGATTCTCACCACGACTGTCTGGTGGGTGCTGTTTAACTGCCTTTTATTTCCTGTCTCTATTTTCAGAGCATTTTGAAAGTCATTGGTGTATTTTATGGTTTGTGTGTGGACCCCAGGAGGAGTAGCTGCTGCTTTGGCAGTAACTGATGGGAATCCAAATAAATCAATAGAATAAAAAGATAAATCCCACTACCCTCACCCAACTTCAGAAGTGAATGGAGTGCACCATATGCCATGTTTTTAGACAAACATGATCCTCCTTAGAGTTTAAACTTTCATTTTAAGGGTTAAATGGAGTTTTAATCAGGGGAGAGTCATTAAAGAGCCATAAACTGTCCTGGGCTGATGGATAGGAGGCACTCTTACTCTCTAAACACATCCAGTTTGTCTGATGCACTTTGGGGTGTTTTTACACGGAAAACTTTGACCTGCACCATCCTTTCTCTTAACTTTTCTCTTTTTTAGGTGGAGACATATGAGATCATGCTGCCTGCAGTCCCACACGGTGCTGAATGAAGGCTCCAGTGGATTTTTAAAGAGTCTGTTGGTGACATTTTGTTCTTAAAGAAAGAATAATTATTGTTTTTATCAGTGGCGGCCGGCCAATAGAGGGCGCTAGGGCGCCGCCCCCCCAGTGGAGAGTGTGATATTAAATGTATTTACTTTATGTTGAAAAAATGAATATTACCAAAAATTACTTATTTAAATGTGTAATATAAATATAAATATAACATAATATATATCCATTAAGATATAAAGTAATTAATTTTCATTAATGTAAAACAAAAGTAAGCCTTCCCGTCTCTACCTCCGTGTCTGATGGGCGCTCGAAAAAGCGCCCATCAGACAGTGACGAATAGCCAATAAGGGACTGTTGCTAGGGCAAGATAAGCGCATATCAACGTGAATTTGGCCAATCAGCGTCGTTGAAAATGATCTCTGAAGGGCGCTTCTTAAATTGCCCCTTGGGTTTATTCGGCTCGTGTCGGCGTGCCGGTGTTATGTTTTAACTGGTGACAGTCCAGGCAGATGTCAAGGGGGCGTGCCTTTGAAGGACCCTTTTGTTTACTATCCAAACATCTCCCGAATCCATATTATACTCAAAACTGACCTCTTTTCACCATTTTACTTACTTAGTGGTGAAAGTGACTTCACAACATGCAGCGTGACAACGAAAAATTGTAAAGAATTACAGACTTATTTGACGGCGTAGATATACCAAAGGTAATATATTTAGGTAACTATCTTAGATGCCTGATCAAAATGTCAACCTTTCAACAGTGAGTCAACTTGTGATAGCCCTGAAACCCGCATTTTACCGTCACTTCAGCGTATCAACAAACAATTCGTTCATGCTCAACGTATAACGGAGACGGGAGGACTTTAAAAAAGGTAAGAAGAAGTAGGTTTTTTATGTGGAGGAAAAGTATAATGTGGAAAATTACACACATGTTCCCCTTACTCATTTCTGTGTATGAAGTTATTTTTAATTTACACATGTTCACCTTACTTATTTCTTTGTATATAGGTTATGTAAGCTTTTTGGCAGTATATGGTTGACTATTTGTATATTTATGTATGTGTGTGTGTCTGATATGTGTGTGCACCATTCTGTGATCTGTTATTTTTTATGGAATCAATAATAACACTTTTACAAAGCACAGGTATCCTGTAGTTTGTGTCGAATCGTAGTGAGATGGTTGTTAAAAACTGAGTGTTGCACAGTAGTGCCCCATCAAGGATATTTTTCACCACTGTTTTTTTTTTTCTTTTTACCATTTTTATTTGCTGTATTTTGCCTGATGTACCTGATCATTTCTTGTCTTTGCAAAGGGAGGAATCATCATCTTACATGAGCTGTCTTAAACCAGTTACCGTCCAGCCTTTACCGGCAGAACAAACCAGCTCTTCTTCTGTGGTGTCTGCGGCACAGTGCAGAGATGTGCAGCCGAGCGCCAAAGGCACAATCTACTGCACACTAATGACTCTGTGACAAACTGCAGAGCATGCTTAACGTCCTGTTTGTTGCTAGGCAGATCTCAGCAGGTGGAGCAGCTGCAGCATGACCAGCGAGGCTTTTGTGCCATCTAGTGTTTCTGCAGGGAAGAGTGAAAATGATGGATCTGCTGTTTACTCTCCACTGTGATCCTGTTTTTCATGTTAGTAACTATATGTTTTATTTAAGTATTATTTTCCACTTTTCAAACTCAAGATGCAAAGATGCAAAGAGCTTTAAGAGGACAACAATAATTTAAAGCACAATGACATACAACACAAAAGACAGGTTGCGAAATTTCAAGTGATGAAATAATCAAGAAATAACAAACACTTAAGTATAAAAATCTACCGAGTAAGAAATTGTAATCTCTGAAATTCTGACTAGGATCCCACAATTCTGATTTTTTGGTTAAATTTGATCCCAGATTTCTAACTTTTTATTTTCATTGGTGACATTTTTTCATAATTTAAATGACCGACTTTAGGACAATTACAGACGAAGATTAGTGGCACTAAAAAATAGTCTTACTGTCAAATTCTGTTTTTTTTTTTAACCCAGAGTTCCAGTATTTACAATTTAATCTCAGGATTCTGACTTTTCCTCAAATTCAGACTTTACTCTCAGAGCTTTGACTTTAACACAAGAGTTATGTTTTTTTCCCCAGTAAACAAGTGTTGAGAAATTTAAATCAAAATTCTGACTAATGCCGCGGCCACACTGGACACGTATTGGTGAATTTAAACGCACGTAAAGCTTGTGACGCGCCGCACGTAACGCCCGAGGCTGGACCATTTTGACAAGCTAACGGGCAATGCTCTGACTTGCGTCACTGCGCAGGCCGAGTAGAGAGCCCACTCATTATAAATAGATTGACAAAATCTGGCCTGACCTATTCAGTCACTTGGCAATCATGGCCGAGATAACCGTGAACGCTACTCTTTACTTGCTCTGGAGACTCTTATCTCAAATATATATTTTTTTATTCTAAAATGAGCTCAAAATTCTGACCTTAAAATCAGAATCCTGAATCTAATCCCAGAATTCTGACATTTCCCTCAAATACAAACTTAAAAATCATAATTCTGACTTTATTTAGAATTCAGACTTTTCCTTCTAATTGGACTTTGTCTCAGAATTCTGACCTTTTCTCAAATTCAGACTTTGTCTTCAAATGCAGACTTTCATACCATGATTCAGACTTAAATCTCAGGATTCAGACTTTCAAAAACTTGATATTCAGTTTTCATCCCCTTAAAGATTGCTTTAATCCTCTTTCATAATCATACATATTGGACATTAATATCCTGAATATTATCTGTAATATTTCCAGGATGTTTGAGTGTCATGAAGCTTCACCTTATCCTCACTTAAAGGTGCTATGAGGAGAATCTATTTCCGCCGACATAGAGACTCTGCTACCCATGAGCACACACGGCGACTGTCGTAATGCTGCGTACCAGTAACCTCGGAACTGGGAGTGACATCATCTCTGACTTATAAGTGTTCCAGTTGAAGTCAGAAAAAAAACAAGCTGAACTACCAGGCTATTGTTAGCTGTTGTTAGCACACCCTGCGTTGTTGTTCACAAATATCACATGAAGAATGTGATTATCACTATGGCAGCATTTTTGTAAATATAAGTCTAATGAATGCATACAGCTGATCTAGAGCGACACACCCCAGTCAGAAGTGCAAATAAATGGATTATTACAGGAGCTAAATAACTGTTCACACTGGGGGCATCCATCTTCCATTGTCAACTCGGGGGTGGCGAGGTTTCACCGAGTTCCCAGTAGGAAATTCAGACTTCGGGGGACGCTCGAGTTGTAGTTTCCTACTCGGAACTCGGAAATTCCTACTTCTGACTACAACTGGAACGCACCAAAAGATGTGACCCAAGCCAAAGCGTTTGTTTGTTGTGATGCTAATGAAGCATGCAGCTCTGCATTGCTTTACAACTTCTTTTTTCAACAACTTACAGGATGCAAACTGACGAGGTAGTGTATCTCTTTCTAGTTATGTAGCGGTAGTTTTTGATGTGTGACAACAAGCAATTTTTGGAAAACTTAGTATCGTAGTTTTGTAGCCGGCTATATATTGCTACTTACAGCCCGGTGCTCTAAGACGTGTCTGAATAATATAAATTTGCTCTAGTTTTAATTGTCTTGTTCCTGAAGTTGAGTATCCAGGCCAGTCCAGTCCAACCCAACCGCGAAGCTAAGGAATAGCATTTATAGATAACCTATTTTGATGCTATAAAACTCATCTTAAAGTGTGTATTTTGATCAGGCATATATCTAAAAGTGAGACTATTTGTAATTACTTAGAAACTCCTCACAGTCTCTTTAAAATCTACATTTAAGACCATAGGGTATGATTTATTATGAAAGCGAAGGCCTTTCTTTTGCATTTGGAGGGGGGCACAAAATTCCTATGTTGTGCTCCCCTATTGCTTGGTAATCTCTAACTCAAGGTTTGATATTTTTGAGACTCTTTCTCTTTCTGCTTTAAACTCACTGGTGTTTTGTGGCTCACGCAGCAGGCAGATAAATCCTGTATATTTGACCTTAATTTTCTCTTGACCTTTGCAGCTGAAAGCCTCCGCACAAAGGTGAGCTGCATCTGTGTTTCCATGGTATCTCTCTTCCTATATTCTCTGGTGCTCACATATACTGCACACCTTTCCTCGGGCTAAATTGAATCTGTTGCTGCTGCAGTGCGCAGACACGATGGTGAATGGATGTGATGTTATTACGGACGTTTTCCTGAGAGCAGGTTAGGCGTCCGAGGGAGCGAAGCAGCTGATTTGTCATATGTAACTTGGGTTTGATGTCTCTGTAATGGTGGCTGTGAGTGCAAGGTTGTGTTTGGTTTTGCTTTGTGTTTGTCAGAGAATAGGGCAGATAGCAAAGTGCAACCCAAGGACAATAACACAACAGACTGTTGGATTAAAGCCTGGAAGGATTGTTGTGGTAAAGAAAAGATGAAAGCCCTCAAATTGTTTAAGGTAAAGGCCAAAAATATCAAATCAAAGAATACGTTTATGGAAAACAGCCTGAACAATCATCTGTCTGAGCTCATCTGATGTATCCTCTGATTATTAAACGCTAAGGCTGAAAAATCAGGAAATAATTCACCTTCAATATAATGGTATTAAAACTCTTTATTAGTATTTACTATTAGAATGTAAAAGTTCACTTGATTCAAATGTAAAGCAATTCTCAATAAATACTACTTAAAAATGATACTGCCATATATGTACACTGAAGGTTTTTAAAGTCCCTTTTAATACACAGTTAGCTGTATATAGGTATTATATATGGCTGTTTTTACATATTTATTTGATTTAGTTTTGTATAAAGTCATTTACAGGATTTTCATTTTGTGGCAAGGGTATTATTTGTTATATTCTAGTGTTTTTTGTTTTTATTTGTAATTTGTTAAGAGTGTAAGTTGGCTAACATGTTATCTTATTGATTAAAGACAATAGTAAAAACAATGCTATTTGAGTGTATATGTAACTGTCTTAGAGACAAGTTAATGTAAATGAGTTCATAAATGTATTGTTTGACCTCCGGACCCTCGCCCTTAATGTCAGTGGGAAGAGTAATCGTGTATGTCTCGATCTTCCTCTAGTTTCTCACATCATAAATCGTTAAATATATGTACAGGTACATTAAGAGCACGGGTGGGCAACAAGGTCTTACAGCAAGTTTATCTCAGCCCTTACTTTTCTCTACAGCAGGGTATGAAGTTAGATAAAGATGTTTAAAATGCACCGTTGTCTCTGAAGTAACTGGTTGCATCTCAAGACCAGATGGGCTTCGCCTTTGCTGCATTCTGACTGGCAACTGAATGCTTCAACCACCAACACATGACTGAGGGGACCAATCATCACAGCTAACATCTGAAAGAGAGACTTAAATCTGTCATGTTACCTGGTTTTTCTGTTCCTGTAGTCCTGCTGGGGATTGTAGTTCTCTTGATAAAAGATTCTGTAGTCCTCCCTGCTAGCACTGATGCTGCTGTATGATGAACTGGTCTTAACGGAGCAGCTGTAGAAAGTATGGATCCTGATGTTATACTGGGATGTTGTGTTGTGGAAGTTGGCGAGGTCAGGCTTATTCCTTGCAAGGATGTTGACTGCTCAGTTGGAGTTTGCGTCGTAGTTGTTGCAGCAGGATGGGTTGTTGTCACTTGCCAGGTTGTAGCCGGTTGCGTCGATGTTGTTAGTTGTAGAGTAGACATTAATGTTGACTTTTCTGTATCCTGTGCTTGTGTTGTTACATCCTGCGTGGTTGCTCTTGGGGTAGTTTGTGTCGTGATTTCTGTCTCTTGTGTTGTCGTTGGCTCAGGTCTGTCTGCTGTAGTTTGTATCGTGATCATCTGAATGTTACTTGTAGTTTGTGGTGATGTGTCCTCTCTGTCTTCTGTTATCATTTCTGGAGTGTCTGCTGTACTTTGAGCTGCTGTTATGGCCCATCCGTCACCTGTAGCTTGTGTAGTTGTCTCCTCCTGCTCTGTGAAAGTTTGCACAGTTATATCCAGTCCGTCTTCTGTATCTTGTGTTGTTATATCCCTTCTACCTTCTGTAGCTTGTGTTGTTGTTGCCTGTGTGTCTGTAGTTGGTCTTTGCGACCAGATGGATGCAGCTTGTTGAGATGTTGCTGTTCCCTTCGTTGTTGTAGCCACAGATTCCTCCAGTCTTGGAGCTGAAACTAAAAAAAAACAACACAGACAAAAACATAATGTATCTGCTGCTATGCTTATACTTTCTTTTAAACAGACAAGTAAGGTTTTTATCTCATACCTTTACATGTTTCAACGGAAGTGTCTGACGAAGGCTGAAGGACTCGAAACATGTAAAGGTATGTATTAAACCTTACTGACTGTTCAAAAGAAAGTATAAGCATATTATCCACGTAGACATAATGAACTTTTATGGACCACTACGCAAAATGTATCTACTGCTTTCATGATTTCACGATTCAACATGTTTTTTGTCATATACACACTAAAACACAATGGGCAATGAAACTCTCATGTGTTGAGTTTCCACCACCATCACATATCCCAAAAATATAAATAAAATATCAGAACCTTAAATATAAAGTATTATATAAAGACCTGACCTATAAAATATAAAATATATGAAATCTAAAATGCACACATACAATAAAAAGTGGACAATTTGTGTGTGCAAATGTCAGCAATTGTGCAAAAAATTTTCAAATATAGGAGGTAGATGAGTTAGGATGTTGTTGAGGAGTTAAGTTTAAGTCCTTGATTAACAAGCTTGATGGCCTTGAGGTAAAGGCTGTTCATGAGTGTTGTTGTCCTTGTTTTCACACACCTGCATTTGTGTATTGTTTGACTTATACAGTTAAAAGCATTAATGAGCATTGAGAAGCAATACTGGATTACTTTATCCATTACTTGTTAAGTTGTGCTGCAACTGTGGCTGCTTTGCAGAGAAAGGTGGTGATGGTGGGTGTTTTAAACCCTCCTCGAAATGGACTGCCAAGCCCTAAGTCCTGAACTCTTTCCTATACTGTGTGTCTTGCCCTGGGGAACAGTTCAGCACAATCTGCAAAGACTTGAATTGGGTCCCCGGCCCAAGTCCCAACTCCTGGCCAAACCATGCTTGGAGGTTGGTTTGGTAGTTCAGAAGGTACCAGCTGACCTCCTAGGGCCCTGCCACGGGTTGCTCTTCCCAGAAGTCCCTTGCCTCCCTTGTGTGAAGTTTTTTTCTTTGTTTCTTTGTATGAAGAAACACCCACACCCGCTCCCGAGACCACATCACCCCTGTCCTCCAAAACCTCCACTGGCTCCCCATAAAACACAGAATAAACTTCAAAATCCTCCTCCTCACCCACAAAGCCCTCCATAACCAGGCCCCCCCATCTCTCCAGCCTGCTCCACCACTTCACCCCCTCCCGAGACCTCCGATCCTCTGGCGCCCACCTCCTCTCCCTACCACCTGACACCAAGCACCGAACCTGGGGGGACAGAGCCTTCTCTGTCGCCGCCCCCACCATCTGGAATGCACTACCGTTGCACATCCGAAACTGCTCAAACTTGTCCACATTCAAAACCCTCACCAAAACCCACCTCTTTAAAATTGATTTTAACGTATGACTGCTTTTTATGCATTGTGTTTTTGTTTCTTTCATGTTTTTATTGTGTTGTTTTATATGATGTTTTAGCCTCTGAACAGCGTCTTTGAGTGTTTAGAAAAGGGCTTTATAAATAAAATGTTTTATTATTATTATTATTAAACATACAAAGCTGCTGGTTGCATCTGTTAGACTGTACAACCAGCAGTGCTCCCGGTCACCATATGCTGTAAAACTACAATGTGCAATTACAGTGCAATTTTGCTAACAATGTGAAATTCATTCATTCATTCATTTTCTATACCCCTTTATCCCTTTCGGGTCGGGGGCATTACAATGTGAAATTACATCCATGTGCAATCACTGACTTCCATGTACAATTACTCTGTTACTTTGTGGAAGTGTAAATAATCCTTATAAGACTCGTTTTTTAGTCTTGTATCCAAGCCCTTTTTATATTGGTGGAAAAATGTTCATACTTCTATTTTTTATACTTACGTCTATTTTTCTATTTCTATTGAACACTGTCCCATTTGCATTTGCTGCTATAACACTGCAAATTTCCTTGTGTGGGACAAATAAAGGTTTATTCTATTCTATTCTATGAAATTGTTGCACTTCATGTCTGATGTTTGGTGTTTATTTTGGTGATTCAGTATTTGCCTTATATTGGGTGTGGTTTAGAGTATTTGCAGGCTTCTTCTACTCTCACAAACATGCTTTTTAATTATGTCTTTTCTGCACTTTGTTTTTATACCTGTGTAAAATAAATAAAGTAGTATGAATGTTGCTGGTGGTGCAGACAAATCATAAAGAACCCAGCATGTGCTCCCATACCTGACCTACACCTTGTCAGCAGCTGGATATATGGAACAATCATTGTTGTCTTTGCTGTAAAAGGAAGATAAAAGCTTTTTTAATGAGGTATATTTCTATTTGTCAGACCTATAACATATAATGCCACTACATTAGGTACACCCACTCAACTGCTGATTGATCAAAATATCTTCCCAGCTTATCACACAGCATCAACTCAATGCATTTAGGTATGTAAACATGGCCAAGACAGCAGCGATGTCTGACGGGTTGGTTTTGTCAGAAACAGCAGATCTGCTGGGATTGCACACAGGACCATCTCCAAGGTATTCAGAGAATGGTCCCAAAAAAATAAATTTACTAAAGAATGATTAATTTAAGATGACAAATATTGCAACCTAACCTTTAATCAGGCCTTTCCATGTCAAACTTGTCCTTTTAAGGGGTGTCGGTGGCACAGTTGGATAGTGCGCTTCGTCAGTGATAAGGAGGTTGCAGGTTCAAGCCCAGCTCCAGGCGACACATGGTGATGCGTCCTTGGGGAAGACACTTTACCCCAAGTTGCTCCCACTGCTGCGTCAGTGGTGTGTAAATGGGTATGAAAGTGCGTGAATGTGTTAGAGATACTGATGGATTACTAACATAGATACTCTGAACCATCAGTGAAGTAAATGTGAGTGCAAATGGGTGTGAATGGGTAGGTGTGACCTGCGGTGTAAAGCAGCTTTGAGTAGTCAAAGACTAGAAAAGCGCTATGTAAGCTCAAGTCCATTTACCATTTACTTTTATAAATCTTGTCTTAAAACTTACATTTACTCGCTTTCTTTTATTTCAGCATAGAGTTGTGTTTTGACATTTTTCTCTTAATTTGTGTTTTATTTTCTATTACAACATTTGTTTTATGTTGTCCGTTTTTTAATCTAATAGCAGTCTATTGTTTGACTTTAAGTCTCAGCTATAACCATTGATTTTTTAAATTTATTTTATTCCTAAATGGATGTCACTGTGCAGCACTTGGTGACCTTGATTGATTACAAAAAGTCCTGCACAGTTAAAGTGATTTGGATCTTTATCTAACTTTGAAAGTTACACTGTATGATTTTATATTTTTATTTCTTCAGAAAAACTGAACAGAATGAGCCAAATGTTGGACAGGATCAACCATACATGACCATAACCCCCCCGCCCTCGCAGAGACTCACCGTGTGCCGTCGAATGGACTCTGCTGGTTAACATAGAGCTCATCCCAGATGGAGCGGCGTGACTCAGATTCGTGGGCAGTTGGTGCCATTCTGAGGAGTTAAAATAGATAATTGGACACAAAGAATTAAACAGCTCTTTGGTTTGCCTCAAAGATGACAGCAGAAGCTTGAAGGAGCTTTTATAACCACGATGAATTACTCACCCACGGGGAGTTTGATGGACGAGACGTTACCTAAAGGAGGAGGAAGAACTCATTAAAATGCAAAAGAGAAGAAAACATGAAAACATCAAAAGGTAGATAGATAGATAGATAGATAGATAGATAGATAGATAGATAGATAGATAGATAGATAGATAGATAGATAGATAGATAGATAGATAGATAGATAGATAGATAGATAGATTTTGAGGATATTATTGCAACAGGTCCAAAAGAGCACATCTTGAAAGTCTATTTTCATGTATTTTCTAAAATAATTTAGGTTAGCAGTTGACACTATCTCACCAAGAATTAACAAACATCCTCTGGGTTTTCTAACCTTTATCAAAAACGTTGGTTTCTTTCTCTGTCTCTTGAGATGGACTTATTCCAAACTATAAGGCTTTATATTTCCTTGGTGAAAAAATATTTGCTTAAAGGTGCAGTGTGAAGAAATTGGCTTTTTAGGGACATCTAGTGTTCAGATTTTGGAATGAGCCCATCCATTTCTTAAACATCACATCACTAAGTGATGAGAGCCGGTGAAGACCAAAAAGGATTGTGAACAGGGCATCATTTGCAACAGTTACCAGGTGAGGGGTTTTTCATTCATAGTCACAACTATTATTTTGATAGATTATAGGTCAGTGAAGATGATGATTATAGGTTTTGCAAACTTTTGTAGACTCAAATTCAAAAATCGCATTTCATTCATTTCATTTCATTTATGTCAGCCTCCACAGAGGGGAGACCTGCAGTACATAGATATTAAAAAGCTTTTCTAACTTAATAAAAGAAAATTATAGTTTAATGGGGATGATTGTACACCTATCTCAATGGACTTTACATACAAATAGAAACATTATATTCTATATTCACTGTTTCTGTTTGGCGAAATGCTGCCAACTTCTACACACTACACCTTTAAGAGATAAAAAAAAAAGCTGAAAAGTTTTATAGGATTGATATTGTAGTTTTTAAATCAAATTACTTGCAGTGCTGTGGCTGATTCAAGCACAATGTTTTCAACACTAAATAAACCAAAAGAAGAAGTCTGCCCTCAGGTGGTTTCCTCTTACGATCAGGAGAAAATAAACTAATGATTAAGGCTGAACAAACCTCCGTGTGGTCCTTCTACGATGGTCTGGTTAAAAAGAGGAGTGATGGAGTCGACCTTCCACAGCTCAGGCACCTCTCTGCCTGAAAACAACAACAGCACACAAATCAATTCACTCAAAGCAAATCCACCAAACCACTTATCCCCTATGGAGCCATGGAGACTGGAGCCTGGTTCAGCCAATCACAGGGCTACACAGAGAGGCAGACAACTATTCACATTCACAACTACAGATAATTATGAGTCACCAGTCTGCATGATTTTGGATTGTGGGGGGAAACATAAATTGCCAGGTGTCGGTGTCTCAAAGATAATCATCACAGAAACGATTCGGTTTAAAGAAAGAGGCCTGATAAAACAAGATAAACTGAGACACTTACCCATCTTCCCAGCCATCACACAGATGTAAATACAGTCTGAGTTGTTCCTCTGGCTCACTGAGACACAAACACACCACATTAGACAAACTCTAAAATAACATCATTCAGAAAATCTTTTTTTTAGACCAACACACCTGATAATATGGAGGCAGACTTAAAGATCTCCTGAAGGTACGACGTGGAGTTCCCCATCACGTCCAGGAGGATGGCTGTGAAGTCTGATGAAGGACATTTGAAATTAAAAAACCCTCAGACTTATATTATTAAAGTTTAAAATAAGTCAGAATGAGAGTGTGAGCTGCCCCACCTGTGAGATCGTTGGTCTCATTGGTGACACAGTAGCAGAATCTCCTCCTGAACAGATTACTCTCTAAATTTTTCATGCTGGAGACTGAAAAACAGGACAGTGTTAAAGTCTGACAACCTGACAATGCAGATGGACAGCTCAATGTATCTGCCACAGAAATATTTCACTAGTCCATCTGGGTAGGAGCCCTTTGAATTTGATTTCAGGGGTAGAACTTTAAAAAAAAAAAAAGAAAAAAACAGGTTTGTGATTGGACAGTCGTTTGGCTCGTCACATTCATCACAGACCAATCCACATCAAGCAGGGTTGCCTCCTATAATGTAGCATACATAGCGGCTAATGTAGTGGCTAACAGCTAAGAACAGTTAAAGGAAAAGTTCGGTTCCTGCAGCTTTTACATTGTTTATAGAACGAAGAACAACAATATACTCACCAAGAAGGCTTTCCTGATCCAAACAGTGCTTCAGGAGATATTTAGATCCAAAATCGAGCAGCGGACACCGATATGATGGTAGCCTGTAGGGCATGGATCGCCGCTCTTAAAAACTGCATTAATCGTCCAAAAACTCATGTTTTTCACCAATATTCCATCATGATACATTCCGGATGATCCGCCATTGCAGTCTGTGTTACTCCACACAGCGCTGTGTGGCTGAACTGACGAGTTTGTTTACGTGCCCTTTGCGCATGCGCAGTGCGGCTCATTGTTTCAGGGGAAGACCGGCAGCTACAAATCGACTTTCTTCTTCCAGTTTTGTGCAAAATGGACGAATATCTATCAGATGAAGATGTTGTGGAGGAGAACTTTGGATATGATGGAAATCCTTACAGTTTCGAGCCAGAGTTTACAGATAAGGAGCTCTTAGAAAGGAGGAAGCGAAGGCAACGCTCCATAGAGTACTGCGTATGTGCGAAGGGCACATAAACAAACTCGCCAGTTCAGAGGTTAGTACAGCCACACAGCGCTGTGTGGAGAGACACAGACTGCAAAGGAGGACCATCCGGAACAGATCATGATGGAATATTGGTGAAACTAATGAGTTTGGAACGATTAATGCAGTTTTTAGGAGCGGCGATCTATGCCCTATGTGCTACCATTATACGGATGTCCGCTGCTCGATTTTGGATCTAAATATCTCCCGAAGCACTGTTTGGATCAGGAAAGCCTTCTGGGTGAGTATATTGTTGTTCTTCATTCAATAAACAATGTAAAATCTGCAGGAACCGAACTTTTCCTTTAATGACCGTTAGCCGTTAACTGCTAACTTAGCTGCTAACAGCTAACAGCCTTTTACTATTGTCTTACACTAAATTGTACCACACAGATGATTCATTTAACACTTATATGTGACATGAACCTCATCAAAGACAATCCCTACAAGTAAACTTCTGAGAAGGGCAGATTTCGCCAAGTTTCACTGAGTAGCCATGAGGACAATAGGCTAATCGGCATGTCCGTTATCAACTTCCGGTTGTCGTCACTTCCGCATTCTGCTGCTCCTGCCTCTCTTCCCTGATTAGGCCATCAAGAATTCAGCCGAGTGAATTCGTTGGACAACGAAGGCTGACAAGGCAGAGCTGCAGGATTTCAGAATCAGGCAGGTCTTTCTGCTCTGTAAGGCTGTAACAGTCTGAGGGGGAATCCTGAAATACAGCATTTCAGGAGAAGTCATGTGTTTGATTTTCAGAGTTCTGAGAGCTCTACAGACGGATGGAGGAAGAAGTGATGAATAAATCCAGAAACAAGCAAGACAAGAGAAAACCTGCTCCGTCTTCAACCAGAGGACCTACGCTAACATGTAAAGTCCACGTCAAGATTCAAGTTCTTGAGGTCAATTCCAAGTCTAAAGTCTTTGAGGAAAAAACCAAGTGGAGTCTCACATCTTTGAAGGGAAGGACAAAGTCAAGTCTAAATTCTTCAAGAGAAAAGTTAGTCAGGTCACAGGCCATTGAGGGAAAGTCCCTAAATTCAAGTGTTAAGTCAGTCAAAATCAAGTCTCAGTTATTTCAAGGAAAGTCTTTGAGTGAAAGTCAAAATTGAGTCGCAAGAACTTGAAGGAAAATCTTAGTCGAGTCTCACACCTGTGAAGAACAGACAAAGTCAAGTCCCAATTATTCAAGGGAAGGTCCAAGTCAAGTCTTGAATCTTTAAGGGGGAGTCAAAGGGGAGTCCGAAGTCTTTGAGGGAAAGTTCAAGTCAAGTCTGATTTTTTTAAAGAAATACAAAGTCTCAAGCCGCTGAAGGAAAGACAAAGGCTATGTTTACACATACACGGGTATTTTTAAAAACGGAGACATTTCCCTTCGTTTGTGCCTTTCATTTAAACGCAAATGGCAAATTCGCCTCGGAAAACGAATCTTTCTAAAAACTCCGGCCAAAGTGGAGATTTAGGAAAACTCCGGTTTTGCGTATGCATCTAAACTGAGAAAAACGGAGAAATACAGGCTGAATCTCAATCTCCTCCCTGAACCCTGAGCCCTGAGCCCTCAAAAGGAACAGGAAGTCACTTGTTATTTGTTGTCGTCGATATGAGGCTTCTGATTGGCTTGCATGGCTTTCTCCTTCTTCCTACACTGCCACCCATAGGCTTGGCATAGTTATGACGGCGCTCGACGGCGTATTTATGCGGGTTGATGTAAATGGAAACTTTTTTGAAAACGATGCCGTGTGCACGATGTTTTTTTGGAAAACGGAGGGAGGGAAATATTCGTTTCTCAAAATACCCGACTACGTGTAAACGTAGCCAAAGTCAAGTCTCAATTATTTGAGGGAAGGTCCAATTAAAGTCCTAAATCTGTGAGGTCACAAGTCTTTGAGGAAAAATCTTAGTCGAGTCTCACATCTTTGAGGAAAACCCCAAGTTGAGTCTCAAGTCTTTGAAGGAAAGACAAAATCAAGTCTCAAGTCTTTGAAGACAGGTCCAAGTCAAGTCTTAAAACTTTGAGGGGCAGTCAAAGTTGAGTGTGAAGTCTTTGAAGGAAAGACAAAGTCAAGTCTCAAGTCTAGGAGGGAAGGTCCAAGTCAAGTCTTAAATCTTTGAGGGATAGTCAAAGTTGAGTGTGAAGTCTTTGAGAAAAAGACAAAGTAAAGTCTCGATTATTTAAGGGAAGGTCCAAGTCAAGTCTTAAGTATCTGATGGGAAGTCAGAGTCAAGACTTAAGTTATTGAGGTAAATTCCAAGTCTCAAATCTTTGAGGAAAAGACAAAGTCTCGTCTCACTTATTTAAACGAAGGTCCAAGTCAAGTAATAAATCTTTGAGGGGAAGTCAAACTCGAGTCTTAAGTCTTTGAGGGGAAGTCCAAGTCAACCTTAAAGTCTTTGAAATAAAGACAACTTAAGTCTCCAGTCTTTGAGAAAAAGTCTTAGTCAAGTTTGTAAGTCTTTGATGGGAGGTCTAAGTCAAGACTCAAGTCTTTGAAGAAAAAGACAAAATCAAGTGTAAATTCTTTGAGGGAAAGTCCAAGTCAGGCTTTATGTCTTTGAAAGAAAGAAAAGTAAAGTCTGAGGTCTCTGAGGGCAAACACGACTAAAAGTTTAACAATGTAAAAAACAATTCCCCTCTTTTGTCTATGAAGGATATTTCAAACTCACTACCCTGCTTTAAACACCTTTCATTCATTCACCATCCTTTATAAATGATGTTAATATTTATATGATAAATATGTATGATGAATAATTTATTAATAAGGTAAAATAAATATTCAGTCTTTCACAGATGATGTGCACTGACATGTTTCTACCACTAGATGGAGCCGGTGACACATTAATGCACATTCAAACTTTAACAACAGGCAGAATGATTCCGTTTTAACTCCGTCATGTTGGTTAGAAAACCGTTCAAACGGAGTGAACACTCACTGTTGTAGACCAATAAGGTGAGTTTATGCAGAGCCAGGGAGCTGTAGGAGGTCACGCTGAGGAGGGAGAAGAGCTGACGAGAGCCTGAGGAGACACGAGGACGACAGGTCATCTACTCTGAATGATCAAGGTCAAAAAGTCTGGACTGACCTGATGTTTCAACAGAAAAAAATATAAACAAGGTGTGAGGGAGCCCAAGCTGTGGCCTGGGGACCAACTGAGGCCCTGGGGATGCTTTTAGTGGGCCTGCCGTAAGTTGTAAGAATTAATTTTTTATTATTTGACTTTCTGTTTGACTGGATTAAAGTCAATGTTAAGTAAGAGAGCACTTTTTAATTTAGTTTTTGTTTTGGTCTTTCGCCTAAAATACATTTTATTTATAATTTAGTTATCCAAAGTGTTTAGTCTAGTTTCAGTTAGCAAAATTTAACAACATAATATTTGATAAAATATAAGGTAAAGTTAGTTTTGCCTTAATTTATTGGAAATGTATCTCAGAACTAAATTTAATTTCCCTCTTAAACTTAACGTGTATGCCGTAATTTTGTTATTAAATGTTCATTAGGAAGTTTACACAAACACCGAAAGCTGCACTTTTTTCCTATTATGTTAACATGGAGCTCTTTTACTAGTATTTAAACTCCTTATAAAAACAAATTCAAGCCCAAAAATGTGCTTTTTGTACTGTTTTTAAAACAGAATACATTTTCAGTGTTTGTATTTTTTATTTTTGTTACAATGTACTAGTGGAGTATGATTAGGTCAAGGAAAAGAATCTAAATTTTTAATTATTAAACTTCAGCAAAAAAATAAAATCACTCGAATGAATAAATATAATCAATATTCCCCCAACCATAGCTAGGTCAAATGTACAAACAATAGGGCTAATTGTCTGAAAGAATACACTCTCCCACAAAGTTTGCTTTTGTTTTGTGTCTGAATTCGGAGAAATTCAGTTACTGTTTTTTTTTTTACATTGGTAGCTATTTTTCTTGCAAAACCATTAATGAAAAATAGTGAAATGGTTTGTCTGATTTTAGGGTGAGGTAGCCAATATGGCCCTTTATATTTTGATTAAAATATGTTTGTATTTAGATTTTTATATATGGTCTCATGTTAAAGATGCTATGAGGAGTTTCTAAGTAATTACAAAAAAGTCTCACTTTTAGATATATGCCTGATGCACACTTCAAGATGAGTTTTATAGCATCAAAATAGGTTATCTATAAATGCTATTCCTTAGCCGGTCAGGTCGGACAGGGCTGGACTGGCCTGGATACTCAACTTCAGGAACAAGACAATTAAAACTAGAGAAAATTTATATTATTCAGACATGTAATAGAGCACCGGGCTGTAAGTAGAGATATATAGCTGGCTACAAAACTACGATACTAAGTTTTCCAAAAATTGCTTGTTGTCACACATCAAAAACTACCGCTAAGTAACTAGAAAGAGACACATTACCTCGTCACTTTGCATCCTGTAAGTTGTTGAAAAAAGAAGTTGTAAAGCAATGCAGAGTTCTGAGGAAGGTCCAAGCTGCATTTATTAGCATCACAACAAACACACGCTTTGGCTTGGGTTACATCTTTTGGCGCATTCCAGTTATAGTCAGAAGTAGGAATTTCTGAGTTCCGAGTAGGAAACTGCAACTGGAACGTCCCTCAAAGTCAGAATTTCCTACTGGGAACTCAGTGCAACCTCGCCACCCCCGAGTTGATAATCAAAGATGGATGCCTCCAGTGTGAACAGTTATTTAGCTCCTGTAATAATCAATTTATTTGCACTTCTGACTGGGGTGTGTCGCTCTAGATCAGCTGTATACATAGTATTGTTAGACTTATATTTACATAAATGCTGCCATAGTGATAATCACATTCTTCATGTGATATTTGTGAACAACAACGCAGGTGTACTAACAACAGCTAAACAATAGCCTTCAACTGGAACGCCTATAAGTCGGAGATGATGTCACTCCCAGTTCCGAGGTTACTGGAACGCAGCATTATGACAGTCACCGCGCGTGCTCATGGGTAGCAGAGTTTTAATGTCGCCGGTAATAGATTCTCCTCACAGCACCATTAAGTGAGGATAAGGTGAAGCTTCATGACGCTCAAACATCCTGGAAATATTACAGATAATATTCAGGATATTAATGTCCAATATGTATGATTATGAAAGAGGATTAAAGCAATCTTTAAGGGGATGAAAACTGAATATCAAGTTTTTGAAAGTCTGAATCCTGAGATTTAAGTCTGAATTATGGTATGAAAGTCTGCATTTGAAGACAAAGTCTGAATTCTGAGAGTAAAGGTTTAATGATGGTAAAGTCTGAATTTGAGAAAAGGTCAGAATTCTGAGACAAAGTCCAAATAGAAGGAAAAGTCTGAATTCTACATAAAGTCAGAAGTATGATATTTAAGTTTGTATTTGAGGGAAATGTCAGAATTCTGGGATTAGATTTAGGATTCTGATTTTAAGGTCAGAATTTTGAGCTCATTTTAGAATAAAAAAGTATATATTTGAGATAAGAGTCTCCAGAGCAAGTAAAGAGTAGTGATCACGGTTATCTCGGCCATGATTGCCAAGTGACTGCATGGGCAGGCCAGATTTTGTCAATCTATTTATGTGCGTCACAAGCTTTACTTTTAAATTCGCCAGTACGTGTCCGGTGTGGCCGGGGGCATGAGTCAGACTGTTGATTTGAATTTCTGAACACTTGTATACTGGGGACAAAAACACTAATTTCATTGGAACGCCGATAAGTCGGAGATGTCACTCCCAGTTCCGAGGTTACTGGAACGCAGCATTATGACAGTCACCACGCGTGCTCATGGGTAGCAGAGTCTTTATGTTGCTGGAAATAGATTATCCTCATAGCATCTTTTAACAGGTTGGACACCCCTTTAGCTGAGATCTGACATTTTTCCATTGATAACCATGAAAACGTGAAAAAGAGCAATATCACCAAGAAACAAACGGACAGTAGACAGTGCGGAATACTTTTCTTAAATAGATAATAAATGTTTGAAACTTTAGTAGCTTGTTGACTTTCGTTGACAAAAAGCTTTGGAAGGTTGAGAGGATATTGTCCAAAATTCAACACTTTAGAACTGATCCGTTCTTCTGCTTCTGGGAGACTTAATAACAAAACCCACAAAAACACAAATAATCTTTAAGGTGAATCAGACTAAAGAGGGATAACAGAGAAGTTTGGTCCTAAATCTTACTAAAGGGCAGATATTTTGGTGTTTAACAGCTTAATCCGATTAAACTGGCTAAACCAGGGATCATCAACAACATTTATACAAGGGCCAGTTTTTCCTTTGGCATATGCTTGGGGGGGCAGATTTAAGAAAACACTAATAATAGTTAAAAACAATTATAATGAAGTGTTTTGGTCCACCAGCCCTGAAGCAGCCATTTGAGGTTTCATTAATAGTTGAGGGTATCAAATGATGAAAAGCTGTCCTTAGAACAAAATCGTTTTTTTTACTCTGCACATTTCCTCATGTTAATCAATATAAAAGACCAAAAAAGGGCAAACAAAACTTAAAAAGAAAAGAATATTTAAGGTTGAAGTTGTTTTTAAGTCTGTAAAAAGTCAGAATTCTGGAAGGATTTTTTTAAATTCTGAGATTAGTTTTAGTATTGTGGGGGAAAACTCAGAATTTGAAGATTAAATTTAGAATAATGCTGAAAAAAAACAGAAGTCAGAAATTTAAGCAGAAATTATGAGGAGAAAAGCAAGAATTTTGATAATTAATCCATACTTTACATTGCATATACTGTTTATTTTTCACAGTCAAAGAAAAAGATAAATATCCTCAAAAAATTTTGCAGTGGCCCAAATCATCTTCTGTAAAATAACAGTCAGGGGGCCGGATGGAAAGCTCTGAGGGGCCTGATGAGGCCCCTGGGCCGCCAGTTGATGATCACTGGGCTAAACTCTGAGTTTGCACAGGCCCTTCAGTTTTGAGTGAACTGGTCCTTTAAATCAGAAACCTGCTCTTGGCGAGAAGTCTGACCTCTGTGTTTTAAAAGAAGAAGAAGAGCGAGGAGCAGATTGAAGCTGAGGGTTAATCATGTCGCACATGAAAGATTTACAGCCCTGGATTGATCTCCACGTGAATGATATTATAACAACATACCTGATTGGCTCGTATTTATTAAAGTATTGACCAGCGGGGTGAGGTCGATGGCAGCGGGGTCGATGTGCTCTGCGGGGAGTTCTGGGAAATAAAAGCAGACGGTAATGTCAATGAGAGCTTTTCCTTCTTTTAATCTTCACTATGAAATCAGCAGCATCAGCAGAAAGTAGACATTTTACTGCAAAATGAACCAAAAAGACAGAAAAGTGGCATTAACTCAGAGGAGTGAGTCCCTGAGGGGAGATTTTTTAGAATAACCCAAGGTCAGCGATGATAAGAGCCTCATTTATTGATCTGATTCAGTCTTTTATTTGGCATAATTCACATACTGAACTCTATGGCTTCCTCAAAGTATCTTGAGAAGCTACAAGCAATGTCCTCTTTATTAGGGACACCTTTTGAGCCATGTGTTGGTCCTCCTTTTGCCCTCAGGCTTAGTTTTTTGTATCAGTTCAAATTAGAAAGCACTCTGAGAGCACAAACCTTCACCAAGGTAGCTCACATACTGCTGTTACATCTTTAAGCAGTAGTTCATTATAAAGTTATCATCAAAATATGATTCACGACCCTGAAAACACACACCTAGCACTCTTGATCATGTTATCATTATTAGTTTGAAAGTTATTTAACAATGGCAATCGTTCACTAATCAGATTAAGAAACAGTTTTTGCCCTGTGATTGCCCGTGCCAATTGTAGCCTTGGTTTCTTCTTCTTTACTGACAGACTGATTGGAGCAAAAAGAAGACATTTTAAAAGTTTGTCAAGCATTCATTCATCTAAATACATTGTGCAAGAGGCTCAATTAAAGTGCTAACACACTGAGACAAACAAGCATCTACTCACACTCTCACACTCAAGGGATATTTGGAATCAATAATCAGCCTAATTAGCATTTGTTTGGGTCTGTAGGAGGAAACCAGAGTACCCTAAGAGCACAAATATATGCTGAGATGATGGAAAATATCTAAAATTACTACAAAACCCAAAACCAGTGAAGTTGGCATGTTGTGTAAATCGTAAATAAAAACAGAATACAATGATTTGCAAATCCTTTTCAACTTATATTCAATTGAATACACAGCAAAGACAAGATACTTAACGTTCGAGCTGAGAAACTTTATCTTCTTTTGTAAATAATCATCAACTTAGAATTTAATGGCAGCAACACATTGCAAAAAAGTTTGGCACAGGGTCATTTTTACCACTGTGTTACATCGCCTTTCCTTTTAACAACACTCAGTAAACGTTTGGGAACTGAGGAGACCAATTTTTGAAGCTTTTCAGGTGGAATTCTTTCCCATTCTTGCTTGATGTACAGCTTAAGTTGTTCAACAGTCTGGGGTCTCCGTTGTTGTATTTTACGCTTCATAATGCACCACACATTTTCAATGGGGGACAGGTCTGGACTACAGGCAGGCCAGTCTAGTACCTGCACTCTTTTACTACGAAGCCACGCTGTTGTAACACGTGCAGAATGTGGCTTGGCATTGTCTTGCTGAAATAAGCAGGGGCGTCCATGAAAAAGACGTTGCTTGGATGGCAACATATGTTGCTCCAAAACCTTTATGTATCTTTCAGCATTAATGGTGCCTTCACAGATGTGTAAGTTACCCATGCCTTGGGCACTAATACACCCCCATACCATCACAGGTGCTGGCTTTTGAACTCTGCGCCTATAACAGTCCGGATGGTTCTTCTCCTCTTTGGTCCGGAGGACACGACGACCACAGTTTCCAAAAACAATTGTAAATGTGGACTGGTCAGACCACAGAACACTTTTCCACTTTGCATCAGTTCATCTTAGATGAGCTCGGGCCCAGAGAAGCCGGCGGTGTTTCTGGGTGTTGTTGATAAATGGCTTTGGCTTTGCATAGTAGAGTTTTAACTTGCACTTACAGATGTAGACGAACTGTAGTTACTGACAGTGGTTTTCTGAAGTGTTCCTGAGCCCATGTGGTGGTATCCTTTACACGGTGATGCCGGTTTTTGATGCAGTACCGTGTGAGGGGTCAAAGGTCACAGGCATTCAATGTTGGTTTATGGGCCTTGCTGCTTACGTGCAGTAATTTCTCCAGATTCTCTGAAACTTTTGATGATATTACGGACCGTAGATGATGAAATCCCTAAATTCCTTGCAATAGCTGGTTGAGAAATGTTGTTCTTAAACTGTTGGACAATTTGCTCACACATTTGTTCACAAAGTGGTGACCCTCGCCCCATCCTTGTTTGTGAATGACTGAGCATTTCAGGGAAGCTGCTTTTATACCCAATCATGGCACCCACCTGTTCCCAATTAGCCTGTTCACCTGTGGGATGTTCCAAATAAGTGTTTGATGAGCATTCCTCAACTTTCTCAGTCTTTTTTGCCACTTGTGCCAGCTTTTTTGAAACATGTTGCAGGCATCAAATTCCAAATGAGCTAATATTTGCAAAAAATAACAAAGTTTACCAGTTCGAACATTAAGTATCTTGTCTTTGCTGTGTACTCAATTGAATATAAGTTGAAAGGGATTTGGAAATCATTGTATTCTGTTTTTATTTACGATTTACAGAAGGACTTCACTGGTTTGGGGTTTTATTTAAACTTAAGATTTACTGCCTCTCAAGAAGAATTTTGATTTATAACCATGTAAATATATAAAAAAAATGTAAATGTATTCATATGAATTTTGTAGAAAAGAATATACAAATAAAAATACACAAATACATTTTGTCACAATAGAGAGGAAAACTGAATTACCTGTGGAGTCAAGAAAGAAGTCCAGGTCCCTCTGGTGTCTCTCCTGCTGCCTGTGTCTGAATTCTGAGGCCAGATCAAGACGAATTCCATGACAGAAAATAACGTATGATGATAAAACATCTGGTGTTTCTGTGTCTTAAAGGGTTAGTTCTGATTTTTTGAAGTAAGGTTGCTTGACGTCTATGGCAACAGATGTTTTCATATTTACTTCTGCCACTGGCCTCGAGCACCCCCACTGCAGAAACCAGGACCAACCCTTAAATACTGACCTACCTTTGCTGAAGAGGATGAGGAGTAAAATGGAGGAAGCACAGATCAGCAGATGGAGGCGTGGATGTAGTGAAGGGGCCATAGTCCTCGTTAATCAGTGCTGTGAAAAACAAACAGTCACATTTTTCAAGGGTCAGCAGCTTGTCTCTTGTTCTGATGTCTTCAGTGAACCTTGTTCATATTTTACGCTGTAGTTGCCTCAGAGACCTTCATGTTTCATGTAGCTGATTTACTTCTATTTATATTTATAGAATAATTACTAATTCACCGAAAAAAGAAACAACAAAAAATATATTACTGAAAATAATCAAAGGTACCACTTATTTTAAATGACTGGCATTTACAAATCATTTGTCTTTTCCAAAAGTGAACAACACTGTTGTAAACGTTAGATTTTCAATTTTCCGAGGGTATCTGAATGTATCACAAGTGACGTTATTAACAAACCAAAACCGTCTGGAGAATACGAAAGAATTCCGTGAGATTTCATGACATCACTTTGACTTTCATGTCTTCTTTAAAAGTTTGCAGAAAATAAATCGTTTGGTTTGGTTAATTCATGGATGTATTATAAGAACTGGATAGCATGTAACCACCATGTAACTGATTTGAAGCCAGAATATCCCTCATCAAGGCGCCGCCATTGTGCAACCAGTAGAGAATCTGGACCATATTTGGACGCAGCTGTCGCAAATGGTCGCAACACTCCGCAGCATACGTCGTACACAATCATTGTGAAGCTGCCGTAAACCGCGGTTATTTTTAAACTCTAATAACTAATAAAAAAGAAACTTTTCAGAAAAAAGAGCACTTGGAAAACACGCAGCCCAATAATACTTTAATGTCACCACAGCATACGGATGGGAGAAATATTTTTACGAGGTGTATTAATTTTTTGAAGTTTCACTACGGCCCGTCCAGATGAATGGGGGAGACGGAGATTTGACCTATACTGCAGCCAGTCACCAGGGGGAGCAGTTTTCGTGGTGGCTTCAATTTTAGCCTAGCATCATGGCGTCCATGTTTTTTACAGTCTATGGTTAAATTCTGTAAAAAAGGAAAAATGTTACGCTTCTTCCTGCTTTCAATAAGGCTGTGTCCAAAATGACATACTAACGTACTACTCATACTAAGTGTGACGTCAAAATGAGTATGTAGTGCATTCACATTAGACAGTATGGAAAGATTGAGTGTGCGAGAAATACCCGAATGTATGCTATATTGGAAAAAATTTCAAGTATGCGAGGTGGGCATACTAGTCACACTCAAATGCCCCATAATGCATTGCGAGCCCCATAATGCATTGCGGCATGCACTATGACCAACCGACATTCAGCTAAAATCAGCCACTAGCAGACTTCCCGTTTTCAAAATAAAAGCATCTTTTATTATCTCCTTTTAGTTCTTTAACGCTTTTTTAAATTGAGCTCTTGTTTTGGAGCCGACCGGAAGTTTCTGCAATTGCACAATGGCACGCATAGCGGAATGTCCGAAATGCCGAAATGAAGTTTGTACAGGTTTATACAGGATATACACATGAGTTTGTAGTATGTCGTACGTTAGTATGCCATTTCAAACACAGCCATACTGTTTTGCGTTCCATGGCAGTGTTTTGCAGGCGTCAAATTTCTGCTCACGGCTGCTCCACACCCATAGGCATGCTCTATACGCCTGGTGCCGGTGCCTTATAGACCTGAAACAGGGCAAATTTTTCCCTGCAAACTCTTTCCGGGAAACTTTTCCCCAAGAACTGCTATTTCACCAAAGATAGAGTGCTTTTCATATTGTCTCTAATAAATAACATAAATATAATTAATATTATGAATTTCATTAATGTTAATAAAGATTTAGAAAATTTTAATGTTCATTTGCCTTTTTTCAAATGACTTATAGCTTTTAAATTTTGTTACACTGCATAACAACATATTTGAGTTCCTTCAGCCGATAGCCATGGTTGTTCTGAGTCTATAGAGGTGCTGGACTACATATTACAGAGTAAACTGAGACCATAGTGTGTAAAAATTTGACAGAAGTGAAACAAAGACCAGGAACAGTTTGGCATTCAGATGGTGGAATATTTCCTAAATGTTTTTGTGCTAATGGCCCTTTTCCATTTGCCCTACTCTACTCTACTCAACTCTACCCGGCTCTACTCTACTTGCCTTTTGCTGCTTTTCCATTAGCCCCATTAGAAGGCTGCAGGTGGCAAGAAGAAATACCCCTTGAGAAGCACAGGAGAGTTTTGGAAGCTATACAACAGAATGAAGCCGAGGATGAGAGAAAAGACGTATGAGGGTAAGGTAACGGTTGCTACCGCTAGCATGCTAGGCCGTCACGCTCATGACTCATCAATGATTACATTGTCTGACCAATCAGTAGCCGGCAGTCGATGACATCATCTTTTAGTATCGACTCAGCTCGCTTGGAAACAGAGCGGAGTAGGTACTAAAACTAGCTTGTTTAGGAGGTACCAGGCTAGTGGAAACAGGCTGCAAATCGAGTAGGGCCGAGTAGAGCAGGGCCAAAGTGTGCTAGTGGAAAAGGGCCATAAGACTTCAAACCAAACTCACTTTAAAATTTGATGTTCTAAATGTGGACAAGAGATGTTGCCTCTTTTTGCAGGACTTGATTATTGTCATTAACAGGTTTGGTATTGAATTAATGCTAAAAAGGGACAGAATTGTTCGAGTAGAAAATGTCTGGTATTGTGCATCACTACTTACCTCCACCGAGGAGTTTGTGTTTTCATCTGTGGATGTTTGTCTCTTTGTCTGTTTGCAAGGTTATGCAAAAACTACTGTATGGATTAACATGAAAAATTTTACAAAAGGTGTAGTTTTATCCAAGGATGACGCCATTAGGTTTGATGAATTGCGTATTCGTCTGGATGCAAAAAAAAAAAAGACAAACTTTTTATAAATCCCAGAAGTTAATGCTGCGTTCCAGGCAACCTGTAACTCGTGTTTTTCCCACCTGTAACTCATGAAAATGCACTGGAACGGCAGTCCAACTCGTAACTTATGACCCGTGAACTGGTACCAGATCGATGTACTCCGAGTTACGACTTGTGACGTCACATCACTGCCTAACCAATAAGGCAGCCTCTTAATAATGACAAACACTGTAAAGTATACGCTTCTGTTACATTATGCGCCATTTCCCCGCTTCTGTTTCACTCAAATTAGCTCGTTGATGAAGCATAAATCTTATAATAAAACCGAAGTTGTAAATTGCCTGGAACGCTTTCAGGTCGGAACTCGGAGATTTCAACTGGGAAATATCCGAGTTACGGGTTGCCTGGAACGCAGCACAACATCAGGCCATGTTTTAAAATCATCACATCACTGCCATCACTAAATGGATTCCCTTCAAAATTTGCAGAATGATATATATAACATGTCCCTATCATCAAGGTACATTTCTTCTGGATACGATTCAGATTGACGTCACAAAAAAAATTGAAGTTTATAAAGGGAAATCCCTTTAATTCCTCCTCGGCTGCTCTGAGGGCTCCGCCCCATTCACGTCGTTGTGGGAATTGTAGTTTATTTGCACACTGACGTCAACATTTTTCAAGTCTTATTGACTTCATTTCTCAGCATCTCTTGCATGAGGAGGAGAAGAGATTTGGCCGTCCAATCGCAGCACACGGTGATCCAGAATTTTATTTTTACAGGGGTTGTGGAAAAGCCACTGCCGTAACTGAGCTGCTTGGTGGAGGTCTGTGCTCTCATGGTGCTTTTCTAGTTTAGACTGCGGGCACTGCCAAAAAGGAGAGCCACATCCTTAAAAGACAGCAGCCATCCTACAACAGAAAAGACGTTCTCCCTGATTTTTTTTATTTTATTTTTTTTTTTACCAGAGACCCATTTAAACTTTAAAAATGACAAAGAGTGAAAAAGGCGGGTCTAAGCTCTCAGGAGCTTCAAGAGCAGGTGACTGAAATAAAGGGTGAAACTGTTCTGGTGCTGGTGCTGATGACTCCTTGCTATTTATTGCCTTAAACTTTTATCATGAACTTGTATTTATTATGACGTGTGCTGCTGACCTCTTTGCCAGGTCACCCTTGTAAATGAGATCTTAATCTCAATGGGTTTTATGTGGTTAAATATAGGTTAAATAACAAAATAAACTAGAGAATTTGCATTTCCATGCAGGAAATGCGTTGAAATGCTGAGTGTGACTGCTGAAACTGTGAAATGAAAGTGTTCAAAGTAATGCAAAGAAAGTTGAAAATGTGACATGAATAGTTGTAAGCAGTAAATCAGGGCTGAAAATGTGTGAAATGTGCAATAAAAATGTTTGCAGAACATTATAGATACTGGAGCTCAGGTGTGCGTCGTGACCACGCTCTAACTTCAAAGAAATGTGCAAAAGTAGATGCTGCTTCAACAGTCATATCTCAGAAACTGTAGCAGATAGTGAAAAGTACATTAAAACTGTTTGCAGTTGTGAAAGAAAGCAGAAAATGAATGACTGTTTTGTAACATGGTTAAATGTGTTGATATTTGTAGATGTACCTAATAAAGTGGGATCTGTATTAGCTGGAGTAAAGTACCTATACCAGGAATCGAACCCGGTTTCCTGCTCTGCAACTCGCTGCGCTATCTAGTTATCCATGTGGTTACATATACTAAGTTGTGGAAAGCAGGCTATTTCTCCTGAGCACAGCAGCTCAGCACTGACAGCGCTCGGTACTTCCGGGTAAACAAACGCTCGCTGTGTCTAAATCGGGATAGATATCAGGAAAAGGATTTTACCGTGAGCGTCCCAACAACCTGCTGAAACGTTTAATAAAATTCTCATGCCTGTACTGCTTAAAATGTTAACACAGTGGCGAATTAAAAACGCGCTTCACTCGGCTGTCCGGGGCTTCGGTCTGACTCTAACATGAAGGATATCCTCAAAAGTTGGTGTTGCTTAAAAATTCATATTTCAAAAACCGTAAACGCCAGCAAAAAGCCGAAGATATGTAAAAATGGCTGAGAAGTCAGTGCAGCTTTTAAAGTACGAATGAAGTCTGTAGGTGGAAGCATGCCCAAGCTGTGGAGCTTCAAAGTTGCAGAAGTTTTCAGCAGATCTGCGGAAACCTCCCATTGATTTCAATGTAAAAATACATGCAGAAATTATTTTTTACGGTAAAAAGTATAACTGTTAAAGCTGTGAAAAATACAAGCGCACTTCTCATGAACATGCTGCATATGTCAATTTTTTCCTGTGAAAATCTGTGCACATTTGAAGCCTGTGAAAGGGGGCAAAATCTCAGTGATGACAAAAAGAAGAAGAAAAAGAACAAAATGGAGGTTAGGGAGAACAATATGTTGAAATGCTGACTCAGCATTTCAACATAATAAAATTCCTTGATCATAGCTGAAGGTCCGGCAAGTCTGCCAGGAAGAACAGGTCCAAGAGCTTCAGTCATCATGGTGGATCAGGATCATGTGATACTTTGTTTTTGTTCAGTTTTGAACAAGCCCTCTGTTATTTGATGACTTTGACCATGTTAAGAATTGACATGTTGAAACTATCAATTTTGTTTTTCATGTTAATGATAAACAAAAAATAATGTGTTTGTGTCAGTCTGAGGCAGCCACACCTTAAGAAACACAAAAAAGATTTTTCTGTAAATAATTTACTATCATATTTGAGATTTGGATGATGTTGAGGGCGTCCAAAAACCTTTTCTCCTGCTTTATGTTTAGACTTTTTCTTCTCTCAAGGGTTGGTAGTTCCCATTATAATTCATGTAGGAGCCACAAATTAATTTTATGAAAATATTTTTTACATTTAAGAATTTAATTAAGGATTAAGGTATGTGTTTATACTTTGGGGATTTGAGGATTATTATTATTCGTTATTATGGGATAATATTGAGTTGGAGATGGCATGTCACAAGGTGATGAGTGTGTGTTCATGATTTGTCTCACCTGTCCACATGTGTGGTCAGTGGAAGGGAGAGGTGGTCCCTATGTTTTGTTGACCGCTTCATTTTGCTTCAAATATCACTGAATTTACTTTAATTTTTCTTCATGCTTGAATGTAACTGATCAGTTGGTGCTCCTTTCCAACATTTATTGAGTTTTGTTTGATTCAGTGGCTTTTTGGGTTTGAAGTCTAATTTGTTTAATTAATTCTGTGATGCTATTTTAGCCTTTTACTTTTATTTTTATTTTCTTTAATACATAGTCTGGCAGGAAGTCAGTGTTTGCTAGTCCATTTCTTCCCTTCAGTTCTTGAAAACTCCTTATACCACATCATATTTTAACTTATTTTAACCCTTTTATTTTGTTTTATTACTACATTTAAGTTCGGATTTTTTATTTGGAATTTTATTCTTTGTTAAATGCTTTTCCTTTTATTATCATATTTTAGCTAGTTTAATTTTGCACCTGATGTTACACTTTCTCATTTTACCATATTATTTATCCAACTTTTATTCTATACTGTTCTATTATTTTATTTATTTATTTGCACATTTATTTATCTTACCTTCTAGTATTTCGAGTATTTTTATTTTAAGTATTATTTTTGTTTTAGCTCCTGTGTTTCCTCAGTCCTATAATTCTGTTTTCTGTCAGAATTTTCCTTTTATTGTCTTTGTGTGTTTGAGTAAGTGAGTGTGTATATTGAAGTTTTCTGCTTTTTATTCCACTTATTGTTATTTTATTTTATCTTTTTCTCATGTAAGCACTGTATAACAAAGTCCTGTATGAAAAGTGCTATACAAATAAAGTTTGATTGATTGATTAATTGATTCTGCCATATTTGGTTGCTGTAAATTTAGGTCTGTTAAACTTGATTTGAATCAGTTGTCATGCGCTGTCCAGCAAAACAGATTTAAAGTTCACGTCTCAAGAATAAGTTAAAGTGATCTAATAATTTGTTTTAATCAAATGTCTTTGCCATTGGGATTAAAACTATGGGTCAATACCTGTAATTATTATTATTATTATTATTATTATTATCCCATCCCTCACTGCTGAACTCTCAAATGACAGTTAATCTACTCTAAGGACACAAACAAACATCCTACCTGCTCTCTGAATCCTCCTGCAGATTAAAAAAAATCCTCCACAGAATCAAAGCAGGTCCAGCAGCATGTCACACACTCTTAGGCAGATAAGGATTCATCTGAAACCGCTCCTCCGTCCTCGCTGTGAGGTGGGCAGCAGGCTGGCAGCTCACTGAGCTCTGCACACAAAAACTCAACAAAACACAGAGACTGGCTGCAGGCCGGGCTCTGATCCCCGCCTGAGTCCACTGTAAGAAACATCCCACTGCAGGTCCAGCATTTACTCTGGAGTTAAAGAGACATTTCAGGTCTAGACTTCAGAACTAATTCTTCAACAATTTAACACCACTGATCAGAATAAAAACGTAAAGAAGCTCAGCAGCGATTACTGAATTCAAAGGAGGAATTTAAACACTTTTCAGCAACAGAGTTCTCATTAAATGCATTTAAAGGGATACTTCAGATTTTTATTACCCCTTTCAGACTGGCCAAAAAACAGTTTAAACCCGGTACCAATCAGCCCCTGTCAGCAGTTTAAAAGGGTTTAATCTGCATTTCGACCCGGGTAGACTGACCCTGCAAGCGACACAGGTTTTTATTGGCTCAGGGTTGACCCGCTAATCTTGGGATGACTTCAACTGACTTCCCCACGGCATAATATCGCGCCGCTTCCTCCTTCTGTAACCTACGTGAATCTTTGCTTTCTCAGCAACTGATTCTATCCACCTTAGTATCATCAGTGCCGAGTTTGCACACTTTAAAAGAGGTAAAAAGTACAGAAAAACTTGTCCAAGTCTTCTATTGTTTACATGGACGTGCTTCAATGCGCTGATGATGCCTTCAACGTGATGACATCAGTTTGATGTACCAGAGAAAAAAAACAGCCACGCAGCTTGTCTGCTGATTAGTCCCAGGTCTGCTGACAGTAGGAAAAGAGTCACTTGCCAAATTTTAGCGTGTTAACCCGCATTGAAAAAACCTGCGTTGACACGCTAATTTTAGTGTGAAAGCGGTATAAGTGGGGTTGTGTGAGGTACATTGCTGCACTTGGGGCCCTAATTTCGTGGCGCAGCACAGGGGGTGCAAGCCTGGCGCACCCCGCGCAGTGTTAATTTCGTCCGGCGCACCGCCGTGCGCTGACAATTTGGTACACCGTCTGCGCAGAGATGGGTGTGACGGCGCTACAGGCTACTTGTTTAAATCCACTTAATTTCCACAACCAAATTGCTTTGAATAGGCACTATTTTGTGACACAGCACATCCTACGTGTTCCTCCAATTAGTTTGCTTCACAAGAAGAAACAGCCATTTCCAAATGGGATAAATTCCTGATTTTTGCAGAAACTAAGACCTCCTTTTATTTTGAAAACTTGGGAAAGCTTAACAAACTGGAGTTCACAGGAGAAACCTCTGCAGACTGAGAGTCAACAGGTCTGAATCTGCTCTGAGAGCTGGAGGAGCAGGGAACCAATCTGTACCTGTTGTTTCAGGTGAATAAATCCTCTGCTCATGTCATCACACTGATGAAACTAAAATGTGATAAAGAAAAAACAGCTCAGGAAGTTTCAGGATGCTCAGGATCAGAGCAGACTATCAGCTTTTATATGATGGCCTGCTGTAGTTGATTTAGACATTTATAATGATTCACTATTTTACAAACTACAGGGGCTGCACGAAAGTTCATATTCAGAGTAAGTAATCGGCTCATACTGATTGTTATTTACTATAGACTGAAGCCACAGTTTAGCACACGGGGTGTTCACTGTTGTGGGAAAACTGAGCTCTTTGTCTAAATGACTGAGCCTGGTCAGCAGGATGAGCCTCAAACATTCATACAGTTGGCAAACCTTTATTTGTGATGAAGCAAAATTCAAGAAAGACTGTAGTTTGATCCTTATGCTGCTGGTGGAAGGATATGAAGGCTGTGCTGTGTCTCAAAATAGTGCCTAATCAAAGCAGCTTGATAGTGGAAAATTAAGTGGATGTAAATGAATCATGTAGCGGGTGGCTTTGTGGCTTGTTTCTGTCAATTATTTTAATTACACAGAGCTTGTCACCATGTACACCAGTGTAAAGCATTAGCTGTACTATCCCTTTAAGGAAAAACCTTGAGCCACCATGCAGTAGTAAGAACGGACATTTTTTGCAGTGTATGTTTGTAGGTGAATGTCCCATAACAGGCCGCCAGAGTGACACATGAGCTGAGGGAGAGATCTGTGAACAGGAGTGAATGCCGGTCTTTAATGACGGGGAATTGCTGGGCACTTTGTCATCTTGGCGTCAAACTCAAACTCACATTTAGACGCTCACAGTGCCTGGCAGAGCTGCTGAGATCCTGGGAACTGCTGCCTCACGGGAAAAGTTACAGAGACTTCATCAAAATAAATCTCATTAAGATTATAATCAATGAAATCAGAGGGGAAGAAGCTATCGGATACATGAGTGGTGACTGCTTTCTCACAAAAAGACTTTACTGTCGCAGTGTGAAGATGGAGCAGCTGCCTCCAGAGGACAAATTAGGACGTCCTTAAGAGTCAAAACGAAAAGACCTCTGATGGAAAAGCACCAGAGTACAACAAAACCTATTGTGTTGTCAACTATGAACAAAAAGTCATAAAAAAGGCATCAGACAAAAAAGACACCAAAAGGATAAGTTCAGTTTCTACAGCTTTCACATTGTTTATAGAATGAAGTAGAACAATATACTCACCCAGAAGGCTTTCCTGACCCAAACAGTGCTTCAGGAGATATTTAGATCCAAAATCGAGTGGCGGACATCCGTATAATGGTAGCACACGGGGCATGTATAGCGCCGCTCCTAAAACTGCATTAATCGTCCAAAAACTCATTAGTTTCACCAATATTTCATCATGGTCCGCTCATGCTACTCCTCCAAAACAGTATATCTATAGAATATCTATCGGAAGAAGATGTTGTGGAGGAGAACTTTGAATATGATGGGTGTCCTTACAGTTTCGAGCCAGAGTTTACAGATGAGGAGCTCATCGAAAGGATGACGCGGAGGCACCAGAGAGTACTTCGCAGGCTTCGCACTTCGGAGGCAAACATTCTTCTTCTTCAGTTCAGAGGTCAGCACAGTCACAAAGACATGTCTGGAGCAACACAGACTGTAATGGAGGAGTAGCCCGTACCACGATGAAATATTGGATTAATTCAGTTTTAGAAGTGGCGCTATACATGCCCTGTGTCCTACCATTATACGGATGTCCGCCGCTCGATTTTGGATCTAATTATCTCCTGAAGCACTGTTTGGATCAGGAAAGCCTTCTGGGTGAGTATATTGTTCTACTTCATTCTATAAACAATGTGAAAGCTGTAGAAACCAAACTTATCCTTTAAGTAACGGTGGGAGTAAAAAGGGAGGCAATAAGATAAAAAGGTATGGAGGAGTATTTGGGCTATTTTAGATGGAAAAAATAATTTTCACCTGGTCGAGATTAAAATTGAAATTACGAGATAAAAGTTGAAATGTTCACACTAAAGACAAAAGACAAAATTATTAGGTTAAAGTTAAAATCTTGTTTAAAAATTGAAGGTTGAGAATAAAGTTGGTTTTATCCTCGACATTTCGACTTTTTTGTTGACATTTTGGCTTTTATCACAACCTTGTACTTTTACTTTTTTGTAGTCATTTCAACCTAATTCTTGAGATTTCGTCTTTAATCTCGGCTTCCCCAAAATTATTTTCTCCATCTAACGTGTCCCTTATACTCTTCCGTAAAAAGGCATCAAGAAAGGAAGCCAGAAAGGCTGCATCAGGCAACAAGGAGTCCTGGGGCTAGTCAATGGACAAAACGTCAGCAGAAAAATAGTCCAAAAAGGTGCTCGAGGGGCCAAAACATGCGTAAGGAGTCAAAGGATGTTTGAACAAAAGGGGTTCAAGCAAAATTCTTTGGTCAAAAAGGCATCATAAGGGCTGCTGGTTTGACGGGGTGGTTAGCAACCAAGCATGTCCCATATACATACTTCTGTTGGCTCAGGTTCGAATCCAGCCTGTGACCAGTTTGCAGAGTGTCTTCCCCTACTCTCTCACTCTCCTTTCACAAGCCTTTCCACTGTCCTTCTCTCCGATCAATAAAGGCACAAAATGCCCAAAAATACATGAAATAAGGCATCAAAAAAGACTAGAAGTCAGAAAAATGGCATTAAGGAGTCAGAAAAGGTTGTGTCGGACAAAAGTGTATTAAAAAATGGATTATTCTGACCAGCATTCAAATGCATTAGAATAAAAAAGGATCACAAAAAAAGCTGTCAACATACAGAAACACTTGAACTGCTATCTCAAATCGACAACAGTAGACATTTGTCCTCCCTTCCGTTTGTCTTGTCGAGTCCTGTCTGTCACTATTTCCCCTTCCATCACACTGTGGTGTGGCTCGGCCCTCCCCTTCAGCTCTCATCAGGGGTTAAATAAAGTTTAAAATGATGTAGTATTGCCTACAGGGGGGGCTGGTGATGGTCACTATAGCAGTTAATCATATTCACATTACTCTGTCGGCTAGAAAAAAAAATGCATTGGTCTTTTCAACGCTGTCATCTGACACAGTGCTCAGCAGAAAAGATAATGCAGACAAGGGGAAAGAAAAAAAAGAAACACATGAAAGGGAGTCAGAATAGATGACTCAAAAATAAAGAGTAAAAAGGAAGTTAGACAAGCATCAGAACAAAAAAACACCATAGAGAAAGTGAGTCAGAGAGGAAAATAAAGCAAAAAGTCATCAGAAAGGAAGGCAACAATAAGTGAAAGAAACAGAGGCCTTTCCACGAGGTCAGAGAGAAAGGCACCAGAAAAAGAAGAGTCTGAAATTTAAGAATGAAAAGAAAACACATTTTGAAAAAGGGTGTCAGAATAAAAAGAGGAAATAGGGGAAAAAAGGCATCAAAAAGGAAGTAAACAGACAAGGTGTGCTGAAGGGGGAATAAAGAAAGAAAAGTATGAAAAAGTAAGATAGAAAATAAAGGTATCAAAGCAAAAGGATTAAGAAAATTGAGGCATTTTGCACAAAAGGTATCTTGGAAAAAGAGGCCAGAGTAAAAGGAGGAAATAAAGGAAGGCATCTGACAAAAAGGCTTAAAAAAGGACGGGAACAGACAAAAAAGTCCAAGAAAAAGAAATTAGACAGCAAGTGATAAGATCGACAGGAGTGAGAGACAAAGAATTCAGAAAAAAATAAAATGTGTAAAAAAGCACCAAACAAAAAGGCACCTAAAAGGAAGGACAGAGACAAAAGAGTGTAATAGAGGAAGAAAGAAAGAAAGGCAGGAAAAATAAGTTAGAAGACAAGGTATCAGAGCAAAAGAATAGAGAAAATTGAAACATCTTGCACAAAAAGGCCTCTTTGAAAATGCAGTCAGAATAAAAGGAGGAAATAAAGGAAAGCATCTGGCAAAAAAGGCTCAAAAAAGGAAGGGAACAGACAAAAAAGTCCAAGACATTAGACAGCAAGCGATCAGACCAACAGGAGTGAGAGACAAAGAATTCAGGAAAAATAAAGAATGAAAAAAGGTACCAAACAAAAGGGCATCTAAAAGAAAGAAAAGAGACAAAAGAGTGTAATAAAGGAGGAAGGCAGAAAGAAAGGCAGGAAAAAAGGAGATGGAGAAGAAAGCATTAGAGAAGTAAAGAGAGAAAATTGAAATAAGGTGAAGGAGTCATAAAGGCAGAAATCACAAGGCAAAAGGCATCCTCGGTTATCATCAACCTACTTGGTGGTGATGAGGACGGCCATGGTCCAGTTATCGATGACTTTCTGCATTGGTGTAACAGAAGTTTTTTGGAACTTAATGTTTTAAAAACGAAAGAAATTTGTGTGGATTTCAGGCGTACTCCTCATATTGCTCAGAATAGTGCTGTCAATGGTCAGTCTGTTGAAATTGTACGTTACCATAAATATCTGGGCACGATAATTGATGAAAAACTGAAATTTTACCTAAACACTGAGATGCTGTGTAAAAAGGGTCAGCAACGCCTTTATTGCTTGAGGAAATTAGCAAAATTCCAAGTTGACAAGACTCTGATGAAAATGTTTTACTGTGCTTACATTGAGTCTCTCATCACCTTTTCTATTATCTGTTGGTACGGTAACCTCTGTACCAAGGATAAGAATTCCCTCGGGAAAATTGTAATGCTACGGCCACACCGGACACGAATTCGCCTGGACGCGCGTCAAGATTACATACAAAGTCAATGCAAACACACGTCTTGACGCAAATTCGCCCCTGGCGGCCCGTTGGACGCGTTTGGAGCGTCGAGGCGTTTTGATGCCCCAAACACCTCGACGCTCGAGTTGAAAATATTGAACTTTCGACGCCAGTTCGCGGCGCGGCAGCCAATCAGCGATGACATTCCCCCCCGACGTCATTGATTTGATGACGTGTGACACTCCGCGGCCCCCTGCTCCCGCTCAAGCCCCTCTCAAAGATAGAGGAGAGGTTTATCGGCACTGTTTGCTATCATCCGGAGCTATACTATTCGGCGTGTATACTCTACAGAGACCGGAACAAAAAGGAGCAGGCTTGGGTGAAAGTCGCTGAGGAGACAGGTTTGATTTAATGATGTTTGACGCCCTGGCCTCCTGCTCCTGCTCAAACCCCCTCTCAAAGATGGAGGAGAGGTTTATCTGCGCTGTTTGCTATCATCCGGAGCTAAACTACTCACTGTGTGTCCTCTACAGAGACTGGAACAAAAGGAGCAGGCTTGGGTGAAAGTCGCTGAGGAGACAGGTTTTGAAGGTAAGTTCTGTAAATATTCGTTTCCTGCACGGGTCATCACAGAGTCCGACCGGCACCGGCTCTCTACTGCGCATGTGCCGGACGCGCGTCGTCCCACAGCTTGTCAAAATGTCCAGCGTCCAGCTTCGGGCGTTAAGCGCGGCGCGTTACAGGCTTTACGCGCGTTAAAATTCGCCAATTCGCGTCCGGTGTGGCCGTAGCATAAAGGTGGCATCTAAAGTAGCTGGTGTCCAGCTGGACAGCCTAGATTGCATCTTTAAAAGACAGGTGCTCTTGAAAGCTCTGTCTATTCGATCTGACGATGCTCACCCACTCAACTCTGAGTACAGGCTTCTTCTCTCTGGTCTGCGTCTGTGTGTCCCACGGGTTACTAAAAACAGGTACAAACACTCATTTGTTCCTGTCTCCATTAAAGCATTGAATGAGGCTGAGAGAAGAAAGTATTGATCTTAGTTTGTGTCTGCTACCTTAGCGATGTTATGTTGTTGATCTTACTGGCACCTAGGCACTCTTCGAGACACTGTACTTACTAGATACTGTGTGTCTTACTATAAATTTGTGCACTTTAATGGTCAGCGTGTGCCCGGAACCTGCATTTTAATATTTTTTAATACTATTTTGGCATTATTTTAATGATGAATGGCGTGTGCTGGCAGATAGCTCAGTGGTATTGTCTGTGTGTAAGTTTTATATATATATATATATATTTTTATACTGTAATTTCATGTCTTGTGTGTTTTTTGTGCATCCCGCTGCAACCCAATTTGCCCTCTGGGGACACTAATAAAATTGAATCTTGAATCTTGAATCTTGATCCTGAGAAAGTAAGTCGGAAAAAAGGAAACAAAGGATGGAACGAGGCAGAAAGGCATAAAAAAATAGGTAGGAGTCAAAAAAGTCAAAGACAAGAAGTTAGACAGGATGTGATCAGGCTGATAGGAGTCATAGACTAAATGTCCAGCCAAAAGGTCAGAATGTAGAAAAAAAGTTGTTAAAAAGGAATGTATAAGGTGAAACATTCAACACAAAGACGTTTCTTTTATACCTGAACTTTGCATCCATTCCTCTGTTTCTGAGTGAAGCGTGAGCACTAATCAAGACATGTTTTTTTTCTCGATCACAATAAGAATTGAAGGACGTCCACTCTTAGAATTTCAGTTCAATACTTTATTAATAACTGGTGCAATTGAAAAGACAAAAAGAAATAAAAAAAAAAATCAAGTAAGAATACATTTGCATATTATATCATCAAAACATAATATTCAAAGTGGTTGAATACATAATAGAAATGGCATTTTTTAAACTGGAATGAGAAAAATGATGCACAGCTCTGAAGGCCACTAGTGTTAGTTGTCCAAAACTTCCCTTAAATTAATCTTAAGAACATTCAAACCGATTCTGACCCAAAAAAGCTGCTGTCAGGTTACTCACACAAAGCTGTAAGTAATATTTAGCCTCACATTTATGAAGAAAAATCGGTCTGGCTCCACTGGTTAACTGTGTTTTAACCAAAAGGTGAAGAAATTGCTCCAAACCAAATCTATTCTGGTTGAATAGAACTTTATCTTAAACTTAAACAACTTTTCTTGTTGGTGCTTATGTAAAATGAGGCCTCTCTCTCATTTGTCCTTTTGTGAGGCCTTTCTTTCACAATCTACTTACTTTAAAAGTCGTTGAACTTGATTGGTGGGGTAAAAGTTAAAATGGCAGCAAATTAAGACAGAAAAAAGAGGGAAAAAGTTGGAAGATACAACTCTAACAATAAGCTGTTTGAGCCCTGGCTTAAGTGATCAATGTTAGGCCAGACCTATACTGATCCAGCACATGGGTTTATTAATTAAAAACTAGGAATGCACTGGATTGGATTTTTGCCGATATCTGACATGCTGATATTTAAAAAATATTTTTTTTCTGAAATTGATAAATAAAACCAACTGTTTTTTTTTTTTTGCATTACAGATTATAAGTGCTACAAACATGTATTTACTAGCCTGTTAATATAAAAGCGGGCGGCACGGTGGCACAGCTGGTAGAGCGCGTGCCTCACAGCAAGAAGGTTCCCGGTCCGATTCCGGGTCGGGAGGGCCTTTCTGTGTGAAGTTTGCATGTTCTTCCCGTGCATGCGTGGGTTCTCACCGGGTACTCCGGCTTCCTCCCACAGACCAAAAACATGCTCATTAGGTTAACTGGTAACTCTAAATTGTCCTTAGGTATGAGTGTGCGCGCGAATGGTTGTCTGTCTCTCTATGTGGCCCTGCGATCGACTGGCGACCGATTCAGGGTGTACCCCGCCTCTCGCCCGATGATAGCTGGGATCGGCTCCAGCCCCCCGCAACCCCGAAAGGGATAGCCGGGTATAGAAAATGAATGAATGAATGAATAATATGAAAGCCACTTTTTTTCTTCAGCTTTAACTTCCTTACAATCCTGCCATAAGAACATGAAACTATCCAAAGGAAATGTGTGAATTTGTGGCATTTTTATTTCTACTGAATCAGAACATAACTACTGAGGCCCCATCCACACAAAGCCAAACAGAGATCTAACCGCATACGTTTTTTGCCAAATCTGCGTATCATCCATACGAAGACAGCGTGTTGGGGGTCTGTAAACGATCATTTTTGAAACCAGGTTCCAGAGGGGAAAGATGTTGAAATGCTGTATACGCAGCTCCGTGATTACTAGCTCTCTGCAAGTTTTCAGATACGCTTACATCATAGTTTATCTTCATTGACACGCATGCGCCACACGCGACAACGACAATGGCGGCGTACTTGTAGCATATGTGCTGATGAAGCTAGTGACTCTACTATCGCTGTTGCAGCAAAATCTCCTTCTTCTCAATCACCGCCGAGTTGAACGAACAATTATCGAGGACACATTACGGCACTTTATGATCACTTTATCACAATCTCTGTTTACAACTTTTGCCGCAAGTGCGCATGCCCACTGTTTTTTCGTCTGTTTCCGCTTGTTTCCGTCATATCGTTACAGCGGCCCAAGAGGTCTGGGATGTGTTTTACAGTGTGTTGATGCGTATCGAGTGCATTCATATAGACGCACACATTTTGTGAGACGCCTTCGTCTTTATGACGATCGTTTTGGAAACTGTTAGGCGTTTTGTCTTCGTGTGGATGGGGCCTGAGCTGAAGGTGTGAAAGTCACTTTAAGACCTTTAATTTTGATTTAGGATGTCTGAAGGTGTTTTCATTTTAGTGAGCATGTTATCAAGACAAAAAAATATTTTTAAGATGGTCAGCATGGTTAAAAATATGGCCAGAGTATAGAGGACTTTTTAGCTTGATTACACAGGACAGTGAAAGATGAATTCATCAAAACAGGTTTAACAACATAAAGGGTTTTCTGTTGTTGTCATGACATACTTTTTCAATTGTCACGTCATAAATGGGACTTTCTATATTACCAGCAGCTTTGTGCTTCATCCGGTCAGCTAAAGCAAGAAAAGCATGATCAAAAAAATAAATCAACTCACATCTAAAAGAACTGTTAAAGGCCAAGGCACAAATAATCTGTAGCGATAAAAATGTCCTTAAAATTACAGTTTATGTAGAAGAAGAACGTGTGGATCAGTGCATTGCTTGGTATGCGCTTACAGTGAGAACAACCATCATGAACAGAACAATCACAGCAAGCAGTATTTCCCTCCCCGCCACACAGATGCCGTAAAGTGCTCCTTTCATTGAACGTGAGTGTTCGGACAGTCGTCGTAGGACGGATGAGAAAGACTGAGACACGTGGATCTGGACGAACACGTATGAGGCAGGAGACGGGGTGAATGCTCTTTTGAAGGAGCCAAGTAACATAATTGAAAGACATGACGAGAATTTTAATTTAACCAATATTAAGGAATTTAAAATGTTGAAAATGTATTTTCATAGGGTGTTTTGTTTAGCCTTCCTTCAGTGTAGACTATAAAAGCATTTGAGGCCTGGTACACATGACAACTTTGTTAATTTTAGTTCTCAAAATTTTCTACAATTCCAAGTCCACATCTGGCCAACAAAAGCACTCATTTTACACTTTAACACACTCAATGGTATGGATGTGTTATCTTCTCAAATTAAGAAGCAAAACCTCAGTTTTCATACCAGTCTGTGTCAGGACGAGGCCCAATCATGGAGCTTGTTGAAAGCTCTCAAAGTTAATGTCTTATTGAAAGTTGGACCCTTGTTTCATTGATTGAGATGTGGTCAACCCAACATTAAGAGGTCTGAAATGTCTATTTTTCTATTTCAGGATAAATGTTCACATAATCATACCAAAGATGTGAAGTACACTGCCTGATTAACGATGTAGTTTTGATAACTCAAACAAAAAAAAAATGTTACACAGGGCAAAGGATGTTTTCACACCAAAATGTCAGGATTAGGGTTGGCAACATGATTCGCATTTTTGTTCCTAAGTTTGCATCTGGGTTGTTTTGTTCTCACATTACAATTTTACAAGAGGACTTTTCATGACAGACCTGCATTACTTTGTCATTAACATGTTTCTATACTTCACATTCATTGGTGTGTTAGCGGCGAGTATTACGAGACTCAGTGGCGAACTTTACGAAACATTATCGCATTAACAAGAAAAGAGAAGAAAGCGGAAGCAATCCTGTGCTCCAAGAAATATGCCAGAAAAATGTAGACCACATCCATTTTCTTTTCTTGGTCTCCTTCCATCCTACCTGCTGACTTACATCAGTCAGAAGAGCTCAGTATCTTATAATCTTCGGTCCCAGGATCTTTTCTTATTGCCTGTTCCCAAAGTAAGAACTGAGCTGGGAAAAAAGGCATTCAGGTTTGCAGCTCCACATGCTTGGAATGAACTACAAAAAGACCTGAAACTAAAAGATCTGGTGTCACTAGACACTTTTAAGTCAATGTTGAGCAACTTGGAGACAAATACATCTCGGTGCAGCAGTTTTGACTGATGCACTTTATCTTTCTCCTGTGGACAATCCAAGCAAAATAAGCTGTCTGAATTGTGACTTCTCTTTCTTAATGTACTGAATTCTTGTTTTATGTGTTTGATGACTACATGTGTTTGTGTAAAACTGTTGAATGTGCTGCTGTCCTGTCCAGGACACTCTTGTGAAAGAGATTTTTAATCTCAATGAGGTTTTCCTGGTTAAATAAATAAATAAACAAATTTTCCAGGTCAGCTTGTGGTAAGTTCCTGTCATTGATAGGAAGGTTCAGACCTTACAAAAGAAGGTTTTTACATTGTGGTTCAGTTCCAACTAGGCCAAGACCACCTCTTAAAGTTGGACCAAAGTTCTCATTCCTTTCTCTTGTAATTAGGGGATTAGGTTCTCGTAATTACGAGAGAAATACAGAAAAGGATACTTCTGTAAATCCTGTCCGCTATTACCATCTTCTCGGTTGAAGACACTGGGAAATAGTGATGCTTTTTAAAAATGAGGATGTGTTAGTATGTACAGCTCAGGCATCTCAAGTCTCTTTGGATTGTTCGGGCAGAAAGCCCAGTCTGTAGCTGTCTTAACATGGGATGCTTCATGATTACAAATTCATGCATTTGAAATGCATCCAATCTCTCTTATCTTGTAATTACGACATAAAGTGATACTTTTTTTTTTAATCCAGTGAATTAAATGCTCTTCCGTAAGGACGTTCCATGTTTCAGCGTCTGTAATCAGGCACATCCAACCTGCCAATGTCCAATCTACAACAATTGTGAGCATCCCAAAGCAAAACAGCCCAATCAGAGTCCTTAGAGCAGGAAGAGGCAGAGCTACAAACCAGACAACAGCAGGAAGTGACTGCTGGTACGGGGATTAGCGTAGATGCTAACAGCTTCAGTGGCAGATTTATCAGATCGTGACCACATTTCTTCATTATGTGAAAGCACCAAGTAACTCCTTTGAACATAGGAACACATCATGATTGTGAAACTACAACCAAATCAGGCAGTGTACTCTTAAAGTAGGGATTAATATAGAGTGGTAACCTTAATGACATGACAAGGCCATAACATCTGAAACAATCTTAAAAACAAAACTAAAAGACAAGGCATGGTTCTCAGCAACATTACGGTCAGAACATGAAGAAGAAAACAGAAAAATCTCAATTAAACATCAAAATAAAAGCACTTCAACAGCTCGATACAAAATATCGCTTCACATTTTCTTCTCAGATGGGATTTTTTTTCCTTCAAACCCAACAACATGAATTATCAGAGCATTTTCTAAAATAAAGAAAGGCCATAGAAAACAAAGAGGAAAAATGCAGCGTAATGCAGATTGTCAAACTAATCGTTAAAGGGTTCTTCCAAATAAAGTAGACCACAACCAGAGGGGATGTACAGGAACATCTACAAACTGCTTGTGTGATTTATTATAAGTTTAGCCTGTTATGGAACATGTATTTTTATATATTTGTGCCACAGGCTTTCCGAAATGTGGTATCAGTTCGACTTGGCTTGACTTCCTCGGTTGATTTGGTTTTCCAGTCGGGATTGTACCTGATGCCTGGCACAGTTTTTCAAAACCACCCCAAGAGGGGTTCCAAGTAAGGAAGGTAGGGACAAAATGTGACGTGAAGACACTAGTGGCCTCCGTAAAGCTGAATAACTATCTAAATGATATTCCGCTCAAACAAAACGTTGTTATGTAGCTGGCAGCTGTCTTTGGAACAAAATGAATCTTGTAACTTTTCCATAAAGTTCCAAAGGGGCAGCAACTCTATCGCCTCTACTTCCCCTTTTGTTTTTGCGAAGGCACCGTCGTAGTTGCATGCTAGGATGGTTCCTCTAATCCTAAGGAGATACTGTTACAGTCCATGTTGTAATGGAAACGGGACAGCTAGTATCAAAACCATGATCAGTTGAGCCAAGTTGAGCCGATACCACAATTGAAAGAGCACCAAAAGATACGGAGAGCTTTGCGCATGCACCCAGTTTTCCTTTTTCTCTTAAATAAGTCATTAGGAGTAATAAACTGACGTGTTTCATGGATGGGGTAATTCCATGTTGGCAATGACCCGAATCTGGATCCAGATTTCGTTTTAAAAGATTTTTTTCTCTTTGATTTTTTGATTTCTCTTTGAAACAGCTCAACTTCCCACATTTCTGCTCAGAACTTGCTAGCTCAATGCCCTGGCGAAATTGGCAGTGGTTCTCAAGGCAAGTCCAGGCCATTCCTTCTTTTTGCCTGAATTTAATTTCCTCTGTCATTTTTTAACAAGCATAGATTTTGTCATTTAGCAAAAATTTAGGGTTGTGGAAGTTTATTATACAATTTTAGTGCTACTCTATTTGTGAACGAAATGTTATGGCTTGAATAGTACTTGTTAGGTTCAAATAAAAAAACAGTTAATAAAAAAATTAAAATAAAATAATAATTATAATAAAATAAAAAACAATAATAAATAATAAAAATAATAATAACAAAAAATAAAAAGTTCTAGATTAATTTAATAATTTAATAAAAAATAATAATGAATAGTACTTGTTAGGTTCAAATAAAATACAGTTAATAAAAAATAAAAAAAATAAAATAATAATTGTAATTAAATAAAATAATAATTAAAATAATAATTAAAACAAAAAATAAAAAGTTACGGATTAATTTAATAAAAATAATAAAAATTATAATAAAATAAAAAACAATAATAAATAATAAAAATAATAATAACATAAAAAATAAAAAGTTCTAGATTAATTTAATAATTTAATAAAAATAATAAAAAATAATAATGAATAGTACTTGTTAGGTTATAAAAAATAAAATAAAAAAATAATAATTATAATAAAATAAAAAAATAATTAAAATAATAATTAAAACAAAAAATAAAAAGTTATGGATTAATTTAATAAAAATAATAACAAAATAATAACAAAATAAAAAATAAAAATTCAAGATTAATTCTTGATGGAAAAAAGTTTTCAAGTTGTTGGTTATGGTTTATGAGTCATTGACAGCTGGAAACACCTCCAGACTGCCAAGATAATCCAACAGACGTTAAGAGGTTGTTTTTTATGGGTTTGATTGTGGCCTCGCCAAATTCTGAGCAAAGGACGGGGCACATGGACAAAGAGAACTAGTCTTAATCATCAAATTGTTCTTGCTTAATGTTTTGTGACTGACTTGAAGTGGAAAACTGAGAGCATACACATAGTTCTGAGTATTACAGCTTTAAAAAGGGATATTATCCGTTAAGTAAACAGAATGTTAATATCTCACAGAACCAAACTTTACAGAAAATTAAGCAGGAATCATAATTACACTGCAAAAAGTAAAGCAAACATTTGAAATAGTTAAGCAATAGCTGCACAACATGTCTGATTTATACAATTATTTTGACTTCAAAAGGTGAAAACATGGTGCAAATGTGGGGATTCAAGCCTTTTTAGGAAGATATTTCAGGTCATTTAAAAAAATATTGTTGTTTGGTCCAGTTTACGTACCAGTGTTAGACTGTTTTGAAGAGAAACCATGAGTAAGAGATGTTAGGCACAGAAGAAGAGCATAAGACCTGCTGGAAGAAAAAACCTCAAAGTCTACGAAAACAGAATTCTGGTGGAGTGTAAGAAGTAAAATATGAGCTCAAATTCAGGACTCCTAAAATGGCAGAACTCTGATTTAATCTCCTGCTCTGTCTGTTCAGTCCTGACATGAAACACAGAATTAAGACTTTCCCTCACAATTCTGTCTTAAGTCCCTGAGCTCTGACTTTTGAAAAAGAATAATTCTCTTTACTTAAAAATTCCAACTTCTTTGTCAGAATTCTGACTTTTTCTTTTCATATTTATCAAAAAAATCTGACTTGAATCTTAGAATTCTCATTTTAACCTCACATTTCTGACTTTAATTCAAGACTTCTGTTTTGTTTTTGTTAAGAAAACTGACTTTAGTTGAAGAAATAAGAATGTAAAAGAAGAATTCTGACTTCAATTTGAGAATTTCAACAGTTAGAATTCTGACTTAATCTATAGCTCGGAATTTTTTTTTTAGAATTCTGCTTAAATCAGCAAATTCTGACTCAAATGCCAGATGTAAAAATTAAATCTGAAAATTTTAACTTGAGAATTCATTTTTTTAATACCAGAGATCTAACTTGAAGAATTAAAACTCTAGAATTCTGACCTAAATTCAAGAATTCCAACTTTCTTTGGATTTAAACCAACACTATGTAGTTTTTCAAACATAATATAGTCCTTAGATATTCATTGTGATGGTCCACCACTTAACAATGAGTTGATTGACACCTCTGTCGTGGTCTGGAGTGATCTGTATCCCTTTCACTGGCGCTATGTAACTTCGAGGTGGATGGTGGGAACCCTGCCACACTAAAAAACTACACGTTTGGACTGCGTTACGGCATACGTCACTTCCCCCGATTCCCGATTTGTTTAAAACGTGGAAGTCTTATGCGGAGCTTTAACCATGGCGCAGGAAACGAAGAACGTAATGAATAGAAAAGTTTTGTCGGAGGATACAAAACAAAGAAAGCGAGAGAAAAACAAGCTGAATGCTCTGACCAGAATAAACATCGGTTCGGCGTTCACTCGCTGGCGTGAAATAAAAGACGAGGAGGGATGTCCGACTACTATCAGGTATGTTGGGCAACTAATTTATGACGAAGTTTCTCAAAAAAACTTGACAGGAAAAAAGTACAGCACAACAAATCCAGAACGTAACAGTATGTAGTTTTGTTTAGACCTAATTCAAGTGTGTGATATCGCCAGCTCGTGGTTGTCTTTACTTTTATTCACTTTATCGCTTCAACAGAACGGGGGCGACTTCACGCTAATAAACCAAGTTGAACTTAGCAATTTTTAATAAATACATTACCTCGTCACTATCCATCCTGCAAACAGCTGCTGAAGACAGAAAAATACTTTTGAGCAAAGTCCTGGCTTCTGTGATTCGCCTACAAAACAAACACAGGCGACCGGCAGATCTGTCTTACGACAGTATGCGCGCGCTAGAGCTCATGGGTAGTTGAGTTCACTCTCCAGTCAAACGGGGATCTTCCGAAGTGCTGCTTTAAATCTAATATTTATAAATAATTTAAATCAAGGAATTCTGGATTTAATCTAAGAATTCTGAACTCAGTAATATGAATTAATCCAATAATTCCAAATTCAATTTGATATTTCAGATTTTAATAACAGAATTCTTACTTTAAGATCACGGTTCAATTTATCATCTGAGAATTTCTACATCTTCTCAAATTCTGATTTTATTTGAAGGATTTTCATTTTGATTTCAGTATTCTGACTTCAACCCAAGACTTGGCACTTCAGTACCAAAACTTTGACTCTAATCTATGAATTCTAACTCCAATCTCAAATCTCTGACTTAATCTCAGAATTCCAAATTTTCTCAAAATTCTGCTTTAATTACAAAACTCATTTTAATCTGATAAATATGAGTTTAACCTAAGATTTCCAAATGTAAACAGACAATTAAGGTTTTATACCACAATCATGATTAAATATCACAGCTCAGAATGTATTCTCAGAATTCCTCTTTTAACTTTTAAATGTTAGATTAATCTTTTATATCACAAGACTGATTCAATCTCAAAATTCAAAGTAAAATCTCAGAATTATTTAATTTCAGAACTCTGACTTTGTTTACAGACTTTTCTTCCCAGCGGCCATGATCCTCTTCCATACTGGGCCTGAAAAGGTCATGAAAGTTGTGTGTTTGCCATGTGATTTCCTTTTAATTCACCTTTCTGTCTGTCAGTGAATAAATGAATCTGAATAATTCGTCAGCTACATCTGCTAGGATTGACTTTCTTCTTGGTGTATTTAAACTTTTTGGAAGACGCTCTCTTAAACTGTTGGATCAAACAGTAATTTGCCACGGATCCTTTCTTTAAAATGGTTGTTTTCTGAATCGATGACCCGCTAGTGTTGATGACATTTTGAATGGAAGCCATGTTTTTGTAATCCACAGAGCATTTTTCAGAAAATGAACTTGTGCAAGGCATTTAACACAGAGACATCATTAACAGAGTAAAACATTCCAGATATAACAACACAAATTAGAAGAAAAACACAAAAACACCCAACTTTTTCTGTGCAGCTGACATCATGTGGAGTTAAACTGAAGTAAAAGAGCCAAAAGCTTCATAAAGCTACAAATCAGCATTTTACAAAAGCAAGATTTCACCGTGACGGACAAAATCACCAAAAGGAGGAAACAGAGTTCACATTCATAAACGCTGTGTGGTGTGTTTGGCGTGCGGTGAGATGGCGTGTGGCACTGAAACACTAAATAAAGGAAGAATGACGATGTGGAGTCATTCTGAACGATGGTTCTCGCTTCAGAGGCACAATGAATGAATGTTGACAGGGATATATTATCCTGTTCCAGTTTTAGTATCTATAAGAGATTATTTCTGTCTGCATCGCAAGATAATTTATTTGTAGAATATACGACTGAGTCAGTTTCAATATCAGGAGTAATATTATCAGTAATATAAGATAAATAGGTAATATTGATTGATTGGTCCACCTCCTTTGTTTCAGACTCCACACCAGGTTTCAGAGTGAGCTGCAAACACTGCTGGGCTGTTTTAACCTTCTTTTAAAATGATGCAACAAAATCCTGCAGTTCCTCATTTGTCCACAAGAGGCTGACTCCAAAATACAGACATCCCAATAGGGCTTCATGTCAAAGCAGGAATAAAGACATTAACAGCCTTGTCAGGACCAGTTGGGTCTTAAAGCTAGAGTTGGTAATTTCATTTAGATACACTCTATAGTGGTTAAATGATCGTTATGTCCCAATGGCAATCAATGCATGATGTGTACTAAAAAAAAAAGTGAAAAATAGCCGCTGTCTACAGCAGGAGTAAAACAGGGAAACCCCAACCAAGCACCATGATTCGCTTCGGAATTTTAAACAAATCAAATCCTGTAATGACATTCTGTCCACCTTCTGCATGTACATTTTGCCGGCATGCACAGACTCAATCCATGTGCGTAGCTGAGCTGAGAGGGAACCAAGTCCGCTGGAGAATGCTAGCCTGTTAAGTTTTGGCTTTGAAAATAAGGGAAGCCAGCTACAAGCCGTAACACAACCTCAACCAAGCTCCAGTATCCCTAACATTTTAAGACAGGTGTACAAGATATCTAAAATAAACACTTTGTTTGTCTTGGTTTGTTCCGCTGTTGACTCTAATCTCGCGATAACTGCCACCCAGGCTACTGCAGGTGGACGTTCTCACAAGGCTTTTTCTTCTTCTTTGGTTTGACAGTAGTTGGTATTCATCATTTTGGAGCATTCAGGCTAGTGACAGAGTTCATTTTGGAGCGACAGAGGGATGTTGTCCGGGCCAAAACGGGAAACATGACAGCTATGTGGAGAATGGAAGAGTTATCTATGTCCCAATAACCGCTCCTCCTGCTAAACAGTGGAAGAGAAGAAAGATGGAGGTCAAAACAAAAATGAATTTGGACGAAGGCAGGGCAAAAACCAGAGTCAACATGGGGTTGTGAGTACTAACTAACTTGACATGTTTGCTTTTTTAGCTTTACCATGATAATGTTTTGGTGTTTTCATACCACTGAGTGAGTCATGACTTAGCGTAGTGCAAAACTAAAACATTGTGCTGAGTACCGGTTTTGAGTTGAATCAGTCATGGTCGTGAATCAGCGATGCTCGTGCATGTGAGGGGGAGGGGCTAAGCGGAGTCCTGAGGAAATGCTACATTCAAATTTATGCTAGTTTCCCAAAATTCCAACCCTGGCTATTACGGGTGGATATAACTTGTGGACTTTTATTGTAATTAAGATCGAGTTAAAGGGCGTGGCCATTTCTAACAAAAGCCATTTTAGATCTGAATGCATACACAACCAAATTTATCTGCTATACCTTGCTAGTACAAGGTTGGACCCCCTTTGGTCATCTGAATTCTTCATGGCATAGATTCTTCAAGTTGTTGGAAACATTTCTCAGAGATTTTGGTCCATATTGGCATGACAGCAATCTCACATCTGCTGCAGATGTCATTTGCACATCCATGATGAAACAGGGGACTGTGGAGACCACCAAATCACGGTAAACTAATTGTTTTAGTCAAGAAGCCATTTTGAGATGCTCTGAACTTTGAGACATTATCCTGCTGTAGGTAGACATCAGAAGATGGTGGAGATACAGGGATGGACATGGTCAGCCACAAGACCTGGGTAGGCTGTAGGATTTACATCATGCTCAAGTGATGTCCAATAAAATATATCCTACATCATAACACAAGGCAGGATGGATCCATGCTTCCAAGTTTCTTTCCACCAATTCCTAGCCCTACAATCTGAATGTGGCAGCAGAAATCGGTGTAATTTGAAGCATCGGTCTCTTGTCCTCAGCTAACAGGAGAGACACCTAGAGGGGTTTTATGCATCTGCAGCCCATCCATGGATAGCCTTTATTCTTGGATAAGATTAAGGGCCATGTTTGAGGGAGAATATAATTTTGGGGAAGTTGACATTAAAGTCTAAATGTCAAGATTTAAGTTGTAATGTCGAGAAAAAAGCTGAAATGTCAAGAATAAAGTCGAAATACATTATATTGTTGGCTTTATTCTTGACTTTCAACTTTTTCTCTTGACATTTTAATTCCAATGTCATTATTTTGTATTTTATCACGTTACAGTATTTCAGCTTTATTACTGACATTTCAAATACTCTTCCGTGTCTTAGATATGGTTGTGAAGGAAAATCCCAATTGGATCAGCAGTTTCTAAAACACTCAGATGAGCTGGTGAGGGCGGAAAGACTATGCCACGTTCAACAGGTTGGCATGCTTAAATGCACTGGGTTGCTGCCATGTGGTCAGCTGATAAGCACAAACAGGCGTCAACCTAATAAAATGTTAGCAGTGCGATGGCTGTAGCATGATAAACTTTCATTTTGGTGATGTGTCCAAGCCAGGCTGTCGAACTGCTTCTGTGAGGGTAAGCTGCGTACCGTATGGCGAGAATCAGGGCAGCGGTAACCAGCCTTTGCTCTTGAAGACACCGTAGTGGAACCAAAGCAAAGTCAGTGGCTACAGTGACTACACATCAATCTGAGACCTGGTGTGGAGGTCTGACTCTGAAATCCACGTTTCTCTGAAGGTGTTTTGACATGCTTAAGTGTGTAGAAACTCGAGTGTAGATACAGTTGGTTCTCAAATGTTACATTCAGTATCTGCGTTGTCCTAAATCTAAAGTAGTAAAAGCTCTTTAGGCCTTTTTGTGAACATCTGTAAAGCTCTTCTGTTGCATCAAATAGTTCTGGTGTAGAAAACTTCTAGTATCTGCCCCTTTAAAACACCAGATATCTCAGTTAGTGTTTCGTAAACCTTCCAGTCTCCTTACATTGTGTGTGGTTGTCTTCATAGCTGGACACTCAAGGTGCTCGTAGTGCTGTTGTAAACAAATTTATCCAAAGGAGAGGAAAGTAAGACTGAAAGGGTCCAACTGTAGTTCAGTTTCAAGCTGATTAACATGTGTTGTAACAATGGATAAGGTGTAAAACTTTAAACTTGTTGCTGTAGGCTCTAATGCTAAAGTACAAGCTATTTTTTTAAAGAATTAAGGTTTCTGACTGGTCTGTGGATGCCTGCAGCTGATATTGAGACAAGTTGGAGATGCTACCTTAATGTTTCATTTAGAGGATAACTTGATATTTTAAAATTTGGGTTGTATGAGGTATTTGACAAAATCAGTGAAGTGGCTGATAGGGCTCCCATCAGCTCTATCCTTTTGAAGATAACAAGCCAAGGCCATAAAACGAGCCATAAAAGTATGTTTGGTCGAATGTGGCATAACATTACAGAGAGCTTAACTTTCCAGCAGGAAAGTACTGTGTTTGGCACAAATTAACATCACCAGCCATGAAACAGCAAAAGGGGGGGTTACAATTATAAGTGTATGTATTTAACAATAAAAAAGTTTTCCCCTAAAACAACAACAAATTTTACACTGCACAAAGTATCACAAAAAAAAATTCTGACATCATATACAGAATTTGGTCAAAATAAAGCCAAATTTTGAGACTTAATTAAGATGTTTTGGGGAAAAATACAAAACTCTGAGACTGAATCAATAATTCTGAGAGAGAAAGTACAAATTTTGAGATTAACTTTAGAAGTCTGAGGGAAGAACTCAGAATTTTAAGATTGCAGTTATAATTTAAAAAAAAAACTTAAAACCTATCTTCTTTTAAAAAGCATTTTCTAAAATTTATTTTATGGTTGCTCCATTTCGTGAAGAACCTATTTATCTGAACTCTTTTTATAAATTGTTCTCAACTGTTATTATCTTACCCTGTAGGACTTTGAGATTGCAGAAATGTTAAGTGCAATACAAATAAAATGTATTATTATTATCATTGCTATTATTGTTATTAGAAAAAAAACAACTCTAAAATTAAGGCAATGATTCTGATAAATAAAGCTATGATCTACTATTTGGAAGCTTTGTACATATTAATAACACCGTTTATAAGGCCGTTATGGTCCTATGGTCCTATCTACACAGTATAAAGACCAAAAAGAATGAAAAAAATCCATTCAGTATATCCGCTGAAAAGCTGCATACTAGCTGACTAATCAAGCCTAGAAGCCTGTAAGGTTCAATTGGTCCGTGAGTCCATCCAATCCCCTGTCTCCCTCACTACGCAGCGTCATGCCCATGGTCCCGCCTCCTCCGGTGAGCAGCTAGCAGCGTTAGCTACTGAACTATCATGGAGCCGGAAAAGCCTAGCGCCAAAACCGGGAAGCCGCTTCCCTCTCCCGCGGGGCCCAACGGAGCTCTGCCCGCGGGTTGAGGCCTGTTAGCGGGCTAACGGCTAACGAATGGCCTCAGCCGGCCGTCAGACCTTCAGCATTGGCCGCCGCCCTGGTTGATCAGGTAATGGCTTTGTTTACTACAGTGGGAGATGTCTGCTGAATAACTCTGGTTAGTCTGTGCCTGTACTGGCTAATGACTTGTAGCGGAGCGGGTTAGCCTGTTAGCCGCTAATCGTTAGCACTGTAAGCTGAGCTGTGGAGGACAGGCTGAGAAAGATAAATCCTCCCCCACAATCGGCTCCGCTCTGGCGGCGCCAGACCCGCATTGCCGCCGGTCCAATTGAAATGGCTACTGCTGTGTGTTACAAGGGGGATGTCTGTCGTGTTTGATACTTTCAGTTGAACTGAGCTGTTTTTGATTGAGTTTGCTGCTGATATATTATGCTAGTCGCTCGTAGCTCTGTCCGAGGGGGCTTGTTGGTATATGAGGCGACACGAGCTGGGGGCGGGACCTTGGAACACGGAGGGGAGAGGTGAGGGAAGGGGGGGCAGACTGCGGTTTCAAATCATAGACCCCAGCTTTAACTCCTACTTAATTTAAGAATTCTAGTATTAATCTTAGAATTCTGACTTTTCTGAATTTGTATCTCAGAATTCTGACTTTAATCTCAAAATTCTGAATATTTCACTGTCATAAAAAAAAAATCACCTCAAAAATTTAAAATAAGTAAAAAATAAGAATATAAAATAAAAATAAAATAAAGAATTCTTTGCGGTGGCCCTAATCCTCTTCACTAATAACAAGTGAACCGCATGGAAAGCTTTGAGGGGTCTGATTTGGCCCCTGTTAATGGTTCAGTGGCTTGAATCCCTGTAAACTCGCAGTTACATGAAATAACTGAGCCCTTTGACAGTAGTGTACCTTACTGGTGGTCTCAGCTGGCTCTTCTTAAAGGTACAGTGGTGCTGGAAGCCCATTCACCCACTTTACTGACTATTGTAAAGAACCTCAAACAACCCAACTTCAAACATACTGAAATATCCCTCTAAGCTAGCAGTCTCGGATGACAGTTACTCCTGTATGTTCGCAAGTTTATGTTGATCAGGTTTACAAAAAGCATCTACGAAAGTTTTTAGACTTAGGCTACATAGTTTCAGTGAAAGGCTGGAGATATACTTGCTGGCACGGATGCATGATTGCTGTCAAGTATCCCCTGTGTTGTTTCAGCATGCCAGTTGTGCACATTTTCCATTTCTAAAGTTTGGAAACTCGTGACAGTGTAAATTGGCAACTCTAAATTGACACAACAAGGTTTGTTCGCTCCTCTCAGACACTTTGGCAGTATTTTCTCAAATTTAAGCTAATAATTCATATTCTAACAAAATCATAAAAAATGAACACATAGGAGAGTACTTTCGATTTTTGCTGATAATTCAACATCTAACAGCACATTTGCCTACAAGTCATCAGCTAACACAGTCACTCCTTAGACTATAACACCAATACAGTTATGACCGTCATGAAAAGAAACATTTTAAAACTGATGGTGAGGTCTGATGACAGCTATTATTGGTGTTTTATCACTGTCACTCTTAGAATTACTGCTATGTTTGCAGTTTACTTCTAACACTAAAGGTAGTTTCAAGCAGACCGAGGTCTTTTGTGCCCTTAAGTGGAGTCCTCGAGTAACCACTTTCATTTTCCCCTCCAAGCTAAATGCTTCCTAGGTTCCAGCAAGATACCAGCAAAAAACGGCGAGTGACTTCACTTCACCTCTCCGGGGGTGGGATGTATAAATTTACCCATCAACGCGGTCAGTCTTTAAATGCAGGGTGCAACAATAGATTTGTCTCATTACTGCAAAGACATTTTGTAATAATGAAATGTCGTAATAAGCATTTTCTTCAAACCCAGTAATCGAATCAGCCTCCATAATTACTGCTCCTCCTGTTGGGTGGATTTAAGATTGCAGCTAGTGTCAAAACCAGGCACTTGGGGACTATTGTTACTTTCTTATCATGTCATTGCGGGAGATCTCATTGGAACCACAAGGGTCCCTGTTCTATCCTGTCACAAGCCAAGCAATAAAAGTGGGGGACATACAAGTGGCTCTGTCATAAAAACAATGGAAGCAAAAGCAGGGACAAACAGCAAGTATACCTTCAGCCTTGTGCCTTAGGGCCTGTTTGCATGACAACAAATAGAGCCAATTATGTAGTTTTCCTTGCATTTGTGCCTTCCGTTTACATGAGAACGATGTCAAGTGCCTGATTCCGAAGCTGAATTTTTTCTGTCCTTTTATCTTTCCTACCTATATTTAAGTTGTCCATGTAAAAAGCCTACATGAGTGTTCATGAGTATCCATGTTTCCATATATGAAAATACATGACACAGAGAAAGCTGAGTTTGCTAAGAGTCAGAAACAAGAGAGCCACAGAAACTGACCACAGCATGCTCTTGTCTAGAGATAGCTCTATCCATAGAAGGACACGACATGAACATTCAAGACATTTATAAACATGTACAAGCCTACATAACTGTGGAAGAACCTTTGTCTCTTTGTCAATTATCTTACTGAGCTGGGCATAATAAACTGCAAAGATAATCCTTGTCTTATATTGAGAATCACTCTTTTATTACATCTCATGCTATCACTGTGTGAACACAGAGCACTGTTGGAAATGCAAAGGAAAAGCCTTTTAGTTTCTGGTGACAACGTTGTCGTGTAAACGGGCCCTTTAAGTGAATAATACTATCACCTGGTTGATCATTTCTAAGCGTGTTTAAGTCAGTACAGGTGGTTTATATCCCTGAATTCATGTGCCAACAAAGCAGCAGATTTAGTGTTTCTGTTAAGTCAGTGATTTTTTTTTCATCTTTAACATTTGCAGCACAGAGTGGTGACGTCCAACTCAAAGCACAGTGGTGTGAAAACAAAGTGAAAGGATCGGAGGTCTTGGACTCTTGACGCACCTGATCCCCCAAATACTAACAGCACAACGTGAGATAAGCAGAAATGGTGAAACACGACTGCTTGCAACTAACCAGTGTTTTGTTACCAAAGTCCCAGTTTCTCTCTCAATCCCAATCTCACACACGCACAGGAACACACTCGCCATGTGACAAACAAAACAGCAAGACAGGAGACTTTTGGTTCCAGTATCGCCCTCCAAACCTCACCCCTAGAATGGTGCATTATCATGCAAACCATGCAAAAAACAATGAAAATGTATTCATATAAAAAAATAAGTGTTACAAAATGGCATAGCAAGTATATGTATCCATTCAATCGCTTTTTCTGTTTCCTGATATCCTGAACTTTGCAGTGTCTACACTAGAAGTTGCATGCGTTACATGCAGTGCGGTTGGCTTTGCAGCGATAAAGCTTTTGGGTGTATATAGTATGTTTAATAATGTTCCTTTTAGTTCTGCTAAATTTTTGCGAAGAGTGCGCTGTACAGAGTTTTACTTTACAAACTGTCTGATTTCCCTTTTGTTCCCGGGCAGTCACAATGCCATGGCTCTCTGTCTGAACGGCGGTCGGTTGTGGAGATCAGCGTTCGCCTCTGAAGCTTAATGACCTCGTTCATGTCCGTGCAGCATCATGGTGGACTACAGCAGACCCACCTTTTCCTCCATTGGTCCAGAGGTGTGGCTTTGACCCAAACTGATTTGGGTTTAGAGGCATGGGTAGAACTTAAGGTCTTATCGAAGAGTTTTGGATGTCCAGGCTGTCACACAAATGCCCCTCAGGGCGGCGTGGTCCACACAGCGTCTCCAAATCCCTCCCCTGTGGAGGAGAGAGGCAGGGGCCCCCCGCTGGGCGTGAACGGGTCTGTGTCCGTGTCCGTCTCCCCCTCCGCCAGGTAACTCGGTCTGGGTCTCGTCCAGCTGGTGTCCCCCGTTCCTGGCCTAGCCCCCATCGACAGATCCTCCCCTTCCTCCCCCTCCCGTTCCCCAGAGATACTGAACCCACTGGGCGAGCGCTCCAGCTCCTCATGGTTCACCGAGAGCATGGAGAGCGGCGAGTCAGCCCCCCGCCCCCCTGTGGTCCTGCCCGGCCCCACTGTCAGATCCTGAAGTGAACTGATGGGCAGCACTGTGGGACGCTCTGTGTAGGTAGGAATGGCAGCTGATGTTTGGCGTTGTGATGTTGGGGGTTGATGGTTTTCAGGTGCACGGCTCCCACCAGCCATCCCGGTCCCCTCTGCACTTCCTCTTCCTCTGCCATAATAGGGGCTCACCTTGCTGACAGGCATCTGGTACGACATGTGCGGGAACGCCTCAGCGTAGTTCAAGAAAACCCTCCGGATCTCACCGTTCCCCGTGGAGTCGCAGGTCTCCAAGGTCATTCGGGCGGCGCCGTTAGAGTCCACCTGCAGGTGCTCGGTGTGCTGGATGTGCATATCAACCAGGAAGTCCAACTTCTTCTCCATGTCCTCAACCTGAAACAGAGACAGGTTAAACCAGCAGCAAAGTCTTACTCCCACACATTTTTAAAAATAGACATATTTCGTTTGGCATGGCTTGATATCTGAGTAATGTCACTGTTAATGAAACAGGAGTGCTTCATTTTCAACAAGGTGTTCGGTCATCATAAGAGTTTGTGTGTGAAAGCTTGAGCAGTTGTTGCTTTCAGGAAGCTAAGTTTTGGTGGGCAAGAATCGGAAAGTCAAAGCTAAACAGCAGGAACTGAAAGTAGACAGGTAAACTAGAGATGTTTTTTTCCAAAGATGTTTGAATTCCCAAACATTACACAGCCTGTCCAAAAAAAGTCACCACCAAAAAACAAAGGCGCATACTCTAATATTTCACTGGACTGCCTTTCAGCTTTGATAACAGTCACATTCGCTATGGCATTGTCTCGGTAAGCTTCTGCATTGTCACAAATTTGTCCCAGATCATAACACTGTCCCCACAGGCTTGGACAGTAGGTACTAGGCATGATGGGTGCATCACTTCACCGGTCCCTCTTCTTACCCTGATGCTCCCATCCCTCTGTAACAGGGTCAATCTGGACTCATCAGACCACATGACCTTCTTCCAGTCCTCCACAGTCCAATCTTTATGCTCCCTAGCAAACTGAAGCCTTTTTTCTGCTTAGCCTTACTGATAAGTGGTTTTCTTAAGGCTACACAGCTGTTCAGTCCCAATCCCTTGAGTTCCCTTCACATTGTGTGTGTGGAAATGCTCTTACTCTCATTATTAAACACACCCCTGAGTTCTACTGTTGTTTTTCTTTGATTTGATTTGGCCAAATGTTTAAGTGATTCACAGATCACAATCATTCAGGATTTTTTTCCAATCACATTCCTCCTTGAGGATGATGGTTCCCCGCTATCCTTCCAGTTTTTAATAATGCGTTGGACAGTTCTTAACCCAGTTTTAGTAGTTTCTTCAATCTCCTTAGATGTTTTCTCTGCTTGATGCCAATGATTTGACCCTTCTTAAACAGGCTAACATCTTTTCCACGACCACAGGATGTGTCTTTGACATGGTTGTTTCAGAAATGACAAGCTACTCATTACATCAGCTGGAGTTAAATAACTTGTTTCCAGCTGGAAGATAATCACCCATGCAGTAATTATCCAATAGGAAGGTTGTACCTGTTTGCTTAGTTTAATCCAGGCAACAACTTTTTTGGCATACAAAAAATTCCAAAATCCCCTGTTCTGTTGAGAGAAAGCCTACAGTTCCTCAGTGAAGCAAGGGTGAGGAACCAGTCCTCTTGTGCCGTTGTCTTCCTAGGATGCTCACTTTGTGGTCTGCCTTTGACTACAATTAGGGGTATACCAGCCTCCAGTTGCAGGGGATTTTGGCAAGTTTTACCCTCATGTTAAAGCTGTGTTGCTCTTGCTTCATGAATGCACTATCCTTACATGTTGTACTTTGTTTTAAGGTGACAAATCAGGTTTTTCAATGATAGAAAATACTGCACAAACATGGAGAAAAACATCTGGATAAGTTGAAGCTACATCTGTTTAGCAGTTAGCATCCTGTGCCATTCTTGATAGTTGCGTTTCGTCCACCTCTTTTCCTCATCAGTTTGTTATGGCATCTGCCTTACTTAATGCTCCCTGATTGACTTTGCTTTGTTCAATGTGACACAAAGAGGGCAAGATCAGCAGTCCCAGAGCTCCACACACATCAGAGCTTCTGATTATAAACACTGAACCACTGGCCCCATCCTCTTCTCCCTCTACCTCCTTCCACTTGGCCTGATTTTTAAAAAGCACGGCGTGTCCTACCATCTGTACGCAGACGACACTCAGCTTTACCTGCCAATAAAGAAAAATGATGGCAGCTCTCTTACACGTCTGCTGGACTGTCTGAAAGACATTAAAGACTGGATGACCCTGAGCTTTTTAAATTTCAATGAAAATAAAACTGAACTGATTATTTTTGACCCTAGTGGAGCCCGGGAGGCACCTCTCAGGGACCTGGACCCCCTTTTACCTCTTTTACCTTATTTTAAATCCACAGTTTTAAATCTTGGTGTAAAGGTTGACAGTGATTTTAAATTGGATCAACAAATAAATTCAGTTGTAAAATCCAGTTTTTATCACCTCAGGCTTTTATCCAAGATTAAATCGGTTTTACCTTTTAACGACTTTGAGCAGGTAACTCATGTTTTTATTTCTACATGATTGGACTACTGTAATGCTCTGTACGTTGGTGTAAATCAGGCTTCCCTGGCACGCTTACAGTTGGTCCAAAAATGCAGCTGCTCGTCTTTTAACAGGAGCACGAAAGCATGAACACATCACCCCGATCCTGTAGTCCCTCCATTGGCTTCCCGTTCATTTTAGAATTCATTTTAAAATTGTATTATTTGTTTTTAAATCTTTTCAAGGATCAGCACCTAAGTACATTTCTGACCTTTTAAACATTTACACTCCCCCGCGGTCCCTGAGGTCTGCTGATCACTTTCACCTCGTGGTCCCAAAAACCTGTTCAAAGACCCGAGGTGATCTAGCCTTTTCAGTGGCTGCTCCCAAACCGTGGAACGATCTGCCGCTCAAAATAAAAACATCCCCCACCCTAACGACTTTCAAATCGCGTCTTAAAACTCATTTTTTTTCTTTGGCTTTTAATTCAGCATGAGAGTTGTGTGATCCGTGTCCTTTTATGTCTTTTATGGTCTTAACCCCTTTGTTTTTTATGACTCTTATTTGTTTTAATGTGTTATTTTAATTGATTTTATTTCTCTTTTGATCTTTTGTGTTATTTTAACTGTGCAGCCCTTTGGTAAACTTTACTGTTTTTAAAATGTGCTATATAAATAAAGTGGATTGGATTGGATTGGATTGAACATGTTCGATATTCTATTCTTTTAAGTTGGGGAGGCCCCGGTCCTCTTCACCTCACACAACAGCATAAAAATAGCTTTAGGACATCAAGACAATGGTTCTGAACTAAAACAATGGAAAGGCAACAGACCTGGATGGTAGAATATAGAAGAAATGTTGCCTCTTTTTGTGTTTGCCCTTTAAAATCCAAAACATCAAGTGTGACAGCACCCTTAATTCATAATTTCAAGTCTCCTTCAAAAGTATGTTTGCAGAATGTGTTCCAAATTAGAATTATGTTGTTTAGACCACTAATTCAGCCAATAAGGATTTTAAATGCTTAATAATGTGAAGTTTAAAAAAAGAAAAGACAGAGCTTCTTGTCAGATATCTCAAATATTATTTTCTTTTACACTGGTTCATCTGTTTTATTCAAATATATCAGAGAGAGGTTTTAAATTCTGGCACTCACCTGTCTTTCCACCCTCACAAATCTACCCATCATGCTTTGGTCTTCAGCATCTGGCATGGAGGCTGCTTTGGCTAGGTAGGTCTCATGCCTGGAAGAAAAAACAAATGAAGTGCCAGCACAAAAATGTGACCTATGTGCGTCACTTGAACTATTCAGACAATCGTATTCAAGAGTACGATCTTTTAGCATTGTGTCGTCTTTTCAATAGGAGTTACTGTACCTGGGTGACTGATTGGACGGGTAGGTAAAGGGCGGTTTAGGAGTTTTCTTCTGTTTGGGGGTGAGGGGGGCTCCAGGGGCAAGTATCATGTCGATCCTTGAAGAAACAGAAACAAGTCAGATATCGAGGCTGCAGAGATATCTGCCTCACTCGCTGGCCTGTGGTGTGGTGACTGACCTTGTCTGGAGGTATTTTATTCTACACAGCATGTCCAGGTGTCCAGCAGAGTACTGCTCAATCACATCTTTGACATCATAAGGCCTCAGAGTTTCCTTAAAACGCTTCTTGTTCAAGAGGAATTGCATGATCCTGTAAGACAGTCACAGTGTACACATTTTAACGAAACAGTGGAGTTAAAAAATATAAATCAAATCCAGACAAATGATCCTACATGAGCTCCAGTATGGTACAAAAAAGCCCCCCACACCCTCCAAAATCTCAGCATTTTCAGATTTGATTTTGAAAGTTACTGTCATTTAATTTTCATGTGTTTGTGTTTTGCTTTAAAGCAGAGCTCTTAGACTTATTTTAAGGCATTTTATTTAATTTGTGGACTCCTATAGGGTAGCCACCCAAAAATTGACGTATTTTTTGTCAAAATAAACACCAGTTTTAATCATTTCCATAAATAAAGACCCTTGGGTGCCCCCTGAGCCCCCAGGTTGGAACCAAGGTCTCTGATTATAGAAGTTAGCGCTCCACTAACCCCCAAATTCCACTGCATGCGAAAGCGCCCCGCCGCGCAGCGAAGCGGAGCACTGCACTCTTGCTCCGACAGGCAAACCCCACTGAAAGCGGCGTGCCCAGAAGCGCCACGGCATATAGCCCCGGGGGGGCAGGGCTGATCCCCGGAGAGCCACAGGCTGTCATGAGAATAGCGATGTCACACGCTCATTAAACATGTTATAGACTGAGAAAAGAAATAAACAACACCTTGCTTCACTTCTCTAAGGTCCCTTTACTGGTCCCAACCACACAGCTTCATGAATTATTGGTGTGCGCCGGCGCTTCAGCAATGCGGCGGGGCGCTTTCGCGTGCAGTGGAATTTGCCCGATAGACTACAACGGGAGCAAAGTGCTCCACAGTATGTTTCAAGGACGCTGCGCAGCACGGCGCTTTCGTGTCCAGTGGAATTTGGGGGTAAAAGTGCATATTGCAACTTACTAGTGTCCAACCACTGACATATTTCTTGTTAAAAGGTAAGAGGTGTTTTGTCTTAAATATCTTTTAGTTTTAGTCATAACTTAGTCTTATGAATTGTTCTTTTTTAGTTTAGTTTTAGTTGATGAAATTTAACAAAATTCATAGTCGATGAAATCTGCTGTAAATGTAGTCGACTAAAATATCAAGTGCACAGGGTAAGGTATTTTTATGTTACCTTGAATGTCTGAAGTGGTGTTTTACAATTGGATAAAATCAAACATCTAATTAACTTGTATTTAAGGCTAGTAAAGTTTGAATGAATCAACTAACAGAAACAAATGTTCCTTTTGTGTGAAATGCAGTCACCTTTATTTAGGCTACCTGGCAGAGCATCTCAGTTACAATACCAGAACTGACAACAAACAGTGAACCTGCTCTACATGAATACATCAATTCATAAAGAGAGCAGCTCTGATTGGATCGCTCCACAACTTATCCCACCACCACCAAGCTAAGGCAGCTGTGATTGGATGTCCCTCTGAACTCATCCAACCTTTAACACAACCAAAGTCGCTGTGATTGGATAGATTCCTAACTTGTCTCTACTTCCTACATGACCAAATTAGGTCTGATTGGATTAAGTCTCTGTCAAACATTTTAGTTTAGTTTTTATTTGTTGATGAAAATGTCAGTTAATTTAGTTAGAGTTATTTTACATGTGTGAAAACTATGGTATGACAAAAATAATTAGTCAACAAAATTAACACTGCAACGCTGGTGCGCCAAGATCTTTGGACTGATTAACTATCCTGGATTGTTTTTACTTTGCATCAGTATATCAAAAACCCATTTGGAGTCTGTCTTAGAGAGAAGTAAAATTTCTTCCAGGCAGTTTCCCAAAATGAAGGCCAACATCAGGTCATCGGGGTGCATTCCTCTGCCAGCTCTCTCTACTTTACTGACTCTTAATTCCATCATGTCAGCTCTTTGTAAAGCTTCTCTGATCAGCCACCCACAGAGCTCTTTCTCCAGTCTGACAGATCTCCCACTTTGAGCCGATTTGAACCCGACTCCTCCTGAAGCCAGCGGCTGCTGCACAAGCATCAGTGTTTGGCAGGGAGTCTTGGTTCCTGAAACTAAAACCTTTCAGGCTCCAACATCTCATTCAGTGACCTATTCAGGCCTGACATAATGGTGTGGAAGGAAGCAGCACTTTCACAGGGTTAATCACTCATCTCACAGGCCCTCGTGCTAGATTAAATTCCTACAGTATGTCAACTGTGTGGCCTATAGATTTACCAGCACACTGAAAGCATGAGTAAGCTCTGCCCACACGCTCCAGTTTCAGCTGCCTCCTCCTCGACTCCTGCACCTGAGATCCAGTTATTTTCACTTACATTCAACAAAATAACACCTGACAAACTGATTCCCTGTCACATTTGTTTCTTAAACATCAATCAATCTATCAATTAATCAAGCTTTATTTGTATGGCACTTTTCATGCATGCATAAACCTAAACAATGATAATCATTTTCCTACAACCACCCAAAAAATAAATGCTCAGCAGAGGTCCTTTTACTAAGTACTATCCAGTGTAATTGTAATGATAGTAGGCAGGATGTCAAGAGGATTTAGAGACAAACGCACAACAGAGAAGCTAAAGTAAAAGAAACTAGAAAAGCACTCGGAGAGCGCAGACCTCCACCAGTCCTTAGCCATATTGTGATTTTGACCAAAAATATTAGTCCTACCTTTATTTCATCGAAATATTTAGATTCCTTGATCATGAAAACATACCATTAGCAACTGGATTCATTATGGAATACAAATTTACAATAATCTGATGATATGTGAAAAAGAGGAGACTAAACTTTGAGGAAATGGGGACGGGACTAGATAAGCTTTGCTTCTTCCGTCTTCCCTTTCGGACATGTACAATGTGATCATCTATGGACAATGTGTGATGCTGAATAAGTGTGCTGACATGACCGAAATAAATAAATCAATTCAATTCAATTCGATTATGATATCTATTTTAGTTCAGTAGTTATTCACAGAAATCACATTTTTCAACCATGGCGGCCAGACGCTGATCCGGATCAACACCAAAATCGAATCAATTCTTCTTTTTCCCATGCTGAACATTTCCTGAAAATTTAATCAAAATCCATCCATTACTTTTTGAGTTATTTTGTCCACAGACGGACGGACAGACGGACAAACAAACTCTCCCGAAAACATAACCTCCTTGGCAGAGGTAATGATAAAATCAAGATGACTGATTAAACTAATGTTTTGGCTAGAGACAATACAGACAGAGACAAATCCAGAGCTTTCCTGACCTGACCGCCCTGATGACTAGTTTCAGTGTGGGGATCATGTCCTCCATGAGGATGTCCGGAGGGAATCCCCGCTCCTCTAAGGCTGGGTCTGCCAGGGCTGCTGCATCTGACCAAAGAAGGAAACAGACAAATACTGAAGTTAGAATCAGACTTAAACAAATCATGAGACCACAGACTGAGTTTATGGCTTTAGAACCAGTGCTAAAATTAAAGATCCAAAAACAAACATACAGGATTAAATTTTCTTACCTTCAGAGCTCTGGCGGAGAGTGTGGGCCTTCATACGAAAGGCAGTGCGGAAGCGTTCCCGATTACTGAAACCGGCTGGCTTGGGCTCCTTCGAGGGGCTTTCCTCGATGGCATCGGCGTTACCTGTGAGCTTTTTGACCGTCCCGACCGATGGCCGCGCATTAGGAAGGCGAACACGCTCTAGCAAACTCATTTTTTGGCTGGAATGAGAAAAAAGATGGAGGCACGATAATCAATAAAGAGGAAGTCGGTATTTATGTGAATCATGCAGTGATAAGCAAAGAGACATTAAAATCTGTCTGTTTACATTTCACAGTCTTTGCCGTGACAAATTTTCTGATCTGGAAAGCATCAGGTGACCATTTGTGTGTTTGTAACAGGGACAAAAATGCCACTTTTCTTTTTTCTTGACTTTCTATAATAAAAATCAGCCTGTTCCAAGGCCATGGTGCATGCAGAATTTCAAAAATGTTCAGGCTTCAGATGGTACTTGACACTGAAAAAGTAGTGTTACATAGCAAAGAGTGACCATGTTAAATGGTGTTTTTCTTTCTTTTCTTATTTTATTTGGTTCAATATAACTAAAGTCTGGTACACATTTCTGGATATTGTCTTAACTGGCGTGAAACAATGAGAGAGCCACACATGAAGACAAATAATGTCAGATTTATCATTTTTGTTCTGTGATCTACAAAGAGAGACACCACAAACCAACCAATTCATTCACCAAGAAGGTAAGGCCTCTGCTCCCAACATGTGACGACAATGTAAACAAACATGGAGGACATCAGAGGGCTGGGTTCCTTACTGTGCATGCTCTGTCTTGACGTAAACGAGCAGTGACATTTACTCGCTTGAAAACTCTTCCAGTAAGAGTGCGTTAGTAGCAAGCTGTTGCTTTAATGAAAGTGTAAAAAGCATTGCTATTACTTTGCTCAATAGACGAAATATCGCCATCTTTCTTTCCTTCTTTCTTTCTTTCTTTCTCTTTATTGGCAGTTGGTAACCAAGTTTTCGGTGCATTTACCGTCACCTGCTGGACTGGAGTGTGAGTCAAGAGATGGTCAGTCAAGAAAAAAAAAACAAAAAAACTATTATATCCTATTCCCGAACCCTGTATCCCTCAAATAATTCATGAAAGTACTTTCTTATCACCATCTTTGATAAATCACGTGATATTCAAACGGATCTGCGCTTATCGCACGTCTATAAAACTGCTGTGCTGATTAAATGTTGTGGCACATGTAAACACCAGATCATAACAGATCATGTCACATGTAAACAGTTCACCTGAGATCTCCAATCGGAGAATGAAAAAAAAGTCTGCATGTAAACCTGCCTATTGAAGAGTCATACAGATGTTAAAATTTACTAACTTTCATCAACAGTGGCTTCTTAAAATTCACCGTTTCCTCTTTGAGTGCGGACACACGTCAACTTGTGAAAGTCGAACATAAAACAACTTAACTAAATTTATTAAATGTGTCCTCAAATGAAATCGGGCTAATACAACAGAGCTGGAGCTGGACTCAAACGACCAATGCTCTAATTGACGGTCAAGCTGCGATGTTTCTTTTGATGTTAAGTGCTGCACATATCACTAAAAACATGGAATGACAACAGAAGTTGGTCATATTGATGAGGCATAAACAGAATTTTAAGAGTTGATTGAGCTCTACTTATTATTCAGGCTGTTTCAGAAATTTGAGAGACATCTAAATATTTTCATTATCTGGGCTCTAGTAAAAGACACTAACATCATCTTAAAGAGCCACTCTCAACAACTTTCCTCGGCTTTGAGTGTTTTTCTTGATCTGCTGCAGCCCTGCTCTCCAGGCATAAGAAAGTCTCAGAAGGAGATTGGTCTCCTTCATTGTCCAATGGCTGACAATATTTGGCAGCACAAAGCCTTGAGGGTAAAATAAGACTCCTGTGTGCCTTGGAAGATTCAGAGAGGCGGGGTAACCGGAGCCGCCATCAGCCCAAACGGGGCCTCTGAAACGTGGAGCGTTCTCAGCGACTTTGCTCCCACAGCTGACACACAATATGAGCCTCTATGTGGCCTCAGGGCCGAATAGGGACGGCAGATTACGGCGCTGAGAGGCTGCAGAATGGGACGCTCTAAAGGAGGGGAGAATCGCTTTCTGACTGATTCTCCAGGAAATAAAGAGCAGAAAATTACAGGAGATTATCGAGAGGATCTTTGTAAATCGGGCAACACAACAGGAAGACATAATGCTGCTTATCTCCACAGGTCTGACTTCACAGGAACATCGGGCGGTCTCACTGCGAGCACAGACATGCTGTGGGAGACGGGAAGTTTGGATTCTTATTTCTGTTATTTGTGTATCACTGTATGAGTTTGCATAATCCGCTGTCGATACAGAGCAAAGCAAAACTAAAAACAAATTCCAAATCTCTCCTGGTTTAATCTATCAGTCTAGTCACCAGGGTTTAAAAGTACAAACATATAAAATTACTGTACAGACTGGTCACATTAACAGACAAAATTTACTAAGAAAGTGTAACATTAACTGCTGATGAAAGTCAGAATTATGAAATCAATGTCGGAATCCAGAAAAGAGAGAAAACAACAAATACAAAATAAAAAACAGAATTGGTAGTGTGCAGAGCTTGTGGGCAGGAACTCTGGATAGATGGAACTTCGTCCTTCTGCTATGACCAGCCTTTTTTCTTAGTTTGAGATTAACAAGGAGAATGAGGGGGATGGCAGCGAAGAACAGACAAGAACTTTGTCAATCATGTTTGAGCCGGCAGCAGAACGAGCTGAAAGTAGTGCTGTGACACCAGGCGCAGGCTCATCCCAGTGATGAAGAAGAGGCTTTTAAATGGTCAGTGCATATTCCAGTGACAATATCAGGACACACTGTCAGGCCTTTAGAGTCACATCAGGTCTAACTATAAGGTCTAACTATAAAGACTACTGCAGGACCTCCAACTCTGAATCCATGGGCCTCACACTGTCCAGGTTGGGGTTGAGATCTTGTCCCAAGTGGAGGGGTTCAAGTCCCTCGGGGTCATGTCAAATGAGTGAGGCGGACCTGTGTGGCAGTGGTCTGGACTCTGCACAGGCCTGTTGTGGTGAAGAGGGAGCTGAGTCAAATCAATCAATCAATCAATCCTTATTTGTGCAGTGCCAGTTCACAACAAGTGTTATCTGTTAAGACAAACTCTTGGTATTTCCTGTTGCTGGTGTATATAGACATATATACATATAAAATACACATGGTGGAAACTCTGTTTAGCAGTAGGAAAATTTCAGTGTGGATCCTAGTCGTCCCACTATCCCAAAAGGCAAAGGTGTTAATTTATGGCTCGATCTTCATTCCTACCTCAAATGTGGTCACGAGCTGTGGGTTGTGATTGAAAGAACAAGATTGCGAGTACAAGTGGCCAAAATGAGTTTCCTCCGTAGGGTGTCCAGGCTCTCCCTTAGAGGCCATTTACACAAGGCCTAATACGGCCAAATCCAAAGAGTTTTCAATGCGTTTTGGCCTCCTGTTTACATGGGAACAGTACTTGGAGTGCTTGAATCAGCAGACTTTCAAAACCAGGGTCCAGGATGGAGAGTTTTCAAAACGCTCCTCCACGCAGCTCCGTGTAAATCACAGTCAGAGCGCTTCAGGGTGAAATGCTAACGTCATCGCATGCGTAGTACTCTTTCACATGAAGGCTGTGCTTGGCTTGTTATCCAGACACAACTATCCAGACAGATTTGTTGTCTAGACAAGAAACTCCTGCGTCCACTCACTACTGTTGTTTGTGAAAGTTTTTCCTTCTTCGTACATGTGACGTAGAAGCGCTGTTTCTCTGCAAACCTACATCACTATGTATTGGACTGACATGCATACTACAGCAGTTTCATTCATTGCTAGCGTCTCCGTCTGAATGCAGATTGAGTTAGAATACGAAAAGGAAAAATCTTTGTGTTTTAGGTGACAGTGTCTCCATATAATTAGGGCCTTAGAGACAGGAGAACTCGAGGAAGACCCAGGACATGCTGAGGGACCAAGTCTCTCAGGAGGCCTGGCAGCGCCTCAGGATCCCTCAAGAAGAGCTGGATGAAGTGGCAGGGAAGAGGGAAGTCTGAGCTTACTGCCAGCATGACCCCACCATGGATAAGTGGAGGAACGTGGTATGGTAAAGTGATACCACAAGAGTAAGATTTAAGACATGTTTGAGCCTGACAGCCACTTGAAAGGGACTCAAGGTGCATAATATGTGTGTAAAAAAGTTTTTAACCTAATTTTGCCTCCTCTATTCTGCTGATTCCAGTGCATGTTCATTCAAGCATCACGGCTTTAAGTCATGTTATTGTATTGTCTATTTTAAACTGCACAGCTTTACTTGTCTTTACAGTAGTCGCTTGAAATACCCGAGTAGTCTCCAGTAATTTGGGTGAAGTGACCCTTTAAATTCCTCTCAAACCCTGGAGTCCCTCTAAGTGAAGTGACCCCTCCTCCCTATCAGCCAGTGTATCGGAGCCTCTGTTGTTGCAGCTCTTAGCAGGCAGTAACTTTATCCAGCGTGTTAAACATGGGGGCTTGGAGGAGGCCGGGAGGCGTCGGAGCAGAACGCTCCGATGTAATGAGGCCACCTGAGGACCTGGTGGGTCCAAGCATCTGAGGAGGGCGAGGAGGAGGGGGCAGAAACAATCTGTGGTAAAGTCACAGAGGCCTTGAGTGACTTTGGGTTCAGTAAACCTGAAGAAACAACCTTCATCAGGCTCAGCTTGGTGTATCTACCCTTTCAGGAGTGCTCTTCTTTGTTTATGAGCATTATTGTTGAATCACTGTGAATGATAAAGTTTAAAGTACGATCTGGGTCTGCTCCTTCTGGGATATCCTGAGATAAGTCTTACTTTGTTTTAATGCTGAATAACATTAAATAAACTGAAACGCAGACTTCTGACATTTGCATTGACAGCACTTTTCTCAATAGCATCTGCAGCACAAAAGTTAAACAAATATCTAAAGGACTGGGCTTAAATGGCCAGCAGTGGTCAGTTTGATTCCACATATTTTTGTGCTCCCTGTGAAAAAAGGACACGCAGAGCGGGATTTGTTTTGGCTATTGACCGACATTTGACATCAGGAAGCAACACTAAAAAAGGTATGCCTGCCTTTAAGGAACTGTTGGCTAGCTGTTAACAAACCTGAAAAACATACCAGAGGAGAGTCAACACTAAACTCATTCACATTTGTAGCAAAAATGAAATTATCCAGACTTTAAACCAACACTATGTAGTTTTTCAAACATAATATAGTCCTTAGATATTCATCGTCATGGTCCACCACTTTACAATGTGTTGAATGAAACCTCTTTCGTGCTCTGAAGTGGTCTGTATCGCTTTCACTAGTGCTATGTAACTTTGGGGTGGATGGTGGGAACCCTGCCACACTAAAAACTACAAGTTTCATTATTTGTATATTTATTTTACATTGTTTTTAACAACATTCTGTTTGTAAAGTTTTTGTGTTAATTTTTTTGTATGGAAAGTGCTATATAAATAAAGTCTGATACTTTGATAAATTGATTGATGGATGTTTATCCTCTTCAGCCCCAAAGTATCTGATTTTGGGAATGCTTGCACGCTCTCCAATAAAAAAGTAGGAAAAAGTGAACTGTTTTTCAAAATCATTGCCTGACCATATTGTTAAAAATATTGCCTGCTTTCTGATTGTTTAACAATAGTCCAGTATGTAAAATATTTTGTATTAGACCTATTTCAAGTGTGTGATATCGCCAGCTCGTGGTTGTCTTTACTTTTATTCACTTTATTGCTTCAACAGGACGGGGGCGACTTCACGGTAATAAAACCAAGTTGAACTTAGCGATTTTCAACATCGTCATTTAGTCAAAAATAAATACATTACCTCATCGCTATCCATCCTGTAAACAGCCGCTGAAGGCAGAAGAATACTTTTGAGTGAAGTCCTGGCTTCTGTGATTCGCATACAAAACAAATGCACACAACCGACAGATCTGTATCCTTACGGCAGTATGCGCGCACTAGGGCTCATGGGTAGTTGAGTTCTCCTTCCGGTCAAGCGAGAAGTGCTGCTTTAACTTCCAGTGTTTACTCATTTTAAATCTGTAAGATAGCTTTCCTCAGTGTGTACTGGATACAACAATGTTCCTGCTATGGTCTTTTATTTATGACACTTTGAATGGATTGTGTGGTGGAGAGGGTTTGGGTAATATTTCCTTTTACATTATTTGTATTTAACATTCTGTTTGTAAAGTACTTTGTGCAACATTTTTTGTATGGAAAGTGCTATATAAATAAAGTCTGATACTTTGATAAATTGATTGATGGATGTTTATCCTCTTCAGCCCCAAAGTATCCGATTTTGGGAATGCTTGCATGCTTTCCAATAAAAAATTAGGAAAAAGTGAACTGTTTTTCAAAATCATTGCCTGACCATATTGTTATAAAACCTCTCTACTTTTGCTCTGCATTACTTTATAACAATAGTCCTTTGTTGAGATGATGTAAAAATATTTTATTATTCATTTTTGAAGTTTTACAGCCACTCCAGCATCATTTTAAGACATATTTAAAATAAAAATGGTCCTTTTTTCGGCAAGGATGAAATTTTCAAACTAGAAAAGCACTCGGACAGCGCAGACCTCCGCCAGCGCCACAGTCCTCACCCATATTGTGATTTTCAACATAAATATTAGCCCTACCTTTATTTCATCTAAACGGTCAAGGAATCTTAGATTCCTCCTCCCTATCTTGACCATGAAAACATACCATTAGCAGAGATTCATAATGATATCTATTTTAGCTCAGGAGCTATTCAGGAAAATCACATTTTTTGTCATGGTGGTTTTCTTCTGGATCTAGCTCCAAAGTTTTGGAAGATACAACAAATCTGATTGAACACTCCAGATTCCACAGTATGTTGGCATTTTTTTCAAGTCTACGCTTTTATTTGTTTACTTGCTATGGGGAAAATTCCACGAAAATCTAAATTTTTCTTGTTTAAGGATCAGAGAATCCAGAATTTTGCCAGGATCCAGATCAGTTTTTGATATCTTGTAGAACCTGTTGGAAACTTGTCCTGTATTTTTTTTCCAAATGCTCTGATTATGTTTGGTTGATGTAAAAGAATTCTTTAAAAAATTCCTGGATCCAGATGGTGATCTGGATCACTCCCTAAATCTAATCATTTGTTCCTTGTCCCAATCTGGACATTTCCTGAAAATTTCATTGAAATCCGTCCATAACTTTTTGAGTTATGTTGCTAACAAAGAAACAAACAAGCAAAAAAAACTGATGCCGCCAATAGCATAACCTCCTTGTAGTAGGTAATTTTTCTTCTATCGTCATTTACTCTGTCCCTGTAATATATATACAGATAATTCCACATCTGGACAAATCTCTCAAGTGCTACTTTTATCATGAAACCAAAATTATTCAAATAGCCCTTGTGGTTGCAGTGATACACTCTTTTCTTTATGAGTATGTCATTTCAAGCAGAAGGCTTAAAAAAGGAGCGAAACAGGTTAAACCAACAAGAAACCATTTCTCTCTCACTTGCTTCCTGCTCATGTTGTGTTTATTTCCTGCTGTTCCTGTAATTTCAGTGGCTGATTTCCTTATCACACCTGCACAACTTTCAAAGAAACCTGTCACACCCAGTCCAGGACCCTACTCTGGAGGTTTTATGATTGTGTGAGGTTACCAGACATAACCAGCCAAAAAAACAGCTTCAGCCTTAATAAACTGCTGATATATGAACATTTTTTTAAGAATTTGTCTTGACAGGTGGGCTGCAGGATGGTCACAAATGGCCTTCCTGCTCCAGTTGCTCTTCTTTGTTTGCCCTTTACTGCTTTATCTGGACATATTCTTTCAACCAACTGTTTAAAGGGACTGTGAGGAGTTTCTAAGTAATTACAAAAAAGTCTCACTTTTGGATATACGCGAAATACACACTTTAAGATGAGTTTTATAGCATCTAAATAGGTAATCTATAAATGCTATTCCTTAGCTTCACGGTCGGGTCGGACAGGGCTGGACTGGCCTTGATACTCAACTTCGGGAACAAGACAATTAAAACTAGAGCAAATTTATATTATTCGGACACGTCTTGGAGCACCGGGCTGTAAGTAGCCATATATAGCCGGCTACAAAGCTACGATACTGAATTTTCCAAAAATTGCTTGTTGTCACACATCAAAAACTACCGCTACGTAACTAGAAAGAGATACATTACCTCGTCGCTTTGCATCCTGTAAATTGTTGAAAAAAGAAGTTGTAAAGCAATGCAGAGTTCTGAGGAAGGTCCGAGCTGCATTCATTAGCAACACAACAACAAGCACACGCTTTGGCTTGGGTCACGTCTTTTGGTGCGTTCCAGTTGTAGTGAGAAGTAGGAATTTCTGAATTCCGAGTAGGAAACTGCAACTGGAATGTCCTCCGAAGTCAGAATTTCCGACTGGGAACTCGATGAAACCTCGCCACCCCCGAGTTGACAATGGAAGATGGATGCCCCCAGTGTGAACAGTTATTTAGCTCCTGTAATAATCCATTTATTTGCACTTCTGACTGGGGTGTGTCGCTCTAGATCAGCTGTATACATAGTATTGTTAGACTTATATTTACAAAAATGCTGCCATAGTGATAATCACATTCTTCATACAACAATGCAGAGCATGCTAACAACAGCTAACAACAGCCTGGTAGATCGGCATGTTTTTTTCCGACTTCAACTGGAACGCCGATAACTCGGAGATTATGTCACTCCCATTTCCGAGGTTACTGGAACGCAGCATTACGACAGTCGCTGCTCGTGCTCATGGGTAGCAGAGTCTTAATGTAGCTGGTAATAGATTCTCCTCACAGTCCCTTTAAATCTGTCCTGCACTGATGAAGTCATTCAGAAAATTTCTCTGCATTGATTACAGCACTTAAGCCATGTCATTACTTCAGCCGCTCATAAAGGCTGGATGGATTTCCTTCACCAATCGCACATCCTCTGCAGAGACTCATTAAAACCGTCCATGTAACAGAAATCATCAAACCCAAAGAACCCATCTCAGGTGCTAATTACTCAATCTAAACCATCATTCATAACTCAAGCCAAACTAATGGAGCCACTAATAGGAGTCTAAAAAAATCTCCCTGCACAAATGTCATCACAGTATCATGATGTGGACAGCAGTGCTATTAAACAACGCGACCGGGGGGACTTTAACACCACCACTCACATATTAGAGATTCATTCCAGTTGTGAATTAGTGACAGAAGCCTTTTTAAAGCAGACTGAGGGGATATTCTGGGAAACCTTCATTAGTCTTTCCAGCATGCACGGCTAATTAAAGCCCCGGCGCAGAGACCCTGGGCACGACTTTGTGTGATTTACAGGAAGTGTGCTGCAGATGAAACAACATGACTTACCTCGCAATGACCTCCAAGTGATCCTTCCTTTAGAGGGGAGAGAGAAACAACAAAGTTAATCTACAGAGGGCACTTTGGGTGCAGTGTGGAACAGAGTGGGAGTTAATGAGGAAGAAAGAGGAAGACTGAACAGAAACTGTGCCTGGATTTCAAAACACTAACGCATCGGCGATCTCATCTGTCATCGTCTAAAACTGTGATTTAACTTTTTCACATAAGAGAGCCTTTGCCAGTGCAAAAAAAAAAATATGTTGAGAAAAAAGTCCTGTGCTTTTATTTTTAAGGAGATTTTTCTAATGCAGTGGATTGATGTCTATTCACAGTCCTTATGAACAGGTGACCATAACAATCTGCAATTTTAACCCTATTATTCTGTTTTATTTCTACATTTCAGTTCAATTTGTTGTATGTTAAATGCTTTTCTTTAATTTTAATATCTTAGATTTTATTATGCACCTGGTGTTAGGGCATATTGTTTATTTTAATTTTATTTAATATTTTATTTTACTATTTTATTCATGTACCTATTTTACCCTATAGTATATCTACTGTCTTATCAGGATTTTTTTTACAATCATTCCAGTCTTAGCTCCTCTGTTCCCGCATTTTTAATTCAAGACATTGTCCTCTAATTTGTTTTCTGTCAGAATTTCCATGTTATGTCTTTGTGTGTTTCAGTAAGTGAGTGTGGGTGTTGAATGTGGATTTGGGATGGGGGGTTGAAGGTGTCTTATATTTTCTCTTTATGCAATTATGCAGTACTTTGAATCCATTTATTGTTATTCTATTTAAATGAGTAACATATAAGAATTTGTCAGGTTTAACGTAGGAGAGGCACCTTTTTTGTTCTTACCTGAAACAGGGAAGCGAGATGATAGTTTCGTAAAATCTCCACGTGGCAATGAGGTCCTCCCTGATTGGATTGGTGGAATAATATCTCCAGGCAGACTTCAACAGAAAGTACCAAAATTAAGGAGAAACGTCGACATGATTTGGGTATTCAGATGGATGCAAACTCACCTGGATGAGCCCAGCGGCGGGATGTCTGCGCTTCTCAAAGTGCTTCTGTCTGTGCTGCTCCTGGACCTTCAGAGCCAGGCCAGAACCCAGGATCCCCTGCAGCCGGGAAAGAGCAGAGAGAAACTTTAACTTCTAAGATTATGGTAAAAAGCTTTAGGGCCATCGGATCAGCCCAGTGTTGTGTTCTGTCTTAGAGTTTTCTGCATTAATTAGAAGTAATAACCCAATAACTTAGCTCAGTGGGGATTTTAGCCTTCATTTTAGTCTAAAACTAAAGAATTCACAATAAGCAGGCAAGTTTTAGTGCTTCAGTATCTTATTATTTCTAATGCTTTATCTATAGTTTTTCTTTTTAGAAACGGGAACATTTGTACCCTATATCCAAACATAATATCCACACACCCTAAACCTCAAAACAATAATGAAAAGAATGAATAATGAATAATTATCAAAAACAAAAACGTAATAGTTTGAAAGTAAGTGGACTTGGGTTGGGTTCACCAATTTTGAGGGCTTGTCTTTCGGAAACCGTTTGAGAAAGTACAAAATCCTTCATAACTTTTGTTCATCAGTGCCTCCTCTGTCATCTGTCTGCATTTGAAGCTGATACTATTTACGGTCTAGGACAGGAGATCATTTTTTCTGGATAACGTCTCTCTAGAACAATGTATTGTTTTAAAATCCAAATTGCAAGCTTCCTGTTTGAGAAAGGTCAAGGGTGTCAGCATGTGATTTGTGGGCGGCAATGAGATCTATGTTTTGGTGTTGGTTTGATCACTCTATGACATTTTTAGTGGCTGTGAGGTCCGCTTTAGTGTTTCCAGGTGGTGCTAGAAAGCACATTTTGGCATTTTGGGAGTAACTTTTTTATTTTATTAAATTTTGCAGAGCAGTGTGCCAATTTTGGTGAGTTTTTGAGCATGTATAGGGGCCAAATTAAGGTTTATTTGTCCCCCCTGATAAATGAGAAGAAAGAAAGAAAGAAACACTACAAGAACAATAGGGTCCTTGCCCTGTGGGCGAGGACTCAAAATATGAAGGGAAGGTGGCATTGTTGCACCACACATATATGAAAGGATGAGAGCTGGGTTTAAAAAATCAATTAAATCTATTGGAATCGATTTCCGCTTAAGTGGTTTATAATCGATCCATAAAATCCAAAGATCGATCTTATAGCTTGGATAGTTTTTTCTTCATTGACGAGCAGAGAAGCAGCCTGTGGTATCAACCCCTCTAGCCTCGCATGATCAGCATTGAGCACTGCTTTCCACTGAACAAGATCTCATGAGATGTTACTGCTAGCAGTCAAACAAACATGGAGGAAACGAGTAGCATGAAAGGGTCACCACCAGCGAGTTTAAAAGCTGATGTTTGTACGTATTTCAGCTTGATTTTTTCTCAACATATTTTTTGCACAGTGATTAATGTAACTGCTTTGGGTTCGGGTCTTAATGTAAAAGTAGTTTTTAATCATGTACCAGGTCAAAGGGTCACTTTTTAATTTTACAGAATTATTTTAACTGAGATGTCCCAGACTGAATAAATATCGAATCAAACTGCGTATTGGATCTATTTGAGACCTTGTAATACCGAATCGAATCAATCCAGAAAATCTGAGGTGATACCCAGCCCTAGAAAGGACCTCAAAAATGTTTTTCACAGAAACTCTTCAAAGTGCAACAATGCCAAAACATATGACCAGTAGTGGCTGGGCTCTGATGACATCTTAAACATGCTGGACTGATGGTAGGGTATATCTTGGCAAGCCTGTCATTTGAAAAATGATATTTTGTGTTATTTCACAAAAGACTTCACAGAAAAGAGTACCCACTGCAGGCAAGGCGAAGAAAGACACTCCAATCAGAGCAAAAGTGCCGGCTAACAGTCTCCCAGCCCAGGTCTTTGGGGTTTTATCCCCGTATCCAATGGTGGTCAGAGTGATCTGAAAGAGACAAATAAATAAAACCCAGTTAATGTCAAACTCCAAAGCTCCTGGAGACGCAGAGAACAAACACATCTGTCTTATTGTCCTCCGCTCAGATGGCTCTGCAGTATTTTATAGGATGGTGAGCCCTGCGCTGCTCCGTGACCTCTGTATTGATCATCTGAAGGGCAGATCAGCGTTTGAAAAGGTCACAGCATCATCTAGAAAACACAGCTGATGAAGATAGAGTATGCCGCCCGAGGACGCTTCAGCTGGGCCGACGCTCGCTGCCATAGAACTTGAACTCCAGTTGAAGGACGGGTCCCGTTAATGAGGCCGAGCTGCTGGAATGAATAAAACTGTTTTTCTGATTTCACTGGAAGGCATTCATTAGAGCAGGAGGCCATGCCAAGAGCGGACAAACCTCCTACGAGACTAGCTAACTTTCCCCCATGTAATTTAGCAGATATCTTTGAAGCCCGGATGGTTTGTTTGAGGCAAAATGTTGTCATCTGGAAGCCGGTAGTATCAGGTTTTGGCAGGAATATAAAATCTGGATCACAGTCAGAATTGTTTCGGTTGATCATTTGTCAATCTGTGATCAGTCTGCCAACCTGAAACCATACAGCACTGTGAAGATATTTTACTCACAAATAAACTGAATAGTGTGACTTTTTTTGTATGTTTGTTTTTATTTTCATTTGGAGTAAAACAATTTCATTTACTGATATAACACAAATCCCACCAAGAGGACAGAAGAAGAAAAAAAATCTTATTCTTATTACTTTATTATTTTGTTTCTACTATGGACTAATAAAAGAACCAAAAAAATTAAGGAAAAATGGCATAAATATGTTTTGATATCGAGGAGATCCACAAGTCTACTACACACTTTGTGTATGTACTATTTTATCTTAAAAGTATTAAAGCCGGTATATTGAGTAAATACAGGGAGGAGTGTTAATCTAAATCTTGCTAGATTTGTTTGTTTTGTGACAAAAAATGTATAAACATCTGGTCTTTTCTTCATTTGTTTTGTTAATAAAAAATAATCAAACGAAAAGGGGCATGTTGGCCTAATTTGTATTATATGCTTAGTTAATAAATATCTTGTGAGAGAGGGGCAGACTCTTTAAGATTTTTCTTCATTCTGCCCCTATTCATTCACACGTCTGAGAATTTTTTGGGTTGTTTTGAATGTTTGATTTAATAACAGAATGAAACTACAAAAGCACTCGGAGAGCGCAGACCTCTGCCAAGCAGCACAATTCCCAGACGGTGACCTGGATCAACACCAAAATTGAATCAGTTCTTCCTTTTCCCATGCTGAACATTTCCTGAAAATTTCATCAAAATCCATCCATAACTTTTTGACTTATTTTGTTCACAGACAGACAGACAGACAAACAAACTCTCCCGAAAACATAACCTCCTTGGCAGAGGTAATAAAGTCCTAAACTAAACTAAAGTATTAGGAAAATGTTTAGCATCAAGACAGACGATGTCAATAACACCTCAGATCTTTGTCAGGGTGAAGAAAGTATCCGATATACGTACCAACCCCCACCACAGGGCGTCGGCGTACGTGTCAAAGTCCTGTGACTTGGGTTGAGCGGTGGGATTATCGTGGTTCGATACGTCCATGGACACATCGTCTTTTTCCACCAGGTAGACGAGGAAAGACGCCAGGATGAGAGAGAGGAAGCCGATGTACCAGGCAGTGATCAGCTCCTACACAAACACACAAGGTATTGTTTTATTAATCCTCACAAACAAACCTGCAAGGAGTGAAGAGGTCTCAGATTCAATTTATACCCGATTACAATTGTAAGTATTTCAGTCCATTACAGATGAAAGAGTCTGATCTGAGATTTGATCGTACAAATAGATCCATTAGAGGCTGCACAGTTTGAATCTGGATTTAGATTTATTTTGAACATGTCCTCAAAAAAAAAAAAAAAATAGAGAAAGAAAAAAGAAATTAAGTATTAAGACAAAAGAAGTAGGAAGAAGTATAAAGGTCACCGTCATATAAATATGTTCACACACATATAAACTACAAAACCTATACTAAAAAATATTTATTTATCCATAAAACATATAGATATCACTATAGCAATAATATCTGTATACTACATAAACATCTATATAATGTATGCCTATGCACATAAACAAATACATACTTACATGTATATACATGTTATTTATACCTAGTATATTACGTATTATGTGCATATACATTCATATATAGAGAGATATAGATAAAAGGAAAGAAAACTGAAGGAATATATCAACATTGTCTTTTGTTTCCATGTCTTGCCTCACTCCTGAGTCCACAAAAAGCAGATTGACTTCATTGTTTTGACTGTGCAGGAGGAGGAGACAGGCAGAGCCCGCCAGCTGCTAATTAGCTTAGCTCCAACACTGGGAGTCAATGGGTAGCATTAGCCTGCCTCTGCCTGCAGTCATCACAGAACTCTTCAACAACTCTAAATGGTGCTAAGTGCTTGTTTTGACTCTTTTTTTTTTTTTTACCACATTATTTATTTTTAGATTTTTGTCATTTTCTGAAGAAATACACACAAAACCAAACCGACCTAGAGAAAACTACAAAAGACAAGCTTTGTTTGTTATTTACAGGCACATTTGTGGAGGTTTGCTGGAACCTACTCAAACTGGAACTGGGTGAGAGGCAGGTACACCTTGAACCAGTACCCAGCCAATCACAGGGCAGCATAGAGACAGAAAACCATTCACGCCAACACTCATACTTCTGAATGCAATGATCAACCTAATGAGCATATTTTTGGACTGTGGGAGGAAGTCGGAGTGCGCCTTTTCTTTAATTCTACCAATGCACAGGATGATTTCTTTATTAACTCAAACCTCCTTTTTCATGTCACTCCCAACATTCAAACTTGCTTGGCGAGTCCACAGCTCTTATTTGGAGACCTGTTGATGCTCTCACCGTGGACAACACTATATTCCCTCTGTCCTTACCTTACTGTGAGCGTAGATGGCAGACCCCAACAGCTTCCAGGTTCCTCCTCTCCGGTCCATACGCAGCATCCGCAGGATCTGCAGGAAGCGCAAGCTGCGCAGGGACGTGGCCAACACATTACCCTGGTTACGCACTGCCACCACCGGCACCGAGGCAATCAGCACAAAGATATCTGAGAGAAGCAGAAATGTTCATCAGGTATTCTGTGTGTGAGGGTTTTAATTAATGAGTCTGACCCTGGATGGAGATTAAAACTTCTTCGTGGAAAGACAGATGCAGTTTGAAGAGAGGCAGCTGAACATTGAGGACTTTGGAGAGATTTGTTACTGAGATTAGTCGGTACACATCGGGGGGGATGTTCTGGAAGATGTCAGGATTACAGATGGATCAGGCATTTTATCAGGGGCAATAAAGTTCTCCACAGACATGAGGGGAAAAAGCATATGTCAGCTCTCGGTCTTTATTTTTGAAATTATTGGATCTTTCTGGGGCCTGTGGTGCTGAACCAGGGGTGGACAGAAACAATGTAGATTTACTTGAGTACTGTACATTTTGTGAGTATCTGTACTTTACTTGAATATTATTATTATTTTGGGAAACTTGTGACTTTAACTCCACTACATTTCAACGAAGACTCTAGTTGCTCATTACTTTTAATTTTAGCTTTGTAGTTAGAGGATTAAATTTCTTTTCTCTTCTAAATTCCAATCTGCCTGTGATTTGTTGAAGTGGTGATGCCGTACCTATACTTTGCGCATGTGTTACTCAGGTCAGGCAGGTAAACGCTGAGCTAATGTTGCTCAGATAACAGTTTGTTTTGGCATAAATGTATCAGCATTTTTATAGGCTTCAGGGCATATTTTAAAAACTTTAAATTTTACAGGTTTTACAAGCCAGCCACTGCATTTGCTGTTTCAGTCATTAGGTTCTGTAAAGTCATTGTAGTGACATTACAGTAACGCACTGGCATTAAAACAAAAATGTATTTTTAATACTGAAGTATTTTCTAAAGGTACTCCAGTACTTTAACTTGACTGAACAACTTTCCCTTGTGTTGGAGTAATATTTGACCAGGAGTGTTTATACTTTCACTCAAGTTGAGAACTTTGTCCACCACTGGTATTACCACATGATGGCTAACGAAGCTTTCAGATTTTAAGTCTTTGCTCCGGGGATATAAGACGGACAGATAGACTTCCATGGAGGCAGTTTTATGTACAGTTGATGTGTTCGGATCAATTATTCTGCAGATGATTCCTCATAACCAGTCACTGGTGAACCATAAACTAACATTACACTGTAAGGATGTTGTTGTAGACATTACAGTAATTACTGGCAACAAGATGCCAGTAAGTTACTGTAAATGTCTTAACAGTAGCATAACTTTTAATTTTCAACATTATCACAGTATTTGCTGTATTATTTTTACCTCTGTACTTTTATTCAATGTATCATTACTGCCGTTCAATCTGCAAAACATTTACTGCATTTTAAAAAACGGCATCCTTTCTGTTTTTTCATTTACAGTATCATATCTGCAATGTGACAGCTTTTTAAATGCACTTTAAGTTACAGTGAACTTGCTCTATTTTATTTTATATTACTACATTTCTATTGATTTTACTGATTCTTTATTAGAAAGATTTCATTTTGCCAAAAAAATCACAAACATCAAAATTTTGTCCAATAAAATACATTTACTCAAACTTAAAACTCAAAAATGTGAAACATTTGCTCAAAGCAGTTTTGCCTTCTACTGGTCAGATTTCTTGGTCAAAATGAAATTTTCTCTTGATCCATTACCCTTCTCAGTAATTAACTGTGCAGACATTTTACAGAAGGAAACTTAATTTTATGGTAAACTGCATAGATTTTTACAGTAGGTAACTGTAGATATTATGCAAAATACTGTTACATTTACAAAAATCCGTTACAGTGTAGCTTGTTTCTGTTATTTGGATCATATGTTTTTTTTCCCCTTCATTTTTAGCAGCTGGCCCAGCTGTAAATTACCCAGATTTTCTCTGTACAGAGTGATCTCATACGTCCCTGTGAGCCGACTGACTCTGATGTTCCCACGTCTCATTCAAGATAACCAACTCTACAAATAAAATTACTTCTTTAGGTCAAAATGTTTTAGACTTGTGTGACCAAGAAAACAGCAAAGATCATTTCTTTGTTTTACCAAGAATACAGAGAGGTTTGCGAGCGAACTTCAGCCTCCCCCTCCATCCTTTGTAGCGACAGCAGCATCCTGCAGCCCAGACTCTCAGTGCAAACTCTGCTCCGAAGATGAAGATGGCGAAAGTTTCCTGCACAGGGAATAAAGGTCAAAAGTTTCAACTTCACCAACTTTCATGATGCTCGGAGAGAAAAAGTCTTGAAGAGCTCCAGCAACACTTGTAGGAAACAACTTTGTTAGATCAGGGCCATCCGCCTTGGATGCGTCAGACTAACAAAGTTGTTTCCTGAAATAAAAGTGCTGCCGAATTCCTTTAATGTCTTCTGCACAGAAAACAATAAGACAATATTGAGAAAATGGGCTCTCGGTTACCTCCTTCCTCTAGAAAATAAGCTTTACAGCATTGAGTGACAATGTCACTCAATTGGGTTTCATTTTGACTTAGTTTGGTTCTCATTTGGCAGACCAAGGCCACAGTGGAATAATCCTTTTTGCTTAGGAAGGTTCTTAACAGAGTGAAATGGCCCTGAAGTAGTTCGTGATTAGAGCTGTTCAAATAGTCTAAATGCTTAGGAAAAGTGGCTCAGTGCTTCCTTTAGCATCTCCTTTAGCATAGGATACACCAGACCATCCTTTATGAAAGAAGAGGGGATTGTTCAGTCCCACAATTCTCCGCAGCAACAGCATTTATGAACAGCGTGTTATCCGATTGCTTCAGGATTCAGCCGAATAATTACAAACAAATCACTCAGATCATGTGAGTTCCCACTGCTGTTCATCCTTTCAGTTTACCAAAACCTACCTTAACTTTCCAGTAGTCTAATTGTCTGAAGAGAGCAGGATATGAAACATTTGATGTTGATTATGCTTTGAACTTGGTTCAATATTAATAATGTGTACACTATTAGATTGTGTAACAGTTTGTGCCTTTCTTTCCTCCAGTTCATTTATTTTTATGCACTGATTGGTGTTCATGTTGATAATGAGAGGACGGATTTATTTAAATCATCACTTCAACATCGGTTATGCAGACGTCATTTTTACCGGGTTGTTAATGTCCAAATTGTCTGAAAGAAACAACATTGTCATGATATATGATGGGTCTTTTGTGGTCCAGCAGTAACATCCGCCGTCACATGATGACGTAGCGTAGTGAGTGTAGTCGGATTCTCTCTGCATGCCAGTTTTCTTTTCCTACGTCCTTCTCTCCTTTCCTTAACCTCATGACGTTTTCCATCGTGGTTAAAGGAGACATATCATGTTGATGCATGATTTAATACTTACATATAATGTAATAAACTTGAAAACAAGACCTTACACCCCCTTAATTGTCAAAAAATGAGATATTGTATTTTTTCTGATATCCTAGAACGAGATTTGACGCCTCTGAAAATAGGTCATTGCAAGATGTTTGCGAGACTTAAATCGTCATGACGACACGAGGTACCTTTCTTTTTATTGGAGTAATCTGATAAAACACTTCCTCCTCTGTGATGTCAGTTAGCCACAAAACCGTCACCGAGGAACACATCCACCAGCAGGGGTATATAGGTCCCTAGCTCACATTCACTCATTACCAGCTCTGGCCTGTAGGGGGACTCAATACACGGTTGCTGCTTTGAGCCTGACGGAAAATACAGTAGAAGAAGAAGGACAGGTTGGCTCTACCCCTGATAGAACTGACCAATCAGACCACAAAGGGCTGTGACGTTGTGAGGTAACTGTAGGTCAGCCTGGAAACCGAGTGTTTCAGCGTGGGCTTCATAATGGCCTAAAATGAGGATATTGAGAACGCTATTGTGGGGCAATGAAGGAACTAAATGACTTGCACTGAGGGCAGAAATGCTTTACAGGCATCCTAGTCTGGCATAGTGAAAAGGAGAAACAAGCATGATATGTCCTCTTTCAGGAAAAGCAGTTGAGAAAGGGCTGAGGAGGTGACTATTGACTGCAGCCCAGATCTTCTCAAATAATGTGCAGTACAGCCACATGCCAGTAGTTGGGGCTATAGTTGGCCAGCACTTTGAGCAATAATGGTGACTCAATTTATCACTGAATTTAGACCTGGGAGGAAGAAATTATGTCAGGTCAAAGCTGAAAATATTTCTTTATTATTATTATATTATTATTATTATTAGTAGTAGTAAAGTCGTGCTACCTGAAGAACATCTGACTTCCCAGTAAAAGTAATTCAAGGCCAAAGTGAGTATCAGGTTGCTAAAAACTACTTAAATCAGTTAATGTTTTTAATGCTCTTGTGGGCCAGATTTGACCTATAAGGCCACATAAGTATGAGGAGTTAATTTGAAAGGTTTTTAAGTGTAGAAAAGGCAAAAAGCAAAGACCTGACCACAAAAGTTTTAGTAATCTCACCAGTATGACCAGCCAGTGTGCAGACACCTTCTCGTGCTCCTTGAATGTGGTCAGAATGGCCAGAATCAAACAGCCCAGGACGATCAGAAACCTGCAGAGACACACACAGAAACACAAGGCTCAGGATTTACAGTGATGACTCATGAGATAAACAGCAATTCAGAGATAGAGCAGGGAAATCCCTTCACTCTCACTGATGGAGAGCCTGCAGTTTGATATTCGGCCACTAGAGAGAGCTACGCGTGTGCTGTTCACTTCAGAAGAACAGCAACAGTCAAAGGTCCTCAAGAGCTTCACATCAAACTGTGAGAAAATCCTCAGATCATATCTATTTAGGAGGCAAGTAATCAGGAAAAATATGGTCCTTTACACATCTATGTAACTCAGAAGTCACCACTCCATTCAGTCAGACTGTCCTGTAAAGATATTTAATTTTAAAGTTAAATTAAGACCAACATTAATGTAGTTAAGTCCTCCAACAGGGGGTGTCACAGCCAAAAAACAAACATGCTAACAACAATGCTGAGCTGCAGCAAAGAGGAGACAAATAAAATCACCTAAGAAGGCAAAAGGCTGAAACAAAGGAGACAGAGACAACACCGTGAAAATGTAAAGATGGATAGAAATAGAAGATAGCACAGCCAAATCAACAGCATCATTCATATCTGTAACAATAAACACTGCAGCAAAACAAATAAAACACAGAGTAATAAAATAATAAGAGCATGTATTAAATATCTAAATGATTAAACAGCTTTATCAATACAATAATGGTATTGATTCATTTCCACTTAAAGGGTTAGTTCGGGTTTTTTAAGCAGGGTTGTTGGAGGCCCATGGCTCCAGTAAAAGTGCCAGTAAAGGAACTTGCCAGCTTTGTCCCTGGGGGAAGATTTTAAGGGACGGACCCAGGCAGCTCAGCTACATGCTGTTAAATTAATCAACATCATAACTCTCCAGATTACATTTATTATAAATATTAATGCTAATATTAGATTGATTTCTCTATCCATGGTTGTTATTGACTATACATCTGTAGTAACTATCTTGACAAGCACATACTGAAATGAACTGAACCTTATCTATTTTGAATATATATTCAAAAGAGAGAGAAAAAAAACATAAACAGAAGAAATAATATAGTGTAGTTGTTATATCTAATACATTCTAAAAGGAACGAGAGGAAGTAAAACTTACCAAGTCCCATTGTGGTCCGATTATAGTAACCCACTCCACAATTGGACACCACACCGTGAAACAGAAAGGTTTTTCCATCTTGTGCATGACTTATTTAATTTCAAAATCTAAATTTCCTCTTAAACTATAGTCTCCATCTCAATCTCGAAAAAATTTGAGGACCCTTTTCAAAATGAGATGCCACATCTCAGGGGGCTTATCTTTAATAAATGTATAATCAACAAAGGCAAATATGGTGCTCTACAAATGAAGATTGATTGAGTTAAACCTCTAATAGGTTAAAACTATTTAAATAGCTATGTTGGTTTGACGATACACAACAGTACAATTCTATAAAGCATGTCACTTTCCTCAAAGTCCTTGTGTTAAACAATAAACACTGCAAACTAACCCTTTAAACCCAGACAGCTTAGTTTCATATTTGGGCTACACTATTGTTATGTTGATCAGTTTTATTTTTTGTATGGCCTAAAATCTCAGAGGAACATTTCCAGCACTTGAATCTATGACACAGAGAATTCCCAGGCACCAGGCCCAACCTGATACTTGCAAAGTGTACCTAATAAATTGGCCAGTGATTGCAAACCACTGAAGTCCTCAAGAGCCTCCCTCAGCTTCTCTTCATATTAATGTTAGACATATTCTGTTTATTTCCATTCATTGTAATAATTCTTCTTGAGTTTCTCCAAAAAAAACTTCACCTTCAAGCTTCAAACTTCAATATCAAACCTCACACCCTCACATCTATATTTAGGCCTTTCACAGTTAAATTAATTGGATACACACATGCAAACGGCGATTAAATCTCCCCATAGCCTGCAGCACAATGTGGTTGTATTTCAGATGGTGTGCAGTTAACCACCCTGATATGATGTATGACATGGAGCCACTTTAAATAAACCCAACCAGCTGAGGAACCCCACACACACACTGCAGATTAACACGTAGCCACTGCTGCATGTCCAATATCCTCCTCCATCAGCTCGGCGGAAAAAAGGTTATTCTGTTCTTTCTCAGCTCTGAGGATAAAGAGGCTCGATCTCTCTGCTGCTCGGCCCTCAGAGGCTTTTAGGGGGGGATGTATTTAAGAGAATCAGACCTCATGAGCCGATGTTCCCTCTTTCACCTCCACAAATAAAGGAGTCACAGTCTGGCCCTTTTCAGATTGTTGACAAATTCCAGTTGAGTTACTGCCGAGTTTACTTTAAAACAAACATCAGAGAAATTAAAACTTTGAACTCAAACTAAATCATTTCATCAACATGGGTGCTTCAGCTACCTCTCACAGACCAAAAGCATGCTCATAACGCTGATTGGAGACCCACAAATTGCCCTAAGGTATGGTTGTCCGTCTCTATATGTAGCCCTGTGATTGGGTGTCTACTGGTTCAGGGTACCCTGTATCTTGCCCAATGTCAGCCAAGGTAGGCTCCAGCCTCCTGCAACCCAGAAAGGGATATGGTATATAGATGGATGGATGGATTATGCTGATACCTGATTCATAAAATACACAATAAAGACTTATTCAGGACTTTGTGGCGGCAGAAGTTCAGTCCCATGTTTGGAAGTTTTTTCAGAAGCTGGAGAGTTGCCATTCAACTTCTAGGGTGCTGATGAGGTGCCCTTGAGCAAGACACTTAAACCCCAACTACTGCTCAGAAGTGCTTTTTCAGCAACAGCAAGCCATCACTCTGTCATCTCTGCATTAGTGCATGACTGTAGGACCTGTTTGTACATGTACACATGCATTTCAGCGCAAGTTTGTTTAAAAAAAACACACACAAAATAACCAATCTCCAAGACAAAGAATAATCATTAGCTGGATATTTCTGACATGCTATCACATTTTAAATATCTCCAAGATTAGTAAAACAGTGCCTTTGATGGATGTTTAGTTTTTCACAGCATCAGATTTTAAATTTTACTTCCCATTGACTCCTGTTAACCATGTACTTTTCCACCAAATTACCCAGATAGCAAAATTTTTCTGGCCCATATCTGGGCCACAATTCACATGCCACGCTGCCTTATCTGGCCCGTGTTCGGTTTTGGTTATGGCTCGATTGTGTTCCACTCTTGTTTGCAAGAAGTGGGCCACAATCGAGCCGTCACAATGCCAGATATAAACCAGAAGAACCCAGCAAACTGGACATGGGCCACTTTAGGCTCACATCCGAATGACCTGGTGTAAAGTTTGCCATATTTAAGCCAAAGGTGGGCCGTATTTGTTTTGTGATATTTGGGCCAAATGTAGCATGTAGCACATGGGCCAGCTTAGGTTAATATTTGTTTCATACGGGCCAGAAGAACGCCTAAAGTGACAGACTGCTGCCGGAAGTGGCCCACATCCGTACGCTATCTGGGTAGTGACATCACCAATGAAATTGGCACTCACAGTGTTCAAATACAATTCTTCCAAAAAATATTCAGTATTTTTGATCAGGGCTGGCCTTGATGAAAAGATATGTGCAAAATTTATTATTTCTAGCATTACCGATTATCTTAAAATTTATGATATCACATTTTCAAAACGTATGTTTAATTAAAGGAACACTACACCCAAACAACGATTTGGCCTCTTTTTCTACTCACCCTCATGCTGAGCAACACTCTGGAGCACTTTTTTGATGTCTCAAATGCAGCCGGGGGTCCGGGGGGATTTTCGCTGTCAACAAACGTCCATCTAACAGGGGACGACGGCACCCGTAAGGAAAAGGTCCATAAAAGTCCATAAAAACGTGCCTATTTTCCTTCATACTGCTCGTCCGCTGTAATCCAAGTGTCCTGAGCGGGTAACGTCCATAATTAATTCGAAACAAGGTCATTTAGTACATTTTTCGAGCCTAAACAGTGCTATATCGTACTTCCGCAGTGCACGTCTACGCGCGCTCCCTGCACTATGTAAGCCGTCTGGATTGGTCTGCCGCGGCTTACGTAGTGCAGGGAGCGTGCGTAGACAAAGTTATTTTACTCTTTTAAACAGTGTAATGGTGCATTGGGATTTAAGAGTTGCAAGTTGGAAATTTCAAGTGGAACGATCTTCACCTACCTGTACCTGACAGTCAAAAATGGCTGTATTATCTACATTTTTTATGTGGTATTTGTGGACTAAAACGCAGGGCATGCTACCAACAGCTAACAATAGCCTGGTACATCAGCATGTTTTTTTCCGACTTGTAACTGGAACACTGATAACTTGGAGATGAAGTCACTCCCACTTCCCTCTTCCCAGTTCTTATGTTAACAGAACACGGCAATAGTTATTGTCAAATACGTTGTAAATATTACCCCCTAGTGGCTGCAAACAGCCCCATAGAGACCCAAGGGTTAACTCTGAGCACTGATGCTCTTGTCATTTGGGCTCTATACATTTTTAAGCTAAGACCAAGAACAAGTTTTTTATTTTTTTAGCTTGGAAAACAGCTTTAAAAATTTTCCTCTTGACTCCAACGATCTTGGAGCAGACTTTCACAGACAAGCTGTTGAACCAACAGATAGAAAAAAGAAGAAAGAGAATTATAGTAAGTGAATTCTCTGATGACGTTGTTTAGTTATCATCTCTGTGTCTTGCACAACCCTAACCTGGGGGTATCTGACAGACACTAAAGAGCCCAAACATTCAGCTCTGTTCTTAAAAACCCGTTTCACCCTCTGAATCATTCATGGTCTGTTGTGTCTCCATTAGGCTGAGCTGACGTCTCCATGAAGTTTCGGAAGTGCTGCACAACCAAAACAGCATGAATATTTTACAGCCCAACAGCCTGCAGAGTTTTACATAATTCACCAGGAGGAAGTGATAGCCGAGGGCCGACACGCCTCCTGATTGACGGAGGCTGTTTGTTGACACTTACAGGTGGTGTTTCTCCTCAAAGTTATTCAGAGGGCAGAGATGATTCAGGAGATCAATGTTAACTCGATACTGATCTGACAAACACTCGGCTTCGCAGGAGTTCAATAAAACACACTGACGGATGTCTCAGAGGGAAGACAGGACGGGAATCGAAGGGTTAAACAAAATCAGTAAAAACGTCAAAAACACAACGTGAGAGTCAACAATGACTTCAGGTCTCATTCAAGAGAGAAGGACCTAAAATACAGGAGCTTTTGAGTCTCTGTTCTCCTTTTATTTGTTGAAAGAAGGTTTTTAATGGACCAGAAACAAAGAAATACATTTTAAACTGGCCACTTTATAAGGTACACCCCAAAAACTGCTCTCATGTAGATGTGAGTATGAGGAAGAAGCAGAGTGGTGACTTAAGTGACTGATCAGGACACGGATTTTGGAGCCAGACGGGCATGCACAAACATCTCCACGGTTTACAGTGGAAAATTCAGAGGGATTTTTATTTGGTGGTTTTATTGTCAATAACTTTAATTAGCAGGGCAGCTCAATAATCGAGCCTGGGCACTGTATGGTCTATTAATAGATGCAGGCAAAGTCATATTTCTTAGTGTTTTTTAAAATCTCCTGATCTGATTAAATAACATGGTCTGTCAAAAATATCACCACGACCCAATAAAACACACTGAAATAAACAGATAGATAGATAGATAGATAGATAGATAGATAGATAGATAGATAGATAGATAGATAGATAGATAGATAGATAGATAGATAAGGCCCTTTTCCACTAGCCCTACTCTACTCTACTCGACTTTACTCGGTTCTACTCTATTCACCTTGTGCTGCTTTTCCATTAGCCCCAGTTGCCTGCCCAACGGCGTGCAGTGTCGCTGTAAACAGAGAGCGGCTCTGAAGTGATGTCATTTTGAGCGTGACACAAGAATCTGTGGCTTTTTGTAACAACCCGAGTAAAAAAGGAAGGCAGAAGAAGGCTGCCGGTGGCAGGAAGACAGAAGCACGGGAGAGTTTTGGAAGTTATACAACAGAATGAAGCCGAGGACGAGAGCAATCGAGCTGCAAAGAAAAGACGTATGAGGGTAAGCTAATGGTAGCTACCACTAGCATGCTAGGTCATTGCGCTCATGACTCTTGATGACGACATTGTCTGACCAATCAAGTCGTTCACGTCACCTTTTAGTATTCGCTCAGCTCTCTTGGAACCAGAGCGGAGTTGGTACTAAAACTAGCTTGTTTTAGGAGGTACCAGGCCAGTAGAAACATGCCGCAAATCGAGTAGAGTAGAGTAGAGTAGAGTAGGGCCAATGCGTGCTAGTGGAAAAGGGCCAATAGATAGATAGATAGATGGATCTGGATGGATGGTTGGATGGATGGATGGATGGATGGACAGACGGACGGACGGACAGACAGATAGATAGATAGATAGACAGACTGAATTGAACAGGGACTATTTTCAGCAGCGCACTGGTACACACTTGGTGCTCTGGTGTTAGCAGACATATTCTCTCCCTCTCAGCAGCAGAAGCAGACGTCTTAAACCTAAAATCATTAAAAATGAATCAGCCAGCTGTGGTTTTATTTGGCAGCAAAGGAGTAAATGATGTCAGGAACACCTCCTCTGCCGTGACCGCGGTTTTGAAGTGGGACACCTTCAGGAACTGTTGGATCTGCTAATGCAACACTCCACGACCTGCTGCTGGACGAGTAAATGAAGCGTAGAATCCAATCAGTGTTGTGATTGGATAACAAGTGTTTCTGAGAGATGCTGCCAGAGACACGCTGTAGCTCCTCTTAACAATCCATTTTCTCCCTGTGAAGTCAAAGCAGCAGCAGGAGCAGATGGTTTTGTCTCTGGTGTGGACGTGCTGAAGTAATGGAGCTCTTTACCAAAGTGGGAGACTTACAGAGCAGAGACAGTCAGAGGGAAATGGGTTTTTACTTAGAGAAGGTTGAACATAATGCCAGCTGACCGTCATCTTCACACAAAACGAGCCTCTAATGGTCTGGAACTTTCCCTCACATCTCACTCCAAAAAATGGCAGCTTCAGGAGATGGGACCAACCTTCCATTCATCTTTGAGAACACATCAGAGAGAAGCAGTTTGCTAAAACCGCATGAAAGCATCACTTTATTGAGCAATTTTGGCAAAACTGAATCTTCTTTCAAAGATGGAGGACTTTCTCTTTTGTCCTTCAAAACCTTCTCAGTCATCCAATCAGTCAGTGTTCAGGACAAATCATAACTTTATCTAGAGTAGGTTTTGATTTTTTTTTTTTTCATTTTAAAGTCCGTACTCTCTGCTTATTTGAAAGGAATAGTTTTGAAAGAGGCTTGTTAGAGCCCAACATGTAACAATGACCCAAAATGTTTTAAAAACTTTTTAATAAAACCTGAAATGCAAATGTAAATGTAACTGGTCGATAATGTAACAAGATGCTGAGCCCAATACACAATAAGTTTTTGTGCAAAAAGTAACAACTTGATACATTTTGGGTCAGTTATCACATTATGGAGGAGGCAAAATATTTTTCTCCTGATACTGTAATAATTTTCTTACATCACTGAGTGATCTGATACAGCACTTTTGTGACATAATTGACCATTTATTATATTTCAGGTTTTATTATACAGTATATATTTTTTAATAACACTTTGGTTTTTGCTACATATCGGCCTCTAACAAGGCTGAACATGAGCAACAGCGACAGATTCCAGCTCTGCATCTGTACAGCAATAAAGCAAAATATAGCTTCACATGGGGTCATAATTTAAAAGCATGGATCCATCCTGTCTTGTATCAACAGTTCAGGCTGCTGCTGCAGGTGTGATGGTGTGGGAGTATCTTTTTTAGGCCCCTTAATCCCACCTTAGCCACAGCGTACCTGAGGACTGCAGCTGACCATGTTTGTCCCTTTATGACCACAGGGAACCATCTTCTAAAGCAGTGATCACCAAATCATGGACCACAAAGCTTCCCACCCACTGCATAGTCAGAATTATGAGTAACAATAATATGGCAGCCTTTTCTGAGTAATGTTGAGACGTTAAGTCCTGATAGCTTCGTTGATGAATAACCTTTTATATCCATGTATAGTGTTAGATGTGCTGCTGAAGGCCCAAAAGCACTTATTACTACACGTTTTACTTATCAATGACTTTCTGTGTTTTTCTTCCTTTTTATAAACCTTTTTCTCTCTTCCTTATGCATTTATTTTACAAACTTGTACTTGTATCTCTTAACACTAAGTTGTTTTGTGTTCTTTTTGGATGCTTTCGGGGTTTGGAAGGGGTGTTCTCATATTTTCACTTAACACTTTTGTGACACTATTGTGAATTGCTGAATATTTTTTGGGGGGAAATTAAATAAATCTTGTTTAAAAAAAAGAGAATTACGAGTAACAAGTCAGAAATCAACTCCAAAGTACAGGCAGAGCAGTATTCCATGATTATTATGCGTCAGGTGATCAAATGTTCTGCAAATTTTGTCAACAAACTGTTGACTGGATCTGTAATGATGCATGTGAGGACCACCTGACCAGTGAGTGATTATATTTCATTATACTGTGTCTCTGGGTTAAGTTTGAAGAAAAAACTAAAAACAGAATTCTTAAAATATGAAAAGAGAAAAAAACAGAATATGAGAAATGCCAAAATTTGGGGACAAAATAGCACAGACTTTTGGGGCCCTATTAATATAATCAGATTGTAGGTATGTTTTTTTCCCACTTTTGTGGCCATGTTCCTTTAGCATTTCCCTTTATTACCTAATGGGCGCACGGCCCCAATGTACCTAATAAGGCGACCTGTGCTGTTATTTGGAGAGTTTAACTTATCGGTAGGGTCTGAAGGATTTTCCCTAAAAAATAAAATATCAACTTTTTGAGGAAAAATCCTGCTCAATTGTCTCCTGTGGGTCTCTAGTGAAGTGTGATGGTGTTTTTGTTTACCTCACCCCCCTCCTCAGCCTGTATTTGGATGTTTTGGTTTCCTCAGGATGACTTTGGGGGGGAGAGCAGGCAGGGATACCTCAACCAATCACAGTGCGGCCAGTGCGCAAGTCACTTTGAGTGTTATAAAATGCACTAACAGAACGCTACACAGACCAGCTTAGATGGCAGATGCAACAATGAAGAAGAGAAGATAAAATCAGGCAGAGATGAAATGCCAAGTGGACAAAGCTCGGTCTAAAACCAGAGTGAACCTCGGGTTGGCTTTCACCCTCTTCTGAGCTCTGAAGGACTGTCTCGGGAAGAAAAAGTTCAGATGGAGACGCTATGAACTAATGAAAACGCTGCAGTGTGCATGCCATTCCAGTAGGTGGCGATGCAGGTTTGCAGAGAAACAGCATTGCAACAACACACATACGAAGAAAAAAACTTTTCACAAACAACAATGGCAAGTGGACGCATGAAGACACAGGAGTTTCTTGTCTTGACAACAAATCAGTCTGGATAGTTTTGTCAGGATAACGAACCGAGCACTATCCACCCTGCAGAGCGTACCTTTAAACCAAAGAAATCAGGAGTGAAACACTTCCGTGTTTTTTATGTAATCTCTAACGTGTGCTTTGTTTGTCTTTCCACAGGTCATGAGTCAGAAATGATGAACGCAGCCCACCTGTGCAGCCCCTTTCTCTCCGTTAATCCACTTTATATCCCTCGCCCAGCTGAAGCTCAGCCCCGCTGGGCTCCCCCCGGTGCTGATACCCCCCCTGAGGTTTCCTAACAACCAATTTGCCAGCAGAGATTCAATAAAGAGAGTGCCGACGATGCAATTCTGACAGATAATTTGCCGGGCGATATGCAAACACTGGTGGGAAAGGACAGCGGCGGCAGAGCGCCGTTAATGACTGCAGTCACAAGGACGAGATGAGAGACGGGATCTTCACTCACTACTCAGGAGCTCTGAGAAGACTTTCAGAGGCAGTTTCACACCAACACGACTGCCAGAGAGTGTGAAACTGCCTCCTGCTGCACAGTCAAACTCCTCTGCCTGTCTGCAGCTCCTGATGCAACGTGACGTGTGCTCTGATTCACTGACGGGCTCCAGACATCAAATCAAGGTTTATTTACTAAGTTTGTGGGGCTCAGGTGACAGAGGGGGGAGGGGCAGCATTATTACAGCCTAATAACAACATTTAGTCACCAGTTCACACAGGCACAAGTTAAACCATTACACCTGTTGGTGGTTGAAGGAATAAGGGCTCAAAGACTTATCGTTTTGGATCAAAATCACAATTTCAGAAAACACAATCATGTGACTGACCCAGGATCTTTGCTTCGACTCTTTCACACATACTGTTTTACACATGCAGCTTCCATTTACTAAAGTGCTGGTAATCAGGTCAAGAACACAAAGTCTCTGTGTAGGAGTAGAAGTTGGAGTATCACTTAAATTATGAAAACAGATTTATTTATCATCAACATTACAAGATAAATAATGTTATGTGCTTTTAATCATTAACTTCCTTACTGTTGTCTATACTGTAAACATTGTGAATAATGCACTTGAAGCTTGAGTTGAATCATGAATCAAATTGAAAATAAATTATATATCTTTTCCTTCTGCCCTAGTTGGAATAAATATGAAAATAATACAGCTTTTGCACTAAAATAAATACAAACATATGCATATAATGGACGTTTTTGGAAGTTTTTAAAAATACCTGCCTAACAAAAACACAAAGGCTGAGAACTGTGGGTGTATGGAAGAGTGAGTCAAAGATTCAGTTTTAATTGTTGCACTAAAAAAGTAACAATATCAGAAAAAATGAAAGTTTTCATAAAATATAGCCACCTATATCAGGTGTTAAAGTCATGAAAAAACATTTCCAACTTCCAAATATTGTTCTGCTGTTGCTCGTGCGGCACATGACGTAATCCAGTAAATACACAGCAGGTCCTTGCAGGTACAGTTGCAGCCACTTCTCCAGTTTCCTTGACTGGGTCTTGGTTGGTCCCTGATGGGGCCTACCCACCCTCTATACTCTGAGACATATTCTTGGTTAATTTGTGTTTCCTCCCAGTTGACACCCTGTGGATGCATGAATGGCTGTGTTTTCAATGGATTTTAGACACAACCTTGGAGAAGTAAGGGGGGCTGGAAGTTGACAGGTAGTTGAAAGGGAGGAGAAGACTTGACTGGACCTGTCTGTAAAAACTTTACATACGGCAGTATCTCTCTTTGAAGTTTTTTCACCAAAAACATCACATTAATGTACCTGAAAAGTGGACTTAAAACTTTGGTCTTGTTGAACCTACAAGCCTTGAGAGCTGGTTCCAAACTGGAGTTGGTTTTGGTGCCCAAGCCTGAACAAAAGCGGTGTTAGCCAGTGCGTAGAGGACAACAGTAATACTACCCTGAAGAAGACAAACGTGATTCAAACATGCAAGGTGCTCAGAATACTCCTGTCTCCTGGTAGATATGTTTTCTTATTCTTAGAATGTGTTGGGGAAAACAACCGAATATGCACCCTGAACATGTATTATATAGAAGACAGTGAATGGAACCAAACAAACCTCAAATTACAGTTAAAATGCATGAAATTCCAACCTTATGTACTAAAAAGGCATCTCCTCACATTGGGCTTTATATAAACTCATATTTTAGCAAGTGTGCTTGTCTATTTTCAAGTCAGAATACCTAAAACAAGTATTCTTGTCCACCTTCAATTAGAAAGACCAGATAACTATCTTAGTACAAGGGGGATAAAGTCAAAAATAAATATTGAAATTCTTGTAATGATATGAAAATATCTGCCAATGAAATGAGCAAGTTTGACTCAGGGAGAGCCTGAAATTCAGGTTTAAAATCTGCCCTGAATGGAAATAAATCATTTTAGGACACTCTTTACGTTAGTCCTCGCTCAATGGCAGATTATGTCATTTAGTAAAAGCGACTCAAGCTTTATTTTTGTTTTATATACATTCAAATAAGATCTTTATCCAGACATGTCAGGAAATTGTGGCTTAGAATAAGTCCAGTGTGGTATCTCTGACTGAAAATTGAACAAATTCTCTCACCTTCACTAAAGCTTGACAGGCGGATTATTGACTTACTTATTAATTTCTCTGCCGAGTGCCTCCTGTCAGAAACCCGCTGTAATTTCCCCGGAGCGGTGTCTCATGGGAAACACGGGCAACCCCGACACAACCTTTCAACCTCGAGCGGAGGTCAGATTTGCCTGCGTAGCACCGACCCTGACAGGAGAGCGTGTTGGGCGTGATGGATTTCTCCTCCAGCTCGTCCCCCCCCTGCTGTGGGCCGCTCAGTGGTGGGAGAGCTGGAAAGGATACTCAGGCTGTGATTTGGGATTTGCTGATGGTGCAGAAGCTTTTGTTTGACCGGGGTTGTCCTGACCCCTGGATGAGGTGGTGATGGAGTGTTTATGTGTAGGTGTGTGTGGGAGTGTGTATATGTTAAAGGCCTCCCGTTCAAACATGGGTGACAGCAGACAGCTTCAGTGACACGTAAACAGGCTGATGTGGAGTCCTGACCATCTGAATGTCTCCTCTGAATCATCCTGACATCTTTACTCTCATTCACGATATGGAGATGGATTTAAATATTTTAGGAGGACCTCAATCAACATTTAAAGTTAAATATTTCAAGTAGGGCTGAAAGATATATCATTATCGCATCAATATCGAGATATGAACATTCAAGATACTTATATTGAAAAAGCAACGATTTCAACAATTTTGATTTTCCCTGCGCTCACCCTGCATGTACAGCTTTGAAGTCACAACAAATTTAATTTTTACGATTGCCCTTGAATGCACCGCTTTGTTTACGCCAAACCCGTACTCATATCATGTCATAAAGATATCGAGATATCTGGCATGAATACTGAGATATGAAATCTTGTCCACATAATTCAGCCCTAATTTCAAGTTTATTTAACATGAATCATTCACAGAAATTTAAGTGACAATAGAAGTGTTCTACATTTTCCTTCTTGGCATTCAAAACGATCTACTGTCAATTCTGTTGATTTAAGACCTGATTCTAAATCCAAATAAAACATCGACCTTGAAGGTCAACAACAAATAAAGTTGACAAACAAAACATTAAAACTTTGACAAAACAAGGGTAACCATACATCCTCTTTTGCCCGGACATGTCCTCCTTTTTGGCCATTAAATTATGTTTGGGTTTTTATGAGGTTCCATAAAATGTCCGTTTTTGCTCACTGTGTTCTACAAGCGAAGCTGTCACCGGTGACGAAAAATATGCATTATTCAAACTACCATAACTCCTTGAACATCCACACCATCCAAATAATTTAAATAGATTCTGAAAGCTGAGAAGCTCCCATATTTCACTTTCCAGTGAAATGTGGGAAAGGTTGGATTGCCGGAGGGGGAGGTACGGGATATTATATAATAATTATATAAAACAGGTCGAGTTTCCGTTTTTCTTTTCAAAAGTGTTGTACGTGCTTGCTTAGAATTGTTTATACAGATGAACCTGCTGAAGATTCAAAAAGTTTTTTCCATTCTTGTTATTACACACAGTTAAAGCATTTACAACATAATAATGACAAATACTTGCTAGAATGTTTTATTTTAACCTGAAAAAGGCGCAAATAATTTACCCAAAGGGAATTTTCTGAAATATTTGTTAACAAAAAAGGAGAAAAGATCAAGCAGCCATTCATATTCATATTCATATTAGCAAACAGATAGGCCAGTGCTCTCTAGTCTGCTCTGAGTGGACAAAAACAAAACCAAAACATGTAAGAAGCGTCGTGTGGAAGCACTTTGGGCTCCACTGTGTGCCGATTATGTGCAAAACAGCTGGCTATGACAAAACCATGGACCTGTTTGTGGGGCAAGAAATGCCGGGAATCCAGTCAAAGCAAGGATGGCAGATGAGCTGAATTGCTTTTCCTCATGGTGCAGATTCTGCAGACTCATGCAAGAGTCCCACTCATCATTCTGTTTGTGCTCTGCTAATTTTAACAAGATGTGCCTCGTTTTTGTCTCTTATTTCCCGGGTGCTGTTGTTTATGAACAGGTCATCAAACATCTCCCGTCTTTTCAGCTCAACTGGTTATTAGTCCTGGTTTTGTCCACATGGTGCTCACAGTGGAGACAAAGCATCACAGAGTGTTTTAACTGTGATGGTTTCATCCCAAACCGCCCTGCAAGAATATTAAGCATGTCTTCATCAGTCAAAACAGAAATAGCTCTGAGACGGTTTGACTTCACTGTCTCTCTCTGTTGATTCTCTCTGTTTGAACAGTACATAAGAGATAATTAGTCAATCTAATCTCATTCATTAAGGCTAATTATGGAGCCTTTGTTGATTTGGCATCACAGCACAAAACGCTGCAGCAGCAAATTTTATCCTAAAGGAGGCGTGAAGGGAACCATGAGGAGGCTGAATCCTCTCTCCAACATCCACCTTTAGAAAATCGGATTTTCCTGCTACCTGTCCTTGGAATGAGCCAATCAAAATGAATCTTAAGGTCCCACCATGGAGTCATCTGCGGGGTCTCTGGGGACCAAACTCAGCAGTTGGGAGGGATCGATGAGGCTCTCTTTTAATCTCTGCTTCTTTGTCTGCTCAGTAAAGATTTATGGGACTTCAGTGAACTCCTCTGATGTGAGCGAGGACGTCATTCAGCTGTTCTTATCAGATTCAGGTCTTCAATGTTCCTGATTTTTGTTTTATTAAGATGATCTGAACTCATCTGCAGGGCCAAACTGTACAGGACACTCTTATGAAAAACATTTTTTTCCTGAGTAAAGCAGAAAATAAAATTAAAAGTAATCTGAGGTTAAAAATGCCTGAAGTGAAATCAGAGGAGTTTAACAGACAGGAAACAGCATGATTGGCACAACATGAGACTGTATTTAATCTAAACTTGAACCAAAGGTGAACCCTACCAAAGGCATCACTCTGCAAAAGTTTGAAGTATCACAACTACCTTCAGCAAACAAACTCAGACAAATAAAGTAGGCCGTTTGGAGGCACCCTGGTTCCTCCTGCAGACAGGTCGATGCAGGTGAATCAGCTTCTCTGTCCTCTGTTTTAAACAGTTGTGACTTTTTCCCTCAGTTTGTTTCTGCAGGGAAAAGTGACGCACATTATGACCTCCTCTTTGGAGAGCTAAGGACCAAATCTCAAATCCTGAGTGCTAATTATCTTAGATTTCCTGACCGTATAATTAGGGTCATTTCAAAAGAAATGAGGTTCAGAAACGCCCCCGTGCCCCATCAGAGACGGGCGGCAAATGTGTAGGAGAAGACAACGGCTGGAACATTCAGACTTCTGCATCTGAATTATTATGAGTGGAGGCCAAGTGAGGACACTGAGGTACTGAAGCAGCCTGCAGGATGAGAGAAACTTTGATGCTTCATATAAGCAGAGAGAAGAGTGAGAAGGTTGATGGTTCATGCTTGTAATTGCTGACTCTAAACTGCTCTTTAGTATGAGTGTAAGCGTGAATGGTTGTCCGTCCGTCTGTCTACGTGGCCCTGTGATCGCCTTAAGAAAGCGAACGTCGAAACTACTGAGATTCGGCTGTGTCTTTATTTGGTTGCACCATAAACTGGTAGAGCGTTACATTTGAAATAAGCAACATAGCTACACAGACGTGATGTTTTCAATTGATCTGAACAATTAATGGGAAGCATTTGAGTACATCAGCGTGAGCCGAATACTTACTTTGAAGATAAACTTAACTTGGCTCTTCCAGTTTGTCTTTTGAGTTTGAAAAATTGTTGGTTTGGGTCTGTTTATGTATAAATGTTCATTATAGCAGGAAGAATTTGCCTGATGCATGCCCTCTGACCTCTCACTGTCACAGGAGCGTACCCTCACCTTTTTGTGGCAAATTGTGATACGGTGCAAGACATTTTTGGGATAAAAATCATGTAGTCAACTCTGGAAAGGACAAAATCTCTCACTTTCTCAGTTTGAACTCACAAGAGGCTTTCCAGCCTGATACATTATATTTCCAAAAGTATTTGCTCACCTGCCTTGACTCTCATTTGAACCTAAGTGACATCTCATTCCTAATCCATAGGGTTCAATATAATGTCGGTCCACCCTTTGCAGATATAACAGCTTCAACTCTTCTGTGAAGGCTGTCCACAAGGTTTAGGACTGTTTATGGGAATTTTTGACCATTCTTCCAGAAGAGCATTTGTGAGGTCACACACTGATGTTGGACGAGAAGGCCTGGCTCTCAGTCTCTGCTCTAATTCATCCCAAAGGTGTTCCATTGGGTTCAGGTCTGGACTCTGTGCAGCTCAGTCAAGTTCATCCACACCAGACTCTGTCCTCCATGTCTTTATGGACCTGCTTTGTGCTCTGGTGCACAGTCATGTTGGAAGAGGAAGGGGCCAGCTCCAAACTGTTCCCACAAAGTTGGAGCATGGAATTGTCCAAAATGTCTTGGTGTGCTGAAGCATTCAGCGTTCCTTTGACTGGAACTAAGGGGCCAAGCCCAGCTCCTGAAAAACACCCCCACACCATAATCCCCCCTCCACCAAACTTTACACTTGGCACAATGCAGTCCAACAAGTATGGTTCTCCTGGCAACCTCCAAACCCAGACTGGTCCATCAGATTGTCAGATGGAGAAGAGTGATTGGTCACTCCAGAGAACGCGTCTCCACTGCTCTAGAGTCCAGTAGCGGCGTGCTTTACACCACTGCATCGCTTTGCATTGCACTTGGTGATGTGAGGCTTGGATGCAGCTGCTCAGCCATGGAAACCCATCCATGAAGCTCTCTGCACTGTTCTTGAGCTAATCTGAAGGCCACATGAAGTTTGGAGGTCTGTAGCGATTGACTCTGCAGAAAGTTGGCGACCTCTTCTCACTATGCGCCTCAGCATACACTGACCCCGCTACGTCAGTTTACGTGGCCTACCACTTGGTGGCTGAGTTGCTGTGGTTCCCAAACACTTCCACGTTCTTACAATCCAGCTGACAGTTGACTGTGGAATGTTTAGAAGCGAGGAAATTTCACGACTGGATTTGTTGCACAGGTGGCATCCTATCGCATTCTTTCACAAATTTTTGTAAAAGCAGTCTGCATGCCAAGGAGCTTAGTCTTATACACCTGTGGCCATGGAGGTGATTTATACAAAGTAGATACAGCCTGCTCTACATCAGCTCTGCAGGTAAAAAAGGAAGAATGTTCTTTTGGCCCAAACATGAGAAACTTAAGGCTGTGAAGCCAAATTTTCAGGGAAAACTAAAAGTGTTCTTCACCAAAATGTTGGTTTTATTAAGGCAGGCTTAACAATATATATATATATTGGCAAAAACATGAAGACCCTGATTTAGCAACATTAACAAATCCTTTAAAAAATCCTGCATCTGTGGTTGGATCAAAACCAACATATAATCACTCCTTCTTTGTGCCATGACCAACATTCCCTGAAAATTCAAGCTGAATCTCTTGAGTACTTTTTGAGCTACACTGCTCAAAGTTGAATGGATGGACTGACAAACAAATGGTGAAAAAACAGCAAAAACTTCCTTGGTGGCGGTAACGATGCAGTCAATTATTATGAACAAACACAACCCTGCAGGCTGAGTCACCAGAAACTGAGTTTAAAAACTGGATATTAATGTGAAAAAGAAAAGACAGAGAGAAAAGGTGCATGTAGCTGAAGAAAATATGAATGAAACAGATTAACTCAGATGTGGGGCAGGCTGATGCACAGCAGAGCCGGATGTTTACCAGTGACGTCCTGTTTTAATCTATTGTTCCTCAGGGTCATCGCTCAGCCATCAATCAATATTTCTCCTCTGACAACGAACCATTCATCACCGACTGCAGCTCGCCGTCACACTCCTGTCCTCTTTTTGATGTTATTAACAGAAAAAAAACAGGGTGACGATGAAAAATCACACCATTAAACGCCCCGCAGGGAAGTCAGAGAGAGCTTTGCACTTGTTCACGGAGCGTTTTAATGACTGGAGTTATGAACGCAGACGTATTGACCCAGATCTGAAGACGTGAATGATGGTCAGCGTCCGCGGGGAGCAGGCGTCACTGCGCGCCGCCGCCTCTGCAAGGATGTGAGAGAAATGAAAACAAATGGGAAGTCGATTTGGTTACATCCCTGAAACGTTGATGATGACAGGAGGTGTTTAATGACTGGGGCTAACAGTGGGTGAGGGGAGGAGGAGAAGGAAAGGAAGGGGTAAGTCCTGGAGTAAAATCACATTTAATTAGACTTCTTTCATTACAGTATCAACAGTATCAGAATGAACACGGAGCTCTAGATTTACTTATATGGCCAAAACAGAAAAGTGACCTTTTGTGCTGACAAAGGAAGCCAATGTGGAAGTGAAGTTGGGGTTGGGGCTGCACGATTTCAGATGATCGACTTTAATGTGAAAAAAGTCATATAAACTTGAACTAGTTACATCATGAACAAGACAAAGGAAGAAGCATTGAAGGTAAGGTTGAACATTTAATTGCAAATTAGATTAAAATGCAATCTGGCTTGTTGCAGTTTTCAAATCGCAGAAGGTTCAATATTTTTAGCCCAGAATGAGTTGAACATTTTGGCATTGTGATGTAGTTTTTTGCAATTTCATGCCTATTTTTTACATCTATTCATACACTTTTCCAACTTTTTAAACTTTTTTTAATCCAGTTTTTACAACTCATGACTATTTTGCCCCATTCATCTTTTTTGGCCACTGTCAGAACAATTTTTGGAATTTTCAAGGTTTTTGAAATTTAATTTCAAATTTAATTTCCAATTTTGCTGCCATGATCAATTTTCCTCATCCACTTTTAGATTCCTTTGCTCATTTTTTGCCATTTTTTTCAATTTCATACCTATTTTGCACCTATTTATTAACCTCTTTCCTCTTTCATACCATTTTTACCCAGTTTTTACAATTTCATACCTATTTTGCTTCTGTTCTTCACTTCTCCACTTTTCCTCAAATCTTTTATCCTTAGATTAATTTAATGTCATATTGGTTTTGCTATAAAAAGATCTACTGCTTATGTTTTTTTAAGAATACATAAGATGAGGAACATTTAAACAACTGCAGAGTAAATCACAATATTGGGGAAAAAAATCGCAATTAGTTTATTTTCTCAAATCGTTCAGCCCTAATTGAAAGTCAAAGTGTCAAATCTCTTGCAGGAAGCCTCAAGTCTCTGAACAAGTTATTAATACAAACCCCAATTCTAATGAAGTTTGGACATTGTGTAAAATGTGAGTTGACAGAACAAAATGATCTGCAAAGATTTTGCACTTGAAATTCAAGATATTAAATGCTCAAACTGATCAATTTTGGTTTGGTTTGCTGCAAATATTCACTCATTTTGAATTTAATACCTGCAATATGTTTTAAAATGCTGGAACAGGAGACTGAGGATACTCAGAAACACCTGTTTGGAACATTCAGAGGTGAACATGTTGATTAGAAACAGGTCACAAAAGATTTGAATGACACACTGTGTGAATGATGCCAACCTGGAACGTGGTCAAACCTGAAAACACTTCTCTCTTTCTGAAACTTCAGATCACACCTGTTTGAAATGTGTCTCTCCCTCCCTCAATGTGCTGCAAGCAAGCTAGAGATTTCATCATCTTGTCCATAAATCCATAACATTAAACGATTTTAAGAATTCTGAGAAATCTCTGCATGTAGGTGTCAGAAATGTGTGGCGTATTATGAAGTGCAAAAAAACAGGACTGTTGAGCAACTTAAAGTTGAGCATCAAGAAGAATGTGAAAAAAAAACATAAGCTGTATAACTATAAGGGGTGCAAACATTACAAGGCCGACTTCACCTGGCATGGGAGCACGACCTCTATGAAAAAGCACTTGCTGAGAAAGCACGTCAGCGTGTTGGAGACAGACGAAGACTCGCCTCAGTATAAAGATTATATTGTTTGTCACATTCAGCAGCACCTTTTTTATTTAATACTTTAATACTCGACTGCAAGCAATCTAGCAGTTTCATCATCTAGTCTATAAAATTAAAAGATTTTAAGAATTCTGAGAAATCTCTGCATGTAGGTGTCTGAAATTCGTGGTAGTGTTGTGTTACTCAAGACCAGTCTTGGTCTCGAGACCACATTTTGAAGGTCTTGGTCTTGTTTCGGACTGGCCGACTCATGTTTTTTTATTAAGACTGATCAAGACCAGCACTGATCTTTTTTTCTTCAACTTTAGTAATGTAAATAAGGAGAAACACTTGGTAAAACAACAAAAAGCACAAATTCATGGGTTATTTCTATGGCCCGACGGATACATCGGCGGGCCGATATAATTGGACAATTATAGCCCTTTTCAAAGTATACAACATCGGCCAGAGTTTTGACGATGTAATGCCTATATATTCTTAATTTCTCATAAAACATTAACGCTTTTCTGTGTCCAAGTCAGGTGAGTGACGATGTTGTGGAACATGGCGTCGCGCAGTGATGGCGGCTCTGAGCTCTCTGCTGATGCTGTGTGTATGGATGACTTGTCTACACTCACACGGAGTTGCTCTTTTAAGCCTGAAGGTCATGATTTTTAAATCATGACATTATTAGTGAATGGCGACATGAGCTTTAGGACTCCCTGACATCATTCTGTAGGCGAGATGTACAGGTTCAGTCAGTTTAGCCTTATAGGTATAAATATGAGTCTTTCCACTGATGGAGCTGACATTGTAGAAGCTCAGTCTGTGGGTCTTAAAACTCAGTCTGATCTAGCAACTACTAGCAACTTTCAGCAGCGCACAATGTCCCATTGCTGCAGGACACAGAGAGACCAGGGGCCTTGCTAGTTTGGCTACGGATCAGCCTCACAGACCGGAAACCGCCGTACAGTTTTCCTGACCGATGCCATCTCTGTCGTTGTCAATACTGATGAATTGGACCTTCTGATGGCAGGGGATCAGTTTAGCTGTGACTGTCCTATTGTGATTATGGTGGAAACCTGGCTTCGGTCGTAATCGCTTGTTCCCGACACAGCAGCTAAGCTAACTAGTTAGCAAGCTAACTATGCTAGCGTTAGCATAGCTCCTCGGAGCCCTATGTCATCATCAGCAGACTCATCCAGGGGAGGCTTCAGCGTAGCTGGGGACTTTAATCAGCCTCTTTAAATTAGTTTTTGAAATATGTGCAGTGTCCCACAAAATATTTTGATTTCCTCACGCACATCTTTTTTTTGACAAATATCGGTACCGGTATCGGCCTCAAGAAATCCATATCAGGCTGGCCCAAGTTATTTCCCCTGTGATGACTGCAACCTTCCTGGTGTTGTGACTGAGAGACACCCCCCTTTACTGTTCAACCGTGTCATGGTTTTTAAAATGTATTTTGATGGTCTTGGTCTTGTTTCTGTCTCGTATTGTCTTGGTCTTGGTCTCGACTCAGTATTGACTCCCAAAAGTCTTGGTCTTGTCTTGGTCTCGGTGCATTTTGGCCTTGGGCAAGTCTTGGTCTCAGTCGGAGAGGTCTTGAGCACAACACAAATTTGTGGCGTGGTATGAAGTGTAAAAAATCAGTGACCTCGGACTGTTAAGCAACTTAAAATTGAACATCAGGCAACAATGTGAAAGAAAGCGTTGTAAGCTGTCTAACTATAAGGGGAGTTGGTGTATTAGTCTGGTGGTAAGCAGCATCATTAATCAGAAAGTTGAGGGTTCAAGCATAGCTGCTTTGCTGATTATTTCTATACAGAAGCTTATCTCTGTCACTGTAGTTTTATAATCATGCGCATGTCACAGACCTCATACAAACTTACATCAGAAATCCTGAACTAAACTCTGAACTTGGGATGTATGAAGAACGATTTGACCTTTGTACACATTGTATATATTTTTTTCATGTATTTGAACATCTTTAACACTCTATTCTGAATCTCTGTATAATCATTGCTTAGCAAATGCATTCTTCAGCCCCCCACACACCCACTACATGGCCTTGTGCAGGCCTCTCCTTGTTCCTTCCTTATCACCTGTCCGAAACTCTGTGCGCTTTCGAGACCAGCTCCAACCGGTAGAGATGAGGAGGCTGTGTGAAGGCCACTCCACCTCACAACCCCCCCCCCCCATTAATGTTACACACACACACACACACTCCTATAAAAGAAAGAAGACATGGTAATTCTTCAGTTCAACATGTCAGACTGTTTGACACTCTGTATTGTTGTACTCCTTACTGCAAGTAAAATTCGCCTTGATTGCATCTAGCTGCTTCTTGTCACTTTTATTCTGAATTATGTCAGGCGTTAGTACGAACATTGAAAGCATTACTGAGTAATATTTAGACTGTAAGGGGAAAAATCCTGACAGGATGGCAATGGTTCAATATCGGTATGGAGCCATCAGCCAATGAGTGTGGGTTGAACAGATATCAGTCTCAATTCATTTTTGGGTCACCACTAGGTTGTTAGCATGCTAATCAGTAGTTTACTAGCTGCTTACAAGCTAATATTGAAGACTTGTTAGTATCTAATTACTGCTTTCAAGGGGCTGCATGACTTCAGAATTTTTAAGGTCCACTTCTATGTGAAAGAAGTCGAGTCGGCTTAAGCTAGACACTGATTACTTAATGATGGCTTAGTCTTTAAAAAGGAAGACTTTGGCAAGGCTCAACACCTTGTGAACACTTTGGGTGCCCTGGGAAAACAACATCTATCAGGGAACAGTCACTGAAGATGGGAATGACTCACCTTGGGACTGACGTCAAACTGGAACGTGGTCAAACCTGAAAACACGCCTCTCTTTCTAAAACCTGAGACCACACGTGTGATTCTGTCCCTCCTCCCTGATCTGTAGATGTGAGGATGTGGGAAATGAACCGTAAGAGACTTTAATTCACTATTGCAAGTCAGCGAGTGCAGACGCTTGTCCTCCAGCAGAGCTCAGACTCTGCTTCTATCAACACCCAAAAGAACTTTCTGACACTGAGAGGAGACATGGCTCATCGAGGACACCGAGTGGACCAAGAGAAATTCTGCTGCTCCATCTGTCTGGATCTACTGAAGGATCCAGTGACTACAACCTGTGGACACAGCTACTGTAGGAGATGCATCAACAACCACTGGGACAAAGAAGATCAGAGGAGGACCTACAGCTGCCCTCAGTGCAGACAGACCTTCACACCAAGACCTGTACTGGAGAAAAACACCATGTTAGCAGAGTTAGTGGAGGACCTGAAGAAGACTGGAGTCCAAGCTGCTCCTGCTGAAGATGTGGCCTGTGATGTCTGCACTGGGAGGAAACTCAAAGCCCAGAAGTCCTGTCTGCAGTGTCTGGTGTCCTACTGCCAGGAACACCTTCAGCCTCATTTGGAATTACCTGCCTTTAAGACACACAAGCTGGTGGAGCCGTCCAAGAAGCTCCAGAAGAACATCTGCTCTCATCATGATGAGGTGATGAAGATGCTCTGCCGCACTGATCAGCAGTCCATCTGTCAGATCTGTGTGATGGACCAACACAAAGGTCATGACACAGTCACAGCTGCAGCAGAGAGGACAGAGAGGCAGAGAGAGCTCCAGGGGAGTCGACAAAACATCCAGCTGAGAATCCAGGACAGAGAGAGAGACGTGAAGCTGCTCCAGCAGGAGGTGGAGGCCATCAACAGCTCTGCTGATAAAGCAGTGGAGCACAGTGAGAAGATTTTCACTGAACTGATCCGTCTGATGGAGCAAAGACGCTCTGAGGTGAAGCAGCAGGTCAGATCCCAGCAGCAAACTGAAGTGAGTCGAGTCAGGGAGCTTCAGGAGAAGCTGGAGCAGGGGATCACTGAGCTGAAGAGGAAGGACCAAGAGCTGGAGAAGCTCTCACACACACAGGACCACAACCAGTTTCTACAGGACTACCCCTCAGTGTCACAACTCAGAGAACCTCCAGACTCATCCAGCATCTCTGAACATCCTCTGAGATACTTTCAGGACATGACAGCAGCTGTGTCAGAGCTCAGAGAGGTACTTCAGATTGTTCTCAGTGGAGCATGGACAAACATCTCAGAGACTCAAGTGGATGTTTTACTGTCAGAGTCAGAGCCCAGGACCAGAGCTGAGTTCCTAAGGTATTCACAAGACATCACACTGAATCCAAATACGGTACACAAACGACTGTTGTTATCTGATGGGAACAAAAAAGTAGAATTAATGAGAGAAGATCAGCCTTATTCTGATCATCCAGGCAGATTCACTGGTTATCAGCAGGTCCTGAGTAAAGAGAGTCTGATTGACCGTTGTTACTGGGAGGTGGAGCTGAGAGGAGAAGTTGGTGTTGCAGTCTCATACGAGAGTATTAGTAGAACAGGGGAGTCAGATGAATGTGAGTTTGGATGGAATAACAAGTCTTGGTTGATATTGTGTAAAAGAGACATTCATGTCATTAGGTACAACAACATCAGCACTGCTATCTCAGGTCCTGTGTCCTCCAAAGTTGGAGTGTACCTGGATCACAGAGCAGGTATTCTGTCTTTCTACGGCGTCTCTGAAACCATGACTCTGCTCCACAGAGTCCAGACCACCTTCACTGGGCCTCTACATGCTGGACTAGGGATTTATGATGTTGGTGGATTCTGGATTTTCTCTTCTGCTGCAACCTCTGCTGAGCTGTGTAAACTAAAATAGACAAAAGATCATTTATTTCAGGGACAGTGGGTTAATTTCTGTGTTGTTATTCTTCTTCGTCATGTTTGCTGATCAGAGCTGATTGTTTTCACCTGCCAATCAAACTTAGTGGGCAGGACTTTGGCTTCCTCTCATTTATTCTTTAAAGCATAAAAGAAAAATCTGATGTAAAAATGTTGATTTAAAAATGACAGAGGGGCTCCTATATTTCCTCTTTGTGATTTTAAATCCAGTTTTCTTTCGATTACATAAAAATGATTATATTTGCAGTCCTTGGCATTTTTTTTGTCATTTTTGTACATTAAACATGACATATTAAGAGTTTACTCTGCCTCCATAGTCCTTTAATTAGACTGACCAATTATCACAGGGTAGGTCAGTCAACCAATCAGAGTGGACTGGGTCAACTTAGGGAAGGGGGCCTTAAAGTGACAGGAGCTCCAAAAGAGACAGAGAGAGAATACAGCTGGATCAGGGCAGCTCAGTCTGTGAACACTAGAAGGTTTTTTTTTTTTAACATAGGGGATTATGAACGAACTCTGTCATTAAAATCAAAAACTTGGACCTGTGTAACAAGATGAACTGAAAAACTCTTATGTCAGCCTGAAGTATCGCTGGAACTGGCCGTGGTCCAGACGCAGCTCCTGCAAGAGACGGTGGAACTCACCCAGCTCACACTGTCTCCATAGGGTAGCATGCATCCAGTACCGACGTCGGCGCCTAGCCCGCAGCTGACTTCTCCACAGCAGGTACAGAGCAGCGATAGTGGTAATCAGAGCCATGATATGATGAAATGATAATGGCAAACTTTTTGTGCAACGATGCGGCGGTGAGCGGTGAGCGTTTTTCTGCATATTTGTATCAGCATCAAAACTTGCACGTCTAGCGCGGCGCGATTTCACTTGACGCACGAATACACTCGCTTTCAACGCTTTCGGTGTGAACACGCCATTACACCCCCCCCTATGAGGACCATGGCTGTAATTCACAAGAGACATGTGGCGCCGCCAAGTCTCTCTTTACTTCTCTCAACTACAACGAGCAGACATCTGCCTGGATGCTGGGTGTCAGGAACAATTTGACTCTTGTATATATTGTATATAGTTTTTTCTTATGTATTTGAACTATCCTGAAATGCTGTAAAATCATTGCTTAGTGGCATGACCTAACATAACCTGTACATGACCTTACAGAGCCCCCCCTTGCTAGAGACTGCTTTCCCACACCGTACTTGACCATACATAGACCTCTTGGCCCTCTCGTTACCTTTTCTTCCCACAAACTGAGACTTTCCCATGGTGAACTTGCTGAACTTGCACCTGCAAGGCCATCTTTCTCATGAGAAACAGCCTCACGTGACCACATACAACGCTATAAAAGGAGATGACACTGTACTAGTCTTCAGTTCAACTCTCAGACTGCTTTGGGAATTCTTTGAGTTGTAACTCTCTTGTCTGGACAAGAAGAAGAAGGATTAAAGCTCCATTTGATTGCATCCAGCTGCTTTTTGTCATTTTTGTTCTGAATGTCAGGTACAGGTACGAACTAACTAATTGAAGGATTATAAAGGGAAAATTCCTGTCACTAGGGATGTAGTTATTACCCTGGACTTCCTTCCTAAGCAGTGATTGGCTTCCTCAAGTAGGTTAATTTGTTAAATTAATCCTCTATAATCACTCCATATACTTAAATGTTCCTTGAGGGTTCATGTCTTCTCACCTGATTGACAGTATCATTGATCAGAATAACTCTGACATTTATTCCTTCTTCAATGTTTATTTTATTTTGTCATATATTTTCATCATATACTTTTAATAAATAACCCTTATACTTAAAGTTTTGTCTGTTGGTATTCTATTTGGAAGATTGACATCACTGCATGAGAATTCTGTCTTTAGACTTGAGGTTGATTAAACTGATAAAGTTTGACTTAATTTATTTATCCGATTTAAATGAAATAATCAATGAATCAATTCATGAATTTAATTTTCAATTTTTGTATAAAAAGGATGGTGCCCCTTTAATTAATGAGAGCAAAACTGGTTATGAAATGGATATTAACTTCTTTAATTAATATCCAGTAATATCCAAAAATAATCGCTACACCTGAGTTCAGACAAAAAGTGAGCTCTTTAATATGCTGAGAATCAATGAGACCATCCTCAACAGCTTCAAAATTCTTCTACCAACACATATTATTATTTTCTGTATTTTAGATAGAAATTTTAAAATCTATTTGAAACAAGAGATCACAAAGAGCAGAGGTTTAAAGCCAAAGAAAACAGACAAAACAAAAGCTGACATCATAATTTAGGCAGCCTAGTCATAGTAGATCTGTGGGGGAAGGAAAGTAATAGCTGAGAAATGATTCAAGAAATGATTATATTTAATTATAACAGTGATAATAATTAACAATAGTTTAATTAATATACTTATGTGTTGGATTTTTAACCTTTGTCCACATAAAAATCAATAATCTTGCATATTATATGTGAACATGCATAAAACCTTTAACATAAATACAGTCATGTTATACACAATTCCTCTAAAACAGAAAAAAATACAGACAAAGAAAACAAACTAAACAGTGTAGTTTGGGCCTGAGATCTGTTGTTCGAGTCTTTTTTGTCCTAGGCATTTTAAAAACTAAACTCCAATGATGCTGGGGTGTTGTGAAAATGTAAATAAAAACAAATACAATGATTTGCAAATTCTTACCTATATTCAACAAATTTCACCACAAAGAAAAGATATTTAAACTTCAAACTGACAAAACTTCATTTGGTTTTTTTGTCAAATATTCACTCGCTTTGAATTTAAAGCCATAAACACATTAAAAAACTGGGACAGGTGCAACAACACTGGGAAAGCTGAGAGATGCTTAAAAAACACCTGCTGGAGACTTCAACAGGTGAAAAGGTTGGTTGGAAACAGGTGAGTGTCATGATTATATATAAAGAGCTGGGCGAGGCTCAGCACTTTCTGAACACTTTAAGTGCCCGAGGGAAGAAAAAAAAATATTATCAGAGCACAGAACAGTCACTGAAGATGGGAATGGCATACCTTACGACTGATGCCAAGCTGGAACCTGGTCAAACCTGAAAACACACCTCTCTCTCTAAAATCTGAGAGCACACCTGTTTAAAATATGTCTGTCCCTCCTCCCAGATCTGCAGGTATAACGATGTTTGGAGGAAATGAACCATAAGAGACTTTAATTCACTGCAGCAAGTCATCGAGGGCAGACACTTGTCCTTTCTCTGACACCTGATGTGCTCTCACATCTACTTAAAGTCCTGAAATGCGTGGGTCACATGATCCCCACGGAAATCCCACGGAATGGGAGTCATTTTTTAATTAATCCCGTGATCGGGATGGGACAGGAAAAAAAGCAGCGGGAGTGGGCAGGAGTGGGAACAACATCAATAGATGATCATTTTCAGCCGTGTTAAACAACCAGATGAAGAGATGCATCCATTTTTGTAGTCATCTCTCAGTGAGAGCCAACACTCTTGACCACACTAACAACACAAAAGAACTACAAAAGTGGTCTGACTTCCTGTCACCAGGGGAAGAGATAAGCGACACGGAGCGGCTGCCGACCGAATGTCAGGCATGTAAAACTTAAAGGCAAGGCCTTTTATATGTACTGAACTTTTACCTAAAATAAAAAAATGCAACATTTTTTCAGCATGTTTGGTTTTATTCAAAAGGGAACGGGACAGGAGTGGGAGTAATTTTGAGTGGGAGCGGGATGGGAGTGGGAGTCATTCTAAGGGAGTAGGACAGGACAGGATTAATCTTTTTATTTCGGCCTGGGATTGTGACGGGATGGGATTTTTTCTCTGGGAGTGGGACGGGACAGGAGTGAAAATCCGCTCCTGTTTCATGCTCTAGTCTCAACCCAAAAACTCTACTAAATCTTCTATATTCTTCATTTTTCATTTCTTGACTTAATGACTGTACACAGAAATGTTTGTGGGAAGAACATGTTTTAAATAGTTGACAAAACAGATTCTGGGTCAGTCAGCAAAAATTGCTGCTTTAGTGATCACAAGATCGTGTTTCAAAATTGCAATTCCAATCTGAAAACAATAAATCGTTCTGCCCTTCTGTAAACCAATACTGGGTCTCCACTGCCAAACAAATGCACCCTTTGGAGAAGCGTATTCTCACTCCTGAAACCTCCAGAGAAATCTCAACTGCTGGTCTTTTGCTCTAAAATGTTCATGTTTTCCTCTTACAGGATAGTCGAGTGAGGCAAGCTGAGCTTTAAACTACAGTATCAGCAAACTCCAGTTAAAACCATGGAAACCAGAAGCTGTGGACATACTCAGGAACAGGTCAGCCCATGAAACAGCCTGACTTTGTCCGTTCAGCAGCTCCAGCTGTGCGTGATTCAGCCGATCTTTCTGAGCACATGTGATCAGCAGAGTGACTGACCGGCTCTCTGAGCTGTTCTGCTGCCAAAGGCTGTAATTTGTCACCTGAGCGCCCTCGAGGCCGGGGAAGCCATTACAGAGTTGGCAGGAGGAGGTGTAAGCAATCAGTGTCAGCCGGCCGACAGGGCTGTTCATTTGCACAGATACACCTCGGCTCACTGAGTCTGATGTCGGGGTTTTTACAGAGTCTGTGTCGGCTCGGATGCTTCTTCTTCTCCTCCTTCTTCTGCTGCCACGGAGAGCAGCATGAACAGCTCAATGTACAGCAGAGACAAGGGCAAGATTTCATCAATGCCATGTCCTAAATGACTATAAAGAGGTCAAAAAGGTGACAAAGGTCTTTTATACACCTTTTTTATCAAGCAGGTTATGTTTTAATGGTGCCAAAAAAACAAAAACAGGGATTTTTCTGTAGTTAAACAGCAGCTAGCGGGTCAAAAAGGAAATTCTAAAAGGTGACAAGTATTTATAAAAGTCTACACACATATTAAATGTAAGTTTTCTGCAGTAAGACACAAACAAGCTCAAATTTAAATTCCATTTCTACTGTTACTCATATACAACGCAGTTCATTCAGTGATTTTTGTACCATGTGTCTCATTGTTGGTTACATTTTACATTTGCAGAGGGCCAAATAAAGACGGACCACCTTCATACCTAAGGCCAATTTGGAGTCACTAATCAACCTAGCTTGTTCCATAATTCAGGGGCTGCAGAAGAAAAGGCTCAACCATCTCAAGATTTTAGCCAGACCTTGAAGACATGATGGGTGTAGGCTTTTAGATCAGAGACGTAATGAGGTGTGAGTCTCTTTAAATATTTAAAGCAGCATTTTGGACCCACTGTGTGATTGACGACTGATTTACGTAAACTTAAAGTGCATTATCGAAATGCATTGTGAAGAAATAAAAGCAAGAATAACTTTAAATTGTGGATGCTAAAATCAGTTTAAGCTTGGATGAAAGCCTCAAGTGGTAAAAACTGTTGATCGAATTTCAAATCACTGCCATATTTAACATTAAGATTTGTAACAGTGGGTTTCAATAAGAGTGAAGTGAGTTCAGTTTCTCATTAAAAGACAATAATATCTGTTTGCTTTCATTAAATTTAAAAAAAGCTCAAAGCCATCCAGGTTGTCATTTGCACAGTCAAAAAGGTTTTAAACTGAGCTGTCATCTTTCTTTTAAAAGACAGATAGACCAGGGTGTCATCAGCATAAAGACGCAGGAGACTCTGTGTTATGTCACCATGTTCACTAATCAATCAATCAATCAAGCATGCAAGCAATTACTTTGTTATTGCACATGTCAGAGCAATGAAATTTTTCTTTTACAGTACAATCCGTCCAAGAACATACAAAGATAGTCACATGCATGGGGGAGACAGGATCGGGAAAAACGTTTTTTAGATAGGAAAAGGAAAACATCAGGGAGAGAGGAGGAGAACAAAGGTCAGTTTCACACTATGCCCTGCAGAGCACAGTGTAGAATCAGCATATCAGCAACATAAGACAATTTCAAACAAAAAAAAACTCCATGACAAAAAAACCCTTCTTTGCTGAGTCCCCTGCATGACTCTGAGTTTCCTTGGATACAGATATGAAGATATAAAGGAAACAAAACTAACTTTGTTTCTATATGTAAGCAATCTGAGCAGTTAAGATTGGAAAAAAGAAGCCAAAAAGCCATCTCATATGATTCCTCCTGCAGTGTATTCTGGGTGGGCAAATAAAAACAAAGTAAGTGGGTGGTGATTCGATCTGTGTGTGCAGAGTATAAATGTCATACGTGTGGTTAACTGTATTATATGAGGAGTATTGAACCAAAACAAGCAGAGATTGAGCTCTGAGGAAAAGGTTTCCACTGCAGAGTGAATCAGCCGTGTTTCATTTCCAGGAACGTCTGATTATCTGCAGCAGAACAGATGATGATCTGTTTCCTTCTTAATATTGATTTCTTCAGCCTATAAAGATAAATCAGGGTCTGGTCTGGGTCGCTTTGCTTAGTTAGCTTCTAATTTAACATTCTTGTAAACAAACCATTTGTTACAATGACCTCAGTCAGTGTGCGTTCACTGTCGAGGTTTGTGAACCATCTTTTTGTCCACATCTTTGGTTCTCTGGATTCTTGTGCTTATTCTTACTGAAATCTATTTTTTTTAGTTTATATTATGGTGACCATACATCCTTTTTTGCCCAGAAATGTCCTCTTTTTGGTTGTAAAATTATGTCTGGGGGTATTTTATAAAATTCCCTGAAATGTCCAGGCTTTGCTCAGTTGTTCTACAGACAAAGCTGTCAGACAAAAAAAGACAAGCATGATTCAAACTACTCCAACTCCTCAAGTATCTGCACTATCCAAATAATTCAAACCGATTCTGAATGATGGGCAGCAGAACTTTTGACTGTATATGGTAAATGCTTCAGAGACAAACATGCAAGTCATTTATCAGTACTTTATCAGTATTTTCTGTGCAAATAATGAAAAAAACCTTTGTAAATAACAGGATAAGGTTTATCCTGGAGTATTTTCTTACGATGTTTTGCCGTATTTTTGCCTTTTTAAGCTTTCTCACAACCTCCTTTTTATCATAGTTCTTTTTTAATGATTTCATAAACAGTTTAATTATATAAATAATATTAAATAATCATGATAATAATTTATTTAAAACAGGTCAAGTTTCTGTTTTGTCCTCTTAAAAATGTTGTACATACTCATTTAAAATTGTTTCTAAAGAGGAACCTGCTGAAAATTCAAATCTTTCTTTTTCTTTTCTTGTAAATACACAAAGTCCCAAACATTTACAACTTAATGAAGACAAACACTTGCTAGAAAGTTTTATTTTTACCTGAATAAAGGTGCAAAATTTATAAGGCATTTATGGTCCTATGGTCCTATCTACACAGTATAAAGACAAAAAGTAAGAAAAAAAATCCATTCAGTATATCCGCTAGTAGAAAGCTGCATATATGTACATATCAAATAAGAACCTGCTGCTTAATTGGACCGTGAGTTGGTTAATCCAATAAACCCTCCTGTCAAAACTGAGCTTGTATGCCCATGGTCCCGCCTCCTTATGTGTGAGCAGCTAGCAGCGTTAGCTACTGAACTATGTGAGCCAAAAGCCTAGCGCCGAGAGCTCATTGAACGAGTCCTGACAAAGCAAAAAGCCTCAGCCGGCTGAAACATCCTGCTTTTCGCCCCTGGTTGATCAGGTAATGGCTTTGACTACAGTGGGAGATGTCTGCTGAATAACTCTGGTTAGCCTGTGCCTGTAACAAGTTAGCCTGTTAGCCCAAATCGTTTGCACTGTAAGCTGAGCTGTGGAGGACAGGCTAAGATCTGAATACAGACCAAAAGAATGATCCATGAGTTGTTGCAAATGGGCTCATTTGTCAACGTGATGCATCCTTAACATCTGTTAAGCTTTTTGAATCAACAATTGCACTTAAAGGTAAAATAGTTTTCTGGAAACCTGCATTTTTTTATTGTTTTTTTTTGTTTAAGAAGTGCCCTTTTGATTTAGCTGTGCATTTGGGAACCCTTTTTGTAATAAATGAATAAGCCAAACATTTAATAATTGCACATAACAGCTTCTCACTATTCGACCAATCATTTCAGTAACTGTAAGTTGTGTTATTGTTTGGATTCTTTAGCGACGTGAAGCTCATTATGATGGATTGATGCCTCGAAGGGGACAGGATGGGCAGGCTGATGGATGAATGGATGTAGACATAAATTGATAGTTGGACTATTCAGCCATCTGATGGATGGATGTCAGGTAGACGAACAGAAAAAGGAGGGCTGGACATCTGAATAGAACAACAGAAGAATGGATGGAAGGACAAATGTAAGAATGAACAGATGATTGACAGTTGGATGGATGGATAGATAGATAGACCAACGGGTTGATGGGTGGGTGGACAAAAGATAAAATACACATTTCAAATGTACAAAGGATGAATGGATGGGTGAAGGGCTCATTGATGATGGATGAGGAATGGATCATTGATGGATGGTTGGATAGACAGATTACTGAAAAGAAAAAAGAAAGGTGGAATAATGTCTGAATGGATGGATGACTAAAAGCTTGGACCGACAGATGGATGAAGGACAGATACACAAACAGATCTGAAGTTAATAAGTGCTGGATGTTGATTGGATGGTGGGATGAAGAGCTCAACGCTAGAAAAATGGACAGATGAATAGATTTATAAAGAAGTCTATAAATCAAATTGAAAGCTGATTCAAATGAAAGGATGGATGTTTGGATGGAAAACTGATGGATGGATAAAAAGGCTAATGAGGAACAGATGGATGCAATGATTCACAGAGGAGAAGAAAAAGTGACTGATTGAAAAAAATAAAGACAAATGGATTGAAATATTCATGAAGAACTCATGAATGTATTGATGGCTGGATGGATAGATGGAAAGGCAAACTGACATCAAGTGATGGCTTAAAAGGGCTAATTGATAAATGTGCTAACTGATAAAGAAAAGAATTGCAAACTGGTTTCAAAAACAGGGATGAATGGCTTAAAATATTCAGTAATGAACGGATGGCTAGAAGGACAAGTGGACCTAACGGAAGAATATTCGGTTGGAATGAAGGATGGATGAGGGCTTGGAGTTATAATATAAAGGAAATAAATGTATGAGTAGATGGATGGAAAGATGGATGGATGGATGATGAATGGTCAGAAAGAAAAAAGAAACTGCTGAACTGATGGATGCAATGGTTGACAAAGAAAAGGAAAAAGTGAGGGATTATTAGACGTCTGGACATGGATGGAAGGCTAGATTGATGGATGGATTATTGGATGGGTTAATGGATTGATGAAAAGATAAATTGACATACACCCCTGATCAAAATTTTAAGACCAGTTGAAAAACTGCTATAATTTACCTTTTGCACTTTTGGACCTTAATGCGGTTTTAAATAGAGCTAAAATATGCAAAAGCAAGAAGGGGGACTGTGACAAAAAGCACTTTGAAAAAATATTTTATTGAAAACAAGTAAACTGAAATAGGCTGTTTATCAGCTGATCAAAAGTTCAAGACCATCGCTCACAAAATTACAAAAAACTCTCCAAACCAGATTAAAAATGTTTCTCAGTAGGACTCAGTCATGAGTAGCTCCATCGTTCTTGTTAATCACTTCAAAAATTCATTTGTGCATGCTTGATGAGAGTGTTTCCGGGAAGCTTTAGGGAACATTGCTCCAAGTGGTGAAGATGGCTCATGAAGGGGCATCAACTGTCTGGAACTGATGGCCATTTTTATAAACTTCCCTTGCCATCCATCCCCAAATGTTCTCTATGGGATTTAAATAAGGGGAACATGCGGGATGGTCCAAAAGAGTGAAGTTATTCTCCCTGAAGAAGTCCTTGGTCAAGCGAGCATTGTGAACTGCAGTGTTGTCCTGTTGACAAACCCAGCTGTTACCACACAGACGAGGGCCCTCAGTCATGAGGGATGCCCTCTGCAACATCTGCACGTAACCAGCTGCCGTTTGACGACCCTGCACCACCTGAAGCTCCAGTGTTCACTGAATGAAAAAGCACCCAGATCATGATGGACCCCCCTCCACTGTGCCGGGTAGAAAACATCTCAGGTGGGATCTCCTTGTCATGCCAGTAACGTTGAAGCCATCTGGACCGTCAAGGTTACATTTTTTCTCATCAGAGAATAAAACTTTTTTCCACCTTTCAATGTCTGATGTCTGATGCTCCAAAGTCTAAACAGGCAGTTTTGTGGCGTTGAAGGAGACGAGGTCTTTGAATTTGTTTTTTGTTTTTGAAACCCTTTTCCCACAGATGCCGTCTGATGGTTACTGCCCTGCAGTCGGGACCAGTAAGGGCCTTAATTTGGGTCGAGGACCGCCCTGTGTCTTGACGGACAGCCAATCAGATCCTCCGGCTCAGCGCAGGTGTAATTCTTTTGGGTCTACCACTTGACTTTTTTGTTCCATAATGCTCAGGATCTTTCAAAAAATTAAAATGACTGTCTTACTGCGTCCAACCTCAGCAGCAATGGCACGCTGCGAGAGGCCTTGCTTATGCAGCACGACGATCCGACCACGTTCAAGAAGAGAAAGCGTCTTAGCTTTAGCCATCAGGAGGGCATGACCGTGTGAATGCCTGACAGAAAATGAACATTTGGCGCAGGTCTTGAACTTTTGATCAGCTGATAAACAGCCTATTTCAGTTTACTTGTTTTCAATAAATTACTTTTTCAAAGTGCTTTTTGTCACACTCCCCCTTCTTTCTTTTGCATATTTTAGCTCTACTAAAACCTCATTAAGATCCAAATGTGCAAAAGGTAAATTCTAGCAATTTTTCAACTGGTCTTAAGATTTTGATCAGGACTGTATCAAGGGGTCAATGGATGAAAGAGATTAATGGATGAATAAAAAGACTAACTGATAAATGCCCTGATTAATAAAGAGAAAAAATGACAGATTGTTGAAAACAAAGATGAATGGGGTGGCTATATTTGTTGAAAGAGGATGGATGGATGGATGGATGGTCAGTTCATGGTAAGTAAAAAGACTTATTGCTGAATGGATGGATGCACTGGTTGATGAAGGAAAGAATTAAGTGAGGGATTAGACATATAGATGTGGATGGACGGTTAGATGGATGGATTAAAGAATGGATGAATGGATAAATTGAAATATCAAACGGTCAATGGATGGTCGAGGTTAATGGATGAATAAAAAGACTGATAAATGATCTAATTAATAAAGGAAAGAATGACAGATTGATGAAATATTCATTGAAGATGGATGGATGGATGGATGATGGATGGATGATTGATGGCTGGATGAGGAAGAACATAAACTAACAGAATGATAGGAAAAATAAAAATGGACACACAGACGGATATATATGTTATTATAAATATTTATGTAAGAAAACTCTTAATTTAAAAACTACGATGTAGCAATTTGGTTTATTTCTCTTGCTTCATATCAAATATTTAGAAAAGTTGCATTGGGACATCCCTAGCGTGTAGATAATTGTGAGTGAACCTTACAAAACCCTTTTTTATAAGTACACCTGCTGTTGACATGAAGAAGGCAACATTTGGTGACCAGTAGGGGGAGCTATGACTGCCTTGTCTTCAATTATGGGGCAGCTGTTACGTCATCCATCTTCTCGTCCAGCCTGTAGAGCCCCTGTCAGGAGGATTTGGTTTTTCTTCTTCTTTGTGCTCCTAAAGGTGAATAAATGCCTCTTGAACGCACAGCGTGTCCTTAATAAACTCATTATCAGCTCCTCGGTCGAGGATGCGGAGCTCCTCTGTTTTCTGCAGACGTGTGTTTTCTCTGTTTTTCCTTTAATGCAGCACATTAAGGTGCTTCATCATCACATCCTCCTCCTCCCACACACACAAACACACACTTTGCTTTGGATGACATGCATTGTGCGTCTCCATGGCAACAGCTGCTCGGTCCGCTCTCACGCTGGAGCATCCCTCCATCTCCAAATCACCATGGAGACACCTGTTTGCCAGTCATACCTCGTCTGTGTGTGTGTGTCTTTCTGAGTGTTTCCAGGGGTGAGCGGGTTCGATTCGTCGTGTTCCCTGTGATTTGATTGGTGGGAGTCTGTGCGGCTGCTCGTTGGAGCATTTCTTCCCTTCACAGCAGACGCTCTTGGAGTAAACAGAGGATCCCCACAGAATGTATTGAAATGAGGCGTCTGCGGCCGACGCTAACCTCGCTAGATCGGCATGCGTGGATGTGGAGGACGGACCAATTAAACTATAAATACGAGCAGCTGTGAGACGTGTTTCTAATAAAAGACCAGCCTGATGAAGCTATACTGTTAAATTACTCCTGCACACATGTCACAATAACAATCCTGAACCCCAGAACTGGTCTGATCTCCTGCTGCGTGAAGATATGAGCAGGTTTTTCATCAGAAGAGACGAAACCTGCAGTGATCCGTCGTGCCCCGAGGCCAAAGGCAGCCAAAGGACTGAGGGTTTGATTGGCAGGTTTTGAACTTCTAACTCTGTCAGAGGGCTGCCCCATCCGCCATCAAATCCTCAGTCCTTCCTCGAGGTTTTTTCCATCTTTATATCCCCTGTGTCTGTCACCAGGGTATTAAAGATCTTTGACCTGCAGAGATTTAGTTTAGTTTAGTTGAACTTAGTTTAGGAAGGGATGCATGATACATTATTGGTTTGATCTTGGTACTGATGTAAACCCGAGAAGTTCAGAATCACTATCGGCTGATTAGGGCTGGGTTTAAAAAGTTATTCTCTGTTTTTTTTTTACTTTCAAACAAATTCAAAATCATGTTGTTCCTTAGGTATTATCAAGTTAGAAGATATATATTTTAACCTGTCTGATTCTTTGAGAATAGTAGGACTTACCACTCATTCCTGAAGGGGGTGGTGCAATTTGCTCTTCGTAGGCAAATTATGATGCGATATCTCAATATAACTAAAATATGTAAAGATAATATTTTTCTGAAACTTGAGACAAGTGTATGTAAGTGTAAAGTTTACCACCTGGTAGTTTGACATGGCACTGCAATCTAAGTGGTATAAAATTTAAGTGGTATAAAATGCATTCCAAATATGTTTACTGTGGTAATAATAATACATTTTGTTTTTAAAGCGCCTTTCATGACACTCAAGGACACTGTACAAATTAAAACAACAAAAATCAGGAGAGCAGCGGCAACCAGTTTATGCAAGCCTCCACTCACAGGGGGTTGCAGAAAAGGAGACAGGAAGAGAGGGAAAGGGAAAAACACAGTTCCAACTAGGCCCCTGTCAGGGGAACTCTTACCCCTTTTCCACCAAGCTGGTTCCAGGGCTGGTGCTCGTGCTGGTGCTAGAGCCGGTTCACAGTTGGTTCAAGAGCGAACCGGTTAAGAACCGTTTGCTTTTCCACAAACGGGTGCCGGCCAGAGAGCTACGTCAGCACGTCAATGTACACGTCTGTATACGTCACGCCAGTTTCCCATAACAACTGGTAAACAACAATAAACAAAACAATAAACTTGCCAGGCTCTGTGGAGGTTTGCTCCAGGGTTATGTCCTCCTGCATAGACTCCAGCATGGCTGTGGCCGAATTCAATGCCCCGGTAGCGCTGCACGCCGGTCGGTCCCCGAGAACAGCATCGAGCATTTTGTAATGCGGGCTGTTAAAACGTGGCCGACCATTGCCACTACGGCCCAGCTCGGTCTTCTGGTCCCTATATTCTTTTCTTTCTTTATATATTCTTTATAGATATATATTCTTTTCAATCTGTTTTTCGCTTACTCCAACCTCGTCTTTTTAAAAATGGCTCTCTTCTGTGTTTTTACTCTGCTAATCCCGCCCCCACCCCCTGACGTAAGCGCCAGAGCCCCGGCGTAACCTGGTTCTTTCTGCTGGCCCAGCAAAGAGTTGGTGCTTGCTAAGCACCGGTTTTGAGAGCCAGCAACCGGTGCTTAGTCTGTGGAAAACCAAAGAACTGGTGCTAAGTCTGGCTCTAGCTCCGAACCAGCCCTGGAACCAGCTTGGTGGAAAAGGGGTAACAGTGTACTGTCATGGTCACTATGCATGAAAGGGTTAAATGGTTCATGATCAATCCATACAATCCAAAGATTGATCTTTCAACTTGGATAGTTTTTTCTTCATTGGATGTGCAGAGAAGCAGTCTGTGGTATCAACCCTGTGAGTCTGGCGTGATCAGCGTTTAGCACTGCTTTCCACTGAACAAGATCTCATGAGATGTTCCAGCAAACAGTCAAACAAACACGGAGCACCAGAGAGTTTGAAAGCTGATGTTTGGACTGTTTTGGGTTCATTTGTTAATGTAAAAACAACTTTAAATAATGTACCAGGTCAAAAGGTCAGTTTTTAACTGAGATATCCCAGACTGAATAAATGTTCAATCAAATCAATTTGAGACTTCAAATCCAATCGATCCAGAAAATCTGAATCGATACCCAGCCCTATGGCTGATATCAAATTGTTGCAGATATTTACAGTTGATATATTGGCCACACATTAGCTAGAATATCCGCAAATTACACAAATGTTTAAAGCTGATGCACATTCTCATCACTGCATGGGTACATCTAAAAGCCAAGGGGTTTCATTTTTGCAGGAGTTCAGTGATGCTTGTCAACTTTTACATCTGTTCTCGATATAATTATACTGACAATTAAAATATACAAATCTATTTTCGTCAAGTACAGAGCTTGCCTCTTAAACAGAAATATCAGTATTGGCTATAATGACTTAAAGCTGGGGTTGGTGATTTGATTTAGATACACTTTTTGTAATACTGGTTAAAATGGTCTTTATGACGCGATGGTAATCAACTCATAATGTGTTCTTAAAACAGAGCGACAAATATCCGCTATCTACAGCAGGAGTAAAACAGGGAAAACACCAACCAATAATCATGCCGGGACACCTGTTTTTAAACCAATCAAATCCCTTCGCCATTCTGCCTGCCTGCTGTGCGTGCATTATCCCGGCATGCACAGACTCGGTGCGTGTGGTCGAGCTCATACGTATCAGAGTCCGTGGGAGAATGCTTACCTTTCAAGTTTTGTCTTTGAAAATAAGGGAAGCCCGCTGTGAGCCGTCACATAACCCAACCAAGCTCCAGTATCCCTCACATTTTAAGACAGATTTACAAGAAATTTAAAATAAACTCTTTGTTTTTCTTGGTTTGTTCTGTTGGCTCTAATCTCGCGATAGCTGCCACCCAGGCTACTGCAGGTGGACGTTCTCGCGAGGCTTTTTCTTCTTCGGTTTTACGGTGGTTGGCATCCATCATTTTGGAGCATTACCGCCCCATTCAGGCTAGAGACAGAGTTCAGTTTGGAGAGGCAGAGGAATGTTTTTATTATTTTATCATCACACGGGAGATTTACAGGAGAATACTGATACAGGAGGACGGCGGGAAAGAGGATAAAATACGGAAAATACAGTAGTTTCATGGCCAAAATAGTTGATTTGACAGCTATGTGGAGAATGGCAGAGGAACTACCTATACCCCGATCAACATCGGGCTGTGAGCACTAACTAACTTTACATGTTTGTTTGGTGTTTTCTTACCACTGACTGAGACATGACTTGGTGTAGTGTAAAACAAACACGTTGTGCTGAGGGTTTGGAGTAGAATCAGTCTTCTGGATATAGCGGCTGTGCGCGTGCATGTGAGCGGGGGGTGGGGCTAGGCGGAGCCCTGAGGAGATGCTACTTTCAAATTCATGCTAATTTTCCAAAATCGCAAACCCCAGCTTTAAAAAGTATAGAATATCTGCGAAAATCAAAAATCTCACATCCTTACTTTTTCACATTTCATTTTCTCCACTAGTAATGTGTTTCAGAGTGTTTGGTGGAGATGTTCTGTTTCTATTTCTAGTTTCCTGTGGTTGGTTGGAAAAACTTAATCAAAACTGATTATTTGCATTGGGTAATTTTTCTTCTCAATTTTGACAAGCGGAGTAAATGATGATTAAATCAAGCACCAGAGGCATAAAATCATATTATGAAACCTTTTAATGTGAACTCTGGCAGTTTATGTGTCAGTCATTTCCTCATGCTCGCTGATCGCCAACGCAGAAAAACTCCCACCAGTTCACTTTGAGCTGTAAAACAAAAGATCCCGATTGAACAATGGTCATTACTCAAGCCTGTGTCTTTAATTTATGGGGGTTTACTAGAAACTCATTAGTCCCACAGACAGCTCCTATGAATGGCCTCATCTTGTTCTTTTACTTCTGTGGTCCATCCACATCATAATCTTTATCCAAACCACTTTGTCCCTGATATAAGGCCAGAGCTGGCATCCTGAGCTGGACACCAGCCAATCACAGAGCTCAGCTGATCACTCTCTTTAGATAATTTCAAAGGAGGGGGGACAAAGAGGGAACACATGCTTGTATCCCCACTAGGGCTGGGTATGGATTCAGATTTTCTGGATCAATTTGATTTGATATTAAAAGGTCTCAAATCAATTCGATTCATGATTCGATATTAATTCAGTCTGGAATATCTCAGTTAAAATAGTAATGTAAATTTAAAAATTGACCTTGTGATCTGGAACATTATTAAAATTGTTTTTACATTAAGAACTGAACCCCAAGCAGTTACATTAATCATATTTTAATGACATACATTAATGCATATTCTGCATATAACTTGTTTTTTTGTCTCAAGATCTTGTTCAGTGGAAAGCAGCACTAAACGCTGATAACGCCAGACTAGCAGGGTTGATACCACAGGCTGCTTCTCTGCACGTCCAATGAAGAAAAAACTACCCAAGTTAAAAGATCAATCTTTGGATTTTATGGATGGTTTATGAACCATTTAAAGGGAAATCAATTAAAATTAATAAAAGTGACTTCTTCAACCCAGCCCTAATCCTAACAACCACACACACACACAAAAAAAAATCAACGAGTGACAGAAGCAGAGGCAAGTTTGAGATCTAATGGACAGTGACAGAGTGCTTAGCTGGTAGAAAACAGATCCAAAATTACAAATGATTTATAGACTGCTCTTAGAAAGCCCTTTCATCCAAAGTGCTTTCACATTTGATGTAACTGCCACTTTCTTACTCAGATGGCAGAAGATACTCAATAAAGTGCCCAGCTGTCCATCAGGACTCATCACGCTCAAATACACTGCAGAGGCCGAAAGCTAAGCAAGTATTTATCATCACAAATGTAACCTCATTACATTCATGGGGTAACATTCACCAGAGGTCAGTTCAACATTTGACAGATATGAGAAGAAAAGTGGTCTTTGCTGAATGCAGCTTTAACTTCCCTTTCTTAAATAAAACCTGTATCTCCAGACTTTCATTTTCATGTTTTGTTTTAAAGAGAAATTATCTTGTGAAGCTACTAAAAGAGCAGAACAACCATCCTTGCAAGCCGAAGGATGGAAGTCGAGGACCAATTCCAGTTGGGAATCATCAACAGCTCCATCAAAGTATCAATATCATGAGTCTTTTTGCTCATCAATTTCCTTACTAATTCCTTCCACTGACAGAGTTCAGAAGCATCAGAATTGTGGCTTAATTTTGTACAAAAGGCGCCTACTGCACAACCTTAAGTGAGCGGAAACACCAGCAACTTCTAGAAGCAGTTATCTATGCTGCAACGTGTGTTTGACATTGTTGCCACTGAAAATCTACAGACCAACATTTGCCCACAATGCAGGGAAAGTCTGCAGGAATCAATAAGGGAATCATAAAAGAAGTGGATTGATTGTCAGGATTGTTAATAGCATTGGTATCGAAAAACTCTTACAATTCCCATCCCTATGCAAGCCCTACAAAAATCCATGTCTACAAAGTACGAGAAATAGAAATAAAATAAAGATGAAGAACAAATTACTTCCCGGAGAAACTCTCATTCTAATTCCTTCTTCATGTTTTGTTCTTTTGTTTCCTGAGGGTGAGACTGTCTGAAAACATGGGTGCAGAGCTCTCTCTGCAGGACCCCGAGGTCATTCTGGGATACGTCTGTTCCCTCGGCCGTGAAGGAGCCAAAAACGCCACCTGAGCTGTCTCATTTTCTAATATGAAAACACCACTTTATCACAGCACAATTCCCCAGAGAGAGAGGATATTAAACCCACATACTTTGCTTCCTGGAGGTGTGATGGTGGAACCTGCAGGCCGCTGCTGTCTCACAACCTGTGAAGCCTTTCTGCATGTAAACACGGCCCCGGGGAAGCTGAAGGATCCATGAAATGAGGAGCAGCATGAAAAAGCATTTTTAAAATATGTGGCTGAAGAAAAGGAGAATTGTGTGGAATTCATTATGTTGGGAGTGTAGTGTGCTGCATCCTCAGTGATGGATGCAGTTGGTTGGCATTGACAACTTTACCTGCAGTGATAAATACATGTTTTAAAATATCATAATGTTGGGGTGCAGATTAGGTTTTAATATGCATGCTTCTGTCGGGCCGGATTCAAGTCCAGCCTGTGGCTAGTTTGAAGAGTGTTCTCCTCCTACACTCTCTCGCCTCCTTTCACAAACTTATCCAATGTGTCCCTCTCTCCAGCAAAGAGATGTAAAAATGCCCCAAAAATAATTAAAAGCCAGGATTTTACTGTAAGCATATTTGAATGTTTTTTAGTGACTTTTTTTTTTGTTGGAGATGAACAGCAAGGTTTGCTTTACCTGAAAAATGTGCAACGGTTTGTGCAACTTTGAAAACATTTGCTGACAAGAGTGACAGCTAAAGACAAAAATGTCCAAAGTAGCGGGGGATAGGTTAAAAACTTTCATAGAAGAGAGGAGCTTAGACAAGAAATGGGAATGATAGCTCTTTGGAGGGGGTCGGATCTTGAGAAGCCGTTCAAAAGACATTCAAAAAGATATTTTTCCGCCAGAAGACCAAATTGTGCCCTGGTGTCAAAATGCACATTCAAACCGAACACGACCTGGCGACTGAGATTGTGTTAGTCACCTTGGTCTTGTTGTCTGCCCAAAGCTGATTTTGTCACCATCGAGTTTCACCATCATCATATCATGTATCATATAAAAGGATGTATCACCTGACATTATTCCAGCTGTATCCTTTCCACTTACCTACCAACCACAAAACACTACAGCTGATGGCCCTGCAGCAGCATCGTCATGAGTTCTCTGCGGTCCCATCTCACTGACTAATGTTTCCCACATGCACATAGATTGTCAGTCTGTGAACTGGAGTAAAAACTGTCCCTCACAGGTGCTGTACACACCCACACAATGCTGATAGGCTACATGCCATACACGATGTCACCTGAAAAGTATACATTTTTCAACTTTGGCGACTGAGCAACTCGACCTGGATGGATAACCATTCACAAGGTTATCCATCTGCAGGGACAGCTTTGCTGCCATATCATGGGAGGGCTACACTACTTTCCCTCCTCCTCATCCCTGATAATACAGTGGCAAATGTCTTCAGTCCAGTTGGGCAGCCCATCCCCTCCCCAAATTTAGCTGCGTAATGCACATTTTGCTGTTTTTGTGTGAATGAAAAATCAAACTCCAAGATGTCATGGTCGTTCACGCAAAGGCAGCATGCTGTGCACAATTCAGTCCTGGGGAACATAGATGATGTGAAGGCAGTGTGGGCAATTTGAAGTCAAGAAAGGCTCTCCATGCTCCCTTACAGCTGCGAATCGGTTCTCATCGTTATTTTAAAAGAACTGTTCAAAAGACTAGATTCACAAATGCCGGTCTCTGGTCAGACCCTCTGTATGTTGGGCCGCAACACTTCTTCCACAGAGCATGAATCACAAAAGAAAACTGCTTGTCAAACTGACCTGAAGTGACAGTCAAATGTAAAGTAGAGAAGGAAAAGTACAGTATTTCCTTTGCTGCTGTGAGTGGGCATAACCATGTACAGACGAAAACAAACAGCTTCGTCTGTTTCCTTCTCATATTTGTGCTTAAAAATAGAAAAAGTCTGCCCTCCTGCCTCCACAGAAATATATTTCCTTCAGAAGTATTCCTCCAATCGCCATGAGAGCCGACCCCGTCACACTCTGCTGTCCAAACACACACTCACACACCTCTGTGTGACGCAGAGAGTGTGATATATGCGCCTGGTTATCCTGGGAAATAAACTGTTAAAAGCAGCAGAAATAGCTTTTTCACAGGCTAGATGTGGAGTCATAAATCTGGGCGAGACGGCGAGCGGCGGTGTCTGAGGTGTCTCTGGGTCGTGAGCCATGGTCTCAGCTCGACGGGAACAGTGGGGTTTATTTACGTGTGACTGCACCCAGAATCCATCTGGCCTGGCTGGCTCTCACTGTGAAGATCCACACGGACACGAGGCCCTTTCCTGCCTCAGTTACACGGAGGAGAAAAGTGTGGGGTCATCCTTCGAAATCGAGGCAGCATATGACTAAAGCAGTGTTTCTACCAGGAAGTCTGTTTCAGTTTGGCTCAGTGGTGTCACACTTTTTGTAGTAACGTCCTGCTGCCAACCCAGCAGACAGCAGCATCGCACAAGACCCTTGAGAACAACGGCCACAGTTACATGATGTTTTTTAATGTGGATTAAAGTATTAAGAATTAAATAATTTGGAACTTAAGCTTTCTCCTTTGTGTTTACATGGAAATAATACTTCTGAATAGAGGTTTACATGGGGAAAAAAGAGGTAAACATGTTTATTCATATTTATTCAAGGCCTGGGAGTCGGGAATGGTTTGATTTGACAAGGGGTGGACGTGACATAGTGACGTATTCTGTGTTTACTGGAAGTAAACTGTTCAGCCTCTTCAGCATCTCTGTCAGGAAAATCTGTCCAAGTTGGACAATACAGCTTTAAAAAGGTCTGCATGTTAATGCTAAAATCCATCCACTCTAGCTGATTAAATTAATTATTATGACTTCATCTTTTTTTATTTCAATCATCTTAATCCATTTTCTGTCTCCATTTCAGTTAAGATTTATTTTTTCAGAATTTTATTCTTTGTAAATCGATATTCTTTTCATTATCTTACTTGTGCAAACTCTATTGCACATTTGGTGTTTCGCTGTCATTTAACCACATTATTATTTCAAATGTTTTTTTGTTATTAGTTTTTTTGTTTATCTCTTTAGTATTTTTTTCTCCTTCCTTGTTATGTTTTAATGTCATTTTAGTCTTTGCTGCTGTATTTCCTCATGTCGTTTCAGGAGTAGTTTTATGTTTTTTTCTCATTTGCCCACCATTTATTCTATAACTCTCAGTATCATTTAGCACATGTTTATAGCCTAAACAGTACTACTGATTTCTATGATACTCTTTACGGGTGCCACGGAGCCAGTTGACCAAACAAAGGAACGCACTCTGCAATAACTAGGAGGCGTAGAACAAGAAACAAGAACCCAAGAAATCCCACATTCTGCTGACCCTCTTGTGTCTGTCCACGGCTCCGTTGGCTCACACAGCAGAATGTGGGATTTCTTGTTCGCTCTAGTTATTGCAGAGTGCACATTCCTTTGTTTGGTCAGCCGCTGACTCCGTGAGGCACTGTAAGAGTATCATAGAAATGAGAAGTTGTACTTTTTAGGCTATAAACATGTGCTAAATGATAACTTGGATTACAGCGGTCATGATATCAATAACAGTGGACAGCGAGTATACCCCCAGATCTCCGGCTGCATCCTAGATGTTCCAAAACTACTCCACAGTGTTGTTCAGCATGAGGGTGAGTAGAAAATGAGGCCAAATCGTTGTTTGGGTGTAGTATTCCTTTAAAGTCTTCGTGTGTGTTTGTGGATGGGAAGGGTCTTGTATCTTCACTGTATTCAATCTTCTGCTTTTTCTTTTTTGTTTCATGTTTTATCTCTTAACTACATTTTGCATTAAAGTCCAAAATGAAGTTAAAAAATGATTATTTTTCCCACTCCTGACCTCAACACGGCCTGACCTGCCTAAATCACGCAGCCTGATTTCTGCCTTACTCCTCTTTTGTCAGTGTTGTTCCTGTTACACCTGGTCTTCAATATCCTGCAGCGCTCACTTCTGTTTCATGTGCATTTACTTCGCTTAACATCAGTCGATTTTCTGTCAGACTCTCACCCAGAGAAGAGCACACAGCAGCTTCTTGTATATCAGTCCTGGAAAAGCTAAACTGCTGCTGTAAAACAACCATTAAACCTTTTCTGTCCTTTATCAGGAGTCCTTAAAGTCAAACAGCAAATTCAAACAAGAGGTTGGATGATGAAAAACATTTCTGTGAGCTTTTCTGAGACAAATACGTCCATTCTAGAGATTCTACCTGAGCAAATGTTTGAGAGGAAAATGACTTTCTGTCCAGGCCGAGCGCTCAGTGTGTCGATAAATTCTCTGTTCAGTGTGAAGACATTGACATTTGAGAGGCGAGTATCACTGTAACAGGGCTTTCGTGTTAGAGTTTGGAAAGTGGAGGTGCTGGTAATGTGATCTGAAGCAGAAAACATGACAAGAATCACCTTGAAAAGCTTCACATAGAGCTTCATGAAGGTGTAATGCTCTGATGTTTAACCACAATGTTTAAACTTCTTTGAAAGCCAGAGCCCAGGGACTTCAGATTAATCATTGAAGAGAAATATAAAGGGGTTGTTTACATGGTGCCGAAAACAGTCAAATCCGATAAGTTTTCATTGCGTTTTGGCCTTGCGTCTACATGGAAACTTGTTGAAAACGGAAACTTTTGAAAACAGGCTCCAGGCTGGAAAGTTTCCAAAACGCTCTCCATGCAGCTCCGTGTAAACCTGCATCGGAGCGTTTCAGGGTGAAACGCCAGCCTCACCACATGCGCAGTACTTTTTCAGATGAAGGCTGCGCGCGCATACCAGGAACAACAACAGCTTCGACCGTCCGCGGAGTAATGTATAAGCCTCTTACCGTGCTCGGTTTGTTATCCAGTCAAAACCATCCAGACAGATTTGTTGTCTGAACTGATTTGTTGTCCAGAAAAGAAACTCCTGTGTCTCTGTGCGTCTCTTCGCCATTGTTGTTTGTGAAAGTTTTTCTTCTTCGTTCGTGTATTGTAGCAGCGCTGCCTCTCTGCAGACCTACACCGCCATCTACTGAACCGGCATGCACACTACAGCGGATTAACTCGTCTCTGAGCATCGTCGTCTGAACGCAGAAGAATTCTAAAACGCAAAGGGCAAATCTTTGCGTCTTTAAGTCAGAAGTATCCATGTAAACAAGGCCAAAGAAAAACTGTCTTGTGATTGAATAAAGAGGAGACTTCCCTCAGCTGGAAGTGGACCGATCACCTGAGAGGAAGAGGAACATGAAGTGTAAAGGGAAAATGGAAATCAGTTTTGATGCTGAGAAATAACAAAGTCTGATGAATTAACTTTGATGACTGAGCTTTTTTTTAACTAAAAGGCAGTGAAGGTCTCCGTGACAAGAGAGAGCTGGTATTCGTTTATGAGGACTTTCATGTACTTGAGTACTTCCTTGACTATAAACTCAATCTTTACTATTTAGACAACAGGAGACATGAAGCTGGTTTTGCTAAATCACGTTTAATCATTTCAATCCGATGAGATCTTTCTTTCGTCTTCATCCTCGTTTAATCTCACATCTCATTTTCACCCCAAAAGACCTTTTTATCTTCTTCTGTGTAACCTGTGGAGAACATCCTGTTCCTCATTTTACTAATTCCCTCCCCGGAGGAAACCAGATCACATTGTTTACAGTTTTATAATCTTTCTAAATTCAGCACGGTGCAGAGTCGGTGTCAGGGATTCTGGCAGAGCTCAGGGGGGGGGTTGTTCTGTCACGTTTTTTTGTCTTTACTGTAAAGAAATGTGCAGATACATTCAGATAGGGTGAGAATTTGGTGGGAGCATCATGAAAGCATGGATCTATACTGCCTCAGATCAGCAGGTCAAGGCAGTAAAGGTGTGGGGATGTTTTCTTGGCAAACTTTGGGCCATTAGTCCCACCTGAGCATGCTTTAAACCCCACAGCCTACCTGAGGACTGTTCAATCTTTGAAGATCATCTTCTGGATATTTCCAGCAGGGTAAAGCTCCACATCACAAAGCTCAGATCATCTCAAACTCTAGAACATGACAATAGTGGCGTGTTAAATGATCTTGAACCATTGAGTCTTTGGCAGGAATATTTAAGGTTGTTTTTGGTCTTTCCTGACGTGTCCGTTGGTCTCAGGAATGTTTTTGTTTTCTGCTAGATTAGCCGTAATCTGAATGTCAGACTGTGTCGAGAACAACAGAAGAAAGGATGATGTGTTGCAGCGCTGCCGTCATCACTGCTAAACTATTCTCTTTGAGGAATTTTTAGAGACCCTCGAACACTCTTTGCTCTCAGCACAATAAGAAAATATTCCTGCATCCACAGAGATACCTGTAGCTCTGATGGCAGCCTGTCCTTCAGGTTGCAGTCGCATTGACTTCCCTTCTCTGCTCTGCTGTTTTTCGGCACTGGGGTGTGATGTTTGCAGATGCTGCAGGATTTATGGCTGCATCTCATTAACCCACTTCTTAGCTCCACACGTGCTGGTGAGTGTCTGAGATATTTCACATCAGTCCAGTAAACATCAGAGCGGCGGAAAACTCCTTAGACGGGATTTAAGCTGATGTTTGAATCAAACAGAGCTGAGGACTTGTTTATGGGCGGAGTGTCAAACCAGGAGCCCAACATGCTTTCAAAGAGTGTTGTGAGGAAACTTTAAGAGTATCAGAGAGTTTAAGAGTATGCTCAAAGGTGTTTTATTCTTGAATTCAATGATACAAGTTTTATTGCTCCTTAAACATTCTTCAAACGAAGCTATGACCTGTGTAATCACATCCAAACTTTTGAGTGTTACTAAGGGTGCAAGAAACATCAGCACACCAAAATCTATCAATTATTTGTGGAGCTATAATTTAGAGCAACATTGTACTATGTGATTGTTTAATCATTGATAGAAACTAAGATTATCTGTATAGGCTTCAGAGCCGACAATAAAGTTTAAGACTGTTGCAAGTAGGGCTAAAATGATCGCTCAATTATTTCAAGATATTCAATTTCTAATAAATAATAATTCGTATCAAGGCTTTGTTTAAATCCCGACCACAATACACGATATACCCTGGATGTGAGGCACAGATTGTAAAATCTTGGAGGAAGAAGAGGACGAAAAAAGAGAGGAGCAAAGAGAAGAGACTCAGCAGAAGGAAAGATGGTAGGGTCTACAGTGAGGGATCACTACAAGTAGACATGAAAACATAGTGCTGTGTGTCTTTTGTAAAAAAAGAGATAGCTTGGCAGGGAGGAGATTTCACAAACTACAACAGGACTGGAGGAAAGTCGTTCCAGAGATGGAAGTTTACGGACGAGAACTTCAAACTGTAAAACAGAGTTAGCTTAGCATAATAGCACGTTGTCAATGCAGCACATCCACACGTAAACATTCGGTCTATGCATCAAGTACCAGACACAGGTGTAGGGCGTCATTTGATATACTAAATAAATCTGCAGGTTAATCATCTTAGCGTTTAAGTGTGACATTGTTTAGTAATAAAACAAGATAAATTAGATCCTCAATATGGAAATTAGCATCGTTACAGCAGTAAAGGCAAAAATAAAGTTAAATAAAGGTAAAAAATAAGGTCCTCCTTGTCTACACGAAGACTTATGCATTGGCACATTCTCATTTGTAAGGCGGTTTTGGGTCTACTCCCTTCATATCTTCTGACCTTCATCAGTCAAAGGACTTCAGGGTCTTATAATCTTCAGTCCCAGAATCTCCTCTTGTTCTCTGTTCCTAAGGTCCGAACTGAGCAGGGAAAAAAGGCCTTTAAATTTGCTGCTCCTTTTGCTTGGAATGAGCTCCAAAAAGACCTGAAACTTAATGAGCTGGTCTCATTAGACACTTTTAAGAGGATGTTAAATGATGTAAATATTGAGGCATCTGGCTGCAGATGTGTCAACAGATGATCTTGCTACCTTTAATAGTCCAGCCCGACAAATGTCTTTATTAATTGTACATTAAGTGTTTTACATGTCTGTGTATTTGTGAGAAATGCTGTTTGTGAATGTAAGAAACTTTGTAAATTGTGCTGCTGCCTATCTTGGCCAGGACACTCTTGTAAAAGAGATTTTTAATCTCAATGAGTTTCTTTTCCTGGTTAAATAAAGGTTGAATAAAAAAATAATAATAATTATCTATGGCACTGGCATTTAAAGGGATGAAACCTATAAAAAATGAGTACTAGCTATGATCAGGGCCAAGCTTGATGAAGAGATTTGAGCAAAAAATATGTATAGGCTATAAATATAAAGTTTAAATGTTTTTACAGCAGCTAATGTTATGGTTGTTAATGGACAAAACAGGATGAAAAGGTGTGTTTTCATGCGGTACTTAAGGGTTAAGCTTAAGATTGTCTTCCTTTGTAGGTAATGCATTGTAAACATGAGCTAAAAGACATAATAAAGCTAAAATCCAAATTAAGGGTTAACAGACTAAATCATGATCCATTGTAGAGTCATTATTCAAAGCAAAGCTGTCTAATCGTGTCATTATGGTCATTTAAATCACTGCATTATGAGTAATTCTCCATGTTTCAGCAGATTATGAATTAGCAGGAATCCCTCAGTGACCTGCAGGCTCCGCGCCGCACAGACGACCGGGTTGTTCTGGCACCACCGCCGTGCTAATTCATCACCGCCGCCTCAGCGGGACGACACACAATCCTGTGAGTCCGGGGTGAGGGGAGAACACTATCTGGATGTTTTAGGGCTCAGGGTGCTCCGCAGTCCTTATCGCAGGGACATAAAACAAAGAGATTTCCCTCAGTTTGAAGGTGAGCAGGTTTTATTGTGGCTGTTGGAGGGGATCGTCTCATGACTCAATACGACACTGAAGGAGAAGGTGAGTCCAGGTCAGACCGCAGATTCCTCATGAGCTCATGGACACAGAGGCGAAGGAGAGGATGAAATATCAGGTGAGTTCTACTAACAAAGACCCAGAGAATTAGTTACCTCTGCAAAGGAAGGTTATGTTATTGCCGTCGTCTGTTTGTTTGTTTGTTTGTTTCTCTGTTGGCAACATAATTTAAAAAGTTATCCACGGATTTCGAGGACATTTTCAGGAAATGTCCGAATTGGGACAAGGAACAAATGATACGATTTTGGGAGTGATCCGGATCACCGTCTGGATCCAAGAGTTTCTTAAAGGATTCTCTAACATTGCAATATCCGACCATTTTTCAGCATTTGTGCATATTACTCAAGAAGACTGATCCGGATCCCGGCATAAATTCTGGAATCTCTGATCCAGAACAAGAAAAATTTAGATATCCTTGGAATTTTTTGTCAGAGCAAGGGAACAAATAAAGACATAGACTTGCAAAAAACACCAAAATATAGCCAAGATACTGTGGAATCTGAAGTGTTCAATCTGATTTGTTGTATCTTCAAAAACTTGGGAGCTAGATCCAGAAGAAAACAGCCATGACGAAAAATTAGATTTTCGTGAATAACTACTGAACTAAAATAGATATCATGATGAATCCAATTGCTAATGGTATGTTTTCAATGTCAAGAAATCTTAATATTTAGATGAAATAAAGGTAGGACTTATATTTATGGTGAAAATCACAGTATGGGTGAGGACTGTGGCGCTGCCGGAAGTCTGTGCTCTCTAGTTTTTTTTTGTTTCTTGATCAATTGTAAGCTAAGGTGCAGTGTGTAGAAATTTTAGTGACATGTAGTGTTCAGATTTTGGAATTAGCCTGTCATATCTAACGGCGTGTTCACACAGAAAGCATTGAAAGCGAATGTATTCGCGCGTCAACTGAAATCGCGCCGCGCTAGACGCTCGAGTTTTGACGCTGGTACAAATATGCAAAAAAAACGCTCATCGCTCGCCGCTCACCGCGGCATCGTCCGCCATTATCATTTCATCATACTTGATGAAATACATCATACTACATCGTCGTACTTGGCTCTGATTACCACCATCACTGCTCTGTACCTGCTGTGGAGAAGTCAGCTGCGGGCTAGGCGCCGACGTCGGCACTGGATGCATCCCTACGGAGGCGGTGTGAGCTCGGTGAGTTCCGCCGTTTCATGCAGGAGCTGCGTCTGGACCACGGCCGGTTCCAGCGGTACTTCAGGCTGACTGTTGCCCAGTTTGAAGACCTGCTAGCCAGGGTTGGTGCCAGGATCTCCCGTCTAGATCCCAACTACAGGCAAGACAGTCCAGCTGCAGCTGGGGAGCACCTTTCCATCTGTCTCCGGTGAGTTTAGCAGTTTGACAAATTAGCAAGACTACGACCCCCAGAATGCCCTGCGTCAGTGACGATCTCCACGCTGATAGGCTGTCGCGGCGCGTCAACACGTTCGCTCGCTCGAAAAGTTCAATTATTTCAACTCGAGCGTCGAGCGGTGAGCATTTTTCGCTGGAAACGCTCGACCCTCAACGCTCAACGCTCGACGCCGCTCAATGCTTGCCCCGATGCAGTGTCAATTCGCGTCTTTACATTGACTTTGTATGTAATATCAACGCGCGAAAAATTCGCGACGCTTTCGGTGTGAACACGCCGTAAAACATCACATTACTAAGCGACAAGAGCCGGTGAAGACCAAACAGGATCATGAACAGGGCATCATTTACAACAGTTACCAGGTCAGGGTTTTCATTTGTATTTGTAACTGTTATTTTGCCATCCAGGTAGATTTCAGGACCAGCAGCCAGACTCGTAGGCTATTAAAAAATTGTGTTTCGTTCTTTTTGTCCCCAAAACCCATCCATGCCCAACATGGCGGATCATTATGTCAGTTTTTTACAAAGGGGGACCCACGGTGCAGAAATATAAAACGCTTTTTCTCACTTAATAAAAAGAAAGCAAAAGTTTTATGATGATGATTGTACACCTGTTTTGATGGACTTTACAAACAAATTGAAACATTATATCCGAAATTCACCGTTTCTGTTTGGTGAAATGCTGCAAACTTCTACACTCTACACCTTTAAAAATGCTGACCTGCCCTCAGATCTGCAGGCAGGCTGTCCCACAGAAATGGGGCGTTAAACTAAAAGCTGCCTCTCTGTGAGTCTTCATTTGGACTTTTGGCATGACTGAAGACCTGAGGGCTCTCACAGGCTCATATGGTAAAAGCAAATCAGATAAACAGTCTGGACCATGACCATTAAGAGATTTAAATACTAATAAATTAACCGTTAAATCGATTCTAAAATAAACTGGAAGCCAATGCAGAGACTTGATGGACTGATTGATGGTCTAATACCGCAGAGTTTGGGTCATTAGTCATATGTGGGCACAAACATTCAGCCTTGCGATCCGCTCTATAACCTTGATTTCACGACACCATGATGCACGCGCAAACTCGGCTATGGAAATGACCTGCACGCATGTTTATGAATAAGCTGTTGTCGTGCATTAATGTGCTGCTCTGCATGCATTTCGACCTTCTGCTTAATGACATCCACCCTCTGAAATCCCCTGCATGTCTTTGCATGCCACTCCAGTCACACTCTGGATTTCATGTTAAGCAGAATTTGAGTGAATCATCGCTAAGCCGGGTGAAGAAGGGGGCAGAGGATTGACTCTTTAATATTAAAACAACAACCTGACTTCTTCTTTAATCTCTTTGGAGAGTCTGCAACAGCGTTGTAATCTATTTAATTTACAAAAGTAGATTCAATCAATATTTAATGGCTCCTCACAGCAGCCTCAGACTGATGAATGTTTCACTCTCTGCTTGTAAAATGTTGTTTCTGTCTCATTTTAATGACTTTCTGCTCTTATCACCAGCGTGAGCAGCATCTTGTTTTTTTCCTATGCTGCATGAAAACCTGTGACAGGCACGTACCTCATTTTAAAATCAATTAGCTCCACCGCAAACGTCCAAACACCAGAGAGGGCTGCTTTAATTTACTGCCTTTAATTAATGCTTTTGTAATGACGTGTTGTACAACTCCTTCTCCTTTATCTCTTTATTTACATGGAAGAAAACCAGACTAATTAATCCATCACACACTCTGTGTAGCATGAGGCAAATGACCAATCAGAAGGCAATATAATAAGCATTACAGTTTCAGCACCTACGGCTCCTTTAAAAGAGACATATGCTGATGCATGATCTAATACTTACATATAATATAATAAATTTGAAAACAAGACCTTACACCCCCTTAATTTTCAAAAAATGAGATATTGTATTTTTTCTGATATCCTAGAACGAGATTTGATGCCTCTGAAAATAGGTCATTGCGAGATGTCCGCGAGATTTCAAACATCGTGACGACACGAGGTACCTTTCTTTTTATTGGAGTAATCTGATAAAACACTTCCTCCTCTGTGATGTCCGTTAGCCACAAAACTGTCACCGAGGAACACATCCACCAGCAGGGGTATATAGATCCCTAGCTCACATTCACTCATTACCAGCTCTGGCCTGTAGGGGGACACAATATGCGGTCGCTGCATTGAGCCTGCCGGAAAATACAGTAGAAGAAGAAGGACAGGCTGGCTCTACCCCTGATAGACTTGACCAATCACAGCACAAAGGGCTGTGACATTGTGAGGTAACTATAGGTCATCCTGAGATCCTCGTGTTTCAAAGAGAGCTTGATAATGGCCTAAAATGAGGATATTTAGAACGCTATTGTGGGGCAATGAAGGAACTAAATGACTTGTACTGAGGGCAGAAATGCTTTACAGGCATCCTAGTCTGGCATAGTGAAAAGGAGAAACAAGCATGATATGTCCCCTTTAAAAGAGGGTGGCAACAACTCAACAATGTAAGCAACAATATTCTGTGATTATTTTATTGTCAGATAATAGTTTGAATCAGAAATCACCACCAGACTGTGGATAAGAAATGAAAACAATAAAAGCCAAAAAACTCAGTTCCTGTCAGAATCAAGATTCTCTCTCTTTGAGATGTTATATCTAACCAATTAAAATATATATTTATATCAACATTTGAAAAGACACTTTCCCCACAATTTCAACCCAAAAACATGCTGCTCACAGTCTGATGCTGCGTTCCTGGTAGGGCTGAATGATATATCATTATCGTATCTATATTGAGATATGAACATTCAAGATATAGAAATCAAAAAAGCAACAATATAAACAATATAGATTTCTTCTAAACAAAATTCTCCAAGCTCTGACCTGAAAGTGTTCCAGGCAAATTACGACTTCAGTTTCAGCACAAGGAATTCTGGTATGTAAACAAATCAACATGGCAAACATTATTAGATAAGTTCTTGATCATTTTAATCACCAAAGGAGTCTGCAACTTGCACACTTCAGTCAAACGCAGGAACGGAAACGGTGCATAAGGTAACAGAAGCTTTTACTTTATATTTTACGGTATTAGTTGTTATTTTGAAACGTATTTTTGATTGGTTAATGCGCTATAAACCAGCTAACGCCAGAGCAGCTACTAGTGATGCATTAACATTAGCACATGAATAAGGCTAGAGCAATACCTCGCTATGATGAACATTTTCTAACGTTAGAGAGACCAGACCAGCCATCTGAAGGCATCTAACCACTGGCACATGAGCACCACTACCGCATCCATAGAGGGCGCCATGTTGTTTAGGCAGTGATGTGACGTCATGAATTCTTGGGTGGGGAGTTACGAGTTCGACCGTCATTCCAGTGCACTTTCATGAGTTACAGGTGGGAAAAACAGGAGTTAAACAGGGTGCCTGAAATGCAGCATTAATCATGCTGTGTGCTGGTACAATCTGGACCTGCTGCTAAAGTTAGCCTGTTAGCTTACTGCCAAGCCCATTAGCTCACTGCATTCCCGGTTAGGGTATCTTGTTGTATGGGACTCTCCCTCTCTGATGAGTGAACTGTGTAGCTTGTTCAGTGTTGTTCCGCTGCTTGATCAATCAAATAAAGTAACTGGAAAGCTATTTGACTCAGAAAACAACAACACTTCCACAAAGCTACTGGAAAATGAAAGTAATGTATCTGCCCCTAAAGCTTTACAGTGATATCAGGTCTCACAAGCAACAGGGGATGAATTTAAGACTTTTTAAGGCCTTAAAATTGAAAAGATCAAAGTTAAGATCCTGTAAAATCTTTTGCATGGCCTCAGATATTGTCACAAACCTAAAAAATGAATGCACCAATTTAATACAGTATTGAGATAGCTGTGAGTTAGCTGACTGAATTTTTTGATCAATGAATTTTTCTGATTAATTCTGATGCTCAGCTGATCAGGCCCAGGCTCTGTCACCTGCAGCTTCTCCTGATGCGCTCTCCTCTAGAAAAGTTTTGATTTAAGGGACTTAACTGGATTATTTAATTTCTCTTCCTCCATTTTGTGTCATGACAGCGGTGGGCTGTGGGTGCAGGGAAGGTGGGCTAAACTCGCCCTATTTCTTGTACTGAAGAGGATTTACTGTGCATGTTAAACGAGAGTCTATGGGAAAAGGTAGAAACACGTCATCGATCAGACAAACACAGATGAGTGAAACAACTTTACTCATCATAATTATCTATATAATATACCGAATATTTCACTCATCTATAAATAGGTATACATTTGTTACAGAATATTTATATTTTAGTATTTTATTTTACATAGAGGCCTGAGAGGCTTGATGATACTAGACCTTTAAAATCATTAGATTCCTGTCTGTATCATTTGCACAGTTAGGGATGGGTACCTTTCACATTTGAACTGATACCATACCGATGCCTGGTACCTGGGAATCGTTATCCAACAGAGCTGTAAATAAAAAAGCATTTACATTAACGTTACAAAGTACGAAGAACCGACCTGATAACGATAACTGACGCACATTAAAATGCCAAGCTAATACCATCTTAAACACGAGGCTTATTTACCTGGACCAGGTATCCTCCTTGTCCCATTTGCTGCCATCACCAAATGTTAAAGGAAAAGTTCGGTTCCTGCAGCTTTTACATTGTTTTTTTTTTTTTTTTTTTTTTTTTTTTTTTTTTTTTTTTTTTTTTTTTTTTTTTTCGATCCAACAGGGCGGCCAGCGCCGCTTCCTAAAACTGCATTAATCGTCCAAAAACTCATTATTTCACCAATATTCCATCATGGTCCAGTCCCGCTACTCCTCCAAGACAGTCTGTGTCGCTCCAGACATATCTTTGAGCCTCTGCTGACCTCTGAGCTGACGAAGAAGACCGGGTGCCTCTGCGCATGCGCAGTACTCTCTGGAGCGCTGCCTCCGCGACCTCATTTCTATCAGCTCCTTATCTGTAAACTGTGGCTCGAAACTGTAAGGACACCCATCATATTCAAAGTTCTCCTCCACAACATCTTCATCCGATAGATATTCATCCATTTTGCACAAAACTGGAGGAAGAAAGTCGTTGTGTAGCCGGCGGTCGCCCCTGGAACAATAAGCCGTACTGCGCATGTGCGGAGAGGCACCCGGTCTTCTTCGTCAGCTCAGAGGTCAGCAGAGGCTCAAAGATATGTCTGGAGCGACACAGACTGTCTTGGAGCAGTAACGCGACTGGACCATGATGGAAAATTGGTGAAATAATGAGTTTTTGGACGATTAATGCAGTTTTAGGAGCGGCGCTATGCATGCCCTATTGTGCTACGTTTGTACGGATGTCCGCTGCTTGATTTTGGATCTAAATATCTCCCGAGGCACTGTTTGCATCAGGAAAGCCTTCAGGGTGAGTATATTGTTCTACTTCATTCTATAAACAATGTGAAAGCTGCAGGAACCGAACTTTTCCTTTAAAGCCATTTCTTTTCCTGTGTTTCTGGCTGCAGACGACTAGTCTCCATTGGACACAGGCGTGCTAACAGTGCTGAATGAATCCTTTGTGGTCGTAGATCTGAGGCTATCAAAAATTGTGCACTCTTCAACTTTAAGGGAAATTTTGTGCGTCACCAGGTGCTTCCTCAGATTTGAAGTATTTCCGCCTCTGGCCTTACACTATGTGTCACAAATATTGCAGTGAGCATAATCTGCATCACATTTAATAAAATAGAGCCATACTTTCAACCATGCTTGTTTTGTTGACTGAGCCCGCGGCTGCTGACGTCATTACGCTATTGCTGTGCTGCGTTCAAGTCCGGTATGGAAATTCACCTACTCTACCCAATAGTATGCCTGCTTCTTCCACTCTCTCACAGTCACAAGGATGCGTTTAGGTAGCCGTTACGGCCCTGGCCGTATCTGGTAATAATTTGTTATTTGTGGAGCTGCTCTCCCTGTTGTGTGTGTGTGTGTGTGTTTGTATGCCTGTGTGAGTGAGTGCTCTTGTTGCAGAGACAATCTTGGTGCAGCAGCGCTCAGGTGCCCCGGCGCGATTGGCGGAGGGAGCCGAATCGACTGACGGAGAAGCAGCACCTCCCATTGGCCACAAAGCAACGGCTCCCCATTCAAAAAGCCGCAGGGAGCAGATGGAAGTTGGCGTTCTTTCTGACAGCAGTTGAATCCCTGTCGGCCTCCAAACTCTGTATTGCGAACTTTGTAACTTTGTAACTTGTTAGTTTTTTTGGTGATTGTTTTGTATTTGATAGCTTGTGAATTGTTAATTGTTTTGGGTAAAATCCTTAGTTTGCGTGCCAGCCTTTGCTGCCTTTTGTTTTTGTACCCTTTTTCTTCTTGTTAAAATCTCGGCTTTTTAGTTTGTTTATTGTATATACATTTCTGCCTCTGGCTTGAATTTTGGTTATTGTAAATAAATTGTGAAAATTTTGATCATTGTATTGTTTGGATTTTTGGAGACCGAGAGTGATTTTTCCCTTTTACCCTTGTAAATTTGTTACGTGCCTTACCCCTAGACGGGTGCGTAACAGTACCTAAACATGGCACCGTTTGATTTTACTTGAATCGGTACTCGGTAGTACCTACAGAATTCGGTCGGTACCTCCTAAAGTACCAAATTCGGTACCCATCCCTGTGCACAGTGTTTGAAGAATCCCTCGAAGCATTCTTGTGATAAAGGCTGGGAGAGGGTCTAACAGGCAACTGAGAGCACCTCAGTCCTGTGGGCTCACCTCAGCTTTAAAACTCTACGTTCATAAGTGAACTCCAGATAGAAGCATATGAAGGTTCTCTGGTGTTTAAGCAGGACCATGAAGCATCAGAGTTTGTTCTTTCACTCAGACTAATTTAATTAAAGCACCACATGGAGCTGTTACATCTTCAACATCTTCCTGCGTCATCGTAGCTTCATCCACAGTCTGAGTCTGAATTAAACTGGAATCCTCAGAGACTTTCACATCAAGAACTTCTCAGAAATGTTTGACCTACATAGATTAAAATCCAACCAGCCCCTGAGCGTCACTAGAAATAATAAATTCTGGGATTTAAATGAAAAAAGGCCTCCCCCTCAGTGAGGGCTCAGAAGTTTAACATGAAGAAGTGAATAAAGGTGTCAGCTGAAGGTGTGAAAAGATTCATCTGCTGTTTACCACAGTTCAGCTGCAGTTCAGCTCCGCCAGGGAATCTCAAGGTTTGGAGCAGAAATCCCAAATCCTTTGACATGACGCAGTATTGAGATACATCAGGGTTCATTTTCAAAAGATAGAAAATAAAAGCATCAATCATCCTGCAGGAAACTCTCTGAACGCTCCTCAAACTTCGGCTGATATAGAATCGAATATCCACAGTCAAAGCTGAATCACCATGAAATAAGTCTGATAAATTTTCCCGTTTCATCCTTACACTGAGGAAGAAAGACTGAATCCACAATGAAAGGTAAGATTTTCTTCCCAAACCGGCCCAACCTGGCCTGACGCAGAGCCAGAGATCAGCCCCCTTCACTGCTTTTAAGCTCTGGTGATAATCATGAATATTGTATTTGGCAAGCACCTCATAGATCCAGCTGCTTCAGTTTTCCCTTCCTGCCAGCTGCCTGCCAACTTCCAGCCACTGTAAGGGGCCGTTTACATGACGCTGAAAACGCTCAAATCCGACAAGTTTTCATTGCGTTTTGGCCTTGCGTTTAGATGGAGCCCGTTTTCAAAAGTTTGCGTTTTTACTGGAAACGCAAACTTTTGAAAACGGGCTCCAGAGTGGAAAGATTTGAATCTGCTCCGCCATGCAGCTCCGTGTAAACCCGTATCAGAGCATTTCAGGGTGAAACGCCGACGTCTCTGCATGCGCAGTACTCTTTCACATGCAGGCTGCGCGCGCATACCAGGAACAACAACAGCTCGGCCGTCCGCCGACTTACGTGTGAGCGTCTTACCGTGCTCGATTTGTTATCCAGAAAAAACTATCCAGAAAGATTTGTTGTCCGAAGTGACTTGTTGTCCAGAAATTTTACATTTTACATTTAAGTAACTTAAATTTGGAGTTATCTACACAGAAACTGTCTTTTCCAAACGCTACAGTATTTTACTGTGATATCTACAGCAGCCTACAGTTAAAGGTCTGTACAGTAAGTTACTGAGAGTTTCAATAGATTGTGGAAAAGCATACTCGATTCTGTAAACTTCACCCTAATATTTACAGCTACCTACTGTTAAATGAAGGGCTGGGTATTGATTCAGATTACCTGGATCGATTCGCTTTGATTAGATATTATAAGTTCTCTATAACTCTATATTTATTCAGTCTGGGATATCTCAATTAAAATAATGCTGCAAATTTAAAAGGAACATTTTGACCTGGTACATTATCAAAAATTGTTTTTACATTAAGAACTGAACCCAAAGCAGTTACATTAATCATATATTAATGATATACATTAATGCATATTCTGCATATTACTTGTTTTGTGTCCAACTCGTCTTTTCCTTCGTACTTGTTAAATCTGAAATTCGTTCAAACATCAGCTTTCAAACTCTCCGGTGGTGTCCATATACTGCTACAAACATGTTTACTTGACTGCTTACAGTAACATCTCACCAGATCTTGTTCAGCGAAAAAGCAGCGCTAAACGCTGATCACACCAGACTAGCAGGGTTGATACCACAGGCTGCTTCTCTGCACGTCTAATGAAGAAAAAACTACCCAAGTTAAAAGATCGATCTTTAGATTTTAAGGATGGATCATGAACCATTTAAAAGGAAAATTGATTAAAATGGATTCATTTGCTTTTAAAACCCAGCCTGGTAAAATGTCTGTACAGTAAATAACTGAAATAACAGACTAAGATGGCTTCAGTCTACTCAACTGCCGAGCGTCTTGAGACAACAGTTGTTGTACTTTGGCACCATGCAAAGGAAGATTAGTTGATTAAAGGAAAAACTGACCCTGGAAAAAAAGGCAAGATTCCTTTTAGTAAATGTTTCAGTCTTTTGAAACTAATGCTTGTGAAAAGTATTTAATTCTATGAAAATGAATGTATCTGATTTATTTTCTTTGCAACTCTTGCTATAAATGATCATTTAGTTATAGTAAAATAAAGTACAGTACAGCAAGTTCACTGTAACTTAAATGCATTACAGACATCGTAAAATAATGTGCATTAAGTCTTGCAGAATCATCATTGTGGATGCGGTTAATAGTCCATCCATAATCTATCACACTTTTAACCCTCTCTGGGTTGTGGGGGGCCGAGCCTATCCCAGGTGACATTGGGTGAGAGGCGGGGTACACCCTGAACCAGCTGCAGGACAATCGTGGGGCCACATGGAGAGACAGAAGACTACTGCCTTAAAGAAATTAGGTGGTTAGAAACATACATTTGCATCTTCCATTTAGACCCTGTTTCCATGACAACATTGTCACCACAAATGGAAAGGTTTCTCCTTTGCGTTTTCAACAGCCTTTGCATTCACACAGAGATGTGAGAACGACTGAAAACGCTGTAGCGTGCGGGCCAGGCCAGAGGTTGGTGATGTAGGTTTGTAATGAAACAGCAGTGTCCCACCATGCGTTCACTTTCAGGTGAAGACGACCTTTTCATAAACAACAATGGTGAATGGATGCACAAAGACACATGAGTTCCTTGCCTTGACAACAAATCTATCTGGATAACAAAATGAGCACGGTAAACAGCACACATGTAACTCGGTAGATGACCGAAGCTGTTGTCGATGCACGTGCAAATCTTCAACTGAAAGAGTACCGCGCATGCGGTGATGTCATATTTTCTCTCATGGAGACAGATATGAAAATATTTTCAAAACGTATCACTCTAGACCCCGGTTTCAAAAGTTTGTGGATTCAGGCACTTTAGGCACTGTTTTCGTGTAAACAGGAGGTGAAAACGCAATGACAACCCTCCTTTTTCAGCCATTTTAATTGTTGTGTAAACAACAGTGCCTGAATCTGCAAACTTTTGAAACCAGGGTCCAGAATGATAAGTTTTAAAAATGTTTTCGTTGTCGTCTCCATGTAAACAAGGATCCTGTTGTCAATGAAAATGGTGATGTGTGGTGCATGTGCAGTACAACTACGAACAACAATGATTGGATCAGATTAAATTAGATGATTTAGAACTTTGTTTATCCCTTGGGAAGACTCCTTCAGGAAAACTGAGGTTCCAGTACCATTGTACGTTCAAAGGTAAAAAAGAACACAGGATATCAAAAAGCAATACCGTAAAAACAATTAGCATAAAATCTCGATAAATATTTAAAAATCTATATGGTAAATGATAGAAAAAGTAAAAAAAATGAAATAAAATACAATGCTAACTGTGCTGCATTTGTTATTAGTCCTCCAACAAACTGTGGATTTGCTGCGTTACTCTGACCAATGAAGACAAATTTGTTATAATCACCGAGCACACTGCAAACTTACATCGCCAACCTGGCATGCATGCTGCCATGTTTTCAGTCATTTTGGCAAAGGAAAAATCTTTCCTTTTTTAGTGACAACATTAGGCCCTTGATTAACCTACCACGCATGTTTCTGGTCTGTGGGAGGAAGCAGGAGTGCCTGGAGAGAACCCACACATGCACAGGAATAACATTCAAACTTCACTCAGAAAGGAACTGACCAACATGGGGACCAAGTTGTTTTCTGAACTAAGAGTGTTGTTGGAGCTCCCGTGACCTTATCAAGACTGTTTCTCTCCGAGCACGGTGGAAGTTGTGGGTCTTGTGCAATCTCCCTCATAAAGACACTGGCACATTCCTTAATTAAACAATAAAACCCCGAACCCGTGTGCTTCATAAATGCTGCATTCATAGCTGAGCTTCAGCAGCTGCTCTGCAGAGTCATGTCGCTGACACTCGTCTAACTTCGCAGATTGAGCTGATTTTCTCTGCAGCCCTGATGTAATGTTTGCCACGCTTCTCTGGGAGCACCGAGCTGCTGCGCTTGCCTTTTTTAGCTTCCATGGTTACTGCAGGAATAAAAACAACATTTCCCCATCAGCCCCCTCCCCTCAGCCAAGCAGCTGACTACACGGGGAGTAAATGTGCTAATTAGTGCTTTCATTTGACTTAAAGAGACAGGCTGCTTCTCTCTGATTTTCTGACATAAACTTCAAACGACTATGAAATAATTCTCCATCTAAATTGCCTTTTTATCAGCGATATGAAAAGAAACAACAGTCAGACTTCGGCTGCATTGATTGCCATCGTGCCTTTTGATCAAAACACTCCTCCGTTTACCCTTCTTTTAACAAGTTGCCTCCATTTTTGAGTATGAAAGAGCATCATTTCCACTTTTTTCTTCCTCTGAGTGCTGCAGGCTAAGGGCTCGAATGAGGAGGAAAATCTGCACAGATGAAAGCTTTCTTCCTCTCTGAGAGTTTTGTTTTAAGAGTCTGCAGAGGCAGAGCAGGAAGAGGGAAGAGCGAGCTCCTCGCCGTGCTGCAGACGTGAGTCCACAAAGAAGAAAAGACAAGTTTGAGCTGATGAACGCAGATGGGGTTTAATTTAGAAAGGGAACTTACTTCAGAGGGGGAATTTTATCTTAAATTTGGGTGGAAAACTATTTTTGAAAAGCTGGAATTCAAAGTCAGTCTTCTTAAGGACTTGTTGAACTAAAAATCGCTCTAATGCAGGAAGCCTCACTGATAGAATAAGGCCGTTATATCTGCTAACGATGGATCAAACATATCAGTCAAAAACATAGTACTCTTTTTAACAGTAAGAGGAACAATACCTTAAATTCTCCTTAAATCACACAGAAATCACTCCACTGGATTACTACTAAACAAAATTCAGCCATGTTTTTGGGCCTAATTCCAAAGCAGTTCACTCAATTGAAGCCTGATCGCTTTTTCTTAAAGTAGTTGTCTCCAACCCTTTTCAGTTGAAGATCACCTATGATACTAATTGAGATGGCACAAATTGGGAATATCTGCTGTGAAAATACTAATATCGGTGTGAAGTTTGCAGGAACCACCATGTATTTAACTTTGTTGACCTCTATAGACTGTAGTGGAAATAAAATGGGGCTAAAACGAAGGTCACATAAACTGCCTGGAAAGTCGTCGCCTGGATTAAACTAAGCAAACAGGTACAAGCCTCCTGTTGGATAATTACTGCATGGGTGATTATCTTTCAACTGGAAACAAGTTATTTAACCCCATCTGATGCAATGAGTAGCTTCTCATTTCTTAAACAACCATCCTGTGGTCGTGGAAAAGATGTTAGTCTGTTTAAGAAGGGTCAAATCATTGGCATCAAGCAGAGAAAACATCTAAGGAGATAGTAGAAACTACTAAAACTGGGTTAAGAACTGGGAACCATCTGTTGTGTTTGAAAGATCTGGAGTTTTATGCCTTGTTACGTCCTGTTGGACTTTATGTTTTGCACTGATAGCGGCAGGTTATTGTTCCTTAAAGGGTTACGGCAGAGAGTTACGGGTAGTGTCGTAAAATGGGAGGTTGGCGGCAGTGAAAATAAAGTGCACCAACAAAGGTGTCGTAATGGAGTCCCGCACGAACATAAGATCGTCTTCAAGGAAGAAATGGGGTCAGAATAACATCCTGAATGATGGCGATCGGTGAATCACTTAAACGTTTGGCTAAATCAAATCAAAGAAAAACAACAGTAGAACTCAGGGGTGTGTTTAATAGTGAAAGTAAGAGCATTTCCACACACACAATGTGAAGGGAACTCAAGGGATTGGGACTTACCAGCTGTGTAGCCTTAAGAAAACCACTGATCAGTAAGGTTAACCAGAAAAAAGGCTTCAGTTTGCTAGGAAGCATAAAGATTGGACTGTGGAGGACTGGAAGAAGGTCATGTGGTCTGATGAGTCCAGATTGGCCCTGTTCCAGAGTGATGGGAGCATCAGGGTAAGAAGAGAGGCAGGTGAAGTGATGCACCCATCATGCCTAGCGCCTACTGTCCAAGCCTGTGGGGACAGTGCTGTGATCTGGGACAAATCTGGGACATTGGAGAAGCTTAAAGAAACAATGACACAGAGAATGTGACTGTAATCAAAGATAAAGGAGGGACAATGAAACACTAGAGTGTGTAGCTTTATTTTTTTGGTGGCGACTTATTTTTGGCCAGTGTACTTTAAAACTGTAATTAATGAAGCAAAGCTTTGTATGTCAGCAGCAAGCCGTCCACACAAACGATTCTGGGCTGCCAACAAGACCAGAACCAGAGCAAAAAATAAATAAAAGGAGGGCAAAGAGATATTAAGCAGAGGGTGGACAGAGAGAGTGTTAGAGAGATAGAGAGACATACAGAAGGGGGAGCTCAGTGTGCTAAATCCTCCAGCAGTCTAAGCCCATTGCAGCTTTACTATGAGCTGGTCCAGGCCTGATCCAGCCCAAACTGAAAGTTTTAAGTCTAACCTTAAAGGAAGAGAAGGTGTCTGCCTCCTGAGGGGTCGTTAGTGAATGAGTCCAAAGAAGATGATCCAGATAATTAAAGGCTCTACCTCCCTTTAAGATCTTATTTTAGGCCCTGCAGTTTCCGATGACTTAATGACCTATGAAAGTAGTTTTAAAAACAAAGTGAAACTCCACCAAAGTGCAGCATGTTTCCTCGGGACGACTGTAAACTCTAACTGTTCACCTGATTTACAGCAGACAGAAAAAGAAAAGGGAACATCGGCTGCTCTGAAGGTCGAAGGAGAGAGAGCACATAAAGCTCCCCGCCGGGCGCTGGTTCAGACTGCACAGTCACTGCTGAGGGAGTGTGGGACCTGTGGTGACAGCAGGAGGCTTTTAAAGCTGCCAGACTGACTCAGGTTTTATTCAGAGTGCTGTCCTTCCATACGTTCTCTCCTGAATGATAGATTTTATTCTTTACTTGTTGCATGCAGCAGGAATAAATCAACATTTTGTTTAACAGACTTTTCTCTACTGCCTTACATTTCCCCAAACAGATTTTGATGACTGCTAGAGCATGTTCATGATCCCAAACATTCCAAAAAATCCTAATGTTAAAGGATGAGTTCGGTTTAGACAGCTTTCACATTGTTTATAGAATGAAGTAGAACAATATACTCACCCAGAAGGCTTTCCTGATCCAAACAGTGCTTCAGGAGATATTTAGATCCAAAATCAAGCGGCGGACATCCGTATAATGGTAGCACATAGGGCATACAGCGCGGCTCTTAAAACTGCATTAATCATAACAAAAACTCATTTGTTTCTTCAATATTTCATCATGGTCCGCTCGCGCTACTCCTCCATTACAGTCCGGGGTCACTCCACCCATGTTTTTCTGACCTCTGAACTGGAAACTTGCTTCAGGCCTGCCGCGTATGCGCAGTACAGCTTCCTCCTTTCGATGAGCTCCTTATCTGTAAACTCTGGCTCGAAACTGTAAGGACACCTATCATATTCAAAGTGATTAAAAAATGATGGATGCCAATCGCCGTAAAACCAAAGAAGAAGAAAAAGCCTCATGAGAACTGCCACAGAAGAACAGCTGTCCCAAAGTTGACTCGTTTTCAACCTGGCTTTCTCCAAACTCTTTCTTGTTTTGGCTTTCTCTGCCTGCGTCTTTCTTTTCTTGCTCTGTTTAGCTGGAGGAGCAGTTACCAGTAATCGAGGTATGGATAGATTCTCTGCCATTCTTAAGCGTCCCCCTTTCAGCTCCGCCATGCGCACTAAATCAGTCTGTGCACGCCAGTGAAATGTACGTGCAGGAGGTGGGCAGAATGGTGACGGAATTTGATTGGTTTAAAAATGTGTGCAACAACGATGTGATAGGTTGGTGTTTTCCCAGGTTAATTCCTGCTGTAGACAGCAGATATTTTTCGCTCTATTTTAAGAGCACACTATGAATTGATTGCCATCGGGTTATAAAAATCATTTTAACCAGTATTACAAAAAGTCTATCTAAATCTGATTACCGATCCTAGCTTTAAAACTTGTTACAGTTAACTCTTAAAATGGAAACACTCGCATTGATTGAAATGTAAAGTAACACCCAATTACACTACAAATGATATTGCTAAATAAGTAAATTGGGAGACATTTTATTTATAAACCAAAGACAATGGTGAAAACTTTGCGGTTTGGTTTATGTGTATGTAAATCACACAATCGTCATATAAAATCTTGCCTTGCTGGAGCGCCACATAAGTAATTTTACTTTTTTTTTTTAAATAGTCCTTTTTAGGGACGTGCTGGGGCTGAAAATCTGCCCAGGAATTTTTTGGACCAGACCAGCTGAGTTGAGAGCGCAGGGGGGGTGCTGATTGATATTTTCCGCCCGCCCCCAGTCGAACACAAGCCACCACACTACGGCAGCCGGCCATCTAATTTTGTCAGCTGTGCGGTCATGTGTCGTGATGTGGCTTGTGTTTGTCCGGCTGCCGATTGATTTTTCAGTGGCGCATGCTGCAGTCGCCGTCTGTGCCGGCTGTTCGGGAGCTTTCACGGTTTCCTCAATGGCTCGCACGTCCCTGCCCCTTTAAAATCAGATTTTCAATTTCATTGGCGGGCCAGATAGTATTGGAGATGGGCCAATTTTGGCCCGCGGGCTATTAGTTGTTGTTGATGTTAGTTGCTGGCATAGGGCCTGTCACTTTAAGGCCCTTTCCCCACATCTCTGCTTTGATTTGCTAACTAATCTGTTCTGTGGCTCGTGGTTGACATAGCCCTGCTCTCTATCATGTTTGCAACAACTCCACATTCATTCCCACAGCCTCTGGTACGCACTGAACTTGCCACTCATGACTTTAAACTTTCCTAAGGGGACAGGGCTGCTTGTCTTGTGTGTAGAAGTACTCCAGCACTCTGACAGACACTCCTGGCATGCATATGGTAGGGATAGTAACCTTTTCTCTTTCCGTGTATTGTCTCCTTGACTTTCTCACAAGCACATCCGCGGCGGTTTGAGCTAGAGATGTGATGTTTGTAACAACCTGAGTCTTTTGAACGACTCTTTAAAGTGAACAAAGAGAACCGATTTGTAGTTGTGAGTTAGCTGTTCATTGGCAAGTCATCCTAAAATGCAAATTGCCCGCAAATTTAGGGATGGGTCACAAACAAACGGCTCACTCACAATTGCAAATCTGTTCTCGTGGGTCACTTAATAGCACTGTTAAAAGTAATTTGTCACAGTTGTAGCACAAACCACCACGGAAGTATGTCAGCTAGACAAAGTCTCCGTTTAAGAGTAGAAGAAGATAATAGGATGATAGTCGAAGATAACGTAACAGTAAAAAATTAGTCACAACAAGCACACAGGACCATTTAGAGTTGCTAAAGAGTTTATCTGATGACTGTAGGCAGAGGCAGGCTATCATTTCCCATTGACTCTCAGTGTTTGAGCTAAGCTAACTAGCAGTTAGCAAGCTCGTTCTTCTTACTGCACATAAATTTGAAAGAATGGTGTCTATCTGCTTGTCATGGACTCAGGAGTAAGGCAAGACAAAGAGACAAAAAAAAAGTTAGTGGTTCCCTTTATCGGGGGTCAGAAGAGCTGCTGGAGAACAGGAGTGATGTGATTGATGGAAGAAGCTCAGATGATGATCTGAGTTTCAGAATTTTTGGACAGGTTGGAGTAGGGCTGAACAATTATAGGAAATGATCTAATTACTTCTATGTTTACAATTTAGACGACAGTAAGGAAATCTATGATCAAAAGAACATTATTCGTCATCTAATATGGATGACAAATATCTGTTTTTATTATGCTGGGATACTCAAACTACTACTACTAAACGTTCATAAATACAGTAAGTGTACTCTTTTGAATGGCTCTCTTAAGTGAACAATGAGAATTCACTCACAGTTGTGAGTTAACCGTTCATTTGTGAGCCATTCTTACATGCTAATTGCCTGCAAATTTGTAAAATAGTAGATACTGCGATTTCAATTCGAGTCATGATTTTTAAAGCTTCAGTGCAATATCTACTATGTTTACAGTATAGACGACAGTAAAATCAATGATCAAAAGCACATAACAGGTTATTCATCATCTAATATTTATGATAAATCTGTTTTCATTATTTAAGGGATACCCCAACTTCTACTCCTAAACAGAGGCTTTGTGATGTTGACCTGCTTACCAGCACAAATGCAAACGACCTGCAAATTTGTAAAATACTATGTGTAAAATATTTGACACAACATGTCCTGGGTCAGTCAGGAGTGCTGCAAAAATAGCAGCTTTGGTGATCACATGATTGTGTTGTCTTGAGAGTGATAAATCTTTCAGCCCTAGGTTGAGGTTTATTGAGGGGTTTTTGAGGGAGACAATAAAGAAAAGTCAGACCTATATCTGAGGGCAATTTTAAGCAACCACTTAACCAAGCAGCAAGTTTTTGGCCCGTGGGACAACCCCAGAGAGCCAAGAAAAAGAAAAAAGCAAATATATGAGAGTGGGGGCATTCAAACTCCAAGTTGATGAGGCTTATGCACTTTCTGATGTACCTTTAGGCAGCAAAAAAAAACAATCAGCCATTTTTATCAAAGAAGACATTTCATTGCATCAGTTCTTTGTGTTGGACCTGTTACTAAAAAGCTTTTAGTCTTATTTCAGATGACCTGCAGTCCGACAGTCACAACTGTGCGTCTGTTATTGACTTCCTGTCTCACACTTTGACCCTGAACTCCTCTCAGCACCCTGGACCTGCTCTGATGGATTTATCATTCAGGATCCATATGTTCCTGTCCCTCTGATGGATTGATTAGCTGCAGCTGATCCACTTTGTTTAAACTCCAGTCGTGAACTGAACGTGTCGGGTCACACAGTCACTGCGAGTGTTTGGACTCATTAGAGCTGAGGTTTGATTTTCAGTGACCGTGATTTCTAGGGAACAAAATGTCACGTCTTACTGAGATTAAGTTGCCCAAAGATGATGAGTGAGACCTGCAGTCAGGGTTTTACAGAAAGACGAGGCAGGTCCAGACTCCACTGGCTTAAATCTTTTTTTATTATTGTAAATATTTTTGGGGGCATTTTGTGCCTTTATTGATAAGACAGAGTGACAAACCCAGGCCGGCAGAGGCTTGTATATGGGTCGTGCCTCTTTGCCTACTGGTCAGAGTTGTAAGTAGGGATGTCCCGATACAACTTTTTACCTCCGATACGATACTGCAGCCTTGAGTGTTGGCCGATACCGATATCAGCAGGAATCATACAGACTTTTATTCCTTATTTTGTAGTATGGACTGTAAGAAAAGGCTTGATCAGGTGAGATTACTCAAACAGAGAACAGTAGTCAGCAATAGTAGGTGTGAGAAAAACTGACCAATTTGATATTAACCAATGGGTTCAAATAAATTTAACCTTAAACATAAGAATATAGTACAATTAAATAAAAAATTAGAAGACCCTAAAAAAGTAACCTCAAGAAATTCAGTAAAAACAAAAACACATTTTTTTAAATGGCAAAATAACCACTCTGTGTAACCTAAATATAAGCATATTCTACAACTGAATAAAATAAATGAAAAATAAATTAGAATGGACTGCTTGTATCAGAGCTCTTATATCGGATATTTTAGATGCAGGCCGGTATAATCCAAGATTTGTTTTTTTGCTGATATTGGACTAATATCTGATGTCAATATCGGATCGAGACACCCCTAGAAATAAGCAACCAGGCTGATTAAAAACAAGCCCATAATAGGCAACATCCAGCTATTTTTATAATGGAAATTATACCTTTATATTTTAGAGGAGTCTACATAAGAGGGTGTTTATATCAGTGGCGATTGCTCTGAGACTGCAAAGGAAGCTCAGCTTCCCCTAAAATGTCCCCAAAAAAGTGGTGATATGTTCTGCTGTGTGTACATTTCATTGACTAAATATGCTCTAGAATACCTTCATCTTTTGTTCAGAATCAGCTACTTATCACAGGTAATTGGCGCGACTTCCTTCTCATTCATCCCCGCAGCGTCTCAGCGCTTTAACACAGTCAGACGCTGAGCGTCTTCTGACTTCGATGGGGAAGCGTAGAGTGGGTTGTTCCACTGTGGAAACTGGACGCTCATTGGATAAACACTGGGCTTTGTCCCGCTCATTGGCTTCTACATGATGACTGGATGATCAGTTTGAGGCTGAATCTGTTTTTGATTGACAGTGAAATGAGCCAATCAGCGATCTTGAAGTATAACCCTCCACCGCAGCATCTTCTAAGTTTTACATTCAGTTGTTCTGGAGAGGAGCTTCTCCTGTTTAAAGCGGTTCAAGTCTTACACCCACAACACAATGGGCCAAGGCCGTTTAAGTAGTCTAGCTCTGCTGGCCATTGAGAACACTGGTAAAATCCCTGGAAAAGACACCTAGTTGGTACGACAGGGTCACAGATCATTTTCTGGAAAAGGAATGGAGGGTAGAATTTACATTTAAATAAATAAACAAATTTATGATGTAGGCCGGAAAAAAATGAGCTTCCCCTCCTTGACTGACCAGCAGCTGCCACTGGTATATATATATATACATATATATATATATATATATATATATATATATATACATATATATATATATATATATATATATATATATATATATATATATATATACATATATACATATATATATATATATATATATATATATATATATATATATATTACATTTCAATCTCACAGTGATATTTTCTTATTTTTCTCTTACTTTTCTTTATACAGAAGTGAAGGGAGGAGCTACTGTTATTTATAATTCTGTCATCACTAAACAGTCTGACTAACCTTGATTTTTGTAACCAAACAGACATAGTCAGGGTTTTATCTACGTTTTTTGGTGACCCTCTACAGCTTTAAAATAGTAACAAATTGAGTTTATATTGGTAGTGGAGTGAGCAGCAGATCCCTCCTGAGTTTGGGGGAACAACAAGCTGCCAATATTTACAAGCAACTTTTGAAAAAAAAGCCCAAAGTTGCTTGTAATCAGCAGACCTGGCAGCTCAGCTACTGGCTTAAATCTTCAGTCAAACAGAGACAGGACATGCTCTGACCTCTCTCTCTCACTCAGGTGAGTGTGATCAGTACAGGTGATCTAAAGAGGAGTTTGTGCAGTGAAGCCTCCCTCACAGACGGGATGTTCAGTTCGTGGTTATCAAACCAGAGCAGCTCTTCAAGCTGAATGACGTCGTCTCAGACGGGTGGACACCTGCGTGGGTGAGAGGCGCTGCTCGAGCCGGGACCTCTGAGGAACCACAGTCTGTCTGAAATGACAGAAATAGCAGCTGCAAGGAATTCTGGGTCATTTGTTTCAGCTTGCACAAGAGGCAGAGTGTGACGTATGAAATTTCAAGATCAGTGCGGCTGTCAGTCATGGCACAGCCAACCTGAGGTCACCATTTTTCTACAGCAGTGATTTTGTTTCGTTATGGAAACAAAGGACGGTTGTTCTCTAATGGTACATCTGAGGAGCTTTAAACTTTAAAAATTACGAGAAAAGCACTACGAGTGAAGACCTCCACTAAGCAGCTCAGTTATGGCAGTGGCTTTTCCACAACTCCTTTAAAAGATTCTGTTCTGGATCACCAGGCACTCTGATTGGACAGCCTAGTCGGTGCTCATGTCTGAATGTGAAGAGCTCCCCCGCTGGCACTGCAAGGGAAGCTGGGAATGGAGTCACAAAGGTTACAAACACATTGAAGTCAGTTAGGAAATAAACAGCGACACCCACAATGAAGTAACGGGGGTGAAACCCAAAGAGAAATTTATGTGATTTCCCGTTATAAACTGCAATGTTTTTGTGATGTCAAACAGGACTGGATCAAGATGAAATTTACCAAGATGATAGAGACACAGACCTCAAACTACCCTGTGAAATTCGAAGCAAATCTGTTCAGAAATGGCAGAGATATGATTTTTTTTAATTGGCCCAATTTCGCTTGTTAACAAACATTTGGATCACCACCAAAATGTAATCATTTTTAAATTAGGCAACTCCCAACATGTCCAGAAAATTTTGGCAAACTCTTTCCTGTAGTTTTTCTTTGAGTCAGACTTTTCCTGCCTCCTTATCAGATTAGAGACAGAAAACCTTGACTAGAGATGCTCAGATACTCATGTGGTTCGAGTTTGTAGGTCTCTTTACTTCAAGTTTCAAGATTTGGAATTGATCTGCCTTGAATTGGATGTTAAAAATCTCAGTGTGTGAACAACAGTGCAGACTGCAGTCTCTTTTAACACACTGATGCTGACCAGACAGATCATTGTCTGTGTTGTATCCTGAAAAAGGCTCACTTTCCCCCAAAATCAAAACTGAACAGCTTTCAACCATACAAGCAAAAAACTGATGATGTGAAGTTACTTTGGACTGTCCTTAGTATTTTACAAACTGGTGATCGTCTGAGATTTTCCCTTATTAGGATCTCTAGTTAACTGAGATGGTCCAAAAAGAGAAACTATACTGTGATCAGGTCAGAGGAGAATGGCCAGCATGGTTGAAGATGATAGAAAAGCAACAGGAACTCAAACAGCATCTCGTTACAACAAAGGTATGCAGAGGATAATTCCTGAAATATATGATAAATTGTCTGATGAGTCTGGATTTCTGCTCCACATTCAGATGGCAGAGTCAGAATTTGGTGTGGGCATCATGAAAACATGGATCCATTCTCACCTAAATCGATATTTTAGGGTGGTGGTAGTGGTGGTGTGATAATGTGGGGAGAGTTTCATGGAACACTCTGGATCCCTTAGTACAGTGGTTCCTAAACTTTTCCTTTCAGACATTTGACCTCCAGCTACTCTCTAACACTTAAAGAAAAAGTAATGTGTCTATCAGCCTGCTGCCACCCCCACCTCCCACATTTAACATGCATAACATACAAATAAAATCTCTTAAAGTGAATTATTTCTCAATAAATAGATTTTTTTACCAACTATTTCAGTGGGCAACACCGGCTCACTCTTGAAAAAGAAATGTAGATTTCTTGAACATATTTAGTTATGAACGTGAAGCTGTTACAAACTCACCACAGCTCTAATGAGAAGGCTGTCTGACTTGTGTTAATATAAGAATCTTAGGGCATTTTCACATTAGGCCCACTTATTTCGAACTGTGCTGCGGCGCAGTTCGCCCCCCTCTCCCTCCCCCGCTGGCTTGCATTCACACTTGCAACATCGTGCTCAGGCCCACTTGCTTATTAACTCAGTTTGGAACAGCAGGGGGCGATATGCACAGAACTGGTTACCAAACCTGCTACGGAGAACGAAGAAGAGGCTACCATGGTAACCATTTCCTACACCAAACAACCAATGTTTACGTCTCGCTGTCTTCTACATTTTCCTTCAAGAATGTTTTTTTTTATCGTGTTTGAGACGGCATCAGCGACCTTCTGGACCCTCGTAAATCATCGTAATCCTCAACCAGAATAAACAAATCGACAAATTGAGTAAGCAAAAGATTCAGTAGATCGGTTTGGACCACTTTGTTTCACACCAGTGAAACTGCACCAAATGTTGGGAGATGGAGCGGATCGAGACCACCCCTTCATGGAGGTCTTGGACCGGCTGATTTGGTGTGCACCAAAGTGTGGTGGTTGCATTCACATTGATACTAACATAACAAACCCTGGGCCAAAACTTCTTTGGTGTGCACTAAATATGGTTGGTGTGAAGACACCCTGAGATAAGTCAGGACAGATTTCCATCTCCAAGATGCCTCACAAATCCATCCTCCAGCCTCTCTGCCAACACTTCAGGCCGTTATCAAAGCTCACAATACAAATATCTGCATGTTTAACTTTAACTATGAAACAACTGATTTCAAGTCAGAAATATTTTCAACACTTATCCTAATTCACATTCACTTGAAAAGTCAAGATGGATATCTTAGCACAAGGAATAAAAGGCAATTAATTAAGTATTTAATTTGTATAATATGAGAATAAATCTGCTGACAAAACAAAGTTAAATTCAGGGTTTAATAACTACTCTGGATAAACCATTTTAAGACATCCTTAAAGTTTAGTTTGACTTGTCCTACTGGCAGATAATTAGGCAAAGTCAAGCTTTATTTTTAGTTTTTATGTCAAGAAATTGTGGCTTCGAATAGGTCTTAGTGAGATATTTTTACTTGAAATTGCACAAACTCTCACCCAGATATGGGATGCACTGTGATTCAATATATAACAAAAGTACATAAAAATAAGAGAAAAAAAAAGGTCAGTCCCAGGGGTGGACAGTAATGAAGTAGATTTACTTGAGTACTGTACTTAAGTACATTTTTTGAGTTTCTGTACTTTACTTGAGTTTTTTTTTCTTTTTGGAACTTATGACTTTTACTTCACTACATTTAAAAGACAAATATTCTACTTTAACTCCACTACATTTCTATAAATGGCCTTGTTACTCGTTACTTTTAGGTACAGGTATGAAGTCAGCAGATGAAATTTATTTTCTCTTCTAAAATGTGATTTGTTCAAGTGGTGTTATCTATACTTCGTGCATCCTGTTCCACACTTGGTGGCGGTAATGCACTTTTGAGTTGGTTTGCCAACTGCCATTAAACAACAAAGAAGAAGAAGAAGACACGCTACTGCGATCGGGCAGGTAAAAGTTGAGCTAACGTTGGTGGTAACTGTTCATCTTGGCGGTAATGATGGCTACTATGGCAGATAAAGACGACAATTCCACACCAGAGCACCCATGGCCATATCTGAAGGGAGGGGGAGTTAAATAAAACAAAAGAAAATGTCAATGGTTGTCCTTTTGTTGATTCATTAGTGTTTCAGTCTGCATTTCCATGGGCTTTTTAACATAGTTTCAAACTCTTTATTCTACATGATCTAAAAGCAGGTCAGTGCATTCTGTAGATTGTTTCAGTCATTACGTTCTGTAAGGTCAACGGGAAAATGCACTTTTAATACTTGAGTATTTTCAGAAGCAGGTACTCCAGTACTTTAACTTAAGTAAAAATTTGACTGAGCAACTTTCACTTGTAATGGAGAAGTATTTGAACTGAGTATCTATACTTTGGCTTGAGTACTGGCATTGAGTACTTTGTCCACCACTGGTCAGTCCAGATATATTCTAACATCTTCCCAAAACTGAACACAGTCCAGCTGCCTCAACTTTGAATCTTAAAGAGAACGAATCATTCCAGCTTGAGGATTTGCAAGAGAGCTTGGCTACAGTCAGAGTCGGAGTCGGTTTGGTTTCTACTCATAACCAAACCAACTAATGTGGAAAAACAACATAGGAACCACCAGGCGGTTAAGTAAATGTTCTCATAGGACTGACTCGTACTAAGTTTTTCTACCCTTTTTGAGTTGTGTTATTCTGATTCTTAATCCAGACTTTGCATTCTGTAAATATGACTACTCCATATTTACAGAATGACTCCCTGACCAGTTTAAAAAGTTTCTGTCAGACAGAAAGTTTTCGTGCTTCAGTATGTCAAACCAGTCCCCTCCCTTTGACTCGACAGTTTATAAAAAACGCTGACCCGTCATAGTCCAGGCGGTGATTTTTGACCCCTCTGCTGTCGTCAGACATCAAAATTCAGCCCGGGGACTTTAAAAAAAAAAAAAAAAAAAAAAAAAGTGCTTCTCCTGAGGACAGCTCAGCATTAGAGAGCTCAGGACAGACACTTTCTGTTTTCTGTGATGTAATTAACCAAGGTCGCTCTACACCCACTAATTACTCCTCTTGGCTCAAATTGACGAGCTGCAAGGTTTCCAGGAGCAGAGAGGGACTTGAACTCCTGCCACCCGACTCGATGGGTCACGGAGAGAGAGCTTTGTGTCCAAAAAGTTCAGTGTGACATCAGAAGTTCATCAATGTGAGGGGTGCAGAGGCAGATCTGTGAATTAGGGATGGAGATGTTACCAAAGGTGTAAAATGTGATTTTAAAGATGTTACATTCAGATGAGATGTTCAAGTCCCAGACATGTCCAGGCTTGAGATTATATACACTCACTTTCCACTTTATTACACCTGACTGGACCATGTAGGACCCCTCTACCGTCAGAACTACCTTCGTTGTTGGTGACAAAGATATGTAAACTTTGGATGCACAGTGAAGTTTTGACAGTATTTTCAAACTTAGCTGATATTAATAAATACACCAACACATATAACATAGTAGTTTTTAGGATATAGCTAGTAATAATATGCTGTAGATTCATGTTGGGTGTTGGATGTATATATTTGTATATATATGTGAATGTATCTTTATATGTATATATGTTCCTATGCATTTATGTGTATCCATAAAATGAAGAGTTTATGCTCTATTATAAAGTGTCTTGAGATAACACTTGTTATGAATTGGTGCTATACAAATAAAGATTGATTGATTGAAAGATTGCTTGATGATAACCTTTAAGAGTTCCTTTAATAAGGCCCCTACACACCAAACATGGCAAGCGCAGGCGGTCGGCGGCAAACCCATTCATTGTGTATGTGCTACCGCCGCTGCACAGCGGTGCGCGGGGTTCAGCGGCACGCACCGCGGGCACCTGCCGCCATGCCGCGCGGCAAGGCGGCGGCGCCTGAATTGAAATTTTTTTAATTCGGGCGCAGCGCGCTGTGACGACATCTTAGCGCGTCCAATAGGAGCGGCCAGCTCAGAAAAAAAAGTGGCCGTGGATACGGAGCTGAACTGTGCTACGAGAGACTGGCTGCCTGAAGTTTGTCTGTATTCTTACCAGACTTTGACCAACTCGGGACAACATGCTCTCAAACTGCTCCTTGGTCAGCCTGATGTACATTTGGAAGTGGTCTGTGTGAAAATGCAGCTCCCGAACGAGCCTGTACTCCTCCAGTGCCTGCCTTTCCATCAGGATCGGGTGGACCCATATCCTCCTCCTCCGCATTGCTGATGCTGCTACTCTGGTCCTCCACCTCAGGATGATTACAGATTTTCGCTACGTAGTTGAGAGCACTCGTCGAACCAAGCACGCCAAGAACACTTCCTGCTCCGCACCGCGCCGCCGCCAGGCTCAGCGCTGGCTCTGCGCGCACTCTGCCGCCGTGCCGACCGCGCTTGGTGTGTAGGGGCCTATATCCAGACATATTTTTCCTGTATGGCAAAAATCTCAGCTTCCCAAAATCAACTATAAAAATATAACTTATCTATATTTTTCCCCTTTAAAAGAGTCAGTCTTCTTCAGTTACAGATATACATATCAAATCCTAATTATATTTGGAATAAATATTTCAATCATTTAAAGACTTGTATGTTTATAGAACTTCACAGTTATTTAATACAATATTAAAATAAATATAGAAATAGAAACATAAACTAGAAAAGCACTCTGAGAATGCAGAAATTAATGGGATTTGCCGTCATAAACTTCAATATTTTTGGTGACATCAATCTGGAAGGGATCCAGATGAAACTGTCTGTGATGATACAGATATATTATGTATATTATCATGTAAATATTGAATCAAATCAATCAAGTGATGTCAGAAATGTGTTTTTTAACCTGTTCAGCCCCTTGTTTAAGGCCTCCTGCTTGAAAATGACATCCTCATAAAGAGAAGAGTGTATCTCTGCAACTACAAGGTCTACTTGAATTATGTTGGTGTCACAATAAAAGTAACACTTGAGAGATTTGTCCAGATGTGGAATTATCAATATATGTGTTACTGGGACAGAGTGAATGAAGATAGTGGTCAGAATAATATGAAAATTTAATCCTCGTCTAAAAAATATCTATATTTATTGTGAATATCTCTTGGAAATGATGCTGGAATGGCTGTAAAACTATTTAAAAAATGAATAATACAATATTTTTACATCATCTCTGCAAAGGGATATTGTTATAAAGTGATGCAGAGCAAAATTGGAGAGGTTTTATCAGGCGGTCAGGCGAGGATTTTGAAAAGCAGTTTCTGAGATTTTGTTGGAGAGCGTGCAAGCATTCCTGAAATCAGGTACTTTGGGGCTTTTAAAAATTTGGTACGACCCAATGTTAAGTTATTTGACTTATTGCAAATTTTGGGGTTTTGCTGCATCCAGACAAATATGCGGATCATCACCAAAAGGTAACAGGAGGTTCTTCCTTTGACCAAACCACACTGCTGGTAAAATTTTCAGGTTAATCCATTCAGTGGGTTATCTTGCTAACAGACAAACAAACACAAAAACAGACCCTGGCGGAAACATAACCTCCGAGGTGGAGGTAATAAATATCACTTGTTTGGACTTGAGCAGATCATCTGGAGCAAGTCTGTGTTGCTAAATGCACTGAGTTGGTTCCATATGATTGACTGATTAGCTGGTGAGAGTTTTATATTAGCACCACTGTGCAGGGATGTGTATGGCGTAGCAACAAGTTTAAAAACAGCCCTAGTTTATTCACTAACTTTCATTTTTTTGATATTCTGGTGAATCCCAGCAGACCTCGATTACACACTGAATCGTAATTGTTCCCCAAAGACTCGACAACTCCTGCGGCTTTACTTCCTGATATCAAAGATGAAAACATCATCGGTGATGAAGATGACGATGAAGATGACGGTGACCTGTTTTCCTTTAGCAGGTATTTTCCCAGAGGCTGCCCTCAGGCTTCAGTTTGATGGTGTAAAGCCCTGCTGAGAGCTGCTGCTGCACACATCCTGTATTTTGGTTATCGAGTGTTGCCTGGAAACTGAGACTCTCCGTCGAGCCCGTCTGTGTCATCGCGCTGTAGAAAACGCACAGCCAGACACACACTCCCTAATCCCAACACACACGCCTGCAAACAGGCTCAACATAGGTGGTCATTGATGGAGTCAGCACACTCATGTCGCCTCAGGGGGATTTTCTGCTCCGTGTTTTATGTATGAACAACCTCTCGTCCAGAAAACAGAAAAAGCATCCTCAGCGTGGTCGACAGAAACATGGCAGAAACTTGAGATGCAAAGATTGACCTTTACGAACGATAAAAAGACAGACAAACACCCACATATATGGTGTCTTTTGGTAACCGGGGCAACGGAGGTCGAAACACTTTTTATCTGTTTGCAGGTTTGAGCCACAGAGGAGAATAAAGGCTGTGATGTCTTACGGAAGAATAAGATGTTTTTGTGATCATCATGTTTCAGTATGGGAGTCAATATCAGTTCTAGAGCACTGATAAACTCCACTGAGCTTTTATTTGTCTTTATGTTTAACAGCGCTGTTGCTGTGCTTCAGGACTCAAAGCAGGTTTCGACATTACAAAAATAGAATATTTAATGTCTTATAACCAGCAGTGCAGCAGTGAGTAAAGAGAAAAAGACTCAAACTGTTCTGTGCAAGATGGTCAACTAGTGATGCACAATACTGGATTTTTTGCTGGTATCAAATCTGCTGATATTTTCAAACTCTGTTGATATTAACTATACCAATATATATAATGTCTTTAAAAACAAACTCACGTCCTACCTTTTTAGTCTAGCTTTCACCTGAATTACCTTGTAATGTTTTTATCCTTATTACAGCTCACAATGTCGAAATGAACGTATCAAAGATTAATAATATTTTGAAATTTTTACCCATGAAAGGGAGGCATGTTCACATAGATCCACAGTTTGTTTATTAAAACAATATCCATAAAATATGTTAAAGGAGTATTTCATTGTTATTATGAGCCCTGAGATGGGTCAATGACTGGCAGCAGCATTAAAGACGGGGTTGGTAATCTGATTTAGATACACTTTTTGTAAAACTGGTTAAAATGGTTGTCATGACCCAATGGCAATCAACTCATAATGTGTTCTTAAAATAGAGCGAAAAATATCCACTATCTTCAGCAGGAGTAAAACAGGGAAACATCAACCAATAATCAGGCCAGGACACCTGTTTTTAAACCAATCAAATCCCGTTGCCAATCTGCCCGCCTGCTGTGCGTACATTTTCCGGCGTGCACAGACTCAGAGCGTGTGGCCGAGCTCAGACAGATCAGAGTCCGCCGGAGTATGCTTACCTTTCAAGTTCTTTGAAAATAAGGGAAGCCCGCTGTGAGCCGTCCCACAACCCCAACCAACCTCCCTCACATTTTAAGACAGATGTACAAGAAATCTAAAATAAACTCTTTGTTTTTCTAAGTTTGTTCTGTTGGCTCTAATCTCGCGATAGCTGCCACCCAGGCTACTGCAGCTGGACGTTCTCACGAGGCTTTTTCTTCTTCTTCGGTTTTACAGTGGTTGGCATCCATCATTTTGGAGCATTACCGCCCCCTTCAGGCGAGATACAGAGCTCAGTTTGGAGAGGCAGAGGAATGTTTTTATTATTATATCATCACACTGGAGATTTACAGGAGAATACTGATACAGGAGGACGGCGGGAAAGAGAATACAATTCGGAAAATACGGTAGTTTCATGGCCAAAACGGGAGATTTGACAGCTATGTGGAGAATGTCAGAGGAACTACTATACCCTGATCAACATCCGGCTGTGAGTACTAGCTAACTTTCCGTGTTTGCTTTTTTTACTTTACTATGATAATGTTTTGGTGTTTTCTTGCCGCTGACTGAGACATGACTTGGTGTAGTGTAAAACAAACACGTTGTGCTGAGGGTTTGGAGTAGAATCAGTCTTCTGGATATATCAGCCACGCACGTGTATGTGAGCGGGGGTGGGAGGGGCTAGACAGAGTCCTGAGGAGATGCTACATTCAAATTCATGCTAGTTTTCCAAATTTCCTAATTTGATGCATTGTTGTATATTTTGCAGCTTAAAGGAACACTACACCCAAACAACGATTTGGCCTCGTTTTCTACTCACCCTCATGCTGAACAACACTGTGGAGTAGTTTTGGAACATCTAGGAGAGCAGATCTGAAGAAATTCACTGTCCACTGACGTGCTGACTTGGAGCGCGTGACAGAGCCGTGGACAGACACAAGAGGGGTCAGCAGAATATTTGGGATTTTTTTTTTCCTGGGTTCTTTTTTTTTCTTGTTCTACTCTCCTGTGAAGGTTATTGCAGAGTGTGTCGGTAGCAATTGGTTTATTAGCCGCGCTGCCCTACGGGGCAAATGCGGCTGTCAAGTGTATCAGAATAATGAAGGACAGCATTCTGCTTAGGCTATAAACATGTGCTAAAATGATGATATTGCCCAGGGTCATTCTTGACTTTGTGGACTCGCTACATGACCTGGAGTCGGCGCGACATCTGGACCGTAAAACAAGCGATTACAGCAGTGGATTTCGCCAGATCTCCGCTGCATCCCACTTTCTGTGGGGCCACCTACAGTGTTGTTCAGCATGAGGCTCTGAGGGAAAAATGAGGCCAAATCGTCAGTGGCACAGCGAGTGTTCCTTTAACATTTTGAATGGGTTCTAGCATCCTACTTACACTCCACTACAGCCCCAGTGGGCATGTGAGGTACTGCAGCTGGCAGGTTTTCTATCAGCTTTTATTTCTAAATGTCTTTAACATTTTTTGCCATGGGGTTCTAGGGGGACCCCATAAATAAACCATTCTGCACCATTTCCTTGTGCATACATTCATGTTTGCAGTCAGTATTCTTCAGTTTTTGATAAATCTGTGAGACTCTGCAGAAAAACAGTATGGTAGTCACATCCCCGCCTTTTTACTGTCTCTCCAGCCCCAGCTGAGAAGGCAGATAGAGAGATGGAAGAGGATAAGCAAACTGCAGAGGAAAGAAAAAGGGAGCATGGTGGATGGAAGTTTATCTGCGATGGCTCCTGACAGAAAAAGATAAGAAGACAAAGCAGACGTGGAGGGAGACTGGGGGGAAAAGATGGCAGAGAAATAAGACGGAAAAGACAAAGAGACGGGCCTGAGAGGCAGGGGATGAGAGGCCCGAGCAAGCCGAGAAAAGAGCAGAAGAAGAAGAAGAAGAAGAAACAGGCTGACAGCTGGTGGCAGGAAGTGAGCGAGCGGTGACACAGGCCAAGAAAAGAGCAGAGAAGAAGAGTGGGGGAACCGAGGAGCAGCAAACTGATTTATGTTTGCTGGAAAGAGAAAGGCATCTGAAACTGAACTTTCATTCCTGTCTGAGGATTTCAGGAAGGCATCCAGGAAGTGGTGGCCTCTTACGTCTCCTTCAGCATTAGCTGGTTTGGGATCAGGGGATGCATTTCCCAGATATCTTTTATTCATGATTTATGGATTATGGTTTGTATAAAGTATGTGGTTGCCTCACTTGTGGTTGAAGCACTTTCACTAAAGTGTTAAAATGGCAGAGGTGACCAATCAGTTTTTAACTCTTTCCTATAAATGCAGATCCAAACCATATGTTGTGCTTGTTAGCCACAGGGTTCCATTTTCACACCTACCTTTTGCCTTTTTTGTCCTAAATCAGTGGAAAAAAATCACTGCAAAATGCATTAAAATATCTTAAAAGCTCTAGTATGATAATTATAGTAAGAATAAGAATAAGGAGAATAAGAAGAATAAGGAGAATAAGTAGAAGAAGCAGAAGAAGAAGAAGAAGAAGCAGAAGAAGAAGAACTACAAAAAGAATAATAATAATAAGAAGAATAAAAATAAGACTTATAATAATAATAATAATAATAATAATAAGAAGAAGAAGAAGAAGAAGAACTATAATAATTATAAGAAGAAGAAGAAGAAGAAGAAAGAGAAGAACTTTAAAAAGAAGAAGAAAAATAAGACTAAGAATAATAATAAGAAGAATAAACATAAGACTAATAATAATAACAGGAAGAAGAAGAACTATAATAATTATAAGAATAAGAATAATAAGAAAGAGAAGAACTATAAAAAAGAAGAAAAATAAGACTAAGAATAATAATAAGAAGATTAAAAATAAGACTAATAATAATAAGAAGAAGAAGAAGAAAGAGAAGAATAAAAATAAGACTAAGAAGAAGAAAAAGAAGAAGAAGAAGAAACTTAAATGTTGTGTGTTCGATACAATTTAGCATCCATGTTTATCAAACCTAACAGTATAAATGTTAACAAACCAAACAAGGTGTGTTTAACACTCGCAGGTGTTTACAGCCGACCACAGGGGACACCAGATAGCATGGTAACCTATCAAACTGTGACACCTGTAGAAATGTTTGCTAAGAAACTGTAACTTATGCAGAAAAGTAGGGAGAAGCTTTGACAATAAACTTGAAATCAAGCAATGTAATTGTTTTGCCTACGCCAAGGAGGCAATGTTTTTGCTGCTGTTTGTTTGGTTGTTTGTTTCTAGCAAGATAACACAAAAACTACTAGATTGATTTTTCTGAAGTTTTCAGGAGATGTAGTTAATGTTGAAAATGATTTGATTCTTATGGGGATCCAGATAACCACCATTAGTGAACAATCGTTTTGCTCCCTAACTGTATAACTAATTATTAGGGATTTAAGATATTGGGTTTTCTGATATGCCAATATTTTTGAATTCATTATCACAGATAATTCTGGTCAAGAGAACAAGCTCTGTACTTAAAAAAAATCAACTTGTTTCTTCCAGTGTTACAGCATATTTTTAAAGATGCTATGAGGAGTTTCTAAGTAGTTACAAAAAAAGTCTCACTTTTAAATATATGCCTGATCGAAATACACACTTAAAGATGAGTTTTATAGCATCGAAATAGGTTATCTATACATGCTATTCCTTAGCCAAGTGGTCAGGTCAGACAGCTGGCTACAAAGCTAGGATACTAAGTTTTCCAAAAATTGCTTGTTGTCACACATCGAAACTACCGCTTCGTAACTAGAAAGAGATACATTACCTCGTCGCTTTGCATCCTGTAAGTTGTTGAAAAAAGAAGTTGTAAAGCAATGCAGAGTTCTGAGGAAGGTCCAAGCTGCATTCATTAGCATCACAACAAACACACACGCTTTGGCTTGGGTCACGTCTCTTGGTGCATTCCAGTTATAGTCAGAAGTAGGGATTTCCGAGTTCCGAGTAGGAAACAGCAACTAGAACGTCCCCCGAAGTCGGAATTTCCTACTGGGAACTCGGTGAAACCTCGCCAACCCCGAGTTGACAATGGAAGATGGATGCCCCCAGTGTGAACAGTTATTTAGCTCCTGTAATAATCCATTTATTTGCACTTCTGACTGGGGTGTGTCGCTCTAGATCAGCTGTATACATCGTATTGTTAGACTTATATTTACAAAAATGCTGCCATAGTGATAATCACATTCTTCATACAACAACGCAGGACGTGCTAACAACAGCTAACAATAGCCTGGTAGATCGGCGTGTTTTTTTCTGACTTTAACTGGAACGCCGATAAGTCGGAGATGATGTTGCTCCCATTTCCGAGGTTACTGGAATGCAGCATTACGACAGTCGCTGAGCGTGCTCATGGGTAGCAGAGTCTTTATGTCTTCGGAAATAGATTCTCCTCATAGCACCTTTAAGTAACAGATGTTAAAACAAGGAAAACATTTAACTTTTCCAAAAATGAAACCCTTGATTTTTAAATGTATCAATGCAGTGATGAGAAGGTTCAACATAATTGTGTGGTTGTGTTGTTTGATGTTATTACATTATAGATGTAACAGCGATTTGTGAGCCTTGGTGGAGGTTTGTGCTCTCTGAGTGCTTTCTTGTTTGTGTTCTCTGGGTTGAAAACACGTCTGATTTATAACATGATTTATTTTGAACTCCTTTCTGTCTCTGTTCATAATTTCATACATTCATTTGAGCTTCTAAGAATAAACCTAAGCATATTTCATTCAATTATTCCTCATTTAAATCATATTTAATTTTGTTTAAATAACCCCAGTTACTTAATTGGATTTATTTAATTTCCTCAACTCAATCCCAGTTAAATAATTGAATCATATTTTCCTTAAATTGACAGTTTAATAGAATTGTAACTCGAACTGGGCAAAAGCCATTCATGCTTTTGGACTATGGCGGCAAACTAGAGTACCTGAGAGTCACCAACCAGCCTAATGAGTATGTTTTCAGTCTGTGGGAGGAAGCTGTATTACCCAGAAAGAAGCCAAAACCAGCAACCTTCTTGTCTTGAGGCACCTGCACTACCCGCTGTGCCACGGTGCCACCCTACTTTTCTCATTCAGTAGGATAAAATTAACCAAAGCAACAAGCTTGAGCATCATTCCTCCATTGGCAGAAACTGACATGATCATTATTGTGCCAACAACAAGCCCAAATGAGCAACTACACTTTTTAACGAAGCCCAAAACAATTCAACCAGCAGCTTCCAATATTTTCAAGCATTTTTTTTTAAAAAGAAGCCCAAAGTGGCTTATAATAAGCCAACCTGGCAACTAAGAGCACTACCTGCCTCATCCCTGCACAGCTGATGGTGTTGAAAATGGAGAGAAAAACAACCTTTACAAAGTTTAAGGAAATAAAAACATGACAGAGAGTGCAGAGATAACTGGGAGGAGATTAAGAATGAAAAATTAAGAAGAAAACAGCATATATGTGTACAGAGAGGAGGCAGGGTGACGGATGGACGAGTGCAGCGATGGATGGATGAATGAGTCGGCGTTTGAGGCAAACTAACACAGACTCAAAGAGGTGAAGTCTCTGATCAATTATTCACCATCCTGGGCAGGCTGGAAAATGTCAGCAGGCTCTGCACATGCTCAGACCACCCCTGCACACACACACACACACACACACACACACACACACACACACACACTGCAGGCCTGTGAGGCTGCACATTAAAGCTTCTTCTCTCTGAGTTCAGTGAGCAGCTCTGACTGCGATGTGACAGGCGAGCTCCGTGTTCTGCTTCATGTTTGCGATCAATGACTCTCAGATAAAACCTGTTTTTTCTCACTGTCAGTCACGTTACACATCCTGAAATTGGTGCTAAATTATGTTTGACGGAGTCACCGAGAAGCAAAACCTCAAAAATAAAACTGATGAAAGGATGAATGTTACAAAGAAGACAGAAATGAGGCTGTCACTGCCCTGAGGACTTGTTGCTGTGGACGATCTCTCGAGGATTTGAAGACATAAGTAATACTAAAGTGAATTTTCTAAATACAGTTAAGTATAGAGGCACCTGAAACGCCATATCTGTGTGGACAAAAGGCCTACATGATAGGTCAAAGGTCATAAATATGAATTTGTGCTGATTTAAAACAGTTCTAAATACAAAACAACTGGGGTTTATCTTTTTTTTTGTCAGAACAGGGTATTTACTGGTTTCATCAGAGTAAAAATTTAGTCTTTGCAGGTTTGCTTCAGTGATAACTAACATTATACAGAACTTTATTTACACTGGATTTACAGTGTAAACTCTGGATTTGTACTTGTTTGAAATAGTTATAATTTGACCGCCACAGAATTTAAAGTGTCAAAACTTAGTATTCACTTTGTTTACACTGGTTGAATAGAGTTTTACTTGATCTAAATGGATTTAATTTGGCAAAAATTGGACTTGCATTGATTTCAAACAATAACTAGAAAAGCACTCGGAGAGCGCAGACCTCTGCCAGCGCCACAGTCCTCACCCATATTGTGATTTTCACCATAAATATCAGTCCTACCTTTATTTCATTGAAATATTTAGATTCCTTGACCATGAAAACATACCATTAGCAATTGGATTCATAATGACATCTATTTCAGTTCAGTAGTTATTCACGAAAATCAAATTTTTCGTCCTGGCGGCCCGACGCTGATGCGAATCAACATCAAAATCAAATCACTTTCTCCCTTTAGCATGCTGAACATTTCATGAAAATTTCATCAAAATCCATCCATTACTTTTCAGTTGTTTTGTTCACAGACAGATGGACGGCCAGACGGCCAGACAAACAAACTCTCCCGAAAGCATAACCTCCTTGATGGAGGTAAATATAATCTTTACTGGTTTAAAGTGACTGTGAGGAGTTTCTAAGTAATTACAAAAAAGTCTCACTTTTAGATATCTGCCTGATGGAAATACATACTTTAAGATGAGTTTTATAGCATCAAAATAGGTTAGCTATAAATGCTATTCCTTAGCCTTCCGGTCGGGTCGGACAGGGCTGGACTGGCCTGGATACTCAGCTTTGGGAACAAGACAATTAAAACTAGAGCAAATTTATATTATTCAGACACGTCTTAGAGCACCGGGCTGTAAGTAGAGATATATAGCCGGCTACAAAACTACGATACTAAGTTTTCCAAAAATTGCTTGTTGTCACACATCAAAAACTACCGCTACGTAACTAGAAAGAGATACATTACCTCGTCGCTTTGCATCCTGTAGGATGTTGAAAAAAGAAGTTGTAAAGCAATGCAGAGTTCTGAGGAAGGTCTGAGCTGCATTTATCACAACAAACACACGCTTTGGCTTGCACACATCTTTTGGTGCGTTCCAGTTGTAGTCAGAAGTAGGAATTTCTGAGTTTTGAGTAGGAAACTGCAACTGGACCCCCCCCCCCCCCCCCCCCGAAATCTGAATATCCTACCGGGAACTCGGTGAAACCTCACCACCCCTGAGTTGACAATCAAAGATGGATGCCCCCAGTGTGAACAGTTATTTAGCTCCTGTAATAATCCATTTATTTGCACTTCTGACTGGGGTGTGTCGCTCTAGATCAGCTGTATACATAGTATTGTTAGACTTATATTTACAAAAATGCTGCCATAGTGATAATCACATTCTTCATGTGATATTTGTGGACAACAACACAGGGCGTGCGAACAACAGCTAACAATAGCCTGGTAGATTGGCATGTTTTTTCAGACTTCAACTGGAACGCCGATAAGTCAGAGATGATGTCACTCCCAGTTCCAAGGTTACTGGAACGCAGCATTACAACAGTCGCCGCGCAGGCTCATGGGTAGCAGAGTCTTAATGTCTTGGGAAATAGATTCTCCTCACAGTCATTTTAAGAGATTGAAATTACGTTAACACTTTCTTGAAACAAATAACAGGTTTTAGTTTGTCAAACTGGAATTTACTGATTTAAACAGTGTCAAAACTGGGTTTATGCTAATATAATAGCTTAAAACTGGATTAACACTGGATTAAAATAGTTTCAACCGGGCTTTCACTAGTTTTATTTAATAATCACTTGGTTTACATTTGTTTAATTGAGTTTTGACTCATTCTAAAAGATTGATGTAAAAAAAAAGGGACACACATTGATCTATAACATTGAAAATGGGTTTTTTATCACTGGTTTGAAACAAAATGTTTGTGCTTTAACTGTTTTTTGTCTTGTCATAACTGGAATAAATGGATTTGATCACCATCAAAACTGGATTAATTGCTGGTTTAAAAGCATAATAACTGGATTCAGTGGGAAAAAAACTGGACTTACAAGGATTCTGTATGTGAATGGCATTTCTCTACTTTTATTTCTTGCATACATGTCCAAAATAAATAAATTAAATCAATCAATCACTTATTGAATATTAATGTGTGGCAATGATTTTGCTTTATTTAAGAGTCTCATATTTTGAAGGGGAAATACAGGGTTTGCATTGTTTTATAAGCAGTCTTAACTGGATATATGTGTGAGTGCCAAGCACTGGAGTGTCCTTTTTCGTACAACCTAAATTGAAAATGTGGGACTTGCACAGCCAGGCAAATAAGTCTGCCTCACTCATGGTCTCGCTGATGCCAGAAAACAGTCTTTGGTGTTAAAGCAACCAAATCAACCTCCGGTTTGTTAAAAGTCAGGCTATAGGTCACTTCTGCTCTCGGAGAAGAAGAGCCAGCTAAGCCACGTCCTGTGCAGGACTGCCCGCTCATTTTACACCTACACCACAGACACAGATAACCAGGTTTAGCCCTGTTCCTCTCTCAAAGTCAGGAGTAATCAGATTACTCCACAGAGATTACATAAGCCCAGTGTTAGTGACACCTTCAGGGTAATTAACCAATCAGAGCTTACATATGATTTCTCTTGTGCTCGTGATTAATTGTAGGATATAAATCTCATTCATGTTTCTCAGCAGATCTTCACAGAGAAGATGAAACACGTGGATTAACTAAAATAACAGATTTCACCGAGGGTCTTCGTCTCCTGGGTGTGGTCTTCCTCTCACTACCGCTCAGTACCATCTGTTCTGCAGATTCCATTATGAGGGTAAGAAAAAGGCTTCTCCTCGACTCGCAGCCCAAATGTTTTCCAGATCTAATTATCCCTTAAATAATCCCTTAAAGGCTGCCGGGCGGGAGGAGTCCTCGGCCTCCACTCGTCCTCTGCTCCTCATCCATCAAACAGGAGGCGACGTCAGGAGGAGGAGCAGGAAAAGAAAGCAGAGAGGGAGTTTCTCCTCGTGTTTTTGGAACAGCATGTTACTACAAAAAAATAGCACATTTGGAGAGAGAAACCAAATCTGTTTGTGTATTTGTGTTTGTTTTTCATTCAACATTTGGGCAGTAAATCACTTCTTCTTCGATGCTGAACTGACCTATGGATGGAAATGATAGAAGATCTGATTCTGCATCAGGTTTTCAGTGGCAACAATGCCAATCACATGACCGTCTGATATTCAGTGCTGCATCTGCTTCTGCAAGTTTCTGCTGTTTCCTCAAAAATGAGCATTAAAAGTCTTTTAGTCAAAAAAGAGAATTTTGAGCATTAATGCGCTCTTTCTGCCATGATTTTAACTTCTTCGTTATAATTTCTGCCCACTGATGACAGCATGACATCCTTCATCCTTTGCACTTTGAGTTACATATATTGTAGGAAAAGTGCTTTATAAATAAAGTTTGATTGATTCATTCATTTATTTCCAAAACAGTATGTGCAAAAAAAGTTGACACAACAGATCCTGAGTCAGTCAGGAGCGCTGCAGAAAGCTGCACCTTTGGTGATCACATGTTTGAAGTGGTTGTGATGTTAGCTCCTCTCCTCTCGAGTTTGTTATTTATAATTCACAGGTTACACTGTTTAGATGCTTTGTCTTTGACACAAATCAGCAAGTTGGACCTTCAGTCTGTCTAAATTTAACACACACCTCACATCCCAGGATAATAAGGTAAAATCATCTTCAGGACCTCCATATAACTGGGCCTTGGCTGAGTTTGGTTCAGAATGGGGATCTGAGCTGAATTTTAGGATGATTGTTGTGTTGTGTGTACCTCACTTTAGTGACAGTATGCAGCCCTTGATTTCAAAAGTTTGAAAACCCTTGCTGTCAAGAGCCGTGTCATTGAAAATGGGGCAGATTTTGCTTGTTGTATTTAACAGAACAGCATCAAATCAAAATTAATCAGGACTGGTGAAGCTGCTCTGTGATGGACCGTTCAGATCCCAAAATGAACAAAAGGTCTCGGTTATTAATGACATGAGAAGGTGAGCCAGACTGTTCGGATACACAGTCAAAAGTTTTCGTCCTCTCCAACAGGGACTGCTGCTCCTGCTGCTTCTGCTGCTGCTCTGTATAAATGTTTGGGGCTGGAAAATCCAACTTGTCAAGTCAGCAGTCTCCCCGAGTCCCTCTGCCATGGCCCCCCCACTGTGTCCTCTCCCTCCCTTCACACACCAGGCGTGGGCCGGCATCTCTGCCTGCGATTTGGCCTCAGCGTATGTTAAACATATCGGTTATATACACTTTGACTCTAATGATCCTATTTCCATGCTAATGGGATAACCCTGGTGTTTTCAGCTCACTCCTACAGCTCACCTTCACCCCGCACGTAGAGGTAAAGAGAGGAACATCTGAGCAAAAACACTGCAGAGATTTTACTGTACAAAGGATTTAATGTGGTCATACTCTCTTCAGCCTGGTTCAACTCGTGTCAGAACTGGAGTTTGGCAGATTTAATTCAGTACTACTCAGATGTACACTGGTTAAATAAAGTAAAACACAATTTAAACTCGATTCACTGGTTTGAAACATATAAACTGGATACAAGCTGGATTGAAAGATTAACAACTGGACCTGCACTTAATTCAAAGAGTATCCAATAGATTTACATTGGATTGAAATAGCAAATGGGTTTCTAGTTTTGATTTATAACACAGGTTTTGCACTGGATACATCTTGTTAAAACTGCATAAACACTGCTCCAAGGCCATTAAAATTGGATTTACACTCATTTAAACCAGTAAAAATTGGGTCTTCACTGGTTTACAACAAAAACGACTGTTTATCTGGATTTATCAAATTCAAAACCTGTTTTGCTGGTTTATCAAAAAAGGTTTAAACCGGTTTAATAAAGCAAAACTCAATTTAAAGTCGATTTCAAGAGAAAGCACCGGCTGTGATTCATTTTAAAAGAGTAAAATCTGGACATACACTGGTTTGAAACGGAGTAAACTGGATACAGATTGGATTTAAAGATGAACAACTGGAGCTTCACTTGTTTAATAGAGTAACAAATAGATTTACATTGGATTGAAATAGCAACAACTCAGTTTCTAGTTTTGATTAATAAAACAGGTTTGCACTGGACAAATCTTGTTAAAACTAATCCAAGGCCATAAAAATTGGATTTACACTCTTTTAAACCAGTAAAAAGTTGGCCATTGCTGGTTAAAATAAGAAACTGCGGTTTGTCTGGATTTATCCAAGTAAGATCTTGTTCTTGCTGGTTTATATACTAGAAAACTAGGCTTCACTGATACTACAAATAACTCAATTGACACTGGTTTTATAGTGCTTACACTGAGTTTGAACTGGTTTAAAATAGTTATAAATGGAAAGTCACAGGATTTAAAGAATCACAACTGGAGTTTCACTTATTTAATGGTATTCTGACTGAATTTACTTTGAAATAAAATAGTAACAGTCATCAGTTACTATTTCTCATGAGTTATATTTAAAAATGATTTGACTTACACTGGTTAAATATGCTTGTGCTGAGTCCAAACAGTTTTTAGAGTGCAAAAATTGGACAAACGTTGTTTTTGATAAGCAAGTGGAGTTTTAAATAGATTAAATCTACATCGACAATGGTTTAAAACAAAACAACCTTCTTGTTATAACTGAAATGCAATGATTAAATAAGCATCAAAACTGGTTTGATAGCATGATAACTGGATTTACACTGATTTTAATGTGTAAGAATGGTTTTGCATAAGTTTAATGGAGTCACAACTGGGCTATCACTGTTTCAAAGGGAAACTGCAGGTGTTGCACTGGTTTAAATGGATTTATGCTGGAACAACAACTGTGCATTATGGTTTGATTAATATTAATTCGACTTGTACTCGTTAAATATGGTTGTAATAACTGTATTAACTCTTGTTTACTGTCATAAAAAGTGCATTAACATTGGGTTTACACTATGAAAATGAGCATTTAACTGGTTTTATAGACTGAAAAGTGAGTTTTCACTTAGTTGGCACAAAAATATCCATGTTTTATCTGGTTTTATCTTGTCATATTGAATTAGAGGGTATATAATGATCTATCCTATTAAAATTGTTGTGCTTTTCTGGTTTAAGTCATGCAATAAATGCAAACCTCAAATGGTCAAACTACCTCATACATTCACAGTTGATTCTGCTGAGGGACAAAATACCCTTCAAACCAAAATAATGCGTAGCTGTGAAGTATCAAAGCCTCCACTGAAAGCCTGATGAGTCATATTAGTAATGCTAATTAGCAATTAGCATCCATCAGCCATTGAAAAGGTCATATCATCCTTTTAAGCTCCTCTGAGCTCCTTTTAGTTTTCATGATGAAATGATGAGTGTGAAAATCACCATCAGGACGCACATTACAGGAGGTGGAGCGAGGGATTAGGAGTCAGATAAAGAGCTGGCTTTGTTTCTGTCCTGTTCACTGATTGTTCTGATTCATGCTGGATCAAACTCTTCAGTCTGGTTTAAACTTCTCTGATGAATCTCTGCTGCACCAGCTGATACTTTCTCCAGAATAAGACTTTCTTTTCAGAAGTATTGAAATTGTTAAAGCGCTTTATAAATATAAATATATGTATATTTGAGATGAAGGGTGGCATGGTGGTTCAGCAGGTAGTGCACATGCCTCACAGCAAAAAGGTTGCTGGTTCAATCCTGTGTTGGTCAGGGCCTTTGCATGTTCTCCCAGTGCATGTGCGGCTTTCCTGGGCCAGCTTCCTCCCACAGACCAAAAATATGCTTATTTAATGTAACTGGTGACTTCAATTTGCTTATGAGTGTGAGCATTAATGGCTGTCTTTCTCTCTTTGTTGCGCTGTGATTGGCTGAGTTCAGTTTGTACCCATTGCCATTGGTGTTTGGCTCATTTTACCTTATCATTGTTTCAGATTTTATTTTATTTTATTTATTCAGAATCCTGTTTCTGAGGGTGTCCCAAAAACCACAGTTATAACATAAATAAATGTAGTTTTTCTTTTTATGTCATTAGAGTCTTAGCTCGTGCATTTCCTCATTTTTAATTCAAGATTGTGTTTCCTCGGTCCTCTAATTATGTTTCCTGTTATAAGCTCTTCTTAACGTATTAGTGTGGGTGCTGTATATGGACAGAAAGGGTTGGTCGGGTCTCATATTTTCATTGTATCCCATCTTCTACTTCTTAATTTATTTCATTTTTTAAAAGTTCTTGTTGATGTAAGGCACTTTGTGCCACAATATTTTGTCTGAAAAGTGTTATACAAATGAAGTTTGATTGATGGAAGTCATTTTGAAGGTTTTTTCAGATGTTTGCTCAAAAAACGAGATTACATACCACATATGTTCCCATTGGCATCAAAATAAAAAAAGTAGAAAATTGTCAACAGATACTCTAATTATTTGTGCATTTCTATTTTTTACTGAATCAAATCGCCACCCAAAACATCAAAATCCAACCCAATCAAATCAGATTGGAGGTTCTAAACAATGCCCAGCACTAGTTTAGACTGATACACTTTATTTTTCTTATGTGGATAACCCAGGTAAATTAATAATCTAAAACTGTGACTTTTTTTCTTAATGTGTTAAATTCTTGTTCTCCATGTTTGATGACTGCATGTGTGTGTAAAACTGTTGAATGTGCTGCTGTCCTGAAAAGAGATTTTTAATCTCAGTAAGGTTTACTTGGTTAAATTAAAATAAAATAAATAAGAAAACAGAGTGGCCTAAACAAATCGTGAGACCATAGCCTCAGCTCTCAGAGAGCAGGAAGCTTCGAGCAGAGGGCGGCATGTCTCCGGACGAGCCTCGGAGGAATCAGAAAGGACGCTCCATTACGGCCCTGAGAGAGCCGAGGGGGCAGAGAGAGGCTGATGGGGGGAGGAAAGGTAGAACAAATGGTTCCTGGTGCAAAATAAAGCATGAATTAATGATGAGAGCTTAGTTCACACTGAAGCTAAGTGCTCTGTCAGCTGCAGGGAGGGCTCGCCCCGGAGCACGCCTGCAATTTGATGCTTCGGCCGCACGCTCGCTGCCATCCTGCTGTGGAATCAGTGTTTGTAGGGAAATAAGGAATGTGCAAAAACCAAACTCTGAATCCGTAAACATCAACAAAACAAAAAACAAACCATCGCTGTCACAGTGAGGAGGAGAGCAGCCAGAGAGAGAGAGGTGTTCGTTTTGAGTGTCTGGTTTCTGAGAGGAGGAGGCAGGAATGAAAACAAACCGGTATGAAAAGAGACGATTGATTCAGCACTGCAGACAAAATGATAAAAAAAATAAGGATTTCTGTCATTTTGTGTTTGTTATATTGAGGGAGCAGACTGTAATATTCACACCTGTGTTATTTTTCCACCTGCATTATATATAATATAAATAAACAAATACAAAAGAGGTTGCATGTTTTTAATGAAATAAAAGTCCAATCTCCTTTAACCATAACTAAAGATGTCATAACCAAGAATAAGACCAAAATAACAATCAACAGTGTGTTTTTGTAAATGACACTCAGCTCCTGCTGTTGTCGCTTTAGTGCTATGAAATAGGGCGGAACAATTTGAGAAAATAATTGAAGTGCGACTTTTCCCCCAATATTGCGATTTACTCTGCAATTTTTTTAATGTTCCTCATCTTATGTATTCTTAAACAAACATAAGCAGTAGATGTTTTTATAGTAAAACCAATATGACATTAAATTAATCTAAGGACAAAAGATTTGAGAAAAAGTGGAAAGTGTAAAACAGAAGCAAAATAGGTATGAAATTGTAAAAACTGGGTAAAAATGGTATGAAAGCAGAAAAAGGTTAATAAATAGGTGCAAAATAGGTATGATTGCAAAAAAATAGGGAAAAATTGGCAAAAAAAATCCAGAAGTGACTTAGGAAAATTGATTATGGCAGCAAAATTGGGAATTAAATTTGAAATGAAATTTCAAAAAACATCTAAAAATTCTAAAAATGGTTCTGACACTGGCCAAAAAAAGATGAATGGGGGCATAAAGTTGTAAAAAGGGGGTTAAAAAAAAAAGACAGAAATGCTCCAAAAGTGGGAAAAAGTGTATGAATAGAGGTAAAAAAAAAAAAAAAATAGGCATGAAATGGCAAAAAAACTACATCACAATGCCAAAATGTTCAACACATTATGGGCTCTTCTGCAACTTAAAAAATGCAACAAGCCATATTGGGATTTAATCTAATGTGCAATTAATTGTTCAGCCCTACTATGAAGCCGACTTTTTTTTTTTTTTGGGGGGGGGGTAATTTATCTTTCTATAAATTAAAAGAAGCTTATCACCTCTGTGGCAGACTTAACACATCTTCTAGTTTACAAAAATCAAAGATTCATCTGGTTTAAGTTAAAGATACCATAAATATTTGAGGTAATTTAAGTATTTAACTACAAAAAAAACATTGACTGTAGAGCTGTCACAATAAAGCAGTATGGATCCCAATTGTCCATTTTTTTAAAATGTAATTATCATATTGAGCTTAATTAGGTAAATGATGATGTGATGTGATGATGATGTCTCTGTTAGAAAGAAGTTTCATTTCTGTTGATGGATGATGGGGGATAGAGCACATGGACTCAAATTTTGTTGATCTCTAAAGTTTAGAAGCATTTTGCCAAAGCTGAGACACAAAAATAGTTTGTGGATTAATTTAACAAAATAATTAATTTTCAAAAATCTATAAATATTGAGATAATATTGTTTTCGTTATATGTTTTGTCTGTGATCATTGTGACGGTTTCCCCAATATTGTGACTGTTGCATTGAAGAGCATGACAGTAAATCTTGTCCTTTCAGCAGCATCAGGATAAAACAGGTGCTGGTCCTGAGGTCTTTAAAGGGGCTTTCAGGTTCAGGAGCCACAGCCTGGTTACGAGCATCTGCTTCAGACCACAGAGCGAGTGTGAACTCACACACACAGCGATGCTGCTGTGTGCTGGTGTGAGAGCTCAGAGTGCGTGTGAGGTGGTAATGGTGGCTAATGTCTTCTCTGTGGTAACCTCACAGCTAATGGAGCTGAGCTACAGCTGACCCATTTGACTTAAAGGAGCATTACGTGGTTTTGCATCGAGGTGCTAAAAATTTATGGTGTGGTAAAGTTCACTGATTGAAGGTAGGGCTGGGAAATTTAGCCAGTTTTTTTTACCTCAACACTCGATTTATTAAACTTTGATTTAACTGGCCTTTCCACTCAAACAAAAGAGACCAGCTTTGATCAACCTTGCAGTACAGCTGGATCTGCCTGATTGAAAGTCTATAATCAGGCAGGTCTCTACGACATTTCTTTATTAAATAAAGACAAATACCAGCCCAACAAACTTCTCTCTGGTAAGGATATTTCTGCATGACATGTTTTGACCAGAGTTTGTTTAACAGAGTGGTAGCGAAGTAGCACACGCCTACTACATTATCTGAACAGCCCATAAAAATGTGACAGTGCGATTGTCTAATCACCTGCTGGATCTGCTTCTGAAGCTTCTGCCCTCCCCAAACACTTTTTATGGGCTCTTTCCCAGACAGACAAGTGAAGAACTAGCTTATGATGCGTCCTGTACCTGTTTTCATATTTAGTTTGTCTCTTTGTGGTTTGGCCTCTGCAACTGCAACTAATTATCCACTGTTGTGTACGTTAATACATCTATTTATGCAATTTTTGTGAATTAGTGCACACAGAAGACATCTGTGTGCTTTCTTAGGGCAATATCTACTCTTGGGCAAAAGGGTAATGTGCAATGCAACATGCACTTTATATTTCTGTGCAATATAATGAGGAGCTAGCACTCTACACTATGGCACTTTAAAAAGCACTCCAGCACTTTATAATTCATTGTGTATAATTCACATGGTCCCCAAACTCCTGGTCCATTACATTTTGGACTGTAGGTGTTTTAGGCTGTTTACAGTTTATGAATGCTGTTTGTCTTTTAATGTGCTCTGTGGGTTTTATTCCTTAATTGTGATGTTGTTTTTTATTGATTGTTGACACCAACCTGTTAATAGGACTGGGGATGGAAATAAGCCACTTGTCTTTAATCTCATGAGTTTACATGTCAATGTCAATTAATGTATCCTGTCCCATTAAAAAAGAAATACCAATCACAAGGCAGGAAGAACAAAGTGGGAAGAACTGACTAACAAAATAACTGAGGTTATCGACTCTTTGAGGGACTTGTTACTGATTCTCAGCTGGAGTTTCTAGATTCAACACTGATTTTCAAATGTGGTTGAAGTGAGATCAGGTCCAGATGAGGGCATCAGCAGGTCCAATTATCTCCATTTTTCTTTCAATAATCTTAAAAAAGCCAAAGGCCATCCAGACTTTGACATCCTCTCAATCTTCTCAATCTTCTCTCTAGAGGCAGACAGATCTGCCTGTGTGTAATGAGAATGGATAACTGCGGCACTAAAAAGCTCCGATCTAAGTGAAAGTATTTGTTCATTTCAAGATTAAAACTTGTCTGAATTAAGATCTTTATTTGAAGATATATAAAAGCTAAAAATAAGGTCTTAGTTGCCTGGAATAACTAAAATAAATTGCCAATGACACAAACCAAATTAGGTAGATATTAAACTTTAATTTAAGACCCTAAATGAGTCAAACTTTCCTTGTTTCATTGGCAGATATTTTAAGAAAAAAAGACAAAAAAAGATCTTAAAGGGACTGTGAGGAGTTTCGAAGTAATTACAAAAAAGTCTCACTTTTAGATATATGCTTGATCGAAATACACACTTTAAGATGATCAAAAACTACCGCTATGTAACTAGAAAGAGATACATTACCTCGTGGCTTTGCATCCTGTAAGTTGTTTAAAAAAAAATTGTAAAGCAATGCAGAGTTCTGAGGAAGGTCCGAGCTGCATTCATTAGCATCACAACAAACACACGCTTTGGCTTGGGTCACGCCTGTTGGTGCGTTCCAGTTGTAATTAGAAGTAGGAATTTCCGGGTTCCGAGTAGGAAACAGCAACTGGAACGTCCCCCAAAGTCGGAATTTCCTGCTGGGAACTCGGTGAAACGTCACCACAACTGAGTTGACAATGGAAGATGGATGCCCCCAGTGTGAACAGTTATTTAGCTCCTGTAATAATCCATTTATTTGCACTTCTGACTGGGGTGTGTCACTCTAGATCAGCTGTATACATAGTATTGTTAGACTTATATTTACAAAAATGCTGCCACACATTCTTCATGAGATATTTGTGAACAACAACGCAGGGCGTGCTAACAACAGCTAACAATAGCCTGGTAGATCAGCATGTTTTTTTCTGACTTCAACTGGAATGCCGATGAGTCGGAGAGGATGTCGCTCCCAGTTCCGAGGTTACTGGAACGCAGCATTACGACAGTCACCGCGCGTGCTCATGAGTAGCAGAGTCTTAATGTTGCTGGTAATAGATTCTCCTCACAGTCCCTTTAAGATCCTTTAGTTGTCCCTCATGGGAAAACTCAATTCTTTACACTCTGTTGTTGAGACACGCTACAAAAACACAGGTTGAAAAACAAATTCTCTTATTATTACAGGCAATTCAATGTCTTTTATTCCTTAACCTGTTCAGGCCCATAGTACCAGAATAAGAGTTTTGAATTTTTCTGACTCGAAAACAGACAAACCAACTCCCTGAGATCTAAGTTTTTGCTGCGAGAGAACAACATGCTAACACATACTGTCCTGTCATTACAGCTTTAATGTGCACAAACACACACAAATGACTCTGCATGAAGAACCAGCTGCCCGGGTAATTAACTGCAAATTCATTGTTCACACACACACATCCTCCAGAACATCACCTCCTCCCTCTCTGCCTCAGTCGATCTGGTTCCACCAGCTCGACGCTCAGCCTGGAGTTCCTCCGACAAACCAGCAGCTCTAATGTCTCTGATTCAGCACAGACCTCTCTGTAATTGCTGCGAGCTCCATGATTGGTGCAGCCGGTCGTTCATCATTGCCTAATGAAGAGAAACGAAGACGCTGATCCTGATGAGCGTCTGTACAAACCAGTCCTGATCCAGAAAGACAAAGATGCATGTGAGCCCGGGGTTTCTCACCATGAGTTTGAGGAAAAGTCGAGCATTGGATCGGTCCCTGCTGTCGACAATGATGATGCGTTCTATCCATTTAACAGCTTTTCTGTTTGCTTGTGACAAGAAAACTGATCATTTATGAAAACTTCTGTGAGCTTTCCCAGATTTGAGCTTCAGTTGAGTTAAACTACAACCTACGATTGGAATTTCCTCATCTAACATGATCCAGCAGCAGTTGAGCAAATACCTGTTGCTAAATCCTGAACTGATGCAGCATCCTGGTTATTTAGGGATGTATGATATTATATTGGACTGATTTGTCGAAAAATTAAGTCATTTTTTAGCGACTTGATACATATATTTTATCCAATAAAAAGTAGGGCTGGGTATCGATTCAAATTTTCTGCGTCGATTCGATATTACAAGGTCTCAAATCGATTTGATTTACGATTCAATTCAATATTTATTCAGTCTGGATTATCTCAGTTAAAATAATGCTGTAAATTTAACCTGGTACATTATTAAAAATAGTTTTTACATTAAGATCTGAACCAAAGCAGTTACATTAATCACATATTAATGGTATACATTAATTCATATTCTGCATATTGCTTGTTTTTTGTCCAACTCGTCTTTTCCCTTCGTGCTTGTTAAATACAAAATATGTCCAGACATCAGCTTTTAAACTTTACGGTGGTGTCCAGTGCTGCTCGCTTCCCCCATGTTTGCTTAACTGCTTAAGTAACATCTCACAAGATTTTGTTAAATGGAAAGCAGTGCTAAACGCTGATCACGCCAGACTAGCAGGGTTGATACCACAGGCTGCTTCTCTGCACGTCTAATGAAGAAAAAACTACCCAAGCTAAAAGATCGATCTTTAGATTTTATGGATGGATCATGAACCATTTAAAAGGAAAATTGATTAAAATGGATTCATTTGTTTTTAAAACACAGCCTGGTAAAATGTCTGTACAGTAAATAACTGAAAGGGTAACAGACTAAGATGGCTTCAGTCTACTCAACTGCCGAGCGTCTTGAGGTAACAGTTGCTGTCTGACTTTACTGAATCCAAATCAACACAAAAACAGATAAATGACTGTGGCTCCTTTTAAGCACGTGTTTATCAATTTATCGAATGCACACAAAGTCAAACGATAAAAGCTGAAGACAGTCATCAATCCTCTCCTCCCTCAGCTCCATGTGGGATGAGTCAGAGCCTCGACGGATTTAAACCAGCGAGTCACAGCGAGCTGCAGATCTGTTGGTGGACAGAATTAGCCACAGAGCGAAGCCTTGTGCAGCACTCTGACTAAAACATCATCAGCGTACTGTTTAATCAGAATCATCACTAAGGCAGAAACAAGCATCTTCACTTTAACATTTCAACCTGTAGTATGCAACACTCACACTGCTTTGGATTAACAGATCTACTTTTCATGTACCTGTATGTATTTAATGTCTAATTTTTAAAGTTAGAACTCAGAAACAAAACACTTAGTGAGGAGTGGGATGGACACTCTCTATTTCATAAGGAAAAAGATGTGAGTATTTATCCAAGAATTCCCCTATTTTATTATTTTTTTTAACCCATGCAAATTAGAAATATAATTTTTGTTGCTAAAAAAACACTTTTTGTGCTGTTATGTCTCATGAAGACACAGAAAAACTTGACTGTAGTCTGTGGTAATAAAAGAGGTCGGATTAAATAAACTGATACTTCTCCCTACTCCTTTTCCAGCATGTCTGGCTACACATGCAAGATACCTTCAAGACTTTACCTTCTTTGTTCTTGTTTTTGTTGTGGTATGTGCATGATTCTTTTTATAGTGACCCCAATGTTTCTTTGGGGTTATTTTACATGTTCAAATAAAGCATTCAATTCAATTCAATACTAAACAAAAATTAAATTCTGAAAAAAATCTGAAAAAAGATCATTTGGAACGGAAATTTAAATGTTGTTCTTGAAGTATTTTAAACAAAAACATTAAATAAATTAATGATCAGTTTAAGGTTTTTTTATTATAAATATACTTCTCCTCAGCTTTGTAATTTTAATAAAATTTTTGATTTTCATTTTCACTCTTGGATGTACACTATATTGCCAAAAGTATTGGCTCACCCATCCAAATAATCAGAATCAGGTGTTCCAGTCACTTCCATGTCCACATGTGTATAAAATCATCACCTAGGCATGCAGACTGCTTTAACAAACATTAGTGAAAGAATGGGTCGCTCTCAGGAGCTCAGTGAATTCCAGCGTGGAACTGTGATAGGATGCCACCTGTGCAACAAATGCAGTCGTGAAATTTCCTCGCTCCTAAATTTTCCACAGTCAACTGTCAGCTGGATCATAAGAATGTGGAAGTGTTTGGGAACAACAACAACTCAGCCACCAAGTGGTAGGCCACATAAACTGATGGAGCGGGGTCAGTGGATGCTGAGGCGCATAGTGAGAAGAGGTCGCCAACTTTCTGCAGAGTCAATCTCTACAGACCTCCAAACTTCATGTGGCCTTCAGATTAGCTCAAGAACAGTGCAGAGAGCTTCATGGATGGGTTTCCATGGCCGAGCAGCTGCATCCAAGCCTCACATCACCAAGTGCAATGCAAAGCGTCAATGCGGTGGTGTAAAGCACGCCACCACTGGACTCTAGAGCACTGGAGACGCGTTCTCTAGAGTGACCAATCACACTTCTCCATCTGGCAATCTGATGGAGCAGTCTGGGTTTGGCTGTTGCCAGGAGAATGATACTTGTGGGATAGCATTGTGCCAAGTGTAAAGTTTGGTGGAGGGGGGATTACGGTGTGGGGGTGTTTTCAGGAGCTGGGCTTGGCCCCTTAGTTCCAGTCAAAGGAACTCTGAATGCTTCAGCACACCAAGACATTTTGGACAATTCCATGCTCCAACTTTGTGGGAACAGTTTGGAGCTGGCCCCTTCCTCTTCCAACATGACTGTGCACCAGTGCACAAAGCAGGTCCATAAAGACATGGAGGACTGAGTCTGGTGTGGATCAACTTGACTGGCCTGCACAGAGTCCTGACCTCAACCTGATAGAACACCTTTGGGATGAATTAGAGCAGAGACTGAGAGCCAGGCCTTCTCGTCCAACATCAGTGTGTGAGCTCACAAATGCTCTTCTGGAAGAATGGTCTAAAATTCCCATAAACACTCCTAAACCTTGTGAACAGCCTTCACAGAAGAGTTGAAGCAGTTATAGCTGCAAATGGTGGACAGACGTCATATTGAACCCTATGGATTAGGAATGGGATGTCACTTAGGTCCATATGAGAGTCTAAGCAGGTGAGCAAATACTTTTGGCAATATAGTGTATTTTACCATGCGATACCTCATTTTTTACAGTTGCGGGATAAATATTTCAAATACAGATCCTATGTTTTTTGTTTCAAGTTTCTTTTTTCAATTTCAGATCTTTTTCTTTTCACCTCCATTTCATTTTATGTCACTTTCAGATCTTGTGTTTTTAGTTTCAAACTTTTGGCTGGGTGCTGTTGCCTTCAAGAAATACTTAAATATAAATACAAATAAATATAAATGTTTAATACATATTTTAAGTAAAATAAACTCTTACCCTTGTTTTTAATTCAATCAAGTGATTTAATTTTCTAAATTCAAGACCAAACATTGAAATTTCAGTTCAAAATGTTATTTTTTTTCTTTTTTCTTTTCAAATCAAAACTCTTTGGGCCTGGATTTATCTCCATACGACTCAAGCATTCTGTGAAAACCACTGACACGGCAGATTCAAGACGCGGCTGAAATTACAGACGGTAACGATCCCCTCACCCAGACTCACCCTGAGCTACCCCTCCACCCCCCCAATGCAGCTCTGATTCCCCCTGCAGGGCACTAACTCCCCCAAACACCCCTCACCGACAGGCTTAGAGCATGTTTAACACACACACACACACACACACACAGGATCAGAGGCTGGGGTTTGGTGTCCAGCAGCAGCAGCAGCAGCACTGGAGAAAGGGATTGTGGGATTGGATGGGGGGGGGGGGGGGGGTTCCCTTTACACAGTTCGGATCGTGTTTCCTCTCCTGGTAAGATCATCCTCCTCAGGGTCCGACTGCTCCACCTTCAGCCATCGATCCCCGTCTGTGAGCATGTGTGAGGGAGCGTGTGCTGGAGATCAGGTGAGGCCGTCAGTGATGAGGCTGCATGTGCACGTGAAGCGACGTGATCGTGAGCAGAAAATGTCTGTCTGAGAAGTTCAGGTACAGCTGCTGCTACGACATCTGATCCTGTCTGTGCTTTAATACTGCTGAAACACCGTACAGGAACTAACTCTGATGAGCTCGACACCGGAGTGAAAACATGAAGCACAAGGGCGACGGAGGCTCTGCTGAGAACCAGGAGGCTGCAGGTTCAAGTCTACAGGAATAAAGTCAGTGAAATCAACTGTAGCTCAGTGCTCAAATTTAGAGCACATGTACTCAATTTAGGTAAATTAGAGCACAAGTAGACTTCACTAGTGAAGCAAAAAAAGTCACTTGTACTTGTCTAGTCTAGTGGAAGACCTAAAAATGGGGTGAGGAAAAGCAAATCAGGCCAAAACATGTCAGAATGAATGCCCCAGTCACACATTCTTGTTTCTTATGGCGATGGTGCACGACTGTACTCGACTGGCAGGACTAGTTTGTTGGCATGATACAGGAAGCAATGAGTGTCTCATAATTACACCATCAGTAACACTTCTACAGCGCTTTGGGGACGTTCGTCCTGCTTCAATCAGGTTAATACAACGATGAGGGCTGAAAGATATATCGTAATCGTATCAACATTGAGATATGAACATTCAAGATATTAATATCGAAAAAGCAAAGATAAAAAATGCTTTCAAAGTCTGAATGTCTAAATAAACAGAAACAAATGTTCCTTTTGTGTGAAATGCAGTCACATTTATTTAGTTGCAACACCAGAACTGACAACAAACAGTGAACCTGCTCTACATGAATATATCAATTCATAAAGAGAGCAGCTCTGATTGGATTGCTCCACAACTTATCCCACCACCACCAAGCTAAGGCAGCTGTGATTGGATGTCCCTCTGAACTCATCCAACATTTAACACAACCAAAGTGGCTGTGATTGGATAGATTCATCACTTGTCTCTACTTTCTACATGACCAAATTAGGTCTGATTGGATTAATTGTCAAGCATTTTAGTCTAGTTTTTATTTGTTGATGAAAATGCCAGTTAATTTAGTTGAAGCTTTTGTCATGTGCACTTGTTTGTTTTAAGTACTGTCTAGTTTTCGTCAGGGGAAAAAAAGGTTACTATCTGCTCCCTCCCTGCTCATAAACAATCACTCCTCCCTCTCTGATAGCATTAAAATGATAAGTAGAGCTGGAATCAGGCCAACACACAGGGTCACAGCCCACGCTGAACATCATCCATCCTCGCTTAAGTGCCAAACGCCTTAAAACTCGGAGCAGGACTCAAACCCAGCGAACATCAGAACAATTAAACTGAGTGATGTTCAGCTGCTGGAGCGACTCGTTGAAATGATCATTACGCTTCCCAGCATCGTAAACGTCAGCGGGCCTGGAGACTAACGTGCAGAGGGGTCGTCATTAGACACCTGCTACACCGAAGCTGCAGATCTGATGTTTTTAATGTGGAGCGAAAAACAATGATGAAGGCAAATATTTGGTGAGGAGGTCTACACAATGAGATAACACTCGACAAGGTAACCTGAGTGGTTCTGGTGCTGCTGCCTGTAAATCAGATCGCATGAATGAAGAAAGAAATCAAGCTTCAGTTATCACCATCCTCTGAGCGGAGGGGCAGCAATATGCATCCTCACACAACATGAGGTGAAATCAGATGTGTGTTTGTGGGGGAGCAAAAAGTTTTTCCGGCTGTCATTAGGAAGCACGGTAGGATGGTCGTGTAAACTGTATGCATGTGGGACTACGATGTTTCTTTGATATAAATGGATTACAAAGATCCAAATGTATAGAAAGCGCTGGACATTGTTTTATTGTTAATTGCCTCTGCCAAGGAGGTTATGTTATTGCCGGTGTCTGTTTGTTTTTTTCTCTTTGTTTGTTTGTTTTTCTGTTAGCAACATAATACAAAAAGTTCTGGATGGATTTCAATGAAATTTTCAGAAAACGTCCAGATTGACACAAGAAACAAATGATTAGACTTTAGGAGTGGTCTGGACAACAGTTTTATAATTTTTTTAAAGGATTCTTTCACATTGCGAGATAGGACCATTTTCGGAATTGGGGAATATTTGTATGTTTTCATGGTCAAGTAATCTAAATATTTAGATGAAATTAGGGTAGGACTAATATTTATGGTGAAAATCATAATATGAGTTAGAACTGTGGCACTGGCAGAGGTCTGCGCTCTGCTTTACTAGTTTCTGAAAATTTTATTTAGTGATGTTTCTTTCAGTCACTATAAGGATGTTTGGGGAAATGTCTTTTTTGCATTGAAGTGGAAAAAATTATTTGTTTAGGGATTAAAAAAAAATCTTTTCTCTCAGTGGCAGCAGTGTTAAGTCTGTTACGGCCTCCTTGTGTTGCAGTATCTGAAGTTTGAAGATTCATGGACTTTATTCAGAAGACTGCTCGGATAATCAAATGACTGACATCACACATGTGAAGCCACTCTGCAGCTTTATTGGATCACATAACAGGCCATGGTGATCAAGTTTTGGGAAACCACTGGACTTAGGATCGTTGTCATTCATCTCAGATGCTCCTGGTCCAGATGTGGATCCCGGATGAGGCCCCATTATTCCCATTAACACCCCACAGCCTCCAGTGAACAACACCTCAGGGATTTACCGTGACACTCCTGAATGCTGCTGTGCCATCATGACAGACATTTTTCTGCAGCGATAAGTGCTTTTTGACAGCTGGTCATATACTGTCCACTCATCAGGACAGGACGGACGGATGCAGGGAGAGTCCCAGCAGAGCAGGGGAAACATAAAAAGCTGCTAATCACTTTTATAAACTATATGTGAACAGGGGACAGTACTCTGTTTTTGGAAGGTGATTTGGGTTGATTTAAAGGAAGAATATATAATAAGTTAAATATTTTGAATTTCTAACTTTTCTTTATCACTTATTAGCTTTAAAATTGAGATCAGTACTGACACCCCCAATTTAGATACATCACTTGATGCCATCACTGGGTTTAACATTTAAAATGGTCACTATGGATGCATGAAATTGAATTTTTGTCAGTATTCTGATACTTCTGAGCTCCATATCAACAATATTTTTCATCTTTTTCCTTTCATGGTGATAGATGTCAAGCAAGAAAAACGTTTTATTCTTAATAAATTATCCTGATTAAAAAAAAAACATATATTCAGTGATGATGAGACCACTTTCACCGCCAAAATACGACATTCATCACACTGCCAAAACATCAGCTGCACTTATTTGCAGGAACTTCAATATCTTATACTGATCTTTAACTTTGGGGGATATTTTCCATTAAAGGATAACTTCGGTATTTTTCAACCTGGGTCCTATTGCCCCAAGTGTATGTGTGTATATGATTGACGGGTACAACTCGTTTTAAAATTGGCTCAGTATCAAGGGAGCGGATGCGGATGCAGATAGGGGGGCAACTGCATCCCGTATAAGTTTGAGCATTAAAAGTGTTTATTTCGCCACAGACCACAAGTCTGTACTGGCTGGACGAGAGGAAAAAGTGAAGAGGATTTAGGGCAACAGTAAATGTGTGTGTCGGAGACAAATCTAGATACAAGTATTGTATGCATAAAGACATATTAGTTATACTTACTTTATGGATAGTTGACCATTTGGTCCCTGTGGTTTTGGTCGCCTCCTCCAATTTATTTTGGGTACATGAAAAAAGGTATCCAGCACTGCCCTGTTGATCAGAGGGGGAAAATCCTCTAATGTAGTTACACAGCTTCGGGTACTTCCTGTATCATCCCACGACACATCGAGACCACGAATATTGGGCAACAGGTCCCACTCGTTGCAACACAGACATTCTTCCTCTGTGGGCATAGAGTCACAGCAACCACAGGAGCACCACCAGTCCTCAGAAATTCGCGTTCGTGCAGCCGCTGCTTCATCCTCGTCTGCTCGTTGGCCCTCTCTTGCTATCCTCGTTAGCTCTTGAGTTTGTAGCAGCTCCTCGTCCGTATACTCTGGCTCAAATAAATACAGGTGGAAGTCGTAATGAAAAGGCTCGTCTTCACTCTCGAAATCTGGTAAATATTCAGCCATGATACCGATGCAGTAAAACTTTCAACTGTCCGCCGGGATAAGCAGCTCGGCGCACTGCTTGGCTCCTCTGTTTTCTTCCGGCAACAAGCTCACAGGAGATGACGCCACACAGGTCAGAGGACGTGAAGGAAAACGGAACGCTCACAATGCTAATTAGAGAGCTAGCACCGGTGATCGCAACCGGTCTGTGGCGAAATAAACACTTTTAATGCTCAAACTTATACGGGATGCAGTTGCCCCCCTATCTAGCTTCGCGGCTGCCGGCTGCATCCGCTCCCTTGATACTGAGCCAATTTTAAAACGAGTTGTACCCGTCAATCGTAAACACAGATACACTTGGGGCAATAGGACCCAGGTTGAAAAATACCGAAGTTATCCTTTAAGACAGACAAACTGAAATCATGCATCCCTTATTCTCACAGTTAAGTATCAAACTGTAAAAGCTCACAGGTGGATATCTTTAAAATAAATCAAACATAAAGTCTGTCCTGTTAAAACTGTTTGAATCAAATTGTTTGAATATCAGTTGTTTGAGAATTTCATGAGCACCAGTTCTACATTTGGTGACACGGGAGGGCCAGTGAAAACAACATATCAGCCAAATGTTTTTGATTGTTGTGGAAGAAAAACACATTTTACTACAGTTTCTTACAGTTGCATTTTTAAAAAATATTATTATTTAATTCAATAAAACAACACTCCAGGATTTCCCAGGACTGTTTTTATATTCATTGCCACAAAAGCTCCTTGAAGTTGTGGCAGGTTTTGAAAAAGTTTTGGCAAAATGTGCAACTTTTTAAGTTTTGGTGCTTCAAGAAGCATGAAAAAATGTGTTTCTTGTGCTTCACATATTTTCAATCAAAGACAAGGAATTAAGACTAAAGGGTGATGATGTGCAGAGCTGGGAGAGGACGAGAGAGCGAAGATGATGGTTGTGATTTTATGCAGCGGCAAGGATTGTTACGATTGTGGATTTGTAATTACATGGAAGGAATGATACATATCAGAACAGAACCGGGTAAGACAGCCTTTAAATATGCTGCCCCGTCTACCTGGAATAGTCTCTCGATGGATTTGAGACTAACAGAACTGGTCACTGTTGGTGAATTTAAGACTTTGTTAAAGAACCGGGAAAGAGCCAGCCTTGGACAATGTGACTGTTTCAATTCTTGACTTCTTATTTTGTTTTGAATTGGTGTTTCCAGAACGGTTTGGTTTCAAAGTGCTGATGTTTGAATGTATTTGTTGTTTTTATTGTGTAACTGTCTGCTGCTGCCATGCCAGGTCCCTCTTGAAAAAGAGATTTTAAATCTCAATGAGGCTTTTATCTGGTTAAATAAAGGATATAATAATGTTGAACTGTTTTTAAGTTAAAAAAGGAAGCTTAAATTATAAAAAAAGAAAGAAAAAGATACCCAAGATTAAAATTTGGACTTTACTTCCTTACGTTTTCGCCTTTTGGACCATTCCTTCAGACAAAAATAAATAAATAAATAAACTGAATGCTTTTTTTTCTATCATGTGAAAAAACAAACATGAGTAGTTACTATAAACAAATGCATGCATATACTGAAACTGAACTAAAATAAAGTCTGTAAATTGTTGATGGCATTAAGCATGTGCAGATGTTTACATGTGTGAAAAGAAGAAGGAAGAAATCTAAACTTATTTAATTCTACCCCTTTACTCCCTCATACAGTAAAGTTTTTAAATTCTACCAAAAAGTTTAATCTCTCATTGTTTTCACTTTTCATTGGCACAAACTCTCTTTTGATTGATCAAACAGGATCGGGTAAACCAAAAGCTTTGTAAATACGCACATGTGATAACTTTAGTGAGTTCAGTTTGGAGAGCTGCTCCTCCGTCAGTGGAGGTCAACGATGTGGCCGAGTAAAGCCAAAGCATCACTCCTGGATTTGTCCGTTTCCTCACATTGTTAATTGAGCTTGGCTGTAACATTTCTCCATCTGTGCACTGACTGGTTCTCCCTCTGGAGCACCATTTGTCCAACATTAATGTCATTACGCTAAATGACCACAACCACAGAGTCCATTAGGGACGCTGGGCTGAATCCACAGTGGGTTAACACAAACACAAACACACAGCTGAGAGGCTGGAAACGGGATTATTCAAATGAAATGTTTTGACCCGTCTGAGACAGAAGCTCTTTATTTGGGCGAAGCTGAGAGGTTTTAGTTAAACCACGTTACACTTTGTTTTCATCTCCAACACAAAAACAGTGGAAACCATTAGGATGTTGAGTTTGAAATGTTTTTTAAAGGTGCTATGAGGAGAATCTATTACCAGCGACATTAAGACCCTGCTACCCATGAGCACGCACGGCAACTGTCGTAATGCTGCGTTCCAGTAACCTCGGTATTGGGAGTGACATCATCTCAGACTTATCGGCGTTCCAGTTGAAGTCGGAAAAAAACATGCCGATCTACCAGGCTATTGTTAGCTGTTGTTAGCACGCCCTGTGTTGTTGTATGAAGAATGTGATTATCACTATGGCAGCATTTTTGTAAATATAAGTCTAACAATACTATGTATACAGCTGATCTAGAGCGACACACCCCAGTCAGAAGTGCAAATAAATGGATTATTACAGGAGCTAAATACCTGTTCATACTGGGGGCATCCATCTTCCATTGTCAACTCGGGGGTGGCGAGGTTTCATCGAGTTCCCAGTAAGAAAATCCGACTTCGGGGGACGTTCCAGTTGCAGTTTCCTACTCGGAACTTTGAAATTCCTACTTCTGACTACAACTGGAACGCACCAAAAGAGGTGACCCAAGCCAAAGCGTGTGTTTGTTGTGATGCTCGGACCTTCCTCAGAACTCTGCATTGCTTTACAACTTCTTTTTTCAACAACTTACAGGATGCAAAGCGACGAGGGAATGCATCTCTTTCTAGTTACGTAGCGGTAGTTTCAACAAGCAATTTTTGGAACAATTAGTATCGTAGTGTAGCCAGCTATATATCTCTACTTACAGCCCAAGAGATACTGGAAAACTACAGTAAATAACAGCATCACCAAACTATTTACAATAACTTTAAAAATATATAGCAAACTTTTACAGTCAAGTTAATTAAAATGCAGTATATAATAATTGAAAAATGCCCAGTATACTGTGAATCAACATAAATTTTATGTTAAAGACAATAAAACCAGATGGCTACAGATTAATCTCTGTAACTTCACGGTTTAAATTATTTATTTTAGGAAACAGCCAAATCTATCTACAGTATATCCATGCTCTATTTTTTCGTAATGTAAAAATGAAGTAGGTTCATAAAACTTAAGTATTCATCTATCATTTTAGAGAACAAGCATATTAAAAAACAAGTGGAAAAAAAAGCTAATACATTACAAGCTTCATATAAGGCAAATCCTTGTAAATTCAGGGTAATTGGTAGGGGTGTGCTAAAACAACTTTTTCACTTACGATATGATACTGATACTGCAGCCTTGAGTACTGGCCTATACTGATATCGATAAGGTACAACATCAGCAGGAATCAAACAGACTTTTATTACTTATTCTGTTGTATGGACTGTAAGAAAAGGCTTGATCTGGTGAGATTACTCAAACAGAGAACAGTAGTCAGCAATAGTAGGTATGAGAAAAACGGACACATTTGTTATTAACCAATGGATTCAATACATTTAACCATAAACATAAGAATAAAGTACAATTTAATGAACAAAATAAAAAATACATTTCGAAGACCCTGAAAAGTAACCTCAAGAAATCCAGTAAGAACAAAAACAAATAAATTGCAGAATAACCACTGTGTTTTACTTCAACATAAGCATATTATACAACTAAATTGAATAAATACAAAATAAATCAGAATGGACTGCTTGTATTGGAGATTTTAGAAGCAGGGCGATAAAATCGGATATTTGGTTTTTTGCTGATATCAGACTGATATCTGATATCAATATCAGATCAGGACACCCCTAGTAATTGGTGATTTTATAAAACCTTCTTGTCCATCTAGAGTGGGCAGTAGAGGATTTTCTGCAGCCACATTCAGATGTGTCAGAGTTTGGAATGAACATCAAGAAAGCTTGCAGCACTTTGTTGAATCTGACTTAAAGCAACAAAATGAGAGGCGTGCCTAATGAAGTGGCCTACCCCCACAGAGAGCCTAACCGGTCTGAGGGGTTCCTTTTCCTTTAAAAAATCAAGCTCAATAAAGTTTTATAAAGTGTTTGGTTGTTTGGTGGAAACGATGAGTCTTCAGAAAAACTCGGATGCAGGAACAAAGCTTCATCTGCACTTTTCCAGCTCCAAGGATCAAAAGTCAGCTTCTCGACATCGAGCTGAGGCACGAAGCTGTCAAACACGTCGACAGACAGAATCATCCCATGGCTTAGAGATCCTCACATTCACTGTGATCACTTTTTAAACCAGCACCGTGAAGATTAAACTGAATCATTTTAATCATAAACTGTAAATAAATCAGCTCCTCACACTGTTTCTCTCTGATATGAGAGTCTGTGCTGTGATATCTGAATGATTTTTTTTAATGATCAGTGAGAGCTCACAGAAATCCGCCATGACTCTCAGGTGAGCTAATGTGACCCCATCAGAGAGGTAATATACAAATAATTAAAATATACTGGGACATGTTCAAACAGGACTCGACGGAGAGACATTATTGTTCATAATAATCGCACAAATCATCCTCAAGCACCAAAACTTCTACCTGTTCAGCCCCTTTTTAAGCCTTTTGCTCTAAAATGACATACTCACAAAGAAAAGAGTGTAACTCTTAGGGATGGGAATCGAAAACCAATTCCAGTTGAGAATCGTTAACAGCTCCATCAAAGAATCGATATCATTAATTTTTTTGCTTATCAATTCTCTTATTAATTCCATTCAATGGACAGGGTTCAGAAGCGTCAGAATTGTAGCTTAATTTGAATGACATCTACTGCACAACCTTAAGTGGAAACACCAGCAACTCGCAGAAGCAGATATCTATACAGTGATGTATGTTTGGCATTGTTACCACTGAAAATGAGACCATTTGCCCACATGCAAAATTTGCTGGAATCGATAAGGGAATCGTTAAAGAATTGGATCGATTAGCAGGATCATTAACAGCATTAGTATTGATAAAATCTTATCAATTCCCATCCCTAGTAACTCTGCATTCACAAGGTTATTATTTTTTTTTTTTAAATGTATTTTTGGGCATTTTGTGCCTTTATTGACAGGAGATAGACAGTGGATAGGCTTGTGAAAGGGGGTGAGGGAGTAGGGGAAGACACTCTGTAAACTGGTCACAGGCGGGATTCGAACCTGGACCGGCAGAAGCAAGTACATGGGGTGCCTGGTTGCTAACCACTCCGCCAAACCAGCACCCCACAAGTTGTTTTGGTGTCATAATAAAGTAGCACTTGAGAGATTTGTCCAGATGTGTAATTATCAGTATATGTGTTACTAGGACAGAGTAAATGAAGATAGAAGTCCGAATAATTTGAAAATTTCATCCTCGCCTAAAACAAACTCAGTCTTTATTGTGAGTATCTCTTGGAAATTATGCTGGAGTGGCTGTAAAATTCTAAAAATTAATGATGAAATATTTTTTTACATCATCTCTGCAAAGTTCTATTGTTATAAAGTGATGCAGAGCAAAATTCAAGAGGTTTTATGACAACATGGTCAGGCGAAGACTTTAAAAACAGTTCACTTTTTCTGACGTTTTTGTTGGAGAGTGTGCAAGCATTCCCGAAATTGTGTATTTTTGGGCTAAGCGGCTGAGAAGGTTTAGAGGCTTTGTGCTATTTTCTCCTGTTTTGTGTCTAAATGTGGGTGTGAGCTGCCCCCCCCTCTCTACTGCACAGAGCATCACTCAATACATAAATCCCCAAACTGCTATTTGTCTTTGCAAGCCATAAATGAAAAGCTATGGTACATGTTGCTCCTTTCTGAGCTTGTTCAGTCTTACTTATTTATTTATTTTACGGGTACACAACACTGGATTTTTGCAGATGTTCGACATGCTGATATTTTCTAACTCATTAACTTCAGAGAGTCTGAGAAAGTTCATCATGTCTACATAGATATTATGCTTATACTTTCTTTTTAACAGACAAGCAAGGTTTTTTAACTCATACCTTTCCATGTTTCAAGCATTTCGTCAGCAGTGTCCAACAGACTCAGACACGCTGACGAAGGCGGAAGAGCTCCGTCGAAACATGTAAAGGTATGAGTTAAAAAAAGTTGCTTGTCTGTTAAAAAAGTATAATCACATTACTGCAGATAGCAATATTTCTGGTCAAGAGCTTAACTCTGTACTTAACAAAAATGGACTTGTATCTTATAATAGACAGTATATTTATGCATGGAACAGACGTAAACAAGAAAAAAAAGCTTTTAATTTCTGAAAAAATGAAACCCTCGATTTTTAAGTGTACTCGTGCAGTGATGATACTTCATGAGAGCACACAGTGTTTTTCACTAAAGTGAGCTTTTAGTCAAAACACTGAGTTTGATCAGCAGGATGATCCTTAAACATTTGGCTTATCTTTATTTTTGATGAAGCATTTTCTGTGTATTTGGAAAATTCCAACTAAAACCGTAGTTTGACCCGATGCTGCTAGTGAAGGATATGAAAGCTGTGCTGTGTCTCATAAACACTGTTTTTCCAACAATTCTTTTAGAGGGAGAGAGAGAGGTTTGGATCAGGTACACCGATGTATAGCATTAACATCCATCCCAGGATTTCCAGAGAGAGAACTGAGCTGTGACACTGTGGTGAATCTGAACTCCTAAAAAAACCTGAAATATCCCTTTAAATCATCTCAAAGTAAAGTTCTGAATAAGAACTTTACTCAATCCAATGGACCACCTTTGAGAAGGCGTGCCTAATAAAGTGGCCATAAGTAATTATTTAAGGTGCTGGAACGGCGGATTTCCTCCTTTACATCCAGAGTTCTGCTCCATTTTGTTGACGTATTTGTTCAATGATCAAATAAAGTCCCAAACAACTCAAACCAAGGACAAAACACTGCCGCGTCAGCAGGAGCAAGACGTTCCAGAACCTTCATGAATTTCCTCCGCGGGAACAGAACGCTCACTCGGCCCGCGGATAAACGGCTGAATGCATAATGTCTTGCTCTGAGGGGAGGAGACGCAGCTACGGACACATCTGCAGAGACAGATGTGACATTAATGTGCAGCATTAATCTCACACAGCTCGCATTCAGAGGCTAACCTGTGGAGGTTTGAGGTGATTATGGACGTCAAGGCGGACGAAGAGGAGGAAGAGGAAGGTGGATTTTGTAAACTCAGCAGAATCAGAGCAGATGGAGATTGAAACTCATGAACCTCCTTCTGTTTCAGTTTGACGTCAGAAACAACGATCTGATCAGTGCCTTTGGATCTGATGATTGTTCCTGTGAGATTTTTATCTTTATGATACAGAAAAACAGCAATGTTCACGAATGGATGTTTTAATTTAATCCAGTTTTCTGGTCGTAATGAGAGAACTTTGCTCGTTTACTTGAGGTCATGGATTATACAACATGCCGATACGTAAAAACATATTTATGGCCGATACTGATACTGACATTTATTGTTACGATCACAAAGCCTCCACTAAACTAAAACTGATCTCACTTCTCTGAATATAACAGAATATCAGTAAGTTAAGTCAACAACCAATCAAAAGTTGGTTATTGGAAAAAGTGACATCCCTAGTGTGGATGCATGTTTATTGGAGTTGCAGTAAAAATAATTAAAGAAAGCTGTTGGAAAAACTGCTTCATTTTTTAATAAGCACCCTAAAAAATCATAAAAATTTGGATCAGGAGAAAAGCGTATCGTCCCAGTCCTAATAACTAGTGTTATTTCTAATCACTGACATATCTCAAATTGAGAATGCCTGTACACTAAAAACAGCTGGGTTATTTTTACCTACTCAACCGTGGGGTTCTGAAATGTTTTACCCATTATGGGTTATTTGTATGGTATTCGGGTTATTTTTGTGTAACTCAGGCGCTGAGTCAAAATCCATCAACTCAACATACATTGGTTGACTCAGCACCTGGGTTGTTTGTGCTTTAAACGTCATCACTTCGTCATGTCGACAGACGTGCTCCAACACAAATCCACACACCGCGCCAGGCTCCGAGTACCCATCTGTGAGCCTGAATCAGTGGTTGCAGCCTGATCTCTGGCAATCTGAACTGTTTCCTGCTCTGAAAGACAAAGTGAGTCCAAGTCTGCTTCAATTTGTAGACTGAGTGGCAAGTTGAGTGTGTGGCTCCTGTGGCCGAGTGGACAACGTCACTGCCTCATGTTCCAAAGATTGTGGGTTTTATCTCTGCTCTCTACTCAACTGTTCCTGTGTCTGTTCAATAAAGCTGGTTATTGTGACCTGCTGAATCTGTCTCACTTCTGGGTCCTAACTGTCCCTGTGTCAGACCCAGTATTAGGGTAGAGTAAATAACAAATATGTAGTTGAAACAACCTAGAATTTTAATTAATTTGGCCCAGCATTTGGGTAGAGTATATAACAAATATATGTGGTTGAATTTACCCAGGTTTGCAGTTAATTTGAACCAGAATTTGTTGGGTTAAAATGGACCAACCCATCTTGCTGGGTCAAACTAACTACTGCTGGGCTGGTGCTATATTAACCCTGCGGTTGGGTTATAAAACAGCCCAAATTTGGTTATTTTTAACCTATTTATTTTTCATCATATAGAAAATCCTTACTTTGGGTTATTAAAAAGTGTCCTTATAATCCGGCTCTTAGAGGTTTAAAATTAAGAACATAAATTTGTGTTTGCTTTGCATGATGACACAGGATTTCAGTTTATGAACCACAAAGTTTTTGTCATGATCAATACTTGAACATATTTCCTGAGGGTTTGAGTCTGTGTCTCTGTCCATGGTGCTGAAATCTCTCACACTCAAACGCTGAAGGAGAGTTCTCCACCTCATTTAAGCTTTTAAATGAAATGAATACTTTTTGAAAACAGGACCAAGAGGACATAAAATGAGACAGACAATCTCCTTTCATCTGATCTGCTCCCTCTGGTATCAGTTTGGGGTGAACCCTTCTCTAAACCGAGGCATGTGCAGCCCTGATCCGTCGGCCTGAGGGTCTGGGACACGTCCACCTGCACGGGAGCGTGAAATCCTCCACAGTGATCTGAAAGCATGAAAATCAGCAGCCCTGACGGCCCTGATCTGCTCTCACCGGTGAAGGGAGCGGCATCAACATGCAGAGAGGTGTGGGGCGAGCGAGCATCACTCCAAACAGAGAGAGAGAGAGAGAGAGAGAGACGGATATGGGAATCACACAGCTATGCATATTAGGGAGGCGCCCATCCTGTCAGGCCCGTCTGGATGTCAGGACGGGGGCCAAAGGTTCACCGCTGATCCTCCACCAAACTGCTGATGTGGAGGCTCTCCGTGTTTCCCCTCGCTCGCCCCCCACAGCTCTCTCTCTCTCTGCTCGCTCTACCTGCCTCCACTGCAGATCTGATTTCACCCTCTCACTGCATTGTTATGGTAACCCAAATTTTGGTAGCACAGTCCTGGAACAGCAGCACCAACTACATATCTAATCTCTGACCTCTGAGAAAACTAATAATGAAGAAAATGCAAAAATGACGGATGCTCCTGGGTCAGAGGGCCGCCCAGCCTGATCTGTATTAATAAGCTTCTGGAGATAACGCTGCAGGATTAATGCTGAAATTAAACTTTTCATAAAGAGGATATTGAATTTAGGGGGGTGCCTGACCACGAGAAGATACTGCTTTATTAAAGTCTTTTTGGTTTGTTTCTTGGTTTTAATCTGTTTCTTTTGTTGGTTTGTTTTCCCGGCATCCATCACCTGAGTTGCCTTTCTGGATAGCGGGGATCTGCTGCCCATCGGGACCTCCTGAAACCTCCACTGGGACTGCTGCTGCTTCTGAGCCCCACGAGGGAAATGAAATGATCCAAAGTCACTCGGCTGATATTTTAAACCCCTGAGAGGAAGAAAGGACCGGCAGCTTACATTCAATTATTCGAGATATCAGTCAAGCTGCCACGCTGTCAGAAGAAATGTCTGACTGACACTTCGACCTGCAGGAGCTTTAGGAAAGACTGACTGAGGAATCTCCTACAGATTATTCTGGAAAATCTTCTCTAACAGACTCCATGAGCTTTTTCTAGACTCAAGAAGTACACTGCCTGGCCAAAAAAAAAAAAAAATCACCGCCTGGATTTAACTAAGCAAACAGGTACAAGCCTCCTGTTGGATAATCACTGCATGGGTGATTATCTTTCAGTTGGAAACAACTTATTTAACTTCCGCTGATGTAATGTGTAGCTCCTCATTTCTTCAACAACCATGTCAAAGACAGATCCTGTGGACGTGGAAAAGACGTTAGTCTGTTTAAGAAGGTCAAATCATTGGAGAAAACATCTAAGGAGATTGAAGAAACTACTAAAACTGGGTTAAGAACTGTCCAACACATTATTAAAAACTGGAAGGATAGTGGGGAACCATCGTCTTCAAGGAAGAAATGTGGTCAGAATAAAATCCTGAATGATGGTGATCAGTGAATCACTTACACATTTGGTCAAATCCAATCAAAGAAAAACAACAGTAGAACTCAGAGGTGTGTTTAATAGTGAAAGTAAGAGCATTTCCACACACACAATGTGAAGGGAACTCAAGGGATTGGGACTGAACAGCTGTGTAGCCTTAAGAAAACCACTAATCAGTAAGGCTAAGCAGAAAAAAGGCTTCAGTTTGCGAGGGAGCATAAAGATTGGACTGTGGAGGACTGGAAGAAGGTCATGTGGTCTGATGAGTCCAGATTGACCCTGTTCCAGAGTGATGGGAGCATCAGGGTAAGAAGAGAGGCAGATGAAGTGATGCACCCATCATGCCTAGTGCCTACTGTCCAAGCCTGTGGGGGCAGTGCTGTGATCTGTGACATTGAAGAAGCTTAAAGAAACAATGACACAGAGAATGAGACTGTAATCAAAGCTAAAGCAGTCCAACAAAGAATTAGAGGTACTAACCGTTTTTTTTTTCCGGGTGATTTTTTTTTATTGACCAGGCTATGTATAACAACTTAAGGGCTGAATTAATTTTGAAATTACCACCAAAGGGCGTTATTATCCAAAAATGGCAGACAGTTTTACAACAAAAAAAAATGAACAAAAACCTTCCAGAAGAATTTCAGAATCATGAAGAGTTGCAGCTGTAACCTTGAGGACCGTACGCAAACACAGTCACAAAAAAAGGCTAGAAAATGTCGCAGATCAGCGTCAAAGCCATAAGACAACTCTCAACAATAGAGTATTTCCTACTCTAGCTCTCCATGTGAGGGTACACTGTCAGACCAAGCACACAGCCAACACAGAGAGCCCCCCTCACCCTGAAAACAACAGGTCACATCAAGCTGTTTGAGCCTAAAAAAACTCAACTCAACTCCCATTCAGGTGTAAATTAAGGGCACTGCTACTCGGGCTGGATGTTTCCAGGAACCTCACAACACGACATACCAATAGACAAAAATTGTGAGAATTGACTACACCTTTAACAGAAATTCCAAAAAGTTTTGTTTTTTATTACAAGACGAAAAAACGATGAGTTTGAAATGATTCCACAACTTAAGAAATTTAAGTTAGGGTCTCCTAATTTGAACTGTGCCATTTTTAACATTAGCCAAAGTGTATAGACAACAACTGTCAAAACACTGAGGCTGATACAGGTATCACCAAGGAGAGTGTTACGAAAACACCTGATACACCTGTAAATTTGTTATTATATATTTTACACTTTCATTTACTAGGTTTTTACTGCACTTTCTGATTTTCATTTGTTTATTTTTTTTCTATTTGATGTCTCTGTTTTTCTCATTCGGTGTACATTTGGGTTTATTCATTGATTGCATAACTGTTTTCTGGCTTTAATTAATGAAACAATTGTGTTTTTATTTGATGTCCCTGTTTTTGTTATTCAAAGTTTTGTATTTTATTTTAATTTTTTAAATTTTCATTTTGCTCACTTTTTTCCTTTGTTGTTATGATTTTTATTGGTTTCTAAAATCTGATCCAAACAATAAATCAACATTTAAAAAAAACTGCAACAAATAGGAAGAATGGCCTTGTGTTTCTCAGTAAGTGTTTTGGTTTTCATGTGTTTTAATTTGCTAGGATAGTAAATTTATTTTTTATAACTTTAATTTTCGAAACAGCTTTGTCCTTTATTGATTGCAAAATTTGAGAATAATTCCCAAAAATTATAAAGCTCAACATTTTTAACAATGAGTTGGAGTTTGCACTTAATTATTTTTTTTGAATAAAACAATGGATACTTGAGTCAAAACTAATGGGATTAGTTACTCCCCCCCCAAAAAAAAAATCTAAATGATCTAAAGGCTGAAGTTGTAGATTTTTCCCCAAACTATTAGAAAATTAAATATATTTATTTATTTTACTGATTTGATTCTGAATCAATCACCCAACACAACTTGCCTCACTTTGCCAGTTTACTCCTATATCCACATTAGTAGTTTTTTCTCCGCTCGCCCGCCTCTTTCTGCTCTTTATTCCCTCTCGACTCTTCCTCTCGTGTATGTGACACGCTGAAGTGCATCATGACGTGGGTGAAGAGCGTGAGTAACGCTTCGCTGCTGTCACCACAAACCGCTGAAGTGCCCGTGAGCAGCACACTTCACACCTGCAGAGCCGAGGCTGCAGCTCAAACGGGTTGAGTTTGACTCCTCTCTGGATATTTTCTCTTTCTCAAACAGCTCCTGCATGAACGAGGTTTGTTTTCAACACTTTAAAGGATCAAAATCTCATCAGCAAATCTGGTTTGTTCATTAATGCTTTCTTGTTTGCCAATTTTTTCTTTCATTAAGTAATTTGAATAATTGAGTTTTCATTTGATATCGCTGTTATTCCTGTATTACATTAAAGCTCTTAGCTTCTTGTTCTTATTGTTTTAACTGTTGCTATTGTATTTTGTATCATTAAAAGTTTCCCTTAAATCATTTTGGTTGTTGAAAATTGTGTTTTTGATTTGTTTTTAAGTGTTGCCAATTGTTTTGTTCTTGGTCGATTTTTTTTTTTTTTTTTCATTTTATGGTTGCTGCTGGTTTTTCTTCAGTCGTTGTTGCATTTCTGTTGTAGTTGATTTTATTTTTTTTATACTTTTTACATTTGTCACAAATACAACAAGTGACAAATGCACAAAAGTAAAAAAATAGAAAAAACAAAACAAATCGAAGAAATGCAAAAACAAATGAACAGCAAAACAAAACTCAAAAACACACCACAATTACAAAACACAATAACAATGGCAGTCATGAAGACCCCTCATCTAAAGGACAGCCTTGTTAATCTCATCAAATGATTTGTTTCTGTTCTGTTGTTTTTGATTTATTGGTAAATTTGTTTTATTTACCGGCTAATTACCTCCGCCAGGAGGTTATGTTTTCAGGAGAGTTTGTCCGTCTGTGAACAAAATAACTCAAAAAGTTATGGATGTATTTTGATGAAATTTTCAGGAAATGTTCAGCATGGGAAAAGGAAGAACTGATTCAATCTTGGTGTTGATCAAGATCACCGTCTGGATCCGCCATGAAGAAAAATGCGATTTTCGTGAACAACTACTGAGAGGACTGTGGTGCTGGCGGAGGTCTGCGCTCTCCGAGTGTTTTCCTAGTTTTACTTTTATTTGGAATTTAACAGCTTTTATCACTGTGTTTCAATTTGAAATCCTTGTTTGTCTGTGTTTTAGTTTTATTTGCTGTGTTTTGTATTTGTTGGATTTATTCATTTATTGCTCATTTATTTCCCATTTTGTTGATTTATTTAGTCATTCAAATGCCTGTGCTTTCATTAGATGTCCTTGTTTTTCTCATCCCATGCTCGGATTTTAAGTTTTTATTGTTTATTTTAAATTTGCAGCTTGTTAGTCTCATTTTAATTTTTTATTATCTCATTATTTTTTGTTTTTACAGCGTTTTCGGTTTGTTGCTTTTAATGTTCCTGTCTTGTTTGTTTGTGGCAGTTGTTTGTTTTTGTAATTGCATTTCTGTTTTGTTTGTGCTTGTTGTGGTTTTTATTAATTTTGTACCATATCCATCTGTTTATTGTTACGGTTTTTAATTATATATATTTTTAATGGCACTGTGGTTTTTTTTTGTTTGTTTCATTGTCTTTTGGTTTTGCTTTATTTTCAAGATTTTAAGCAAGTAAACAGAAAAAATCTTGACAATCTATTTTTTTGTTTTGTTGCTTCTTGCTGATCCTGATGACATAATCAATGACTAATATTGAATAAAGGCTTTTTATTTTTATTTAAACAGGCTGATAATAATGTTTTTATTTAAAACAAATAAAATAAAATATGTATATATTGAAAATTGTAGCCATAGTTCTGAGTCAGAGTTCACTGAGCGTTGTTCTGATTTAATTGAGCACACTGTCATTAATAATTCAGCGGTTCAGGGATGTCACAAATGTATTTATGCAACATAACCCTCTACAAACGAGCAGGAAGTATCACTTTACACGCTCTGATCATGCTGCAGTGCTACACGCTCCCTCGACCTTGTGTCACCCCGCCGTCGACCTCTCTCTCTCTCTAACAGAGGAGTTCCCACATCAGACAAACACAGACCGAGTCGTCCCGGCTGTAAGAAGGCCAAGTTTCCACGCGCTCGGCGCCGCCGCGACACGAGCAGCACATATGGAGCGGCCATATTGGACTTTCATATGTTGTGTTGCAGCTCGACATGCATGGTGACAGCTGTGAGCGCATGACGGGCCGAGAATGAGTCAGGATCATCGGCGTCTCTAAATTTATGAGACGAGAACTACAGAAATAAAAACAGTCCAGGAGGTGCGAAAGTTATGGAGAAGGTAACGAGGACAAGGGTTTTTATACCCTGAGGAGAGTCTGACAGGCAGAGCGTGATCACAGACAGGCTCTCAGAGCTGAACAACATCCCTGACAAAAATATTTAAATAATTTCTGTAGATTAAAGCAGCATAAATCAAAACTTCCTGCAAATTATTAGACTTTAGTGTTTGGATCTTTAAATTCTGATTCCAATAAAGCTGGGATGTTGTGTAAAACGTACAAAAACACAAAAAACAATGATTCGTGAATACTTCTTGACCAAAATTCAATTGAAAACAACACAAACACAAAATATATAGCGCTCAAGCTGATAAACTCCATTGTGTTTCTTGGAATATTCACTTTTTATCAATGTGCTGCCTGCAGCATGCTCCAAACTAGAAAAGCACTCAGAGAGCGCAGACCTCCACCTGCGCCACAGTCCTCACCCATATTGTGAGGATACAGATCACTCCCAAAATCTAATCATTTGTTCCTTGTCCTAATCTGGACATTTCCTGAAAATGTCATCGAATCCATCCATAACTTTTTGAGTAATGTTGCTAACAGAGAGACATAAATACAAACAAACACCGGCAATAACCTGGAACAGGGGCAACAAAAAACTGTGGACGTTGAGGAATGCTCAAAATAAACCTGTTTGAACCATTTCACATGTGAACTGATTAATAAAAAACAGATCAGTGTCATGATTGTGAATAAAAGGAACATACCCGAAAAGCTCAGTTGTTGACAAACAAGGATGGGGTGAGATTCGACACTTTGTGAACAACAGTTTGGGAAAATACTCAAACAGTTTAAGAACAAAGTTTATTGACATGAAACTGCAAAGATTAAGGGATTTCATCATCTAGAGTCCATGAGATCATAAAAAGATTCAGAGAATCAGAGAAATCTCTGCACGTAAGCAGCCAAGTGTGAAACTATCATTGTATGCCCATGACCTTCAATCCCTCAGGCAGCCCTGCATTATAAAGCAGCATCATCCTGTAAAAGACATCAGCACGTGGGCTCAGTTAACACAGTTCATCTCTACATCTACAAGGTCAAAATCTACCACGTAAAGACAAAGACAAATATCAACAACACCCAGAAACACCGCCGGCTTCTCTGGGCCGAGCTCATCTGAGATGGACTGAGGCAAAGTGGAAAAGTCTGCTGTGGACTGAGTCCACATCTCAGACTGTTTTTGGACATCATGGACGTGGTGTCCTCCAGGCTAAAGAGGAAAAGGACCATCCAGACTGTTATCAGAGCAAAGGTCAAAAGACAGCATCTGTGATTGTATGGGAGGGTGTTGGTGCCCATGGCATGGGTAACCTGTACATCTGTGAAGGCCGTTAATGCTGAAAGGTTAATACAGGTTTAGGAGCAACATGCTGCCATCAGGGACGTCCTGATTATTTCAGAGACATGAAGACACATTCTGCTCGAGTTACAACAGCAGCTACTAGACTGACCTGCTGCAGTCCACGCCTGTCTCCACTGAACAGGTACTAGACTGACCTGCTGCAGTCCACGCCTGTCTCCACTGAACAGGGACTAGACTGACCTGCTGCAGTCCACGCCTGTCTCCACTGAACAGGGACTAGACTGACCTGCTGCAGTCCACGCCTGTCTCCACTGAACAGGGACTAGACTGACCTGCTGCAGTCCACGCCTGTCTCCACTGAACAGGGACTAGACTGACCTGCTGCAGTCCACGCCTGTCTCCACTGAACAGGTACTAGACTGACCTGCTGCAGTCCACGCCTGTCTCCACTGAACAGGTACTAGACTGACCTGCTGCAGTCCACGCCTGTCTCCACTGAACAGGGACTAGACTGACCTGCTGCAGTCCACGCCTGTCTCCACTGAACAGGCTCTAGACTGACCTGCTGCAGTCCACGCCTGTCTCCACTGAACAGGTACTAGACTGACCTGCTGCAGTCCACGCCTGTCTCCACTGAACAGGGACTAGACTGACCTGCTGCAGTCCACGCCTGTCTCCACTGAACATGTGTGGAGCATTATGAAGCACAAACTGAAGTCATGGATCAAGCTTTTTTGGAACGATATAGAGCTCAAATGCAAAACGAAACAATATTTGCCAAGAAAAAAAAAATAGTTTTAATTTTGAGCATTATATATCTTGCATTTGCAGAGTATTTAGTTGAATAAAAGTCATTAACCGTTTCTAACAGTGTAAAGACTGATGTTATAAAAACATCATGAATGAGCTTCAGCACTCAGAAAGCCACTAAGACCAGTTCTTCAGTCCAAAAGCAAAAGAAGAGCACCAACCCAGAGTTTGGTCTCCACTTCAAAACACCCTCAACACGCTCCACGTTTCATCATCCATCTGTCCGAGCTCCTCTTATGTAAGTGTGCTGCGGTTCAAGTGGTTCAAAACTCAGCTGTGCAAACCAGAACAAAAAAAAAAAAAGCACATGACTGAGGCCTGACAAGAGCGGCATTATGATCCACACACACCAGCATGATTCATCAGGATTATTTCTAATTTTGTGAAGAGATATCACTCTTGGTTTTGCTTCACTCACTTTTTAAATGCCGTTTCCAAGACTGATGAAGCTCTCATCATGAATATTCAACTCTTCTTTTCATGATGGAGCAAAGAAATAAGAGCTGAAGTGTCAAATCACACAAACACTGTTACAAATGCAAGTATAAATGTATCAACCCTGACTTCAATTCAAACATTTAGTCTCTGTTCAGCATTAGGACCTCATGATAGTGTTTCCATCTTTATCGAGGGATCATTTGGACAAATCAAGATCCTGGATGTTAGCAAACGTCATATCAGACCAAAACAGCAACATAGGATCCAGGGTACCAACAAAGCAGGATTTAAACCCTTATCACAATATTTAGATTTTTCTAGTCTGTTTGACCTCACTTTGTCAAGCTAATTTTTATTTTTCTAAACTTGAAACAGAGGAAATCTGCTTTTTGTCCCCACATCATCTGAAACTTGAAAACCAGACTGAAAAAAAACAAGTATATCAATCATTGTTCCTGTTTCATTAAAGGGACTGTGAGGAGAATCTATTACCGGCAACGTGAAAGACTCTGCTACCCATGAGCCCACGCGGCGACTGTCGTAATGCTGCGTTCCATTAACCGCAGAACTGGGAGTGACATCATCTCAGAGTTATCAGCGTTCCAGTTGAAGTTGGAAAAAAACATGCAGATCTACCAGGCTATTGTTAGCTGTTGTTAGCACCGGGGGTGGCGAGGTTTCACCGAGTTCCCAGTAGGAAATTCAGACTCCGGGGGACATTCCAGTAGCAGTTTCCTACTCGGAACCCAGAAATTCCTACTTCTGACTGCAACTGGAACGCACCAAAAGATGTGACTGAAGCCAGAGCGTGTGTTTGTTGTGATGTTAATAAATGCAGCTCGGACCTTCCTCAGAACTCTGCATTGCTTTACAACTTCTTTTTTCAGCAACTTACAGGATGCAAAGCGAAGAGGTAATGTATCTCTTTCTAGTTACGTAGCGGTAGTTTTTGATGTGTGACAACACGCAATTTTTTGAAAACTTAGAATCGTAGTTTTGTAGCCGGCTATATAGCGCTACTTTCAGCCCGGTGCTCTAAGACGTGTAATATAAATAATAAAATAATATAAATTTGCTCTAGTTTTAATTTTCTTGGTCCAGAAGTTGAGTATCCAGGCCAGTCCAGCCCTGTCCGACCTGACGGCTAAGGAATAGCATTTATAGATAACCTATTTTGATGCTATAAAGCTCATCTTAAAGTGTGTATTTCCATCAGGCATATATCTAAAAGGGAGACTTTTTTGTAATTACTTAGAAACTCCTCACAGTCCCTTTAATTAACAGTGAATTAAATTCAGATTATCTGCTTCCACGTAGGGTTTTTTAAACTGTTAAGAGTTTTAATGTGGAACAAGGAACACCCATAGAAACTGATCAAACCTCAAGTCCAGCTGAACCAGAGTAAAACTTCCAATCAGGTGAGCAAACAAACCTGACTTTCTCAAACTCGACTAATTTTTATCATATTACATCATGTAGGCTTGATTTTGGATATTTTACAATGCTGTTTCCAAACTTTTAAGATTTTAAATTTGAAATAGCAACCTCCCAATGAAACTGATCAAACATCAAGTCTAGATAAACCAGAGATATGATTTCAATCAGGTGAACAAATAAGCCAGACTTGCTCAAGCCTGACTTTATATTATCATATTATACTGTTTTTGTTTGATTTTACTTACTCCACAATGTTGTTTCCAAACTTAAAAAAGGTTAAATTCAATAAAAGAAACTGACCAAACCTCAAAAACAGATGAACACGAGCCACTCTTCCAATCAGGTGAACAAACAAGCTTGACTTTCTCAAGCCTGACTTAATTCTCATCACATTACATCATTTAGGGTTGATTTTGAGTATTCTACAATGCTGTTTCCAAACTGTTACAAATGTAATTTTTAAATAATTAGGTTCAACTGAACAAGAGTTATGACTCAGATCAGGTGAAGAAACAAGCCTGACTTACTTAAGCCTGACTTAATTTCATCCTGTTATATTGTTTTGGTTTGAATTCAGGTACTCCACAGTGCTGTTTCCAAACTTTTAAGATTTTAAATTTGAAATAATCACCTCCCAAGGAAAATGATCAAACTTTAAGTCCAGCTGAACAAGAGTAACGATTCCAATCAGGTGAATGAATAAGCTTGGCTTTCTCAAGCCTGACTTAATAACATTAGATATGTCATGGAGTTCAGGGTTTGCAGCCTTAAATTCGATCACAATGAAATCCCTATGAACGAGTTAATGGTGCAGATGGGTTGTCAGGAATGATGAATGGCAACGTGGTGACCCAGCTTGTGCTCCTTAACCTGACTTAAGCACCTTGTTTGAAGCACCTTCAAGAGCATTGTTATTAAATTTGATTTCAAAAATACTTTCAAAATCTTCTGGAGCTTTTGTCAGGGACGGCCAACACTTATTTCCACAACAATGCACCAATCAAACATCAGAAACCCTGAACCTGGTTTGAAGGTCTTAGGTCAGGAGCCCCCGATGAAACAAACCGAGAGAAAACTTGCACAGGCCACATCAGCGTGAGGTCACAGCCTCCTCAGATTCACACCAAGCTTCACCACGGGACTGAAGGATTACTCACACGAAGGCGTGGTAGAGCAGCGCCCATCCTCTCGGCCGCTCCAGCGCGTCATACAGCAGGTTCTGGATCCTCCTCTTGCGGATGTTATTCCTCTTGGCCGGCCGGGTGTAGTTCAGGGGGGTCTTGGCCAGCAGCCCGATGCCAATACCCTGAGAGCCGCGCTTGTAGTCGTCCCGACCCGAAGACACCAGCAGCAGGGCGCCATCCTTGTCGGCTCCTCCAGAGCTTTGGTCCAATAAGTCCCCGGGAGCAGCGCCGGAGCTCTTCTTCTGCTCCTCCGAGCCGCTAGCGACGGTCCTGGACCGGAGCCCCATGGTCAGTGCTGGATGCCCGGGTTGGGCCGCATGCCATGATCCGGGATCTGGATCCGGATGCACCCAATCCTCAGACGCAGGTCATTTAAGGATGTGGTCCCCGGAGCGAAGGGAGGTGCTCAGCAGAATGACTGGGGGAGAGAGAGAGAGAGAGTTAGTATAAGTTTGAATGGTTGTGTGTAGGGATGGGCAACACTTCAGATTTTCAAGGTTTTATCTTTTATGTCCAAATTAAGACATTGGGGGACACAATACTGGTTTTGTCCATGGTTCCTGGAGTCCAGGACTTCCTGATGGGACCTTGAGGGGACCAGGTATTGACCCAAACAATGTTGACATTCTGTCGTCTGATAAAAAGCCTGTATGAGGCCTGACTCGTTGGGTAGTAGGTATAAAAATAAGTCAGATTTCTGTTTAGCTTGGAGAGAAAACTGTTTTTGTGTGTGGCTCTGACTCCCCTTAAGTGGTTGTCAGACTTTCTTCAGTCTGATTAAACTGGAAAAAAGAATGAAATTCAGTTTTCAGTTTAATTTTCAGTCACTTCATGCTCAGACTGTATATGGTGCACATTTCCATGACTGCTTGTCTCATTTTGCATTATGGTAAGTTATCCATCAAGCTAATCAAAAAACAAAGTCACAGCTTAAAGGGATATTTCAGTGTTTTTGAAGTTGTATCAACAGTCAGTGAAGAGGCCCTTTAAGAAGGACAAGCTGAGACTACTGGCAAGGTGCTCTGCTGTTGGCAGGAACATTTATTTCACATAATTTTAGATTTGTGTAAAAAAAAGAAAAAGTCTGGATAACATGTTTTGTTGATCTGAGCGAAAAAGTCTAGAACAATTTATTTACCCTCCAGGAGGTGTCTGTGTTTGGGACAAAATCAGCTGATATTTACCTAAAGTTAGTAACGTGCTTTAGCAGATAAGAAAGTATTTGTTGATATTTACTGCAGATGTTTAGCCACATATTTTGGTCATATTTACACCACATCTGCTGTAATATTGGCAGAATGTGCAACCTAACAGAGTGGATTCCTTCATCATTAAAAACATATTTAATTAAAGGTGCTATGAGGAGAATCTATTACCGGTGAAATAAAGACTCTGCTACCCATGAGCACGCGCGGCGACTGTCGTAATGCTGCGTTCCAGTAACCTCAGAACTGGGAGTGACATCATCTCCGACTTATCGGCATTCCAGTTGAAGTTGGAAAAAAACATGCCGATCTACCAGGCTATAGTTAGCTGTTGTTAGCTCGCCCTGTGTTGTTGTTTACAAATACTACATGAAGAATGTGATTATCACTATGGCAGCATTTTTGTAAATATAAGTCTAACAATACTATGTATACAGCTGATCTAGAGCGACACACCCCAGTCAGAAGTGCAAATAAATTGATTATTACAGGAGCTAAATAACTGTTCACACTGGGGGCATCCATCTTTGATTGTCAACTCGGGGGGTGGCGAGGTTTCACCGAGTTCCCAGTAGGAAATTCAGACTTCAGGGGAACTTCCAGTTGCAGTTTCCTACTCGGAACCCGGGAATTCCTACTTCTGACCACAACTGGAACGCATCATAAGATGTGACTGAAGCCAAAGCGTGTGTTTGTTGTGATGCTAATGAATGCACCTCAGACCTTCCTCAGAACTCTGCATTGCTTTGCAACTTCTTTTTTCAACAACTTACAGGATGCAAAGCCACGAGGTAATGTATCTCTTTCTAGTTACGTAGTGGTAGTTTTTGGTGTGTGACAACAAGCAATTTTTTAAAAACTTAGTATTCTAGTGTTGTGGCCGGCTATATATCTCTACTTACAGCCTGGTGCTCTAAGACGTGTCTGAATAATATAAATTTGCTCTAGTTTTAATTGTCTTGTTCCTGAAGTTGAGTATCCAGGCCAGTCCAGCCCTGTCCGACCTGACGGCTAAGGAATAGCATTTATAGATAACCTATTTTGATGCTATAAAACTCATCTTAAAGTGTGTATTTCCATCAGGCATATATCTAAAAGTGAGACTTTTTTGTAATTACTTAGAAACTCCTCACAGTCTCTTTAAAGAATAAAACAAACTGTCACCACAAATGGAGCAGGACAATTTAGTAAAATGGACATGACAGAAAAAACTAATGATCATGCAAAAATATAATATAAAATAAACTTTAACAAATCATAATTACTATAAATATAAAAATAAAATATTCTAAATAAAATTCCAAAAATAAAACCACGCGACATAAACAGAAATTAGGCTTGCATATTTATGAATGAGTTTACACCTGTTATCCACCTCTTATTGACTTTTTAACCATAAATATTTGAATGTGTAAATATCTGCTCTGCATTAAAACAAGAAAGGAACAGAAATGATTGTACTCAACAGGGAATCAAACTCCTGCATCATCTGATACACAAAAAACTTTCACACACTCTTACATGACTCTTCAGAATAAATAAATATCTGTATATTTATTTCAATATATTAGGGATGCATGATATTCAGAGTGATCATTGCCAATATTCATGTTTTATGTCTACTACACTAAAATTAACCTATTTTTTCATTTGTGTTATTTTCGCATTTGCCAATTTCTCCCCAACAAACAGAATAAATAGAAAAGCTCATTATTTTTCTCGATCAAGACATCAGAATGTTATTTTTCACTTTGGTTCCTGAACAGTTTCATTGGTTTATTGTTCCACTGATTCATTTCTGACTTCTGAGAGAAGAACAGTTAGAATCAGATTTCATCAGATGGATAAATAGAAAGTGTTTCCAATGGTATTTCTGTTTAAGTAAACAGAATAATAAAGAAAGACAAAGAGACAAACAAGAGAGAAAAACAGCAAGGAAAACCATGATGAGTAAAACAAACCAACTAAGATGGAAAATAAAGCACAAAGTCCAAAGGCAAACAAGATCAAACCAAAACCAACGTGAGGATAAAACAGTATTAACAAAGTCAAAACACAATAAAACAGCGTTGTCTGTCCAAATCCTGCGAAAAGCCACCATGGAGGCTCCATCTCCTCTGGTTTTCAGATTTGGTCTGGGTCCATCCAACATCAGTTGGCTGGAGTGTTTGGTGAAGCAGATCAACAAGGTCCAAGTAAGAAATAAGAATATAAAGTCAATCCTAAAATGTATGGAAAGCCAGTGGAGATAAACTGAACCTGTGTTACATGCTCTCGTTTTGTCCTCATGAGGAGGCTGCAGCTGCATTTTGCACGGGCTGCAGTCAAGAGAAGACTTATCAAGACAAATGAACAAGGAGTTCACATAATTAAGCCTGGAGATTACAAATCTTTCAAGGCTACTATCTGTAATGGTTCATTCACAAATGTGTTAAAGCTCTGTAAGTGAAATGATTTTTTAATGCTCAATTATCATTATTATTGTTGTCTGTGGATTTTCAAACGTACTATTCTCTCCCCAACAAGCAGAATAAATTGAACATGGAGTTAAAATAAACAAGCCTGGAGATTCTAAAGGCATGAATCTTTCAAGGCCACTTCCTTAGAAGTTGGAAAAGCTGGTTTTAACAACCAAGGTGATCTGCTCGTCAAATTTTAATGAGCTGTCAAAAAAAAAACACCAAAACTTGAGGCTATTGGACTTCTGTTTTACCTTTATTCAGATTTGGAAAGTTCCTTCGTCCTCCTTGAAATGATTTCAGTGCTAGCATTGCAGGTCCTAAAACTCTGGCAGTAGCCATTTTGCTGAAGGTTTACTCCTACAAAATACGTAACTCTAACGAGGACCTGCTAAATGTTTGACCTGTTAAATCAACAAATCTTGGAAATTAACTGTTTGACTTCCAAACCAAGAAATACATTTGCAACTAAGTAACTGTTGGTGAAATTGTTTTCCTTCCTCTTGATTCAGCAACATTTAATCCAATCAGGAGGCACATATGCTGGTCAACCAGCTGGTTTGCTTGCCTGTTAAGGGTTATCCTGGGCATCAATGGATTATTTCATTTCTGCAACACATTTTTTTGGATGGGAGCACCAGAGAGCAAAATTTTGCTTTTTAGCAGTTTACTCAGTTTTCTGAGGAATCACAGATAGTTTTTATCATTAAATTTACTGTTTGATTTCTGAGGAGCTGATTCACTTCTGATTTTTCTAGTTTTTTTCATGTAGAGCAGCGCCACTCATTAGATACAAAATTGGTGTTACAAACATTATTAGGAGAGGTAAATCAAGAAAAACAGACAAATATAGGCTTTCAAAAATTTAAAAACAGTGGTAAGGAGGCAAAGAGTCAACCGCACGGTTACAACGCCAGTCAAAGGGTTAAGGATCAACCAGTTCTTGGTCAGCAAACGTGCAAATTTTGGCTGTGCTCTCTTTTGATATAATTTAGTTCTTTTACTTGCTGACACCTCTGATTGTCAAAAATGAGTGCAGACATTGGCAGTTTAGAGAAAATGTAGGAGTTTAAATTGATAAACGTAAAAAAAAAAGTCTAAAATTGCTCCTCTGTGCCTTCTTTACTGTTGTTCTACAGAGGAAAAAAACACTTATCAAGCATCCTCGTACAGCTACAACAGTGAGGCTTCATTTTGGTCACTATTTCGCACCCCTAGACCCCTACATCCTTTATTTTGGGAACCACCAGCATCTGGTGCATCTCTCACGGAGCAGACACCAGACCTCAGATGGGCAGAATCGTGCGTAAAATCGCAAAAACAGGCTCACAAACAAGGATCGATCCTCCGCCCTGCTGCTGAGAGCGCAGCAGGAGAAAAACAGTGACAGTTCGGGAGGCAGAATCCTCCCAAAGTGAAATAAACTCACAGCAGAGGCGGGCAGAGTTCGGATGAAGAGCGAATTTTACGCGGCAGACGCGATAAAACACCCTGTTCTCACCGCTGTTTGACGCCTGTCACCCTCCAAATCCATTCAAAAAAACACGCAGGCTTTAAGCAACAATTGCTCACTTACCACACACTCCTCTCCTCACACACACACACACACGCACAGGAGACAAAGAGCTGGCATTACGCTGCATCCACACACTGATAAAGCCAGTCCGGAGGGAGGAAACCCGCTGAAGGGAAGAGCAGCAGCGAGCGAAGCCTACCGGCAGCAGCGGCGGCGGGGCCCGCGTCTCCCCGGGGCTTCAGCCTCCATCACCGGCCAGGGGAAGGGTGGAGACGCGGAGGACGGAGCGCGGAGATGCTGCTGCGTGGAGGAGGTCGATCCTGAAAACTGAGCGTGAGGAGGAGAGGCAGGAGAGAGAGAGAGAGAGAGAGAGAGAGAGGAGGGGGGGCTGTCAGCAGCAGCAACGCAACCCCGACGTGCGCGCGCTCCCGCACACGCGCAGACAGACACCGTCCACCTTGCTGTCTTGAGGAGGATGAAAACATGCACAGCGTATAGGCTCAGGAGCACGAGACTGAGGTATGCACAGTCATGCACACGCGCGCAACGGCATGTGCAGATATCATATGGTGATTGTTGCAATTTTAGCACGCGCAGGTGGGCATCTGGAGCCTCGAGCTTTAGAAGACTGAGCATCCAGTGATGGGGGGCATCAAAGTTATTGATTGGGCCACTTTATTAGATACATCTTGCGAGCCCCAACTCTCCAAAGCATAGATGTTGGTGCATGTTTCCATGACAGCATCGCATCAGCTGCTGCAGATTTATCTGCTGAACATCCATGATGAGACTCTCCTGATCCACCACATCACAAACTGGATTGAGATCTGGTGACTGCAGAGAGATCAGCAAATTTCCTGCAAATTTAAGATACAAATGGCTAACTCACGACTGCAAGTTAGACAGGACAACAGGCGTTACCACTTTCCCGTTTTTGTTTTTCTGATTTCAGGGGCAGGTGAAAGCAGGGTCCTCATCAGGAGAATGAGCTACACCTGGGCCTGATGTAGTCTCCCCTTTAAAAGTTGTCTCCTGGATCAGTGGTCTTTCTCCCTCATGGATCAGTCCGGGCAGCGTGCCCCACGGATGTTAGTTTTCTTTGTAGTTTGAAACTGAATTTGTGTTTGCTTTGAATTGTAGGCAGCAAATTGTTGTCTAAACGGCATCTACATTGTCACGCCTCCCCACAGCCTAAGCGCCGGGTTGTAGCACTGCTCACTCAAAAGAACAGTTCAAAAGACTCAACCCCGCCAAACTGCTGGTTTGGCGGCGTGGTTAGCAACCAGGCACATCCCATAAACATACTTTTGCTGGTTCAAATCCAGTCTGTGGCCAGTTTGCAGAGTGTCTTCCTCTACTCTCTCACTCCCCTTTCACCATCTTTCCATTCTATCAATAAAGGAACAAAATGCCCCAAAAATACTCGTTCACGAACGTCACATCTACAAAACAAAGCTTCTGTTTAGGAATAGAAAAAGAAAATGTGAAGAAAGCACAAGATACGGTAACATGAAGCAGTAAAAACGAGTCACAAGCACGCAGGACTGTTTCGAGTTGCGGAAGAATTTATCTGATGACTGTAGGCAGAGGCAGGCTAACACTACCCACTGACTCCTAGTGTTTGCGCTAAGCTAACTGGTGTTGGGTGAGCTCTGCCCATCTCCTCCTTGTTACTGCACAGAGTGAGGCAAGACACAAAAACAGCTAAAATGTTGGCGTGTTCCTTTAAGGACAGAAACAGTCCAAAGCTTGTTCAGCTTCTCCAGCGATCTGAAAGGAACTTGGCAGAACATTGACCTCTGACAGGCAGAATAATTGTCCTCTGGATGCTGAAAGAGGAGGTTAGACTTCACTTAACAGCCAAAACAAAGAGGCTGCAGAGAGAGTTTTAAAGTGTTTGATCAGAGTGGATGTAAGAAGAGGCAGATCTTCTTCAGAAGCTGCTTTGAAACTCTGCTGGTTGGAGAACTCTCTGTTCTTTCTGTTCTACTCACCGTTCCAACAGTTTGTTCTGACATCTAAAACATTTGCTCATCTGAAGACTCGGGGGAATCACTTTAATCACTGAAACATGAAGCATGACATCCACCAGCGAGATCAGAAATGTAAGTCGTGGCACTCTGTAGCACTTTGGCTTGAGTCTTCTCATTTTACACTGAACATTAAAAAACTGTTTCAGTATGTTTCTACATGTAAACAACACAATGGAGAATCATTCTTAATTCGGGTCAGTAATGAACCCATTAATGTGGTTGATGATGTAATGTATGTAGGAATCATCCTAGACTCACACCTGCTATTTGAAAAACAAGTGAACAATGTTTTCAAAAGAAGTTAAATCCAACTTTAACTGTTACAGGATCATCAGAATGTATGTTTCATTAGACACAGCCAAACTCTACAGGCTAGGAGATTTTCACATATCATACTGCTTCCCTTCTGCCTCGTAAACTATTTTAAACCCAATCATATCCATATACACATATCTCAAAAAATTGTTGGTACCCTTCCGTTAGAGTAAGAAAAAAACTCATTTTTGTCCAGGCAAGTTTCATTATTTTATATTTTACAATAATTATGTTGAACCACAATTCAAAAGCAATGTCTGATTTTCATCAGTTGATTTTCAGAACATTTTTAGTCATTATTACTTTTGTCAGATTTAAGCAGAGGTGGGAGAAAGTCACTGTTTGGCAAGTCTCAAGTAAAGACGGGCAAGTCCAAGACGAGTCTCGAGTAAAGACAAGACAAGTCAAGTCTGAAGTCATAGGCTTAAAATTTTCAAGTCCTTCCAAGTCATAAGCACCGTTGACCAAATAAAAAAATGAATAAAAGCCAGGACAGTTTCATCACTTTGAAGAAAACAGCCAGGACAGTCAGAGCAGGACATGAAAACAGGACACTTGGTCGCCCTGGGCCTTAACTTTACAATTATTTTCAGCTAACGTCAGTCTCAGTTTTTAGCCACAGCGAGTTTATGAGCTAACATATACCGTTTTTGCATGTAACATATGCTAAGCTAAAGTTACCCAAAAGGATCTCACAACAGGTACCAGACCAACTTACCTTTCGTTGCGCAGCTTTAGGTGCAAAGTTCGACGTCGTCGCCTCTCCGTCTGTTATTCTCACGCTGCAGGTTTTGCAAACGGCAATTCATTTTTTTTGTTTATGACATCGTAGTTTGTTTATGCAAATGAAATTTTCCTCGGTAGCATGGTTCTGCATCTCTGGGTTGTTCCTGCACTCCTGGGCCCGTAATCCTAAAGATTCTGAGAATCCTCTCAGAGAGCTCCTAACTCAGCTTAAAATTTCCCAGCAGGGAGTCTTAGGTTAAGAGTGATCCCAGAACACTCTCAGAGAACTCTGAGTAAGGAATGGACAGAAACTCCTATCTTAGTGAGGAGGTGTGGTTGACCCCGTTGCTAGGTATGAATCATCATTTCCAAAGCTGTGATTGGTTGATCCTAAAAGCTGGATAAAAAACTTACTTTTGGTGATAATTGATAAACTTAGTCATGGAATCTAATCTTATGAAGACTGTGTAATTGTAAATAACATGTCACATAAAAGAAAATACATGTTAAATGAATAGTAAACTGTACTATAAAATAATCCTACTGAATGCCCACATATTCACATCGTGACGGTTATATTAATTTGATTTTATTAATTGCGTGCTATTGTACTTTCAACTATCAACATCTCAACTTAAAGCTGGGGTAGGCGATTTTGGAAAACTAGCATGAATTTGAAAGTAGCATCTCCTCAGGGCTCCGCCTAGCCCCACCCCCCGCTCACATGCACGCGCGCAGCTGATATATCCAGAAGACTGATTCAACTCCAAACCCTCAGCACAATGTGTTTGTTTCACACTACACCAAGTCATGTCTCAGTCAGCATGAAGAAAACACCAAACAAACATGTAAAGTTAGTTAGTACTCACAGCCGATGTTGATCGGGGTATAGGTAGTTCCTCTGACATTCTCCACATAGCTGTCAAATCTCCCGTTTTGACCATGAAACTACAGTATTTTACGTATTTTCTCCTCTTTTCTCCCGTCCTCCTGTATCAGTATTCTCCTGTAAATCTCCCGTGTGATGATAATAAAAGCACTCCTCTGCCTCTCCAAACTGAGCTCTGTCTCTAGCCTGAAGGGGGCGGTAATGCTCCAAAATGATGGATGCCAACCACCGAAGAAGAAGAAGTCTCACGAGAACTGCCACCTGCACTAGCATGGATGGCAGTTCTCGCGAGATTAGAGCCAACAGCGGAACAAAGTTAGAAAAATAAAGAGTTTATTTTAGATTTCTTGCACATCTGTCTTAAATGTGAGGGATACTGGAGCTTGGTTGGGGTTGTGGGACGGCTCACAGCGGACTTCCCTTATTTTCAAAGACAAAACTTGAAAGGTAAGCATTCTCCAGCGGAATCTGTTCCCTACACGCTACATGCTACATACTACATGCTACACGCACTGTCTGTGCACGCCGAAAATATGGCGACAGGATTCGATTGGTGTTAAAAAAGGTGTCCCGGCAAGATTATTGGTTGGGGTTTTCCCTGTTTTACTCCTGCTGTAGATAGCAGGTATTTTTTGCTCTGTTTTAAGAACACATTATGAGTTGATTACCATCGGGTCATGAAGACCATTTTAACCAGTATCACAAAAAGTGTATCTAAATCAGATCGCCAACCCCAGCTTTAATTTGGTATTAACGAGTGCTTAAAAGTCCTCTTCCCTGCTCTTAATAGATCTCACCTTAGGAGCACTCTTAGGAGCTAGGATTCTTTTGGAATAGCTTTTATCTTTGCTAAGATCTACTCTTAATTTTTAGGAGAAATTCTAAGAAAACACCAAGATTCTAAGAATTTTCTTAGAATTTGGCCACTAGGAGCAACTCTTTGCACTAAGACTCTTTAGGAATACGGGCCCTGCAGTCTTGAGCTCAGTGAAGTAACTGTGTAAACCACACCCTCTTTGTTTGTTCTTTTAAACCCTGATTGGATGTTAATAGATGCATTCAATGGGGCAGATCCTGTGGGAAAAAATATTGTATAGCTGGAAATGACAAAAATCAGTCACTTAGTCGAATACTTTGAATTGAGGCGCATTTTCTCAACAGTCTGACTGAAAATTTAAAGTATTTTCAAGTCAGCAGACTAAAGTCAGAGTCAAGTCCTGAGTCACTGATGTCAAAGTCCAAGTCGAGTTGTAAGTCTTTAATGATATTGTCAAGTCGAGTCCAAAGTCATCAAAATTGTGTCTCGAGTCCCAGTCACATGACTCGAGTCCACACCTCTGGTTTCAAGTTATTTCAGTGACTATGGGTTTTTCTTTCTTTAATGGAAAAATGGTGTACAACCAGACAATAAAAATCACGGGCAAAAAGCCCCGATGGATCACTGTCTCATCGTATGCTAAGCTTTAAAAGTTCCATTACCTACTGTAATCTTAAAATGTTTTACAAATGCTAAAATAGTCTAGTTCCATCTATGGTTGGTGAATTTGTAGTTTTTCAGCTCGTTCAGATGAAAAACAGCTCCCGTAGAAATCCTGGATAATAAATGGAGCAAAAGTCAAGGAGATGTACACAGGTGCTCTCCTGAAAGAAGAATAAACACGACCTGAGAGCTAAAGGGTTGATCTGTGCTAAAATGATTAATCTAACCAGCTTCAGAGCCATGTGGGGGCTGCTTCTTTAATCTGAGCAAACAGAAAAACTACAAATGCATTATTAACTGGAAAGCACTCAGACAGCACAAACCTCCACCAACATAGCTCACATATCGCTGTAACATCTATGAGCAAAGCTCTATGATAAAGTTACCATCATAATCTGATGCATGACCCTGTAAACACACACCAAGCACTCAGAATCATGTTATCATGGGGTGCTGGTTTGGCCTAGTGGTTAGCACCCCATGTACTTGCTTCTGCCGGTCCAGGTTCAAATCCCGCCTGTGACCAGTTTGCAGAGTGTCTTCTCCTACTCTCTCTCCCCCTTTCACAAGCCTATCCACTGTCTCTCTCCTATCAATAAAGGCACAAAATGCCCAAAAATATACATTTAAAATAAAAAAAAATCATGTTATCATTATTAGAGAAGGATATTACAACAGAGGGGCACTAAACATGAAAAAGCGCTAGAACAAATCTTAACCCTATAACGGCAATTGTATCATATTTGATACATATTTTTATAATACCTCCATCTACTCAATATGATAAATAGATTACAAAACAAACATCTGAATACAATCAGATAATAAAAGTGTCCTCAAATGGATTATCAGTTGCCAAAAACACCTAATGTATCAAATGAGATTCGAAAAATCTGTATGTTGAATTTTATGGACATTTTGATTTTCGTAGGTTTTTAGCAGAAAGTGAAATAAAAATTTAATCTCCAAAAAATAGAATTTTCTGACCATAATCTATGGTCTTGGGCCTTACAGGGTTAAAAGTATGTGCATTTCGCATTGGGGTGAATTTGTGGAATAATATTAAAAACAACATCAAACTGAGTAAAAGTATCATACAATTCAAAAAGATATTAAAAAAAACTTGTTTTGAGCAGATACATTAAAGCAGTGGCTCTCAACCTTTCAAAGTCGCGACCCCCAATTTAACGTTCAGTACTGTCCGCGACCCCCCTCCCCCGGAACGCAATGACAATTCGCTGTCTGGTCGGACGCCACATTAATTTTGCGCATTTATATTTTTCCTAAATGATTTGGCGACCCCCAGAAATCATCTCGTGACCCCAGTTGGGGTCGGGACCCCAAGGTTGAGAATGGCTGCATTAAAGAACAACGAGAAGGTAAAAGTGGATGACTGTAAACTGTCTTCTTCTGCTCTGCTGTTTTATTTTTTCAAATGAAAAACTATTTTTTTTAGTATCTGTTGCTGATTTATTACTGATACACTGATGAAAAATGGGGAAGCAAAAGTAGAGCTTCTTCCTCCTCCATATTGATCGTACAGCATTAATACTGAAAGAACTTAGGTAAATAATGTTTTTTTGTTGTTAGTTCATTTTTTAAAAACGTTAATACTTTATTATTCCTTTGTTTGAAATAAAGATTATCAAATCAAATCAATTAGTAAAACAGTTATTGAACAAAAACAATCATCCACTCATGGCAGTAATCTGGATCACCACTAAAATCTAATCATTTTTAAGTTTTGCCATTCACAACATCTCTTGAAAATTTCTGCAAAATCTGTCAAGTAGTTTTTTTTTAATCTTGCTCAGTAACAAACAAACAAAAAACAACGCTAGTGGAGGTACAATGTAGTAACCAATTATTGACATGTCCAAGGCTGTGATAATCTACCCAGAAAATTCACTTCATCAAACATATTGCAGTTATTTACATTTTATTGTGTTTTAAACAGAAATTGGTCACGTCATCATATATCATGGCTTTTTGAGGGTTAAAATAGTGAATATAAATGACTACTTGATAGTTGAAATGAATTAGAATATTTATAAAGAAAATCCACAACTTGGAGTATTATAAAATTTTATATTAATAATAACTAGAGAATTTGCATTTCCATGCAGGAAATGCGTTGAAATGCTGAGTGTGACTGCTGAAACTGTGAAATGAAATTGCTAAAAGTAATGCAAAGAAAGTTCCAAATGTGACATGAATAGTTGTAAACAGTAGATCATGGCTGAAAATGTGTGAAATGTGCAATAAAAATGTTTGCAGAAAATTGTAGATTCTGAAGCTTAGGTGTGCAGGTCAGGTTACCACGCTGTGACTTCAAAGAAATGTGCAAAAGTAGATGCTGCTTCAACAGTCATATCTTAGAAACTGTAGCAGATAGTGAAAAGTGCACGAAAAACTGTTTGCAGTTGTGAAAGAAAGCAGAAAATGAATGACTGTTTTGTAACATGGTTAAATGTGGTGATATTTATAGATGTACCTAATAAAGTGGCCAGTCAGTGTAATTTATGTGAAATGAGGTTGAGAGTGCAAAAAAAACGCATGAATATGCTATTGCAATGAAGAATCTGCATTAGATGGAGAAGAAGAGTACTACTATCCTTCACTGGATTTGAACCCGCAACCTCTTTGGTGCAGCCCGCTGCTCTGACCACTCGTCCATCTGGTCAAATAAGCTGAAACCTTGAAAGCACGGTATTTTCCTAGGTGTATTGTGCGCATGCATAGTCTCAGAGCAGGCTGATAACGCTCTGTACTTCCGGGTAAACGAACGCTCGCTGTGTCTAAACTGTGATAAATACTAGAAAAGGCATTGCACTGTGAGTATCCCAAGAACATGCTGAAGCGACGGATGTAATTTCACGTCTGTACTGTTGAAAATGTTGACACGGTGGCGAGTTAAAAACAGGCTTCAAAGTGAAACGCTCAGCTGTCCAGAGGTAAGGAATTGCATTACCACAAATGGAAGATTTTGTGGCATACCTCAAAAGCTGAAGCTCACTGAGACAAAGTGATATCAGATTAGACTTTGAAGCCGATTTGACATGTAAGAGGAGAAGATTGTCTACGTTTCGATGCATAAATTGTGTCTGTGGAGGACAGTTTGACGAAGTTATAACAGGATAATTCTGCTCAATCCGTGATAATTCTTGTGTGTTTCTGCAGCAAGCGCTTCGGTCTGACGGGTCACGTGACACGCTCTGAGAACAGAGCAATCCGCAAAAGTTGGTGTTGCTTAAAAATTCATATTTAAAAAATTGTAGAAGCCAGCAAAAAGCTGTAGATATGTAAAAATAGTTGAGAAGTCAGTGCAGCTTTTAAAGCATGAATGAAGTTTGTAGGTGAAAGCATGCCCAATCTGTGGAGCTTCAAAGTTGCGTAAGTTTTCAGTAGAGCTGCACAAATGTTCCATTGATTTCAATGTAAAAATATATGTAGAAATTATTGTTTACTGTAAAAAGTATAACTGTTAAAGCTGTGAAAAATACGTGCACTTCTCATGAGCATGCTGCATATGTCAATTTTTTTCTGTGCAAATTTGAAGCCTGTGAAAGGTGCCAAAGTCTGTGGTAGAATAAGAAGAAGAAGAAAAAGAAGAATAAATTTGTTGGATAACAATATGTTGAAATGCTGACTCAGCATTTCATCATAATAAAACAATCATAATTTATTTGCCCACCATTTTTGCTCCATAGAGAGAAGTCTACTGTGATTCATGCAGACTTTGACAAAAGTTAAAATTTATTTTTTAAAGATTCATAAACCTTTAGTTAGTGATTCTGAATCATCCAAGTGAGGGGAAATCTGAGAGTTGTTTCTGATTGTCATCTGAATTTTTTTCCCGTTCTATATTTGGAGCCAGGCTGCAAAGAACTTAAAATAAAATTAACTGTTCACTTTTTTAATAATGAAAGAGCATTTTATTTTGAAAGGATGGAAAAAACAGGCCCTTTGTCTCTGCTGTGATGAATAAAGAAGTACAAACTGAGATAAACTCACTGTTCAAGCTTGAGCCTGCACAAGTAAATAAATGAATCAACTCGAAGACAGGTGGGGCACACGAGAAGTAAAAGGATTTAATTCAGAGGATAAATTACAGAATCTGTGGACACAGCAGAACCCTGAGCTCTAGTTTGGATCAGAAGTTTAGCAGAAGCAGCAGTCAGATCCAGTTTCTGATTTTCTCTGTCGACCTGCAGATGAAGAGGCTAAAATGGCCGCCCAGAACAGTTCAGCACAAACAGACGAGGATTTAAAAACGTACTCACAGGATTCAAACTCAGGTAAAAGGGTCCTTAATCTGGGTGAAATGAAGCTGGCGCTGTGCTAAGGCCTGAACAGGAAGTGGAAAGCCCTGGAGGGGCTGCTGTAAAAGTCTGAGGACGCCTACTGGACAGGTGGAGAATTACAACAAGGACACAGAGGCTGAGTTTGGCATGCTTATTTTAAATCCTCGCCTCCTCCACTTGCATTCCTTCCTTGCTTCCTAGTCTGTCCAATCAAAGCTGAGCACAATAATGCAAGGAAATGAAGAGAGGACAGTCAAACAGCTCATTTTATTTAAAAATCTGATTTTTTATCCATTTGGTTAAAAAAATTGTTGAAATTAAAGGGTAAACACCTTATTATCAAATAAATGAAATTTGACATGAATTAATAACATTTATTTGTTTTAAACTTAGTTGTTTTCAATAAATAAACTGTTAGGATGTATCTGCAGCCCTGGATATTAAAAATTTTGATTTTCATTTCCTTAAACTCTGACATTTATTATCAATCAATCTTTATTTGTATAGCACCAATTCATAACAAGTGTTATCTCAAGACACTTTACAATAGAGCATAAAGCTCTTCATTTTATGGATACACACATATGCATAGATACATATATAAAATACACATATAAATATACACATCCAACAGCCAACATGAATCCATATAGCCAATCATGAATCCCTCCATCATGGCTCAAGAAAAAACCTTCTGTTAAGCAGCAGGAAATCTTGAATGTGGATCCCAGTCTCATGATGAACCACAGATCAGCCATTACGACAAAATGTATTAAATAATAAATGTATGAAGAGCTTCCAAATGAAAACCTAATTAACTATATTTAGAGTTTAATTTATTTCTTTGTAATAACAGAAAACACAAAAACAGAAAACAAAAAGGAGACATTCCCTATAAAACATTTCTTTTTTATTTTCCCTTCGAGATAAAGACCTGAATTAAGATCAGGCCATCTGATTTTGTTACATTTATTTTCAGATGGAAATTCTTGTCAAACAAACTTTTGAATCTGTTTAATAACAGACCAACTCTTTCATGTCAGTGCTCAGTGTAGCATCTGTTTTACAGTCAGTTTGTCTCCATTATTAATCTCTGCTGCTTCAATGTTTCATTAAAGTCTGCAGAGTGTGACATCTAGTTAAGTTGGCAGATCTTCTGGTCAAAACATGGAGGAAACCCTTCTGTATCCTCACTCCATCCTCTGAGACGATCTTCATCATGGACCAATGTTTGACCGAGGAGAGAGGAGACTGCAAATATGATACAAGAGTCACAAGAAATTGGGAGCCGGGGGGCCACATGTTGACAATGGAAGATGGATGCCCCCAGTGTGAACAGTTATTTAGCTCCTGTAATAATCCATTTATTTGCACTTCTGACTGGAGTGTGTGGCTCTAGATCAGCTGTATACATAGTATTGTTAGACTTATATTTACAAAAATGCTGCCATAGTGATAATCACATTCTTCATAAAACAATGCAGGGCGTGCTAACAACAGCTAACAATAGCCTGGTAGATCGGCATGTTTTTTTCCGACTTCAACTGGAACGCTGATAAGTCGGAGATGATGTCACTCCCAGTTCCGAGGTTACTGGAACGCAGCATTATGACAGTCGCCGCGCGTGCTCATGGGTAGCAGAGTCTTTAACGTTGCTGGTAATAGATTCTCCTCACAGTCCCTTTAAAAAGTCTTTTATTTTTTTCTTGGTATTTGCAGTAGCCATATTTATATTTTTAGATATACTGATTTATATTTCTGTTTATATCTATCTGTTCAAATATCTTTTAATCGGATATAAAAGGTTCTACTGTAATCCTATTTTTTCTTCCAAAGGGATAAATAAAGTTCCATCTGATCTAATTTTCAGATTTAATGATTGCGTGAATGTCTTTTATGAAATATTATTAATGAAATATAAATGAAACATAGTCAAACGAACTTAAATAAACATCAGTAACCAACAGTTTTATGTCTGCTGCCATGGTCTTGGTTTTGTTACAGAAGTTTTCTCCAGCATTAGGACTCACTGAAGTGATGTGTTTGTTCTTTCGGGGTCACAGGAGCTGGCCAGCCAACCACAGAGCCACATAGAGAGACAGACAATCATTCACGCTCAGACTTCTGTCTAAGGGCACTTTAGACTTAAAACCAAAATCATGCTTGTTGAATTATCAAGAAGGATTTTGATCTGTGGAAGGAGCCAGAGTGCCCCAAAAAGAACCCCCACATGGCATATAAACTTCACACAGAAAGACCCGGACCAATACAGGCGTCCAACCAGCAACTATGTTGTTATGAGCACTGCCAGCTGAATCAGACAAACTGAATATGTGAGTATACTGCTTTAAAAATCAGCTTTAACCTGTTCAGGCCCAAAGTGCCTGATTTCAGGAATGTTGCATGCTCTCCAACAAAAACAGAAGAAAAAGGAACGATTCATGTAGACATATAGTCATACTGCACATCTAATTAAACAGGAACTATTCAGCTACACAACCATATAAGACATTTTTACACACACCAAACACAACGTCAACACCAAGCAAATGAATTATCAAATATCCAAATCTGTTTCACTTTGATTCAAACCTGTGTTGCTTTGTATGGATTTCTTGGAATGAGTAAATGTAGAGAGTTCTGCTTGATTTTGTCCTAAAAACAACAAAAAATGCCACGGATAAGCAGAAGCAGATAAAAAGTGTTGTAACTGGGTGTAATGAACACCAAAAGTGACATAAAAGTGAAATCTAAAGTTTGGTATATCAGAAATGTCAAATGGGACTAATGGAGCCAAACTGTGCCAAGATTGGGCCTGACCACTCTGTAGTAAAACCTCTCTAACTTTGCTCTGCATCACTTTATCAGACTCAAACTTGGCAGAGGTAATGTTCACATATTTTCACATTCAATCATAGAGTTCTGAAGCTGCAACTGCATCATTCCAAAGAGATATTCACAATAAAAACTTTTTTTTTAGGCGAGGATGACATTTTAAAATGATTCTGACTTCTATCTTCATTTTCTCTGTCCCAGTAACACATACACTGATAATTCACATCTGGACAAATCTCTTAAGTGTTACTTTAAATATGACACCAGAATGATTCAAATAGACCTTGTGGTTGCAGAGATACTCTCTTTTCTTTATGAGTATGTCATCTTAGAGCAGAAGGCTTAAAAAAGGGGCTGAACAGGTTGATTTACTTTATTTGTGTGTTTAGCTTTGTAAATCGAGCTTTACTTTTTGGTTTTGAGCTAAAAAAAACTTTGACAAACATTCAAACAACAGCTCGATGTGTGTTTGGGTGTTTTAATCGTCTTGTTGGCAGTAACTTGCCACAAAACGCTGCTGCAGTGAACTGCTGACTTTCACCTCTTTAACTGAAGAATAATCAAACTAAGGCAGAGAGAAATCAGTGTGTGTGTGTGTGTGTGTGTGTGTGTGCACGGAGCTCATTTGGAAGTTAAGCAGCTCCAGTATCGACTATCAATGGAGTCAAATCCCACAGAAGCAGAGCGGACTCACCTCGGCTGAACCCAAAGATTCAGGAGACGTTGGCTCGAGTGTTTGTGGACATAAAAATGTCAACAGCACGTTGGAGTTTGACCAGCGAACTTTGTGATGTTGATTTGAATGTAGCTTATTTCCTATGAAATGTGTCTCAAAAGACTCAGCATCTAAAAGTTCACACCTGTGAGACTCCCAGAAACCCACCACGAGACCCTGAAATGGCAAAGAAGAAATATTATACATAAACCAAAGCACATGAATGCCCCTTCGTGCTTTAAGAATTAGTGACTAAACACAAAAATGTGAATTATTAGTTGCTATTTTAATTCCTCTCGAGTTATAATTCATCCTCAAACCCCATCATATCTTAAAAAAGCTTTTACTTTTTAAGTTTTAACAGTAAAATTTGCACATTAAAGTTTATTACTAGGAGGAAAAATATGAAAACAAGTGGAAGAAATGTACAGTGCTCACATTTGAATAAAAACTGGAAACCCACAAAACGATCGTTTGCTAATGGCGGTTATCTGGATCAACACTAAAATCTAATCATTTCAAAGTTGGACCATTACCAACATCTCCTGAAAACTTTGTCCAGTAGTTTTTGTGTAATCTTGCTAAGGAAAAAAACACAAAAACATATACTGGCAAAAACATAACCTCCATGACAGAGGTACAAATTCAAGAAACAAATTATTTAAATTAGAGTAAATGTTTCCACGGCTTTATTTCCATTATGCCCTCTTGTCTAAAAACTATTCAAAGCAAGAACTTAAAAAACATTAACACATTAAACCTTACACAGCCCACTTATATTCACATAAAACTCACCTTTAACAGGGAAGACAGCCAATCACAGAGCAGAGTTTTGGATTGACACCTGGGTTGGCCAATCAAACTTTCAGGGGACCCTGAATTTTACCAGCCAATCACAGGGCCACATAGAGAGACAGTCAACTATTCAGGCTCACACTCATACCTAAGAGCATGTTTATGGTCTGTGGGGGAAGCAGGAGTGCCTTAAGAGAACCCATGCACGCACAAGGAGAGCGCAGACCTCCGCCAGCGCCACAGTCCTCAGCCATATTGTGATTTTGACCATAAATATTAGTCCTACCTTTATTTCATCTAATTATTTAGATTCCTTGACCATGAAAACATACCATTAGCAACAGGATTCATAATGATATCTATTTTAGTTCAGTAGTTATTCACAGAAATCACATTTTTCACCATGGCGGCCAGACGCTGATCCAGATCAACACCAAAATCGAATCAGTCCTTACTTTTCCCATGCTGAACAATCCCTGAAAACTCTGTCCTCCATGTCTATATGGACCTGCTTTGTGCTCTGGTGCACAGTCATGTTGGAAGAGGAAGGGGCCAGCTCCAAACTGTTCCCACAAAGTTGGAGCATGGAATTGTCCAAAATGTCTTGGTGTGCTGAGGCATTCAGAGTTCCTTTGACTGGAACTAAGGGGCCAAGCCCAGCTCCTGAAAAACACCCCCACACCATAATCCCCCCTCCACCAAACTTTACACTTGGCACAATGCAGTCCCACAAGTATGGTTCTCCTGGCAACAGCCAAACCCAGACTGGTCCATCAGATTGTCAGATGGAGAAGCGTGATTGGTCACTCCAGAGAAAGCGTCTCCACTGCTCTACAGTCCAGTGGCGGCGTGCTTTACACCACTGCATCGGTGCTTTGCATTGCACTTGGTGATATGAAGCTTGGATGCAGCTGCTCGGCCATGGAAACCCATCCATGAAGCTCTCTGCACTGTTCTTGAGCTAATCTGAAGGCCACATGAAGTTTGGAGGTCTGTAGTGATTGACTCTGCAGAAAGTTGGCGACCTCTTCTCACTATGCGCCTCAGCATCCACTGACCCCGCTCTGTCAGTTTACGTGGCCTACCACTTGGTGGCTGAGTTGCTGTGGTTCCCAAACTCTTCCACGTTCTTATAATCCAGCTGACAGTTGACTGTGGAATATTTAGGAGTGAGGAAATGTCACAACTGGATTTGTTGCTCAGGTGGCATCCTATCACAGTTCCACGCTGGAATTCACTGAGCTCCTGAGAGCGACCCATTCTTTCACTAATGTTTGTTAAAGCAGTCTGCATGCCTAGGTGATGATTTTATACACCTGTGGACATGGAAGAGACTGGAACACCTGATTCTGATTATTAAGATGGGTGATGGATGGTTATTGTTGAAATTTTGAACTTATTCTCGAAATCTCCACTTTAATGTCGACTTCCCCAAAATTATTATTATTATTCTCCAACATAGCTGTAATAAAGAATTTATTTCTAAACTCAAACCTCTGCTTCACCTCACAGGAAGTCAAATCCTCTTTGACGGGCGAGTTCACACCAACAGGATTCGTCCTGCAGAACAGAACGATCTTAAAATAGATTGATTGCATGTCTTGGTGGCCTTTAGTATTCTGACTTAATCGTTGGAGGTCAGAGGATTTGACTAATTATGTGGAAGAAAAACAGCAGGAGGAGTGTGTAATTGAAAAAGCAATAATTTGACTTGGGCCGTCTGCTGTTCTGTCCACGTGGACGAGTCGCTCTGCATGTTAAGATACTCTGATGAAATGGGTCTGCCTGCTGACGTGGACTCTTTTAACTCTGGAGGATCTGATCGTGGACTGAGCTGGAGCAGAAAACAGTGATCAGAACTCAGAGGGACAAAAAAAGGAGAAGCATGAACTATAATTTTAAACATCTGTGGTGTCTTTGCCTTCAATTTTTCACTTTAAGAAACATAAACAGATCAAAAATGTTTACAAACATAAACAGATGATCTTATATCTGGTTGTTATTTGGTTGAAATGTATGCACATGCACATCATTTGACCATTTTCAAAGTCAAAATTTAAGAAAAAATGTAGAAAAACAAACAAAAACTGATCTTCCACGATGTATTTCATAGGAAGTCCGAGCAGAGAATGTCCGAGTGTATATGCACTGTGATTGGTTCATTGCATTTTAGGGCGTGGCTCAGCCATAGGTATTGGACACCACTGGAAAGTAAACAAGACAGAAAGAATTTGGCACATCTGGTTGGTCGAGGGTGACAGAAGTCATTTTCACATCCTTTGAGATTAAACATGGAGCTCTGAAAACGTCATGGATCCTTTTTTTTATTATGAAATAGTGGAAAATAACACTGGGGAACACAGTTTTTGTTGAGTTAGGTCTGACAGCTTTATTAACTCATTTTTGGGCGCTGAATCCAAAACTGATCTGTTTTTCTCGATCACGTCAAGTTTTTGAACTATAGGACTTTCATTTTCTATAAAAGTATGAACAATACTGTACTTAACAGGCCCAAATCACATGCTGAATCATTCAACTCGTGCTGATCAAATCCCCTAAGAACTGCATCTGCGTGAATTTCAAAATTTGCATCATCGCTGTCACTGCGTTCTTCAGCATCACTGAAGCTGGCACTGGAATTTCAGCTGAACGAGGCCTTGGTCTTGTAGCTGACAGTAGATATTCTATTTTACTTTTTTTTTTCTTGTTATATCCTGATGTCTTCACTAAACTAAAGCAACAGTCTGTGCAAAGATATTTTTGCTCTGGCCAAACCATGGGGATACCAAATGCCAACTTTTTAAGTGTTCCTTTGGTCCACATCAACACACTGCTTACACGCTTTGCGTCTTCATCACAGAGTTTTACTTTAAAATATGCAAAATATGCTTATTTGAAAATGCGCTGATGTTCGCCCTCGGACTTGGAGAAACAACCACAAATACAGAAAGGGAGTCAGGGCTGACGAGAAGTAGAAGAAACAGACATGATCTGAAACAAAGGAAATATATACCTATGTAAACGAAACACTAAGATGGATGCTTACAAGCTTTGAAAACTAAAAAACAGCATAAAAAGAGATAGTATGCCCATAGTTACCAGGTTAAGAGAAAAGCCAGCACTATGCTAGCTTTCTGTTTTCAGATATTGACAGTTCTGACCTATTGGGAGCTGCACACACCTCTCACTGCACTGTCTCAACTGTGAATGCACAAACAAGCTGCCCTGTAGCTGTAGATGAGTCCAATCATAATCAGCTGGTGAGTCATTACAGCTGATCAGTAGAATGTTACTTATCTGGAGGGTAAGCTGTGAAGAAAAACTTGACATGCTAGAAAAAAAACTGACTAACATTTTGGACTCAGCATGTCAATTTTAGTCTAAATCAGCACAAAAATCTTTCAAATTGTTCCTCAGTGTAATCAAAGATCTGTCTTCAGGCTGAAGTTAAAAACCTCTGGAGTTTTTTTCAATGATTCTGTTGAATAGAGGTGTAACGGTACATGTATCTGTACCAAACTGCTTGAAACTGACATTCAGTTCGGTTCAGTGCTGTATTCGAATGAGTACAGTAAGTTTATGTTAGCTGCTGCACATGGCTCTTTAATATTCACGGGGGTGCTCGTCTACGATTGGCGTGGTTAGGGAAGGCTTTTTAATATTCATGAGGAAAGTGGTCTGGGACTCGTGCTCTTGTGATCATGTACATATCATGTGGATGTGACGTCTCGCAGCGAGCCAATCAGAAGACGAATATCAAAGAGCTTCCGTAACCACAGGAGCTTGTGTCCAGGGTGCATCATGGCTACTGCTAGCGACCAACCAGAGCATGAAGAGCCTCCCCCGTCGCTGAAATCTCCTGTTTGGAAACACTTTGGCCTCCTGGGGGAATATTGCAAAGGAGTAAGAGAAGTGGATAAAACGACGGCAGTGTGCCGATACTGTTCAACTGAGGCCGGGTATTTTCCCGGCAGCACGTCAAAATGGCTCCACTGAAGTGTAAAGATTTCCACGGTATGGCAAAAAAACACTGTAGTGCAAATTCAACAGCCATCTGCATTCAAGCAGCCTCTCCCAGACAGTTTAGGTCGGGCAAAAGTGATAACAGCATCCATCAGCGTGTTTATAGCATAGGATCTAAGACCATATTCAGTTGTGGAAAATGCTGGTTTTAAACACATGCTAAAGGTGATTGAGCCCCGGTATAAAGTACCCAGTCGTCTACATTTAAGACAGGAATTTAAAAAGAAACTTATTTTTAATTTCATACATTTGTTGTTTATTTATTTTATTGAACTTTTTAGTATTACCAAGCAGCACTTTGAATTTATTTTGGTTTTCAGTTTGTATAATTACAAATTTTTGGTTTAATAAACATGCTAAACAAGCAAATGGTTTTGCGTTGTTCCTACACTGTACCGAAAATGTACCGAACCGTGACCCCAAAAACAAGGTACGTACCGAACTGTCATTTTGGTGTACCGCTACACCCCAACTGTTGAACAATAATTCAAAATCAATGTCTGATTTTCATGAGTTAATTTTAAGTACATTTTTAATCAGTCTTACTTTTGTCAGTTTCGAGTTATTTCAGTGAACACTTTATTTTTTTTCTTTAACAGAAGGGTACCAAAGACTTTGCAAATCTCTGTATCTGACCCAGAGCCCTCTGCAGCCCCAGTCTACCCCCGTCGACCATCACATCCTCGGCTGAATCCAGGATTTAAACCCAGAGTCCTGCCCCCTCAGTGCTGGGACGGCCTGAGGCACTAAGTCAGCAGCAGATTGATAGAGCTCGGCCGAACACTCCGGAGCTCTCCGTCTGTCAATATGTGGGTGTAACGTGATTGGTGACGGACGAGGCTCCGATCAATACTCGTGTCCGTGAATGGGACCAAATTTGTCATCCGTGTAATTTTACTGGCCGAGAGGACGAGCTCACTCCGTCCTGCAGGAAGCTGACAGGACACGTGACACCTCGGACCCCGGTTCAGCTCCCTGGGAGGAAACATCCCGCTGAAATGGACCCAAAAATGAAACATCAGATTCAAACCTGACACTGTGGACAAATGAGCGAGAAGCTTGTTCATTGGAGATGACCAAAGTGACCTCCTCTAGGTCTAAGACAGAAGAGCAAAGTCCACAAGAGAGAGGTGACCAGGAGTCTGGCTCATCTGTGCCAAATTTAAAGGAAATCCTGTGAGGCCATGATGAAGACGATGTCGGGTCACCTTCGACTCAAGATCGCCAAACTGTGACCAAACCATCTCAGTGTGAGGACACAGATGTGCAAAATCAAACAGAAATCCCTGAAAGCTCCTCAGGAAACTAAGTTTACAAGCAAAGAAGGAACACTTGACCTGATGACTTTGACCTAAAACTTTCATATTTAAATCAGCTCATTCTTGAGTAAGAGTTGTCATCAGCCAAGGTTTGATTCAGGTCAGTTATGGTCAGATTGTATTAAAAATGAACATGCTTTTATTCTAAGAAAAAGTCCGAATTTTGAGGTTAAATTCAGCGTTCCAAGGGCAAAAGTCAAATTCTTCAAGTTTCAATCAGAATTTCTGTCGTAAAGGTGTAGTCAGCGATCTTCTAATCTTCTAATCAAATGCAGTATTTGTGAAATTCACCGTATTTCTCCTCTCCATCCACAAGATGTCACCACTGACAGCATGTTGAAAAAAAATCAGGTCTCAATACACAGCCTTGACTCTGAATTTCAGCTGGTAAATACTGTGGCTCGGGCCGAGTTACCAAAACAAAGTAAACCCCCCCACGTCCAGGGGGCGATCATACTCATGCACAGATCAGACAGAAGGGGGAGGGGGAGTCTTAGGTTGCGTAGCGTGCACAGTTAGCGTAAGAGAGAGATACAATAGTTACGGTAGCAATGGCTGAAAAACAGCCCAAAGAAAAAGGTCAGAGGAGTGAAAAGTGGAAAAGAAGGGCTATGACCAAAAGAGCAAAGAGCCGGATCAACATTGGTGTTGCTTTCCGACGGTGGAGGAAACTCTGCCAATTGAAAGACCTGAAAACGGACGCGGATGTCGCCGTCCGTCTGCTGGATAGGTAAGCAACACTAGCTTTGTGGTGCTTCACATAACAGTAACAGCGGTCAGACATTCATCTTATCTGCCAAAATGTACTGTTGTTGTGATGTTTTCAATATTGGTAGTCGAGTTGTCTGACCAGTCGGGGTTTCCTTAGCTATGTCAGCTATGCAGTTTCTACGGCCGTTTCCATGACGATGCACGTCCATCAGCTTTCGGGAGGCGGGTCTAAATTCGAATATAATCAAACCCTCCACTCGTCTCCTCCCACATCGCTGACTACACCTTTAACTGTAAGAAGTCTAAACTCTGAGACTTTCAAAGAAAGAGTCAGAGTTGCTCGGCATTAATCAGAATTTTAAAAAGGTAGAAAATCTGAGATTCAAGTGTGAATTCTGACATTATTTTCTTTTCTATTTGTCTCATAATTCTGACTTTTATCCCACAATTCTTACTCTAGACTCAAAATTCTGATTCTCTATCCAAATCTCAGAATTTTGTCATAGATATGTGAATTCTGACGCAGAATTCTTAAATCTAAAACTGTGCCACTAATCTCAGAATATGACTCGTATTTTAGTATTTTAAACTCAATTTTTAGAGATAATCTCTAATCTCAGGATACTGACATTAATAAAAGAATTAAGACTTTAATCTTAGAGTTTAGACTCAAACAAAACAAATTCTGATTTTAGAACATGGACTCTTCACAGAATTGACACCCTTATTTCAGAAATTAGACTGATTCTGAATCTCAGAAAACTGACATTAATCTGACAATCTTTACTTCATTTTAAAGGGACTGTGAGGAGTTTCTAAATAATTACAAAAAAGTCTCCCTTTTAGATATATGCCTGATGGAAATACACACTTTAAGATGAGTTTTATAGCATCAAAATAGGTTATCTATAAATGCTATTCCTTAGCTTCGTGGTCGGGTCGGACAGGGCTGGACTGGCCTGGATACTCAACTTCAGGAACAAGACAATTAAAACTAGAGAAAATGTATATTATTTTATTATTTATATTACACATCTTAGAGCACCGGGCTGTAAGTAGCGATATATGGTCGGCTACAACTACGATAACAAGTTTTCCATAAATTGCTTGTTGTCACACATCAAAAACTACCACTATGTAACTAGAAAGAGATACATTACCTCGTGGCTTTGCATCCTGTAAGTTGTTAAAAAAAGAAGTTGTAAAGCAATGCAGAGTTCTGAGGAAGGTCCTTATTGCATCCACTAGCCTCAAAACAAACACACGCTGTGGATTGTAAACGTCGGTGATGCATTCCAGTTGTAGTCAGAAGTAGGAATTTTGAGCTCCGAGTAGGAAACTGTAACTGGAACGTCCCTCAAAGTCTGAATTTCCTACTGGGAACTCGGTGAAACCTCGCCACCCCGGAGTTGACAATCAAAGATGGATGCCCCCAGTGTGAACAGTTATTTAGCTCCTGTAATAATCAATTTATTTGCACTTCTGACTGGGGTGTGTCGCTCTAGATCAGCTGTATACATAGTATTGTTAGGCTTATATTTACAAAAATGCTGCCATAGTGATAATCACATTCTTCATGTGATATTTGTGAACAACAACACAGGGCGTGCTAACAACAGCTAACAATATCATGGTAGATCAGCATGTTTTTTTCCGACTTCAACTGGAACGCCGATAAGTCTGAGATGATGTCACTCCCAGTTCCGAGGTTACTGGAACGCAGCATTACGACAGTTGCCGCGCGGGCTCATGGGTAGCAGAGTCTTTTACGTTGCCTGTAACAGATTCTCCTCACAGTCCCTTAAAGTATTTAGACTCTACATCAGAAATTAGACCACAATCTCAGAACATCGCTCTAATCTAGTCTCAGAAGTCTAACTCTAATCCCAAAATTCTGACGTTAATTTGAGGATTAAGAATTTAATCTTAGAGTTTAGACTCAAACAAAACAAAGTCTGACTCTAATGTCAGAATTTGAAATCTAATTTTGGAATATGGACTCGTCACAGAATTTAAAACTCTAATCTCAGAATGTGACTCTTGTTTCAGAAATTAGACTGTAATCTCAGAATACTGACATTAATCTGAGAATTCTGACTCTAGTTTAAGTATTTAGACTCTACATCAGAAATTCGATCATAATCTCAAAACTCTAAGAATTTAGTGTCTCATCTGAAAATTCTAACTCTAATCCAAATTCAGACTTCAATGTCAAATTTTAAAATGTAACCTTTGAGACTTTAATCTCAGATTTTTACTCCTCTCTCTGAATCTGGACTCTCATTGACTTTCATTTCAGAATTTTGTCATTTTGCTTTTCAGAATTCAGATGTTAATCTCAGAATTTTGATTCTAATATCAGATTTAAGACTAGAGTAAAAATTCTCAGATTAGTGTCAGTATTCTGAGATTAGAGTCCACATTTTATAATTAGATTCAGACACATTATAGTCAGATTATATTTGTTTGAGTCTAAACTATAAAATTTAAGTCGTAATTCTCAGATTAAGGCCCGAATCCTGAAATTAGAGATTTACTCATCTTAAATTTCCGCCTCTAATCTTTGAATGTTCAGACAGGAGAGAAAACTCAAAGAGTTGTGACGCTCTTCTTCACACAGAAACTCTTTTATCAGCCGATGAGGGAAACGATGGAGTAAATCAGGATTTGAAGTGTCACCTCATCTCAGTTTTGGAGCTCCAGGCTGGAGTAAATCTGCAGGGAGTCGTCCTGACCCCATAAAGGTGAGCTTGGAGCTGGATTACAGGTGCTCCAGTGTTTCCTGTTTGGGTTCACCTATTTTAACAGACTTTACATACAAATAGAAACATTATATCCTATATTTACCGTTTCTGTTCAGTGAAATGCTGCCAACTTCTACACACCACACCTTAAACATGTGGTTTAAACACCAGCACACTCAGTGAAATGTACATTTTTTGCATGAACACGCACAGAAAATGTGAGCAGGAGTAAGATTCAGCTTTCACTGTTAAAAGGACGAAACATTAGGATTATAAAAGAATGATTAAAGATGGTAAGACAACCTGAATCACTGATGTCCTCTGATATAAGGCGGCTCTCAGACCTGGAGGAGCAGAGATCCAGTTTCATAAAAACCAAACCGGCAGGAAAGAGGATCCCTGATGTCAGCACTTACTTTTGGTGAGAGCGTCTTCAGGCCGGCGTGGTTCCTGTTACATGACGTCTGCTCAGCCTGCACGGCTCAGCACTTTTTCAGAGACGAATCCTGATAAACGTGATGCTGAACATGAGAGCAGGACATCAGGGACGAGGGAGCACAAAAACAACATCAGGGTTTATGTTTTCACGTTGAATCTGACGGACAGAAATGACCCTCATCATCACCAACAACCATACTGATCAATTCTGTCAAGAGCAGAAAGCCTTCAGTTCACCAAAATCATACTGTTCCTGTCATGATGGAAGCCCATGAACAACGAGGGCAAATGGCCAGGTTGGATGGAGGTCAGTGAGAGAAAAGCAAACTGCAAGAGCAGAAACAAGTACAACAGCAGAAGAGCTCCAGGCCTGCAGGTGGCGCTGAGGCAGAGAGAGAGACTAAGGCCAAGGCAGATGCTCCTAAATTAGTGACACAAGACTTTTCACATCAACACGATACCGATACTTTTTCATTCATTTTCAATACCAATACCATGCTGCAGATAAAGTACAGATCGTGAAACATGTTGGAGAAATACTTACAGTGTGTGTTTGTTTTTCATTTAAAGGCAACACATTATACAAAAACACTTTTGAGGCTTTTGAACACATTGTCTGGTGTTTAGCCTTCCTCTCAGCCCACAAAATGTGAGAGTAGTGATAGGAATCTTCTCACAGCGGCATCTGATATCTCAATGCCGTCCTACTATCCCACGCTCTTATAGTGAGATGTTTGGATGGAGGATTCTTGATACCAGACTGTGGATTATCCTTGTTCATTGCGTGGTCAGTACCAGTGATGGGGAAGTTTTAAAAAGTAGTGTTTGCTTTGTTACTCGTTACTTCTTAAAAATTTAACTTGTTACTTTACCTAGTTACCCTCTATGAAAAGTAACTTTTCTACAGAGAACATAACAGTTATTTCTTTTGTGCTCTTTATTTTACAGAATCATGTCACATACCCTGTGGAATAAGAGCTCCTGTCCAGTGTTTCCAGGTTCATAAAAACAAGCCCAAAATAAGCAACCTCCAAGCTATTTCTTCTCCTAATGTTTTACTTTTTAAAAAGGGAAATCTACATAAAGTGTGTTAGTTTTCCTGCGAGTGCCAAGCATCTATTCAAAAAAAGGACGTTGCTTATAATAAGCAGACCTGGCAACTTTGGCTCTGGTGCATCACCCCCAAACACTATGTGCATGAATGTGTTGGGGGCGTGTGCGATAACCAGGAAACGAGGAAGTGGACAAACTGCCTACCACAGTCGTGCTTTGCTTTGTTGCTAGGAGCTTGAAGACAATCGGGGGGTTTCACACAGACAGAAGAGCCCCAAGAAGCAACTTCACTTTTAGAAACAAGCCCAAAGCACCGAGGCCTGCGGATGTGACTCAAAAGATTTGCAGCCCTTACACACTTACACACCTCACGCTACTTGTACTACCTCGGCGATCACTCTCCATGCAAAGTCAATGTACAGCTGTGATGGGGCGGGGCTAACCCTCCCACGATGCAACTGCCGCTTTTCACACTACCACATAGCTTGTCGTGCGATGTGAAAGCTAAAAAAAAAAAGTTGATCTTTCAGGCTATGTCGTGTGTGGCTGTGCAGCAACAGCCAATCAGCAGTGTGTGCGTGTGTGATGGTGCCTGTGATGGACAGTTTTTCATCTGGACTACAGAGGAACAATTTATGTCTGTGTGGGAAACATTAGTCAGTGAGGACATTAGTTCCGCCTAGACGGACCGTGGGAAACTCACAGATGATGGTGCTGCATCATCAGCTGCAGTGTTTTGTGGTTGATAAGTTAATGAAAAGGATACAGCTGGAATAATGTCCGCTTATACGTCCTATTATGTGATATATGATATGATCGCGCGGAAATTTGAGCAGACGTGACGTCACAGAGCGACGGCCGACGGCAACGGTTACCATAATTAGGTATTTATGGACAGGTGACAATACGTCAGTGGGCAACACGATTTTGGTAGCTGGGTCGCTTGCGGTGTGAACGCAGCATAAGAAGCTAATAATGAGCAGACTTGGCAAGCTGAGAAGGCAGCTTCAGTGTCAGATCTGTCCATGGGAAAAGTTACATTGCGCCACATTAAAAAAGGAACTACGTTTCGTTACAAAATTTTCGGAGGTAGTGCATCACTTTACTTTTTACCGAAAAAGTAGTTACGTTACTGTAACGGGTTCCACACAACATTGGTCAGTATATATAGACAAAGATACAATTGGATGGTGTGTGTTAGAGAGTGAGTGTGTCTGACTCACTGCATGCTGTGTTAAAGCTGATGCGTATTTGGCTAAAATGGTGAAGTTACTGTGTTGGTATTTGCTATACATGGTCAGGCTATAGTTGGATGACTGTCTGTGTATGTCTTCAGACACACTCTGAAACAGATGCATGGATTGCAAACTAAATATATTTGATAGGATAATCAAAGATTCATGAATTGGTCCATGATGTAAATATTGACTCATGACTAAAAAATTCATGCTATCAAGTAGACAATAAACCTTTTTTTTAGCAGGCTGCATGAATGTAAACTCATGGCATTTGGTGAGTTGTTGAGTCTGTTGACATAATGCTACATAACAGTATATTTTCATTTGCATACCTGACCTGATCGTCTACCTAAGTATCAGCCCCCTTCAATCAGTTCAACACAGGACTGGGAACTAAACTTCCTGAGCCCAAGCTCAGTACCAGCAATCCGTCACCAAACCCAATAATGGATATGTCAGTATTTTAATGCTGTGTATTTATTTTGCTCATTGCTACAAGCTAATGCTAACAGCAGGGGGAAGTGACCAGAAGTAATTTCTCGTTTGTCAATGTTTCCATTTTGTTGAAAGTCTGAAGGATGAACTTTAATGTATGAGCAGTCTTTCATTAGTCAGTTGGCTAATTATAATCAGTCCTTTACCGACAACATTACCTCTCTGTTTCTGCTAGTGTTAGCCCAGAGGGTTGGCTAAGTTGGCTAAGCTGTTCCACCGTGGTGACTTGGCCACAGTTAGCATGAGCTTTGTGAAAATTTGTGTTTCTTGTCTATTCAGGAGGAGAAATTCAACAGTTAGCTGAATATAAGCAGTCCTTTATTGACACCAATGTGCTAATTTTAGCACAGAAGGTACGCTAAGTTGCGGCTGTACCAGTTCAGTTAGCATGTTGTGTGCTAACTTGTGATGTAAGGGGGAATACTTGATGCTAACTGGTAATCGGCATGATGTAATGGTTCATGTGTGTTCAGGACTGTAAGCGGCACGTTAAGTCCCTGTATGTACGCTGCTCTGCTCTAGCTTATAGGCATATTAAGGCGACCACCCACAAAACCAGCCAGTCTGAACAGAGGGGTTATGTGAGCATGGTAATAATACAGCTGTGCTTTAATCATAGGCTTTTTGGACAAAAGCATGATATTAATGTTTCATGTAGACATCAAGGATCCATGTTAAGCTGCAGAAAAAGAGAAAAATATGGGACCTTCAAAGAAAAAATACAGCAAAGATCTGACAAAACTGCAGCTGAAGATGTTAGCATCTCAGCTAATCTCTGTCCGAGCAGTCCCATCCCGTCCTGCTGCAGCACAATCGTCATAGGTTGGAGCTTGATATGATGGATCAGCCTGATTACAAATTGATTTAGGCTGATCCAGCTGCAATGAAAGGTTAATCTGACAGGAAAATAAAGAGGTGAGTCGTTTTGTTTCTGCTCTCATGTGTGCCAGAGTGTCAAACATAGAAAGAAATCCAAGTAGAATGATACAAGAACATGTCTCTGTATGCACAACATGACAAAAACACACAGTCAGGATGGAAACAAACAAAATCAGGGTCACCATGTGCTCGGTGAAACAATAACGTGGTGCAGGAATGACTCTAAAGTCCTGGAGGTGAGTTAGTGTTTTAGCACTTTTGGTTCCCTTGTCCAAAAGTTAAAGAACTTTCAGACTTCCACGTCTGAAATAAAGCCTGTGATAAACACTCGTGAGGAATCCGCTGCAGCTGTTACAGCCCGTAAACATTTTCTTCTTTGTCACTAAAATATAAAACCCAAGGTCAGAGCCACTGTTGTCCTGTAACCTTCACGGTAAGAACACGTGAGGCTGCGCTTCTGCCTCTGGAGATGCTCGCTGACTTAAAGCTGTCGTGAATCAAGCTGCCGGTGTCCTCGTCCGCGTGAAAAATGACTCCAGCTGTCGGCTCCCGGAGGATGGAGCTGCTGCTGGAGTGACAGAGTCGGGCAGATCCAGCGATTCAGCATAAATGCTAAAATAAACGTATCAATCTCAGCCACGGCGTTAATCTCCATGTGGGACCCTCTGAGCTGGGGGGGAGGCACCTCGTCACAGCAGGGTGTGGACGGTCCCCTGAATTCAGGAAATGTGACCAACAGTCTGAACGCTGTCAGCTGGTTTAACCGGAATTATCCAAGATTAGTGACCAGCATTCAGCGATGGTCCATGACTGTTTCTGTCCGTCTGTCCTGCTGACTGATTTTACAAAGGCAATATTTAAGGACACGCCGATAGATTTCAAACTGCTGAAAGATTAATATTTATCATTTTTTTCCACTATCAAAGAGTCAGTCTTTGAAGGTACAGTGTGTATTATTAAATGCTAAAATAAAAATAAAAAATAACAGACTTGGTAAAAATGGAATAGATTACTTAAAATTATATTTAAATTAGTTTCTAATCAGCCTTAAATAATTAATGTTTTGTTTTCGTTACCTTAGAATAAGTCATTTATATCTACATAGGAGCGAGTCCTCTCTTATGGTGGCCTCCATCTTGCGTCGCCATCTTTTCTACCGTAACCCAGAACAGACAAACTAAACACTTTTGTGTTTTTTTGTTGACGCCTACCGGAAATGCACAGTTGTGAAATAGACGAAGAAGAAGAGAGTGATTACCAAGCAGCTGTGCTAATACAAACAAACATGGAGGACCACACATACAATTTGCCATCAGTGGAGCATGAATCATTGTCAAAGAAACGAAAGCGCGACGAAGCCAAACGCAAAAAAACAGGGTCAACATCGGTGCTGCCTTTCCCAGATGGAAGTCCCTGAAGGATAAGTTTGCAGACAGACGCAGAAGTTGCCTGTTTTTTGCTGGACGGGTAAGACTAAGTGTCAAATTGTCCTCTTATATGGAGCTGAATTTATTTGTTTACTTTCGGGAGAAGTCGGAGGAAGACGCAGAGAATGTATCTGCTATGAGAGGCTTATTTCACGGCCACAAGCATTTTGAAATGATTGTCTCTTCCAAACGACCGGTGTGAGCGTTAGCAAGACTGAAAGACAATAGGGAGACAACGTCGTGCTAAAACTCCACAATTTATTCATTTTCTGTGGCAGTAAGACAAAACATAGGCTGATAACTAAGCTAAAAACACTTTTTGTCCTTGGAAGGCCACCGTAGCTCCGGAGGTTCTCCAACAGGGAGGGGAGAGCGCCGGAGTGCTGTAATCTCAAACCTCACCTTTAGATGCCGCTAAAAACTACACACTGTACCTTTAAGACATCAGTCTAAAATGCAGATATAAAATATTGATTATATTTATGGGATTTTAACCCTTTAAATGCCAGTATAGTCAAACAGCTCAATCTTTTTTTTCAAACTAAAAGGCTAAATGCTTTCCATGAAATTAAATTTTAGAAGCTTTTAATTCTTATTACCGTTATAAAACTAATTAGTTGAAGCATTGATAATTATGATTTCAATGTTTTTGCAGTGTCACATCAAAAATGAAAACTCACTCTAGATGTCAGTGAGAAAAAACATGTTTAAAACAAAAGTATTTTGCCAGTTAAAGTAAGACAAACTGTTAAAGTACATCATATAGAATATGTTTATTTATTTATGGGATATTAGCATGTTAAAGGTCAGTATAGTCAAACAATTCATTTTTTAAATAAAAAATAAGACTAAAATGCTTTCCATAAAATGAATGTAGGAGTTTTTAATTCTTATTACCATTATTAGACCATGAGATGGTCAATGATTGGCAGCAACATTGATTTTAATGAATGATGATTTGATGATTGTTTTCTGTTTTATGATGTTGGATAAAAATAAAAAACACACTTTTGAGTCGTGAGAAAAAAGACAGCCAGCTTCCTAAAATTAGCTGGAATATATTAAATGTTCATTTTTTCCCACATTAAATTAATTAAAACTAATCCATCTTGAAACAAACACATCAGATTTTAATTATATTTTTGTGATTTTAACCTTTGAAGGCCTTTAAAAAAATAGCATAATAAAATTTTCATAAAATGCATGCAATAGATGTATGGGAGAAAAACATATCAAACATTGTTGTTGCCATTTTTTTTGCCAGTTTAAAGATGCTATGAGGAGTTTCTAAGTAATTACAAAAAAGTCTCACTTTTAGATATATGCCTGATGGAAATACACACTTTAAGATGAGTTTTATAGCATCAAAATACATATTGTAGGTTATCTATAAATGCTATTCCTTAGCTAAGTGGTCGGGTTGGACATCCGGCTACAAAACTACGATACTAAGTTTTCAAAAAATTGCTTGTTGTCACACATCAAAAACTACCGCTACGTAACTAGAAAGAGATACATTACCTCGCCGCTTTGCATCCTGTAAGTTGTTGAAAAAAGAAGTTGTAAAAAAATGCAGAGTTCTGAGGAAGGTCCGAGCTGCATTTATTAGCATCACAACAAACACACGCTTTGGCTTGGGTCACGTCTTTTGGTGTGTTCCAGTTGTAGTCAGAAGTAGGAATTTCCGAGTTCCTAGTAGGAAACTGCAACTGGAACGCCCCCAGAAGTCTGAATTTCCTACTGGGATCTCGATGAAACCTCGCCATCCCCGAGTTGACTATGGAAGATGGATGCCCCCAGTGTGAACAGTTATTTAGCTCCTGTAATAATCCATTTATTTGCACTTCTGACTGGGGTGTGTCGCTCTAGATCAGCTGTATACATAGTATTGTTAGACTTATATTTACAAAAATGCTGCCATAGTGATCATCACATTCTTCATGTGATATTTGTGAACAACAACGCAGGGTGTGCTAACAACAGCTAACAATAGCCTGGTAGATCAGCATGTTTTTTTCCCGACTTCAACTGGAACGCCGATAAGTCGGAGATGATGTCACTTGCAGTTCCGAGGTTACTGGAAGGCAGCATTACAACAGTTGCTGCGCGTGCTCATGGGTAGCAGAGTCTTAATGTCTTCGGAAATACAGTAGATTCTCCTCATAGCACCTTTAAATAAGAAAAACTTTAAAGTACATTGGGCTGAAGTACATATAATACAGTAATTATATTAATTTAATTTTAATCCTTTAAAGGCCAGTCAAACAAATCACTTTTTTAATGAAAACATGAAAAGCAAAGATACTTCCTTAAAGTGCATCTCATGGCGGTATACACCTGGATGGTTGTTTCATTTACTGTAATCATGTCTTTCTTCACCTGCAGAGCTTATGCAGGCTCTTGGGGGTCGGCTGCAGCATTGATTATTGATTTTCAGGAGCAGCGTTAGTCCCTCTCACGCAGTTAGAGGTGTAATGGACTCAGAAACGAGGGGGTTACAGGAGAAGGTCGCTCTACGGGCCCCATTTTATGATGAATTCGACGCCTCCTCCTTCTGGACTCCACGTCAGTCCAGTTTGAGTTGATTGATAGGTAGGTTTGATTTAATAAGCACATTTGTGACTGCGGCAGAGCCTGAAACACTTAACCTGCCGACCTCCATGTTTTATACATGCCAGCAGAAGAATGAGTGATGAGGTGGTGCTTTTGGTGATTTCCTACATGTTACCTGATCAGCATTTTGTTTGATGGTGAAGGTGGGACAGAAGAAAACACAGCTTCAGCCTTTTGAGTGGAGAAAAACGCTCAGCAGGGCTCACAAGTCCAGAGAGATTTTTAACTTTTGATTGAATAAAAGTGTTTGCTTACATTTGAGATTTTAAAGCCCTTTCTTGGTGATATCGGAGGAGCTTTTGGACCAATACTGATGTTCATAAATAAAGAAATATTGTCAAAAGCATGGTGAAATGACTCTGTATCCTGATCCAATAAGTTAAAGTAGGGATGGAGTTGTTTTATTCCTAAGAGTTCCTTTAGTTTTCTAACACATTAGTCCCTGATGACAAAAAATAGCAGCTTCCAAAAATCATCACTAAAAATATAACATATTAATCTATTTTTTTTAATTTTAGACAACTCAACATTTTAAAGCTGTTTTAGCCTCAAATATACACAACAAATATTATTTATACTTTGTTTTTTTAGTGTTTTCAATCAATAAATAAATCAAACTTTATTTGTATAGCACTTTTCATATAGGACTTTGTAATGCAAAGTGCTTTACATGGGAAAAAAATTAAACTGAAATAACAATAAGTGAAATAGAAAGCTGAAAATTGCATAATTGCAAAAAATGAAAATATAAGACCCCCACAATCCCCCTTTCCCCAAACCACATTCAATATACACACTTACACGAACACACAAAGACATAAAAAGGAAATTCTGACAGAAAACTAAATTAGAGGACTGAGGAAATGCTATCTTGAATTAAAAATGAGGAAACACAGGGGCTAAAACTAAAATAGTAGTTAAAAATACTTGAAAAACTGGAGGGTAAGATAAGTAAACGTGTAAGTTCGTAAATTAATAGAATAATATCATAAAATAAAATAAAATTAGATAAAGGATATAGTAAGATTATTTATTATTATTATTATTATTATTATTTACCTTTATGTAACCAGGAAAAAAGTCTCGTTGAGATTAAAAATCTCTTTTACAAGTGAGTCCTGGCCAAGACAGGCAGCAGCACAAACACAGAGTTGCAAAAACACACAACAACACAGTTAAAAACAAAGCATAAAGAACAAGTTCACAGAATGGATACAAAATCAGTGGTCAAAACATCTACAGCCAAATGTATTCGCCTCCAAGTCTTTCAGAGAGCCTTAAAAGCATCAAGTGACACCAGATCCTGTAATTTTAAGAGTTTTTGCAGCTCATTCCATGCAGAAGGGGCAGCATAGCTGAAAGCCCTGCTACCTAGTGTGGTGCGGACCCTCGGTACAGTCAATAGAAACAAGTCCTGCGACCGAAGGTTCCGACTTCCAGCGCTTTTTTGAGTGAGATAGTTCCCCAAGTATGATGGAAGCAGGCCAAGAATGGCCTTATAAATAAAGACATGCCAATGATTGGGAAAGTGTAACATCAGGTGCATAATAAAATCAGCTAAAATAGGATAATAAAAGGAAAAGCATTTACAAAGACTAAAATTCCAAATTTAAAGATATAAACTGAAATGTAAACAAAATAATGAAACAGAATAAAACAGAATAAAAGGGTTAAAATATGTTTAAATATAACGTAAAATAAATAAATAAATACCATCAGCAGAAAGCCAGATTAAAAAGGTAGGTCTTGAGTTTGCTTTTAAAATTATGAACAGACTTTTAAAAGAAAAAGTTGTTTAAAAGCCAGATTGTTAAAACAATTCAATTTATCAATAAAAAAAACACAAAAAACAAAAATAAGTTCAATAAAAAACACTTGAGAGGGTTATTTATTAATTAACCCAAATAAATGAATGGAATGAATAATGGATAAAGATTAATTAAAATAATGCTATGTAGTGGACAAACAAAAACAAAAAGTTGAAAGCCAAAAGTTCAAAATGAAACTTGAATATATAGAAGGGTATATGGCAAATGGACTCGAGCTTATATGGTGGTTTTCTAGCTTTGACTACTCAAAGCTGCTTTACACTGCAGGTCACATCTACCCATTCACACCCATTCGCTCACTGATGGCTTTTTTTTTAGTTTCTATGTTAGTTTCCATCAGTATCTCTAAAACATTCACGCACTTTCACTGACGCAGCAGTGGCGTGTAAATGGGGTTAGGTGTCTTGCCCAAGGACACATCGCCGTGTGTCGCCAGGAGCTGGGCTTGAACCTGCAACCTCCAGATCACTGACCAAGCACACCATCCCACTGAGCCACCGACACCCCATACAGGAAAACATTTGTTTGTGTTAAAATAAAAGAGGGGAAAAATTCAGTGATCTTCAATTGGGAATTTTTTGTCTTTAGGAACAAATGTGTTGTTTTTTGTGTAGCTCAGACACTTCAGACTAATTTAAGGAGCTGAGACTGGAATACTAAAGATCTTTTTAAATGAATATCCTCTGGAAAATGTGAGTCATACTCATTCAACACAGCCAAGATGGCTTAAAAAAACAAAAAAACTGAATGGCACAAAATGTCGCAAGGATCTCTACAGGGTACAAATTGGGACATTAAGGCTTTTTAGGGGAAAATTTTGGGGAACACAGGACATGAGGCCTGAAAATGTGACGGTCCCAACTAGGGATGGGCGATACGGCCTAAAAATAAAATCCCCGATTTGTTTCCCCACAAAACTCGATTCACGATTTTAATCGTTTTTTTTTTTTCCTCTCAAAGCAAAAAACTCCATGTGACACAAAAATGACATGACTCAAGTTCTACCTTTATGTAGTCAAGATATATTCCCAAATCAATCAGAATTTCCCTCTTAAAATTAAAGCTAGTGTCATAAAATGTTGATTATGTAGTTCTAACGCAGGAATGCATGAAAGCTGAAGGACTTTCCAAGCTTGTTAACATTTTTATCTTTGATCAATATTTAATCTAATTTAAAAAAATATAGAAACAAGTATATAAACGTACCTGACAGGGCCACCATCATGAGAACAGTGAAGTTTCAGTATTTACATTTTTTCAAACTTTGCAACTACTTACAATTTAAGCAAGTTAATGAAAAAAACCCTCAATTTTCAAATCTTCTGCAGAAACTAATCTGAGTTAAACAATTTAATCGATATATATTGCCCAGCTAGTGCAGGACGTCTGGTTATCCTATATCAAGGCTCACTTTAACTTCGCCTGCCTCTCTGCTTGTAGGTTGATCTGAAGTTGGGCTGAGAAGCGAGTAAGTGCCTCGATCCCAAACACATGACAGGACAGTCTCAAACCCTGGGCCTTTTCACGGCTGGATCACTGGACGGAGCTCCCTCATTAAAAAAAAAAAAAAAAAACACTCTGGTCACGTCAACCAGGAGGAGGAGGAGGAGCTAAATAATTCATCCCAGAGAGGAAGCAAGGAAGGACAAATCCTCCTCGTGGATCCTTGACACGTCCCCTTTGATATTGTTTTAAAGTCCAGGAGTGAGAATCTGAATTTCCGTCCTCAGCAGGATCCAATCTCCTCGACATGACGCTGGACTCTGTGTGCAGTCACGCCGCGAGCTCCGAGGACACAACCCCGCTGAGCGTCAGAACGGCGTTAATTAAGCCGAGCAGTAGCCTGCTGGGATTAAAAGGTGGAGGGACTTCCAGGTTTACTGACGCCAGGCCAGAGAGGCTTAAAAAACTCCCATCAGGCACTGGGACAGCTCCTCAGGTCGATGCTCACTCCAGAAAACAGGGCAGAGAGCAGCGCTCAAAATGCTGTCATGGCAACACCAGAAACTAAGTGACGCTGCGATGGAGCAGATCGGAAACAGAAGCAGCTGGTTTGGGATTTTTGTCAGTCGGAGGCTTTGATCACAGGGAAAACAAAAAGCTAAGTTTGGCTTCTCAGCAGTCTGGAGGCCTGTCTGAGTAAACCGGAGGATTTTCTGTGCTGAGCTGAGCAGACTCAAAAGGAAGATGGCTGCCGCGGTGATTAGAAATCTGAGTCACCCTTGATATGAGGACTCATTTATGAAGATGCAACAAATATTTGGTGACTGAATATTGCAAAAAAAAAATAACACATTCAGCCTTCGGTGGAGTGAGGTAATCGAGGCTGAACAGTACTGTGTGATGCAATGACAAATCAAATCCGTCACTGCGTGTGACTGTGGCTGAGCAGACTTGTGTCAAAAAGACAATAATTCATTTGTTGCGGGTTAATACACTTCAATGCACTTTATTTTTTTTAATGCATGTTTTGTTTTGTTTGAAGGCTGAATATGAATGAAAAACTTTGTTGTGCTTTTGTTGAAAACAAAAGTCTACTGGAATATTAAAAAATGCCATAATATTCAATAAAAATTTACTTTCTTTTAAAAACATGTCTAAAAATGTATTCTAAGCTATTTATGCGCTATTAAAAAATATAGTGAACTACTTAGCCTCCGTGTTGGATATTCGGTTTTCGGCCAAGTGTTTTTATTTTATTTGGCTTCAGCTTCGGCCACAAATTTCCATTTCGGTGCATCCCTACTCATTTGTATTATTGCTGTGTTCCAGCTGAACTGGGAAGTCGGGGTTTCTGAGCTGGAAATTTAATCTGGAATGCCCCTCTAGGTCGGAATTTCCTATTCGGAAGTCAGGGGATTTTTTTTTTTAACGGTGATACTCGGTGAAATCTGCTCGTCTCAGAAGGAAGGAAAACTTAGTAGAGATTGTCTTTGATGAGGTTCATGTCACATACATGGATGTATTATAAGAACTGGATAGCGTGGCTCCGCCTTCCACCATGTAACGGATTTGAAACCTAAATATCCCCCGTCTGGGCGCTGCCATTGTGCAGCCAGTAGAGAATTTGGGCCATAATCCGGACGCAGCTGTCGTAAACGGTCGCAACACTCCGCAGCATACGCCGTACACAATCATTGTGAAGCTGCCGTAAACTGCGGTTATTTTTAAACTCTAATAACTGATGAAAAATAAACTTTTCAGAAAAAAGAGGACTTGGAAAACACGCAGCCCAATAATACTTTCATATCACCACAGCATACAGATGGGAGAAATATTTGCACGGGGTGTAATAATTTTTTGAGGTTTCACTTCGGCCCGTTCAGATGAATGGGGGAGACGGAAATTTGACCTATACTGCAGCCAGTCACCAGGGGGAGCAGTTTTCGCGGAGGCTTCAATTTGAGCCCAGCGACATGGCGTCCATGTTTTTTACAGTCTATGGTCACATATAAGTAGGGATGGGCACCTTTCACATTTGAACCGATATCATACCAATACCCGGTACCTGGGAATCGGTATCGGTACTCAACGGTACCAATTTTCGGTCCTTTTCATTTGTTTATGGGGTAATAAATATATTTTATTTAATATTAAGATCTCTGCTGACATCATAATGCGATTGCTGTGCTGCGTTCAAGTCTGGTATGGATATTCACCTACTCAACCCAATAGTATGCCTGCTTCCTCCACTCCCTCACAGTCACAAGGATGCGTTTCGGTACCTGAACATGGTACCGTTTGTTTTTACGTGAATCGGTACTCGGTAGTACCTACAGAATTCGGTCGGTACCTCTTAAAGTACCTAATTCGGTACCCATCCCTACATAAAAGTGTTAAATGATACATCCGTGTGGTACAATTTAATGTACGATGATAGTCTAAAGTAGCTTAGCTCGGAAATCCCAACTTCCCAGCACAACTGGAACGCAGCATAAGGATGTACGTAACAGCTAACCACTAGGTATAGCCGCTATATATGCTACATCATATGTAGCACCACTGCATGATATGGATTGGTCTGCGATGTGTGTGAGCCGAATGATTGTCCAATCACAAGCTGCTGTTTGTTTTTGAAGGTTCTGCCTTGTTTTCAAACTGCTCTCTCCAAGATGGATTAGTGAAATATTTCTGTGGTGGATATACGTAACTTTCCATCTGGCTTGTCAGGTTAAAAAAATATCAGAATTAAGAAAATATGATGATGCATGTGTGAATAAAGGACACCAAGTAAAGTAATCCTGCTCTGTTGTGGCTCAAATCCCTTCAAAGTCAATTTATCTTCAAACCATTGATCCATCATTGGAGTAAATCTGTGTCAGTGCTTCAGAAAACAGGTTTCATGCTTTTATGTGGATCACCATCAGTCTCTCTCAAGGCTGCAGCGACGCTCCTATTTTAAACAATCAGATCAAATCGATTCAGAGGATAACACACACCCTCCAGGACAGGCTCACAGGTTCCTCATGAAACAAACAGCCGCACAAATCAAACTCTCCTGCATGATGCGAGCCAGCCAGTCCAATTTTAGAACCCCAGGACGATACGAGCCGAGCCGAGCTGTCAGGAGGAAAGATGGTCCAAAGCCAGAAATGTTCCCTCAAGGCGCCGCGGCTGTGACGGCACTCCGAGCTGCTCCGGGGACGAGGGGCCAGGAGAGGAAGGAGTCGTGACCTCCAAGCTCTTCGAGTGACAACTCAGAGGGAAGCGAGAAAGTGCCGAGACTTTCAAGGAGAGATGAGCAAGCTTCAAAATAAGTTTGGACCCGGCGTCCTCTGGGCACGAAGAAAGGGAGGAGATCAGACTCTGGCAGGGTGTCGGCTCCGGAGCTCTGGGGAGGGAGCCCGGGAGGAGAAGCTGGAGAAAGGAGAGAGACTGAGGAAAAAGGCAAAGAGCGTCGGCTTCTGAAACACAGGAAAGGGCCACAGGCAAAGCTGGGCGCACTGGGAGGATCGATTTTCTGCAGAGGTGTCCTTCCAGCTGCAGTTTACAGGACAAAAAACAAACATGGAGAAAAAATGAGAGAAACCACTTTTATATTCTCCTGGAGGCTGTGGAATAGAACAAAGGGAGTTCACTGGAAATCTGCATAAATCTGTTCATGAAGAGCGAGGATCACAGACTGGTTTGAGCCTGACAGCTGCACTAAAGCTGAGGATTGTGTGATTTAATGTTCTTAAGTACAGTCATTTCTCTTGTATAACACGCATTTTCTTGCTCTTAAATAAGGACTAATTTTCAGGTTGTACACGAGTACAAGCAAAATGTATAAAATATTTAGTCTCGCCAACATCGCAGTAACAACACATCTGATAAAAAAGCCGAAATATCCTCTTTCTCTGCAAGATATTACCGTCAAACTTTTGTAATTCTTCAAAAACTGACTGTAATGCTGCGTTCACGCCGCAAGCGACCCAGCTACCAAAATCGCGTCGCCCACTGAAGTACCGTTGCGCATCCATAAATACCTAATTTTGGTCACCGTTGCCATTGGCCGTCGCTCGGTGACATCACGTCCGCTGAAGTTTTACCGCAATATAAGCGGACATTATTCCAGCTGTATCCTTTTCACTCTCTTATCAACCACAAAACACTGCAGCTGATGCCCTGCAGCATCTCTGTGAGTTTACCGCGGTCCTTCTAGGCGGCACTAATGTCCTCACTGACTAATGTTTCCCACACGGACATGGATATTTACTCTGTGGTCTGGATGAATAACTGTCTATCTAGGGTACCGTCACACATGCACACACCGCTGGTTGATCAACTTTTTTTTTACTTTCACATCGCATGACAAGCTATGTGGTCGTGTGAAAAGCAGCTGTTGCATCGTGGGAGGGTTAGCCCCGCCCCATCGCGGCTGTACATTGACTTTACATGGTACAAGTAGCATGCGGTGTGAACGCAGCATTAAGATGTTCTCATCCAATATGTTGGGTCTTCATTAGTTTACCTTGTTTCCATGTTACAGTACGGCTCATATGTAAACACACCAGGTGCTGCCATCTTGGAAACCAGAGGACCAAATAGCTGCACTCTGATTGGTCAAAGACATCACCATGTTGATAGCTGTGCTCTGATTGGTGAGCACACTACAACTGAGCAAGCTGGGATGTGTAAATATAAGAAATGACGTGATGTTGCTGCTTCAAGTGCCGTGAGATCTTCAGCAGATGTTGTTGGGGGGGAATAATTATACAACGGATTTGATTTTTTACGATTTTTTTAGGTGCCGATACGATTTAAATTGTGCTTCTACAATATCGCCTTTTTTAACAACAGTGAAGAAGATGAACAATGATGATGCCTACAGACTATATCAGAAAAAATACATGTCACATGTGAGTCTGTTTTTAGGATTTATTCAGCAATATATTTTAACCAGCTGTTTATGCTCTATGTTGGTGTGACAAAATATTTCACATAATTGGCTTGTGCTCATGTACATCACGCACCCAAAAGTTAGACCTTATTAATACTATTATTACTATTTATTATTATCATTTTATTATTATTAATATTTTTTTATATATTAAATAATAATAATATAATAACAAATAATAATAATAATAATAATAAAAAGAAGAAGAAGAATAAATAATGATAATAATGATAATAATAATAAATAATTGTTTTCTATTTCTATAAATTATTTCTCATTTTATTATTTATTATTATTATTTCATATATATCATTACTATTATTTGTACTTAAGATGAAAAAAATGTGCTTTATATATGAGAAATTACAGTAAAACAAAATTTACAAATTAATAAAAAATAAATATGATACCTTTGATAGGCAACATATAAAACTGTAGGCTTCATTTTGTAATTTAAATGATTTCTAAGAATAATTTTTGACCACAGATTATTACATTATATGAGATCAATATATCTACATGCATCTTTATTTATTTTTCTGAATCAGCATCAGTGTGAACTCTGACCACATGCAAGTCAAAGTTAAGGTGGTATGAAATATAATACACGTTACATATGTTATTGTTGCATTTATAAAGTGTGATTTATTAGCAAAAAAACAACTGAAATTAAAAGAATGTCTGTTTATTTCAAGTTCTGTGAAGGATCCAGCTGCGTTCATGTCTGCGTTTGGCACAGACCAAACAAACTGCTGTTTGCTTTTGGTGGAAAGTTATGGTTATGGTTGTTTGGGGTGATGTGAAAGCTCACAAAAAGTTTGGTGGTCTGAGAAGGAGAAAGAGAAGGACAGCACTGTTTCTCATTTGCTGACAACATGGCTGTACACTTGTGTGGTTGATGTATCGTGATGATGCTAAGATGTTGACATTTAAATGACTGATGGTGTCAAAAGAGCAGATAATCATCCTCTGCCATAAGTAGAGAGTTGCCCACTGCATTAGCATCATCTGAAAAGTTACTTGGACAGGCAGGAAGCAAAAGAACACCTTACTCTGAGATGGTTCTACCAATTTGTCAGATTGGTTGATGTCAGGAAATAACTAAGTCCCTGTTTGCACAATGAAAACAGACGAAAACGGAGAGTTTTCATCTGTTTTCACCTCCTGTTTACGCAAGACCGGTCCTTTGAGTAACTGAATCCTCAAACATTTAAAACCAGGGGCCAGAGTGAAAAGTTTTGAATGTTTTCTTATCAGTCTCAATGCAAACAGGACTTTGTGTTTCCAGAGAAAGAGCTTTCAGATAAAGGTGCATCCCAGGAAAAACGATAACAACAGCTTCAGCCATGTACCATCAACTTGTGCTGCTAACTGTGCTTTGTTATCCAGACAGAAATATCCAGAAAGATTTGTCATCCAAACAAGAAGCTCCTGCATCTTCGTGCGTTCACTCGCCATTGTTGTTTGTGAAAAGTTTGTCTTCACCGGAAGCACATGCCTGTTGTGACACTGCTGTGCGTTACAAACCTATATCGGCATCTGGCCTGGCATGTACGCTACAGCATTGTTAGTCGCTGTTGCGTGTCTGTGTGAACGTGGAGGCTTTTGAAAACGCAAAGGAGAAAGCTTTCAGTTTCTGGTGATAATGTTGTCGTATAAACGGAACAAAAATCCAACCTGCTCGACTTTGTGTCACAGCCGTGTAGCTTCAAACTACACAAGACAGAGTGACTGAGTTTCATGGCCAAATGGTTCCAAACATCTGACATTTCAAATAAAAGAGGGTGAAAAAGGTCCAGCCAGTCTTTTTTACCATCCGAAGGTGAAGAGTTTGAAAGACAAAAATCCTTCACATCTTCCAAACCTTCCTCGTGTGTTCTACCTCAGAGTTCTGCAGTTTTTGGGGTTCATATCAGAGGTGGGACATCTGGGTCGTCCACAAACCCCTCCGAGAGACTGCTGGGCTCTGAGGGGGGAGGCTGCGTGGTCTTGGACATATCCAGTGGACCCTGTTTGGTGCTTGGGTGTTTGGTGACGATGTTGGCAAAGTTGACGGATGAGCGTTTGCTTGGATCGACCTCCAGTCTCTGAGAAGTGGTGTTGTTTCTGTAGAGAGAAAATTTAGAAAGAAAGACAAGTCAGACGCAATGATGCATTATTAATTGTTCTTCAATCAACTGGATCATAGCAGAAGTCATGCAGATTTTCAGTTTTGGCTTTTGCTGCTTTTGTTTGAGTGGATAAGACAACTTAACATTTACAGCCCCAGAGGACCCAATTTGGGGTCTGCTGGGGCTCAGAAGAAAAGCTCCTCCACTCAACAGCACAAGCAGAGAACTGAGCCTTTAAAGGATAAGTTCGGTTTCTGCAGCTTTCACATTGTTTATAGAATGAAGTAGAACAATATACTCACCCAGAAGGCTTTCCTGATCCAAACAGTGCTTCAGGAGATATTTAGATCCAAAATTGAGCGGCGGACATCCGTATAATGGTAGCACACGGGCATGTATAGCGCCGCTCCTAAAACTGCATTAATCGTCCAAAAACTCATGAGTTTCACCAATATTTCATCATTTCACCGCTCGGGCTACTCCTCCATTCCAGTCTGTGTCGCTCCACCCATGTTTTCGTGATTGCGCTGACCTCTGAACTGAAGACTGCTCTCTGGAGAGCTGTTCTTCTCTTTGCCTCCGCGTCCTCCTTTCAATGAGCTCCTCATCTGTAAACTCTGGCTCGAAACTGTAAGGACACCCATCATATTCAAAGTTCTCCTCCACAACATCTTCATGTTCATCTTCATAGATATTAGTTCATTTTCCACAAAACTGGAAGAGGAAAGTTGTTGAGGTGCCAGCGGTCGCGCCTAAAACAATGGGCCGTACTGCGCATGTGCGGCAGCCGTGAAGAAAGTTTTCAGTTCAGAGGTCAGCACAGTCACAAAAACATGGGTGGAGCGACACCGGACTGTCGTGCAGGAGTAGCGCGAGTGGACCATGATGAAATATTGGTGAAACTAAAGAGTTTTTTGGATGATCAATGCAGTTTTAGGAGCGGCACTAAACATGCCCTTTGGCTACCATTATACTGATGTCTGCCACTCGATTTTGGATCTAAATACCTCCCGAAGCACTGTTTGGATCAGGAAAGCCTTCTGGGAGAGTAGATTGTTCTACGTCATTTGTTCGTAGAACAATCACATTGTTCTATAAACAATGTGAAAGCTGCAGAAACCATACTTATCCTTTAAGACTACAGTCATGTTGCACATCAAATTAAACAGGAAATACTCAGCAACACAAACATATGAGCCATTATTACATACAAAAAACACAATTAAACACCAAGCAAGAAAAGGAAAACAAAAATCAAAATCTGTAAAGCCCAACCCGGTGAAACCTGGCATCACACTTGACACATTTTCGCCTCTTGCTCAGATCTACAGCAGGCTACACACACAAATGAGACATCTGCGGAAAGCTGAGACACCTTTTGAGAAGTTCAACGTTTTTCGTAGCTGAACAAAAAGACAGTAGCGCAGAGTATTTATAAATAATTTGCTTCACAGGGATTTTTTTCTATTTAATATGCCAGGTTTGGGAGCGAATGTTGAGTCAGTACTTCACCATCTCATCATTCCTGATGACTCATTTGCACCACCAGAAACTTCAACCCTACTTCATTCAAAGAGGGTTACCTGCATTTAAAATTAAGAGTGCAAATTGTACACCTGAGGCTGAGGAGGAAAGGGACATCAACCTCTTTCAGCTTCATTACCAACTGATGTACCTTGCAGCAGTGTCCTTTCACCTCTGAAGCTACCAAAGAACATCCAAGTATGTTTATTTGGGACTTGAACCGGTCACCCTCTGGTCCTTACAGCCTGAGCTGCACTGCACATTTAGTCAGGGTAAAAGAAAACATCAATATAGTGTGGACATAAAACCCAAAAATCCGGCCCTCAAATGGTTTGCAGACACCAAATGATTTTAGCTAACTCAATAAATCACACCTCGTTTGTTTTGTTTTTACTGCTGCAGGGACATTAAAGTTGAAGATTTAATGCAGCTGAACAAAGTCAATATGTGTTTGGATAGATATCAGTGATATATGGAGCTCAGGTTGCCCGCAGTTAAACCCTCAGACTATAAATATCTCCAAGAACAGACTCAACATATTCCTCTTCAGGTTTAAATTAAATAAAGCCTCATATGCACAGACAGCGGGCCTCGGCAGAGCGCTGGAATAAGACATCACCAGATTCCTCATACGGTGTTTTAATACCGCTGAAGGACAGACACTCTCTGTGTCATGAATATCTGATGAAGGTATGCTGGAATAAATGCGGATTGATTTGTATTCTTTCATTAAAACCTTAAAATATACTTAAAATCAGACACTGGAGTCTGTCAGCTGGCAGGATAAACAGATTTCTGAGGAATGAGGCAAACATTTCTCTTGCTTATGAAATATCTTCTACTTCATGTTTTAGTTTTGTGGCCTAATGTGAGTGCACCCCCTAATATTAAAGGGACTGTGAGGAGTTTCTAAGTAATTACAAAAAAGTCTCACTTTTAGATATATGCCTGATCAAAATACACACTTTAAGATGAGTTTAAAGCATCAAAATAGGTTATATAGCTGGCTACAAAACTACGATGCTAAGTTTTCCAAAAATTGCTTGTTGTCACATCAAAAACTACCGCTACGTAACTAGAAAGAGATACATTACCTCGTCGCTTTGCATCCTGTAAGTTGTTGAAAAAAGAAGTTGTAAAGCAATGCAGAGTTCTGAGGAAGGCCCGAGCTGCGTGAGCAAACACACGCTTTAGTTCTGGTCACGTCTTTTGGTGCGTTCCAGAAGTCAGAAGTAGGAATTTCTGAGTTCCGAGTAGGAAACTTCAACTGGAACGTCCCCCGAAGTCGGAATTTCCTACTGGGAACTCGGTGAAACCTCGCCACCCCCGAGGTGACAATCGAAGATGGATGCCCCCAGTGTGAACAGTTATTTAGCTCCTGTAATTATCAATTTATTTGCACTTCTGACTGGGGTGTGTCGCTCTAGATTAGCTGTATACATGGTATTGTTAGACATATTTACAAAAATGCTGCCATAGTGATAATCACATTCTTCATGTGATATTTGTGAACAACAACGCTGGCGTGCTAACAACAGCTAACAATAGCCTGGTAGATCGGCATGTTTTCCGACTTTGTAACTGGAACGCTGATAAGTCGGAGATGATGTCACTCCCAGTTCCAAGGTTACTGGAACGCAGCGTTACGACAGTCGCCGCGCAGACTCGTGGGTAGCAGAGTCTTTTTTGTTGCCGGTAATAGATTCTCCTCATTGCACCTTTAAGCAGTACAAGACATAACATCCAATGTGTGTGTGAACTGTTATTTTCATATTTTTTGCTTTTGGGTACAAAGAGTTCTGAGATTAAATGTAGTATATTTGAGAGGAAAATATTCTGAGATTAAATTTATTTCTGGATGAAAAATTAAGAGTGTCCCCATCCAATAGTGATGTCGGATGACGGTCCAATATCAGCAAAAAATATCATCCTGCATCTACAATATCCAATGTCAGCACCCTGATACAAGCAGTCCATTCTAATTTATTTTCTATTTATTTTAATTTAGTTGTAGAATATGCCTATGTTGAAGTTAAACACAGTGGTTATTTAACAATTTAAAAAATGTATGTTTTTGTTTTTACTGGGTTTCTTGAGGTTACTTTTCAGGGTCTTCTAATTTTTTGGTTTATTTTATTGAATCGTTCTTTTTTTTATGTTTAAGGTTAAAAATTATTGAACCCGTTGGTTAATAACAAATGGGTCAGTTTTTCTCATGCCAACTGTTGCTGACTACTGTTCTCTGTTTTGGTGTGGCCTACCGGACGCGAATTCGCAAAGACGCGCGTCGAGATTACATACAAAGTCAATGCAAAGATGCGTTTGGACGCAGATTCGCCCCAGGCGGCACATTGGACGCGTTTGGCACGGCGCGTCTGGAGCGTCCTGCGCCTTTGGGGCGTCAAACGTCTCTATGCTCGAGTTGAAAATATTGAACTTTCTACGCAAAATCGCGTGACGCTGTGCCGTGGCAGCCAATCAGCGATGACATTCCCTCCCGATGTCATTGATTTGATGATGTGTGACGCACCCGGCCTCCTGCTCCTGCTGAAACCCTGCTGAAACATGGAGGAGAGGTTTATCTGCGCTGTTTGCCATCATCCGGTGCTATATGATTCGACCTGTGTACTCTACAGAGACCGGAACAAAAAGGAGCAGGCTTGGGTGAAAGTCTCTGAGGAGACAGGTTTTGAAGGTAAGTTCTGTAAATATTCATTTCCAGCTGGATTTGCTTGCACGGGTCATCACCGAGTCTGACAAGCTCCGGCTTTCTACTGCGCCTGTGCATTGACGCACGTCGCCCCTCAGCTTGTCAAAATGGTCCAGCGTCAAGCTTCGGGCATTACGTGCGTTTAAATTCGCCAATTCGGGCCCGGTGTGGCCGCGGCATTTGAGTTATCTCACCTGATCAAGCCTTTTCTTACAGTCCATACTACAAAATAAGTAATAAAAGTCTGTTTGATTCCTGCTGATATCGTATCAGATCGATATCAGGATCGGCCAATACTCAAGGCTGCGATATCGGTATGGTATCGGAGGTGAAAAAGCTGTATTGGGAAATGAAAATCCAAAATTCAAGTAAAAATAATGAAGGGGAAAGTGGGAATTCTGAGAATTATATCATTATTATTTGATAACTCTTAAACCTAGCATTCAGACTTTTTCTTAAAACTCTGACCTATGTCTCAGATCCTCCCAAAGGCTGTTTAATAGACTGCAGGCATAAAATTGAAAGGATGATTCACTGAATGGTTTGTTTTTCACTTTTGGGAACAATTAAAAGATTAAACCTGAAGACCTGAGGGCTCCACTGGGCTCATATGGTAAAAGAAAATCAGATAAATAGAAAGGACCAAGACCATTAAGGGATTTAAAAACCAATAAAATAGCCTTAAAATCTATTCTAGAAAACAAAAAGTTCAACATCTTCATCAATGTAAATGATAATGTCTTGTATCTTGTTTGAAATTATATCAATACTTAGCACGGGTGTGAAAATCAGAGTTTATGAGTGATGTCTGTCTTTTCTGCTGCTAACAAACCAATTAAACAGAAACGATCAATGCTCTCAAAGCATCATTTGTTTTCTGGTTAAGCCCCAGTCACACATTCCTGTTTCTCATGGCGATTGTGCACGACTGTCATAATCCTGATAAAGCATGCTTTAGTCGTGGTGCATGCGCTACTTGGTCTGGATCAGCGCTGTATAGTCGTGGATGAATGGAGGGGAACGTAGAAGCTCCACAACAGTTTTGAACTGTTCAAAACTGTCATGGAGAATCGCTGTTCTCAGTATAGCGGGATGGAAGCCTAATGCAGTCCTAATGCGAGCGGTATTAGTGGGGCAAGTACGGAGCTCAGTCGAGCTGATCGTGGCCCAATCGTGGCTCAATCCTGAAAGCTTTATGAGGACGACTGACAAGGACGTATCCGCTTGAGCCCCGACTGTGTCCCGTTCAAGACGGCGCAAGCGACGGGGCTCAGTCGGCGCTTACGTGACGCGAACTGAGCTCGAGCGGGGCTGACGTCCTGCCAGCGGGATGGGATCCTCGTCATATCGCTGTATTAACCTAACTGGAGCGGGACAAACGCCCCCTGAAGCGCTGTAGCTGCGCCACTGACGGTGTATTTACGGAGTGTCTCCAGGGGTGAGACAGTAATTTAATCCCTTATCATAGTGATCACACCAGCCTCCTCAATCGTGTACAGTTGTGCGCAGTCGCTATGAGAAAGGGGAATGTGTGACTTAGGCATTACTAGTCTTCACTCGGTCTGTGTGACCTGTAGAAGGACAAGAGACTTATAATCAGAGAAAAAAGTCAACATATTCCATCTAGTTTCCGCTTTACGCCCTTTTCAAACTATAAACCACCTGATATGGGGAACATCTCGGTGAAATCCGCTCCAGAGGAGACAAATGTCCATAAAACCATGTCCGGCGGGGGAGAAGCTCCATTTTACCAGACAATCTGTTACCATTAGACCACATTGATCTCAGTGAGCTCATCACTTCCACCACACAACAATGAAGTCATTTCATTCACCGATTAATCAGTGAGAGATGTTTGAGCCTCGGGCCTCCGACCAAACCGTCTCATAAGCTGAACGACTTAAAAATCCTCTCCTGGGATCACATCGTTATCATGTGTGCATTGTGGACTGAGATGATGTTGAGAGAGGTTTGTGTTTTACTCCAGTGTGTTGATGAACAGTAGGAAAAGGTGACGTCTGGATTCAGTCATATCCCATTGTTCAGGCATATCTGGACTATAGTCTTTTTTATTTTGTTTATTTTTTTCTGCTATTATTAAATCTCTTTTGTGCTGCTTTTTAAATCTTTTTAAACCTCGTACCCAGCATTCATTGTGTGCAATGTGCAAATGACAGTATCTCTTGAATCTTGATTGAACACAGTGCCTCGGACTTCTTACCCCTTCTGCCCCATTTTCCTGCAGCAAGCTTCATTTTTTTCGAACCCTTGCAACAAGAGCTAACTCATGCAGCACCCCCACTGCCCTGGACTACCTTAGAGAAGGTGGAAAGATAAAAAGCTCAAATCCATTTACCACATCACGTCATTCATTGGTGCAACTTGGTACAAAGTTTTGATGCAAAAGGTTTACAGGCCAATCACAGAGCAGCAATGCATTTAGACAAGGGGACGAAGCTGTTATTGTACGTTAAATCAATAAAAATCTCACTAACAAGCACTTTTAATTTGACCTCTAAAATGCACTCACTGGCCACTTTATTAGGGAATACCCTGCCAGGAGCAGGATGAATCACCCTGTTGCCTTCAGATCTGACTTAATTCAGAGCTTTCCTTTATATCTGAAGGACATCCATGATGAAAATCTCCCGTTCCACCACATCCCAGAGGTGCTCTACTGGACTGAGATCTGGTGACAGTGGAGGCCACTGGAGTCCAGTGGATTCATTGTTCAAGAAGCCAGTGAGATGATGTGAGCTTTGTGACATGGAGTGTTATTCTGCTGGAGGTTTAAACCATGATGGGTCCTGATGGGTTTAAATTAGGGGTGTCCAAATCCGATGTCGGTCCGATATCAGCAAACAAACAAATATCAGATTTTATCAGCCTGCATCTACAATATCTGATATAAGCACTCTGATAACAAGTAGTCCATTCTACTTTATTTTTAATTATTAAATTCAGTTGAAGAATCTGATTTTTGTTTAAGTTAAAGGGCAACTTCGGTATTTTTCAACCTGGGTCCTATTGCCCCAAGTGTATGTGTATATGATTGACGGGTACAACTCGTTTTAAAATTGGCTCAGTATCAAGGGAGCGGATGCAGCCGGCAGCTGCGAAGCTAGATAGGGGGGCAGCTGCATCCCGTATAAGTTTGAGCATTTAAAGTGTTTATTTCGCCACAGACCGGTTGCGATCGCCGGTGCTAGCTCTCTAATTAGCATTGTAAGCATTGTGTTTTCCATCACGTCCTCTGACTTGTGTGACGTCATCTCCTGTGAGCTTGTTGCCGGAAGAAAACAGAGGAGCCATGCAGCGCGCCGCTCAGAGTGGAGCTGCATATCCCGGAGGACAGTTGAAAGTTTTACTGCATCGGTATCATGGCTGAATATTTACCAGATTTCGAGAGTGAAGACGAGCCTTTTCATTACGACGGGAGATGACGTCACACAAGTCAGAGGACGTGATGGAAAACACAATGCTTACAATGCTAACTAGAGAGCTAGCACCGGCGATCGCAACCGGTCTGTGGCGAAATAAACACTTTAAATGCTCAAACTTATACGGGATGCAGTTGCCCCCCTATCTAGCTTCGCGGCTGCCGGCTGCATCCGCGCCCTTGATACTGAGCCAATTTTAAAACGAGTTGTACCCGTCAATCGTATACACACATACACTTGGGGCAATAGGATCCAGGTTGAAAAATACCGAAGTTATCCTTTAACTACTGTGGTTATTTTATAATTTAAATATATATATTTTTTTGTTTTTACTGGATTAATGAAGTCACTTTTCAGGGTCTTCTCTTTTTATTTTTTATTCTATATAAGTGTAGTATATTCTTATGTTTAAGGTTAAATTTATTGAACCCATTGGTTAATAACAAATAGGTCAGTTTTTCTCATACCTACTGTTGCTGACTACTGTTCTCTGTTTGAGTAATCCCACCTGATCAAGCCTTTTTTTACAGTCCATACTACAAAATAAGTAATAAAAGTCTGTTTAATTCCTGCTGATATCGTATCGGATCGATATCAGAATCAGCCAATACTCAAGGCTGCAATATCGGTATTGTATCGTAGGTGAAAAAGTTGCATGTTTAACCTATGCTCAGGTGGGACTAAGGGGCTCAAAATGTGCCAAGAACATCCACTTACTGGATATTTTTCTTTTCAAGACCATTCTCTGTAATCTCTAGAGATGGTTGAGTGTAAAAATCTCAGTAGATCAGCAGTTTCTGGTTTCAACATCAACATTCAAAGTCACTAAATCACCTTCTACTCCATTTTGATGCTCAGTTTGAACATCGTCTCGATGGTGCCTGAATGCACTGAGCTGCTGCCATGTTTGTCAATCAAATCCGGAGCAAGGAAGAGAATCGAAGGGCAGCTGTTATTTCCTCCAGTCGTGGCCTCAGTCTGCAGCGTGGGCTACAAAGGTGCCATGTGAAGAATAAAATGTGCTGATTTTTCTGGAAGAGCCTGGTAATTATAATTCAATCTCCAGCACAGCAGCTGACAGTAAACATCAGCAGGAGCCCCTTCATTACTCTCTGCATTCTGCCACTTGTTTATTGAGAGGGGAATAAAGCTGCCAGAGGACACACACTCACAGATACAGTATAGATATATATATACTGTACACTGCATGGAGCGACCACATCCAGTCCAATTGTCAGTCTCTGCACTGATTCGCTCTGCTGCAGGAAATTTACTGTCTCAGGCAGAGAAAATGGAAAGTAATTTATCACGTTTTGTTGCCAAGTGGAGAAGCGGCTGCCTATTTTTAGATTGGACGAGAGTCAAAAAACAGACAGTCCAAACCAAACTGCAACCTTCGAGCTGTGTTCACACCAAACGCCTTCGCCTGACTAAATTTCAAGCATGTTCAAATGGATCAGACCTGAAAGGGGTGAGAGAAGGGGGCGGGCCAGTGTCACGGCCACAACAACGTGTGCTTCCTCCTTCTTAATCCATGATCAGCCATGTTTCTACAGTCCCCGTCTTCCTCCTGTTTTTAAAAAACAGAAGCTTAACCACAGCTCAGTCCAACCTGCCTGGCTTTACTTGTTTTTTTCCTGTTCCTCCTCCTCCTCTCTACCCGGTCTATTCTCTCTCTTTCGAATGCTCTGGTAGTTCTTCTGTAAAATATGGCCTATTTCCTCTAGTCAAGTCAAAACACCATCATTAGTTGCACAGCAATCACTTAGTTAATTGCCTCCCTTTATTGTTCCAATTGTATTTCTTGTTTAATGAATAACTGGTTAAACCACTAAAAATCTGGGGTCTACATTACTTCCCTTTTCCCCAAATGAGCTGGTTGTAACATAACTGGGGCCTCATCCGGGATTCCATTAACGGATATATCCCAACGAGGCCCCAATTATGTTACTTACCTTTTCCCCATCAAGCCAGGTTGTAACATCAAGTTAAAATTTATTTGTAGAGGATGTAGAAAGGAAAAAGAAATCCTTTGACCAACGTTCTGTACAAGGGTACCAAATAATCAAGCATACGCTTAATAATGATAAAAACAGAAATGATAAAAACAATAACAGAATAAAAATGAGTCCAATATAAAAAGGCATGTAGAAAAATAGAAATAAAAAAAGACGAAGAGTAAAAGAGAATAGGGAATAAAGGATAAAGAACCAGAGGTATTTAAACACATTAAATCACATCTAGTGAGGCACAGACACACAACAGTATCAGCTCGTTGTTGTTGTAACGGACTTCATTCACAGTCCAGTCCATGAAAAGTGTTTAAACAAATCTGAGCTGAATTACCGAATTCTCAAAAACTCTCTAGAGGCTTTCTTCCTGTGTTTCGTCTTTGTGGCTTGGTCTCTGAAAATAACCATGTTTTCTGGATCGATTCGATTCGATTCGATTCGATATTGCAAGGTCTTAAATCAGTTTGATTCACGGTTTGATTTGATATTTATTCAGTCTGAGATATCTCAGTCAAACTAGTGCCGTAAATTTAAAAATTAACCTTTTGACTGATTATTATTATTATTATTATTTTGTTTATATTGACTGCTGATGCTGCTCAGTGATTTTTGAAGACTGTATGATGCAAAATGTGCCTGTTTGTTACTTGAAATGGCTGAATAAAGAATTGAAAAAAAAAAGCATACTTTTTTGTTAGCTGTTGTTAGCTGTTAGCGGCTAACTTAGCCGCTACCAGCTAACAACAGTAAATGACCGTTAGCCGCCAACTTAGCTGCTAATGGCTAACGGCCTTATACTACCCTCTTGCATTAAATTGTACCACACAGATGATTCATTGAACACTTATATGTGACATGAATCTCGTCAAAGACAATCCCTACAAGTAAACTTCTGAGGAGGGCAGATTTCAACAAGTTTTACTAAGTATCTATGAGGACAATAGGCTAATCGGCATCTCTGTTCTCAACTTCCGGTTTTTAACTTCCGGTTGTCGTCACGTCCGCAATCTACAGCTCCCGCCTCTCTTCCCTAATTGGGCCGTTAAAATTTTAGCCGAGACTGCCGAGTGAATCCATTGGTCAACGGAGTGCTACAAGATGGGATCTGCAGGATTTCAGGAACTGAATCAGGCAGGCCCATCTGCTATGCAAGGTTAGTAATTACCTACTAAAAAGGGCGACAAACATGTCCAAGGACCTCAATGCAAACATTGTTATGCTTTTTATATCAACAACAAGAACCTTGTTTAAGAATCTGTTCATTAAGAACAGATTCTTAAACAAGAGGCTAAATTGATTTTGTGACTATTTGACTCACTGCTGAGCCAACAAGGACAGAAACACAACTATCCAAGACATGGACAAACATAAAAAAAAGAAAACTAACTGTGAAGTTGGTTTAGCACTAACTCTGTTAATTTAATCAATGGTTCAATGCATGTTTGAATAATAAAAGGCACTAAAGTACACATTCTCATGTATTTTATAACTGATGTGACTTATCAATGCATGCTCACCAGACTGGTATATTTGCTGAGAGTAAAGAAAAGTACAGATCTGCTGAAAAAAGCAGCGGATGTATGTCGAGAGTATCTGATGACAGATTCCTGCTTTAATAAACGCAGACATAAGAGCTGCTTTAATGAATGAACGTGTGCGGAAAGATTAGCGTGACTGAGCTCCAGTGAGGTTATCGCTCTCAGCTCATTGACGGGGAAACATGGGTAATTGAGTTGTAATCGGCTGCAGTAACATCATCAGCAGGTTCTGTTCAGTGTCTGCGACTGCTGATGCTCCCGGGATTAAGTTTGGAGTGGAAGAGATTCACAGTCAGATAGAAAAACAGACTGTTCGGATGACCTGATGGACAGATTTGATTTAAAGGCTTTGTCCATTACTTAACTGAATTATGAGGAGGTTTAAATGAATACTAATTTAAACTTTAATGCTTCATCTTGTGCAAGTTTTAAATAAAACACTACTATCCCAACCCAGAGACAATCAAAGATGGCTGCCCCCAGTGTAAACAGTTTGTGCTTACATTATTATGCTCCTGTAATATTACATTTATTAGAACTTCTGACTATTGTTTGTTGCTCTAAATTAGCCGTATACATAATATTGTTTGATGTTTATATATAGAAATAATGCTATACTTTTACATTCTTCATGTGGTATGTCTGAACTACAGTGCAGGGCGTGCTAACAACAACTAACAAGAGCCAATAACAACCAAATAACCAATAACAATAGACTTCGTAACTGGAGCGCTGATAACTCAGATATGACATCATTACCACTTCCCTCTTCCCAGTTCAGACGTAAATGTAATGCAGCATTAGGACCGCAGATCCAGGACCCTTAAGTTTTTGGGACAATTATGCCTGCAATAGAACTCAAATAAAACTTAAATCCTCCTTAAAAAGAATAAAAATGATCATATAAACACCAATTCCAAATAAAAATGATAATACCGAATAAAACTTAATTCTGAAGTAAATGGCTGTTTTATTCTGATTTTAAATCCGGATGAAAGAATTCCTCGATTATGTACACATTCATTCCGCTTTGACTTAATTCTGGTCGATCTGCGCTTCCTCGTTCCCTTGTCCTGTTTTGATGAGGCTCGGGATGTTGACAGGAACAGGATGGCCGCTTGAAGCAAGCGTCAGACTCGAGTCGAGACAATTTAGAAGATTTGGAAGTAATGAAAGAGTGGATGGACCTAAGCATTAAAATGTGGACCTCTACAGATGAGAACCAATTTGTGGTTGTCAGTTGTACATTTGCAGGCCATTTGTATTTAAGAACTGCGAATTGGTTCTCATCGTTCACTTAAAGCTATGGTCTACGATTTGGAAGCTTTGTACATTTTAATAACACCGTTTATAAGGCTGTTATGGTCCTATGGTCCTATCTACACAGTATAAAGACCAAAAAGAACGAAAAAAATCCATTCAGTATATCCGCTGAAAAGCAGCATACTAGCTGACCAATCAAGCCTAAGAACCTGCAACTATAAATTGGTCCGTGAGTCCATGAGTCCATCCAATCTTCGTCTCCCTCACTACGCAGTACGCAGCATCTTGCCCATGGTCCCGCCTCCTCCCCTTTACCTCCGGTGAGCAGCTAGCAGCGTTAGCTACTGAACTATCATGGAGCCGGAAAAGCCTAGCGCCAAACCCGGGAATCCGCCTCCCTCTCCCGCGGGCCCAACGGAGCTCTGCCCGCGGGTTGAGGCCTGTTAGCGGGCTAACGGCTAACGAATAGCCTCAGCCGGCCGTCAGACCTTCAGCATCGGCCGTTTCGCCCCTGGTTGATCAGGTAATGGCTTTGTTTACTACAGTGGGAGATGTCTGCTGAATAACTCTGGTTAGTTTGTGCCTGTACGGGCTAATAACTTGTAGGGGAGCGGGTTAGCCTGTTAGCCGCTAATCGTTAGCACTGTAAGCTGAGCTGGGGAGGACAGGCTGAGAAAGATAAATCCTCCCCCACACTCGGCTCCGCTCTGGCGGCGCCAAACTCGCATTGCCGCCGGTCCAATTGAAATGGCTACTGCTGTGTGTTACAAGGGGGATGTCTGTCGTGTTTGATACTTTCAGTTGAGCTGAGCTGTTTTTGATTGAGTTTGCTGCTGATATATTGTGCTAGTCGCTCGTAGCTCTGCCGGAGGGGGCTTATATGAGGCGCCACGAGCTGGGGGCGGGATCTTGGAACACGGAGGGGAGAGGTGAGGGAAGGAGGGGCAGGCTGCGGTTTCAAATCGTAGACACCAGCTTTAAAAGAGCTGTTCAAAAGACTGGGCTAGTTCACCAACGTCACATCTCTGGCATAGATGCTCTGCTGCCAACCATTCGACACTTTGTCAAAACTTTAAAAGCTTTTTAAGTCTTTTTTTAGCAATGCATTCTCTGTTGTTTTAAAGGGAAATGAAAACATTTCCTTTTCTTTTCGTGTCTGGCCTCACTCCTGAGTTCATGACAAGCAGATAGACTCCATTATTTCGACTGTGCATGCACCAACAAGGAAGAGATGGACATAGCTCACTCACCGCTAATTAGCTTAGCTCAAACACTGGGTGTCAATGGGAAGTGTTAGCCTGTCTCTGCCTACAGTCATCAAATAAACTCTTAGGCAACTCAAAACAGTTTGTGTGCTTGTTGTGACTCATTTTTCCTGATATGTTATCTATTTTTAGACTAAGATTAGCACTTTATGTAAATTTTGAATGAGCTGCATGGCGCATGCACAACTCACTGTAGGTCACAAAACAGAGCCTCTGTTTACAAGTATGAGAACATAATATGATGAAAGCAGAGGATAATGAAACAAAAATGAGTCAAATAAGCCCACAGGATCGTTCAGAGCTAGTACTTCCCCTTGAATTCCAGTGTTTTAGCTAAGCTAATTAGCGGTGGAAGAGCTCTGCCTGTTTCTTCCTTGTTACTGCACGTACCGTTGAAAGAATGGAGTCTGTCTGCTTGTCACAGACTCAAGAATGAGGCAAGACATGGAAGGAAAAAAATTGGTGTGTCCCTTTGTGAGGATATTTTTGGAAAGCTTAGGCTCGGTGAGGAAAACAACACCAAGGTATGTGACATCTGTTTTTAGACAACTTTTGACCCCTTACAAACAGGTGGTTGGGTAAGTTTTAAATTGGGACGAAGTTCTACCTTTGTATCCTGAGGTATTTACTCCCTTGAACAAGATGCTAATGTCTAAATATATATATACATTTTTGTGTCATGTGATGTTGTGAGTACTGTATTTAAGGGTGCTGAACTGTCTTGTCTGCAGAGGACACCTCTCCAGGTCTCCTCTCCATGCAGCATGTATCTGATAAAGGAATCGTGATCCATAACACTGTCTCTTGTTCTCTTCTTCTTGTTGTCTTTGTCAGCTTTTCATATTCAGAAGGGAATAAACTCAGACCTTTAAAGAACAATCTTTCCTAACCCAAAACGTTTTAGAAGAAGGTAAATAATGCACAGCACTGAGACACTGTAAACACGGTCTGGTCTAAGTTTAGCTCCATCACTAATCTTACTAACAGCTGAAGGTAAACCTAATGGTCAGCACTTCTCCATGAGATGGATGGAGTCATTAGTCCTCTGTCCCTCTCTGGTTAAGAAGTCCTCCTGCACCCGGCCTCTAAAGGCAGGAGCCTGGTTGTCATATCTCACCTGTAATGAGGTGTGTGTTCCTGCCATTCACCCCTGATTATCAGCGTGTGTGTTATAATGAGAGCACTGCAGACTAATAACAGCTGGAGCTGTGGCATCGATAAGGTCATCTGCTGTGAAGTCTGCAGCCGGGCAGCGTGAGGGTCAGGAGGATGGATGGAGGGGGTCAGCAGGGGATGGACGATGAACTGAAGGCTGTTATTGTGCAAATGTAGATAATCAAATCAGTCCCAAGGGGCATGATGAGGGGTCAGAGGTGGTGCGTGCTCCATAATGATGAACTGGCAAAGGCCGTGATTCTGTGTGTGGACTTTATGTGGACAGAAAAGGCTCATAAACACCAAAGACTGTTAAATACGCCCACATGAACAGTGTTAAGTTTGACAGCACTTTCTCATTTAGTTAAAATGTTTTGCCTGAAACATAATTAAGTTTTAGTCATAATTTAGTCATCTGAACTGTTTTAATGTTAGTCTAGTTTTAGTCGATGAAATCTACTGTAAATTTAGTCGACTAAAATAAGAAGTTTAAAGGGTAAGGTTTTTTTATGTTTCCTTAAATTTCTGAAGTCATGTTTTACTCTTGGATAAAATCAAACATCTACTAACCCTTTATTGAATGTTAGTAAAGTCTGAATGTCTAAATGAACAGAAACAAATGTTCCTTTGTGTGAAATGCAGTCACCTTTATTTAGGCTACCTGGCAAAGCATCTCAGTTACAACTCCAGAACTGACAACAAACAGTGAACCTGCTCTACATGAATATATCAATTCATAAAGAGAGCAGCTCTGATTGGATCGCTCCACAACTTATCCCACCACCACCAAGCTAAGGCAGCTGTGATTGGATAGATTCCTAACTTGTCTCTACTTTCTACATGACCAAATTAGGTCTGATTGGATTAAGTCTCTGTCAAACATTTCAGTCTGGTTTTTATTTGTTGATGAATATGCCAGTTAATTTAGTTTGAGTTTCTGTCCATGTGCACTTGTTTGCGTAAGTTACCGTCTAGTTTTCGTCTGGGGGAAAAAAAAGACTGTTGACGGAAACCATGGCAAAAAGGTGGAAAGGTAGAAAAGTGCTGGCTCTGGATATAAATAAACCATAACAAAGGACTTTTAAGTTCTTTGTTATTTTCACATTTTATTTCGGAGTTTGTGGTTTTTGCCATTTTAAAGTCTTTTCACTTTTTCTCTTTTACATCACATAATTTTATATGGCAATCTACCATCCTGCATACTGAAACAAACCATCAGATTCTACAGAGACAAGGGAACTACCTGGTCAGTAACATCCTTTGTTTTCAAGCGCTATGTTGAAGATTTAGATAGAATCAATCATTTCAAACTTTTGTTTTTCTTACTTCTGTATATTTTTAATTCTTTCAAGTGGAAGGCTTGTTAACATCTGTTTCAACCTGTTATACAAATAAAGATTGACTGATCGAGTCCATATTCAGTATAGACAAATGTGATTTTAGTACCTTTGTCTCTGTCTGGGTGGATCCATCTCTGGATGTATGTATGTGTATTTACAAATATATTTATTACATTTGGTTGTAGATATCTGCATATATATATTGCCAAAAGTTCTTCACTCGCATAAGAACTTAAGTGCCATCCCATTCCTAATCCATAGGGTTCAATATGACGTCGGTCCACCCTTTGCAGCTATAACAGCTTCAACTCCTCTGGAAAGGCTGTCCACAAGGTTTAGGAGTGTTTATGGGAATTTTTTACCATTCTTCCTGAAGAACATTTGTGAGCTCACACACTGATGTTGGACCAGAAGGCCTGGCTCTCAGTCTCTGCTCTAATTCATGCCAAAGGTGTTCTATCGGGTTGAGGTCAGGACTCTATGCAGGCCAGTCAAGTTGATCCACACCAGACTCTGTCCTCCATGTCTTTATGGACCTGCTTTGTGCTCTGGTGCACAGTCATGTTGGAAGAGGAAGGGGCCAGCTCCAAACTGGAAGCATGGAATTGTCCAAAATGTCTTGGTGTGCTGAAGCATTCATAGTTCCTTTGACTGGAACTAAGGGGTCAAGCCCAGCTCCTGAAAAACACCCCCACACCATAATCCCCCTCCACCAAACTTTAAACTTGGCACAATGCAGTCCCACAAGTATGGTTCTCCTGGCAACAGCCAAACCCAGACTGATCCATCAGATTGTCAGATGGAGAAGCGTGATTGGTCACTCCAGAGAACGCGTCTCTACTGCTCTAGAGTCCAGTGGCGGCGTGCTTTACACCATTGCATCAACGCTTTGCATTGCACTTGGTGATGTGAGGCTTGGATGCAGCTGCTTGGCCATGGAAACCCATCCATGAAGCTCTCTGCACTGTTCTTGAGCTAATCTGAAGGCCACATGAAGTTTGGAGGTCTGTAGGGATTGACTCTGCAGAAAGTTGGTGACCTCTTTGCACCATGCGCCTCAGCATCCGCTAACCCCAGATTCACTACTGGATTTGTTGCACAGGTGGCATCCTATCACAGTTCCACGCCGGAATTCACTGAGCTCCTGAGAGCGACCCATTCTTTCACAAATGTTTGTTAAAGCAGTCTGCATGCCTAGGTGCTTGATTATATACACCTGTGGCCATGAAAGTGACTGGAACACCTGATTCTGATTATTTGGATGGGTGAGAAAATACTGTTGACAATATAGTGTATGTGTATCTATGAATGAAAATGTTGTCTTTGGCCTGGTCTGTTGTAGGTTGCCTTAAGATAATATCTGAGCTATACAAACAAAGATTGTTTTTTTGAATTTCCCTAAAAGGAGAAAGAAGAAAGCCCAGGGCTCAGGAAGACTGTTACTGTTGTATAGATGAGCCTTGTGGATTTCTTTTTTAATACAAGTGACAAGAGGAGGTGGGCAGAGTGATTTGCAGGCTCTACTCTTTCATCAAGCGCTGCTTTCAGGTTCTTCATCCACAAACGTTGTTGCTGGCCCTGACCGCTGACCCCTCAATCCTGCCTGAGACATGAACTCAGCTGACGAATGCCGTGGATCCCATTTCATGAGATACTCTCCATGTGTCATCAGGGCATCAGACTCAATCACGTCCTTCAGATACAACCCCCCCAACCAGAGGTCAAACCTGGAGTCTGAGAGTGAGCCTGGGGTCAGGCAGTAACTCAGCGGGCGGCGGAGCAGAGGCTTCGTCTTTCTATCGAATGTTTAATTTGAGGCTGGAGGATTCAGGGGGCTCTTCACAGCGTTTATGGGGCCGACTGAAGGACGAGAGGAGACTGGCGGTCGTAAAACGGTGATGATGATGATAGTGCGGTGACGGCGCGGCTTTAGGCGGGAGAAGAATCAGAGCAGGATGATGCTGCTCTGTGGGCTGATGGTCATAACACCGCAGTGAAACACGGAGGAGGGAAAAGAACGAGCTCTGCGTCATACTTTAAACATTCTCTTTAGTGCACGTTAAAAAGTCTGATGTGCACTTTTTTCTCTGAAAAAATATAGAGCGTGTCAGCACGATAAATGTCAGGTCTTAAAAGTTCTTGCAGAGTTACTCCTGCGATGCTGCAAAATAAATCCTCCATAAAAAGAAAAATGAGTGTGATATAAAAACCCTCACCCTAACCCAGCTTTATGAGGTTTTAGAGAAGGTTTCTTTAGTAAATACACAAAATAAGTCCAATAATAAGCAAACAAGAATTTAACCTTTTATTCTTTCAACATACTAAACATCTGATCTTGACCTGACTTTAATTTTTTAAAGGTTTTTGTGTTTTTAAAAGGATGGTTGCTCATAAACTGCTAACAAGGACTACCAAACGGCCTGATTTATGGCTGAATTTCAAATAAACGCTGAGTTCCAATTAATCGCCGGTTTCCAAATAAACACAGAGTGTAGCAGTACATTTTGACAATTAGACGCCCACTCCAAATAAACATCCGGTGTAAGTTATTCGGCGCAGCCTACGAGGTATGGTCGAAGTTTACAGAACGCACATGCGAATGCTGAGCTCACAGCTGACAGTTCACGCTTGAAAAGAAACATGATCAGACTGAACCTTAACAGTCCACATGGTTTAAAAGCGCTCTCCGAGTGCTTTTCTAGTTTAAGATAGTGTTTCCAAAGTCTCTAATTTTGTTTTCTGCTAGAATATCCTTTTAATATCTTTGTGATTGTGCTGTTTGGGGATTGTGTGGGTGGGAAGGGTCTTTCATTTTCATTGTATTCAATGTTCTACTTTTTACTTATCTGCTGTCACTTTATTTTCCTTATTTTTGTAAAGCACATTGTGCTACATAATTTTGAATGAAAAGTGCTCTACAAACAACTGATTGATTGTGGAGGCCTCTGGAGTTCAGAGAAGAAACCAGCATGAGCTGATCTGAGCTCTGAGACATGGAGCTGCTGAAGTCTTCATCAGAAGATGGTCCACTGTGGTCATGAAGGGATGGACATGGATCGCAACAATCCTCAGGTAGGCTGTGGGGTTTGAACCATGCTCAGGCGGGACTAAGGGGCTACCAGCAGCAGCCTGAACCACTGATCCAAGGCAGGATGGATCCATGTTTATGATGTTCACACCAAACTGGAGCAGAGATCCAGACTCATCAGACCAGGAGACACTTTGAAAATCTTCTATTGAGTGGCATCTACTGTGGTCTCCTGCTGCTGGAGCTCATCTGCTTCAAAGGAGTCAAACTCAGAACTATAGAGGTGGCTTCAGCTGTCTGGTGCGCCTGGGTAGGAGCTCCATTGGACACGTGAGGGACTGTGGGGTTATTCTGCACACTGACATCGTCTTCAATCACAATGTCACTGTTGGACATGCATGTACTGAACAATAGTAACGGTAAAAACAAACCGTGCAGCCCTTATTCCAGACATTGGTTGAACACAGGGGTGATGGTTCTTCCGTCTCTGATTCAAAAGTCATTTTAACTGGATTCATGTTAGGGATGTAACGGTTACCCGTAAAATGGTAAACCGCGGTCAATTTTCCCAAGGTTAGTACGACTGTGTCCTGTTTAAATTATCGATAAACCGAGTTTGATCACCACACTGTGTCCATAGCTCACAGTCATGCTGCTCATTGCCTGGAAAAGCCTGAACTACTGTATGTGTGTCTGCCTTTGGTAAAGCAGACGCAGTCCCTCACAGGCAGAGGCGCAGTTTGCAAAATTTGGCCTCTGAAAGTAAAAGTATAGCAGTTGGAACCTCGCTCAGACTCTACAGCGGTGGTTTTTTCCACTCAAAATAGACAAAGTCTAAAGTCTGGTTGAAGTCTGAAAGGATGTCGAGGGGAAACTGGTTGTCGACAGTCACCCTGTCTGAAACACCAAGATGCGATGAAAGACAAAAATGTACGTGATTAAAACTGCTGTAACTCCACGAGTGAGTGAGCTGACAGAGCTGGAGAGACAGAGAAGATTCAGAGAGCCATACCTGAGTGAATTCTAGGTGCTTTATCAGTATTGTCAGAGTAAATAATGTATAAAATTTGTAAATAACAGCATTAGTATCATTCTGGACTGAGCTCTTGCCGGTCTTTTGCCATTTATTTGCCGTATTTCGCAGCAGATCATCTTTTTCCATCATTGTTCATGTTTTATGGATTTCAGTAATTGTAATTTGATAATATTGGAAGAGGAAATGGGGAGATTTGCCAGGGAGAGGGGAGACCAGAGGAGAGTCATGAAGAGGGCTAACTGCTTCAGGGACTATCATTAGCAAAACAAAAAATAAATAAATAAAAACACCTGGACATGGTCTAATAAAACGAGCTGTAACATGGACACTAATGCTGCAGACAAACTAAAATGTGGGAGTGTATGTTACAAAGGTGAAGTTTATATTTGGTCATCTAAAAACTTTGAACATGTTCATTTACAATTGTTTATGTAGAGAACTCCATTTAAATTTCCCATTCCTTTTTTCCTTGTAATTATACACAGTTTAAGCATATATAAATAATAAATACAAATAATTGCCAGAATTGTTTACTTTTATTTCTCATGAAAAAAGCGTAAAAACCTGTTATAATTATAATATTAAAGGGGTCCAATGATTTCAAGACAGTGTAAAAGTACATCTGAACATTCTGAACACACTGCAACAATCACGTGATAATGATGACAACCCTGATAATTTTGGTCAAAAATAACCGTGATATGAAATTTTCATACCGTTACATCCCTGATTCATGTGTTTTCTGTCATTTTGAGCAGTTTCTCTATGAGAGATGGGCAAAAGTCTTCCTGCAGTCAGGTAACTTCCTACAGAGTCCATCATAAAGACTGAAATACAGCGATTACAGGAGAAAAACATGTTTTCAGGCTAAAACTGTTTCTCTGTCTCACCATCTGTACCCCGGATTCAGACCTTCTCCATTCCGTCTCTGGGGTTTAAGAATAGATGTCTATCCTCCTCATGACTGAAAATACCACTGAACAGCAGTGAGAGCCTGGAGCGAGGACTAAACACAAGTAAAGACGTGCTCGGCGGAGTGTTTTACTGTAAGCTCGAACAGTCACCCCCCTGCCCCCCTCTGGTGTGATGCAGCTGTGGTCAAGGTTATCAGGAGCCGGTGTGCAGTCATTAGCAGGGGGAGCACTGCCTTCAACACGGCTGATAAACTGAATCATGCAGAGCATTTAATATACAACAGGCATGTGTAATTAGGACAACAGGGACCTGATAAGCCCCGGGCGTTTGAATACGTTCTGTTAGACTCAAGGCCAAAAGAAGACTAACAACGCGGCCGACCGAGACCGACGCTTTACTCTGATAAACACGCCGCCGTGGGTCACAGCTCTGCTTTTCACACCTCATTTACATCACCGGCTTCATTATTCGTACATTCCTCTCTCCTGATATTCCCAAAAACAGCCGCACAGGTACAGCTGAATTTAATTTTATTGAATATTCTTCCTTACCAGCAGCTCAGACGATTTGTATGCAAAACATCAGTGAGGATTTGAACATCTAGTGGTGTTCACACTTCATTTTAATCCATCTGGACTCACTGTGCATATCGATCAGGATATTCAGTGGTTCTGGAAAGATGTGGTGGGCACGCTGGTGTGCTTTGGGATTATTTTTACAATTACATAGTAAACCAGCAACTAATCAACAACTTCTAAATGAGTTAAAATTCTGCACTGAATATAAATGTTGGATGGATTTCTTATAAATATTTTACAAGTGATTCAGTTGTCTGTCCCGTCTTCGTAGGCATTTATAGATAAGAATATATCAGTGAAACAAAATACTGAAATACAACACGCATTAATGAGGTAAATTAGACTGAAATCACAATTCCAGACAACGCATGCGATCGCCAAAGCTGCAATTTTTTACAGTTTCCTGACTGACCCAGGATCTGTTGTGTAAACTATTTTACAAATTTGGAGCAGAAGTTAGAGGAGTACAAGTTGGAGTATCCTTTAAATAATGAAATAAATGATTTATCATCAATATTAGATGATGAATAATGTGTTACGTGCTTTTGATCACTGATCTCCTTACTGTTGTCTCTACTGTAAACAGAGTGAATACTAAACTGAAGTTTGATTTGAAGAAAATTCTGAATCAAACTAAAATCTGCAATATCTTCCACCAAAATTGCAATTAGATCTTTTCCTGAAATCGTTCAGCTCTAGTTTGCTATTTATTATCTTTTAAAACTTCCCTAAAATCACCACACTCCCTCAGCCTCTGTCCCTAAAGCTTCTCGTTCTGTGAAACACACTAAAGCTGAGGCCCTGACGGCCTGAACCCCCAAACAGCAGATCGGTCTGTGACACCTCGCGGCTCCACCACAGAGAGTCTGGCATGTCAGAAACTGAGTCAACTTTAAATTATACGGCTCAAATTTCATAGACCAGAGGCACTTGCCCTGCACAGTGTCTGTGCTGCGCCAACATGTTGAGGGCATTTTGCAATTTTTGTGAACGCATGAAGGTGTACCCACGCCTCCATCCCTCCCCTCGGCGCATGTGCAGAAGAGGGAGGAGAGAAGGCATGAGTGGGTTTAACACAGCTGAGTGTAAACTTCACCAATCAAAAGAACGCCTCTCATTGCCTTTAAATGTGCCGTGGGTGAGGCGCAGTGACAATTTCAATCTCTCCTCCATTGACTCCAGCCTCGGTAGGCTGGCGAATGCAGCCGTCCTCCCTTGGTCTGAATCTGGGGATCAGGGGAGGACGGGCTCTCCTCAGGCTCCCTCCTTCCTTCTCCAGCTAGTAGCCCAAGAAGAGGAAGAGGAAGAGGAAGGAGACGCGTTTACATAAAAACTCGTTTTTCTCATGTGATTTTGTGTATCTTTAATGTGACTGAGTAAATTGTGGCCAAAAACATAAACTGTAAGTTTGTCCTTACATGTAAAAGCACATGAAAGGACAGAGATGTGAAGCCAGGTGGTCTCTCCTCTCCCATGAGCTCTGCTGCTCTCCCTGCTAATAGGGCACATGCAGTTCAGCCGTCGTCAGTCCTGTAATGTCTCCTCCGTGAGGTCAAAGTGGCATCTATGGTGGAAGGCTATGTTGTGTAACATGTGACAAAGAATGCACAGACACTCTCAATACCTGCCTGTGCACCTGTCATCCAAATTAACACTGCACTAGGTGCACTTCACCTGCACTGAGAATAGACCAGGTTGGAGCTGGCGAGCTTTCAGCGCACCTTTCGCACAGTTTTTTGGCATGAAATTGTCACTGCGCCAACATGAATATGTCGACACATCCCCCTGGTGCGCTGTCACACCCATCTCGGCACAGCCAGTCTAGCAAATTGCCAGACTGGCTGAGCACGGTGGTGCGCTGGACGAATTTACCACTGTGCAGAGTGCACCAGGGAACTACAGGTCCATAGTGAGGAGAACAATTTCAAGAATTTTTGAGTCACTTATAGAGTTCAAAGGTAAATAGTAAATACTGATCTTTGTATGGAACTCAAGAAGACTGGTCTGCTAGTTTTTGTAATTTTATAATTTAAGACACAAATAAGCTCAATTTAAGATCTCTTATTGTCTTTGAATAATAAGAGATGGTGTATCTCTTGTGTCTATGAAGTGTTAATTTCCTTTGTATCAGCACGTGTGAAGTTGCAAGCTGCAATGTGAAATAAAAAACATCTTTACCTTTTATCACTCTCTGATGAGCTGCTGCTGCTCCTGGTTTGGCTCCCTCTGGTCCGACGTGCAGCAGCATTTGTCACTTTAATTTCACCATCAGCCTGAAAAACAATCACAGTGACAAAACATGACCTTATGACCTCTGCAAACATCTCCAGTCTTTCATTTCTGAACTTCTCCCTGGCTCTGTGCTGCAGCATGTTCAGACAGCATATGAAGAGGAACTCGCAGCAGCTCTGACTCTGCAGAATCAGCAGCTGTCTCTCTTTATAGACTCATAAAAAGGTCCCTCATTACACCTCACAGATCAAAATGCCACATCCCGTCGGCAAGAGCAACATAATCACAGAACACGGCTTCAAGTTCAGCAGGAAGATGTGATTCATCAGAGAGAATGAGACCTTAAAGTCCTTCTTCATGGAGATCTATGGGGTTGTTTTTGCACTATTGAATTTATTTTTACTCTGGTGGCGCCCTCTACTGGAGACAAAACCCCAGAAATCAACTAATGGCTTTTGTTATTACAGGATTTATTGATCGATCTGACAATTTATTTATTCAAAAATATATGTGTGATTCCACCTCTTTATGCATCCATCATTATTCATCACTCTAACCCATGCATCCAACTATCCAGCTTTTTATCAGTCTTTCAGTTATCCAACCATCCAACCATTAATCCATCTATCTACCATTCATATCTCCAATCGTCTGTCTAACCCTTCATCAAACCATCCATCCTCTAAGCATCCATCTATCCGTCCATCCATCCATTATTCCATCCGTCAACCTGCCATCCAGTTTCCTCCATCCATCAATCCATTATCTGCTATCCAAACATTTATTTATCCATCCATCCCTCCATCCATCCATCTTCCTATTCATAAACCTATTCCACTATCCAACCCTCAGTAACACCAATCAAATCATCCAACCCTTTTTATCCATCTATTCTTCTTTTTATCCAACCACATCTTCTGAGTCAATCCATCATCCACTTTCCTTCATCCATCCATCTTTTTATCTGTGCCCCCATCAGTCAATCCATTATCTAGCCATCCAACCATTTATCCATCTGTCCTCCTATCCATACATCCATTCAGCTGTCTAACCCTCAGTCACATCCATCAAAACATTCATCCCTTTATCATCCATCTTTGCATCCATCCTTCCATCAGTCAACGTGTCATCCGGTTTCCTCATCCATCAATCCATTGCTTCATCGGTCTATTTATCTATCCATCCAACTATCTACCTGCATCCATCCGTCTATTTTTTTTCTAATCATCCATCCTTTTATTAGTCTATCCATTATCAATCCATCCAACCTCCTATACATACGTCTATTCCACTAACCAACCCTCAGTCACATCCATCAAATCATCATCCATTCTTCTTTCCATCTATCCTTCCTTTCATCAGTCAATCCATTATCTCTTCATCCAACCAATTATACATCTATCCCCCAATTTATACTGCTACTAAGCTTCCTCAAACCATCCATCTCTTAATCATGCATCGATCCATCCACCCTCCTCTTAACCATTAATCTATTCTTCTTACCATTCATCCTTTCTGAGTCAATCCATCATCTAATGTCCTTTATCTATTCCTCTTTTCATCTGTGCCTCCATTAGTCAATCCATTATCAAGTCATCCAACCATTTATCCATCTGTCCTCCTATTCATACATCCTTTCTGCTGCTTAACCCTCCGTCACATCCAACAAACCATCCATCCCTTATTCATCCATCTTTCCATCTATATTTCTATCAGTCAATCCGTCATCCAGTTTCCTCATCCATCAATCCATCCTTTCAGTCTATCATCATCTACCCATCCAGCCATCCACCCGTATTCATCCATCCTTTCATCAGTCAATCCATCATCTGTCCTCCTATTCATACATCTATTTCACCATCCAACCCTCAGTCACATCCATCAGATTATCCATCCCTTATTCATCTGTCGATTCTTCTCTCTATTTATCCATCCTTTCATCAGCTTGTTCATCCATCAGTCCATCCATCCTCCTCTTAATCATAAATCAGGTCATAAGTCAATACATTATATTCTTTCCTTCATCCATCCGTCTTTACACCTGTGCCTCCATCAGTCAAACGAATACCTAGCCATTCAACCATTTTTCCATGTGTCCTCCTATCCATACATCCATTCAGGTGTCTAACCCTCAGTCACACCCATCAAACTATCCATCCCTTATTGATCCATCTGTTCTTCCAAATATCAATCTCTCATCCATCTTTCCACCAGTCAATCCTGTACCCCCTTTTCCATCCCTCTGCTCATTCATCCATCTACAGTCCTACCCATCATTATTGGCACCCATGAAGTTTAAGTGCACAATGTGACACTACAAATAGTTTCTTTGCAAACCTCTCTAACTTTGCTCTGCATCACTTTATCAGACTCAAACTTGGCAGAAGTAAGTTCACATATTAAGGTTTGTAAATTACACTTCATTAGCTACTATGATCATGCAGTCATATTTAGAATAGGCAGTTTTAAGTGCCACCTCTTGAAAGCCTACAAGGAAAAGAACACCCTACCAACAATTAAGCATGGTGGAGTTTCCATAATGGTTTGGGGCTGCTTTGCTGCACTGGGTACTGGAGGCCTTGACCGTATCACAGGAATCATGAAATCAGATAATTATCAAGAAATTTTAGAGAGTAATGTATGACTACTTAGCTTTCCATTTATTCTCATAATTATAGGTCATTTTCATCAATCGATCTTCAGTGTAGTTCTTTGCCAATCCATGTCTTGTCTTTTATCAATATATCTTGTCCTGTTTATCTTTCAATTCTTCAACTATTCACTTCGTCAAAAAGCTGAGTAATGAAAATCCTGAAACCCTTCATCAGTCTCTTATTTCTCCATCCATCCATCAGAAAGTTTTGTTGTTTAATTTTGCCCCTCGGCAGAGTTTGTAATTCCCTCTGTCCCGGGCTAATGCGAGTGTCCTCCTGTCACTGTACGTACCCTCGGCATGGTGAGGACCAGGTGTCCGGTGGTTTGGGACCTCTGGGCCGTGGAGCTGTCGGGCTTCACTTCGGCAGGCAGAACTATCTGAAATATCTACAAAGTAAATTATTCACAGCTTTAATTAGAGAGATTAATGCGCAGATCCGGCACCGCGGCTGCCCCGCTGTGTCAAATGACTTTAATCATTAGTGGAGCTTTTTATAGGAACACTTTGCAGAGGGTGACAGGAATATCTCCGACCGAGAAACACTGGCCATCAGTCACTGCGGCAAACTTCGAGGAACACCTAAATGAACCACGTGATAGGAGAAAACCTGAAGTCCCATCAGCTTTTCATTCATTCATTCAGGAGGAGATTCAAGCAGGACGAGGTGGAAATCTGCTTCAACCCTGCAGCCGTCAGAAGAAGGTTTGATAAACCCACCTCAGGGATGACTCCTGCACACTATTCCCCCCGCTCCCCTAAACAAGATCATATTTAGAATTAATTTGAGAGGCCTGAGTTGATGTATGGCGGTGTATATCACACCAGCTGTCCAATCAGGCTGACCCCGGGCATAAAACAACCGTCCATAAATATGCTAACAGCATGAGGCGAGGCCGTGACATTCAGGACTGCAGAGGCCGAAACCAAGAAGCTTCTTGGTTTGTAATACACGAGCAGAAGCTAAAATAATTACTCCTGTCAGATTTCTGAGAGGTAGAAACAGCTGTTCAGTCAGGCTTTCATACTGTTGTGGTCAGTTTGCGGAAGATTAAAATCCGTAGTAGTGATGCTAAGAGGATATGGCTGCCTTGAGAGCCACATTCGTCCTCGAGGCCCGTACAGAAGAGGGAGATGATCATGAAGACGTAGAGGATTTTAGGGCAATTATGTTGGCTAATTATTTTTGTCATAGATTTTGTCAATAACCTTTCTGCCCCTGACAAAAACTAGACAGTAACTAATGAAAATAAGTGCACAAACTTTAGGGAGGGCTGTTGCTGTGATATCAATGAGCAGGTGTGCTTTATAATTATGATTAAGGTTTACATGACAACGTTGTTACCAGAAGCAGTAAGGGTTTTTCCTTTGCATTTTTAAAGTGGTCAGTGTTGACATGGATCCATGGGAACGTGATAGTGTGAGTGTCAAACCAGTAGTCAGTGATGTCAGTTTGTAGTGTCCCTGGTGAATAACAAATGCGTCACTGCTGGTCAAAGTATTGAAGCAGTGGTCAGCTTTAGTTGTTGTTGTTCCCGGGTACGCCACTATCTTTGGCCCTATCCACACAAAGACAAAACATATAACAGTTTCAAAAACGGATCGTCATACAGATTAAGGCGTCTCAGAAAATGTGTGCGTCTACATGAATGCACTCGATAGGCATAAAAACGCTGTAAAACACATGCCAGACCTCTAGGGGCGCTGTAACAATATGACGGAAACAAGCAGAAACAGATGAAAAAACAGTGGGCATGCGCACTTGTGGCAAAAGTTGGAAACTGAGATTGTGATAAAGTGATCATAAAGTGCCGTACTGCGTCCTCGATAATTGTTTGTTCAACTCGGTGGTGGTTGAGAAGAAGGAGATTTTGCTGCAACAGGGATAGTAGGGTCACTAGCTTCATGACAAGCAGCAGTCAATGAAGATGTGAAACTATGATGTAAGCGTATTGGAAAACTTGCAGAGAGCCAGTAATCATGGAGCTGCGTATACAGCATTTCAAAATCTTTCCACTCGGGAACCTGGTTTCAAAAATGATTGACACAAACCCCTAAAATGCCATCTTTGTATGGATGATGCGCAGATTCAGCAAAAAACGTATGCGTTTAGACCTCGGTTTGTCCTCATGCGGATGGGGCCTTCATCTGAAGAGTTCTGTGTATGTCACCATTTTCTCTGCAACCTACTTCTGTTTACACAGAGACAGAAACAAATGCAAAAACTTTTTCCAAAACTTTTCCCTCTGGACCTCAGTTTCAAAAGTTTGTGGGTTCAGGCACTTCGGGTACCGTGTAAACAGAAAGCACAAACGCAATAAAAACGCTCTGTTTACATTGTTGTGCAAACAGGCACTAAGATCTTGTCATAACAGAACAGCCCTAACCTGTCAAACCAGGTGGACTGATCAATATAATCCCACTGATCCATCTGGGAAAGAGCACATTGAAAGTGTTTGGGGAGGGCAGAACCTTTCAAAAGCATATCTGGTTGGTGAATGATTGTTCAATCAATCAAATTAATCACAGGACAGTTGGATAATGTAGCAGGTGTTGGCTATTGTAAAATATGGAAGTAAGCCCAGCAAAGCATGTCAAAAATTAGGCGAAAATATCCTTCCCATCGAGAAGTTTGTAGTGTTATTTACTTGCCATTTAAAGGGGTAGTGTGTAGAAGTTGGCAGCATTTCGCCAAACAAACAGTGAATACAGGATATAATGTTTCTAATTAGATGTAAAGTCTGTCAAAATAGGTGCACAACCATCCTCATAAAACTTTGTTTTTCTTTTTATGAAGTTAGAAAAAGCTTTTTTATTTATGTACCGTGGGTCTCCCCTCTGTGGAGGCTGACATAACGATCTGCCATGTTGTCTACGGGTGGGTTTTGGGGACAAAAAGAGCAAAACGCAATTTTTTAATACAACTCTACAAAAGTTTGCAAAACCTATAATCATCATCTTAACTGACCTATAATCTATCAAAATAATAGTTACAAATGTGAATGAAAAAAACCCTCACCTGGTAACTGTTGTAAATAATGTTCACGATTCTTTTTGGTCTTCACCGGCTTTAATCGATTTGTGATGTGATGTTTTAGAAACAGACGGGCTCATTCCAAAATCTGAACACTAGATGTCGCTAGAATGCCAATTTCCACACACTGCTACAAAACGTTAAAGGTGCGTTCACACCGGACGCTACTTGTACTACCTCGGCGATCACTCTCCATTCAAAGTCAATGTACAGCCGCGATGGGGCGGGGCTAACCCTCCCGCGATGCGACAGCCGCGTACAAGACGATCATTTCACTCGTCGCGCAATGTCAAAGTTAAAAAAAGTTGATCTATTCAGGCGATGTTGTGTGTGGCTGTGCAGCGTCAGCCAATCAGCGGTGTGTGTACGTGTGACGGTACCCTAGACAGAGAGTTATTCATCCGGACTACAGGGCGGATGAGTTCGATCTAGGCGGAACTAATGTCAGTGAGGACATTAGTTCTGCCTAGACGGACTGCGGTAAACTTACAGATAATGCTGCTGCAGGGCATCAGCTGCAGTGTTTTGTGTTTGATAAGTGAGTGAAAAGGATACAGCTGGAATAATGTCCGCTCATACATCTTATGATTTGATATATATGATATGATCGCGGTGAAACTCGAGCAGACATGACGTCACCGAGCAACGAGTGACGGACCAAAATGAGGTATTTATGGATGCGCGACGCTACGTCAGCGGGCGACGCGATTTTGGTTGCTGGGTCACTTGCAGTGTGAACGCAGCATTAGGATGATCTGTCTGGTTACAGATGTTGAATCGGGAGGATCCAGTTGCACAGCAAGGTTATGACAGCGTGTCCTGTGCGCATAATCAGCAGAGGTATTAATTGGTGTGTATATAAACATAAATGTAGACCAATGATGTCTTTATTTAAAGCATGGCTACACTGAACACCTGACAGAATATGAATACTGCTTTTGCTGAAACTCCATGTTCTTCTTTAGCAGTAAATCAGATAACTAATTGTCATTTTTTGAACTGAAGCTGGCATTGACACCTTAAAAGACCAGCTCTGGATTTACTACGGAGGAGTCTGCTTTTATGAGTAAATCTGTCTGAAGTTCAGGAAAGGATGTGACTTTTACAAGCAGAGTAATAAACGTATCAGAGTCAGACAGAGACATGCTGACTCTGCCGTTTCTGACAGCTCTTTATTCGCTCTAAATCTGGCTTTACATCCGTCACACTGCGGTCTGCTCTTACTCAGCAAAGGCCACTGTCTATGTGAACCTGACCATACATCAGCCCAGACTGTGGACAAAGGCATCTGAGGGGAACAAGTCTTTCTTCTGCTGCAAAAACACATCTTGTTGTTGCTACTTTATGGTGATATTTTAAATCTGCCATCTTTTTTTCTCAATGCCTTAAATCTGAGGATGTATATCATGGCGCTTTAAGGTTAAAGCTTTGTTTGAGTGAGTTGGATGACCTTTTTTGACCCTCTGCAGACTAAATCATCGTTACCCCTTGATTTATAAGGCTGGACTGAATCTGCTTCCTTCATAATTCACTAACTGTATTCATGTGAAAGTTTCTGGAAGCTTCAGTCTTCGTTCTGTGACTCAGTCTCAAAACCTACTTTTGCTATCAGTCCCCAAAGTTCTTCTTTAAACAGGCAAAGAAGTTCAGATCTGCTGCAGGACAAACTGGTCCCTATGAATATTTCAGAAGCAGATTAAAGACAGTAGAGAAGGATGACGCAGGCTGTAGATGCTTTGAATGATGATTTTTGTTGCTCGATGTCTGTCACTTGAGAAAATGCTGCTGCTTGTCTTGTAAATGAGATTCTTAATCTAAATGAGGTCCTCCAGGTTAAACACACTTTAAATAAATGAATATAATAAAATAAATTGATATTCCAATATCTATTTGAGCATAGGGGTAAAAATCTGAACTGTAAATAAACATCAAATGAAATACAAAAAGCCCAACAGCACAATAGGGTGCAGTGAGCCACCGATCCAGCTGAGGGCGCACAGGACCGTCCAATGATCTCTTAATTAAAACAAAAGCTGCTTCCCATCAGCCTGACACCAGCAGAAGGAAGCCTGAAGCCTCGAGAGAATGGAGAACCAGTAAAGACACTCCGTGTAGCCATCAAAACATGTGGAAGCACTTTGGGCTCCACTGTGTGCCGATTATGTGCTAATCCAGTGTCCCATTTGCCAACCATTCGCCCACTACGCCTTGTCAAAAGCTCAGCCCAGTGTTTACCTTTCCTCCCCTATGGCAAAGAGAGTTTTTATGTTTTTTATGACTGTGGAAAAATCCAGAATTTTAAGACTGAAGACCTAATTTTAATTTTAATTTAAAAAAGGCAGAAAGTAATTTTAACTTTCATTTCAGAGTTTTGACTTATTTCACATAATTCTAAATCTAATCTTCAAATATTTTTTCCCACCTGAAATACTTAATGCAATCATTTTCCCTCAGAATTGTGACTTTTTTCACAGACAATTTCAACCATTAATTGTGTCCTCTTGTTATTCCTTTTTTTCTTTTGGCCTTTGTGTTCTTCCTTGTTCCAAAAATGGGAAAATGTGTGGGGTAAAAATGTATTTTTGTTTAAAGGGCAGCTTTCATAGTCAAATATATACAACTATTAATGAAGCCCCATGTGGCTGCTGCAGGACTGGTGACTAATAATGGTTTCACTGGACCAAAATACCACACTGTAATGTAGGGGTGTCCAAACAAATGCGGCCCGTGGTCCATTTCAAATTGGCCCTGAAACAACTGAATGAATTAAACATTCATCTTACAGCAGCAAATACTATTAATCATTCACATTTCTGTTGTATTTGCTTTATGACAAGTTCCTATTCACAAAATATGTTGCAATATTCATCTTCAAGCACCAACAGCCCTCCCTCATGTTGTCACATTCTTGCCATTTACTCTTTTTTTATGGGTGACTGTGAAATTAAATCATCAGTGTCTCCCATTTTTCAAAATGTCATCCTCGCCTTGGTCCTCCCAGAGCCCTTTGACAAGTGGCAACCCTAAAACATGAACTTAAATTTACAAAAAGTGAAAGAAAGAAGGAAGAAGAAAGACCTACCTTTTTTATCTGGCTTTTAGCTGATAATATTTATTATTATTTTACATTACAGTTTAACCTAATTTAATCCTTTTATTATTTTTCTGCATTTCAGTTCAGTTTTTTAACTGGAGTTTTACTCTTTGTTAAATGCTTTCCTTTTTATTATCCTATTTTAGCTGATTTTATGATGCACCTGATATTACGTTTTCTCATTTGACCATATTATTTATATAACTTTTATTTCATAAAATTATATTAGTTTATTTATTTGCGTATCTACTTATCTTACCCTCTGGTATTTTTGTAGTATTTTTAACTATCTTTTTAATTTAAGGTCCTGTGTTTCCTCATTTTTAATTCAAGGTAGCGTTTTCTTAGTCCTGTAATTTTGTTTTCTGTTGGAATTTTCCTTTGTATGTCTTTGTGTGTTTGAGTAAGTGAGTGTGTATATTCATCGTAGGTTGGGTTGAGGGGGGTTGAGGGGGTCTTATGTTTTTGTTTTATTCAATAATGCAATTTTCCCCTTTTCATTTCAACTATTCTTATTTCATTTTATCTTTTTCTCCATGTAAAGCACTTTGTATTACAAAGTCCTGTATAAAAAGTGCTATATAAATAAAGTTTGATTTATTGAAAAGTGAGTAGTGGCAGGTGGCCCAGTCCAATATGTTTTTTACTTTATGTGTCCCTCTCTGCAAAAAGTTTGGACACCACTGCTGTAATGTTCATTATTATTATTATTATTATTATCAGTTTTCTGAATCTGACCCTCTGAGCATATGCCAAGAAAAAAGTGGACCTTGAACAAATGTATTTGATAATCCTTGCTGGAGCTTTTCTTGTGATTCAGACACAAAACAAGAGCAAACTGCGAACACAGGTACTACTTCATGGACCTGATTGCACCTCTCTAACTTTTGTGCTTCATGTTCAGTGAATCAAACCCTGAGAGAAGATAATAGGAGAAGATGGAGCATGTTTCTGGAGTTATAAGTAGTAAAATCTTTGAAAAACATATTCTTTCAAACTGTGAAGAACACCATCACACTGAATCAGCAAAACAAAAACATCCCCCGGGTTGGAAAAAGTTGCTGTGCAGTGATCTGACCTACAAACTTCCAACTTTAATTAAAGAAGTGGGAGCGGTTCAAGAGCCAGTGTCCAAATGTCTGCAGCTGCCCTTTAGCGAGTTAAAACCCTGAATGGATTCATCTGTTTGAAAGTTCAGAGAGCGTGTAGGAAACAGAGTGAAGGGAAAACTTGTTTTGTCTGAAGCTAAAGGTTACCAGCTCTTCCTCTACCTTTCCTTTGACGCTGACTCTGGCGTACGTCGGCTGCACGTCCACGTCGATCAGGGAGGTGTCCATGTGTCTGTAGAGGGAGGAGGAGGAGGTCAGTGCTGGTTTATGAGAAGATGCAGATCTGAGCAGATCAGATGAGAAGCTGGTTCTGCAGTGTTTTGATGAAAAGTTGTGGAGCAGAAATACTGAACTAAAAAATACAAGCAAGTGTTGTTTTCAGTCAGGATGGTTTCCAAGTCAGAATTCACTCCTGGTCTGACCTGCTAATACAAGTAGGTGACTTGGTTTTAAGTGTCAGTAGGTGCTTACTTAAAAATCATCTTAAAACCTGCACTTAGGTACCTTTCCATCACTTTACTACATCAGAATCAGGTGTTCCAGTCACTTCCATGTCCACAGGTGTATAAAATCATCACCTAGACATGCAGACTGCTTTTACAAACATTAGTGAAAGAATGGGTCGCTCTCAGGAGCTCAGTGAATTCCAGCGTGGAACTGTGATAGGATGCCACCTGAGCAACAAGGAAATCATCTCCTCAGATCGTCCAGCAGTGATTAAAACTCCATATAATAAGTTAAAACAGATAGGTTTGTACCTGTAGACAGCCAGGTCTAGAACAATCCAGTTGTTTTCTTCTTCTTCAGTCAAAGAGAAGTCCAGCCTGTAAGCACACACGGACAGTAAACATTGTTAAAAAGTCTGTAAGGTGTCAGGGGGAATATGCTTTTTGTGGAGAAACAGGAAGCTTAGTCCTCAAAATGGGTGTCAGTGTGGTCTCATGGCATCCAGTTATAACCTGATAAATGATAAAACATGGAATCAATGGAGGCTGAGTGGCAAAAATCTTGCTAATAGGGCAGCATTTCTTAACCTTTTTCTGGAGACTGATTCATAAAAATGTAAAATATCTGAAGTCAACTTAGTAGAAATACATCAATTAAAACCAAAAAAAACAGTCAACAAGCAGTTCTAATTTATTTTTTATTTATTTAAAAAAAAAAAACTAACCCTTGAAAGATCAGTATGGAAGACCTTTAAAGTGTGGTCCATGGTCAGTCACTCCCTCAAAACCACAGGGGCACAGAGGATTCATACCTCACTAAGTCTATATTTTAACAAAAAAAACCTCCCTCTGCAGCTGCAGATAAGGAATTGTAAAACATCTTAAAGGCATCCCTGACAAAGCCAGAGGACACAACACTACAAGGAGATGACTGAGCATGTAGATTCAGGATTAGCCGGGGGACAACAGTAAGCAGGGCTAGTATTGAGTAAAACAGAACACATTTGCAGTTTCTTCAGTTGTTTTTTAGATGTTGTAGGCTAAAAGGTTGGCACACACTTGGCTAGCTCACTAGATTTAAGGGTTTTGCATGAGGAATGTGACAATAACGAACGAGTTGGGTTTTTTCCCTATCGGATAATTTTCTGATACAGCCGAAAATGCTGGTATCAGTTTCTGTGAGTACTGGAGTCCAGGCACCACTGCAAAAGCAATCCATTTAATGTTTAGCACTGATAAAGTCTGGCACAGTTCCAGATGACATGAGGCTTGTAGCTAAGCTAACTAGCACGATCATGCTGCTTCACTGCTGTATTAAATTATGCATTACAAAGAGTTTAACCTGAGCCAGGCCTTACCACAATACCTAGAAAAGCACTCAGAGAGCGCAGACCTCCTCCAGCGCCACAGTCCTCACCCATATTGTGATTTTCACCTTAAATATTAGTCCTACCTTTATTTCATCTAAATATCTAGACTCCTTGGCCATGAAAATATACCATTAGTGATTGGATTTATAATAATATCTATTTTACTTCAGCAGTTATTCATGAAAATTGCATTGTTCGTCATGGCAGATCCAGACGGTGATCCGGATCACTCCCAAAATCTCATTTGTTTCTTGTCCCAATCAGGACATTTCCTGAAAATTTCATCGAAATCCGTCCATCACTTTTTGAGTTATGTTGTTAACAGAGAAACAAACAAACCAACAAACTATCAAAAAACAAACAGACACTGGCAATAACCTAACTTCCTGGTGAAGGTAATCGTATCACAGTCATTCAGGTGTAGTATGATTTTTTTTTAACATACTGGTGTCAGATCGGTACTCGGTATCGGTCGATACCCACAGCAACAAGAATCAGTATCGAGAGAGAAGAATGGTATCAGAACATTTCTACTTTAAGTAAACGATGAGAGCAGATTTGCAGTTGTGAGTGAGCTTTTGGTTTGTGAGTCAATCTTAATTCAAATGGCTGCAGAAACAAACATCACACTCACAATTTTGAATCGGTTCACAGCGTTCACTTAAAGGTGTAGTCAGCGATCTTCTAATCTTCTAATCTAATGCACTATTTGTCAAATTCACCGTATTTCTCCTCTCCATCCACATGATGTCACCACTGACAGCATGTTGTAAAAAAAGTCTGGTTTCAATACACAGCCTTGGCTCTGAATTTCAGCAGGTAAATACTGTGGCTCGGGCCGAGTTATCAAAGCAGGGTACACCCCCCACATCCAGGGGGCGATCATACTCATGTGCAGATCAGACAGAGGGGGGAGGGGGAGTAGTAGATAGCGTGCGCAGTTAGCGTAAGAGAGAGCTACAATAGGTGCAGGAGCAATGGCTGAAAAACAGCCCAAAAGAAAAAGGTCAGAGGAGTGAAAAGTGAAAAAGAAGGGCCATGATCATGAAAGAGCGAAGACCAGGGTCAACATTAGTGTTGCTTTTTGATGGTGGAGGGAACTCCGCGAATTTAAAGACCTGATACCGGACGCAGATGTCACCGTCTGTCTGCTGGATAGGTAAGCAACATTAGCTTTGTGGTGCTTCACATAACAGTAACAGCCGTCCAGCAATCATCTTATTGTCTAATCTGTCAGAATGTACTGTTGTTGTGATGTTATCAATAACGGAAGTCGGGTTGTATGACGAGTCGGGGTTATCTTAGCTACGTTGGTCAGCTACGCAGTTTCTACGGCCGTTTCCATGACGATGCACGTCCATCATCTTTTGGGGGTGGAGCCAGGGGTGAGGTATGAAGGGAGAGGCGGGTCTAAATTTGTTTATCAACAACCTCTCCACTTGTTTTCTCCCACATGAGCTCTTCAAAAGACCCAACTCATTCGCAAACGTCTCAACTCTAGTGCAAACCATCGCAGAGGTAGGTCAACAAAAAGGGCGAGCTCTGCCTGTCTCTTCTTTGTTACTGCACACAGCTAAAAGAATGTAGCCTGCTATGGACTCAGGAGTGAGGCAAGACATGAAAAGTATAAAAAGTTGGCCGACCACTTTATCAGGTAACCCAGGACTGTTTACTGCATCATGGGGCAAAATTACTTCGCATTCGCTGTTCAGTAAATTCTGAGCCAATCTCAACCTCACGCTCCGTTAAAGGAGAATAAAATCCTGGTATCAGTCAGCCTGTTCTCCACGCCGACGATAAATCACCTGGTGTGTCCTCAGCTCAGATTACAAATGAAATCAGACGTGTTTGAGGCCTCGACCTCGGCGGCCTTGCTCTGGATATAAACCCCTGGCTGATGGAGGGAGACCCCAGCGGCCCCACAGCCATCAGGGCACCCCGCTGCACGCCAATCGAGGGTGAGACATCAAAACCTGAAGGCCGATAATAAAGCAATCACACTGTACCTGGTGACTACCCCCCCTCCTCGCTGTCTGAGGTGAGTGGCTGTTTACAGGAGGAAGTAATAAAAGGCCTCAAAGGAAAAGTCATTACAGTTTAAACCAACTGTGACAGGAAAGTGTGAGAAACTGTTTGCTTTATTGTTCTGTTCCGGTATTAAATTGAAGCCGCTGATTGGATGTGTTTTCAGCAAAACTACAGTAAATGACGTTCCTCTGCTTTGTGTTTGCTGCCGCAGCTGAACGGTACATTTCTGTCACGCTCAATCGTCACGGGTAAAGTTCAAACAACCAAGATGAGATTTGTTGAACATGGAGCATTTGTTTTAAGCAGTAGGGATGTAAAAACTTCCTCAATTGAGGGCCAGCAAACCAAACATGGAGGTTTTAATCCTGCATTAACACAAGAAGTTTTGGAAACATTGCTTCATATGTTGATTTTATATAAATCTTTGAATGTTGTCAATGGGATTTCCAATTATAAACTCCAATGTTTTCTTGTGACGTCAGTTTTGATCAAATTTAGCTAAAGTTAACCTTGATGATAGAGTTATAGACCTCATATTATTCTCTTAAATTGGAAGTGAATCCGTTAACCCTTTAACTTTCAGCTCAACTGTTCGGCGGGGTGATCAATAAATTCAGGAATGTCTAAAAAACAGAAAAAATTAAAGTCTGTTTGATTCTGTGAACATTCAGGGTGCAGAAAAAAACAAAAAACAAAAAAACAGAAACCAGATATTTTCTCTGTGTGGGGTTTAAATGTTTACAGAAGCTTACAGTCGATTGCATGATGACATAAAAATTCACAAATATTTGGGACAAAATCAATAAAAAAACTGAAATGTTAGTAAATAAAATAGCAATCAGAAATAAATTAAAATATGATGAGTTTGACTAATACACAAAATTGTTTTTTGATGAAAAAAAACACATATATATATATATAGATATATATAGATATATATATATTTATATAGATAGATAGATAGATAGATAGATAGATAGATAGATAGATAGATAGATAGATAGATAGATAGATAGATAGATAGATAGATAGATATGTATACCATCAGATCACTAAATGGTTAAGTATTTGACAGTAACAATATTAACTTTTAGCTTTTTAAACCTTTAAATCCAACACAAAGAAAATATGAGTTCCTGTGGTCTGTTTGCAGTTTTTTCTGTATCCTAAAACACTGACAGACACAACTTGGGAATTGAAAATTGGGGATTTTTTGACAACCAGACAAAAATCTTGATCATTAACTTAATTTAAAGTGGTCTTCCTCAGACCAAAATACACCTCTGGTAAAATTTGTGTGTAAATCCATTCAGTAGTTTTTCTGTTAAGTTGCAAACAGACAATCACAACGGCACAAACATAACCTCTTAGGCGAAAGTAAGCATACAAGTACGACAGGACCACATGGTTCCATGATAGGGGTGTCCCAGTAAGATGTTGATATCGGATATAAGTCCGATATCAGCAAAAAATATCAGATAATATCAGCCTGCAGCTAAAATCTCCGATATAAGAACTCTGAAAGAAGCAGTCCATTCTAACTTACTTTTTATTTATTTATTTATTCAGTTGTAAAATACACTTAAGTTAAACACTATTTTGCAATTTAAAAACATATGTTTTCTGTTTTTATCGGATTAATTGAGGTTACATTTCAGGGTCTTTTAATTCATTTTATTTAATTTTAGTATATTCTTATGTTTAAGGTTAAATGTATTGAACCTATTGGTTAATAAATTGTTCAGTTTTTCTCACACCTACTATTGCTGACTACTGTTCTCTGTTTGAGTAACCTCACCTGATCAAGCCTTTTCTTACAGTCCATACTACAAAATACGTAATAAAAGTTTGTTTGATTCCTGCTGATATCATATCGGATCAGGTCTATATCGAAATCAGCCAATACTTAAAGCTGTAATATCGGTTCATGGTTCTGATGGTTCACCTCTGTATTCAGACACAAAACAAGCAAAATCTGCACTAAGCCATATTACTCATGACTTGGACAACCTAGTTTTATTGGGCTGTAGCTAATCCTAAATATAATGTGAAATATGGCCTGGGGAAGTATGGATAGTTTTTGTTTGACAGCTTTTTACTTCAGAGTTCTTCCGAGTAAATGTCTGACAGACTTACTCCAGTCAGACCAAATGTGGTCACATAGAAAGTAGAGACATGTTAGGAATCTATCCAATCACAGCTACTTTGGTTGTGTTAAAGGTTGGATGAGTTCAGAGGGACATCCAATCACAGCTGCCTTAGCTTGGTGGTGGTGGGATAAGTTGTGGAGCGATCCAATTAGAGCTGCTCTCTTTATGAATTGATATATTCATGTAGAGCAGGTTCACTGTTTGTTGTCAGTACTGGTATTGTAACTGAGATGCTCTGCCAGGTAGCCTAAATAAAGGTGACTGCATTTCACACAAAGGAACATTTGTTTCTGTTCATTTAGACATTCAGACTTTACTAACATTCAATAAAGGCTTAGTAGATGTTTGATTTTATCCAAGAGGAAAACATGACTTCAGAAATTCAAGGAAACATAAAAAAAGCCTTACCCTTTACACTTCATATTTTAGTCGACTAAATTTACTGCAGATTTCATCGACTAAAACTAGACTAGAAGTAAAACAATTTGGATGACTAAATTATGACTAAAACTAAAAGATACTCTAGGCAAAAGACTGAAACTATACTTAACAGTGCCGTCAGAATTAACACTGCAGCCAAATGAGCAGTGATTATTCCAGTTACCTTTGAGCTGTGATGCAGTTATTATCACTAATGCTGCAGCTTAATGAGTTAACCCGTCACCCTATTTGTGCCTTTAATGGGGTTGTTTGCATCTTTCTTGCAAAGCAGCCCCTGAAGGGAACACTGAATACCCCTTTTGTACCAGAACAGCTCTCCCAAAGATATGGGTGTGAAAATGACCCTATAACTCATCGCAGGGGCCCCTGTGGCGGTGAATGGCTCTCCTGTCTGCTCAAACATATTTGCACAGTTTGCATCTAGAACTGACGAATAATAAGAACATCTAAACCCTGATGTTTCAGTAGATATCTGAAATTGTGACACACTTTAATATTGTTAACTGAAGCAGTCAGGCTCTTTTTAAGAAGGAGTGCTTCCTCCGATCAGGGCAAATGTTGCATTGTTTAAGTAGTTTTAGGCCTGTCACAATAAGTCAATTAAACGCACGATAAATAAAAATGTCCTAGGTAGATTTGCTGGCCTCGATATATTGACATGTGCATGCGTGTTTGTTTTCCTCCTCTCTTACTACCAAACAGGCTGAATGAGAAGATGGGTCACTCTGTGCAACTTTCTCAACACCAGGGTGCGTTGGTTTTATAGCGGATTTATAGCAGAGTGAGCATTCGACATTCATTCAATCTTTGTAGGGGAGGCGGGGCTGCTCGCGTGTACACACACACAGAGCTGAAGGGAGCGTCGTGAGGACTAATGAGGAAACAAACACTAATATGAAGTATGGCATGAAAGCTACGGTTCTTAAGCTGGCTGCCACAGCCCAAGTGTGGGAATATGTTTTAAACAGAATAAACAAGGTGTGGGCGCGTGAACACAGACATGCCAATATGTGGCATTTGTTTGAAAGCAGTGGTGACAAATATGGGGAGGTGCAGTGGAACCTTCGTCCTGAAAGTCATCGCTTACTGAGGCATTTGGTCGGCAAAGTAAATATAAATATTCGCTACATTGCAAAAGAAATGCAACCCTTGAATACCGTTGAAAAGTCAGCATTTCGGGAAATGTTACAAAAATCTGACAGACAGTACGGATTAACAAACAATTCCTGAACTGCATAAACTCCATCTTATTTATTGTTTTTATAGTTGTGCGTGTTCTTATTAGAGTTTTGTTTTTTCTTTACAGGGACAGGGTCTATTTTTTATTGTTTTTTATTATTATAATGATTTTTAGTTACATGCAATTTTTCCCAAAAGTGAGTCCATTTCATTTCCATTGTTTTTTATTCTCTTTTTTGTTTGTTAAATGTATTATATCGTTTAAATCTATGTATATATATATATTTATTTTATTTAAAAGCTCTTGAACTTCTAATTACAGTTAAATACTCTTAAGAAATGAAAGTTTATTGCTTTTGATATGGCATACTCACATTATTATGAGATATATTATAATTACATCAATGAAAAAATTATGTCTCAAAATAATATTGACAATAATACTGTTTATCGGCAATAAACATTGTTTACTTTGGCTCATTGGTGTTCATCACTCTTCCATCAGCAGTGATCAGCGTCCTCAGGGCCTTCGGCTTCTTCTCTTTCTCTCTGCAGATAAAACAGGAAAGCATTAGACAACTTAAGTGTGAGCGGGTGCACACGTGAGGAGCGGCAGATGACAGAAGGAGAGTTATGAAGTCTTTGGGGTGAAGGAGAGAGCAGCTTCTCCTCGAGGACAGTCTTTAAAGAGACACACACACTGATCATACAGTCTGCCTCTGGTTATAAAACTAAGAAGAGTAAAAGGCTGTCCAGACCATTTTGGTTTAAGGAGAATTATTAGTCGTGCATGATGAATATCAGCCATGTGGGTCGTTTGTTAGGAGGCTGAGGATCCACTTGAGCTCCTGCTTCTGTACATCTTCAGGTGTAACAGTAGTCATTCCTGTAAGCATTTCCAACATGGCGCTGCAGGCCATCATCAGTACTCCTTTACTGGATGGATGAATGGATTAAAAGACTGATATAAAGTTTGATGAATAGATGAATAAATGTATAATGGATGGATGAAAAGCTGATGAAAGTCTGAAGAATGGATGTATGATTAATTGCAGAGACTAATGGAATGGCTGTTGGTTGAATGAATGGATGAAAAGATGATGAGCAATGGATGGATGGATGGGTGGATGGGTGGATGGATGGATGGGTAAAAAAAAACTCATAAAGATTGATGAGTGGTTTGATGGATGGATGTAAAGATAGGTGGCTATATGAATGAATGGATGGATGATTGATTAATTGGAGAGACTAATGAAATGGCTGGATGAATGGATGGATGAATGAAAGGATGGTTGAAATGAAATGACAAATCAAAAGGTAGATAACTGAACTGATTGAAAAACTTTTGGATAAATGAATCGATGGATGAATGAAAAGATTTAAGAAAAGATGGATGAACACACAGATGAATAGATGGATGGATGAATAGAAGAAGTGGAACAGTATATGTGTTTGTCCCGTACCGTCACAGGAGCCACAGGTTGGTACACACAATCACATGACGAATACATGAGTAGGATAAGTTTAAAAAAAAAAAGAAAGAAAAAAGAAAAGAAAAAAAGGAGAGTCCTGTCTCTAATCTTAGGTGACGGTAAGGAGCCTAATGGTGTGTTCACACCGGACGCAAATTCGCACAGACGCGCGTCGAGATTACATACAAAGTCAATGCAAAGACGCATCTTGACGCGTTGGACGCGTTTGGCGCTGCGCGTTTGGAGCGTCCGGTGCGTTTGAGGCGTCGAGCGTCGAGCTTGAATTGAAAATATTGAACTTTCGACGCCAGTTCGCGTGACGCTGTGGCGCGGCAGCCAATCAGTGAAGACATTTCCCCTCCGACGTCATTGATTTGATGTCGTATGACGCTACGTCCCCCTGCTCCCGCTCAAACCCCTCTCAAAGATGGAGGAGAGCTTTATCTGCACTGTTTGCCATCATCCGGAGCTATACTATTCGGCGTGTGTACTCTACAGAGACCGGAACAAAAAGGAGCAGGCTTGAGTGAAAGTCGCCGAGGAGACAGACAGGTTTGATTTGATGACGTGTGACGCCCCGGCCTCCTGCTCCTGCTCAAACCCCCTCTCAAAGATGGAGGAGAGGTTGATCTGCTGTGTTTGCTATCATCCGGAGCTCTACTACTTGACATGTGCACTCTACAGAGACTGGAACAAAAAGGAGCAGGCTTGGGTGAAAGTCTCTGAGGAGACAGGTTTTGAAGGAAAGTTCTGTAAATATTCGTTTCCAGCTGGATTTGCCTGCACGGGTCATCACTGAGTCCGACAAGCTCCTGCTCTCTACTCCACCTGCGCTAGGACGCGCGTCGTCCCTCAGCTTGTCAAAATGTCCAGCGTCCAGCCTTGGACGTTAAGCGTCACAGACGTTACGCGCGTCAATTCGCGTCCGGTGTGAACGCAGCATAAAAGCTGCCAGTGACCAGCATTACCACAGAAGAAGAATAAGCAGGTACAAACAAAAACAAACAAAGAAGAAAGTACAAGCATAAACAAACAATATGAGATGCAGCTTTTGGAGTTGGAAGACCCACCAACCCTTTATAAATCTGTGTGGGAAAACTTTGGATTTCCAGTACAATACAGCAACAATGTGCACTACTACTGCGACTGTGCAATACAACACCGAAATTGTTTGGTAACTATTAAGAAAGGAAACTAAGTTAACAGTTTGTACTTGACTACCTCAGTATAGCACTACTGTATTTTTTTTTCTATATGAACAGAATGAATGTTAAGAGAACCCTCCTAATACATTTCTTTTATGTTTTATTCTATTTTTTTTTCCTTTTATCACAGGAGATGGTGAGAAGTTTTGCAGTAAGTTGTGATTTGCTCAAAATAAATGAAAAAAAAAGATGTTCTAGTTCATTTGTCTGCTTTTGTTACTTTTTCCCCACTGCACCGAAAACATACTGTGACCCCCACACCGAGGTTTGTACCGAACCGTGACTTTTGTGTACCGTTACACCCCTAATGAATCGATGGAAGAACTGCTGAAAAGGCTGTTGGATAGATGGGTGGATGAAAGGATGACTGATGGATGGATTAAACGACTTCTACAAAGAGTCATGAATGGTTTGATGAATGAATGGTTGGATAAGGGACTGATGAAATGATTGATGGAAGAGTGGATGGATAAAAAGGTTGATGGATGGATGGTTGAAATGAAATGACATTTCAAAGGAAGCATGAATGAACTGATTGAAAAACTTTTAATAAATGAATGATGGATGAATTAAAGGTGAATGAAAAGATGGATTACAGACAGATAAATAGATGGAGGGACTGATGTCTCTAAAGAGAGTGATGACAGATGGATGGATGGATGGATGGATGGATGGATGGATGGATGGATGGATGATAAATCTATATGATATAGCGATTGTTAAATGCATTAATGGATGAAATGACTGGGTAAAATGATTTATGAATGGATGGATGGCTGGAAGAACATGATGGCAAACATTAATCTTCCTGAGCAGTTACCCTCAAACCCTTTGTTTTTTTCAAACAAAAAGTTTTCTGACATATTTTGGTGCTTTGAAAGTACTCCTATCTGACTCAGAGACCTGAGGCATCACCTGCACCCCCCACAGGCAGCTCAAATCTCCCTCATTATAGAAATAAACCCGATAGAAGCAGACTGACACGTTTGAACGACTGTTAAAAGCCTCGGACTTCTGCGTCTTCAGTCATAAACCAAACTTTAAGGATCTGTACGATCATAATCCTCCATCACTATTACTTAGACTATAAACCTGGTCTTTCCTGTGAAGCCTACATCATGTGTGTAAGCGGAGTCTTAGTGTGGATGAACATGTAGACTGTCGTGGTAATGGATCTATTAACACAGGAGGTGCCAGTGCCTCAGCTCCACAGGCTCCACTTAAACTCATTACAGGTCTCTCTGCAGCCGCAGCTTTAATAAAAACCTGCACCTAACATCCTTGAGTTGAGCAGATTGAAGGCTCCGGTGTCACCCGCCTCCTCTCGGCGGTAGATTTACAGCTGCAGAAGTCGCCATGGTCGACCCTCCGCAGAGTGCTAAACGCTGGCCGCCTCGCCTGTCGGCTCATTCATCTGCCTCTCAGTGGGTTTAATGGATGGACGAGTGCGAGCTCGTGTTCCCGCCTGTGCCTCTGTCACCGGCTGACACGTGTGGCCGACGGACCCACCGGGTTTACAGCAGGAGGGAAGTCAGGCCGGTCAATCACTGGACTCAGGGGGAGCAGAAACAAACACAAGTCAAGGAATTGAATGTAAGAGGAACATCGCTGGGGCTCAATATTTTAATTCTTTCCTCTGAGCTCAAGTTTAGGTCGAACTGAAGCTTGTTAATAAAATGATTTTCATGTTTTAATGTCTCAAACACAGAATCTCAGATTTCAGGTGGTTGAAACAGCAAAGGTTTATTACAATTATCCAACCAGCCAATCATTTATCCATCTATCCACTATTCACTAGGGCTGGAAAGATACACTTTTCTCCTGGTTCTATTTTTCAACATTTTTTAGGTACCGATTCGTTTTAAATTGCGATTCTACGATTTTGCCAATTTCTGCAATCTTTAGTTATCTTTTTTAACACCAGTGAAAAAGATGAACAATGATGACGCCTACAGACTATATCAGGAAATATACACATCACACGTGATTCCGTTTTTAGGATTTTTTCAGCAATATATTTTAACCAGCTGTTTATACTCTCTCATCAAAAGCCTGGGCTGCATTTGAAAGTGGCTTATCAACACGGACTTTACATCTGGAATAAAAAGATCATTTTTTGTACAAAAACATCGATTTAAAAATCGTCAAACAAAAATCCCAATACTTATGTGAATCGATTTTTTCTCCCACCAGTATTTTTTAACACATCCATTCATCTGTCTAACTAGGGCTGAACAGGTAGGGCTGAATATATTTATTCAGGTAAAAACTTAAAATTACTATTTAAGGGTAAAGAAAGTGAGCTGGAAAGACTCAAAACTTGGTTTTATGTGTGACAATTATTTTTTGTTTAATATTAAAACAAAAACAAAATTCATGTTTTTGGAAATCAATAAAAAAAATTGGGGAAACCAGAATTAAAATCAGTAATGTTTGCACAGAGTTTTAAAAACAAAATTTCTCGGGGTTGTGATTGACAACAGGTTAACATGGAAGCAACATACTGACTGCAGAAAAGGTCGAATTTCAAAGTCAGTTGCAATTCTGTCCAAATCTGGATCTGTTTTAAATTATGAAGTAGGCTTGTCACGATACCAGAAATTTAGTAGTCGATACCAGTACCACTTAAATTCTTCGATACTCGATACCATTCGATACCATGGTAAAAATAAAAAGAATCTCCTGTAGTTCAACATACACTCCTTTATTTGAACAAAGTGAACAACAAACAATATTATGCTTAAATTGAAAGCGTCCGTTCTTGTTGGCTGTGTATCTTGATGCTGGCTTTGCCCGGCCTGTCCATGTCACTGTCCTCCTCTGGCTTATACTGTGAAAACAAGATTAAGATTTGGGTATAGCTTAATGACTGTATGAGAACAGCAGAGGCAATACTAACAGAGAGAGAGAGAGAGAGAGGGAGAGGGAGCAGCAATTTACAGACATGGTGGTGAAACTTTTTTAAAACCTTTTTATATGACAGTGCCTATTGCATTTACTGCTGTACCATATTGATGATCTTATTTTGCTTACTTTATTACTAGGACCAAATAATATCATCCTTAGATACTAAGATCATTTAACTAGCTAATGTACATTTCTATAACATATGAAAGCATTCCCTACACCTGCTTCCTCTACTCACTGTCAGTGTTTCCTCTTCTACTCTCTGCTATCAAATTAAATGTAAAGTTATTGGATGTGAAAAGTATGTAAACAAAATACACATGAATTTTGGGCAAGTAGCCTCCGCATTGATTTACGTTCTGAACCAGCCTTTACACGGAGCCATAATCAAAGTAGGTTATTTACTAGCCCATATCTCAGTTATTGATCACAGCTGCCTCTGTTGATGTATCGTCAGTGTTGTCCTGTTAAGTCCGCTCTGACTTGATGCAAAGACCGGATGTTTTTAGCATTGACGACGTGCTATCATGCTAAGCTATGTGCTAAGCTAACTCCGTTTGACATCAGACACACTGCACTGTGTTTTCTTTTCGTCCCTTCTTGTAGTGACCACACACTCGGGACACTCTCTGCCATTTCTTCTGTGGACTCTCTCTTTCTGTCCCTCTCTTTTCTCTTCCTTCATGATTTTACAAGCCGCGCAGCAGCGGACGTAGCAGCGAGGCTGCTAATGTTATTTTGCCGTGCAGCTCATTTACTATGGGCTGGGCTCATCTCATCATTGTAACGTAATTAGATATGAGCAACAGTGATAACACCTGAATTCAAATGCACTCACCTTGAATTCTGTGTACAAGTCTGGATGCTTGTCTTTTAAATGTTTCGTTGTTGACGCGCTGGGTGCGTGTGCCTCCGATATGTCGTGTGTCGTTGTTCTTCGCATATGATCAGCACTGTGTGAGGGTTACCAGATAATTGCTCATTTACAGCCAAAAAAACAACGCTAAAGAAGTGGCCAGATCTGGCGCCTCGGTACCAACGGTACTTTGGGTAGTCTAGAAAAGTCAGTACCGTCACATTTTCTGAATCTTAGTACCGACTTGGTACCGAAGTATCGGTTCTCGTGACAAGCCTATTATGAAGCATTAAAAATATTCTATTATTAACTTGTTGTTCCTTCATGTCTTACTGTATAGAACTGTGGGGATCTACATATAAAACAATATTTTTACAAAATAAAATCAATAGTTCTTGGTCTGGACCCACCATCAGGTCAACCTTTCAGTTTTAGAATCATGGATCCTGGAAATCTTTAATCCAAAACTTTCATCTCTCACATTCATCTCTCTCATAAAATGAGCCATATTGACTGGTGTTGGTGCCCCCCCTTTCCTCTCATAAACTTATTCATTTACTTAATTTTATATTCTTTTCTGAAGCACATTTGTGGTTAATCACTGTTAAGTCTCACTCACCCTCCTTCTGTTATTCCAAAACTTAAAAAGTCTTCAGAGGGGATCACGTGATGCACCGTCCTGAGAAGATGTGAAAGTTTCGGCTCCCGGCTGGACTGCGACAAACTAGATTCTTAAACTAATATTCTGCCAGTAAAAGCTTCATATGTTGCACATTAGTTTTACAATGTCTCTTGACGCGTATTTTGTGCAGCCGGGCTCGAGCAAGAAGAAAAGAATTACCCGGAAAAAGGGAGCTAACGCTGATGCTGAGAGGGCTAATGCTAGCGCTAGCCTGGATGATAGCGCAAGCCGGGACAAAGAGCTCCGGCATGGAAAGGAAGCAATGAATGACGCTGCATATGAGACTGACTCTGTCAACGACGAACAGAGTATCCATCGAGACAAGCACATTGTGGACGGGGTTACTAAAAATGTTGAAAAGATGTTGGACAGTAAGTTAGCAAACATAATTAAACCAGTGAATGATGTCTCAGAGAAACTCGACAACCTGTTACAGAGGATGGGGACTGTCGAGCAGCGGGTCTCGGATCTTGAGGACAAGTGGAAGCCCTTGAAGTCCAACTTCAGAAAGCATTGGACTGCCTCGAGGGCTTAGAGAACCAGAGCAGGCGCAGCAATTTGAGAATTGTCGGTCTGAAGGAGGGCACTGAGGGCAAAACGCCAGTCAGCATCTTTGAAAAGTGGATCCCTGAAGTTCTAAAGATGGACTGTGATCGTATTAAGCTAGAAAGAGCTCACCGTATGGGTCCGCAGATGAGACCTGCCGGCAAAGAGGGGCCGAGAGCGGTTTTGGTGAGATTGCATGATTATACCGATAAGCAGAAAATTCTACAAGCAGCCAGAAACCGAGGCACACTGAACATCGCGGGCAGCAACGTCTCATTTTACCAGGATTTCTCCATGGAAGTGGTGAGGAAGAGGAAAGAGTCTGTAAACGCACGCAAACAGCCGCGAGAAGCTGGAATAAGATACTCCTTTCTATACCCTGCAGTTATCAAAGTCTTTCACCCAAACGGGACCAGCTCCACAGTCTCCACTATGCAAGAAATCAATGACTACATCAACAAGATGAGTGGGGTGAAATAATCATCTTCCCATGTAGGTAGTTGCATTTGGTCTGCTACAGGTACGAATGTGTAATACAGAACAACCAAAAGTCTTCAGAGACATGGTGAATTGAAATATCGCCCTACCAGCCTCAGTGTTCCAAAGTTTTGCTGTTGCTTCACTGATTCAGTCATAAACTGCCAAAATGAGCAAACCAAAATTGGCTTTAGGCCTGTCATGATAACAAATTTTGCTGGACGATAATAGTCCAAAAAATCATTGCCAATAAACAATATTATTGTCAATATTATTTTGAAACATCATTTTTTAATTAATGTGATTTTAATATATGTCAAAATGAAGTGAGTAAAGCAAAAACTTTAATTTCTGAAGACTATTTAACTGTAATTGGAACGTCAAGAGCTTTTAGATAAAATAAATTAAACAAACCTTACAATAAATTCAACAAACAGCAAAGAGAAAAAAAGATGAAATGAATTGGACTTTTTTTTTAGGAAAAATTGCATGTAAATAAAAATCATAAAACTAATCAAAACAACTAAAAACTAAAAAAAATAGACCCTGTCTCTGTAAATAGAAAACACACCCATAAAACCACACACAACAATAAAAAAAAAACTAAAAAGAGTTTATACAGTTCCTGAATAGTTTGTGACATGTTTGTCCTCCCAGTCAATCCGTACTGTCTGCCAAACATTTGTAACATTGCTGGCTTTTCCACCGAATTGAAAGGCTGTATTTCTTTTGCAATGTAGTGAACAACACGGCCTGTGAGTGCACACCATTTTGCACCGTTTTATTTATATTTACTCTGCAGACCAAACACCTCGGTAAGCGTTGACTGTCAGGACGAAGGCTCTGCTGCACCTCCCCTTCCTCGTCGCCACTTCTTTCAAACAAATGCGACATATCGGCTCGTCTGTGTTCATGAACTCACACCTTTTTCATTCTGTTTAAAACCAAAATATTCCCACACTGGGACTGTGGCAGCCGGCTTGGGAACCATTGCTCTCGTGCCATCATTCACATTAGAATGATTGAATGACTGACAGATGGCTCACTCTGCTAAATCCGCTATATAACCAATGCACCCCTGTGTTGACAAAGATGTACGGAGTGAACCATCTTCTCATCAAGCCTGTTTGGAGGAGAGAGAGGAGGAAAACAAACATGCATGCACATGTCAATTTATCGAGGCCGGAAAACTTATCAAAGATGTTTTTATTTATTGTGCGGTTAATTGATTTATTGATTATCGTGATAGACCTAATAGGCTTCCAAGTCAACTAAATCCAGATTTGTCCCCCTGTATACACACACACTCTTTTACTCTAAATATATCATCCAAGGTACAATATGTTCAATTCATGGTGTTATGAAGAGCTCTAATGATGACCTGGTAGTTTAAAAGACTTGGATGTGATCAACTTGCAAGCCTACATTGGCTTCCTCCTTTTGGCAGTTCATGAATCAGGTTGTTTCCCACATGCCCACACCATGGGAAGTATCAAAGTTCCTGTAGAAATAGTTGTTTTTCCCACCCCTCTGTTATGTATAAACTCAAAAGTATCAACTCTGCAGCTGCATGTGTGGGGATGTTAGGTCACCCACACAGACAGACAAGCTTTACACAGCTAAAACAGCTTGTGGTCAAACTGATGTCATGAAGTCAAAGTCATGAAATATGAAGCAAAAAGAATGAAGTGATCTATTATTTTTTAAATGATAAACATTGAATTGGGGTCAAACTGACCCGTAGGATAACAGGAGGGTTAAGCTCTGCAGGGCCATTAAGGTGGTGAACCCTGTTTTAGTCAAAACATCTCTGCTCAGTTTTTCTCTGAGAGCTGTCCGAACACATCGCCCTCAGCTCTAGACTGCTAACAAACCAGCAGAGGAGCTGTCAGGGCTGATGTCTCCATGACTCAGCGGTTTGATCGACGTGTCACACCCCCACTGAAATAAAAAACTGCAGAAAAAAGAGGTTATAATGCAGAGAGATGTGCATGACCTTGAGGTGAGCGGGAGGAGGGGGGCAAGCTGTTTGAGGCAGTGTTCATTTTGACAGCACTTTTAATATAGTTTCAGTCTTTTGCCTAAAATATCTTTTAGTTTTAGTCACAAGTCATCCAAATTGTTTTACTTCTAGTCTAGCTTTAGTCGATGAAATCTGCTGTAAATTTAGTCAACTAAAATATGAAGTGTAAAGGGTAAAGCGTTGTTTTATGTTTCCATTAATTTGTGCAGTCATGTTTTACTCTTGGATAACTCAAATCTCTAATAACCCTTTATTGAATGTTAGTAAAGTTTGAATGTCTGAATGAACAAAAACAAATGTTCCTCTGTGTGAAATGCAGTCTCCTTTATTTAGGCTACCTGGCAGAGCATCTCAGTTACAATACCAGAACTGACAACAAACAGTGAACCTGCTCTACATGAATATATCGATTCATAAAGAGAGCAGCTCTGATTGGATCGCTCCACAACTTATCCCAACACCACCAAGCTAAGGCAGCTGGGACTGGATGTCCCTCTGAACTCATCCAACCTTTAACACAACCAAAGTAGCTGTGATTGGACATACTGTATATCTAACTTGTCTCTACTTTCTATGTGACCTAATTAGGTCTGATTGGATTAAGTCTGTCAGACATTTCAGTCTAGTTTTTATTTGTTGATGAAAATGTCAGTTAATTTATTTTGAGTTTTAGGCCATGAGCTCCTGTTTTTATTAGTTACTGTCTAGTTTTCGTCAGGGGGACAAAGATTGTTGATGAAAAGTTGAATGAAAATAGTAAGTCAACAAAATAAACACTGCCAACAAAAGAAAATTTGAATCTGTAGCTCTAGCTCTAAATTCAGTGTCATCAATCATGTTTCACTATATCAAATATCTTTATTTAAATGATATTCTACTGGGAATCCTTCATCAAAACAATCAGTGAGAACAACTATTTCTCAGTTACGTTATAGAGTAGCTAAAGTGACGAACTGAAATGATGCAAAACAATAGGTAAGTTTAAATTCATCAATAAAACTAAAATATTAAACAGATCCAGAATGGAAAAACAAAAGAGAAACTCATTATGTGTATCCAGTGATGTGTCAATATTGTCTTTGTTTTCAAAATGTGTCGTTTTTGTTATTATTTATCTGAGCTGTTGTTGCTTTTTGTTGCTAAATATTATTGGTTATGACCTGAAGAGGCTTCAGGGTGAATTTTAGAAAGACATTTTCAAATGAATAAGGAGTGTGACTAGATAAGCTAGCTACTTCTTCCTACACCCTTCTGAACTCAATCTGTTTTTTTTCCTTGCAAAGATTAAAGATTGTAGAAAAAAAATCTGTAATATTTGCATTTTCTTACCATTCTGTTTTATTTTGTTGGATTTGCAGATGTATACTTACAGTATGTACATTTTTCCATTTAAGTTCAAAATAAAAACATTCATTCATTCATTTATTCATGCAAGTCTCCACCCGTCCCCCACCTCTGCTTGTGAATGAATTACAGCGATCCATCAGCCTGTCGGCCTTTCTCGACCTTAAAGCTGCATGCATTTCGAGTTTCAGATGTTCATGCTGCAGGTTGGATCTGCTGCTTGTCCCATGATGGCCTCCCTCTCAGCCATTAAACACAGAGGCTTCTCAGGGATGACCTTTTCTCCAAACTCCACCTCAGGAGCAGGAAATTCATCTTTGCTGACAATCCAGTGCCTGCACGACTGCATGCATCAAGTCAGCGTGCTCTGACAGCCGCAGGGAGATGGCAAAAATGGCAGCGCCATATCAGCAGAGTTTCTGTGATGTGGATCAGGAGGCGGGCTGTCATTGGCTGATCATCACCTCTTATCAATGGAGGGGTTTTATAAATTCATCTGTTCGACTCGTCCCTTCGAGGAGTGACAGAAAACTTCACTGGCCAACACACGAGTGCTTGAAAAGCCGCGGGCAGATGAAGAGCGTCCCGTGGGCGGGGGATTGGGCAGCTGTGGGAGCACTTACACAGCAGGATGACCTGATCGCGATTCGTCATACGCTGCTCAGCTCCTGTGACTGCGAGGCCCGAGGTGTTGTGAGTGCTAAACGCAGTGAGTCAGCGATGAGTTCACAGGTCTGCAGAGTGAGTAGGAAAAGAAAGAAAAAGTCCAAAACACTGGTGACATCTCACCCTGACAGCAGTGTGTGGAGAAAAAGAATGAAATAAAACAAACCACCTCATGGCTGTGTCATTTGCTCAAGTGAAAGCACAGAAATGGATCAAACGGAGGGGTCAGGATGTTTTCTGTTGTTCAGTGATTCACTGAAATCTTGGAAGAAAGAACAAGAGCCAAGCTATTGATTTGGTTTCAGCTACCAGACTGCAGCCAACAAAATAGTAAAAACAGGATAATCAACATGAGACAACTACAGTGCTGCAGGTTCATGTTTTTTAGGAGTGGATTTTGAACAGACATGAGCGTAGTTCACAGTGGAGACAGAAATTGAGCATTTATGCAAAGAGAAATACTTGTCAACACATCCTCTGCCAGAATGTCAGGGGGTTGGTGCATTCAGTGTTTTCATTAAGGAAATTTATCATCGAAACCGTGTTATAAATACTTAATAACATAAGACAAACTTTAATTCAGCTTGTGATAGCTTGCAAAACTGTGATTCGGGTCCGTATGTTGGTATAAAACGTTGATTACAGCAGGGAGGCTCCGTGTGATGATTGCTGCAGACTGCAGAGGCCATAAAAAAGTCGCCACCTGGATTTAACTATGCAAATAGGTACGAGCCTCCTTTTGGATAATTAATGCATGGGTGATTATCTTCCAGTTAGTGTGTGGGAGCAAGGAACTTCTGGAATCATCATCAAGAGTTTAAAATGAGAAAAAACTGGAGATTGAAGAGGAAAAATTAAACAATCTAGAAAAGCACTCCGAGTGCGCAAACCTCCACCAAGGTAGCTCACGTACTGCTGTTACATCTATAAGCAAAAGTTCTATGATAAAGTTACCATCATAATATGATTCATGACCCTGAAAGCCCACACCAAGCACTCATCATGCTTATATCTTTATTATTTAGACTGTTACTAAGCAAAAACAGCTGTCACTAATTGCGGTTATCTGAATCACCACCAAAATCTAATCCTTTTCAAGTTAGGCCATTACCAACATCTCCTGAAATATCAGAAAAATCCGTCCAGTATTTTTTGCGTAATCTTACAAACAAACAAATAAATGCTGGGAAAAATATAACCTCCTTGGCAGAGGTAAATCTAAGTAATGATAGAATTTAAATAAATAAAAAAAGAAAAATATTTTTTTTTGAATGATAAAACAAAGTTTATATGATTAAAAAAATATGTTAAAATTTAAAATGGGTAAAAAAAATAATACTAGAGTTACCCGAAATCAAGAAAAAAAAATATAAAAAAAACAAAAAACATTCTCTGTATCATCTGACGCCCAGTTTACATAATCTATCTGTTCAGTCGCAGCGGCACATTTCCACACCAGACAGCTGGAAATAGAAACTAAGAATGAGAGAAGAAAAGTTTGAAAAGCTCCCTCATGATGTGTTGAGGAGGAGCTGCTTAAGATTGTAAAAAGAGAAATGTTGGAGAGGAAAAGCAGAGGAACCTGGTGGTTTATGGATTCATGATAAAGTCTGACATACTGACCTTTGTTACCAACAAAAAAATCTGCAATCAGAAAACTAACTAAACCAAATAAAATTTAAACAATTTTACACCTTCTCTCCCAAATGGAGTCCATAGAACGTTATGTGTGTCAAAGACTGAAGACTAAAACACCCAAACAGTGTGGCTGGTTTATGTTTTATAGGACCTGTAATCAAAACCAGAATCAGAATTAAAAAAAAAACTTTATTAATCCCCAAGGTGAAATTTGGTTGCTTCAGATGCCCTTATATGCAGTAGAAATATCAGATGAAGACATAAGAGTAGATAGAAATATTAAAACAACTAAAATAATGTAAATAAAATAAAACATAATATAATAAATACAACTAAAAATGAAAAAATGAAATGAGAATGAAAACTAAGTAAGCAGGTTGCAACATGTAGAGCTTTTAAGCAATATGAACTTCCTTATGAAGGAAAAAAAGTAAAGAATTAACCCTTTAACTCCACAGCTCAACTGTTTGGCAGAGCTCAATAGTTCAGGAAAACTGAATCAGTTAAAAAAATGGTTTGTTTCTGTCAACATTTTAGGATACAAAAAAACTGCAAAGAACCAAAATAACTGAATTTTTCCTTGTCTAAGACTTAAAAAGCAAAGTTATTGATACAATCCTTATTATTGTAAATCCTTAATCATTGACAGAGATATTTAAATAGATATATATTTTATATTTTTTGTATGTTTGTCAAACTCAGCAGCATCTAGTTTTATTTTTTTTGCTATTTTATTAGCAATCATTTGTGCCTTTTGTGATTGATTTTGTCCCAAATATTTGTGCATTTTTATGTCATCACCTAATCAACTGTTCGCTTTAAAGACCTTCAAATCCCACACCAGAAAAAAAATATGTTTTTTGGTTTGTTTTTAGTTTTCTCTGTTCCCTGAAATGTTAACAATATCAAACAATGACTTGATTTGTTCTGTTGTTTAAAACATTATCACTGAATTTAATGATGATCTCTGCCAAACAGTTGAGCTGGTAGTTAAAGGGTTAATTAGAAATGAGACTTTAAATGAAGAATATACAGTATTAATAATAGACAATATTAACAATAAGTGTATGAATATTAATATGACAGCACCATTTGTCCAAAGGCACGATTGACAGTAGGTGCAGCTTCTCAGTAAGGATGTTTTCTGGGACTTACAGTTTTGTATTTACTTATGAACAAATCAATATATGATGAAGACTGATGGTTTGATAATCAGACCCAGCAGGAAGGTTTATCCTCCTGACGGTCCCGAGCGCTCTCCCCCATCACCGTGCCCTTGGACAGAGTTGAACCCCCTCACTGACCCTGAAGCCTTAGCGTGGGAGGCCGCATGTATTATTTATTCTAGATGAATTACATGTCAGGTTTGTTTGGACCATCTTTAATCACAGTTACAGTGCTGAAACAAAAACTGACACTCTCTAGCTTAACGTGCACGATGATGATTAAAGTTAAGATGATAAACTGAGGGAGGAGCTCCACAAGGGCACTGGACATGGCGTAGGGTTTAATGATTTAAAAATGTAACTCATTTTTAGTCACTGCCAATAAATACATGACAGTGCTTCTTCTTATGTCTATATTATATCAGCTTTTATTGTTGGTATTTTAATGATGTATACATTTTTATCAGTATTTGTATTATTACGGGTTTATAGTTAATTTTTCTCTCATTATTATAATTTTTTAAACTTAGTTTTGTTTGTTTTTTAACCACTTGTTTCCTTGATGCAGGGCTTGATTTGTTTGGTTGTTGTTTTGACCTCGTCCCCTGTGTCTGTATTAACTTTTACTTTCACTTTTACTTTTACTTTCAGGTTAGAGTTTTGCTTCATATGTTTGATTATTTGTTAGCAAGATTACGCAAAAACTACTGAACGGTGAATGAAATTGTTCAGGAGATGTTAGCATGTTTTAGGGCTGAAAGAAATATCGTTATCATATCTATATCGAGATCTGAACATTCAAGATATTAATAATGAAAAAGCAACAATATAAATGATAAAGATTTCCCCAGCGCTCACCCTGCATGCACAGCTCTGGAAGTCCCAATACAATTCATTTTTACGATTGCCCTTGAATGCACAGCTTGATGCACATGTGCAGTCGTGGTAATCTGGGTCAGCCATGATGTCACCGGTAGAGTTAGTGAACAGTATAATTGCTGTACGGCAATGGAGCTCGAAAGTTTGGGAGCCAAAACAAAAAAGAAGAATGTGCAAAATCTGCAGGGCAGAACTTTCCTTCCATGGCAGCACGACGGTGATGCATAAGCATTTGAAAAGGTAACACATTGTGGCTGATTCAGTGTCTGACAAAGAGGGACAGTCGTCTCGATGAGCTAATTGGCTAGTTAGCTGCTAACATTAGCGTCAACAGTCTGGTGACCAGACGTCCCAGATTTTCGAGGACAGTCCCTGTTTTGAATGACATGTACGCAGTTAAATGTGTCCCTAAAAATGTGCCAGAGTTCAGTGTTTTACTATTGTGAGTCTACTAGAACAAAGGTTATTACTACAGCCACGTAGGAAGCAGAAAGCGTGAGGGAGCACGCTGAGCTGGACTAAGACAACAGTTACTGTGTTGCCAAGTCAGCTCATTAAAAGTGATTTTGCACTTGCTCTTCTGCTTGTGTGAATCCCACATGATGATCGCCCAGCTGCCACTACAAAGCAGACATGAGTGTGGTTGGTATTTTGTCCTTTCCTCACCCTGTTTCCCGGTTATCACACCCACAGGAATCAACCCAGCACACCCCCAAAGACACACACAGATGTGGCGCAGGCACAACTACGTAGGAGCCGTAGTTGCCAGGTTTGCTTATTATAAGTGATTTGGATCACCAGCAGCATGCTGGTGCTGTACGCTGCAGTTCATGCAGGATGTGACGAGTTGACTAATCGTAAAAATAGTCGTTTGTGGCAGCTCTGGTAGTTATATCGTATCGATATTGAGATATCTGGCACATATATCGAGACATGAAATTTTGTCCCAATTGTTCAGCCCTCGTATGATTAGATGTTAGTGGTGATCTAGATAACTGCCATACGTGAACAATCATTTTGCTCATTAACTGTCCAACTAATAATGATGTCAACATAATTTGTCTACACTGATGTAGCTGGTCTAAATGCCCCTTCGCCCTCTCCTCTGTGGCTAACCTGATTGTGAGTGCTGTGTGTGAGTGTGAAGCCTGAGGACAGGAGCTTCTCAAACAAGTCTGCGTCTGTTAGTAAGTCAATTTTTGTTAGCTAAGTTCCTTGTGATATCTGTGATACCTCCGGAGGTCCTGTGAGAAAAGGGCATTAGATTAATCGTTTATTTCTGCATTTTACTCTGCTTACCCTAAAGTAAATTTTTGTTTGTGGATTTTTATAGTTTCATTGTTAGTCCTTAGTTACTGAATTTCAGTTTGTGAGTAGGCTATTTTATTTTTACCAGTGTTTCGTAGTTTGCCCTTTTTACCTCATTTCGTTATCCTTGCTTCCTTTTGTTCTAATAATAAATAACTTTAATTTAAACCATTGAAAATGTGGTTATTGTATGTTACTTCCCTGTTCCACAACAAGCTGGGTTGTAACAAAATTGGGGACTCATCCGGGATATGAACCCAGGACCTCTCGGGTTTGGTTGGTGGATGCTGATTTATTTCTAGATCTGGTGGTAATCTGGATGTAGTTTGTGGTTTGTTCAAGCTGTTTCTCACATTTCTGACAGGCAAATTGCATCAAAGAACGGCTCCTAAACGAACGTCTCAATCACAACTGTGAATCAGTTCTTATTGTTCACTGAAAAGAGCCGTTAAAAAGATTCGACTCGTTCATGAACGTCACAGCTCTAGTGAAAACCACCACGGATGTAGGTCAACAAAACTGCTCTAAGCCTCTGTTTAGGAGCAGAGGAAGATAATACGATGATAGAAGAAGATAACAAAACATAACACAAACCATTCAGAGCTGCCAAAGACTTTATCTGATAACTGTAGGCAAAGGCAGGCTAACACTACCCATTGACTCCCAGTGTTTAAGCTAAGCTAATTACAGGTGGGCGAGCTCTGCCCATCTCTTCCTTGTTACTGGAAGAATGGAGTCTATCTGCTTTCATGGATTCAGGAGTGAGGCAAACGCGAAAAGGAAAAAAAGTTGTATCCCTATGAGTGGCAACAAATAAACCACACCCCAGGATGCTGATTGGTCCATCCATTTTCTGACCTGGACCAAGAGTAACAGCTTGAATCTCTAACAGGATAGACCCTGCTGAAAACAGACAGGGACTGTGACAAACCCAAATGCTTCACAATGAAACATCTGCAGAGGTTGCCCCATCAGGGAGGCGTGATGTTTTGTGCCGCATGCAACGAGCCCTCGAGAGTTTGAGCCATTAAATCAGGCCCCTCTTCAGTGAGTGAAGCCTAACATCTGTCGGCTGATATCACTGCACTAAAGTGTCAGTGTGTCAGGGAGGGACAGGACGCACTGTGAGGGGAGGATGTGCAACACACTCCCAATTAACACCTAACAAAGGGGGTCACCTTAAGGGTGAGCAATAATTAGCAGCATGGCGGGAAAATTCATTCGGTTTAAATACAAGCAGCTGCACACGGCTTAAATGGGAAACAATCAGGTTTTGAGCATGATACAGATTTGAATATAAGACAGTTTAACTCTGATTTTTAAACATTTTCCAAGGTAAAAACTTTAGAGTTATCAACACCGGCTAAGTATTGTTTCACTTGGCAGGATAATTATAGGGAATTATGAGCTCCAATTCATCAGTACTGACAACGATAGAGGTGGGTCAGTCAGGAAAACTGTTTGGCGTTGTCCAGTCTGCCTGTGAGGCTGCTTTGGTAGCCGAACTAGCAGAGAGCCCGGTGGTCTCAGTGTCCAGCAGCAGTGGGACATTGTACACTATGGAAAGTTGCTTGTTATGTCGGACATTCAGGCTTAAAAGAACAACTCCGTGTGAGTGTAGACGAGTCATCCATACACAAAGCAACCAGCAGAGAGCTAAGAAGAGCCGCCACCGACACGCATCGCCATCTTCTACGTCATCATTCTGCGCAGCTTGGACACCGAACAGCGTTTACTGTTTTATGAGAAATTAAGAATATATCAGCGTTACAAAACTTTGGCCGATGTTGAATACTTTGAAGAGGGCTATAATCGGCCGATTAAATCGGCCGGCCGATGTCGGTTGCTAGATCTATTTGATATATGTGCCTGTTCTGTTGTTTTACTGTTCGATGTTCAAAAAGCAATAAAAAGTGAATTATAAAAAAAGAAGTGCTGTCAGAATTAACACTGCAGATGAATAAGTTTAAAGACCTCTCCTGAGCTGGTTTGGTCTCTGAGAGGAGACAGATTCAAGTTAAAGACTTGATATCAAATTAAAGCAGTCAGTCCTGCACAGCCTGTAAATCACTCTGGATAACTGGCCTCCTCCAGCTTGAGCAGCTCCATCAGTCACAAGCACAAACCTGTTACAGTTCACGTTATCGTCTGCTGATGTAACGACCCTGAAACACTCTCATTAACCTGACAAATGAACCTGCGAGAGTAGCTTCATCTGTCCCGTTAAGTGTTGTGTCATCGCGTGATATTTATGTCCGACTGATGATTTGGGTCAGTCGTCTAAAAACTGAATACAAATCACTCTGACCTGGGGTCGGCGAAGGAACTCTCTGATTGAGTTACTCCCCTGTGAAGGCAGCACGTCTCTTAAAATCACCTGATGCATCGGTGCTTTAATTATCTTAAAAACACTGTAAACATGGATGCTCCACTGCCAACCACTCGAGACTTTGTCAAAAACTTTAAAAGCTTTTAAAGTCCATTTTAACAATGCATTCTCTGTTTGTTTAAAGGGATACGCTTACTTCTTTATTTTTTACGTCTTGCCGCCGCTCAACGCTAGACGCCGCTCTATGCTCGCCCCGATGCAGCGTCAATTCACGTCTTTACATCGACTTTGTATATAATATCAATGCGCGAAAAATTTGCGACGCTTTCTGTGTGAACACGCCGTTAGCCTTGTTTATCTGCACTGATGTGATGATGTCATTGGTCTCATGTTGTTTTTTCAGTCCTAAATGATTATTTTCCCTTATCTGAGGTATTACTATCGTATAGTTGCTTTTCACATCATTCTATGACTGTCGATGGACAAATGCAACTCTTTTCACTCTTGTTGGTTCACCGAGTTTACATTTTGGTCCGTCCCTTTTCATTTAAACTTTATGGAACTTGATGTTCAATTTATTATTCTCTGCCCTTGGCTGTCAAAGCACTTTGTAAACACTTGTTCCAAAAAATGTGATCAAAATAAAGCTATAGATATCCGGTTATTAGTCCAAAAAGGAAATTCCAAATTTACAGCAGCTGCAGGATACAAGAGAAATGTAAGGAAAAAACTTACAAATGAAAATGAAAGTAGTAAAATATAAAATACAAAAATTAAAAATAGAAAAATATAAAGCATATAGTAAGTGGTTTATTTACAGTGGTTGTGCACATGTTTGATATTTTACAAGTGAAACATTTGAGGTATTATAAATATAAATATGGTTTATGGCACACTGGAGTGGTCATATTTACAATACCCAAAACGAGTGAAGTTGGCACGTTGTGTAAATGTTGAATAAAAACAGAAAACAATGATTTGCAAATCCTTTTCAACTTATATTCAATTGAATACACTGCAAAGACAAGATATTTAATGTTCAAACAAAGAAACTTTATTTTCTTTTGCAAATAATCATCAACTTAGAATTTAATGGCAGCAACACATTGCAAAAAAGTTGTCACAGGGTCATTTTTACCACTGTGTTACATCGCCTTTCCTTTTAACAACACTCAGTAAACGTTTGGGAACTGAGGAGACCAATTTTTGAAGCTTTTCAGGTGGAATTCTTTCCCATTCTTGCTTGATGTGCAGCTTAAGTTGTTCAACAGTCCGGGGTCTCCGTTGTTGTATTTTACGCTTCATAATACACCACACATTTTCAATGGGGGACAGGTCTGGACTACAGGCAGGCCAGTCTAGTACCTGCACTCTTTTACTACGAAGCCACGCTGTTGTAACACGTGCAGAATGTGGCTTGGCATTGTCTTGCTGAAATAAGCAGGGGCGTCCATGAAAAAGACGTTGCTTGGATGGCAACATATGTTGCTCCAAAACCTGTATGTACCTTTCAGCATTAATGGTGCCTTTACAGATGTGTAAGTTACCCATGCCTTGGGCACTAATACACCCCCATACCATCACAGATGCTGGCTTTTGAACTTTGCTCCTATAACAGTCCGGATGGTTCTTTTCCTCTTTGGTCCGGAGGACATGACGACCACAGTTTCCAAAAACAATTGTAAATGTGGACTGGTCAGACCACAGAACACTTTTCCACTTTGCATCAGTCCATCTTAGATGAGCTCGGCCCAGTGAAGCCGGCGGTGTTTCTGGGTGTTGTTGATAAATGGCTTTGGCTTTGCATAGTAGAGTTTTAACTTGCACTTACAGATGTAGACGAACTGTAGTTACTGACAGTGGTTTTCTGAAGTGTTCCTGAGCCCATGTGGTGATATCCTTTACACAGTGATGCCGGTTTTTGATGCAGTACTGCCTGAGGGTTCGAGGGTCACGGGCATTCAATGTTGGTTTTGGGCCTTGCCGCTTACGTGCAGTAATTTCTCCAGATTCTCTGAACCTTTTGATGATATTACGGACCGTAGATGATGAAATCCCTAAATTTCTTGCAATAGCTGGTTGAGAAATGTTGTTCTTAAACTGTTGGACAATTTGCTCACGCATTTGTTCACAAAGTGGTGACCCTCGCCCCATCCTTGTTTGTGAATGACTGAGCATTTCAGGGAAGCTGCTTTTATACCCAATCATGGCACCCACCTGTTCCCAATTAGCCTGTTCACCTGTGGGATGTTCCAAATAAGTGTTTGATGAGCATTCCTCAACTTTCTCAGTCTTATTTGACACTTGTGCCAGCTTTTTTGAAACATGTTGCAGGCATCAAATTCCAAATGAGCTAATATTTGCACAAAATAATAAAGTTTCTCAGTTTGAACATTAAGTATCTTGTCTTTGCTGTGTATTCAATTGAATATAAGTTGAAAGGGATTTGCAAATCATTGTATTCTGTTTTTATTTACGATTTATACAACGTGCCAACTTCACTGGTTTTGGGATGTACTATTTCTAAATGCAGACACTGAATCAGGAGGATCCAGCTGTACTGCAAGGTTATGCATTTGGTAATCGGTGAGAAGAAAAGAGCAAAAATGTAAATTATTCTGTGAATGCAGTAGGTTTCTGTAAACTTTTACTTCTTTCAAATAATGTGACTTTAAACACATCACTCTTGTGCTGAAGTTCCTCATTAGTTAAGAAGATAATTTATCTGTTTGAGCAAAAATATTCACCTGTTTGAGAATCTAATGAGGGAGATATTCACCTTAACGATGAGCGAGTGAGTCTCACCTGAGTCTGATACACAGGAGCAGCTACAGCCTGATGCTGCCACAGTGACGCCCGGTGGCCAAAACACTGAACTACAGCCTAACAGTGTAATCAATGATCCAGAGATTTTCAAACCAATATAAAATAAATTAAAAGTCTTTATGAACCCATTAGAGCAAACTTTCAGCTTGGGGAACCAAAGTTACAAAAATGATTTGATATTTTGAACTATACTTATAATCATAATTCATCAAACAAGCCTTTTTTGGCTTTAAACAAAATATTCCAACTTTTTTGTTTGGCTAGATAAGAAGATTTTATCATGAGCATTTTTGTTTATCCATCTGTTTTTTTTTCTCTCTGCAATGTCACTTTAGTTTTAAATGTTTGCCCAGAGGAAAAGCCCTCTGTCATTTATATTGTAATGGTGGATGACAGCTTAGTGTGTTCTGAACTTTTCAAAGGGACGATTACTGAGCAGAAAATCCACATAAAGCAAAAATACAGGAAGTACATGCACATAAATTATCACAGGACCCATTTTGGGGCAGCTTTTTATGACTGTTTAAGTGGGAAAAAAAAGATTTTGGAGCAGGTTTTCAAAAGAGTTGCAGCAATATTTACATTTTTTTTTTCATTCAATAAAATGACCCTGGAATGACATGTGTATCTACTGTCCCTCTCTCTCTTTGCTGCCAGTAAAGGCCTGAAAATACCCCAAATATATACCTTAGAAAACATTGATTTCTATAAAACATTTTGTGTATATAAATAAAACAATCCTCCTGCATGTTGCAGGACAGTTTTGTATTTCTCTCAGCCAAACATCTTTGAGTTCGCATCAGATTTTTCACAAAGTTGCAGCAAAAATTGTAATTTAAAAAAATATTCTATGAAAAAAAAAAAAACCTCAAATGGTTGTTTGATGAGGCCAGTTTCATTCGTTTTCTTTTTATAATTAATTCTGTTGATCCACAATGAAAAAGCAATGTCTGATTTTAATTAGCTGATTTTCAGTAAATTTTTATTCATTACTTCTTCTGTCAGTTTCAAGTTATTTCAGTGACCATGTGGGTTTTCCTTTCTTTAACAGAAGGGTACCAACAATGTTTGCCACATCTGTACATGCTTCTGCTGGTCCGGGTTTGAATCCGGCCTGTGGCCTGTTTGCAGAGGGTCCCCGACTCTCTCAGCTTTCTGTCTCTCTCCTGTCAATTAAGACCTTAAAATGCCCAAAAGGTAATCTTACTAAAAAAATAAATATATATATATATATATATATAGCAAAATAAAATATTAAAAAAAAAAAAAAAAAAAACACTCGTGGACTTTGTGGGACTGTTTTGCATTTGTTGCAATTGTTGCTATCATTAGCTGTGAACGAGCCGTCAGAGTCGTACTCACGTCTCCTTCGCTCTCCTCTTCTCCTCTAGGTGGCGATGAATCTCCAAACGAGACTCCGGTGTGAATGAACACGGCGTGTGCCAGAACTCTCGCTCCTGCTCCTCCTCGCTGAGGTCTGAGGTAATTGTTTTCCTGTTGTCCTCCACGTCGTGGTTCTCCTTGTCCTCCTCGGTCCGTGGACTACAGGACAAGAAAAGACAGCCTCAGTGTTACTGACCTGTGATCTCTGTCTAGGCTGACAGCTTTTTTAAAACATACTTTATTTATAAGGGTCTTTAAAATCAGTCGGTGCTTTATTAAGAAACAGAAATACAGCAGGACAGTCAGGTCAAATAAAAGCATTAAAAAAATAAAATACAAGAAACGATGCAAACACAGACGGTCATGTAAAATAAAAGAAAACAGACTGAAGGTATTGATCACTGTATCATTTAATTGTATTTTTTCTATTGTTATTTATATCATTATTATTTATATTTGATTAGCATATTGACTTATTATTTTATCATATAATTTATCTTAACATTAATTTTTTATTTATTTATATTATAATTTATTTAGTCATGTGTTTTTAAGCTTTGTTCTTTTTTATTATTTATATTATTTTTCTTCATTATTTATTGACTTTATTATATTATTTTATCATAATTACTTAGAATATACATTTATTAATTTAATCTTAATTGTTTATATTTATCGTTACATAGCCTATCTTTATCTATTTATCTTTCATTGATATTTATTTTTAATTTATGGAATGAATAATATTTGTTGAAATTGATCAACTATCATTTTATTGTATTTATTTTAATGTTTTTATTTTATAAAGTAATATATTTTAGATGTATGAATAATATTTTATATTTATATTATTATTTTTGCCTATATTATCATGCACATTGAATTCTTTTATGTTTATAATTTCTATTTATTATTCATCTTTAATTTATAGAGTTGACCACATTTGTTGAATTTGATCATTTATCATTTTATTTTTTGGTTTTTGTTTTATTTTATAAATTAATTTGTTTTAGATCTAAGAATGGTATTTTATAATTATATTAGTATTCTTGCCTACATTATCACACATATTTAATTATTTTAAATTCATAATTTCTATTTATTATTATTTATTTTTAATTTACAGAGTTTCATATTCTTTTAATTTGATCATTTATCATTTTATTGTATTTTTTATTTGTTTTATTTTATAAATTAATGTATTTTAGATCCATGAATATTATTTCATAATTACATTATTATTTTTGCCTATATAATCATACATAATTATCTTATATTCATAATTTATTTTTATTATTATTTATTTTTAATTTACGTACTTTATCATATACGTTTAATTTGATCATTTATCATTTAATTGTAAATGCTGGCGAGCGAGTCAGGTCTTTTGAACGTCTCCTTTAAGTGAACAATGCGAATCCATTTGCATTTGTGAGTGAATGGCGTTCATTTTTGCACGCCAATTGCAATTAATAATGGCTCCCAAATGAAGCGTTCACTCACAGCTGCAAACTGGTTCACATTGTTCTCTTAAATGAGCCGTTCAAAAGACCCGATTCATTCGTGAACGTCTCATCTGTAGCAAAACCCCCACAGGAGTAGATCAACAAAACAAAACCTCTGTTTAGGAGTAGAAGAAGATAACAAAAATGCTTGTAGAAGATAATTCAGAAAAAAAAAACCCATCACAACAAGGACTGCTGAAGAGTTTATCTGATGACTGGAGGTAGAGGCAGGCTAAGACTTCCCATTGTCTCCAAGTGTTTGAGCTAAGCTAGTTAGCGGTGTGTTGTTATTGCACGTACAGTTAGAAGAATGGAGTCTATCTGCTTGTCATGGACTCAGGAGTGAGGCGAGACATGAAAAAACGTTAACGGGAATCAAGCTCACTTGGTGCTGTTGATGTCCGTGTACCAGCGTCCATCACTGCCTGGTCTCCTCTCCTTCTTTCCTCCCTCCTCTCCTGCTGCCTTCCTCTGTGCCTCCTCCTTCTCCCTTTGTCTCCTCCTCATGTACTCCCTCTCCTGCTCCCTTACTCTCCTCTCCACCTCCTCCTGCTCCTGAGAGGCTCTGATCCGCTCCGACCGGGTGATCTCCGTCCCGTCCAGAAACTGAGGGAGGACAGAGAAGAACCTGAAGGTCCAGAGTCGTGTCCGTTACACTTTTCTAAACCGGTCTGTGTTTTTGGAGCTACCTTAAGCTGAGGCAGGGCGGCCACCACGTACGGCCTGTAGCCCTCGAACTCGGTGCAGGGGTTCCCCACCAGGAACAGCTGGCTCAGGTGGATGTTGCTCCTCAGGGAAGCCACGCTGCTCAGGCGGCCCACGAAGTTCACAGTCAGGTCCAACTTCTGCAGACTCTCACAGCCTGGAGACGGACAGTTTAAGGTTATTTATGACAAACAGAGGCACAAACACAAGAGCACAAAGACGGAAAACTGAGTGTGGGACAGGCTATCATGGCACTAAACCTGTTGGAGCTTTTTGTTTTTGTATTTAGCGGGCAGCCACTCCTAAATCCTAGCCACCGCTCCTTCAAAATTTGTTTTTTTTAAACTGCAAATACACCACCGCAGTATCATGTCGCTGCCTTCACAGCAGAGTCCTGCATTAAGTCGGGTGTTGCGAGTGCTGAGGCAGATAACTATCTTGCTCAGATAGTCAGCATCTACTCCTTGAGGTAGATACCCACCCACCTCCCAACTCCCCAACAGAACCAACTGGTGCCATCAACGTTAACTAGCTACTCGCGAGAACATCCAGGCATCAGGTTGCAGTCTGGTGTGTTGACATGAAACCAGGGTGCGACTTACCGGAGAAAAGGTAGACTTATTAGCTTAAGAAAACTTAAAATAGAGTTTATAAGTTAAATGAACATTCACAAAATATAGATGGCCAGCTAATGTTACGTAGCATATCGGTAGCTTAAGGTAGTCGGGCACTTTGTCACTGGTTTTTGCCCCATCAAGAAATCATTTGTTTTTTTTTTTTTATTTTGTTGTACCAGTCCCCAATTGAGTCGGCACCCAAACACCGTTCAGAATCTGGAAAAACGGTACCGTTATGGGTACTTAAACGTCTCTTCAACTATCACATAGTTATGACACTACCGCCGTCCAGCACAAGCATGTCGGTGAGGGCTAAGCTCTCGAAGGTTTGGGCACACTTTAGCAAAGTTAATGAAAACTCTCCTTGTCAGAGAGAAGTTGCGTCCAAGGGGGGAAATACTAGCAACATCACCAAACACTTGGAGCACGCGCATAGTATAAAGCTTAAAGAGTGTGCGCTGTTTGATTGTTATAGCAACACAAGTAAAGTTAGCAGCCCAGCTAAAGACTAAGGACTGCAGCACTGACAGGAACAGAGACTCTATTATCCTCCCCTTCGGTAAAGACCCTGCCGAAAACAACACAGTCACACGGGGTTAAACTCTTGACGAAGCGCCGCTGCACTCAGCCGTACAACTCGGAAGAAAAGCCGACAGCACAGCTCTCTTCAGATGAATCAGAGCTAATGATGTCCGCTCGGAGCGGAAACTCTTTGTTTAGTGAGGTCAAGAGGAGCACCGGATGTGACTGACGGTCAAGCTGCGCTCACAGCGCCCTCTGTTGGATGAAACGGTCCACTGCTCCAGGCGCCCTGATGTGCTGCTACACTCAATATTTTACATTGGAATATTTATCTACTATTCGGTTGCAGATGTTTATCCCCATATTCGAACGGTTATACGACTAATATAAAGTGATCATTACAGCATAGATTTTAGCCTCACTGATATATGGGCCTGTCTGTACATGCAGTCTGTTGGCGGCATGAAGGGGTTATACCATCTCCTTAGCTTTCTTTTTGCCTCTGAGAAGCATTTGTAATACATTACTTCTATTCAATTGAAGCTTTATTATTACCTTGTGGTAATAATTAATGATAAAAAAGGTTGTATTTTTTCATATCTTATAAAGTATTTATTTTTTACACAAAATTACATGTTGTAGTATCGATAAGAGTATCGATAAGTATCAATACCGATAAGGAGTATCGGTATCTGTATCGGTATCGATAAAATCATAAAGATATACATCCCTATATATATACTATATAGTTTATATATAACCAAAAAAACAATAAAAGCAACAAAATAGAAAACAGAGGAAAAACAATACAATAAAATAAAGTAAAATGAAAGAAAAGTGTCCCTACACCATCAGTCTAGATTTGAAAGGTCCAGGTCAGAAATGAGACGCATTTCAGCAGGGAGCTTATTCCAGACAATACTCTTGGTCTGGAGGGTGTTCTTGATACTCAGCTTGAACTTAAGCAGGTCGTAGTGATTGTATCTTGCGCTTAAATGCACTGAGTTGTTGCCATGTGATTGGATGATTAGCCATGTGTCTACTAATTGAGGTGATTGTTGAGTGTAACAGACTAACATCTCATCTAAAAGAATATGAGGAAAGTTAAAAAGCAGTGAATGTGAAAAAAAAAGGGAAAACATGGCTTTGGTTTAAGCAAACTGACCTTCAAGGTTTTCAATGACTTCAATGTTGTTCAAGGCCAGATTTAAATACTCCAGCTTCTTCAGGAGGCCGAGGTTCTCTGAGGAGGAAACACAAAACAAACAGGTTCAAATGTAGCTGCTGTTCATTTATTTATTATTTAGGGGAAGGGTGTCACACTTAGGACACCCATCTCCTGCAACGTCTCCGAAATGTCTGTGTGGATCTTACCAGCTTCAACAACTGCTTATTAAGATCGGGGTATTGTTCTAGTGCGGCCATAGTAGTCTATTTATATGTCACTCACTGTATATCGCCTTCTCTATCTCTGTGAACATGTTTCAAGGTCCGTATGGTTAAAGACTGGCCTCCCTGAGAAGAAAAGTCCACAACTCCCTGGTCACAACACATCAAAAATGATACAAACCAAAAACGAATAGAACAAAAATCCCATGACAATTCCATTCTCTTATATTCTATTTTTAATTTCAAAACAAAATCAAAACAGTGAAAAATATGCTGTTATCTGTTTTCCGATTTTGGATTCTAAAACGTTTATGGAATGAACGAATGATACACTGATTATGAAATTTTCAGATTATTCTGACTTCTATCTTCATTTACTCTGGCCCAGTAACACATAAACTGATAATTCACATCTGGACAAATCTCTTAAGTGTTACTTTAATAATGACACTAAAGTAATTCAAATAGACCTTGTGGTTGCAAAGATACACTCTTTTCTTTATGAGGATGTCGTTATAGAGCAGAAGGCTTAAAAAAATAGGCGGTAGAGGTTAAAATGCTTCAGGTATGAAAGAAATTGTCCCACAATCACTGAAAAAAATGGTTCTAATTTCCCAGAATAACTAATAAATCTAATTTTTAAGAGACCCAACGAAACGCCATCACTGTCAAAAATAATCACATGTTGTTGAGGCTCTTGTGTTAAGTCAACAGTGGAGGTCTCACCGATCCTGGGGATGAGGTTGTTCTGCAGGTAGAGGATCTTCAGGTTCCTGCACCACCTGCCGATGTGCTCGATCCTCTCGATGTCCTGCTGGTGCAGAGAAATCTCCTCCAGCGAGAAGATCTCGCCCTCGTTGTGTTCGGCCCGTCCGCGGACCATTGCCTCTGTGACTAGGCAGAAGGTGTCAATCAAACTTTAAACACATGGATCTGACATCAGTACAGCATAAATATCTTTATAGACAAGATCGTCCTGAAAAAGAAAGTCTTAAAGTCGCTGTGAGAGGCCTTGCTTATGCAGCTCGATGATCCGACCACGTTCAAGAAGAGAAAGCTTCTTAGCTTTAGCCATCAGGAGGGCATGACCGTGTGAATGCCTCACAGAAAATGAACATTTTGAGCAGATTTTGGCTTTAATAGCCTGTGGTCTTTAACTTTTGATCAGCTGATAAACAGCCTATTTCAGTTTTCTTGATGTTTCCAATAAATTACCTTTTCAAAGTGCTTTTTGCCACACTCCCCCTTCTTGTTTTGGCATATTGTAGCTCTATTTAAAACCTCATTAAGGTCCAAATGTGCAAAATGTAAATTCTAGCAATTTTTCAACTGGTCTTAAAATTTTGATAACGGGTGTATACTGATTTCTTATATGTCGGCAAATATTGTTAATATTGCTAAAGGGCTCATGCTCTTTCATTTATTTTCATCTAGCTGTATTTATGCTGTTTTCTATTTTATTCTAATTACTTATAGTTCCATTTGTAAATCTTTCTGGTGTTTCTCTTGCATCCTGCTGCTGCTGTAAATCTGGAATTTCCCCCTGTGGGACTAAAAAAGGTTTATCTTATCTTTTTTGTAAATATACAAAAACTAATAATCTATCAAAATGAGTGCTGTTGCTGATCACTGACATATCTCAGACTGATCCCCAAATGAAAATGATCCGTCTTGCTTTTGTCAAAAAGAAAATAATTCATGTATATTTAAAAATACATACAAATGTTCAGCTTTTATAGGACTAAAATGATGAAAAAAATCAGATTTGTTATTCATTATGAGGACTGGACAAAATGACCAAAAAGATAGTTTGTTTTCTTGTTTAAATATGTTGAAATATATCAATTATCCTAAAGGTATTTCAGAAGGAAAGGGTGTTTGTGTTTAAAGGGGGTTAATAAAGGTCATAACATATCTGTAGTTTGTTTATTGTAATAAATAGAAGCTATGTTTAGAGTAATTCTACTTAAACGTTTCCTTGCTCTGAGGAATTAGCATGCACTGTTACGCCTTTAATTAGCCTGAGTCATGAAAGAAAAGGGCTTCATTAAAATAACAACGGGGTTATTAGTAAAATAATAACTTCATTAAACAGGAATGTTATCCACCCTCTAAGCTACGAGTTGGACCAAATCATGGAGCTCGTTTTTTCTTTTAAAAACGTTTGCTCTCGTCAAGTTAGCTAAAGGTGTAACAACCTAAAAAGTCACCGTGTTGGTTTATGTCTTTCAGCCGGAAGTAAGGCAGAATGTCTAGTTTTGTGATTTGTTGACGTGACGTCAAAATTAAATTATCAAATATGCAAAACCGAAACACAAAAAGGATGATTTCGTGAGGCCCAGTTTTGATCACCAGCTGCTGATAAAACCGAGAGTCGTCGATTAGCATGGTCACACTGAAAAGCAGAACACCTCTTCGTCTCTGAGCCTTTGCTTATTTAGCTTGTAACTTTTTACTCTTAACGGTAAATTCCAAAACTCTGGGCCAACAGTTAGAGGAAAAGTTCATGTTTATGATGTGAGCTATCAAAGCGTAGAGTAACTCTGGGTTTAAAGATATTTTAATAACAAGTGTTTGGTTTTAACTCACTGTGAACCATCGTCCTCTGTGTTTCAGCCGTTGCCGCGGTAACAGGGCTGATGTTGCTTTCAAGAGCTGTCGGAATCTCTGCATTAACATCAACCGGAGGCCGATTTCAGACTGAACCACGCACAATTTTGACTATTTAATCATATAATTATGAAACAGTACCGACACATTTAACTGCTTGTTCTACAGCAGGAACCAAAAATATCGTGAAGGAAGTTGATCTTCGATTTTCCGATTATTTAAAGTCACTGAAATGTAAAACATCCTCCCTAGTGCTGTGTTCAAGTTCTGTTGGAAATTTGCCTTTCTCTGAAACCAAGCATCATGTGTAGCTTAAACGTTTTATTTTTAATTATTCGTTCAGATAAGTAATAACTTGTCTAATCTTTTCTTCTATAGACATCATGTACTATCAGTTTTTCAGTTTAAACCAGCTGTTACCTTTTGTCCTAAATACTTTTTCCTACTTTTCTTTTTTAGTAATGGCAAATTCACATTTTATCACAATATTCAGCTTTAAACCTGTGAACCAGTCAGTCTATTCATGCACAGTGAGTCTAATACAAAGACAGATTTATGTTGCAGTATGAGACCACACTGAAGGAATATTTGTGTACACAGGTTCAGACCTGGTGTGGGACTTGAGCACATCCTGCGGTCTCTTTCACATCTGAGATTTAAGTGCTGGAATAAAGTTTCAACACATGGTTTCATTGTTCAGTTGGCTTGTTTTCTTTCACACTGCTCCTTTTGAGGTTGACAGGTGTAGCCAATTGCTTCTCAGGCTGTAATATACGATGAATTTAAAGTTGGAAACATTCCAATGGAATTAACAACTTTATGGGAATAAACCTTGAATTGACAAGGTAGGCCCGCGACAGGGACTTAACAATACTGAAATAAAACATTGAAAGTGCTCGCTATGATCAACATTGAAACATTTAATGTCTAACCAGTTGTGACAATAAATCCACCTTGATTCAACTATATGATCAACACTGAAAGAATGTTTAATTGTATCAGCATTGATTTGACTATAATTATATCTATTCATTGTATCAGACGCTAGAACAATGTTAATAATAAAAGGGCCATTTCAACACTTTTCAAGCTTCTACTGTATGTTTTTAAATATGCCTTATCCCAATTTTACTCTGTGGTATAGTTCAACAAGGAGTAATGTCAAAGTAGTCTACTAGTCAGTGATATCACAAAAAGACAAGCTTGGAGCAACTCCTGCATAAGTATAAACCACCAAATAGAGTAAAATGATTATTTTTAAAAGGAAATACATTAAAGACAGACAGTGGTTAACATGTTGAAATGGACCATTAAGTGTACTATGCAGTAGGGCTGGGTATTTCCAGCAACCTCACGATACGATACGTATCCCCATACACGGTAAATTGTGAACATTGACTACGCTTTTCACAAAATACTTGACAGCAGTGGCGGTTGGTGAAAAATATTCTTGGTGGGGCAGTACTGTGCAACACCAGGTTTTTAACAACCATCCCACTACAATATATACAAATAGTCAACCATATACTGCCAAAAAGCTTACATAACCTATATACAAAGAAATAAGTAAGGTGAACATGTGTGCATGTGTAAATTAAAAATAACTTTACACAGAAATAAGGGGAACATGTGTCTAATTGTCCACATTTCTTTTCCTCCACATAAAAAACCTACTTCTCTTTACCTTTTTTCTGTCCTCCCGTTTCCGTTATACGTTGAACATGACCGAATTGTTTGTTGATACGCTGAAGTGTCGGTAAAATGCAGGTTTTGAGGCTATCACCAGTTGACTCACTGTTGAAAGTTTGACATTTTGATCAGGCACCTAAGATAGTTAGATAGTTACCTTCCATGTATTTACGCTGTCAAATAAGTCTGTAATTCTTTACAATTTTTCGTTGTCACGCTGCATGTTGTGAAGTCACTTTCACCACTAAGTAAGTAAAATGGTGAAAAGAGGTCAGTTTTGAGTATAATATGGATTTGGGAGATGTTTGGATAGTAAACAAAAGGGTCCTTCAAAGGCACGCCCCCTTGACATCTGCCTGGACGGTCACCAGTTAAAACATAACACCGGCACACCGACACAAGCCGAATAAACCCGAGGGGCGATTTGAGAAGCGCCCTTCAGAGATTATTTTCAACTATGCTGATTGGCCAAATTCACGTTGATATGCGCTTATCTTGCCCTAGCAACAGTCCCTTATTGGCTATTCGTCACTGTCTCAGGGGCGCTTTTTCCAGCGCCCATCAGACACGGAGGTAGAGACGAGAAGGCTTACTTTTGTTTTACATTAATGAAAATTAATTACTTTATATCTTAATGGATATATATTATGTTATATTTATATTTATATTAAACATTTAAATAAGTAATTTTTAGTAATATTCATTCAAAATAAAGTAAATACATTTAATATCACACTCTCCACTGGGGGGGCGGCGCCCTAGCGCCCTCTATTGGCCGGCCGCCACTGCTTGACAAGTTTTGTTTTTTATTACAAAAAGAAAAAGAACTAGCATGAGTTTTAAATAGTTCTGTAACTTAAAATAAAATCAAATTCAGGTCCTTAAAGATTGTAGACATAAAATCAAATATGGAACATGTGCTTCATCGTGTAGTTTGGCTTTTACTTTGAGCTGTACCATTGTTAAAATTACCCAAAGTCTATTGACAACTGTCAAAGCATTGAGGCTGAATCGATTCTGTAGAATCCGTATTGATACACGTATCCCTAAGGAGTGCGTGACTATATTTTGGCATATTGATATCTTGAGCACGGGCCTGCAGTATGCAGCAGTTTAACATACTACCTACCCCATCAGCAACACTGAAACAATGTGATTCATTGTAGAGCATTTCAGCATTTAGACTGCATCATCTATACAACACAGATTCAAAGACAGTTTCTGAAAGGTTGAAATGATGACTGTGACTAGAAAAGCACCCAGAGAGCTCAGACCATGGCCAGCGCCACAGTCCTCATCCATATTGGGTATCAGTCCGACCTTTATTTCATCTAAATATTTAGATTCCTTGACCATGAAAACATACCATTAACCCTTTCATGCATGAATTACTAAATCACAAAGGAACACTTTTTTAGAATGTTAGTTTATACTTTCAAACAAGTGAAAAGTCATAATTTTTAATGTTATATTTAAAACACTTCATCAACACAGTATAAATAGTAATTTAGTGGAACTTAAACATGCCCTTGACAAATATCTTTCAAGAGTAAATAAAAGCAAACACAAAATCTGAAGTATATGTATTATTGGTGCTTAATCAAATTATTCACAAATGAATTACACTAAAATTTAAAATAAAAAAATACAAAATCATGTGAAATCTGAGTGCAGTCGTTATTGCCAATTTGCTCCTCATCAGCTACTTTGGAGTTACGATGCAACATCTCGATATGGGAAAAATGTACAAAGCTAACATTGCTAAGAAAGTTCAGATAAGTGTTCGGGGGTTTACCACCTGGTAATTGGACATGGTACTGCGACTTAAAGGGTATAGAATTTATTCCAAATATCTGTCTACTGTAGTGAACACCGTGCATGAAAGGGTTGAAATAAATCTTTTGTTCTAGATCAGAGATCCAGAATTTTATCCAGATCAGTCTTTGATATCTTGCAGAAACTGTTGGAAACTTGTCCTGTATTTTCCGGATCACTCCCAAAATCTAATCATTTGTTCCTTGTCCCAATCTGAACAATTCCTTAAAATTTAATCGAAATCCGTCCACAACTTTTTGAGTTATGTTGCTAACAGAGAAACAAACAAACAGACGCCAGCAAGAACATAACATCCTTGGTGGAGGTAATTAAATGTTGAATAAACAGATTTTTCAGCCTCAACCCAAAATAACCAATCTGACAAAAATCGAACATTGAATTAATGTCTTTTGATATCTGGGAAAAAATACATTTGAGCATAATCTTGACAAAAACAAACAGATTTCAAGCTTTCATACAAATGTTATGACAAAATGTGAAAACTGTAAAGGAGCAAACATCATGAATCTTGAATAGTTGGCAAGTTTCTGATGGTTGAGTCAAACTGAACACAGTTTGTTTTTTAATGACACTCCTTGGTTGCATGGAATTTTCTGGGGAGTGTTGTTAAATAGTTGTCTTCCTGACATTATTAAAATATTTCCGTCTTCCTTCTCATCATAGGTAAGAAGGTATGAGGATGGGTGTGAATAGCCACATCATAAATTCCAGGGCTGGTAAGAAACCTGACTCACTAGGGCAGGTGAGCCAGAGCAGAGGGTTCATACGCATCAGAGCTCAGACGCTGTTTCTCTCACTATCACACCATCGCTTCACCAAAAAGAGACAGGGCTCAGGAAAACACCAACTGGACCAAGAGAAAATCAGCTGCTCCATCTGTCTGGATCTACTGAAGGATCCAGTGACTACATCCCGTGGACACAGCTACTGTAGGAGCTGCATCAACAACCACTGGGATACAGAGGACCAGAGGAGGACCTACAGCTGCCCTCAGTGTAGAGAGACCTTCATGCCAAGGCCAGACCAGGAGAAAAACACCATGTTAGCAGAGTTAGAGGAGGACCTGGAGACAACTGGGCAAGAGCAAGAGCCAATGACCAGAGCTGAGCTCCTCAGATATTCCCAAGACATCACACTGGATCCAAACACCGCAAACACTCAGCTGCTTCTGTCTGATGGGAACAGAAAAGTAAAGGTTGTGAGTAAAGCTCAGTCTTATCCTAATCACACTGACAGATTCACTGATCACCGTCAGGTCCTGAGTAAAGAGAGTCTGACTGGACGTTGTTACTGGGAGGTGGAGGTGAGAGGAAGAGTTTATATATCAGTCTCATACAAGAGTATCAGCAGAGACGGGAAGCCAGGTGGATGCTTGTTTGGGTACAACGACAAGTCCTGGGCGTTATTTTGTGACAGAGACAGATATTTCTTTAGACACAACAACATCCGCACTGATTTCTCAGGTCCTTGGTCATACAGAGTAGGAGTGTACCTGGATCACAGAGCAGGTATTCTGTCCTTCTACAGCGTCTCTAAAACCATGACTCTGCTCCACAGAGTCCAGACCACCTTCACTGAGCCTCTACATGCAGGACTCAGGATTTGTTGTTCATTTGGAAAATATGCCGAGTTATGTGAACTACCATGGACAGGGGCCGCCTCAGAAGTGTGATCAGTTGTCCGTGGGTTCAGTTCTCCATTCAGACTCAACGATGTCATGATTGCGGAAACTGTGTTTTTGTTCTTTACTGCAGACAAATGAGTTTGTTTTATAGTGACGCACGATATTGGACATTTGCAGATACTCGATATGCTTGACGAGGGCGCATGGGGGTTTTCTCTGCGTCTTATGTTCTGTGCTGTAAGCAGTCTTTGAATGGTTTTTACTGTTTCCTCGTTATGCGATTGGTTTGATGTTACATGTATGTTGGGGGTTGTTTGTTTATATTGTATACTGGGATTGATGAGTTCTCCAATCTGTAAAACAAATTGACAGTCTGGAACAAATTCATTACCAGTCATAGAAATACTGATATTTTTTTAAGAAGTTACATAGAAAACACAGATATAAAGAAGAAAAAACTCACAGATCTACATGTCTTGACACAATTTCTGGTTAAAAAATATAATTGTTGTGGAGTCAAACATCATGTCTCAGCTTTATACGGAATTCTAGAAAGCTACAATAACAAAGAGCAACTGAGAGAAAAAATGAGATGGCAAGATGAACTTGATTTTACAATAACTCAGGTAGAATGGGAAAATATTTGTCTCTCTGCACACAAGACAACAGCATCTCAGTTCTGGCGGGAGTACACATGGAAAATAACTATGAGATATTTCATGACTCCTATCCAACAAGTAAAGTTTCAGCACTTAGTGACTTCATCCTGCTGGAGAGAATGTGGAGAACACCACGCAAATTATAGCCACATTTTTTGGTTCTGCCCTGTATTGACTACATATTGGACACTTGTTTGTAATGAAATCAGAGAAGTCCTAAAACAGGAGTTAGCAATTGACCATGAATTTATCCTGTTAGGCAAGTTCCATGGTGGAACAATGAATTCAGAGGATAAATACCTCATTAGAATAATGAGAGCTGTTGCATTAAAACTCATTACTAAGAACTGGCTGCGGAAAGTTAGCCCAGGGTTAGTGAAATGGAGAGAACTGATGGAACAAATAAAAGAAATGGAGATGTTAACATATAAAATCAGAGGGAATCTAAGAAATGGTAAAATATTGTGGAGGAAATGGGAAAACTACTTGGAAATTAGAGAGTCAAACAACATAAATTAATGACAATAACACTAACACTAGTAGTAGTAATACATCTCTCGAACTGATAAAAAGAAGTGGAAAAAACATTAACCTTAACCATGCATACTGTGAATGTAAATAACTAACACTGGTAAATGAAATCAGTCAACAACCAAAAAGGGAGCACTAGTTTATTTCTTATTTTATTTTATTTTATTTTATTTTTTTTTCATTTTTTCTTATTTTTTCATTGTTATTATCATTATTATTTATTTTCTTTTAATTGATTTATGTAACTATGCTATTCTACCTGACCTGATTTTGGACTATGTTTCAATGGCATTCAAATCTATCTTACTATGTTTGTGGGTATTTATTGTATCTATATATGTATTTTATGTATTATTTTACTTTACTATGTACAAAGTCTATCAATTGCAAAGGTTTATCCATACTGTATAAGTATTTATGTTAACATAGTCTTATTTACTTATTTTTTTCTTATTATGATCGCTATTATTCATCTAAATATCTATGGATTCTCTTGTTCTATTTTAGTGTTTAATATAATATTATGGTATTTTTCTTGATTTGTTGTATAAACAAGGAATTTCTTTGAATTTTTTGTATGAATTATGCATCACAGTGGTGTTGCACATATGGAAAAAAAAAAAAAAAAGAAATACTGATATTTTTCATCAAGATGACAAAGTCTTTACTCGAAGAAAACTGACTTGTTGGTTTTACTGTGAGATCTTTTTGTGAGGAACAAGAAAAACATTTAACTCTTGAAAAATGAAACACTTGATGTTTAAATGTATCTATGCAGTGATGAGGTGAACAATTATGGGGCAGGTGTGTATTTTGCTGATATTTCTAATGATATACTGTTGGACACCTCAATTACGCAGATTTATGATTTTATCGGACAATGATTCAGAGAATATTAATGATAGCAAAAACTTTCCTTCACGCATATATCGCTTTCACACTAAAAATAGTGTGTGAACGCAGGTTTTTTCAACGTGGCTTAACCCGCTAACGATCAGAAAGTGACTCTTTTCCCACTGTCAGCAGACCCGGTCTAATTGGCAGCAGACGACCTGCATGGCTTTTTTTTTTCCTCTGGCGCATCAAGCTGATGTCATAACACTGATGACATCATCAGTGCAACAAAGCACATCCATGTAAACGGTGGAAAAAAGCATGGAGGCCGAGGACATGGTTTTCTTTACTTCATACTTTTGTCAAAAAAAGTTACAGACAGAGGGGGCAGGCGTGATGTTACGCCGTGGGAACGTTCTTCCATAAGTTAACGGGTCAACCTGGGTCAGAGGCGAGCCTGTGTTGCTTGCAGGGTCAGTTGACCTGTGTCGAAATGGCAATTAAACCCTTTCAAACTGCCGACAGGAGCCAATTGTTACCAGGTTTAAACAGGTTTTTTGACCAGTCTCAAAGGGGTAATGGTTAGTGCTTGGCTGAAGAAATTTAATATCAAACTGTGTTTCCTCTTTTCAAATCATAATGACAGCAGAAACTACCCACATGACCCGGATCTAAAGTTTTTACCCCCCAGTTCTTAACATCATGTATCGCCCTCTTTAACAGCCTGAAGTCTTTGGTGGTGGCTATGGATGAGGCTCTTTGTTTTCTCATAAGGTAAAGCTGCACATTCTTCAAGCCTCCAGTTCCTGTTAATTCTTGGGTCGTGTGGCATGAACTGCAAGTTGGAGATCTCCCAGAGTGCTCAAGGATATTGAGATGGCCGCTCCAGAACCTTCTCTTTATCTGCTGTAGCCAATGACAGGCCCACTTGGTCTTGTGTTTTGGACTGTTGTCATGTTGGAACGTTCAGGTACATCCCATGAGCAGTGTCTGGGCTGATGAGTGGAAATTTTCCTCCAGTATTTTCTGATAACATGCAGCATTTCATCCATCAGTGTTGACCAAGTTTCCTGCCTCTGTTACCAGAGGCGTACCATCTAAGGCACCTCACGATTCGATTTGATTACAATTCGATTATTCAACGGTTATCATGATATTACCACTTATCACGATTTTTGATGCATCTTTTTTTCCCCTCACTTTGTGGCTACTTCATATTTTTAAACAAGGTATAGCCATTTGTCAATATACATTAATCCAAGTAACTAAACAAATTTATCTCCTGAAAAGAATCTATAATTTATGTCAAATTACCAAATGATCCGACAGTACCCATAGAACCAACAGGTAAAAGCGCACCTGTAGCTGCAGCCTATACAACAGAAAGCTGCTTTTATTCATAACAAAGATTAGATTACCAGTTACCTTCCTTAAAGGGATAGTTCGGTATTTTTAAAGTGGGGTTGTATGAGCTCCATGTGGCCACTAAGTACATGAGATGCAGTAGAAAGTTTTCTCCTCTCCCTCAGTAAGCCACAGTCTGTAAGAGTCTGTTGCGCAAAACTAGCTGCAAATAGGGTAGTACTGTACCAAGAACAAAGGGTATTTTCTCCACCTACAAGATCTCCCATCAAAAAATAATACCACAGTTTAAGAGTACGCTACCTTGAAATGTTTTTAAGTGCATTAACTTTTCAGAAAAATAAAGTGCATCAGTAACTAACCAACTCACATCACAAAGGGACTATCAGGAGCGCAGAAACTCACTGAGCTTTAAACACACACTGATTACAGCCAAACAGGTCACAGGTGAGGGTGTTTACCTTCAAACCTGTTTGTCAACTTGTGTGCACGTCATTGGGCCAAAATATCCATGGTATGTAAACCACTGATCAGGTTCAATTGGGTAGTTTCTGTTGTCATTATGGTTAAGAAAATGTAAACAGTTGTTTGACAATAAATGATTTCACCAAACCACTGACAATGAGTGAAAAAAAGTTTTTCTCTCAGCATTTATGTTCTCTGAAAATAGCCCTAAAAAAACAGAAATCCTGACAGGTTATGTAAACTTATGAACACAGCTGTATCTGATGTGTAAGGCCAATATATCAGCAAAAATTTTGACTGATATTCAACTTTTTAGGCCGATATCTGCTGATGCTGACATCAGATTGATGAAACTATGGAGTACAGTGTACATTTTAGGACATCCTCAGTCTCAGGAAAACCTCCGTCAGATAATACGATCTCAGAAAAAACTCCATCAGATAATATGGCCTCAGGCTTCAAAATAAAAGTCTTGAGACAGCATTCAGCTAAAAATTAGCCACTTGCAAACTTCCCGTTTTCAAAATAAAATCATCTTTTATCATCTCCTTTTAGTTCTTTAACACTTTTGTAAATTGGGTTCTTGTTTTTGAGCCGACCCAAAGTTTACTTGATAGCATAATGGCGGAACGGAATGTCCAAAATGCCGAACTGAAATTTGTATCTGTGCGTTTTATGGCTCAAATGAACACATTTTGGTATTCTACGTGGTGACTTTCTCCCCTAAAATGCTCTCTGAACTTTCAAATGTGACAAATCCACAGAGATATTTGACAGCCTGGTGTGCTTCTGATTTTGTCGTCAGAGGTTTGAAATGCATCATGGGAAACTTAGTAGTATACTACAGTGTGAACAGTTGCCAGTCTAACCATACTTAAAGTAGTATACAGTAGATACACATGAGTATGTAGTACATTAGTATGCCATTTGGGACATAGCCCACGTTTATAATGTCTATGGTACCGACTTTTGATGACATCACGCACACTTCCGGTCTCTTAAAAATAATGTTTGGTTGTATGCTATGACCTGACGCTGTTCTATTTGAGTCCGTTTTTCCAGTGTTTTGTCTGATGGCTTTTATTTTGAGACTGTTTTATCTGACGTCGTTTTGGTTGAGGCAGTTTAATTTGACCCCATTTTTGTCTGATGACTTTTATTTTGAAGCCTGAGGCCGTATTATCTGACGGAGGTTTTCCTGAGACTGAGGATGTCCTAAAATGTACACCATAATGGAGGCTGTGCAAACTGTTTCAGCTCAGGGCCAAAGTGAGAAGTCTGCTATCTCCCTGGGACCCAAACTTACAAAATAAATGATTAATCCAAATCTTAAAGATGCTATGAGGAGTTTCTCAGTAATAACAAAAAAGTCTCACTTTCAAATATATGTCTAAACAAAATACACACTTTAAGATGAGTTTTATAGCATCAAAATAGGTTATCTATAAATGCTATTCCTTAGCTTTGCGGTCAGGTCGGACAGGGCTGGACTGGCCTGGATACTCAACTTCAGGAACAAGACAATTAAAACTAGAGTAAATTTATATTATTCTGACACGTCTTAGAGCACCGGGCTGTAAATAGAGATATATAGCCAGCTACAAAACTACGATACTAAGTTTTCCAACAAATTGCTTGTTGTCTCACATCAAAAACTACCGCTACGTAAGTAAGTTGTTGAAAAAAGAAGTTGTAAAGCAATGCAGAGTTCTGAGGAAGGTCCGAGCTGTATTCATTAGCATCACAACAAACGCACACTTTGGCTTGGGTCATGTCTTTACGACAGTCGCTGTGCGTGCTCATGGGTAGAAGAGTCTTCATGTTGCCGGAAATAGATTCTCCTCATAGCACCTTTAAAGTACAAAATTATGATTAACTATGGTGATAGCTACTGTAATGAACAAATTATTCAGACTGGAAGGAAACACTGTATTATCATGTCTTTCTTTTATCACAAGTGTTCTAACCTTCAACACGAAACCTGGAGGCCACATCCCGCCCCCACAGCATGATTCAATTCTAAAAATGTGAAGTAGACAAAAATGTTGTTGTGTTGAGGGTATATTTTTGCTGTTACAACCCTATAATAATCTAACTTTATTATGGTGTATTAATAACCAGGAGTCAGTTTTGGTGCGGGATTCAAAAGTCTTTCTGTGCTTTTTCATTCATGTTGGTATGTGCTCAGATTACATCAATATACTGACCAATCCTTCTTATATTATCCTAAAACAGATATATATCTGTCAAACAAAGCTTATATAATCATAATTATGTTGGAAATGTTGTCAATGTTAATATGGTAAATTATATTTTGTTCAAAGTCTTAATTTTACTTATTTTTTTCCTTCATTAAGTCATTTGATGGTCATAAAATTATACTGTCAGACATTCTGATCTATTTAAATGTCTTTATCTGTGATTGATTCTGATATTCTGTGTATAAGAGCATCTGAAACAACTGAGTTTGCCCTTTTGGATCAATAAAGTTCTTTTGATTCTGATGTTTTTGACATCGTTTGTGTGTTCGACTGTAAGAAACAGGACTGAAAAAATTCAGCAGATTTTGACATTTTAGTAAATTTTTAGTAAATTTCAGACAAAGAATGAGTGATATGATTATCATGGTGATCCAAGTTCCTAAGCAAAGTCAGGATTTGTTAAAGCAAACCAGTTTTAAATTTGTTTGAACACAATTAAAGCAGTGGTAACCCAGATTTGACAATTTTAATCTTGTTTAAAGGATATCAAATCAGTCTAATTGCACTTATTGTTGTTATATACAACCCACCAAAATCTGGTTGTAAGTATTAAAACTAGGACCCGACCAATATGGATTTTTCAAGGCTGATGCCAATACAGATATTTGGAAGAAAAAAAAATACTGATTACTGATTAATCGGCTGATTAATTAAAAAAAAAGAAACTATATATATATATATACATATGTGTATATATATATATATATATATATATATATATATATCTATACATATATATATTTATATATATATATATATATATGTATATATATATATATATACACACACACACACACACACACATATATATACATATACATATATATATATATATATACACATATATATATGTATATATATACATATATATGATTTTTTTAATTGGTGAATATATGAATTACAGTCAGAACAATATAGTTTAATCAATCTCAATCAATCAATCTTTATTTGTATAGCGCCAATTCAAAACAAGTGTTATCTCAAGACACTTTACAATAGAGAATAAAGCTCTTCATTTTATGGATACACATATATGCATAGATACATATATACATATAAAGATACACATATACATATATATACAAATATATACATCCAACACCCAACATGAATCCATATAGCCAATCATGGATCCCTCCATCATGGCAGCAAGAAAAAACCTTCTGTTAAGCAGCAGGAAATCTTGAATGTGGATCCCAGTCTCATGATGAACAGCAAATCCACACGATGCTGTGTCGGGTGTGTGAGGAGACAAGTGGACTAAAGTAAGAACTAAAGTTAGGGACAGGTTCATGAACCATCAACCTGTCGTCTGATTTATTAGAGGGTAGCCTCTTGAGATGCTACATCTCATTTTCAGGAGGGTCCTCATGTCTGAATGGTTGTGGTGATCATTTTATAGAAGTATAATCATAGATATTCTTACTGAAAATAAGAATTTATGGTAGTGACGAACTCATGGGTGCCCGGATCACAAGTGCATCCCAACCATATTTGTCTCTGTTAAGTATAAATTTGTTAAAGGCCTCTTGAGATGTGACATCCAATTTTCAGAGGGACCTCATGCCTATGTGGTAATCAAAAAGTAGACAACACTTGGTCCTTTAGTATTTGTTTAACTTTACACCAGTTAGAAAATTTAAATTACAACAACATACAAACAAAAAGCACTGAACATCTGGGACATTAATTATGTAACCTTAAAAAAGAGTCACTCTGTATGTTGTACTTCTTATTGATGGAAACTTAAGGTAGGTTATAGTAAAGGTAGAACAACTTTTAAAAAGTTGTAAACAGATAACTGAGAGGAAAGCAACAAAAACACTAGCATTCTTTTCAGAGGCATTTTTCTTTTTATTCGTAGCTCTCAAGCACAAAATAAAATGGTTGCAAAAATGCGGCAAATTCCTGCAAAATAAACAAAAACAAATTACCTTTTTCAAAAAATTTAAATATATAGATTATTTATGAACTCTTTGTCACATCATTAGCTTATAAGAAGCAGGTTTTAGTTCAGGTTGCACATATTTCACAAACTTATTTAAACTGGCTGATTAAAGTCCCCAGCTATGATGAAGTCTCCCCTGGATGAGTCTGCTAATGATGACTTAGGGCTCCGAGCAGCTATGTTAATGCTAGTACAGTTAGCTCGCTAGCTAGTTAGCTTCGCGGATAAGCCAGATTTCCGTCAGAATCACAATAAAACAGTCACAGATAAACTGATCCCCTGCCATCAGAAAGTCCAATTCATCAGTGTTGACAACGACAGAGGTGGTGTCTGTCAGGAAAACTGTTCAGCAGAGTCCGGTCTGTCTGTGAGGCTGATCTGTAGTCGATCAGAGAGCCCGGTGGTCTCTCTGTGTCCAGCAGGAGTGGGACATTGTGCACGGCTGAACGTTGCTCGTCAGGTCGACCTTCAGGCTTAAAAGATCAACTCTGTGTGAGTGTAGACGAGTCATCCATACACTGTATAAGCAGAGAGCATAGCTCCTTGGAGCCGTCAGAATCGTCATCAACGCGCGTCACCATCTTCCACGATGTCATCATTCTGCGCAGCTTGGACGACGAACAGCGTTTACTGTTTTATGAGAAATTAAGAATATATCGGTGTTACATTGGTAAAAATTTGGCTGTATAATCACCCGATTTAATCGACCAGCAAATGTATCGGTCAGGCCCTAATTAAAACCAAGATTATATCCAGTTATTGTTTTAAACAAGTTTTTATATGATTAAATAAGTGATAGCCTAACAATTTCAATCCTGTTTAAATGCAGTTCTTACATAAAACCAAAAAAAACCTGGTTGTAAATATTAAAATCAAGTGCATAAACTTTACTTAGTTACTTCATGACATTTTCAGGGAATTCTGGACCAGGGAGAAGTCATTAGATTTTGGTGTTGATCTGATTGTGATGTGGATCCAGGAATTCTTTTTAAGCTTGTGTGATTGGACAGTTTCTCCACATTTTCACCCAAAACTCTGCTAAGGATGTCAGAAATGCTGTGTTGGAGATTTGAGCTCTCAGATCACGTCCAGTGTTGAATATAGCTGTAAATTTTGGATGCAGAGTTGAAGGAGGAATCACACTTCAGCTCTTTTTCTTCATTTTCAGCTCCTTGTTGGAAACACTCACTGTTATAAAGGCTCTTGTTAATCATCCAGTTCCAGGAGCCTGCCCCTTTAAGACTGCTATGAGGAGCCTGCCCCTTTAAGACTGCTATGAGGAGCCTGCCCCTTTAAGACGGCAGACTGCCAGCAGAGAGTCAGAGGAACATGTGCTTCTGCATGCTGCTGTGAGACAGAGTGACTGGCATTCCTTCCTAGCTACGAAAGGGATCTAAGTTAGTCTGTGTTAGAGTTTGATAGGAGTGGGACTTGTGCGTCCATGAAACAAGTAAGTACTTGTGGTTTACTTTGGAGTTTATTGTAAGAACTGGGCTAACTCATGCTGTTCACTTGTTAGAATGTAGCTATGTTTGAAAAGTCATTTAAGTACAATCATTTGATAGCTAACCTGTTTAAGATTGTTAGCCAGTAAGATGTGTGTTTAGTATAGCCAATAAGTGAAAGGCAGAAGATCAGGTATGACACGCATGCGTACAGTAAAGCAGCAAATAAGGTATGTGACTTCATAAAAGGCAGATGCGTATTTCAGTTTTGTTAAAGATTACACTGTAACAACCAAAAATGTAATAACGGCCAATAATTTAATAACTACTAATAATGTAATAAAAGGCTAAGTGTAGTAACTAAGGTATGGTATGGGTATGGTAGGGTTAGGGTTAGGGTAAGCTATGGTAAGGGTAATAACTTATTACATTATTGGCAAGTTATTACATTATTGGCTTTATTACATTTAAAAATGGCCAAAATTATTACTTTATTGGTACTTACTACATTATTGGCCGTTATTACGTTTTTGGTTGCTACACACCTGTTAAAATGACTGCATACTTTCATACTCATTTCAGTTGTATTTGTTTCTTCTGTTTATTATAGAAACCACATTTATTCCACCCAAAACATGTTTAAACTTCTATCATTAAGAATAAAGGAACTTCAGTCAACAGTGATCCAACTCTTTCTTCAAACACCAGAGTTCTGACCGACTCTCCACAGTGATTTGCACTATCCTACCAGTCTAAGAATGTACTATTTTCACTCAGATCTGAGATTACAGAAGGTCACAATGATGAGCTCTGTATTGATTGGCTAACCCAAAGGTGTCTGATAGGACTGTGGAGGAGACTTTTATCTTCAGCCAAAGCTCTCCACGGGGAACAATGCTCCATCAGGTGACTCTCTGTTCCCTCCTTCTCATGAAAGACAGAGTGTGAAACACAGGAGCTGAAACAAACTCATACAACTCAAGAAGTGATTCAGTCACTGAGAGGAGACATGGCTCAGCCAAGGCACCACCTGGACCGTGAGAGGTTCTGCTGCCCCATCTGTCTGGATCTACTGAAGGATCCAGTGACTACATCCTGTGGACACAGCTACTGTAGGAGCTGCATCAACAACCACTGGGATACAGAAGATCACAGGAGGACCTACAGCTGCCCCCAGTGTAGAAGGACTTTCATGCCAAGGCCTGTACTGGAGAAAAACACCATGTTAGCAGAGTTGGTGGAGGACCTGAAGAAGACTGGACTCCAAGCTGCTCCTGCTGATCACTGCTATGTTGGAGATGCAGATGTGGCCTGTGACGTCTGCACTGGGAGGAAACTCAAAGCCCAGAAGTTCTGTCTGCAGTGTCTTGCCTCTTTCTGTAAGGAACATCTTCAGCCTCATTTTCACTCAGCTCCATTCAAGAAACACAAGCTGGTGGAGCCGACCAAGAAGCTCCAGGAGATGGACCAACACAAAAGCTGTGATACGGTCTCAGCTGCAGCAGAGAGGACAGAGAGGCAGAGAGAGCTCCAGGGGAGTCGACAAAACATCCAGCAGAGAATCCAGCACAGAGAGAGAGACGTGAAGCTGCTCCAGCAGGAGGTGGAGGCCATCAACAGCTCTGCTGATAAAGCAGTGGAGAACAGTGAGAAGATCTTCACTGAGCTGATCCGTCTGCTGGAGCAAAGACGCTCTGAGGTGAAGCAGCAGGTCAGATCCCAGCAGCAGACTGAAGTGAGTCGAGTCAGGGAGCTTCAGGAGAAGCTGGAGCAGGAGATCACTGAGCTGAAGAGGAAGGACCAGGAGCTGGAGAAGCTCTCACACACACAGGACCACAACCAGTTTCTACAGGACTACCCCTCACTGTCACAACTCAGAGAACCTCCAGACTCATCCAGCATCTATGAACGTCCTCTGAGGTACTTTGAGCACATGACAGCAGCTGTGTCAGAGCTCAGAGAGAAACTTCAGGACCTTCTCAGAGGAACATGGACAAACATCTCAGAAAGTCAAGTGGATGTTTTACTGTCAGAGTCTGAGCCCTGGACCAGAGTTGAGTTCTTAAGGTATTCACAAGACATCACACTGGATCCAAATACAGCAAACAAACGACTGTTATTATCCGATGGGAACATGAAAGTCACATTTATGAGAAAAGATCAGCCTTATTCTGATCATCCAGACAGATTCACTTTCTATTATCAGGTCCTGAGTAAAGAGAGTCTGACTGGACGTTGTTACTGGGAGGTGGAGTGGAGTGGAGAAGTTTATATAGCAGTCTCATACAGGATGATCAGGAGAGATGGGGACTCAAAAGAATGTTGGTTTGGAGGTAACAAGTCTTGGGCGTTATTTTGTAACAGAGACAAATACCTCTCTCGGTACAACAACATGCAAACTGATGTCTCAGGTCCTCGTTCTTCCAGAGTAGGAGTGTACCTGGATCACAGAGCAGGTATTCTGTCCTTCTACAGCATCTCTGAAACCATGACTCTGCTCCACAGAGTCCAGACCACCTTCACTGAGCCTCTACATGCTGGACTAGGCGTTTGTTATCCATATGGATCCACTGCTGAGTTGTGTAAACTAAAATAGTTAGAGGGTTCAGTTCTGTGTCATGATTGTGGAAACTGTGTTTTTGTTCTTTACTGCAGACAAACGAGCTTTAACTTGGATAACTCTTAATTGCACTGCTCAGGAGACATGACATATTTTATCCTTTTTTTATATTAATATTGACAACTAGTTTTACCCATGACCTCACTCCTTTTAGACCCTTTAAATCCTTGAACATCATCAGGGGTTGTTCATGTTCATGTCAAGTTTGGCTATGCTGTATTCTGCGATGTTGTCTTGTCAGGGTTCCTGCAGCTCAAGCAAGGTTAAATTCAAGACTTTTTTAAGGCCGTTTGAAATAAAAGTTAAGACCAAGTCGACAACAAACCACAATTGAAACACACAAAACAAACAAACACAAACACCACATGAATAACCTGGGTTCGAGGCAATTTTAACCCAATGTTTATTTTAAATAAAACATCACTTTTTGCCTTCTTTTTAAACCCGTTTTTAAAACTTTATGCCTATTTTGCCCACATTCATCTTTTTTGGCCACTGTCAGAACCATTTTTTTCAATTTTTACATGGTTTTTGAAATTTAATTTCAAATTTATTTCCCAACTTTGCTGCCATAATCAATTTTCCGAAACCACTTTTGGATTTTTTTGCCAATTTTTCCCAATTTTTTTCTCTCTCCAGGCACTGTAGGTAGAATCAAGACACGCGTCTGCTCTGAAAGATCCTGGTGCAACCACATCACTGTTTTGTTAGTTCTGCTATTGTGATTACCCGATGTTGCCATGAGAGTAAATTGGTGAATTATTTTTGAAAAATAGATCAATGTTACTAAATATTTTTTTAGTTCAATCTAACATAAATCTTACTAATGTGGTCAAATTTTTAAGACTTTTGAAAATTGGATTTAAGACATTTTAATGCCAATTAAGGCCTTATTTTTAGAATTATGAATTCAATGCCGTTTAAGACTTTTCAAGGATCCGCGGGAACCCTGCTTGTACAAATGTTTATTTATTGCTTGTTGTTGTTTGATGTGCCGTCACTGCAGACAAAATTTCCCCTGGAGGGACAATAAAAGGGAACTGAACTGAACTTAATCAAACATCATGGGCAGCATATCACATCATTACCTTTTTCTGTCTGATTTGTTTAAACAGTGATGCACAATATTGGACATATGCAGATGATGATGTTTCATAATCAGTGATAGAGATACTGCTATTTTCTAGGAAGTCCAAGAAGTCTTTACTTTAAGAAAACTGATTTGTTGTCACTGTGAGATAATTTTTTGTGTCAAACAAGAAAAACAAAATTTAACGCTAGAAAAATTAAACTCTTGATGTTTAAATGTACCCATGCAGTAATGATGAGGTGAAGAATTATGGGACGTGTGTATTTTGCTGATATTTCTGCTAATGCATTAGATATAAATGGCCAATACAAAAGCAAAATCTTCAACTGATAAACTTTTAAGGCCGTTATCTGATATCAGTCTGATGTAGCCATGGAGGCCGCCACTGCAGAAAAGAATTTTGGCATGAACATTTTATGATAGTCAAACTTTTATGATGGGGTAAGAATTTAAGAGAGCAGATATTGTGGTCAGGGCCTCAGGTGGGCTTAAGCATTGTGACGCAACACCAGGGGTTCAAACTGTTTCAGCTCGGACTGAAATGAGAGTCTGCTCTCTCCCTGGGACCCTTATATGAAATAAATGATTCATCTAAATCTTAAGTTACAAAATTATGATTTATTATGTAAAAAACTACTGTAGTGAACAAATATTATGGCAGAAAAGGAACATGGACTTCTGGGTATCTGTTTGTTGTTACTAGGGTTGGGACAATTCACTTTTCTCCCGATTTGAATTATTGCGATTTTTTAGGTGCCGATTCGATGTAAATTGCGATTCTACGATATTGCCGATTTTTGCAATCTTTAGCTTTTTTAACACCAGCAAAAAGATGAACAATGATGATGCCTACAGACTATATCAGGAAACATACACATCACATGTGAGTCTGTTTTTAGGATTTATTCAGCAATATATTTTAACCAGCTGTTTATACTCTCTCTTCAAAAGACTGGACTGCATTTAAAAAGTGGCTTATTAACCCTTTAGGTACCAGAGTTTTTTCAAGAAAATCCCTCGTCTGACCAGAGCTCCGCGGTCTTTCTCATTCCCGCTAACACCGTCACTTTTCACGGTGTTTTGAGCTTCCCTGCATCCCAGACCATGTGCCCTCTTCGGCAGTCACCGGCCTCGGAGAGGCAAAGCATCAGCCTTGATATGTGCTGCTCTGGGACTGTAATGGCGCGCGGACCCACTCCTGCTGCGCACACACGCCGCCAGTTTGGTCCTCACTGTGGACGACTGACCGTCATCCTCAGAGAGTAAATATTCTCAGATTCAGAGTCAGCCAGTACTTGACAAAGTACTCTCGGCATCGTGAGTACTCTTACTCACTCTCTATCACTTTGTGTGTGTCTCTCTCTCTCTCTGCTCCGCTCTACAGCCACACTTGCGTCCCTCGGTCTGGTGTGTGTGTTTTAAAATAAATATACAGCAAAACTTTGAATAGATCGTGAAAATCATGATACTTAGGTGAATTGATTTTTTCTCCCACTCCTAGTTGTTATATCCCAATAATTCAATCAATCTTTAATATCTCACGTCACGTCTCACGTCTTCTCCCGCTTATCTGTGGTCGGGTCGCGGGGGCAGCAGCCTAAGCAGGGAAGCCCAGACTTCCCTCTCCCCAGCCACTTCGTCCAGCTCTTCCCGGGGGATCCCGAGGCGTTCCCAGGCCAGCCGGGAGACATAGTCTCTCCAGCGTGTCCTGGGTCTACCCTGGGGCCGCCTTCCAGTGGGACGTGCCCGAAACACCTCACCAGGGAGGCGTCCAGGAGGCATCCGGACCAGATGCCCGAGCCACCTCATCTGGCTCCTCTCAACGCGTAGGAGCAGAGGCTCTACTCCGAGTTCCTCCCGAATGACCGAGCTTCTCACCCTATCTCTAAGGGAGAACCCAGCCACCCAGCGAAGGAAACCCATTTTGGCCGCTTGTACTCGTGATCTCGTTTTCTCGGTCACGACCCAGAGCTCGTGACCATATATGAGGATAGGGGTGAAGATCGACCGGTAAATCGAGAGCTTCGCCTTACGGCTCAGCTCCCTTTTTACCACGACAGACCGGTGCAGAGCCGCGTACTGCTGGCCGCACCGATCCGCCTATCGATCTCCCGATCCACCCTTCCTCCGCTCGTGAACAAGACCCCGAGATACTTAAACTCCTCCACTTGGGGCAGAATCTCTTCCCCAACTCGGAGGGAGCACTCCACCCTCTTCCGGGTGAGGACCATGGCCTCGGATTTGGAGGTGCTGATTCTCATCCCAGCCGCTTCACACTCGGCTGCGAACCGATCCAGTGAGAGCTGGAGGTCACGGTTCGACGAAGCCAACAGGACCACATCATCTGCAAAAAGCAGTGACCCAATCCTGAGGTCACCAAATCGTAACCCCTCAACGCCCTGACTGCGCCTAGAAATTCTGTCCATAAAAGTAATGAACAGAATCGGTGACAAAAAGCAGCCCTGGCGGAGTCCAACCCCCACCGGAAACGACTCAGATGTACTGCCGGCAATGCGAACCAGACTCTGACACCGGTCATACAGAGAACGGACAGCCCGTAACAGGGAGCCCGCTACCCCATACTCCCGGAGCACCCCCCACAAGATCCCACGAGGAACACGGTCGAATGCCTTCTCCAAGTCCACAAAGCACATGTGGACTGGTTGGGCAAACTCCCATGCACCCTCGAGGACCCTATGGAGAGTATAGAGTTGGTCCACAGTTCCACGACCAGGACGAAAACCACACTGCTCCTCCTGGATCCGAGGTTCAACAATCCGACGGACCCTCCTCTCCAGTACCCCTGAATAAACCTTCCCGGGGAGGCTGAGGAGTGTGATCCAATCTTTAATATATAAATTCAATAACTATAATTATTATCATTATGACTATTTTTCTTATTCATGTCTAATCTCACACCTGAAAGCCACTGCTAGCCAGAATTTAACCAGGGAACGGATTTATGGTGGGATTGAGAACTCTCTTTTCTTGATCATTCATGTGTTTTTATTCTATCATTCATGTTCATTAATTTATACTTCTTATATTGACTTTAAACAATTTTTAAATGTGACAAAGCTTGTATCATTATTATATCTTATATTAAATACTAATAGGGTAAATTCTTTGGCCTTGCTCATAGTCTTGCTTTTAATTCTTTGATTATTTCCCTTCATTAAGAAACATAATATGTCTAATGTGTGTAATATGTCTTGCTAACACACTGCAGGTATCCTCTATAAAAGACAATAAACTCCAGCCAAAGTCCTCCATGGGGAACTTTGCCCCATCAAGTGACTCTCTGTTCCTTCCTTCTGACAAAAGACTGAGTGTGACTCACAGGAGCTGAAACAAACTCATTGACTCAGAAGTGATTCAGTCACTGAGAGGAGACATGGCTCAGCCAAGGCACCACCTGGACCGTGAGAGGTTCTGCTGCTCCATCTGTCTGGATCTACTGAAGGATCCAGTGACTACATCCTGTGGACACAGCTACTGTAGGAGCTGCATCAACAACCACTGGGATGTAGAAGATCAGAGAAGGACTTACAGCTGCCCCCAGTGTAGAAAGACTTTTATGCCGAGGCCCGACCTGGAGAAAAACACCATGTTAGCAGAGTTAGTGGAGGACCTGAAGAAGACTGGACTCCAAGCTGCTCCTGCTGATCACTGCTATGCTGGAGCTGAAGATGTGGCCTGTGACGTCTGCACTGGGAGGAAACTCAAAGCCCAGAAGTCCTGTCTGCAGTGTCTGGTGTCCTACTGCCAGGAACATCTTCAGACTCATTTGGACTTACCTGCCTTTAGGACCCACAAGCTGGTTGAGCCGTCCAAGAAGCTCCAGGAGAACATCTGCTCTGTTCATGATGAGGTGATGAAGATGTTCTGCCGCACTGATCAGCAGTCCATCTGTCACATCTTTGGGATGGACCAACACAAAGGTCATGACACGGTCGCAGCTGCAGCAGAGAGGACAAAGAGGCAGAGAGAGCTCCAGGAGAGTCGACAAAACATCCAGAAGAAGATCCAGGACAGAGAGAGACACGTGGAGCTGCTCCTGGATGAGGAGGACAACATCGACGACTCTGCTGATGAAGCAGTGGAGAACAGTGAGAAGATTTTCAAAGAGCTGATCCGTCTGCTGGAGCAAAGACGCTCTGAGGTGAAGCAGCAGCTCAGATCCCAGCAGAAAACTAAAGTGAGTCGAGTCAGGGAGCTTCAGGAGAAGCTGAAGCAGGAGATCACTGAGCTGAAGAGGAAGGACCAGGAGCTGGAGAAGCTCTCACACACACAAGACCACAACCAGTTTCTACAGGACTACCCCTCAGTGTCACAACTCAGAGAACCTCCATACTCATCCAGGATCTCTGAACGTCCTCTGAGATACTTTCATGATGTGACAGCAGCTTTACCAGAGCTTAGAAAGAAACTTCAGGACCTTCTCAGACGAACATGGACAAACATCTCAGAGGCAAAAGAATGCCCTCCACCGCCGCAGAGAATGTGGCCAAGGCAAACATTGCCGGGGCCTGATTACCGCACCATACGTGAGTTCCTCAAATATTCACAAGACATCACACTGCATCATAATAGCCTGCAGACAACTGTTTTTCTCTGATAGGAACAGAAAAGTAACATTTAAGAGAAAAGATCAGCCTTATTCTGATCACCCAGACAGATTCAGTGATTATGATCAGATTCTGAGTAAAGACAGTCTGATTGACCGTTGTTACTGGGAGGTGGAGCTGAGAGGAGAAGCTTATGTAGCAGTCTCATTCAAGAGTATCAGGAGAGACGGTGGATGTTTGGAGGAGGATGGATGTTTGTTTAGATCCGATGACAATTTTTGGTCAGGATTTTATTATCAATTTGGATCCACTGATGAGTTGTGTAAACTAAAATAGGTCAAAGTCACCTCAGAAGTGTGATCAGTCTTCTGCGTGTTCAGCTCTGTGTTTAGACTCAAAGATTTCATAGCTGTGGAAACTGCTGTTATTTACTGCAGACAAATCAAACATTATACACAGCATATGACATCTCATCACCTTTTTTGTTTGGTTTGTTTTTATAGTGATGCACAATACATTTGCAGGTGATCAATCATTAGATGATGTTTCATAATCAGTCATAGAGATTCTGCTATTTTTCGTTAGGACCAAGAAGTCTTTACTTTAAGAAAACTGACTTGTTTTCACTGTGAGATCTTTATGTGTGAGGAACAACAGAAACAAAACATGACTGGGGGTAAAAAGTTAGTATATAATATGTAAAAAAATATTGAAATGAACAAAATAGTTAGACAGAAGTGATACACTATGTAATCAAAATGTCTGTCTTTCAATCACAGGCTCTCGCTACAGTCTCAGCCTGCACAGGACCATCCCCAAGGATCAACTGCCGCCACTGTGGCCAAAGCTGCCGTTGACCTTGGAGCCTGAGTTGACAGAGTCGGACTCAGAGACGGAGTTGCTGGAGTTGCCAGGTCCCAGAAACAATAGTGAGTTCTTCAGATATTCACAAGACATCACACTGGATCATAACACAGCCTGCAGATGGCTGTTTTTATCTGACAGGACCAGAACTGTTACATTTATGAGAAAAGATCAGCCTTATCCTGATCACCCAGACAGATTCACTTTTTATTATCAGGTCCTGAGTAAAGAGAGTCTGACTGGACGCTGTTACTGGGAGGTGGAGTGGAGTGGAGGAGTTTATGAAGCGGTCTCATACAAGAGTATCAGCAGTGACAGGGACTCAAAAGAATTGCTATTTTTTGGGACCAAGAAGTCTTTACTTTAAAGGAATATTACACCCAAAGAATGATATGCCTTAATTTTCTACTCACCCTCATGCTGAGCAACACTATGGAGCACTTTTTTGACGTCTCAAATGCAGCTGGAGGTCCGGGGTGATTTTCGCTGTGAACAAACTTCCATCTAACAGGGGACGACAGAGCCCGAAGAAAAAGGTCCATAAAAGTCCACAGCGTGCCTATTTTCCTTCATACTGCTCGTCGCTGTAATCCAAAATGTCCTAAGCGGGTAGCGTCCATAATTAATTTGAAACGAGGTCATTTAGTACATTTTTTGAGCCTAAACAGTGCTATAGCGTACTTCCGCAGTGCTGCGTCTATCGCTCCTGCACTATGTAGCCGTCTGGATTGGTCTGCGCGGCTTATGTAGTGCAGGAGGTGTTTGTGTGACAAACAAAAAAAACAGAATTTAACGCTTGAAAATTAAACTCTTGATGTTTAAATGTACCCATGCAGTTACGAGGTGAAGAATTATGGGACGTGTGTATTTTTCTGATATTTCTTCTAACATATAACATGTAAATGGCAAATAAAAAAGCAAAAACTTCAACTGATAATCATTCTTCTAGGCCGCGTGAGGAAATTTTTGAAAAGCTTCATTTCTGTTCAGTGGGGGTAAAACAAAACCAAGGTCTGACAGCTGTTCTTAGGCAACGTCTGACCCTTTTGTAAACAGATGGTGTGGGTGATTAAACTGGTGAAGTTTTACCCTTATATGGTGTCTTGAGGTATTTACTTTCTTAAACAAATGCTAAATTTATGGTTTTATTGTCATGTGACTGTAAGGACTCAATGAGAGCTGTATTTAAGGACGTTGAACTGTCTTGTCGTCAGAGGACACCTCTCCAGGTCTCCTCTCTATGCTGCATGATTCTGAGATAAAGGAGTAGTGATCCATAACACCATAACACTCTCTTGTTCTCTTCTTATTCTTGTATTTTTGGATAATTTTCCATATTTAGGAGGGAATAAACTCACAGCCGTTATCTGATGATACTGATATCAGACTGATGTCACCATGGAGGCTGTCACTGCTGATATGACCTTTGTCTTGAACTTGTATGATATGAACTTTTATGATAGTCAAACTTTTATGCTGGGGTAAGAATTTAAGAGAGCAATTATTGTGGACCGGGCCTCAGGTGGGCTTGAGCATGGCTTCATTACACCAGGGGTTCAAACTGTTCAAGCTCGAACTGAAGGGAGAGTCTGCTCTCCCTGAGACCAAAACTGACAAAATAAATGATTCATCTAAATCTGAAGGTACAAAAATGATTGATTATTCAAAAATCTTATGTAGTGAATAAAATACTAAGGCAGTAAAGGAACGTGGATTTGTGGGTATCTATTTGTTGTTATATCCCAATAACTCGATCAGTCTTTATTATATGAACTTTGTACAAATTATTATTATCATAATTACCATTGTTATTATTCATGTCTAAAAAAAAAAAAAAAAAAAAAAAAAGAAAAAAAAAAAAATAAAAAAAACTCTGATCTGCAGACCCCGCTAGGTCCTGGTACCAGGGGTGAGTTCTTCAAATACTCACAACACATCACACTGGATCATAACAGCCTGCAGATGACTCTTTTATTTGATAGGAACAAAAAAGTGACATTTATGAGAAAAGCTTGGTCTTATCCTGATCACCCAGACAGATTCAGTGATTATGAGCAGGTCCTGAGTAAAGACAGTCTGAGTATCAGCAGAGACAGGGACTCTGAATGTTGGTCAGGATGTACAATATTGTAACAGGTCTTGGGTGTTATTTTGTGACAGAAATAAATATTTCTTTTGGTACAACAACATCCGCACTGATTTCTCAGGTCCTGTGTCCTCCAGAGTAGGAGTGTACCTGGATCACAGAGCAGGTATTCTGTCCTTCCACAGAGTCTCTGAAACCATGACTCTGCTCCACAGAGTCCAGACCACTTTCACTGAGCCTCTACATGCTGGACTCAGGATTTACTATCAATTTGGATCCACTGATGAGTTGTGTAAACTAAAATAGGTCAAAGTCACCTCAGAAGTGTGATCAGTCTTCTGTGGGTTCAGCTCTGTGTTCAGACTCAAAGATGTCATTACTGTGGAAACTGTTTTTGTTCTTTACTGCAGACAAATCAAACATTATACACAGCATATGACATCTCATCACCTTTTTTGTTTGGTTTGCTTTTATAGTGATGCACAATACATTTGCAGGTGATCAATCATTAGATGATGTTTCATAATCAGTGATAGAGATTCTGCTATTTTTCGTTAGGACCAAGAAGTCTTTACTTTAAGAAAACTGACTTGTTTTCACTGTGAGATCTTTATGTGTGAGGAACAACAGAAACAAAACATGACTGACGCTACAAAATAAAAATCGTAATGTCAATCTTTCAATCACAGGCCTTCAAACCAACAGCCAGCCCAGGGCCATCAAGATTCCCTGCGGCGGCGGCAGCAGTTTTCGGTATCGTCGTCATCGCCATCGCCATCATCATCGTTCCGGCTGCAGGGCCGTGTGTGAGTTCTTCAAATATTCACAACACATCACACTGGATCATAACACAGCCTGCGGACAACTGTTTTTATCTGATGGGAACAGATAAGTCACATTTATGAGAAAAGACCAGTCTTATCCTGATCATCCAGACAGATTCACTGATTATGAGCAGGTCCTGATTAAAGAGAGTCTGACTGGACGTTGTTACTGGGAGGTGGAGCTGAGAGGAAGAGTTTATTGAACAGTATCATTCAAGATGATCATGAGAGACAGGGACTCAAAAGAATGTTGGTCATGATGTAACATCACGTCTTGGGTGTTATTTTGGGACAGAGACAAATATTTCTTTTGGTATAACAAGATCCACACTGTCTCAGGTCCTCGGTCCTCCAGAGTAGGAGTGTTCCTGGATCACAGTGCAGGTATTCTGTCCTTCTACAGCGTCTCTAAAACCATGACTCTGCTCCACAGAGTCCAGACCACCTTCACTGAACCTCTACATGCTGGACTAGGTGTTTGTTATTGATTTAGAAAATATGATGAGTTGTGTAAACTGAAATAGGTAAAAGTCATCTATGGTTGAGCTCTGTGTTCAGACTCAAAGATGTCATCGCTGCGAAAACTGTTTTTGTTCTTTACCGCAGACAAATCAAACATTATACACAGCATATGACATCGCATTACCTTTTTTGTTTGGTTTGTTTTTATACTGATGTATGATACTGGACATTTGCAGGTGATCAATCATTAGATTATGTTTCATAATCAGTGACAGAGATTCTGATATTTTTCAGGAAGACGAAGAAGTCTTTACTTTAAGAAAACTGACTTGTTTTCACTGTGAGATCTTTATGTGTGAGGAACAACAGAAACAAAACATGACTGACGCTACAAAATGAGGATTTAATATGTAAAAAAACTATTATAATGAACAAAGTATTTAGACAAGGAGGATACACTATAAAATCGTGATGTCTATCTTTCAATCATAGGCCCTCGAGCCAACAGCCAGCCCAGGACCAGCAAGATTCTCCACTGCAGTGGCGGCGGCAGTTTTCGCTACCGTCGTCGTTCCGGCTGCGGAGCCGTATGTGAGTTCTTCAAATATTGACAAGACATCAAACTGGATCATAACACAGCCTGCAGACAACTGTTTTTATCTGATGGGAACAGAAAAGTCACATTTATGAGAAAAGACCAGTCTTATTCTGATCATCCAGACAGATTCACGGATTATGAGCAGGTCCTGAGTAAAGAGAGTCTGACTGGACGTTGTTACTGGGAGGTGGAGTGGAGAGGAAGAGTTTATGAAGCAGTCTCATTCAAGAGTATCAGGAGAGATGGAGACTCAAAAGAATGTTGGTCAGGATGTAACAACAAGTCTTGGATGTTATTTTGTGTCAGAGACAAATATTTCTTTTGGTATAACAAGATCTGCACTGATGTCTCAGGTCCTCATTCGTCCACAGTAGGAGTGTACCTGGATCACAGAGCAGGTATTCTGTCCTTCTACAGAGTCTCTTAAACCATGACTCTGCTCCACAGAGTCCAGACCAGCTTCACTGAACCTCTACATGCTGGACTCAGGATTTGTTGTTCATTTAGAAAATATGATGAGTTGAGTAAACTGAAATAGGCAAAAGTCATCTATGGTTCAGCTCTGTGTTCAGACTCAAAGATGTCATCGCTGTGGAAACTGTTTTTGTTCTTTACTGCTCACAAATCAAATCAAGCATTATTCACAGCATATGACATCTCATTACCTTTGTTGTTTGGTTTGTTTTTATACTGATGCATGATACTGGACATTTGCAGATGATCAATCATTAGATGATATTTCATAGTCAGTGACAGAGATTCTGATATTTTTCAGGAAGACGAAGAAGTGACTTGTTTTCACCGGAAGATTTTTATGGGTGAGTCACAACAGAAACAAAATATGACTGACAGTACAAAATGAGGATTTAATATATAAATAACTATTGAAATGAACAAAATATTTAGACAAGAGGGATACACTATATTAACATGTCTGTCTTTCAATTACAGGCATACAAAAAGCAGACGACGCTTTGGGTCCGACAGCAGCCCAGAATACAATTGAGACAACAGCATCAGTCAACCCTAAAAATGTTAAGTAGACAAATATGTTTTTGTGTTGAGCATATGTTTTTGTTGTCATATCCCTATCACTAATTCTAGGTTTTTTATTATGATATATAACTAGCCAGGAAACAGGCTTATTGTGGGATTAAAAATAGGGGTGTAAATCACCAGTTTCATTCAGGGGCCTTCGATTGGCTCAAGATGATATGATGTACTCACTGAACACAATCAGCAACATTTCACCTGAAGCAAGAGATACAAAGACATTTTGATAGTTTTATGACTGAAATGTGAACCGATATGCTGACCTTTGGGTCTGATAGTTTTACGATGATTATAACCATCTGTATGACCAAAAAATGGTTTAATTCAGGTAACATGTTTTTTGTGTATTGTCAAATAATGATGCAACATTATCATGCAAATTATGGAATTCTTTTAATTTTTTTATTATTGACCTCTAATATTTGACTCTAAGCTCTCGCTGTTTTACTTTCTAACTTTATGAAATAAATTAATCAGTGTGCTACAAAATCACGAGAAAACTCACTGCACTCGCCTGATAATGCACTCCTGTTGTGCGTGCAGCATCCTCTGCTGTCAGATCTGACTGTATCTTCCCCGGATACAGCAGAGCTATTTTCTGATTGACTAATATGTCAAGCTCCTGTTTAGCTCTGTGATGCTAACAGCGTCTTGCTACAGGTTCACATAGGTGTTACTCGGTGAGTGCTACACAACACATTTTAAAGCAGGAGAAATATCAGGTGTGGCATGTGAGGGAGTGAAAAGGTTCAAATGTGTGTCTCATACGCAGAGTGTGTGAGACTTAGGAGGAAAGTTCAGAATGACCCACAGTTGGGCGGAAACTGTGACACGCATGTCCGGTAGGGATTAAAGATTAAGGCTATATTAAAAATTACGACGGAGTATTAGGGCCACGCTGAAACCAAATAAAAAAGGAAGGTTACGAGCATAAAGTCGTAAAGTTACGAGAATAATCTCATAAATTACAAGAATAAAGTCAAAGAATTACGAAAATTAAGTCATCTTTAAGATCAAACTAGGAAACAAAATACCTCCGATTAGGTAATTTGCCATATTCTAGGCCGCAGAGCCATCAGCGGCAGCGTATTTACGGCTCATTTGGAGGTAAACAAGGTTTTAGCTCACAGTTTTCATTACAGTGATCAAAAAGAGGGATCGGGTTTGGAACTACGTTCTTTTGTTGATGAGTTATTGAGCCACAAAGTTTGAATCTGTGAATATCTTTTATAAATTGCAATTTGACTTAATTCTCGTAATTGTTCAACTTTATTCACGTAGATTTATAAGATTCTTATAACTTTGCAACTTTATTTTCATAATTTATAAGATTATTCTTGTAATTTTATGACTTCATTCTCGTAATTTATGGGATTATTCTCATAAGCTTCCTTTATATCTAGTTTTCAATATGGCCCTAATCCTCCGTCGTAAAAGATGACGAAGTTGATCGATGTTTTGTGTTTCCATCGATGTGATTGGATCATTGCTTAACCAATTGATGTATCGATCCAGTTCGATGGATCATTACACCCCTAATTAATCTTTCTGTGCTTGTTCATTCATGTTCTAATGTGCTCAGATCACATCAATATATTGATTTATGCTTCTTATATAATCCTGAAACAAATTTGTCAGACAAAGCTTATAATCATAATTAATATTAGAAATGTTGTCAATGTTAAAATGGCAAATTCTTTGGCCTTTTTCAGTCTCCATTTTACTTCTTTGATTTTTTGTTCCCTCATTAAGTAATTTGATAAGTCTTAAATATGTATACTGTCAGATACTCTGATCTATTTAATGTCTTTATCTGTGATTGATTCTGAAATTCTGTATATAAGAGCAACTGAAACAATCTTGTTTCCATTTTGGATTAATTAAGGATTTCTGATTCTGATGTTTTTGACAATGTCTGACTGTAAGAAACAGGACTGAAAAAGGTTCAACACATTTGATGACATTTTAGTGAATTTTAGACAAGGAATGAGTGATTTGATTTTAATGGTGATCCAAGTTCTTAAGTAAAGTCAGGAATTGTTAAAGGAGATCAGTTTTAAATCAGTTTGAACACAATTAAAGGGACTGTGAGGAGCTTCTAAGTAATTACAAAAAAGTCTCCCTTTTAGTTATATGCCTGATGAAAATACACACTTCAAGATGAGTTTTATAGCATCAAAATAGGTTATCTATAACTGTTCCTTAGCCTTCTGGTCGGGTCAGACAGGGCTGGACTGGCCTGGATACTCAACTTCTGGAACAAGACAATTAAAACTAGAGCAAATTTATATTATTCAGACACGTCTTAGAGCACCGGGCTGTAAGTAGCCATATATAGCCGGCTACAAAACTACGATACTAAGTTTTCCAAAAAATGCTTGTTGTCACACATCAAAAACTACCGCTACGTAACTAGAAAGAGATACAGTACCTCGTTGCTTTGCATCCTGTAAGTTGTTGAAAAATGAAGTTGTAAAGCAATGCAGAGTTCTGAGGAAGGTCTGAGCTGCATTCATTAGCATCACAACAAACACACGCTTTGGCTTGTACACGTCTTTTGGTGCGTTCCAGTTGTACTCAGAAGTAGGATTTTTGAGTTCCAAGTATAAAACTGCAACTGGAATGTCCCCCGAAATCGAAATTTTCTACTGGGAACTCGGTGAAACCTCGCCACCCCCCGAGTTGACAATGGAAGATGGATGCCCCCAGTGTGAACAGTTATTTAGCTCCTGTAATAATCAGTTTATTTGCACTTCTGACAGGGGTGTGTCGCTCTAGATAGCTGTATACATAGTATTGTTAGACTTATATTTACAAAAATGCTGCCATAGAGATAATCACATTCTTCAGACAACAACGCAGGGCGTGCTAACAACAGCTAACAATAGCCTGGTAGATCGGCATGTTTTTTTCAGACTTCAACTGGAACGCTGATAAGTCGGAGATGATGTCACTCCCAGTTCCGAGGTTACACGAATGCAGCATTACGACGGCGTGTGCTCATGGGTAGCAGAGTCTTTACATTGCCGGGAATAGATTCTCCTCACAGTCCCTTTAAAGCAGTGGTAACCCATATTTAACTGTTTTAATCTTGTTTTTAGGATATTGAATCAGTGTAATTGCAGTTGTTACTGTTATATAAAACCAATCAAAACTTGGTTCTAAGTATAAAAATCAAGATTATATCCAGCTATTGTTTTAAATGAGTCTTTATATGATAAAGTGATAACCCAGTTTTCACAATTTAAATCCTGTTTAGTCGCAGAACTTTATAAGTCGATAAAAATCTAGTTGTAATGTTAAAATCAAGAGCATATACAGTTGTTACTTTACTTAGTTATTTGATGACATTTTCAAGGAATTTTGGACAGGGAAGAAGGAATTTTATTTTGGTGTTTGGTGCGTTCAGATCACATAAGTTTTGATCGTATCTGTTACTTTTGGACGCAGAGTTGAAGGAGGTGTCACACTTTTGTTTGCATCTCTGATTTTCATTTCTGAATGGATCATTTGTATGTCATTGTTATTTTGTTATGAGCTCCAGGAAGAAAAGCTGTGGCCTAGTGCCTTTGGAAATGGAGATTCTACCTACAATAAAAAAGTAAAGTAACAGAAATAAGAGTTTGAACAATTCAGTATTAAACTTGTTTATCAGGAAATTAACTTACGGATATCAAGGTCAACATTTGGCGGGTTGTTGGATAATTAAAGAGACTGTGAGGAGTTTTTAAGTAATTACAAAAAAGTCTCACTTTTAGACTTATGCCTGATCGAAATACGCACTTATCGATGAGTTTTATAGCTATATCATCTTAATAGGTTATCTATAAATGCTATTCTTTAGCCTTCCGGTCGGGTCGGTCAGGGCTGGATTAGGCCTGGATACTCAACTTCGGGGATCCAGACAATTAAAACTAGAGGAAATTTATATTATTTTATTATTTATATTACACGTCTGAGAGCACCGGGCTGTATGTAGCGATATATAGCCGGCTACAACTACGATAATAACTTTTCCCCGCATTGCTTGTCGTCACACATCAAAAACTACCGCTACGTAACTAGAAAGAGATACATTACCTCGTGGCTTTGCATCCTGTAAGTTGTTGAAAAAGAACCTGTTAAACAATGCAGAGTTCTGAGGAAGATCCATGCTGCATTCACCACAACAAACAAACATACTATGATTCACGTCTCCGGTGCGTTCAAGTTGTAGTCAGAAGTAGGAATTGTGAGTTTCAAGCGGGAAACTAACGTCCCCCGAAGTCTGAATTTCCTGCTGGGAACTCGGTGAAACCTCGCCACCCCGAGGTGTCAGTCGAAGATGGATGCCCCCAGTGTGAACAGTTATTAGCTCCTGTAATAATCCATTTATTTGCACTTCTGACTGGGGTGTGTCACTCTAGATCAGCTGTATACATAGTATTGCTAGATTTATATTTACAAAAATGCTGCCATAGTGATAATCACATTCTTCATACAACAACGCAGGGCATGCTAACAACAGCTAACAATAGCCTGGTAGATTGGCATGTTTTTTTCAGACTTCAACTGGAACGCTGATAAGTCAGAGATGATGTAACTCCCAGTTCCGAGGTTACGCGAATGCAACATTACGCCGGCGATAAATTCTCCTCATAGCACCTTTAATTTGGACACAGGGACACACTAATTTGCTGTAGGCACATAACCTTGTGGATAAAGGTGGATTTATAGTGCTGATAATTTAAGAGTTTTATGACTTTGTGAATGACAAACTAAGGACAAGGGTTGGACAGGCTATGAATTTCCAAAGTCCTGGGGTGCCTGGCCGTTTACACCCAGCATCCCTGATCATCTGAACTACAGTATGAGGACGTGACAGCAGCTGTGTCAGAGCTCAAAGAGAAACTTCAGCAAGTGTTGAATGAGACATGGACAAACATCTCAGAGACAGTGGCTCAAGTGGTTAGTGTTGCACTCTCGTTCAAGACTATCGGCAGATCAGGGAGCTCCAACGACTCTCTGTTTGGATTAAATAACAAATCTTGGTTGCTAGATTGTGTCAACCACAGTTACAACTTCATGCACAACAACGTCCACACTGCTGTCTCAGGTCCTCGTTCCTCCAGAGTAGGAGTGTACCTGGATCACAGAGCAGGTATGCTGTCCTTCTACAGAGTCTCTGAAACCATGACTCTGCTCCACAGAGTCCAGACCACCTTCTCTGAGCCTCTACATGCTGGATAAAGACTTTACTCCTGGTTTCTTGGATCTTCTGCTGAGATGTGTCAACCAAAAAATGACAGCATTTCAGTGAACAGGGGGCCTTTCGGTATGTTTGGTCCAAAAACCATAATAATGTGAGACTGAAGGCGGATCTATGTGATGCACAATCCTTACTGTGAGTTATTGCGTGATAATTATGCAATACTAGGTCATGCATTTGATGACGGGTTGTAAATAGGTGACAGAAAGTCATAAAAACCAGTAGTTGTAAAAAAGAAAAAAAAAACCTGAGTCATAATTATTATAGCTGAAACGATTCCTCGGATAATCCCGATTATTTGATTACAAAATATCTTCAAGGCAAATTGTGTGCCTCTAAGCCTTGTTTAATATATAATTATTATACATATAAAATATATATCTGTACTACTATACAGTGCACAGTGCGGCTTGTAAAATCATGAAGAGAAAAGAGAGGGACAGAAAGGAGAGAGTCCGCAGAAGAAATGGCAGAGAGTGTCCCAAGTGTGTGGTCACTACAAGAAGGGACGAAAAGAAAACACAGTGCAGTGTGTCTGATGTCAAACAGAGTTAGCTTAGCATGATAGCACGTCATCAATGCTGCAGCACGTCAACAGTAAACATCCGGTCTGTGCGTCAGAGTGACTCATCAGGATGACACTCATGATACATCAACAGAAGCAGCTAATGTGATCAATAACTGAGATATGGGCTAGTAAATAACCTACTTTGATTATGGCTCCATGTAAAGGCTGGTTCAGAACGTAAATCAATGTGGAGGCTACTTGCCCAGAATCGTGTATTTTGTTCACATACTTTTCACATCCAATAACTTTACATTTAATTTGATTGCAGAGAGTAGAAGAGGAAACACTGACAGTGAGTAGAGGAAGCAGGTGTAGGGAATGCTTTCATATGTTATAGAAATGTACATTAGCTAGTTAAATGATCTTAGTATCTAAGTATGATATTATTTGGTCCTAGAAATAAAGTAAGCAAAAAAGATCATCAATATGGTACAGCAGTAAAGGTAATAATTTAGCAAAAACAGACAAGCATGAATACAAATAAAATAAAAATAACCAAACTTAAAAAAATACTGAAAAAAGCAAGATATGGCCCAGAGTAAAAATAAAACTTTACATTTTGATATTGAGATCCCATTTATGCTCAGAATGTTCAAAATAAGAAAAGTAAGTTGTTAATTTAAGTGACCTGGCTTTTCTGTTTTGTGTGTTACTAATAATAATAATGTTTAGTGATTCAATGTCAAAAGAAATAGCAGTGAGCGCAATGTAACAGTTATCCGATTACTCGATTAATGGACAAAAACTTTGATGGAGTAATCAATTACAAAAAGAATTGATAGCTGCAGCTCTAATAATTATAAGAAATTCATACTTAGATGTTAGTAAGTCATAATTACAAGACTGAGTTAATAATCATCATAATGTAAATCATGATTATGAGATAGAAAAAAATCGTATTGAGATTTTAACAGTCTTAAATGCAAAATTGTATTTTTGAGAAACGTAGTCATAACAATGAGATTAAAATCATTAAGATGGACTAATAAAAGTCATGTAAAAGTCAGGGGTAGAATTAAATAAGTGCTGTACTTCATCCTGCACCCTTTAAAAAAATGTCTTTGTGACATTCTGTACTGATCTCGATTTGCTATAGCTTTCTGATGTTTTTTTTCAATGTGTATTTTCATTTTTAAGATGTTCAAAGCAACCAATCAAAGTACATACTAAGAAAAACATTTGCAACAAATGGGTTTTTGGTAATATTATTTTCATTCCTCTTCATTTAACAACATTTCAGGTTTATTGTTTATGGACAAATATTTACATTTTCTCTGACAAGTAAGGATGTATCGAATATTTCGGCTGAATAATGCATAAAAAGCCATATTCTACCTTCGGTGGAGTGAGGCAAGACCGAATAGTACTGTGTGACGCAATGACAAAACCAAATACGTCATTGCGTGTGACTGTGGCTAAGCGGACTAAGGCTGTCACTTTTCCTAAAAATCAAACTTAACGTTTTTCAAACATGCACCCAAACAATCGAAATTATACAAGTATTTTTACGAGTCTTTTTGCCCCCGAGAAGCATTTGTAATGCATTACTTCAATTCTGTTGAAGCTTTATCATTACCTTGTGGTAATGAAAATGGTTGAATCTTTTAATATCTTGCACAGTCTTTATTTTTTACACAAAATTATGTGTTGTAGTATCGATAACAGTATCGATACCAATGAGGAGTATCTATATCTGTATCGGTATCTATTAAAACTTAACGATATACATCCCTGGACATGCACATCAAAAATATACAGTTACAGTAACAGTATATTCAAAAACTCAAAAGCTCGTTGCAGGTCATGAATTCACATTTAAACAGATTGCTAAATGCAGTTTTTGTTTTCCAATATCACATTTTGTGGGCTGGGAGGAAGGCCAAAGACCCAAAAATGTGTTTAGAAGCCTAAAAAAAGGTGTATTTTGCAATATATGGGACCTTTAATATGAATGAAAAACTTTGTTGTGCTTTTTTTCAAAAGTAAAGGCTATTTTAAAAAGTTATGATAATCAATAAACAATTAATTAAAACAAAACCTGTCTAAAAATGTATTCTAAGCTATCCTTGCACTATTGAAAAAATAAAGAACTATTTAGCTTCCACATTGGATATTTCAGTATTCAGCTAAGCCAGTGATTCCCAAACTGGGGTTCATGTACCCCCGGGGGTACGGGAAGTGACGTAGGACGTATGCGAATACGTATCAGCTTTTAAACAGCTGTTTAAGTTGTTAAAGTTCAACCTGGCAAATGTTCGCACTGTGGGATTCTTAAATGGTCTGAAGTGGTGGCAGAGAGGCTGTGAGGCATCCTGGAGAAATAAATCTGTCCTGATCTGAGATTCTTGTAGTAACATAAATTCAGTCAGACAGCCTTCTCATTAAAGCTGTGGTGAGTTTTTACAGTTTCAAATTCATTAATGAATATGTTCCAGAAATTTACACTCCGATTTTCAATGGTGAACTGGTGTTGCCCACTGAAATATGCTTATAAATAATTCTATTTAGTGAATACAGAAGAATATTAGAGACATTTTAGATTTAAAAAAAAATAGGGAGGTCAAGATTAGTCATAATGACGAGAATAAAGTCAAAACTTTGAGATAAAAGCAAAAATGATGAGATAAAAGTTAAAATGTCGAGAAAAAAGTCTAAAGTCAAGAATAAATTGACATAGAATATATTTTTGACTTGTGAGCTTTTTTCTTGTCATTTCACTTTTCCCAACATTTTGACTTTTAATCAAAAAATTCTATTTCGACTTTGGCGTCATTTCAACTTTATATCTTGAAATTTAGACTTTAATCTCAACATGTTCACTTTTTTTGACATTTGATTTTTTCACAACATTTTGACATTTATCACAAAATTCTATTTCGACTTTGTCATCATTTAACTTCAATTTTGAAATTTCAACTTTAACCCTTACATGCATGATGTCCGCTACAGTAGGCAATTATTTTAAATACATTTTACACCCTTTAGGTTGCGGTACAATGCCCGACTATCAGGTGGGGAACTCCAAAACACTTGTCTCAAGTTTTATAAAAGTATAAACTTTTTTGTTTCTTTCTTTTTTTTTTTTTTTTTTTTTTAATCATTTTCAGATATTGCATCATAAATACAAAGCAACCAAAATTTGGCATTGCACCTCTATTCAGATTTTACATAATTTTGTGTTTTTTATTTTAAATTACACATATTTCAGACTTTTCTTTAACTTTCATTACTCTTATAAGTTTGTCAGAGATGTTTGTGGATCTTTATTTAGTTCCACTAACTTTCTATTTTTACTAACGATGCATGGTGAAGTGGACAGATGCATAACTCCATAAAAATATAACAAAAAAATTAACATGATTTTTAATTTGTTTGAAAGTAAAAACCTTGAAAATACTTTTCCTTTGAGATTTAATAATTCATGTATGTAAGGGTTAATCTAGACTTGGCAAAAATCATTTTGTCCATCTAGCATGGCCCATATACTCTTCTGTAAGTGAGACATAATCTACTTTAAGATATTTTATTTGTTTGTTATACATACTAAATGTGGGAGGTGGGGGTGGCTGTAGGCTTGAAAACACATTTCAAGGTTCCCACTCTTTTCTAGAAATCATTTTCCAGGACTTTTTCCAGGACTTGTTCCAGTGTAACAAGTTACGTTGTTGCCGTGGGCAGTTTCCAATTCTAGTTAGCCTTCTAAAAAACAAGATTAGAGGTTGATGAACAACATCTCTAGCTATTGATCAAATTGATCTTATAATTTCTTTGTTTCTAACTCTCCGGCATGAACATTGTCTGTTAGCTATCTGTTTAGTCTGGCTTTTATGTGTCTTACTATTCTAAATTTATGGTTATCCGTACTTTTAGTCTATATTTACTCTGCTTTTTTAAATAAATATATTTTGTTAACTTAGACTAAAATTTATTTTATTTTTTTATAGTTTTTGTAGTTTTAGAGTTTCTTTTTGTCTCCATTGTATTGAGTTTTTATATTTTATGCCTTAACTTGCATTATTTTACCTACTCACATTTATTGGCTACGTGTACATTTTTATTTCCTATGTTTCAAGCTAGAAGGAAGACAAATACTTTTCCAGGACAATTTAAGCTTTTCCAGAATATTTCACTTTTTTCCTCATTTTCCATTTGTTTTCCATAACTGGAAAATTGGGCAATCATTTTCCAGGTTTTCCAGGACGTGTGGGAACCCTGTGAGTGTTTAGATTTTATTCAGCTTTGGCCACAAATTCCCTATTTGTGGGAATCCCTACTGGAAAAGCTCTTAACTTTCAGTAATATGTTTTAAACACACTGTGCCTGCCAGACAAAACACAGGACACACTTGTTGGAAGTGAATCAGCTCCAGCCTGTATCCATCCGAGTTAAAATACTAAAATAAAATAATATTACACACTGAAGAGGCGCCAGTTTTATTGTTAGCCATGCTATCTGCAAACACTGGTGCACAAGGCTGAGTAGTTAGCAAGCTTATGCAGATAGCAGGCAACTTTTACTCAGCAAAACCATAAAAGCAGAAAATAAGCACTAATAACCATCACGAACTGTGGCCACACTATCAATGTTGCTTTTAGTGCATTTTAGTTTGGGTAAAATACCTTTTGGACACTAATATTTGAAATTATTCGCAGAGCTGTTTTCAATACGTACCATAAATGAGATCGTCGGCAAGCAAAGAGGACGAGCTCAGAATTTCTGTAGTTACCATCACCGCCACAAGGGGCCGCTGTTTCCACATAAACTAAAGGAGCCTTGCATAGATAAGGAAGGAAACAACTATCTGCTCATATTATCCTCACAGATTAATGAGAGGAACACTAAAAGAGCATAAAAATACATTTTATATTGTTACACAATAAAACATCAATAAGTTTAAAAGTAATTCGTACTATGAGTAGTTTTTTATAAGAGTAATCAAGTATTTTGACACCAGTACTTTTATATATAGTTGAGTACAGCTTAACCCTTAAGCCACCCAAGAATTAGGGATGGGACCAATCCGATCCAGTATCGGTATCGGCGTCCGATCCAGGCATAATTCACGGATCGGAAATTTCCGATCCATGTGCCACGAGGCGTCCGATCCAACACACGGACATGTGACGCCGCCCCATCTTTCAGGAAATCCATTCCACATTTTGCAGCCAGCCAGTGTGTGCTTAGCATAGCGCCTCCCGTGAGTGTGTTGCCGTCCATTAGCCACCTGAGCTAACAACAAGCGCTAACAGCATGTCCGCGGTGTGGAGATACTTTACTCTCGACTCACCACAGAGCAAAAGCGCAACATGCAAGGTTTGCAAAGCCGCTATTTGTAGAGGTGGAGGCTCTGTTGGGTCGTTCAATACTACAAATTTAATCAAACATCTGAAAAGGCACCACATCAACGAACACTGGGAATATGAAGCGAGCAGCAAGGAAGACGACGGCAGCCGGCGGCAGTCATCACTCGTGGATTCATTCCAAAAGATGAATAAACTCCCAGCTGACAACGTGAAAGCTAAAGGGATCACGGCGAAGTTGCTCAACTTTATCGTCCTCGATGATCAACCACTATCTGTGGTGGAAAATGTGGGATTTCGCGACCTAATGGAGCATTTACAGCCACGGTATAATTTACCATCCAGGAAATATTTATCAGAGACTGCACTTCCCAAACTTTACAACCAAGTGTCCACAAAGTTAGCTGCAGAGTTACAGGGAGTTGCAGACCTGAGCTTCACAACCGATATCTGGAGCTCGGATGTGAGCCCAATGTCGCTGATAAGCCTTACCGTGCACTGGATTGATTCAGCTTCACATGCCCTGCAGAGTACAGTGCTGCAGGTAAAAAAGTGCAGGGGTTCACACAACAGACAAACAATCGCAGAATCCATTACAGCCATGTTTGATCACTGGAAGATCCCACTGGATAAAGTGCATGTTATTCTGCGTGACAATGCGAGTAATATGAAGGCGGCAATGCAAGACATGGGAGTCCCTAGCCTGGGCTGTTTATCTCATACGCTGCAGCTAGTTGTCCACGAAGGGCTCATCTCACAACGCAGCGTAAACGATGCCCTAGCAAATGCCAGGAAGATCGTGGGGCATTTTAAACATTCGCAGCTCGCACAGACTCGCTTCGAAGACATACAAGTTGAAATGCAAGGTGAAGGGACCATGCCACATCGTCTTGTTCAAGACGTTCAAACAAGGTGGAACAGTTCATACTATATGATCCAAAGCCTTCTCAAAGAAAAGCGACCCCTGTGTGCATACGGTGCCGACTACAACCTGCCTGCAACACTGTCAGCTAACGAGTGGGCCTTGCTTGAGAAAACGGTGACAGTGCTGGAACCTTTCGAGGAGTTGACCAAGAAAATCAGCGCAGCGACCTCAATTGCAGCCGATGTGATCCCAGCCATCACCGTTTTAAAACGTTTACTGGCCGAGGAGAACAACACAGACAGCGGCATCAAAACCATGAAAAGCGCACTGCTTGAAGCTGTAAACCGGCGATTCAGCAGCATCGAAAGTGAACCACTCTACGCTGTTGCCACTTTAGTGGACGCTCGATACAAAGACAGGTGAGAAACATTTTTATTAATGCCATATTTAATCATGGAAGCTACATTCTCAAATGAAAAAGTTAAATCCTCTTAAACCAAAACCCTATGTTTATTTCTAGCTTAAAGGTGGTTATTATAGGGATATATATTGTTTGTGTGTGTGTGAGGGTGTGTGTGTGAGAGAGAGTGAGTGTGTGTGAGAGAGAGAGTGTGGAAGGAGAGAGAGTGAGTGTGAGAGAGGGTGTGTGTGTGTGTGTGTGAGAGAGTGAGTGTGTGTGAGAGAGAGAGTGAGTGTGAGAGAGGTTGTGTGTGTGTGTGAGAGAGAGTGAGTGTGAGAGAGGGTGTGTGTGTGTGTGTGTGTGTGTGTGTGTGTATGAGAGAGTGAGAGTGAGAGAGGGTGTGTGTGTGTGTGTGAGAGAGTGAGTGTGTGTGAGAGAGAGAGTGAGTGTGAGAGAGGGTGTGTGTGTGTGTGTGAGAGAGAGGGTGAGTGTGAGAGAGGTTGTGTGTGTGTGTGTGTGTGTGAGAGAGTGAGTGTGAGAGAGGGTGTGTGTGTGTGAGAGAGAGTGAGTGAGTGTGAGAGAGGGTGTGTGAGAGAGAGAGAGGGAGAGTGAGTGTGTGTGTGAGAGGGTGTGTGGTGTGTGTGTATGAGAAAGAGTGTGTGTGAGTGAGAGAGACTTAATGACCATCAAATTGACATAGTTTTTAAGCATACAGTATGCTGATGTGGGGCCAGGGTTTAGCCAAATAAATAAGAGACACATACATATTGGCTTGCTACACTATAGTGTACTCAACCTTTATTATTTTTGTGTCAGGTTCTTTACAGGCGAAGACAGCGCCAGGTATGCCAAGGCTCTCCTGACTCGAGAGCTTGAGAAGATGGAGGAAGCACTGCACAGCCAATCAGCTGAAGAATCTGAGGCAACAAGGGCAGAGCCAGCAGAAAAGGTCCCTCGCATTGAAGCTGGTCCAAGCACTGTTTCTCCTCCAAGCACAAGTAAGAGCAGCTTCAGCAGTCTGTACGACAAGATTCTGGAGGAGCATGATGGTCCTGCTTCAGGGGGAGGTACCCAGCAAAATGTGGTTCACCAAATGCATGCGTATTTGAGGGAACCAACGATTGGTAAGGATTGCCCTTTCCAGTACTGGGCAAACAACCATGCTCGCTTTCCTCTCCTTGCTGCTGTTGAGGTTAAGTTTCTCAGTGCCCCTTCAACCAGTATCGACAGTGAAAGACTGTTTAGCACGGCATCCAATATTGTGGATGAAAAGCGAAATAGGCTGACCGCAGAGAGAGCAGAAATGCTCATATTCCTAAAAAAAAACCTGCCAAAGTTTAAGTGAGAAACATCAGATCACTCCCTCTGTTGTTCTGAGTTATTTTTTATTGTGATACAGAGTCTGGTGTTTAGTTTAATCTAGGGCACCGTTCACTAATGCCTTAGCCCTTCAATAATGCTGTTTGTTGGTGCTGCACTATCTTAGCCTTACTTAATGAGTGTTGTCAACACAACATTTGTTGGCCCTTTATTTTTTTAAATATGTTTTCGATGTACATTTGACTCCACAGTTTTTTACTGCCTATAATAACTGTTCCTAATATACTTGATTTGTGTTGTTCAATTGAAGATGCCATGCACACTGTGTTGAAGTGTGTAGATGTTTACAGTTGCTGCTGCTGCAAGAGCTTGAATACTATTCTTAATGCTATTCAGATGAAGCTAGCAGCCCTTTATTTGAATGTATTTTATTTTATTTATTTTGCTGTTCATATCAAGCAGCAGAGATTGACTCCTTAGAGTTTTGCACTTCATTCAATTGAATAAATGTTAATATTCAATTTGAAACGCTTACAGTTGTATGTTTTTTGTATATCTTCTAAGTAAATAACTATACTTTGGTTATTAACAGCCTCATAATCAAATTTAACACATAATTTCTACAATAATGATAATATTAATATTCCAGCAAAAAGAGCCCTGGTATCGGAATAGTATCGGTATCGGCCGATACTCACATTCAGGTATCGGAATCGGATCGGAACTGAAAAAACCTGGATCGGTGCATCCCTAAAAGTAACCTACTGGACCAAGAGAAATTCTGCTGCTCTATTTGTTTCAATCTTCTAGAGACTCCAGTGACTGTTCCTTGTGGCCACAGCTACTGCATGACCTGTATCACAAACCACTGGGATGGAGAGAACGTGAAGAACACCTACAGCTGCCCTGAATGCAGACAGGTCTTCACACCAAGGCCTGTCCTTGGGACAAACGTCATGTTAGCAGATTTGGTGAAAGACCTGAAGAAGACCAGGGTCAAAGCTGCTCCTGCTGATCACTGCTATGCTGGACCTAAAGATGTGGCCTGTGATGTCTGCACTGGGAGGAAACGTAAAGCCAAGAAGTCCTGTCTTGACTGTCTGACTTCTTTCTGTGAGGAACACCTTCAGCCTCATTTTCAAGCACCTCCATTAAAGAAACACAAGCTTATGAAGCCGTCCAAGAAGCTCCAGGAGAACTTCTGCTCTGTTCATGATGAGGCGATGAAGATGTTCTGCCGCACTGATCAGCAACTGATCTGTAAACTCTGCTTCATTGACCAACACAAAGGTCATGACACGGTCACAGCTGCAGCAGAGAGGACAGAGAGGCAGAGAGAGCTCCAGGAGAGTCGACAAAACATCCAGCAGAGAATCCAGCACAGAGAGAGAGACGTGAAGCTGCTCCAGCAGGAGGTGAAGACCATCAACAGCTCTGCTGATGAAGCAGTGGAGAACAGTGAGAAGATCTTCACTGAGCTGATCCGTCTGCTGGAGCAAAGATGCTCTGAGGTGAAGCAGCAGGTCAGATCCCAGCAGCAGACTGAAGTGAGTCGAGTCAGGGAGCTTCAGGAGAAGCTGGAGCAGGAGATCACTGACCTGAAGAGGAAGGACCAGGAGCTGGAGAAGCTCTCACACACACAGGACCACAACCAGTTTCTACAGGACTACCCCTCAGTGTCACAACACAGAGAACCTCCAGACTCATCCAGCATCACTCAACGTCCTCTGAGGAACTTTCAGGATGTGACAGCAGCTGTGTCAGAGCTCAGAGAGAAACTTCAGGGTGTTCTTAGAGGAACATGGACAAACATCTCAGAGACTCAAGTGGATGTTTCACTGTCAGAATCAGAGCCCAGGACCAGAGCTGAGTTCCTCAGATATTCACAGGACATCACACTGGATCCAAACACAGCACACAGACGACTGTTATTATCTGATGAGAACAGAAAAGTAACATTGATGAGACAGCGTCTGCTTCTTCCTGATCATCCAGAGTTTCATTGATGACTATCAGGTCCTGAGTAAAGAGAGTCTGACTGGACGTTGTTACTGGGAGGTGGAGTTGAGAGGAAGAGTTGGTGTAGCAGTCTCATACAAGACAATCAGGAGAGAAGGGCAGAGGGATGAATGTTTGTTTGGATTCAATGAAAATTCTTGGGTGTTAGTTTGTGACAAAGACAGTTATGTCTTCATGTACAACAACATTGACACTGATATCTCAGGTCCTGTGTCCTCCAGAGTAGGAGTGTACCTGGATCACAGTGTGGGTATTCTGTCCTTCTACAGAGTCTCTGAAACCATGACTCTGATTCACAGACTCCAGACCACCTTTACAAGGCGTCTCCGTGCTGGACTTGGGTTTAATTATATGTTCCCTGGATCCACTGCTCAGTTGTGTAAACCAAGATCTACAGAGGCCACCTCAGAAACCTGATCAGTCATCTGTGGGATCACTTCTGTGTCCAGACTCAAAGATGTCATGGTGGTGATTTTTTTTCTAACATTATTGGCAGCATATTACATCATTACCTTTTTCTGTTTGGTTTGTTTTAACAGTGATGCACAGTATTTGACTTTTGCAGATGATCAATGTCAACAATAACATTATTGGTTATGATTCTCAAACTTTTAAGATAGGGTAAGAATTAAAGAGAGCAAATATTGTGGATCGGGCCTCAGATGGGCTTGAGCATGGCTTCTTTACACCAGGGGTTCAAACTGTTTCAGCTTGAACTTAAGTGACAAGACTGTGTTCTCCCTGGGACCCTAACTTATGAAATAAATGATTCATCTAAATCTTAAGTTACAAAATTATGATTTATTATGTAAAAATCTTCTGTAGTGAACAAATATTTAAGCAGTAAAGGAATGTGGTTTTGAAGGTATCTTTTTGTTGATATTTCCCTACAACTCAATCAATCTTGGTTATATTAAATGTGTAACTACTATAATGATCATTTTAATTGCTATCATTCTACTTTTCATTATTAATGTCTGATCTCACAGCTACAAGCCACTGTTAGCCAGAATTGAACTCGGATAGGCTTTAAGGTGGGATTGAGAAGTCTCTCTTTATTTGTTCGTTCATGTATTTTCATTCATTCATTCATTTATACTTCTTATATGGAGCTTTTTTTAATGTATATTTTGGGCATTTTGTGCCTTTATTGATAGGAGAGAGACAGTGGATAGGCTTGTGAAAGGGGGAGAGAGAGTAGGGGAAGACACCCTGCAAACTGGTCACAGGCGGGATTCGAACCTGGACCGGCAGAAGCAAGCACATGGGGTGCCTGGTTGCTAACCACTCCACCAAAGCAGCACCTCCCTTATATGGACCTTAAACAAATTTAAAATGTTTCAAACAAGCTTGTATCATTATAATTATATTGTATACGTACTTAAAAGTAATAGGGTAAAGTCTTTGGCTTTGCTCAGAGTCTCTCTTTAAATTCCTCTTTTAATTGATTTTTTTTCCTTCATTAAGGAACTTGATATGTCTTAAAGATTATCTACATTGTAATTTTTGCTGATTGAAATTCTTTTAGATTCTGATCTATTTTTATATCTTTATCTGTAAGTGATTCTGATTTTCTGTGTATAAGAGAAACTGAAACAACCCAGTTTGCCCTTTTAGATTATTAAAGTACTTTTGATTCTGATATTTTTTACAGTGTTTGCATGTTTGGATGTGAGAAACAGGACTGAAAAAAGTTCTACAGATAATAATAACATTTTTCAGGGAATGTTGGACAAGGAATGAGGGATACAATATTCATTGACATCCAAATTATTAAGCAAAGCCAGGAATTATTGAAAAAAAAAACAGTTTTAAACCAGTTTTAATATTTTATCAGTGGAAATGCAGTTATTATTTTTATATTCAACCAATCAAAACTTGGTTGTAAATATTAAAACCAAGTTTATCTCCTAAGTCTAAGGTAGTTTCTGTTTTGGTTGGCCTGTCTGAGGCCCTGCAGATCCCGAGCTCTCTCTCTCTACAGCTTTGTCGATTCTCTGCACCCTAGCAGAGCCCCTGCTAAATCCCTGTGCCCCATTAGGGGCTCCGCCAACTCCCTGCACCCAGACCGAGGCTCCACCAAATCCCTGCATCCTGACCTCGGCTTTGTCTGCTCCCTGCACCCAGCTGGCACTCTGCCTACTCTGTGCACCCCAGTAGAGGCTCTGGCAAATCCCTGCACCCCAGCTGGGGCTCCACAGATTCCCTGCACCTAGGCCAGTGCCCCGGCCCGGCCTCAGCCTGAGTCCCTGCACACCGACCTGGGCTCTGCCGACTCACTGCATCCTGACCTGGGCTCTGTTGGCTCCTTCCGACCCAAATGAGGCTCTGCCAACTCCTTTCACCCTGGTCAAGGCTCTGCCTAATCTCTGCACACCAGCAGGGCACCACCAACTGCCTTGGCCTGGCCCAGGCTACACCAACTCCCTGCACCTCGAACGCTGCTCTGCCGACTCACTGCATCCCGACCTGGGCTCCGCCGACTCTGTGCACCCCGGGCGGAGCTCCGTAGAAACCCTGCATCCTGGCCATTGAATCCCTGTTTTGAGGTCCCTTCAGACCTTTGTCTACCCCTTTCCCTCTGTTTTGAGGTCCGAAGGGACCTCAAAACAGAGGGAAAGGGGTAGACAAAGGGGTAAGACGGGGGGAAGGGCTAAGGGGAACAATTGGGATTCACCTTAAGTCTTCATATCAGTAGTAAGAAGTGCAGTGCTGTGATCTGGGGCTGCTGCAGTTGGTCAGGTCGAGGTTCAGCAACATTATGGCCCAAAGAATGAGTTCAGCTGACACCTGAATATATTGAATGACCAGCTTATTCCATCAGTGGAATTTTTCTTCGCTAATCGCACGGGCATACTCTAAGATAACGATGTCAGGATTCATGGGGCTTCAATTGTCAAAGAGTGGTTCAGGGAGCATGAGGCATTGTTTACGCACATGGATTGGACACCACAGAGTCCAGACCTTAACTCCATTGAGAATTTTTAGGATGTGCTGGAAAAGGCTTTGCACAGTGATCACAGTCTCCATCATCAATAAAAAAAATCTTGGTGAAAACTTAATGCAACACTGGACGGAAACGCAGTGACATTGCAGAAACTTAGTGAAACAATGCCACAGCAAATGCATGCTGTAATCAAAGGTAAAGGTGGTCCACAGCATATTAGAGTGCGTGAGCTTTGTTTTGGCAGAGACTTGTTTTTGGCCAGGCAGTATAGATGGATAGATGAACAGATGGATTGGTCAGACAACTTGAGGCAGAGGCTGAAACTCTTCACTTCATATGTGAGTGGATTCTTGATGCCTTTATGAGTTGAAAGCCTGATGTCAGTCCACTGCCTCTGATCCAGGAACAAGAAGCTGACAGTCAGAGATATATGGAGACCAATAACTAGAGAGTAACAAAGAAGCTCAGTAACTTCATATTCTATTACTCTGATTGGGCTGTAAGTTTGAACTAAAGTTTGCTAAGGAGGAAACAAAAATTTCCTCTTTCGAGAACCATTGCTCTATCACTTCTCTCTCTCCTCATGCTATAATACACACCCAGCAGATCTTTGACCTCATTCTTCATTGTTCCCTCCCCCTCATATCTGCAGTTTGAAGGTGGGCGTAACCAGGAAGAATCACAGAAGACTGCACAAACTCACTTTGTTGGTCAGAAGTGAACACCGTCTCAGCTTTGAGGAGGGGAAACTCTTGAGATAGAAGAGAAATGGCTCAGCAAAGTAACCTGCTGGATCAAGAGAAATTCTGCTGCTCCATTTGCTCCAATCTTCTAGAGACTCCAGTGACTGTTCCTTGTGGCCACAGCTACTGCATGAGCTGTATCACAAACCACTGGGATGGAGAGAACGTGAAGAACGCCTACAGCTGCCCTGAATGCAGACAGGTCTTCACACCAAGGCCTGTCCTTGGGACAAACATCATGTTAGCAGATTTGGTGAATGATCTGAAGAAGACCGGAGTCCAAGCTGCTCCTGCTGATCACTGCTATGCTGGACCTAAAGATGTGGCCTGTGATGTCTGCACTGGGAGGAAACTCAAAGCCCAGAAGTCCTGTCTGCAGTGTCTGGCCTCTTTCTGTGAGGAACACCTTCAGCCTCATTTTCAAGCACCTCCATTAAAGAAACACAAGCTTAAGAAGCCGTCCAAGAAGCTCCAGGAGAACATCTGCTCTGTTCATGATGAGGTGATGAAGATGTTCTGCCGCACTGATCAGCAACTGATCTGCAAACTCTGCCTCATGGACCAACACAAAGGTCATGACACGGTCTCAGCTGCAGCAGAGAGGACAGAGAGGCAGAGAGAGCTCCAGGAGAGTCGACAAAACATCCAGCAGAGAATCCAGCAGAGAGAGAGAGACGTGAAGCTGCTCCAGCGGGAGGTGAAGACCATCAACTACTCTGCTGATGAAGCAGTGGAGAACAATGAGAAGATCTTCACTGAGCTGATCCGTCTGATGGAGCAAAGACGCTCTGAGGTAAAGCAGCAGGTCAGATCCCAGCAGCAGACTGAAGTGAGTCAAGTCAGGAAGCTTCAGGAGAATCTGGAGCAGGAGGTCACTGAGCTGAAGAGGAAGGACAAGCAGCCGGAGAAGCTCTCTCACACACAGGACCACAACCAGTTTCTACAGGACTACCCCTCACTGTCACAACTCAGAGAACCTACAGACTCATCCAGCATTTCTCAACATTCTCCAAGGTACTTTCAGAGTGTGACAGCGGCTGTGTCAGAGCTCAGAAACAAACTTCAGCAAGTGTTGAATGAGACATGGGCAAACATCTCAGAGACAGTGGCTCGAGTGGATGTTTTACTCTCAGAGCCAGAGCCCAGGAGCAGAGGTGAGTTCATCAAATATTCACGAGATATCAGACTGGATCCAAACACGGTACACAAACAACTGCTTCTGTCTGACAGTAACAGGAAAGTAACAGTGATGAAGCAGGAACAGGGTCATTACAGCCACGAGAACAGATTCACTGATTATGAGCAGGTCCTGGGCCGGGACAGTCTGACTGGGCGTTGTTACTGGGAGGTGGAGCTGAGAGGAGGCGTTAGTGTTGCAGTCTCGTACAAGACTATCAGCAGATCAGGGAGCTCCAACGACTCTCTGTTTGGATTAAATAACAAATCTTGGTTGCTAGACTGTGTCAACCACAGTTACAACTTCATGCACAACAACATCCGCACTGATGTCTCAGGCCCTTGGTCCTCCAGAGTAGGAGTGTACCTGGATCACAGAGCAGGTATTCTGTCCTTCTACAGCATCTCTGAAACCATGACTCTGCTCCACAGAGTCCAGACCACCTTCACTGAGCCTCTACATGCTGGATTAAGACTTTACTCCTTGTTTCTTGGATCTTCTGCTGAGATGTGTCAACCAAAAATGACAGCATTTCAGTGACTACAAGTATGTTTGGTGCACAAACCATAAAAATTTGAGACTGGAGGTGGATTTATGTGATGCATAATCCTTATTGTGAGATATTAAGTGATAATTATGCAATACTTGGTCATAATGACTTGATGAGGGGTTGTAAATAGGTGACGGAAAGTCATAAAAAACAGTAGTTTTATGAGTCATAATTATAAGAAAGTCATACTTGAATGGTAGTAAGTCATAATTACAAGACTGAGTTAATAATCATCATAATGTAAATCATGATTATGAGATAGAAAGTTATAGTTGAAAGATAAGAAGTAATAATAATGTGATAAAAACTGTATTGAGATTTTAACAGTCTTAACTGCACAGTCGTATTTTTGAGAAATAAAGTCATAACAATGCGATTAAAAATCATTAAGATGGACTAAAAAAGTCATGTAAAAGTCAGGGGTAGGATTAGATTGATTTGCTCTAGCTTTCTGTTCTTTTTTCTTTCAATGTGTATTTTCATTTTTAAGATGTTCAAAACCACCAACTAAAGTTTATACGAAGAAACTCATTTGCAACAAAATGTTTCGTTCAAATATTTTCCTTCCTCTTCATTTAACATCATTTCAGGTTTTTTGTTTATTAACAAATATTTGCATTTTCTCTGAAAAGGCTTTAAACTCTCAGTAATAAAAGTTAAACACACACTGTACCTGCCAGACAAAAGACAGGACACACTTGTTTGAAGTGAATCACATAGTGTAGCTCCAGTCCCTACACATCAGAGTAAAAATACTATTGCACACTGTAGAGGTGTCAGTTTTATTGTTGGGTCATTCCGCCAAAAAAGTGAAATTTGCTTGTCGTAATTCTTCAAAATTAAACTTTATTTTTCATTCAATTTCAAAATAGAATTTAGTAAAATACACATATACTCATTTAAAAGGAGTACTCGTCAATCTCAGGCTACTTTATTTAATTTTTTGCAACTTTCGTCAATTTATTATCATTGCAATTTTTTCTCTGCTGTTACCAAAACTCAAATGCCATTTTAAAAACATGAATAAATATAATAATAAGAAAAATATCAACCACATACAATGTTTTCCCTTAGAAAAAGAGTTAATTTAGATGAAATGGTTAGTTACATGATGGAAATACTAATATTTATGACAAAATGACTTTTTTTTGCTGTTACTCTTTATTTGGGTAACAGCAAAGAGTTTTTAGCATAAAATTAGCAATTGTGTAAAATCTAGCCACTTAGCTTCTATGCTAGTAGCTTCAGCACATGGAGAACATTCTTAAGATTTAACTGAATATTTTACTTTTGATATCAACAAATGTTGTCTTAGAGATAACTTAGGTAACAGGACTGAGTTTTTAGATTGATCACTTCTAAAACAGCTAATATATCATTTAATTTAAGGAAAAATAAAGGAGATAACTTACTTTTGGTCTTCCCATGACTTACAGAAGACCTAAATGATGTCACTTCCTGCAGAACATGTCACTGGTGGAATGTTCCAGAATTCTAAAGGAGGGAATGTGTTTGGGTAACAGCAGAGTAGGGCTGGACAATTAATCGGATTTTGATTGTGATTTCCATTTTGCCATCTTACAATCATAAAAACATTATAATCGAAGAAAAACAATTAATATGCCACACGGTGTGGAGTGCCGTGTATGCTAGTTCCTGCGCTTCATAGCGCTTCTGTGTTCCACGTGCAGCCACAGCGAGTGTGTGTGTCTTATGTGGATCAATAATATTGTATGTGCCACTCGCTGGTTCTTTAAAGTTGTGTTTAAATCAATACTGAAGTTTTTAAATAAAGTATAATTGTGTATACTAATTGTGATTTCAATATCACTTAAAATAATCGGGATTCTTATTTTTACCATAATCGTCCAGCCCTACAGCAGAGTGAAAACCTGGAGACAGCACTAAAAAGTGAATTTTAACCAAAATAAAATGACTTTTTTGTAAAACTTTTGTTTTAAAGTGTAGATAGAATATGGAGTCACAATTAAATGCAAAAAAAATTTTGCTTTGGAAGGATTTTGTTGATGATGCATTGTAGTAAAGTGTAGCGTTTGGTTGTGGGGAGAGGCAAGAAATGCTTTGTATAAGTGTTTTGGATGCCATTTTAAAATATTTAAAAAATGTATATCTGTAATTTCTACAAATATTAATGTGTATGGTGTTTAGTATAATACTAAAATACAATTTGTAATATATTACTACTTGTGCTTATACATTTAATATATAATAATATGATGGGGACAGAAATTTCACTCTTTTGGTGGAATCGCCCTGTTAGCCATGCTACTAATCTGCAAACACCGGTGCACGAGGCTGTGTAGCTAGCAAGATAATACAAATAGCAGGCAACCTTTACTCACCAAAACCAGAAAAGCAGAAAATAACCACTAATAACCATCAAGAACTGTGGCCACACTATCAATGTTGCTTTTAGTGCATTTGCGTTTGGTTAAAAATACTTTTGGACACTAATGTTTGAAATTATTCACAGAGCTGTTATCATTACGTACCGTAAATGAGATCGTCAGAAAGCAAAGGGACGAGCTCAGGATTTCTGTAGTTACCATCACCGCCACAAGGGGCCGCTGTTTACACATAAACTAAAGGAGCCTGGCATAGATAAGGAAGGAAACATCTATCTGCTCATATTATCCTCACAGAACGAGGAAATAAATAAATGAAAGGAACACTGAGCATAAAAATACATTTGACAAACTTCAACTGTATATATTAACCTCGTTATACAATAAAACATCCATTAGTTAAAAAGTAATTCATACTTTGAGTAGTTTTTTAGAAGAGTAATCAATTTGACACCAGCGCTTTTTCATATAGTTGAGTACAGCTTAACACTGAAGTCCCTCGTGTCTGCAACCTTTGATAAAATTTGGAAACCATTTTTGTCTTATCTATTGAAAAAGGATTTTAAAAACTAGCATTGTGTATGATGTGATAGCGGATACTGACAGTTAGCGCTTTTAGATATTTATTTATTATTAGGTTTATTATTATTACAATTTTCTTTACTATTATTTTGTCCTTAATACTATTTTTGTTGTATTGTTTCATTACAGGGGAGTTTTATATATTTGTGTTTATTGTATCTTCTTGCTTGTCTTCTTTGAATTATAATGTTTTCTTTCTTATTCTAAAACTAAAAAAGTTTAAATAAAACATTACAAAAGTAAAGTCCCTCTTGTGTAATAAAAATTTTCAATTTTTTAAAAAATGTTATTATTATAGTTAATATTATTGTTATTATTACTGTTGTTATTGTAACTAATTGTTAATAATAATAATAATGATAACATTACTATTATTATTACCACTATTATTGTTGTTATTATTATTATTATTATTATTATTATTATATTTGCATTGGTCGTTTTTTGGAGCAATTAGAGTTTATTCAAGAAATTAACACTAATATCCCTTGTGTATCAGTTTGATTCTTTTCATAAAAGTATTATAAAAATGTTAAATTGAAATATCTGTTTTTACTTTACTGCATCTGATCTTTTCAATCAATTCTGATCTAGCCACAGAAATAAAGTTTTTTATACTTTATCTCTGTTTTATGTTTTTTGTCATACGGACAGAGGAAGCTCCAAACTGATTAAGAAAGCACACAGACAGAGCAAATTTGATCTTTGATGACTTGAACTTGAAACACACTAACACCATCCAAACACTCCAAGTCCATTTTATTGGCCTTTATCTGTTTTAATGCCATACATTTTACCAGTTAAAGGATCCAGGCCTACACTGAAACCTTATATGATGCAGTTGTTCCTCTCATGGTGAGTGTGGTGTTCAGTAGACCTAAAACCTGTTTTCCCTTTATTTTGAATGCAGAGGCTTAGATTCATTAGGTTGTTGTGGTGAAAATATTTCAAAATGTATAAGGATTACAGTTTATCAAAAATATGTGTTTATGGGAGTCAGTGGAACCAAGTTGGATGCAAAGTCAAAGAGTGCACGCTCTGTGCAAATCTTCAGTTCTATACAACTCACAATACTGGGATTATGGAACTTAAAAAATAAAACAAATTTAAAAACCCCTGCCAAGTATCATTTAATTTACATTTAAACAGACTGAGATATCGAGATTCAAAAGAAAAAGAAAAACAGAAAAAAATGTGCCAATTTGGCTCCTAAGGTGCCTCAAGGACAGTGGTGAAAATCCTTCATCCAACTTTAACAGTACTTACTGTAAATTGGACTTTCGACAAATGGTGCACAGGACAAATGGCCAAAACAGCCATTTTTCTGGTTGTTAAATGCTTTTTTCTCCTCTCTGTTCTTCCTGTCATAAAGTCACATTTGTAGTGTTAATATTGTGAATTGTTAATACTGTGTATACCTCAACCTCCCAACCTGTTTACTTACTTAATACTTATTTTTTCCTGCGCTTTCATTAATTTTAATTTTAGCTGTATTTATTCTATTTTAATTCTACTTTATCTTAGTTTAGCTAAATTAATGCTCTTCTCTATTCTAATGTCTTCATTCTAATACTTCTGTCTGCTATTCTGTGCATAAGTACGGAAGCCCTGAAAGGCCATGGTTTTTCCATATTTTTTTAGCACCGTTTTCCCGTGATAACAACTTAATTTCAGTCGTTTTCTCGAGATCTCGACTTATTTATGTCGTTATCTCCGGATAACGAAGCTTGTTTTCTCGAGATCTCGACTTATTTATGTCGTTATCTCAGGATAACGAAGCTTGTTTTCTCGAGATCTCGACTTATTTATGTCGTTATCCCATGATAACAACTTATTTATGTCAACATCTCGAGAAAACAAGCTTCGTTATCCGGAGATAACGACATAAATAACTCAAGATCTCGAGAAAACGACTGAAATTAAGTCGTTATCCCGGAAAACGGTGCTAAAAAAAAACATGGAAAAACCATGGCCTTTTGGGGCTTCCGTAGTTTTGTTCTCTACTTTCTTTTTAAATAATAAATCCGGAAAAAAGCAAAGTAAATAAATGTTTAAAGAGAATTCTAATATCGTGTGATATTTGTGTCATATATGAGAGGATGAGGATGTCAGCATGTCACCTGTCTGATTGTGAGGGTTAAGAAAAGTAACAGCACTTATTCTTGAGTACAAATTGTCAGTACTCTTCCCACCTCCGCCTTTTTCTTATTTTTTTCTCTGGCTTTTGCTCTGGTATTTTATTTTGAAAGTTTCATAGCGGAAGTTGCCCGACGACAAGTCGAGGAGGAGACAACCGGACTGACAACAAACAACAACCGCGCCGTCCCGGTCCATCATCCCGTTACCGACAGATAGGATTAACACATCAAACGTTACCGAGTCCGTGAACGCACCGTGAGGGCTTTACGTCCCAGTTACAGGCAGTTACCGTTAACGTGCACTCACCATGGCTCGTAACCGGGCGCTCCGCTCCCAGCTGACGTCCATCATGGAGACTCTGTCCAGGGCGGCCGTGCTGGAGATCTGCGGGCTGGTGGAGGAGGGCTACGCCGTCCTGCAGCTGGAGATCAGCCGCAGCCGAGAGGAGAACGAGGCCCTGCGGAGGAAGCTGGGCCTCATCGAGGGCATCATCGGGGCATCCGGCGGGGGGCTGGTGGGCTCCGGGAACGGTGGGTGCATCTGTGAGGGCAGGAGCAGGAAGACCAACACGAGGCCCCTCTTAGTGGTGGTCAAAGTTAAGATCAACCTGCTGTAATAACTAAAAAAAAACGAGGGGCCACTTCATTAGGTACACCATTTTAGTGCTGGGATGGGATTTTCTTCATTCTTAATCCTTCCTAAGTACATCTTTAGTTGTTAAGAGTTTTAAAATACTCTCCATCATTAACAAATTCACTTGATGAGCTTCATAACCGTGCCCTGGATCATGCTTTTTCACCCATAACCTTTTGTTCTACTTCAAGCTGCATTCACACAACTTCTGCAGACGCAGGGCCAACCCTTCCCAATGTGGCGCCCTGGGCAAGATTTAGTATTCTGCCCCCACTCCATCACGATTTACTGTACATACACTTATAGAAGCAACCAAAAAAAAAAGTTTTACCATTGTTTTAAAATTTACAAGGCAACATGTCATCCAATTTTAATTTTCCAAATTAAAAATAAAGACAAAAAATATGAAATAGTATATAAATTCATTTATCACAAAGTTAAAACCTGTAAATAAGTGAATAAATAATAAAAGTAATAATTATAAATACAGCAATCAACATCCACACAATTTGCACCACATAACTCCATACATAAGCAATATGTGCACTGCAAACTACCTACTAAAACAAAACAAACAATTGTATCAACTTATTTGCTATTATCATATGTAGTAATAATTCAGCATTGCTTTACATTTGAATCAATGTAAGCTTTTCCATTTTAAGAGTTCAAAGTGGTAAATAGTTTTAATATGATAACATTGGAGGTGATTTTTGTCTCAATATTCTTTTAATCAGAGTTTGGTACCATGTATATCAATGTGTAGCATTAGCATCTGTGATTCCTGAACAGAGAGAGAGCTGAGCTGTGACACTGTGGCACTGCAGCAACTTACACCTGGAGCCAAAATATAACAGCAATATCATTGCTCTGTTGACCTTACAAGCACATCCCTACCTTGACCCACAGATGTGACGTTCACAAACGAGTAGAGTCTTTTTAACAACTCTAAAGTGAACAGTTAGAACTGATTTGAAATTGTGAGTGACCTGTTGGTTTGGGAGCCATGCAAATTTAAGAATATCTTGCAAATGAACGGCTCAGTCTCAACTGCAAATCAGTTCTCATTGTTCACTTAAAAGAGCTGCTCAAAAGACTCAACTCATTCCCAAACATCACATCTCTAACAAAACTACCACAGAAGTTGGTCAACAAAAAAACCCTGTTTATGAGTAGAAGGATATAATACAACGATAGCAGATGATAACATAATATAATGCAGTAAAAGAGTTTATCTGATGACTTTAGGCAGAGACAGGCTAACACTTCCCATTGACTTTCAGTGTTTGAGCTAAGCTAATCAGCGGTGGGTGAGCTGGTCAATGCAGGTTTTTTCAATGCGGGTTAACCCGTTAACAATCAGCAAGTGACTCTTTTCCCACTGCCAGCAGATCTGGGTCGAATTGGTTGCAGACGAGCTGTGTGGCTGTTTTTTTTTCTCTGGTACGCAAGCTGATGACATCACATTGATGACATCATCAGCGCGAAGAAACATGACCATGTAAACAAAGGAAAAAAGCAGGGAAGACGCTGACACAGTTTTCTGTACTTTGCACTTTTGTCCCTCTTTAAAAATGTACAAGCTCTGCACTGATGATATGAAGGTGGAGGGAATTAGCTGCTGAGATGGCAAAGACTCACGTAAGTCAAAGATGGAGGGGGCCGGCACACTGTTATGCCGTTAGGGACGTTACACAAGCGTCATCCGTAAATTAGTGAGTTTTCCCGGGTGTGATGTTCTCAGTGAAGCTGATTGGAGGTGAGCCGATAAAAACACATGTCGCTTGCAGGGTCGAAATGCCGATCAAAACCTTTCGAACTGCCGACAGGAACCAATTGTTACCGGGTTTAAACACGTTCTTTTGGCCAGCATGAAAGGGGTAGTAGTTGGCATATCCCTGTCAGCCTTTAGAAAATTCAGGAAGGGACACCAACTTTTTGGCCAATCAGAGCTCTGTCCATGGTACAGTGCTCTGATTGGATCCTGAGCTTAGGCTGTTGTTAGATTGTTCAGCTGATGTTTACTTACAAAGGAACGTGTGGTTTGGGACTCTTTTGTGGCTAAATATTCTTTAGATTGGAATACAGTCTTTGCTCGTAAACATGCTTTGGTAGAAGGCTTGTTTATTGACATAAATAAAAGGTCTTAATGTGATCATTTAGGCCTATAAAAACATTAATTTGACGAGAAAAGGTCTTAAAAAGAAAGGAGGCTCAAAAACAGAGAGCAATTAAAATAGGTACATTTGTTGCTTCTGTAGGTAATGCAAAGCATCCAAGTTTTTTTTATTTATTTAGATTTGAGGTAATTACACCAAGTTTCTCTTAAAACCTCATTTAAATCACCAAACCCTCTTTAAAAAAACACTATTTTTGTTTTCTTTTAGACCATGCAGTGACGTCTGGAGTGCTGTCCAAACTGCTGAGGACAAACGTGAAAATAAATGAACGAGTCCCCGTGTCCGAGGAGATAACGGCACAGAGTCCTGCAGCCAAAGAGGTGAGAGGACAGAATGAGGCTACATGCTTTATATTTCTTTAATTAAGCTCACTGTTTAAGCTTTTAAGTTAAAATGCAAAAGCTGAAAACTACTGAAATTCAGAGATATTATTGTAAAGTATGAATTCAAAGACCCATATGTAGCACCAAGAACATTTTTAATATCACTTAAAACAGCACTTATGGCTTGTTTAATTGGAGAATCCTTCCCCATACACCACAGCCTGTAAAGTTCTGTACATTCAGTTTTATGGGTTTTCTCCATACTAGAATAGCTCTTTTACATTTTTTATTGATACTACAAGGATTGTTATCAGCTGTCACTGCAAGCTTTTTGTGACTCTTAAGCACATTTTCATGATGGCCACACAAATTTAAGGGCAAAAAAGTTTTGAAATAGAAAAACAAGGAAAAGAAAAGAATAAGACAGCAGCGTTTAAAAGGAACTAATATTAGTAATGAAAGAGAGGGAATGAAGGAAAAAAGGGGATAAAATTAAGACAGAAAAGATGATAAAAGTCGATAAATTGAGCTCCTTAAAAGTGAGTTTTAACTGGTGATTTAATAGATTTGTTTGATCCTGCAACATCTTCTCTTATGGCCCTTTTCCACTACTCTGCCCTACTCGATTTGCAGCGTGTTTCCACTAGCCTGGTACCTCCTTAAATAAGCTAGTTTTAGTACCTTCTCCGCTCTGGCTCCAAGCAAGCTGAGTCTATACTAATAGATGACGTCACCGACTGCCGGCTACTGATTGGTCAGACAATGTCATCATGGATGAGTCATGAGCGCGACGACCTAGCATGCTAGCGGTAGCTACCATTACCCTCCCCATACGTCTTTTCTTTGCAGCTGGATTGCTCTCATCCTCGGCTTCATTCTGTTGTATAGCTTCCAAAACTCTCCTGTGCTTCTCAAGGGGTATTTCTTCTTACCACCTGCAGCCTTCTTCTGCTTTCCTTTTTTACTCGGTTTGTGACAGAAAGACACAGTTTGTTGTGTCGCGCTGAAAATGACGTCACTGCAGTGCTGCTCAGCTGTTTACAGCGACACTGCACCCCGTTGAGCAGGCGACTGGGGCTAATGGAAAAGCAGCACAAGGCGAGTAGAGTAGGGCTAATGGAAAAGGGCCATTAGAGGCTGGGGTGGTAAAAACAGCGACTGAAGAATAAAGCCTCTGAATTACTTCCTCCTTTCAGAGCTCTCCTGCAGCCGCAGTGGAAGAGTCGAATGATCTGGACGTTGTTTTGATAAAGGAGGAACCAAAGGAGGAGGATGATGATGATGTGAAGGAGCTGATTCTCAAAGAGGACGGTAAGAGACAAATATAAAGGCGCCAACCTGAGACCAACACAGAGTCAGGTCTCAAAACCAATCTGGCATCTCAAAGAACTCAAAGGGGGATTGGACAAGGGTGTCAAATCTGTGGCAGCTTCAAACATTCAGATGCCAACATGCAGACACCATCTATGCATCCCTCCATGCAGAAAGCATAACCGAGTCTGAGAGAAGTGCATATAAAATACACATATACACATATATAAATCCCACACCCAACATGAATCCATATAGCCAATCATGCATCCCTCCATCATGGCTCAAGAAAAAACCTTCTGTTAAGCAGCAGGAAATCTTGAATGTGGATCCCAGTCTCATGATGAACAGCAAATCCACACCATGCTGTGTTGGTGTGCGGGTGAAGGAAGGGAGGTAAGAGGAGACAAGTGGACTAAAGTAAGAACTAAAGTTAGGGACAGATCCATGAACCATAGACCTGTCTGATCTATTAGAGGTTAGCCTCCTGAGATGCTACATCTCATTTTCAGGAGGGTCCTCATGTCTGAATGGTCATGGTGATCATTTTATAGAAGTATAGTCAATGATAATCTTACGGAAAAAAAGAATGTATGGTAGTGATAAACTCATGGGTGCCCAGACTGCAAGTGCATCCCTACCATATTAGTCTCTGTGAAGTATAAATGTATGAAAAAGTGGACCTCTTGAGATGTGACATCTCATTTTCAGAGGGATCTCATGTCTATGTGGTGCTAAAAGTAGTATAGATGTACTAACCATGGATAGAGAGATCATGCTAATATCTACATTAACAGCTATAATGATTATGAACTGGACAGGGGCTAATAAAATGGCAAATATGTGTAATGTCTGTAATTATAACACTTCTCTTGGATTTTTACAGATTTGGTTACACTTAAAGGTGTAGTGTGTAGAAGTTGGCAGCATCTCGCCAAACAGAAACGGTGAATATTGGATATAATGTTTTGATTTGTATGTAAAGTGAAACTTCCGTTTGCTTTTTATTACGCAAGAAAAAGTTTTTATATCTGTGTATAGCAGGTCTCCCCTCTGTGGAGGCTGGCGTAACGATCTGCCAAGTTGTCTATGGGTGGGTTTTGGGGACAAAAAGAGCGAAACGATTTTTGAATGTGAGTCTACATAAAGCGATTGTCATAATCCTGATAAAGTGTGCTTTGGTCGTGGTGCATGCGGTACTTGGTCTGGATCAGCGTTGTATAGTCGTGGATGAACGGAGAAGCTCACGACAGTTTTGAACTGTTCAAAACTGTCGTGGAGAATCGCCGCACTCAATGTAGCGGGATGGAAGCCTAATGCAGACCTAATGCGAGCGGTATTAGCGTGGCATGTACGGAGCTCAGTCGGGCTGAACATGGCCCACTCACGGCTCAATCCTGAAAGCTTTATGAGGACGAGTGACAAGGATGTATCCGTATGAGCCCCGACTGTGTCCCATTCAAGACGGCGCAAGCGACGGGGCTCAGTCGGGGCTTACGTGACGCGAACTGAGCTCGAGCGGGGCTGACGTCATGTCAGCGGGATGGAATCCTCGTCATATCGCTGTATTAACCTAACTGGAGCGGGATGAACGCCCCCTGAAGCGCCACTGACGGTGTATTTACGGGGTGTGTCCAGAGATGAGACAGTCATTTCATCCCGTATCATAGCGATCACACCAGCCTCCTCAATCGTGTACAGTCGTGCACAGTCGCTATGAGAAACGGGAATGTGTGACTTAGGCACAAGTTTACAAAGCCTATAATCATCTTAACTGACCTAAAATAAAACAAACATAAATGAAAAACCCTCACCTTGTAACTGTTGTAAATGATGCCCTGTTCACGATCCTTTTTGGTCTCCACTGGCTTTCATCACTTAGTAATGTAATGTTTTAGAAACAGACGGGCTCATTCCGACATCTGAACACAAGATGTCACTAAAATGCCAATTTCTACACACTGCACCTTTAAGGTTAATGCTGCGTTCCAGGCTACCTGTCGCTGTTTTTCCCACCTGTAACTTGTGAAAGTGCACTGAAACGGCAGTCGAACTCGTACCAGATCGATGTACTCCGAGTTACGACTTGTGACGTCACATCACCGCCTAAACAACATGGCAGCCTCTAAATAATGACAAAAACTGTTCAACATAAGCTTCTGTAACCTTATGCACCATTTGCCCTCCACTGTTTCACTCAAATGAGCAAGTTGATAAACAGAAATCTAATAATTTCTGCCATGTTGGTTTGTTAACCTACCAGAATTCTTTGAGCACAAATCAATCAAATTATTTGTCTCGGAACGCTTTCAGTCTGAACTCTGAGATTTTAACTGGGAAATATCCGAGTTGCCTGGAACACAGCATAAATTAAAAAGGGCATTTTGTCTATTTTTATTCAAAGTCAACCTAACAACAAAAGTGTTTTTTTACTTGTGTCTAAAGAAGCAGAGGTGCAGCTGATTGGAGGAGACAGCGATGAAGACATCGATGACGAAGGCGCCTTCAGGACTGTGATCTCTGACTCCGCCAATATGTGGGATCCAAACAGTGACGGACCGCCAGACTGTCCTCCAGGGTCTCCAGGTCCTGTCCGGGGTGGGAGCACCTCCTCAGGTGTTGTGTTGGACTTGGCTTCAGAGTCCGACTGTGAAGCTCCGCCCACATCCCATTCAAGGAGGACATTCCTTTCAGGAGCAGGAGGAAGCCCCGCCTCCTTCCCCGGGACATCCGAGCTGAGTCGGGAAGCGTCTCTGATCAGCTATGACACAGAGCTGGACCTGTGCCCCTCCTGGACCAATCAGAGCCTGCAGAGCATGATGCCTGTCCCTCATAGGCCGTTGCTCCTGGATAAGGTGTCGGATGTGACCCCCACAGGCTATCCCGTGGCGCTCGGCGGCGGTGAATCCAGACTGGACCCTCTGGACTTGAACAAGTTCTGCAGGAACAGACGTTTTTCCTGCAACTACTGCGGCAAATGCTTCCCGTCGTCTCGGAACTTGGAGACGCACGTTCGCGTCCACACTGGCGAGCGGCCGTACAGCTGCGCTCAGTGCGGGAAGCGCTTCACACAGTCGGGACACCTGAAGACGCACCAGAGCGTGCACACGGGGGAGCGGCCGTTCGCCTGCGAGTACTGCGGGAAACGATTCGCAGGGAAACAGAACCTGAGGATCCATCAGCAGAGACACCACGCGGGGCAGCAGGGAGCTCCTGTGTAGCCGTCAGTGCTAGCGCTAAGTCGTTAGCGGCTAATCTGATCCAGACTGTGGTGGACCGGAGCCTCTCTGCTCTCATTGGACTGCTTTGTATTTATTTTGTATTAGCTAAACACTGAAGTTAATATGTAATTTTTCTAAAAGTGTGACTGATTATTAGGTTCTTTGTTAACTTATCTTTTAACCATCTGACCAAATAAAACTGGTTTAATGCTGTTTTTTTTCCACTGATTTAAATTGTTTAAATGGTGTTATCATTGATTTAACCTCTTCAGCCTCAAAGTACCTGATTTCAGGAATGCTTACATGCTCTCCAATAAAAACATAAGAAAAAAATGAACTATTCATGTAGAAATATCGTCATGCTGCACATCAAATTAAACAGGACATTTCCAGCTACACAACCATATAAACCATTTTTACAAAAGGTCAACACCAAGCAAATGAATGATCAAATATCCAAATCTGTTTCACTTTGATTCAAACTTGGGTTGATTTGTATGGATTCCTTTGAATTGGAAAATGTAGAGAGTTCTGCTTGATTTTTTTACAAAAAGAAAGAAAAAATATATATTTATAAGTTTTTAATAAATGTTTTCAAAAAGTCAAAACTGCCACAGATCATCAGGAGACAAAAACTGTTGTGATTGGGTGTAATGAACACCAAAAGTGACATAAAAGTGAAATTTAAAGTTTGGTATATCAGAAATGTCAAATGGGACTAATGGAGCCAAACTGTGCCAAGATTGGGCCTGACCACTCTGTAGTAAAACCTCTCTAACTTTGCTCTGCATCACTTTATCAGACTCAAACTTGGCAGAAGTAATGTTCACATATTTTCACATTCATTCATAGAGCTCTAAAGCTGCAGCTGCATCATTCCAAAGAGATATTCACAATACAATATTGTTTTTTTAGGCGAGGATGACATTTTAAAATGATTCTGACTTCTATCTTCATTTACTCTGTCCCAGTAACACATATACTGATAATAAGTGTTACTTTTATTATGGCACCAAAATAATTCAACTAGACCTTGTGGTTGCAGGTATACACTCTTTTCATCATGAGGATGTTGTTTTCATATCATAAAATCTAGTCTAAGACAAAAATAGCAGAGTTTTATCTTATCCAATCACAATTTTCTGGCTGATCTTTAAAAAGCTCGACCTGACTAACGATACCATTTTTCGCAGACACCAATTTTTGGTAACACTTTAGAATAACGATCATTTGTAAGCCATTCATAAGCTATTAGTAGATAGTTATTCAATCATTAAAGGAGACATATCATGCTGATGCATGATTTAATACATATAATATAATAAATTTGAAAACAAGACCTTACATCCCCTTAATTTTCAAAAAATGAGATATTGTATTTTTTCTGATATCCTAGAACGAGATTTGATGCCTCTGAAAATAGGTCATTGCGAGATGTCCGCGAGATTTCAAACGTCGTGACGACACGAGATACCTTTCTTTTTATTGGAGTAATCTGATAAAACACTTCCTCCTCTGTGATGTCCGTTAGCCACAAAACCGTCACCGAGGAACACATCCACCAGCAGGGGTATATAGGTCCCTAGCTCACATTCACTCATTACCAGCTCTGGCCTGTAGGGGGACTCAATACGCGGTCGCTGCTTTGAGCCTGCTGGAAAATACAGCAGAAGAAGGACAGGCTGGCTCTACCCCCGATAGAACTGACCAATCAGAGCACAAAGGGCTGTGACGTTGCGAGGTAACTTTAGGTCAGCCTGAGATCCGAGTGTTTCAACGAGAGCTTCATAATGGCCTAAAATGAGGATTTTGAGAACGCTATTGTGGGGCAATGAAGGAACTAAATGACTTGTACTGAGGGCAGAAATGCTTTACAGGCATCCTAGTCTGGCATTGTGAAAAGGAGAAACAAGCATGATATGTCTCCTTTAACAAACTAAATATATACATTTGTAAATGATTATTAAATAATTCATAACTTCAGTTACAAGACATCTATTAATAGGCATTAGTAGATTGTTAACCAATCATGAAAAAGTGATTGGTTAACTAACCCTAACCCTAATTATTCATAAATGATTTAATAATCATTTACTTTTACAAATGTATATATGTAGTTAATCCATAATTTGTTCAATATCTCGTAATAGCTTGTACATGTTTTGTAACTTAAGTTATAAATGATCTTATAATCATTAACAAATGCATAGAAGTGGTTTGTTTATGATTAGTTAACTATTCACTAACATCTACCAGTAGCTTATAAATGTCTTGCAAATGATTGTTATTCTAAAGTGTTACCCATTTTTTTGTATAAATGATAACAATACCTTGTTTAACTGCACATGAGGTAGTTCTCTTAAATATAAATGAAAAGGTTTTCTTGCGAAACAGGTTACACTGCAGGCCTGTTTTGAGCCTGTTACCAAAAATAAAGTGCACAGCAGTATTTGGCTTTTACAAATTAAGCAAATCTGAAGGTCGGAGGTATTTTTTAAAAATAATCTACAGAACAAACTAACAACACAACTTAAACCACTAATAAAGTGTCCAGAGTTTTAGGTTTCCTTGTAGTACAAAAAGACAAAAATGCCAAACTGCAGCATCTTTGTGGACGTTTAAATGTAGAAATACCACAGACTGTCAGTCTGACAGAGGAAAAAACTACAGTGGGTGACTTTCAGACCTTTGAGGAGGTGGATAAGATCGGTTTCTCATGTAAGGATTGACTGATCACAGATCTCCCAAAAAATAAAGGAAATCGGCGCTGATCATTCGGTGCATGTTTAGTTTTATCTGGTCTTTTGTAGTGAAAAAGGTTGTCAACGGAAACTAGGATGAAAATAATTCACAAAGAATTTAACACTGATGGTAGAAGGCGTGCAAAATAGCATAAATAAATGTGTGTACACAGTTCTAGTAAGACGACTTCAAAATGAGAGCCAGTTATATAGTGTGAGGAGGTATACTAAAATATTTAAAAGGACTGTGAGGAGAATCTGTTGCCGGCGACACAAAGACTCTGCTACCCATGAGCACGCGCGGTGACTGTCATAATGCTGCGTTCCAGTAACCTCGGAACTGGGAGTGACATCATCTCAGAGTTATCGGCGTTCCAGTTGAAGTTGGAAAAAAACATGCCAATCTACCAGGCTATTGTTAGCTGTTGTTAGCACGCCCTGTGTTGTTGTTCACAAATATCACATGAAGAATGTGATTATCACTATGGCAGCATTTTTGTAAATATAAGTCTAACAATACTATGTATACAGCTGATCTAGAGCGACACACCCCAGTCAGAAGTGCAAATAAATGGATTATTACAGGAGCTAAATAACTGTTCACACTGGGGGCATCCATCTTCCATTGTCAACTCGGGGCTGGCGAGGTTTCACCGAGTTCCCAGCACGAAATTCCGACTTTGAGGGACGTTCCAGTTGCAGTTTCCTACTCGGAGCTCAAAAATCCTACTTCTGACTACAACTGGAACGCACCACCGACGTTTACAGTCCAAACCGTGTGCTTGTTTTGAGGCTAATGGATGCAATAAGGACCTTCCTCAGAACTCTGCATTGCTTTACAACTTCGTTTTTTCAACAACTTACAGGATGCAAAGCGACGAGGTAATGTATCTCTTTCTAGTTACGTAGTGGTAGTTTTTGATGTGTGACAACAAGCAATTTTTGAAAAACTTAGTATTGTAGTTTTGTAGCCGGCTATATATATCGCTACTTACAGCCTGGTGCTCTAAGATGTGTAATATAAATTAAAAAAATAGTTAAAAAACTGCTCTAGTTTTATTGTCTTGTTCCTGAAGTTGAGTATCCAGTCCGACCCGACCGGAAGGCTGAGGAATAGCATTTGTAGATAACCTATTTTGATGCTATAAAACTCATCTTAAAGTGTGTATTTCCATCAGGCATATATCTAAAAGGGAGACTTTTTCGTAATTATTTAGAAACTCCTCACAGTCCCTTTAATAAAAGATTTAATTCTGAAGTTGGTCTGCATCTGATTTCTTAGGTCTATGTCTTTAATAAGCTGTCAACATTTTCCCTAATGAACTGGACAGTGAGTTTTTGTTTATTTAATTGTGAAAGTTGAGCTGCTGTTTTGTAATAACTTCATAATAAATCTATCTCACTAATGTTTTTGTTGTCATGCCTCAAGATTCCATACACTAATGATAATCGGCTCTTATTTTGAAGTCGTTGGCGTCTTTACCGGAAGTGCGCATAAACAGGAAGTAGTCGTCTGGCCATTCTTTGTAGAAATCGACAGGCAGCTTCCCTGTCCAAACAAATCAACCTAACGGGAACATTACCGACCCACCGAGCACCCCGGACCCCGTGGAGCTGCGCGAGCGGATCGAGATGTCCGCCTTAACCGTCCGAGCTCTGCACGAGCAGCTGTCCGTCATCATGGGCGCGCTGACCAAAGCGGCGGTGCTGGAGATCTGCGGTCTGGTGGAGGAGGGCTACGCGGTGCTGCAGAAGGAGATCAGCCGCAGCCACAAGGAGAACGAGGACCTGAAGAAGAAGCTGCACCTCATCGAGTCCATCGTGGTCCGAGGGAGTAACGGGGGGAAGCTGGAGGACTCGGAGGGGGCCCCGCCGGCCGCGGAGGGGCCGCAGCAGGCGGCGACGGCGCGGCAGCAGCGCGAAGGGGACGGCGGAGACGCGGCTGCCGCTCCCGGAGCAGAAGCAGGAGCGCGGCGGGAGGAGGTAAACAAGCCCCGGGGAGGAGAGGGGGGCGCAGCAGGCGACTGATAATAACCTGATAATGCTGTTTTACACATTATAATAGAAAAATATAAAAGATAGTAGGGCTGGGCGACATTATCAAAGATAACGACTCAGAATGTTCGAGATAAATGGCGAAACATCTTCACATTTATGTCTGAAAACGACAACAAATGGTGCTGCAAACAGCTCACACACTTTAAATGATTTTTACTACACAAATCCAATGAAGTCGGGATGTTTTGTACAGTGTAAATAAAAACAAACACTAACTTTTAAATAATTTTGGACTTAAATTTACCTAAAAACACTAAAAAGACAAAATTAATGATCAAACTGTTCACTTTGTTTTAACCCTTTCATGCATGGTGTTCACTAAAGTAGACAGATATTTGGAATAAATTGTATTCCTTTTAGGTTGCAGTATGTCCAACGACCAGGTGGTAAATTCTCAAACCATTGCCTTAAGTTTCCTTAAAATATTACCATATCATTATATTTCATCATAAATCCAAAATAGCAGATGATGGGAATATTGGGTAACATGCCTGTATTCAAATTTTACAGATTTTTGCATTTTTTATTTTAAATTCTGGTGCAATTAACGAGAGAACTTTGACTAAATAGCAATAAATCATATACTGAAAATTTTGCTTATTTGATTTACTCTAAACAAATTTTTGTCAAAGACTTATTTTTGTAGAACTTCATTAACTTCACTAAATTAGTATAAATACAAATGATGCTTGGTGCAGACTGTAGTGGACAGATAAATAACTCCCTCAAAATATAACTTTGAAAAAATGTACCTAAATATTTTACATTGAAATTTAATTTATAAAGTAAAAAAACCCAAACATTTTTAAAAAGAATGTCATTGTGATTTTATAATTCGTGCATGAAAGGGTTAATGTAAATATCCACTTATTAATTTTTGATTATATAAATGTGGAATAGTTATATTGATCTGACAGTAATAAAGATGGGCAAAGGCATGGCAGTGATAAGACACTAATCAAACAACTTATTCAGGCACCAGCTCTTTCATATTTAGATTATTGTGCAGTATAAGTACTTTATATAAGCTGCAAGTAAAAATAAAGCTGCTCCTATAGCTTTGAATTGTTCATATAGAGCGAGCAGCACATTGATGCATAATAAACTAATCTGGTTAAATGTTAAAAGTAAATTACACTATTTACTAGTGTCCTTTATAAAGAACGTTATTATAAATAAAACCCCAGAAGTGCTCTATAATAAATTAACATTCTTCTCTGATGTATTGTACTAGGCAGCGTCAGAAGAGAGATTTAGGACAAATGTGATAAAAGGTTCTCGACAGAGCAATGGTGGCATGGAATTTATTACCAAGATTTTTAATCTCAGACAGAAACAGAAGCTGCTTCAACAAGAAATTAAAGATGTGTTTCAGGGTTCCTGCGGATCCTTGAAAAGTCTTAAAAGGCATTGAATTCATTATTCTAAAAATAAGGCCTTAATTGGCATTAAAATGTCTTAAATCCAATTTTCAAAAGTCTTAAAATTTGACCACATTAGTAAGATTTATGTTAGACTGAACTAAAAAATTTTTTAGAAACATTTATGTATTTTTCAAAAATAATTCACCGATTTACTCTCATGGAAACATCGTGTAATCACAGTAGCAGAACTAACAAAACGGTGATGTGGTTGCACCAGGATCTTTTAGAGCGGACACATGTCTTGGTTCTACTACAGTGCCTGGAGAGAGAAAAAAAATAGGGAAAAATTGGCAAAAAATCAAAAAGTGGCTTCGGAAAATTGATTATGGCAGCAAATTTGGGAATTAAATTTGAAATTAAATGTCATAAACCATGTAAAAATTCCAAAAATGGTTCTGACAGTGGCCAAAAAAAGATGAATGGGGGCAAAATAGGCATAAAGTTTTAAATATGGGTTTAAAAACAAGGGAAAAATGGTCCAAAAGTGGGACAAAGTGTGTGAATAGAGGTAAAAAAAAAAAAAAGGGATGAAATTATATATTCACTTATCTCACTTTTAGAGGCTAAATTAACTTAAGTCAGTATTTTTGCTACTGTACATTTTGTCTTGTTGCTGCTACTCTAGTTGACGGAGAGGGAAAGGGGGGAAAAAAAGGAGGAGGAAAGGAAAGGGAACAAAGAAAAAAAAAGAAAATAAAATTATATGAATGTGATTTCATGTAGAAGTGACTACCAAAACTGCCATGACGCTGTACACTTTGGGTGTAATTTAATTGTCTATGTTTTTATTTACTTATTTATTTCGTTTCCTCTTTTTTTACAATTTTTTTATTTTTTTTTGCCTGCCATGAACTTATATTTTGGTGTTTAATGGTCTATGTTTGACCGAAATAATGAATTGTACTTCTTTTTTTTATGTTGTGGCAAATTAAAATAAAATTAAACATTATGTTCAAAAAAAATGTCTCTGACAGTGGCCAGAAAAAGATGAATAGGGGCAAAATAGGCACAAAGCTGTAAAAATTGGGTTAAAAGATGGCAAAAAAGTGACGTTTTATTTAAAATAAACATTAAAATTAAAAACGTTAGTATTGCCTCTAACTCAGGTAATTCATGTGGTTTTTTTATTTCGTTGTTTTGTTTGTTTCAATTGTGGTTTGTTGTCGACTTGGTCTTAAATTTGATTTCAGACGGCCTTAAAAAAGTCTTGAATTTAACTTGGCTTGAGCTGTAGGACCCTGTATTTGTTTACATACAGCTCACCTGAAAGATAATAATGTTATCTCCCTAATGATGCCAATTTTTCTTACAGGCCCAAGAGGTAAGATGAGTTCTGTGGTCTTCTCTCCTTTTTTCTTTTCTTTCTATAAACTTTTTGTTTGTTGGTTTGCTTTTTGAAATCAAGGTGAATAATCGAGCGACCGTATGAGAGGATTTATGAATGTTTGAGTGTTGTGTATACAAGTCAGGCCCAAAAGGATATTTTTTGTTTAAGGTGTACCATGTGGACCCCAGGAAGAGTAGCAACTGCATATTCCACTAATGGTGGATCCAAAATAAATCAAACTTTTAATTTTATGCCTTTCCTAAATAAATGGACTTTGATTTCTTAATTCAGGCATCAGTTAATCCTTTTAAACTCTTGATATCTTGTCTTAAAAAGGGTCAGTGGTAGACAAAGTACTCGACTCATTACTTGAGTTAAAGTATAAAAACTCCTGGAAATACAAGTGAAAGTTGTTCAGTCATTTGTTTACTTAAGTTAAAGTACTGGAGTACCTGCTTTTGAAAATACTTAAGTATTAATAATACATTTTCATTTTGATGTCAGTGGGTTATTCTATTTTTGCCAACATAAATTTACAAAATCTTATGACTGAAATAACCTACTGAAATGAATCATCTGAGCAATGCTATCGGATAGTATGAAATCACACGCAGATCCCACTTTAGAAGAAAAAATAAACTTTCCCTGCTGACTCTAAAGCTATACTTAAGATTAATGAGTAATGAGACCCTTTATAGAAATGTAGTGGATTAAAAGTACAATTTGTCTTTTAATTGTAATGGAGTAAAAGTCATAAGTTTTCAAATATAATAATACTTCAGTAAAGTACAGCTACTCAGAAAAAGTACTTCAGTACAGTACACCAGTAAATCTACTTAGTTACCATCCACCCCTGAAAAAGGTTTACAGTTCGTTTTATTATGACCTTTTTATGTCCCATCTTTATTTGAATTGAGGTTGTCTAACTTATCACCATGGCAACAGTCGGCCTGTTTCCAAGCACAGCAGTGATCTGTTTATGATCTTTTGGAGTAGCTCGGTCATGTAAACGCTCACTTTGGAGCTCCAAACAAGTTTCCTGCAAGCCTTTCTCACTCTGTTCTCCATCTCTCCATGAAAAATAAAGACTAAATGGACATGAAAATATACTTAATAAATACGTCATGGTTTTTCTCTGATCCCTGGGTCATTCATTTGGCTTGATCAGAACTTGATTTATGATTTTTAGACATTTTTTCTCTCCCTCTAAAAAAAAGAAAATAAATTATAGGGGTGTCCCGATACAACTTTTTAAGATATCATTAGGAACCAACATAAGAATGTAGTAGAATTCAATAAAATAAATGAAAAATAAATTAGAAGACCCTAAAATGTAACCTCAATAAATCCAATAAAAACAAAAATATATTTTAAATTTCAAAATAACCACTGTGTTTAACTTCAACATAAGCACACTCTACAACTGAATTAAATAAATAAAAAATAAATTAGAATGTAGTACTTGTATCAGAGTACGTATATCGGTTAGCTCAGATGCAGGCCGATATAATCCAATTTTTTATTTTTTTATTTTTGCTGATATCAATTTTGGACCGAGACTCCCCTAAAAATGGTCACACAAAAATGGCAAGTTTTGCCTTTAAGTTGTCAAAATATATTTCCAAAACAAACATATTTTTCTCCCCATGATGAAAGTGCATGTCATGAAATATTGATTATGTAGTTTGTCTATCACAGCATATAAACATGGAACTCTCTGATAAATATTTAATCTCATGGTAAAAAAAAAAAAAAAAACAATATCGGCCTAGACATGTGCTTGTTCAAAAATTGGCAGGGCCTTCCATCATTAAATCTGTCACTTTTTCAATATTTATATTTTTAAACATTGCAACAAATTCAAACTAATTGACATATTTCACAGCCTTATCTCTTAGGCTGCGTTTACACGGACACTCCTGACTTAAAGACGCAAAAATTTGTCCTTTGCGTTTTAGAATTCTTCTGCGTTGTGACGACGATGCTCTGAGATGAGTTAATCCGCTGTCGTGTGCATGCCGGTTCAGTAGATGGCGGTGTAGGCCTGCAGAGAGGCGGCGCTGCTACAACACACAAACGAACAAAGAAAAACTTTCACAAACAGCAATGGCGAATAGACGCACAGAGACGCAGGAGTTTCTTTTCTGGACAACAAATCAGTTCGGACAACAAATCTGTCTGGATAGTTTTGTCTGGATAACAAACTGAGCACAGTAAGACGCTCACACGTTACTCAGCAGACGGCCGAAGCTGTTGTTGTTCCTGGTATGCGCGCGCAGCCTTCATGTGAAAGAGTACTGCGCATGCGGTGACGTCAGCGTTTCACCCTGAAACGCTCTGATACGGGTTTACACGGAGCTGCATGGCGGAGCGGATTCAAATCTTTCCACTTGAGAGCCCGTTTTTCAGAAGTTTGCGTTTTAGATGGAAACGCAACACAATCTCATCTAAACGCAAGGCCAAAACGCAACGAAAACGTATCGGATTTGACCGTTTTTGGCACAGCCTTATTTTTCAATAAAGGGGAGACAATCTCTTTATCAATTAATCTTGGATGGTTTGTCTCCGCCTCCCTCGCCTTGTTTATCAGAGCCTATAAAACATTTTCAGTTTGATTCACAAACACGTCCCGTCACACTCTTGATCTTTATTTGGCCTCACATCAAACATGTCTTCATGTTTTTACTGATCACAGGCGTGGTAGCGATAAACTTTATCCCTCATATCTCTACATGGAAGTGAGTCATTTCCTCATCTCTGCTGCACATGCTCAGAAGACTCTTATCTCAAATTAACAGTTTTAGTAGCTGTGATTTCCGTCTTGATGCTTTAACCTGATAAAATAAAAATTACCTTCTCGCAGAAATCTCAAAGGCCTGAGCACTTTAAGGTCATGTGAAATGAAGTTTACTGAGATGGATGGAAAAAGTAGAAAGACATGAGTAGTTAATGAGAGTAAGCCCTGACCCTCCCTTTTGGGCTTTGGGAGGAAACTGGTGTACCTGAAGAAAACACACAAATGCACAAGGAGAACATGACAGGGCTCCAGACTAACTTTTTGCCTTGGTTGCAACGGTGCACCAGCAAAAAAATTAGGTGCACCCAAATTTTCAGTGTCACCTTCAACGCCATATGGTCACCATTTTATCACTCTCCATTATTTTTTCATAATGTAAATGCTTTTTAAACATTAATGAGATGTAAAAATATATATATTTAAAGAAAAACAGCGTTTAAAGTGCTTCAAGGTATGAAATTTACAAATTCAATGTAAAACATGAAGCAAAATAAATCATCTCCAAATAAAAGTGCTTGAAGTGCTTTACTGAACTGAAGTTTAACATTTCAAACTCAAACATCTCAAGTTACATAAAAATACTTCAAAATAAAAAGGGCTAATATTTAAGGTGCTGTACTGAACAGAAAAATGAAATAAGTATCCAGATTTTGACAACCAACAACATAACACGTAACTGAATGGTCTTATTCTCCAATAAATTTAAACCTAGAATAAGACTTCACACTCTATGAACAATATTTACAAAACTGAAACAAAGGTTAATTATATAAAAAAAAACTCTAATTTTTGAAAAACGTCATATTAGGTAGAATATTTTATGATTTTTTTCGTTATTTTTTCTCTTGTTTTGGCTTTTTTTTTATTTACAGCCTAGCTTTACATACAGTCTGGGTCTGTCAGTCAGGTCATTTGTCCTCAGTGGACGTGGACACTCATCTCTGTGCCTGTGTGACTAAGAAACTTTCCTCTTAACAGGAGAAAGGAATGGACAAAGATAGACATTACATTAAATGTTACTTTGTTTTACATGTAATCGTCTTTATTAATTATCTCACAGTCTCTTAAGACGAATTCGGCAGAGCTTCACTGCGTCTTCAGACTTACCGCACTGTGCTGAAACCTGACACCACAGTCTGGGCTCATTTGCATACTAACAGCTGATTGGATGATTACTGAGGGCTGTGTGTGTGTGTGCAGGCCCTGCTGTAAAACGGAGAGACAGAGGAAGCAGGTGCCGAGTTTTGTCCGTATTTGGCGGATTTTCCACTACTGCAGTCACTTTTGTCAACTTTAATGGGCTATATTAACTTTGTAGGTGTATTGAAATGTGCTTTCTCATCTTCTAAACTTTTGATTTGAGAGAGAGAGAGAGAGCGAGAGATGATGGGCTTGAGACAGAAGTCAATGTTTTCAATTGGGGAGCGCCAGGGGCACCAGCGCGACCAACAAAAAATGTTAGGTGCACTTTAACATTTTGGGCGCATGTGCTCGACCTCGGACATCCTCTCAGAATTAAAGTGCAGGTCGAAATATCCCAATCCAGTATTTTACCCAGATCATTTAGCCCCAGTGATGAGAGGTTTTGTTTCTGTCATGTATACATGTTTTAAATATATAATTGAATTTGTTTGCTCTTCTCATCTCTGTTCCAGCTCCCAGACGTGGTTTTGATCAAAGATGAAGACTCTGACAGCAGCGAGACCTTCGAGGAAGGTGAGGGTCAACTTCACAGCCCGGGTGTCTCAACCTCTGGCTCGCCCTTTGACTTTATTTTATTTACATATTAAAAGCAGAAGTTTACAAAGTGCTTTAACGGACAAAGCAAAGGCAAAATAAAATCAACGTTCAGGTCAACAGAGAGTCAGAGGAAAAGGCACAGGGGGTCGTGTTAACTAAAGCAACAAAATCAAAGAAAATAGTATAAACTTGTTGGATTGAGTAACCTCGATAAATCCAATAAAAACAAAAACATATATTTTAAATTGTAAAAGAACCACTGTGTTTAACTTAACATAAGCATGATCTACAGCTAAATTAAATTTACAAAATGAAGAAAAAATTTTGACTGGACGGCCTATCAAAGTGCTTATATCAAAGATTTTGATGTAGGTCCATTTAATCTGATATTTGTTTTTTTGTTTTTTTTTGCTGATATTGGACTGATACCAGATATCAATATCGGATCAGGACACCCTTAAGTGTGTCTGATGTTGTTGCCACTGAAAAAATGACTTTTTTCTGCACAGAAAATCTGCAGTAATCAATTAAAGAATCGTTGATGGCCTGAGGTGGATTCCAGTTGCTGCTCTTTGCTGAATTTCTCTCTCCTTTCAGATAAAAAATCGTCCGATGGAGGCACAGGTACGAGCAGAGATGGCGTCACGCCCGCCCCCGTTGGGCGCAGCATGAAGAGAGCATGGCCAGGGAACGAGGAGTCAGACAGGAAGTCGTCCTCGGAGCAGCTCGCGCTGAAAGCCCCACACGGGACGAAGAGCGTCCCCGTCTTCACCATTGGCTCTCCCGTCGGCGAGCAGGTCCTGCTCAGCGGGGACGAGGTGGGGGCCGGAGAGTCGACCTCCTACCCCTCGCAGATGGATCCGGACGTCCAGCTCGTTCACGAGGAGTGCTCTTTGGCTCCTCCCAGTGCTAACCGACCATCGGCATACTACGGGAACAACGCGCTGATGGAGTCCCAGTCTCCGACAAACCGAGCAGAGCTGGATCTCAGCCTGACGTGGACCAAGCAATCCAAAAACCACATGAGTTTTGCTACCTTCCACCAAAACGAGAACATAGACGGTGACGCCTTCGGGCTCAAACTGGTCAGTGTCTCCGGCTCGACCTCCACGGACTGCCAAATGTCGGAGAACAGCAACTCCACGTTCGAGTACGAAGACTCCGACATGATGAACTACTCACTCTACCGGGAGCAGCCGGCCCAGGCCAGCACCTGCCAGCGGGGGAAGCGCTTCATATGCACCATCTGCAGTGGGACCTACGCCACGGCGCAGAATCTAGAGGTGCACATGAGGATTCACACGGGCGAGCGGCCGTTCAGCTGCGAGCAGTGCGGCAAGAAATTCACGCAGTCGGCTCACCTGAAGTCGCACATGAGCGTGCACACAGGGGAGCGGCCGTACGCCTGCTCGCACTGCTCCAGGAGCTTCGTCATCAAGTACAGCCTCAAGCTGCACATGAGGAAGTGTCACCCCAACGTCATCAGTGACTGAACGGGTGCAGCTCTGTGTCACCGTGTCCTGCTGTGAGTTGCACCAGCTATGCAAACATTAAACACCGTCCGGTTCAGATCGACTTTTAGCTTTTGAGGGACTCAAAGGTGTTCTTGGTTCAGCCTGCTGCTGAGTTTCAAAGCTACATTCATTACAATTACAAAATATTTGTCCTTTCCTTTAGCCCCGTTCCATTAACAGTTCCTGATATTAACTTCAGAGATCAACTAAATTAAATCCATGGTAGTTCCTGCAATCTTCACACATATGGTAGTGTGACAACCAGTGTGAGAGAGGCAGTTTCCGCTTGTTGGACAATATTGAAAATGCCTTGACTGAGGTTTATTTTCGGGTTTTACAAATGCTGATCTATCGTCAGAACGTGATTCACCAGATGGACTGTTTCACATAGCCATTGGAGTAATTTCAACGGTCCATCTGGGTGCATCCCATAAAAAGGGAAGATCGGAACAATTAAAAGGTGATTGAAAGAATTCTTTGTCACACTCATGACGTGTCAGCCAGAGGTTTGCTGCTGATTCTTGCTTTAAAAACTAAGCAACATCAGTCGTTAGCACCTCTTCATTCACAAAAGGACATGAAAAGATCTCGTCTTTTTCTGACTGGGCACAATCGTTTCAGCTTGAAGCTTTGCGACATAGATCTGCCTGATGACAGACATGGAAACTGGCTTAGCAAGATCACGACCATCACCCCACTCCCACAAAAGATTAAAGGAGTCAAGCTGCTGCCTCTCATCTCTAAAGACAGGTGCAGTATCATGGCTTAACTTTTAGAGTACCTAACAGTTTCATATGCACCCCCTTGTTAACAGTAACTTTAGCTCCTTTGTTATTTCCCACTCAGAGCTTTACTCATGCATAGCTGGTGCAACAGGATCGTCTTCTGTATATATTTTAGTTATTTAAAAAGAAGAAGTTTCGATGATTAGCATTCAAATAACTTTTATAAAAGCTTTTAAGAAAAAAATCTACTTTGACTTTTTGTATATTAGTTTCTCACATAATTGCGAGTTTATCTGTAACTCGGTTTGAGGAATGCCAAAAAGTGACTATTGGTCATAAAAAAATAAAGTTAAAGGTTCTTAAATAACAATTCTAACTTCTTTGCTATGGTTTTTAAACACATTTCAGACGTCACATTTGGGATCAACAACCAAATTATTTCTTGTTACAGCAGTTAACAAATAAACTTATTCTGAAAATGTTTTATATGCACTTTCTTCAAGTCCAAAATCATTTCACATGTTCATCCACGAAGGGAATTCTGTTTCAGCCATCGACTGTTGGTTTGAGTTGTTTGTTTTTCATTCCTTGTTAATAAAAACTCTGAAAAATTCTGTCTCTGGTGATTTTCTGATAAAATACCCACACTGCCTGGCAGTTTACACCTGGGTTTAGGTGGTTTTGAGTGGTTGTGGTTTCCATAGACTGATAAACATCCTTTCTGTCTGTGCATGTGGGCAAACGTGCTGCAGCAGGGCTCCATCGTCTTTACAATTATTCACTATTCACAATATTGACAAAAATATAATATCATGCATCCTTTAAGACTATGAAATTATGATTTAATTTATTTTTTGATATTCTTATACAATAAAGGCTGCCAAAGCAACATAATGCCATTTCATTTGATTTTTTAACTTTATCTAAGGACAATAAGTATTACTGATGTAGAAACCATGAATTTTTATCTCACAAAATAATTTTAAAGCAAGTAATGTCATTTTTGATTTATAATATTGACCTGGGAGTTCCCTTTTTCTTACATGCTACTCCTCACTCCCTCCCATTCCCTTTTTGGCTCTTCAGTTTTATTTCTGCTGTCATAACTACACATTTATGCTAAGATGAGGATACCTGACAAAAAGTGGTTTTTTTTAATGCCTGTTGGAATTACAAAGTCCACTATGTGCTTAAACTGTCCTTTGTGTGGCCAAAAAAACTGACAGTCGGACCCCTGGAACCTTTTTTAGCCCCATTAACTCATTAAAAAAATCTTACATTCTGTTGCCATTGACATACAGAAATATAAAATCCTGTTAACTCCTCTGTCTTTCTGTAGCAAAAATAGAACACTTTGAAATGTTGCCATTGTTCATGTTTGCAAAGAGGCATTGTGGGAAATTATTACCTTCATTGAATGGATAGGATATAGCAGTGACTGCAGGGCAGTGGAATATATTATTTCATCCAGCTGAAATTTCCAATACCTGCCAGTTATTGACATAAATCAGACTGATAGTCCCAGTTAAAAAAAAAAACAAACAAAAAAACAAATTTGCCTTCAAATAAAAAAATATCTTGTTAAAAAAACTAAATTATGTACATAAACTGGCATTTCAAAGGTTATAATTATGAAAATAAATTAACATTTGATTTACATGATGAGAACTGGTGTTAATGACAAAATTATATCCACTTATATCCAATGTCAGACAAGGGCCTAAAAAGGGAACGTGTTATTGTATTTTTTGTACTTGCAAAAAATAAAAAAAACCTCCATTTTGAGGGTTTCATCCCTTTTCATCCCTTTAAACTGCTCTGAGTTCGACTGATATGTGTTTCTGCTGCTCATAATGGCTGTGTATGAGACATTCTATTGACACACTATAAGCTGTAACATCAAAGAGACAGAAGGATGATATCATCCTTGATGATGTCATCCTGGATGACCAGCTGCAGTTGGGATGAGAAATCATGCGCTCCAACTTTTTAAAACAACTCCTCATAGTTGCCACAATTTTGACCTAATCTCTCTGAAAATATGACCTATAAATGTGAAATTTTGTCAGGAATCCAACAGTGTCATTTTTAAATCCATAAGAGTTATTGTTTTCTCTGTAGAGGCCTAACTGACACAGGATGTCTGATTCCGAGTTTTCCTCTCCTATATATTTGATAGGGGAGGCAGAAGGGCCTCTCTGGGGTTCACAAACTTTGAGGGCTCATCATTCGGAAACCGTTTGAGAAACAACAAATCCCTTTACAACTTTTGTTCATCAATGTCTCCTCTGTCATCTGTCTAAATTTAATGATTAATCATTTACAGTCTAAGAGGAGATAATTTTTCCGTCGGGCATATTTTTCACCTGAAATTTTACTTTGAAGGGCAAATTGCTGACTTCCTGTTTGAGATAGGTCAGGGGTGTCAGCGCGAGTACTGTGGGTCTTGATGAGACAAACATTTTGATGTTTGTTTGATCTCGCTACGTCATTCCTAGTGGCCGTGAGGTCCGTTTTAGTGTTTCCAGGTGGCGCTAGAGAGCACATTTTGGCATGTTGAGGGTTAATTTTTCCATTTTATAAATTTTTTTGGCATCCCGGAGGTGTGTGCCCGTTTTGGTGAGTTTATGTCTAGAAGAGGGCCTTCCCCTTGGGCGAGGACCCTAAAAATCGGTGCTGTTGTTAAATAATTGACATGCTGTATAGGCTGATGATCCCTGCACAAAAAATCCCTGTCCTTTTCTAAAATAGCAAATAGTAATTTATTCGTTTGAAAAAATGCAATTATGTAAATAAACTGGCACGTAGAGGATTAAAATTCTGAACAAAAGAGTTTGCTATGATGGGGACGAGAGTTTATGATTCACTTTTTTCCCATGTTGAATATTTCTATATAAATCTAATATCCAAAAAAGGCTTCATAGGGGGAGAGTGGTCTTTGTAAAAGAGATCCTGGTAGTTAAATTCCTTCCTTTAACATTTGTGACTAAAATCGGTGGTTCTCCCATGGTTTTTACAGTCTATGGGTTCTCCCCTGAAGATCTGTTGAGATGTAAAATGATATTTTGCGCATGCGCGGTCAGAGTTTCCCGTTTGTCCCTCATCACTTCCTGGTTCTCTTCGGTTGTGTTTACATCTGTTGTGATATCCACATCTTACCGGATCGGGGGCGTTTGTTCCTTATTTTCGTGTTCAATTCATCGACCAAAATAACCTGGATTATTTTTTTTCAAACACACAAACGCGGAGGAATAACACAAATCAGCGAAAATGTCTCCGGCCGCTGCCTTCCACGCGCAGCTCGCCTCCATCATGGAGGTTTTGGCCAACACGGCGGTGGCGGAGATCTGCGAGCTGGTGGACAGCGGCTACTCGGTGATGCAGCTGGAGATCTCGCGGAGCCGAAAGGAGAACGAGGTGCTGCGGAGGAAGCTGCGGCTCATGGAGCTCCGCAACGCCCGGACGAGCGCGCTGCGAGCCGCGGCCACCGCGAGCGGCACCGCGCTGCTGCTCGCCAACGGCCGCGCTCGAGCTCAGTCTTCGGCCCATCACCCTGGCAACGAGCCGAGGAGGAGCGGGACTTCCGGAGGTGACAACGGTTGGTTTTAAACATGGCGTCTAACTCATACAGTGACCACAAAGACTAAAGTTAAACGGTAGTTTTGTGGCCTTTAGACAACGAAACGAACAAAAGACTGCGTTTAGAGCGTAAGACGTCAATATAGGAATATTATTTTCATTTAAGCGAAGCATAAGAAATAAGAAATCAGGCTTATTCCTTCAATAAAAGGCAGATACAAACTAAACTAAATTGCTATGCTCTTGCCCATATGTGATATACCTACTTCGCTGACTTCCCTTAAAAAAATGGGCTAGATTATGTTTTATACTTAAAATATATCTTACCAGTGATGGTGAAGTCATTCATTTGTAATTTTGAGAGCTACAAACGCCGATTTCCTAATCTGTTGACCTAAAGTCAGTCCTTTGGGAGCTCATACTTTTAATCAGATGGTAAAACACTCCAAAATTAAAGATTATACTTCGGAAGCCCTGAAAGGTCACGTTTTTTTAATCACCGTTTTCACGTAATAACGACATAATTTCAGTGATTTTCCCGAGATCTCAGGTTATTTATGTCGTTATCTCGGGATAACGACATTAATAAGTCGAGATCTCGAGAAAACAAGCTTCGTTATCCCAAGATAACGACATAAATAAGTCGAGATCTCGGGAAAACGACTGAAATTAAGTCATTATCACGAGAAAACGGTGCTAAAACAACAAGGAAAAACCATGGCCTTTTAGGGCTTCTGTATTATACACTACTACATCTCAAAGTTAAAATAAATAGATAAATAGATGTACTTTATTGATCCAAAGCTGGGAAATTGTGGGGAAAAAAAACTTGAAAGTTCAAAAACTTGGCACCTGGACTGTGTTGAGTTTTGGGAAGACGTTTCACTTCTCACTTCACTTCTTGGATGAGAATTGAAAAGTAACACAAAGTAAGAAGTGAAACGTCTTTCCCAAACTCAACACCGTCCAGGTGCTAAGTTTTTGTACTTTCACCATGACCTGGATCAATGAGAATCATGGAACAACAGACATGGAAAAATATTAATTATTTTTTAATCTCGGCATTTGGTGTGAAAAAAAATGGCCCTTGTACAAATGTAGTTGAAGACCCTCGTGAAACTGTGAAGTGACACTGTGTAATATTCTGAATGCTGGCTGAACGATATGCTGCTATCGCATCTGTACTGAGATATGAACATTCAAGATATTAATATCCAAAAAGCAACAATGTAAATGATATAGATTTCTTAAATATAAACTGTACTTTCCACACTCTCTTGTATTAAGATGTCTTTATTTTTCTGAAAGATGCTTGGTTTTCACTGAACCCACAGGCATACGGTATCGATATCGAGATATCTGGCATGAATATCGAAATATGAAATTTGGTCCATGTCCTTCAGCTCTAACTGCATTTAACTGAGTGAACAGTACTAATGACTTGATCTGAACTTGAGACCAAAGACTTGTGACTTACTCGAGACTTGCTACACAATAACTTGGTCGCTGTAGCGCAAAGTCAGAGTAGTACAACAAACATCTTGGATGTCGGAATATCGGAGTTACAGTTTACTTACTCCACTGGGAACTGCTCTACTACTCTTTGGTCTGAGTTTCTACCTGAGAAGTCTGAGCATCTTACCAGTCTTAGCTTTGCCGATTTGTTCAGAATGAGTAAAATAATGGACCTTTAACTCTTGTGCATCCCTTTAACAAAGGCACCAAATAAGTCCCCAAGGATAAAATTTATCAGCTAAGAAAAACTTCCATAAATAAATTATGTATGAATGTATCATTCTACTTTTTTGACTTGGACACCTCCAGTAAGTTCAGCTGTAACCATACTTGACAAATTTTTGTGTTTTATTTCAAAGTTTTAACCCTTTAAACACCAGCTTCTGTGAAAAAAGTCGACTTTTAAAAAATACAGAAAAAAAAAACACAAAAAGTGAAATATTTCCATTCGATTGCATTTAAAATGTCATGGGTTTTGGGTGATTATCAGAGCATGGGAGTGTCAAAGATTGGCAGAATTATTAATTTTGATGCATGTTTATTTTTTGTGCAAAGTCAGATTTTGTATAACAGGCACCACAAAAGTCTCTAAGGGTAAAATTTATCAGCTAAGAAAAGCTGGCATAAATATATGATGAATAAATGTATCACTGAACTTTCTAGGTGACATGGTGCAGAGCAGATCAAACCAGGAGACAGTCCAATGTGGAGACACTGATCCAGCCTCAGACCGTGGACAGGACACCCCACAGAGGACAGTAAGTACAGGACACCCTCCTTCTAGGGATGCACAATACTGGATTTTTGCCGATATTCTGATATTGTTTTGATTCATTATCGCCAACCCCGATATTTCAGGTTAAGAGCACAAGCTCTGTGCTTAATAAAATGGACCTGTTTCTTTCAGTATTACAGCATATTACCATATGAACTGATGTAAAACAAGAAAAACTTTTAACTCTTGCAAAAATTATACACTCGACATTTAAATACAGTCAGTGATGAGAAGGTGCATCAATATTGAACATTTGTATAATTTGTCAATATTCCAACTGATATATGGGTTGTAAATATCTGCAGAAATTTCAATATCGGCCGATAGGATACTTAAATTTTTAGGCTGATATCAACCCATACTAACACCAAACTGATACTATTGTGCATCCGTACCTCCTTATTGTTCTGTTTCAGCCCCCTTTTTTACTTTCCTTTTTTAATTATGTTAAATAAATAAATAGTAATATTAAATAAGTAGATATATAAAGTAAAGCTGTAACATGATAACAATGAGTATCTTTGGCTCTTGGTCTGACCTTAATGACCTGACAGATTTTTTTTTACCATAAAAATCTCATTGAAATGGTCGATGAAAGGTTTTATATTTAAGGGAAAATTTAACTTTCTCTCAATCCAAACGTTTCGTTACATATTTCATAAGATTTAAAAAGGTTGGTGCTTCCTTCTGTAACTGCCATCAAATGGTATGTTCTCATAGATCTTTGTTTTTAACCCTTTAACTCCCAGCTGAACTGTCTGGCAGATCTATTTGGCCAATAAATTCAGAAATATTAAATGTTTTAACAAAATAACACATCATTGTTTCTGTCAAGGTTTTTGGGATACAGAAAAAAACTGCAAACCACGTGAATTTATATTTTCATTGCGTGGGATTTAAAAGTTTTAAAATTTCAAAGCTATTATTAGAAATTCCTAACTGTTCACTTATGTTATTAATTATACATAAATATATTTATAATCTGTTCTTCATCAAAAACATTTTTATGTATTTGTCAATATCTGTATGATCTATTTTAAGTGATTTTTATTGCTATTTAGATGCAAACATTCAGACTTTTTTAATCGACTTTGTCTTGAATGTTTATGCATTTTTATGTAATCAGTGTTTTCTTTTTAAACAATTAAACCCCACACTAAGAAAATGTCTGTTTTTTTGGTTTGTTTGTAGTTTTCTCTATTCTCTGAAATGTTAACAGTGTTAAACACTGATTTGATTTATTCTATTCGATCCCTGAGTTAATTGATGATCTCTGTCAAACAGTTAAGCTGATAGTTAACGGGTTAAATGCTGGATAAAGTCTGAAAAATGTTGTAACAATATATTAATGTACTTGTCAGAACCAGAACATATAACCTAATGGTGCTGTTGCCATCCCACAGCGCTCACACAAAGGATGTGTTTCTGGTATATTTCTTTCTTTTTAATTAACGGGTTCATTCTGCTCTGTCACAGCCGGCCTCAGGAGAGTCGATCAAAATGAGCCCTGTTGTGATTAAAGTGGAGGACGATGATGAGCCCTGGGATCAGTCTGGACAGAACAGTGAGTACAGTCTGAGCTCATCTATGGACAAAAAACCTTCTTTGCATATTAAACAGACTGACTTGTGTAAACCTAAATTTAGACTAGGGCTGGGAAATATATCCACTCAATCCAATTATTTTCCACAGAGGATTTAAAAATTCTAAATTTATATTTTTTCTTTACTTACTTAAACTTAAATTACTGTTCTTGTAATGTTTGAAAATATAAATAAATATAAAAATTGAAAGTTTTAATGATGAAAGCTCAGCTTTTGAACAAGCACATGTTTAGGCTAATATTTGTTTTTTAAAGGTACAGTGTGTAGTTTTTAGCGACATCTAAAGGTGAGGTTTGAGATTGCAGCACTCCGGCGCTCCCCCCTCCCTTTTGGAGAACCCCTGAGCTACGGTGGCCTTCCAAGGACAAAAAGTGTTTTTTCAACATGGCGCGTTAACAAGTGCTTTGAAAATTCAGAGTATTTTAGGCGAGAAAGTCACCACGTAGAATAACAAAATGTGGTCATTTGAGCCATAAAACGCACAGATACAAACTTCATTTCGGTATTTCGGACATTCTGTTAAGCGCGCCATTCTGCTATCGAGGAAACTTCCGGTCAGCTCCAAAACAAGAGCCTAATTTACAAAAGCGTTAAAGAACTAATAGGAGAAAATGAGATAATGAGGATTGCAAAAATCAGCAATATCGTAGAATCGCAATTTAAATCGAATCGGCATCTTAAACATCATAAAAAATGGAATAGGGAGGAAAACGTATCATTTCATTTGTATCATTCTGCAGCTAAGACTGATCAGTTGACACTTGAACTCATCTCTTGTTGTCGTCTTTGTAGGCGATCCTGTGGACGATGTACAGATAATAGAAGACGAGGCCCCGCCCCCTTCACCGCAGACCAAGCAGGAAGTGACAGAGGTGGTCAGCGAGGAGGTCAGCTCCACCTCAGTGTCCGTCCAAAACAGCAGCCAGATGTCTGAACCCAGCAGTTATGACTGTTTAATGTTTGAGCCACAGCTACAGCACATGAGTACCCACAATCCTTTGCAGGAGGATCCCAGCTGCTCGTACTCGTTGAACACTGGAGAGAGCGTCCCCGCTGGGTCGGATTCAGGCAGCAGCTTCCCTTTCAGCATGGGCGATCTGGGTCCACCTGTCGTGGAGCAAAGAGGCTTACCAAGCGACCAGCAGAGGGCGCCGCAGCTTCCTGTGAGGAGAGACGTGAGGCTGAACGCCTACGTCAGGAGGGAGCGCTGGAACAGGGCGCTCAATCACAGCGCGGACGACGGCACCGGGAAGACGTTTGTTTGCAACTTCTGCGGGAAAACCTTAGCCTGCCTGAAGAACCTGAAAACTCACATGAGGGTCCACACGGGCGAGAAGCCGTTCGTGTGCGCCCTCTGCGGGAAACGCTTCTCTGACTCCAGCAACCTGAAACGCCACCAGAGCGTGCACACGGGAGAGAAACGCTACGGATGCGTGCACTGCGGTAAACGCTTCGCCCAGTCGGGATCGCTCAAGGTGCACATGAGCGTCCACACGGACTGTAAGCAGTTCAAGTGTTCGCACTGCGGCAAGACCTTCATCTCCAGCAGCCACCTGCGCCGCCACATGACCACGCACGCTGGGGAGAAACGCTTAATGCCAACGTTTCAGTGACAGAGGAGGATTATGGGAATACGGTGCCAAATGATGTGAAACTCTCCGGCAGCTGCATGCAGAAACAATCAAGGCCCTTCACACCGCTGCCTCCTGTCATTTTAGTGAGGGAGGGGCAGCAGACGGGAAGCACAGAATTTGCCCTGCCGCTACCCTTGGAATCCAGCGGCAGCAGCCAATCACATCGAAGGAGGGAGAGAACCCGGAAACAGCAGGCTTCGCGGGTCAAAGCAAACAATGCCTTCGTATAAAGCTAACCAGGAGAAAAACTGGGCGTGTGACATCATTTCTACGAAAGAGTGTTTGGGGAGGCAGTGTTGTGAAGGACTTTTGGGCGGGCTTTGCTATAATTTACGTCACTGCTGCCTCGTTCTCTATGCTCATACCGCGGTGGCAGCAGCGCAGCGGTGTGAAAGGGGCTTAAGAAAAGAGCGGAGATGCCGCTATTTTATTCTCTACTAAAGTGTTTTGTGTTTGTATGAGAATAAAATGTTTCCCTTTTAACCCGGATTTATGACATAATTATCTTAAAATATGTGTTTTTGATTTAAAAGGGATACCTCAACTTTTCCTTGTGTCATGTTTTGCCTCGTTCCTGAGTCCATGGCAAGCAGATAGTAGGGGTGTAAATCACCAGTTTCCTGACGATACGATATTGATTCTTTGGACAACGATACAATATTTGCTGATGCGTGTGAGAGAGTGAAAAGGTTCAAATGTGTGTCTCATTCGCTAAATACGGGACTTAACAGCGCTGGAAACTTCAGAACGATGCATGTCCGGTCTGGATTTCAAAATAAAGGCGTATATTAAAGATGATGATGTTGATAAATGTTTTGAGTTTCCATCGATGTGATTGGATCATTGCCAAACCAATCAATGTATCGATCCAGATCGGTGGATCATTACACCCCTAGCAAAAAGACTATTCTTTGACTGTGCCACAGTAACATGGCAGAGATGGGGAGAGCTCGGCCAACGCTGACTACCTTAGCTTAAACAATGGGAGTTAATGGGAAGTGTTAGCCTGCCTCTGCTTACAGTCATCAGAGAAATTCTTCAGCAGCTCGAAGCAGTCCTGTGTGCATGTTGTGAGTCATTTTTTTTACTGTGCTTTCACGTTACTTTCTACTAGGGCTGGAATGATACACTTTTCTCCCGATTTGACTTTTTAAGTGCCGATTCAATTTAAATTGCGACTCTACGATATTGCCAATTTTTGCAATCTTTAGTTAGCTTTTTTTAACACCAGCGAAAAAGATGAACAATGATGATGCCTACAGACTATATCAGACAAAATACACATCACATGTGAGTCTGGTTTTAGGATTTATTCAGCAATATATTTTAACCAGCTGTTTATACTCTCTCTTCAGAAGCCTGGACTGCATTGAAAAGTGGCTTATTAACACAGACTACAATGAAGCATTTGAATTTTTGAACAGAAAAATCGATTTAAAAATCGTCAAACAAAAAATTCCAACACTTAGGTGAATCTATTTTCTCTCCTGCCCCTACTTTCTACTACCAATAGACAGAGGCTTTGTTTTGTTGACGTACTTATAGGCAAGTTTAGTTTCATATGTATTTCTTTTGAAATCACGCATAGCACTTATCTTAGTCTAAAAGTAGATATTTGTAACCTCATCAATCAACTCACCGCAGCCGCCTTCTTCTACCTGAAAAACATTGGCTGTCTCCTCCTCCTCACCCACAAAGCCCTCCATAATCAGCCCCCCCTCTCTCCAGCCTCTTTAAGAATAGCTTTTGACATATGTCTGCTTTTATGTATTATACGTTTTGTTTGTCTTTTCTTTTTAATCATTACTTTATTATTGTTGTTTTCAATTATGTTTTTAGCCTCTGTATAGTGTCTAGAAAAGCAATCTATAAATGCTGTTTATTATTTTTATTATTAACTTAATGCGTTAAAAAAAAAAGTCAACAAGCACACAGGACCGCTTACCCCCAAATTCCACTGCACGCAAAAGCGCCCCGCCGCGAAGCAGAGCGCCATGGTCTTGCTCCGACAGGCAAATCCCACTGAAAGCGGCGCGCCCAGAAGTGCCACGGCGCGCAGCCCCATAGGGGGAGGGCTGATCCCTGGAGAGCCACAGGCTCTATGAGCATATGAGAACAGCGATGTCACACGCTCATAAAACATGTTATAGACTGAGAAAAGAAATAAACACCTTGCTTCGCTTCTCTAAGGTCCCTTTGCTGGTCCCAACCACAGCTTTGTGAATTATTCAACTTCTATCCAGCCATATATCGGTGTAGAAAAGATGTTTGGTGTCATGTATGCAGTGTTATATATTTCTGTAACTCTACGATCCACTTTTTTTTGTCCATGGTGTTGTGATGCCTCAGAGACCCTCTGACCAACTGCTAACCGGATGCTCGTGCCTCCGGTTTTGACGTAATGACAAATAATTGAGGAACATTACGTGCAAGAGTCCGTGCATTGTGTTTTATTTTGAAACTTCTGGTTACTCCACACGGTGACTTCCTGTCTGGTGCTTTCTCGACAACAGTGAATTTACGAGGTTTGGAAGCGGCCGCTCAGAAAATAGACCTGAAGCGTATCTCTCACGCCTTGGCGTGCGCCAGCGCTTCAGCAACGTGATGGTGACACGCCGCAGCGCGTGCTGTGGAATTTGCCCAACAGACTACAATGGGAGCGAAGTACTCCGCAGTACGTTTCAAGGACGCTGCGCTTTCGCATCCAGTGGAATTTGGGGGTTAGAGTTGCTGAAGAGTTTATCTGATGACTGTAGGGCAGAGGCAGGCTAACACTTCCCATTTATTCCCAGTGTTTGAGCCAAGCTAATCAGCTGTGGACGAGCTCTGTCCACTTCTTTCTTATTACTGTACGCACTGTCAAAATAATCAAGTCTAACTGCTTGTCATGGACTCAGGAGTGAGACAAGACAGGAGAATGAACAAAAACAAGGTTGGTGTTTCACTTCACGAAGGGTCTCTGCTCATAAGAAGGTCCTCGTTGCTTTGGATCTCCACTCAGTTTCACTTGTGTTTTTGACCCGGGCTGCAAAGGGGCAGAACATTTTTAGTATGTTTCCAGAATTTTCCCATGGGAGGTGGCACTGAGGTAGATTGGAAATATTCCATATTGGAAACTTTCCATTGGAATTATGGGGATTCATCTGATGACTGTAGGCAGAGGCAGGCTAACACTTCCCATTGGAAACTTTCCATTGGATTTATGGGGATTCGTGGAAGTAAACAGGAAATTGGGAGTAATTTAAATCAATCAATCTTTATTGTATAGCCTCAGTTCATAACAGTGTTATCTCAAGCGACTTTACAACAGCAGACTCAAGACAAATGTTTCATTTATAGATCATGCACATGTGTACAAATACAAACAAAAATATTTGTATACACACTAGGGATGCAAACAATTAATCGATTATCGATTAATTGTTTGATGAGAAATTACTCGATTAAAGTAAATTAATTGCAATTAATCGAAGAAGAATAAGACGACAACAACAAGACAAACGAGAAGTGGTAAGCTGGCAGGATGAAGAGTACAAGATGGAGTTCGGTATGGAACCACTTTAAGTTGGTTAATGACGCCAAAGACGCCAAATGCACCATCTGTGGAAGTATTTTAAAGTACAACTCCTCCACAACTTCGCTAAATTATCACCTCGATACGTCACATTCTGTTAGGAATAAATCTTTTATTAAGGAATATGATTTGCATTTTCTCTGTCATAAGATAGCATTTTCATGGAAAGGAACCTTTTGATTCAGAGGGGAATTCAGCTTCGCAGAAAAATTGCCGCTTATCAATTAATCGATCATCGATCGATAAGATAAAACAACTAATGAATTACTCGATAATTTGCATCCCTAATACACACATACATACATCCAGATGATCCACCCAGGCAGAGACAAAGGGACTAAAAATGTTAATGTTGGAAACAAACCGATGGACGCCCAGATCATAAATCTGTCCTCATCGCATAAATGAACCGTATTATAGTTTTGTTATAGGCAGACATGCATCCAACAATCAGTTTCAGATTCACTTTCTGTCCACAGGCTCAAACTTGATTCTTGATCCAACATAATTGAGTCACCTGGAAGTTTCTTTCTTTCAAAAGGACAAAAAGACATAAAAATTATCAATCAAGTTTTGTTCAAGAAAATGGGGATTTTATTTTGAGGCTATATCACCCAGCCCTACCTTTGAACCTCTACACAGAGGTGTAATCAAGAACTGTATGTTTCTTTGTAGCCACTTTTAGTTATAAACATCTCTGAAACAAGCAAAGATTTCTGGCCGGAAGAAAAAGGTTGATATTTAAAAAAAATAAATAAAATATGAATACAGGGAGAAAATAAGCTGTTTTTTAGCAGGTGATTGTAATAAATGAACAATTATGAAGCAAAACTCTCATGATCATGGGTAGTTTCCCACATGGGGAATATGTTGGTCAAAAAAATTGTCTTAAAGTGTATTTTTTTAAGCTTTTAGGCTTACTTTTAGAGTCCTATAAGTCCTAAATTTAGACCCTTGCAGAGTCAGGTCCTACAGACAGGCCTGTCCTCAGATTAAGAAACTTCACCATCAATTTCCATCATCAGCATTACTATTAATCGTATTATTATTGGTTTTCATTTTATTTTTTCCAATATATATATATATATATATATATATATATATATATATATATATATATATATATATATATATATTTTTTTATTTTTAAAATGACTTATTTCAGCCTTGGTTCATTCTATTTTTAAATAAATTCTAATTATTGTTGTCATGACTAATTTTGTTTTTTTTATAATTGTCCTCTTTGATTATTTGTTTATTAATTCGTACATTTTGTTTTTTTTTTTAACAAAAAATAAATGTAAAATACTTAAAATGAAAATAAGGCGTTTAAAACAACCAAGAAAAGCGATGAAAAAAACATGTCATAAATCAGGCCGAGAGTGTTCGAGGTTTATGAGATACAGTCCAGTTCAGTCGACTCCGGTAAACCCCCCAATACTCCACAGTTCAGTCCAATCCAGTTTCTCTTCAAGCACGCAGCTAACCACCACACTAAAGTCCAGTCCGGGCTTTACCACCGACCCGCAGCTCAAAACCAACCCGGATAAACAAACATAAAACGGCGAGAGCAGGGCAACACCGAGGGAGGACAGACGGATTAAAGAGACTCACTCACGGTTCTGGACTCACTCTGCAGTCGGTCTTCCTCCAAGGAAGGTGGGGTAAGCCAGCAGGAAGCTCCGAACCAAGACCCGAACCCGAACCCATCGTGAAAATCCGGGAGCATATTCAGATTTCGCGGGTTTTGAAGGAAGTGCGGCTTCTTCTTGTTCTTCTGTAAAGCAGTTGTCAACCGTATACGCACATCATCGCCCCCTGCTGGATTCGTGATGACACCGCAGTTTGACTATTAGAAAAGCTCTATTATGTTTTCTATGATACAGAATAGAAAAGTTTTTAATATAAATTTAGTACAACGAAACAACTGACAGCTCCTCTTGCAAATAACGGAGTAAATCATCAACAAAAGTACAATATTAAAATATAAACATGGAGACACCAGAAGGATTAGTTCAGGTGTTAAGCACTTAGATATTTCAATGACTTATACCCCACTATTGACAACTCATTATTATTTTTATTATTGTAATTAAAAATAATAATGAGTATTATAACTTGTTTTTATTTATCGTTTAAAATAACTATTTTCAAAATCTGTTTATAATTTTGTGGTATTTATGTTGTACATTTTGTCTTTTTTATTAAATGTTTTCTTTTTTTCCTTTTTTGTATGCATGTTCAACATTATTCTTTTGTTACGAATTTTCTTATTAGATTATTTATATCACAATTTTATTTCTCATTGAGTAATTTTAATATTTTTTTACATTGTTCCCTTTTAAATCTTTGTTATTATTCACATTATTATTGGTATAATTATTATATTTCATTTTAAATAGGATTTTGTTTTATATCATTCAGTGGGACTTTTGATTGACGCTATTCCCACTCCTATAATTATTATAAGCATTTATTTTTAAATGATTAACTTCAGTATCCATTCATTTTTTTAGATCATTTATAGTATTAATATATATAATAACCTTTTTATATTTCAAAAAATCCTGACTGTATTTTTTTTATATATATATTGTCCTCTCATATTATTTTGATTTATATTTGGTCCCATTAATTGTTGAACTTGTTTCATCTTCACTCCTGCTGCCCTCGAGATGTTTTTAAAAATGAGAGGGGATAGTAAAATTATTCAAATGTTTATTTTTAGTAAAGAATAAACAATGAAAACCAAAATTTGAAAAAAATAATAATTATAAGGCGGTAAAAGAACAGTCTGTTGTAACTTTTTGAAAACCAAGTCTGAATTTAATCAAAAAATCTAATTAAACATTATTAAATTTAAATAAATCAGTACAAATAAAAGTTTCAAAATTACCCAAGAAAATCCACTTTACTTCTATGTAAAAATATTTCTGTTTGCTTCAGCAGAAACAGAACAAATAAAACACAAACAATTATATTAAGTCATAATGAACAAACAAAAACATGTGATTTGTTTAATCATTTATTTTCTTGTTTTCAGATCAGGTGATTATTTATGAGACATTTTAACAGCATGAATACAGTACAGTGTAATAATAATAATAATAATAGTAATAAAATAAAAATAACAGATACATATAAGTGCCATCTACACACAGTGTCACATTTCCTCTGGTGGAAACAATCCGAGCATTTTAACACATCACAAACACACAAGAGCTCATCTACTGGTTTAATGCATAAACATTTATTCATATTTAAAATCTCCCTCATAAAAAATGTTCATTTTAACTCCTGAAACAAACAAACCTGATTATAGCTGCTGAAACACTCAGAGTGTTTCCAATAGCTGCGTGGATTCTCCATCAGTCTGTTTGTGTCCATCTTAAAATTCTGATTATTTTATTTTTATTTGTATTTTTGGTCACAAACTCCTGAGATAATCACCGGCTTTTTCTTTTTAGCCTTGACATTATAACTAAGTGCTAAAAAAAGCTTTAAACTGCTACAATCATCTCCTTTGTGTGTAAAGAATTATTAATAAACAGATTTTATGCAGTAAATGAAGTCATGCATTATTCTATTACAGCATTAGTAATATAAAGATATTCATAAATGCATTATTCTTCTAACACTTCCTGAATTGTCAACGTATTTGGCACCGAGTGAACAAAAACTCATCAGACGATCCAGAAACATTTCACTCTTAAATCACACGGACATTAATACACAATTTTAACTTTTCAGAGAAAAAGCTGATTAAAGCAGCTTTTCCTGCAGAGTCGTCTTTGCCTGTTTGAGCCCCAAATGTGATTCAACAAACTCTTTAAAGTCTTACAGTAATGATTTATATTACAAAAGATGTGCCTCATCTTCATAAAAACATGAATTTATATTTTCCTCCTGGAGAGAAGACTAAAGGCTGTGTCTTTTATTCCTGAAACAAACGGTTTATATTAAAAAATATTTTTAACCTGTTTTTTACTTTTTATAATGGAAATAAAATAAAGTTAAAATGCTTTTTTTTTCTTCACCAGATTAATGATCCACTTAAAATTAAATCTATTCTCTATATGAGACAAACTATTCAAGTGCGAGTCGTGTATAAGATTTCGTATTTTTTATTTAAATTATATTTTAAGAATTCAACTTATCATGAGTAGGATATCGATTTTAGATCACCTGCTGTTTAATTAGAAGATTTTCAAAATAAAAGCCTCAAATATGAAGTTCTGAGACAGTTGCACTCACGACGAGCAAAACATGAAGCTTGAATTTTTCTCCATTATATTATTTTTTTTCTGCTGTTTTAGTAAATATAACAGATGATCACTGTGTTTGGAAGAAAAAATATGACAAGAAAGAAATTAAAAGTATTAAAATAACAAAAAGTAAAAGAAATCAAATCACGGTTGGAGAACTAAGGCTTTAAGTTTCCCGATAATATTCACTTTTCTTATAAATAAGTTTAGTAAACAAATCTGTCACCACAGCAGAGACAGAATAATAATAATAAAAAAAATTAAACAAAGCCATAAAATGGCAAATAAATCTGGAAGATGTCTAATTTAAAATGCTTGAAAAATTTAGCCACAGATGGTCATAATATTAATATATGAATTATTATTATTTATATAAGGTTTGAGCATGGTGAGCCTTTGGCAATAAAAGTTTGAAACCAATGAGATACAGAAATAAATTTACCAAATTAAGAGAACAAAAGAATTCAATTAAAAAAGAAGATTGTGTACTATTATGAAACAATGTCTTACTATCACAAAAATAATCAAATTAGAAGTTAAACTGCAATATTTTTAGAGTTAAGCTGCTATTCTGAAAAAGTTAAACTGCTATTGTGTGAGGAAAAAGTTTGCAATAAATTCAAAATAAATAAGCAGGAAATACATGGTGAAGGGCAAAATGGAAATGACAGGATTTAGTTATTTGTTTCCACATCATGAGTAAAATATTGATTAAATAAAAAGGAAATTTATTTAAGTTGTGATTTTCTGTGAGTAAATTAGGGGGGATTAATTGATCAAATAACAGGAGAAAAATGTGAACATTTTAAGTCATCAGTTCATCATTAAAATGTTACAATGTTTTGATATTAAACTCGTTGAATTATTTTGAATTTTTTTTCTGTATTTTCACACTGAAAATTAAGAAACTTTTTGTTTGTCATTCAAACACAGGAAGCTGTCTGCTCTCTGTATTCCCCTTCAAAATAAAACAAATGTTTTCCTCATTCTGGAGCTTTACTCTGTAATTCCTTCAGTCTTTTCTTACAAATCAGGCTCCACTTTTCTGCTTTCTTGCTGGTTTTATTTTGCTTTACATGAATTATATTAATAAATTCATGGATCAGCTTCACGTTTTTCCAGATTAAATCGAAGACGTCCCTGTTTTTCACCGTATTTCTGCACTGCTGGTTTAAACAAAGGCACTTTGATGCTGAAGAGTTTTACTACAAAATGATCGTTTTACATTAAAATATGGATTTTAAACCTTTTTGATGCTGCTGTGAAGCTGCACAGGAAACAAAAGTGAACTTATCTTTTTTTTCTGTTCTCCCTGATACTTTTCATGTTGTATTTTGGTAGAATTAAACACTAAAAAACCACGTTTAGGTGACAGTAACAGTCGGTAAAAGGCCAAAATAAAAAAGTAAAGAGTTTAAGGCATGTAATGAAAAAATTAAATAAAATATTAAATACACTTTTTGTTTTTGCTATGTATGAAAAATCTCCCATTTACACTTCAAAAATCCATAAATCAATAAACCTGATTGATTTAAAAATATCAGTAATGAGAGTTTTTCAGGACTTTTAGCTTTAAACTTGTTGGATAAATTAAGTTAAAACATGATATTTGTGACAATACTGTGACCAGCCTGCAGGACTGAACATTTTAACCCCTTAAATCTGTCCCTGTGCAGCTTTAACACCAACATCATGTTTCCTTTTTCACTTTCAAACCTACATTTTATTTTCTGAAACCTCATTTTAAATCAACGTGACGTCATTTTGGAGTAAAACTCTTCCTCGAGCTTCTACGAGGAGAAAATGGCACTACAGTCCAGTGGAGTTTTTGTGCATTTGTGTTATTTTTAAAAAAGTCACAGCTTTTATTTGAAGATTATTGAGGCTTCTTCTTCGTTTGTTCTCTGCGGCTGGAAGTGAATTTGTTCTCCAGACGACTTAAGTCAGATATTTCATCACTTTGGATCGCCCAAAAACAGCCAAGCGCACATGTCAGAGATAAAAAAATACACTTATGTGCCTCCACCAAGAAGTCTGGTTCAGCTCATCCTGGTCTTTTGAGGGCCAGCTGATCCCTTATTTGGCCCCTTAAAACTAGGAAGGTCAGATTATTAAACTTTAAAAATGTGAATAACTGCACCAAACTGAGACAGACCTCTTGGAGGGAACCGTTAGTAAGGATGTCAGCTTTGATGCCATGTTTTAAAAATGACTTGATCACATTTATTTGTCTTATTAAAAGAGTTTAAATAGCTTCAAAAGATGCACCTTTAGCATCAGACAGGTGAGCAGGAGAGGAATGAAGTTGTCAAAAGTTTCATGAAACTCCGGCACCCTGAGTTTTTCTGCCGTTCATTCGTGAACAGCTGAGGCGGAGGTGAAAACGAGCGGCCTCGTATTTACGAAGGAACTTCCTCCTTCAGCTTCTATTAATGAAAAAGCATGAGGTCTTGACTATGTGTTCCTGTTTTCTGGGTTATTTATCAGTGAACTAAAGGAAACTGAGTGTTTTTAAATCAGCCATATGGGTGTAACCAGCCTGTGGTCTGATATGACTATTAAAACATAGGTAACACTGATCTGTCATGATGGGCACATACATGACAGATCATTTCAGACTGACCAAAAGACCTGTTTAAACCCACTAACAGTCAGCTCCTGTTGTCCGTTTGAAAGGGTCTAATCGGCATTTCAACCCGGGTTGACTAACCCTGCAAGTGCCAAATGCTTAACGGCCCAATCAGGGAAGAGAGGCGGGAGCTGATGTGCTGCGGATGTGACGACAACAGAAAGTGACTGCATGTTTGAAAATAATGGCAGCTAGTGCCGGTTAGCCTGTGGTCATCATGGTAACTCAGTTATACTACCTCATTTGTAGCAGCGTTGCTTGATAGGGATTGGTCTGTGATGAGTATGACGAGCCACACGATTGTCCAATCACAAGCTGCTGTTGTTTTTGAAGGCTCTGCCCCTGAAAACATTTTTGTACGGCTCCCTACAGGATTAGTGAAATATTTCCAATATTGAACTGCCCATCTGGCATGTCAGCTTATCTCCGATCGGCTTCAGTAACCTGACATCAGTGGGAACATCACACTTTAGTCGATTTGCTAATTTAGGGATGACGGGGACGTAAAGTGGGGATGTCAAAATATTGCGCCCATCCCCTCTGTCTGTAACTTCAGTGACTGTTTGCCATCTCAGCAACAAATTGCATCCGCCTTTTAATAATCAGTGCTCGAATGTCGTTCAGTCTGTGCCGAGTTTGTATTTGAAAGAGGGACAAAAGTACAAAGTACAGAAAACTATGTCCTCGGCCTCCATGCTCCTTTCCATTGTTTATTACATGGTCGTGCTTCGGCGAGCGACAACATCAGCTTGATGCACCAGAGGAAAAAAAACAGCCGAGCAGCTCGTCTGCAGCTGATTATATTGAGTCTGCTGACAGTGGGAAAAGAGTCACTTGCTGATTGTTAGCAGGTTAACTGGAGTTGAAAAAACTGGCGTTGATTGAATTTTAGTGTGAAAGCGGTACATGAGAGAGCCGTGGATCCTTCACTTAAGTGTTTTCGAGGACTTTATGGGACTTTTCCACCATGTGATATCTGCTCGACTCTGCTCAGCTGTTTAGGTTTTTCATGAAGGATCGTAACTTATACCTGCCGCAGTCTTTCGAATTCTCACCAAGCAGAGTCGGGGCTTGACGCGATGAGACCTCTGAATGATTAAAGTATCTTTAAAGTCAGGGTTATTGCCATGATAATGAAACTCCCTCTGTTATCGGCTCCAGGATGCCGAACAACTTCCCAAACTGTCCTCTGCTTTGGTTTGTTGTTTTGCTGCTTGCCTCTGTTCACTCCTTTGTTTCTGCGAGGATGCAACGCTGCAACAGCCCCGCCTACCTTAAGGAGGCATCGACACGGTTAAGGGTTGAGCTGAGTTGAGCAGATACTACAAACAAAAAAGTCCAGTTCTGATAAATTCCTGCTTCAGAGATTCTCAGGCTGATCTTGGGGTCTTTGCTTTCTGGACAAACCAAAACTGCGCTCGCCTTTTTCTCCATAAAGGATCCTGATTGGTCCAGACATTCTCTGACCGTGAACAGCATCAGCTTGAAGCTTTGCAGGATGGATCTGACTAATACCTGGTGAGCTATGACAGATTCTAGTGTGCAGGAGTTTGCTCAAAACATTTGAACGACCCCGTTTAGGACATCTTAGACTTCTGTTTTTCTTTTGAATAATCTATGGCATCATTAATTTAAAGTATACCGACTGCCTTACCAACAGTATTTAAAAATCACACCAGTAACATTTGTATGTTTGACATTTGAAATGCATTTTTTCACACGTTACTTGCTAAACTACGGCAACTTGCGTCCACATGTTAAAAGTGAGCTCCCTCAGCGTTTTGACAGAAACACAGCGTTTTGTTTGGGCACCGGGAAAATCCCCACGTGACGGAGAAGTGTCGCATCTTTAACCTTTTCAGGACATATTTCATCCATCCAAATATCGTAAAAAAACAACTTTCAATAAAGCAGAAAAAGAAAATGCTAACCGGAAGCGAAAGCTGCCCTGTTTCAAAATCACATGTCCATGACATCATGGCTGGTTTTCTTTTATCAAGGATTTCCACTTTTAGGATTGGAGACATGATTGGCGTAAGAGTCAGTGTTGGTCCAAGTCGACTTTGCCCAGTTCTTTCTTCGATCTATTGTGACCCTGCAGCCATGAGCCAAACTACACAAAGGTGGATTTTGAAGATGTGTCGTAGCTTCCACATAAAAAGTCACATGTCCTGGAAAATGTTGGATGGAAACCTCATTTAAATGACACGTAACGTCTCAGACTGGTAATTTGGAGATGTGGCTAACTGTTGTGCAAGCTGTTTCGTTTTTATCAAAAGTCCTTGACGCTCTAGCATGGAAATTTTCCCGGTGTTTCTCTTCTTAATTAAAGGAGAATATTATAAAAATGTTCGATTTTCTCTAACAACACTCAAGTATTTAAAACTATAGCCCTTCTGGATTAGGATTTACATTCAAAGAGGTGTTTCTTTCAAACGCGTGTTGCTGTAAAATGGCCTCCGGAGCTCGGGGTAACTTGGTCCTTTAGGTGCAGCTCACATGCAGACACTTATTGAAATATGAAATATTTCCACTCAGTCCCATCTGACGCTCTCTCCCTCCTTTCCCCTTCTTCCATCATCAACTCTGAAAAACGTCCCCCGATGCCTGACGCCTCTTTTCACTCGTTTCTTGACGTGATATCCTAACAAAAGCAATCGTCAGAAATGGTTATTGATAAATCTGCGCCCAACAAATAACACGTAAAGGGTCTGATGTGGTCTCACCTCCGTCTTGGCTCTTCTCCACTCGCCCATTGGCCCCGACTTTGTCAAAACTGAGGGATCGAATCATCACAATGTCACAAAAAGAGATGGCATTAGACAAAATGGTTCGCACCAACCAGCATGATTCTACGCCTGGTTTCTACTCACCCATGAACGTCGTGATCGTCATGAACACGGTCGATGCAACCATCACGCTCCAAAGGACGCACCTGCAGACGAGAGACATCAGCTAAACTGAAAGATGACTATTTTGTTCATCTTACTAGCTAGATCACTAAATCATTGTGTGGAAACTTCTTTTCTTTTATGAAATAGGGAAGTACGTAAGTTTAATTAACTGATGGAGAAGGGGTGGGGCTTGTTAAGTTTTACTTCCTCTTACTCCTTTTCAAATATTTAATAATAGTCATTGGAATTGGTAAGATTTTAATGATATCAATGCTATTAATGATCCTCTTAATCGATCCAGTTCTTTAATGATTCCCTTATCGTGTGGGCAAATGTTGGCCTGTAGATTTTCAGTGTCAACAATGTCAAACACACGTCACAGCAGAGATAACTACTTCTGCAAGCTGCTGGTGTTTCCACTCACTTAAGGTTGTGCAGTAGGCTCCTTTTGTAAAAAATTAAGCAAAATTTTGATGCTTCTGAACCCTGTCAGTGGAAGGAATTGACAAGGGAATCAATTAGCAAAAAGACTCATGATATTGCTTTTTTTATGGAGCTGTTTACGATTCTCAACTGGAATTGTTTTTCGATTCCCAGCCACATATAATAATAATTATTATACATTTTATTAATAGAGTACCTTTCTGGGCACTCAAAGATGCTGTACAGAGGCCAAGAACATCATCGAAAACAACACAATCATCAAAAATTAGGGCAGGGACGATTCACTTTTCTCCCGATTCGATTTTTTTAGGTGCTGATTCAATTTTGTCTTTGTTATTCAGCCATCCATTCAACCATCCATTCATTCATTTATACACCAATCCATCCATCTGTCCATCCATTCTGGATTGATTTAAACCAAGTGAAACTGTAACTAAACTAGAACTGTTGTTAAATTTAAGTTACTGACAGTGAAACTGACAATAACTTCTTTTAGTTAATTCTTTTTACTTTAATGAAATTTACATTTCCATAATTGAATTAAACTAGCCCTAAAAAGTTTAGCACAATTCATTATTTTTCTAAAACTAAAGTGTTTCACTTATTTTAGTTTAGTCTTTGTGAATTTAAGTTTAATTAAAAATGACCAATTCCCAGTTGCTACATCACGTGTTAACATCAATTAAAATGAAAACTGAGTGGAGGAATGAATGCATGCAATTTAAACCAGACTGTCAGCGCACCAACAAGAATTAGGAGCTCAGGGATGTCTTCTTTAACATTCAGAGATCACTCTAACAAACTCTGTGGACAAACGTTTCCCTGACGATCACATCACTATTGTCACAAAGACATCTCAAAAAGAAAAAACAGGTGATTTGCAAACACTGCTGTTTGTTTGTTTGTCTGTTTGTTAGCAAGATTGCACAAAAACTACTGGACAGACTTTGCTGAAATATGAAAATATGATTTGGTATAAAAAGAATCTTACCCTGAGTATAGAGCAGTGAAGATGAAGATGGAGAAGATGAAGAGGAGGAGAGCTTTCATGGTCAGACCTGAAACACAAATACAATTCAAACATGAGAGAAAAAAACAGATTAAATCAAAATATTATCAGTGGTTGACAGTTTTAGTCACCATATCATATTCTCTTTTAAGTTTATGACAAGAAGGTTAAATAAGTGTCAAAAACTGCAGTTCTGTGAAGCTCCACTAGAGGCCGAGTCCTGCAGTGAGTCGGTCCTCATAGAGCTCCATGTTAAAACGTCAGAGCACAAGCAAACCTCCTTACAGCCTGGTTCAGCATTAAACTATAATACATCAATGTGCTCTGACTGTATGAGGGGGATTATTTTATATTCTGTCTATTTTTATTTTAGTTATAATTTCTGATTTTGGAAATTGGGGGTATGATTGACCTTGCTACATGTCCTTGAGGGTGTGCTATTGGTACGGCAGCCTTAAAGCCCACCATAATTCAGCCTTAAAGCAGCACAATATATGTTTAAAAATACCCCAAAAATGCTTTTCATAAAGAAAACCTGACCTATCACCCTGATGGCATAAAAGATCACAATATTACAAGAAACTTAAGCATCAATCATTCATTAGCTTTATTTGTAAACAATTTTCATTAAAAAGAATGAATTACAAAGTGTGTAAATGGTCAGAATTTACAAAAGAAAATACAAGGCAGATGCTAACAAAGTCAATAAAAACAAAAAAAAGGGGGGGTAACTATATTTTAGACCTTGATTAAACATAAGTATAATAATAAATACATAAATAAGAAATTGAAGCAAAGGAATAGAGAAAAATATTATGTAGACTTAATGTATAAACCAGCAAACAAATAAAAACACAAGTGGGATATAAAACAATAAAAAAATTGACATTTAACATTAAATTGCGAAGTAAATAGATTGAGATCAAAATTAAAAGATTGTTAAGACTAACAAAACATGCAGCTAAAACATCAAATCAATGAAACACTAAAACAAAAAAGGATAAATAACAAGAATTACCTAACAACATTAACTATTAACTATTGACCTATGTATATTTACCAGGTCACCCTTGTGAAAGAGATCTTGATCTCAATGGATCTGTAATCTGGTTAAATAAAGGCTAATAAAAAAGAAAAGGAAAACTATGCAAAAGCAAGATTAAAAAGGTTGGTTTTAAGCTTGCTTTTAAAAATGCTGATACACTGTGCCTCAATAATTATACTGTAATTGGTTTAAATTGGTTCTGTGAAACTCTCTTTTATGCATATATTAAGTTGAAAATAATTTAAATATAAGAAAAAATAAATTTGATAACTGGAAAGTGCTTTTTACTCCCACCAAAACATAGCTGAAACTGTCTTTTTGTCTGCTTAATAAATTAATTTATATTGCTTGTTGCATTTTTTATATAAATGCAAACTTACAATGGCCTAATATTATATATTACAGGTATCATAGCTTGACTTGACGGTGTACGATAACCTAACAGGTGTGAAAAATCAGCTCACATCATCCAAATTCTTCTGGTTTTGTTTCGATTTTCTGCATAAAGAAGGAATAAGAACATGACAACATAAAATAATACACCCATTGAACGCTTGCCTGTGTGCTCAGCGGAGGCCTGGCAGCAGCAGCTGTTGGTGAAGAAGACGGAGGGGGGCGGGACTTCAGAGAGACCGCCAAGGGACTGAGTGAACGTCTCCTTTGATTGACTGATCTCGGAGCAAATCTCCTCCTGGATGAGCAGCTTTTGGGGCGGGGCTTCTTTGTCCGGTGGTGGCAGGATCTCAGTGGGGTCTGAAAGAGGAAAAAAAAACGTCAAAAGGTTTTAGAAAGGGTTTTTATGCTGCAGGGATCCCCCAAGGCTCCATCCTTAGACCACAATGTTTTAGTGTGATTGTTCATCAGATAAATTTATGGATGATAAACCCTGGGAATGTGGATTTTTGTATAACCTAAACATGGTTCATGCTTCACGAGAGTGATGAGAACTTCACAAAATCTTCCTGATTGTGCTTCTTTCAGTCCAATCTTTTCTTTGAGACAGTAAAAAATTATTCAAGTGATACGCCAAACTTTTGTTTTCCCGTCTTGCCTAACTCTCAAGTTCATCACAAGTAGGTACACACCATTTTTTCTACTGTGCGTGCATTAACAAGGAAGACACGGGTAAACCTCGCCTATCCCTAGTTAGCTTAGTTCAAATATTATGGATTTAAAGGGTAGTGTTAGCCTACCTCTGCCTACAGTCATCAGATTAACTCTTCAGCCACTTGCTTATCGTGACTCATTATCATTATATTTTTCTATTGTTTTTTCTTTGTTTTGTTAACTTTCTTAATAGCGCTTGTGGTGGAAATGTGATGTCAGTGAACGAGTCGACTCTTTTGAACTGCACTTTCAAATGATTGACGAGGACGATTCACAGATGTGAGGGAGCCATTTGTCTTTATGGGCCATTTTCATTACAGAATGGCTCCTGAACGAACAGATCACCCTCAACTGCCAATCGGTTCGCAACATTTACTTAGACGACCTGTTCAAAAGAGTCGATTCGTTCATGAACGTCACGTGAACTTGAAGTGAATGAAATACTCCAGCTGAACTCCAACCAACCGTAGGTGAAGCCGCGGCTGTCGTCCAGCTCCGTGCTGTTCAATCTGGCCCATGACGGCTCGTCTTGCGGCGCCGGGCCCTCCTGACCACTCCTGGACCAGTCCAAGTCCAGGTCCTTGTCTAGGTCTTCCTCCCAGCTCTGGTTTTGGGCCTGTCCAGTCCCAAAGACCCCCCTGAAGACTTTCTCATCCAGCCAGGACTGACAGGTCTCCGTCACATCGCTCAGAAGGCGGACCAGCGGATTGCGAGGCCGCCGCTTGCGCCGAAAAACCCTGAGGTGAAAAAATGAACGGAGGAGACGTCAGCTGCAGGATTTGGGAGGGAAATTCCTAACTTTCACTAATGGAGGAGGGCAGATTGTTCCAGAAACTGTTCAGCAAGCTGGTGCAAAAACTGAGGATCTGAGGCTGACACTCTAGTGGCGAGAGGTGGCGCTCGAGACAAAAGCCTGAGGTTGAGCTCATGAATCTGAAATGTTCAAATGATCCTGCCTTCTATCTTCATTTACTCTGTCCCAGTAACACATATACTGATAACTCCACATCTGGACAAATCTCTCAAGTGTTACTTTTATTATGACACCAAAATAATTCAAACAGACCTTGTGGTTGCAGAGATACACTCTTCTCTTTATGAGTATGTCATTTTAGAGCAGTGGGCTTAAAAAGGGCTGAACAGGTTTTTAACACTGATGTTGATTAGTCTAAAAAGCTCCTCGTACCGGACCAGGTTCTCCTTGTAGGACACGTTGGTTTTGCAGAGGGCCAGCGACACGTTGCCCTCATCGTCCCAGGAGAAGCTGTCGTCCGTCACGCTGTAGTATCCGTTGGTGAGGAGGCGTGGCGAGCGGCGGCAGGAGCACGGATCACTGCCATCCAGGGAGGAGTAGCAGACGTAGGAGGAGTCCGGAGAGAGGAGGGAGGTGTCCAGGCTGAGGGAGACATGGAGGTGAACGGGTCAGAGGACAAACTGAGAACAACAGGAGGCGACTGAAGCCCCTCTTCACACAAACCGTTCAAACATGCTCTGCACTTTCAGAGATTCCTTAAATTCTCTGGAGCCGCCCACGCAAAACGGCCGAATCTGCTGAGGATGATACATTCTGCAGCTCCCTATACAGGGTTCCTGCAAATCCTTGAAAAGTCTTAAAAGTCATTGAATTCATTATTCTAAAAATAAGGCCTTAATTGGCATTAAAATGTCTTAAATCCAATTTTCAAAAGTCTTAAAATTTGACCACATTAGCACGATTTATGTTAGACTGAACTAAAAAAAATTAAGGAACATTTATCTATTTTTCAAAAATAATTCACAGATTTACTCTCATGGCAACATCCTGTAATCACATTAGCAGAACTAACAAAACGGTGATGTGGTTGCACCAGGATCTTTTAGAGCAGACGCATGTCTTGATTCTACCTACAGTGCCTGGAGAGAGAAAAAAAAAAGGGCAAAAATTGGCAAAAAATCCAAAAGTGGCTTAGGAAAATTGATTATGGCAGCAAAAATGGGAATAAAATTTGAAATTAAATTTCAAAAGCCATGTTAAAATTCCAAAAATGGTTCTGACAGTGGCCAAAAAAGATGAATGGTGGCAAAAGAGGTAGAAAGTTGTAAAAACGGGTTTAAAAAAAAAAGGTAAAAATGGTCCAAAAGTGGGGAAAAAAGTGTATAAATAGAGGTAAAAAAGGGGTGAAATTGCAAAAATTGGGTATAAATGGTATGAAAGTGGAAAACGGTTAATAAATAGGTGCAAAATAGGTATGAAATTGCAAAAAAATCCAAAAGTGGCTTAGGAAAACTGATTATGGCAGCAAAATTGGGAATTAAATTTGATTTTAAATTTCAAAAACCATGTAAAAATTCCAAAAATGGTTCTGACAGTGGCCAAAAAAGATGGAAGGGGGCAAAATAGGCATAAAGTTGTAAATATTGGGTTAAAAAAAAAATAAAGTGATGTTTTATTTAAAATAAACATTGGGTTAGAATTGCCTCTAACCCAGGTAATTCGTGTGGTGTTTTTGTTTGTTTGTTTTGTTTGTTTCTACTGTAGTTTGTTGTCAACTTGGCCTGAAATTCGATTTCAAACGGCCTGAAAAAAGTCCTAAAAAGTCTTGAATTTAACTTGGCTTGAGCTGTAGGAACCCTGCTATAAAAGGTCACTGTGGGTCATTTTTAAGTTGTTGTCACTTCAATTCAGGACAAAGACAAGATATTTAATGTTCAAACTGAAAAACTTAACCATGTTTTTGTTGCAAATAGTCACTCACTTTGAATCTGATGCCTGCAACATGTTCAGAAATGCTGAAATAGTAGCAACAAATGACACACGCTCAAAAAAAATGATTCTCTACAGAGACTTAACTGTCATTTTTTACTGGATTTAAAATAGACTCTTGATGAATATACACCCAAGACATGATGTGAATGTGAAACACAACAGGACATGAATATTTTAAGTGTCTGATTTTGTTTTGCAGCCAAATCTGGTGGCACATTTTTCTTTTATATTCTTTGGTTCACATGATTATCGCCTAACAGTGGAGACACAGAGTCTCAGACTGGAGGTCAGGTCTTGGAAATCATTTCTAATTTAGCTGTAAAAAATCAAATAAGCAGGAAAAACCATCAGCTTATTCATGAAGCCCTCATGTAATGATCACTCTGTTCGACAGGAGGGATGGACCGGCCCACAGGGACAAGACGAAAAGACAAAACAAAGAAGCTTTTTACCTCTGGCAGTACTGACTGGACCGCAGCCTCCGTTTTATTGGTGAACCTAGAAAAAGAAAAGACCATCACTCAAAAGCACAAAAAAAAGTACTTTTACACACAATTGAAATCATTTAACCCTTTAATATTATAATTTTAACAGTTCTTTTGTCTTTTTGTCAATAAATGCGTCAGGAAATGTCCTATAAGCAACTTTTACCCTTTTTGATGAGAAATAAGAGTAAACAATTCTGGTAAGTATTTGTCATTATTATGTTATAAGTGTTTAAACTGTTTGTAATTACAAGAAAAGAAAAAAACAGATTTAAACTTTAAACAGTATTCTCTTTATAAACAATTGTAAATGAACATGTTCAAAGTTTTGAGATGGCCAAAAATAAACGTAACCTGTTATACGCACTCACACATTTTAGTCTGCCTGCAGCATTAGTGTCCATGTTACAGCTCGTTATTTTAGACCATGTCCGGGCCTTTTTATTTATTTATTTTTTGTTTTACTAACGACAGTCCCTGAAGCAGTTAGCCCCCTTCATGACTCTCCTCTGGTCTCCCCTTTCAATGGCAGAACTCCTCCACATCTCCTCTTTAATATCTCCAAATTACGATCGATGAGATCCATAAAGCACAAACTATTACGACGAAACACGGTGCATAAATGGCGAAAGAACGGTGAGAACACACTCCAGATTGATGCGAATGCTGTTATTTACAACCTTTATACATTATTTACACAGAAAATACTGATAAACTACCAACAATTCTCTCAGGTATGGCTCACTAAATCCTCTCTCTCTCTCTGGCTCAGTCAGCTCACTCATACCCCTTTTCCACCAAGCTGGTTCCAGGGCTGGCAGACTAAGCACCGGTTGCTGGCTCTCAAAACCGGTGCTTAGCAAGCACCAACTCTTTGCTGGGCCAGCAGAAAGAACCAGGTTACGTCGGGGGCTACACGCTTACGTCAGGGGGTGGGGGTGGGATTAGCAGAGTCAAAACACAGAAGAGAGCCATTTTTAAAAAGGTTGGAGTAAGCGAAAAACAGATTGAAAAGAATATATATATCCATATAAAGAATATATAAAGAAAGAATATAGGGACCAGAAGACCGAGCTGGGCCGTAGTGGCAATGGTCGGCCACGTTTTAACAGCCCGCATTACAAAATGCTCGATGCTGTTCTCGGGGACCGACCGGCGTGCAGCGCTACCGGGGCATTGAATTCGGCCAAAGACATGCTGGAGTCTATGCAGGAGGACACAACCCTGGAGCAAACCCCCACAGAGACTGGTAAGTTTATTGTTTTGTTTATTGTTGTTCGCCAGTTGTTAAGGGAAACTGGTGTGACGCATACAGACGTATACATTGACGTGCTGACGTAGCTCTCTGACCGGCACCCGTTTGTGGAAAAGCAAACGGTTCTTAACCGGTTCGCTCTTGAACCAATTGTGAACCGGCTCTAGCACCAGCACGAGCACCAGCCCTGGAACCAGCTTGGTGGAAAAGGGGTATCACTCGAGGAGTTATAGCAGTTTTAATCACGCACATTTTTTGTCTTTCACCATAGCTTCAGGTTTTAGACAGGGTGACTGCCGTCAATCAGTTTCCCCTTGACATGCTTGTAAAATCCAAACTTCGACCAGACTTTAGACTTTGTCCGTTTCAAGTAGGAAAACCAGTGAGAGTCTGAGCGGCTTCATCGAGGAGCAGACACACATAGTTCAGGCTTTTTCAGGCAATGAGAAGCATCCTCATGAGTCACTGACACAGTGTGGGGATCAAACTTGGTTTAATGGTAATTTTAATAGGACATGGTCATACTAACCGTGGGAAATTTCACTGCAGTTTACCATTTTACTGGTAATCCTTAGTTACAACACACGACCTCTGTCGTGGCTCGCTGACTTTGCTGCTATAAAAAGAGGACTCGGCTTTTATCAGCTTGAAGAGCCGGGAGCGTCCCTCAGGTCGGCCCGGGAAACCACTTGAGTAAACTGCAGACAGAGAGGTGACGTAACCTGCCGAAGCCTCCGAGGGAGTGTGACACACAGAGAGCTCATTGTTCTGTCACTGTCTACATCATCTGTGAAACTTCAGTGAACTTTCAACAGCCTGCAGCCATGAAACCGACTCGACAGCTAATCCTTCACAGATCAAAATGTGTCCGATAACAGTGGCTGTTTTTGTCCCTAACAGGCTCAGAGTGTTATTTTAGGCATCTGAAGGAGCTGTTAGTGAGGATTCCTGCAGAAATCACTGCTGTTAAGTCAAGAGGAACACCAAACATGAGCTTGGTAATCGTTTGGAGTGATTCATCAGTGTTGTTAATTCTGTTTGAGTATTAAAATCTAAATATTGGATTATGCATTCTTTGCATTCGCTCTCTAACGCTCTTTCTGCCTTTGCCCCTTTCTGTTTGCTCCTGTACTCGTCTCTGGTTCCTGTCTTGTTCCTGGTGTAGACTGCCTGCTGCTGTGGACCTACAACGCTTCAATATCATGATAAAGTTACCATCATCATACAATTCATGACCCTGAAAACGCACCTAGCTCTCAGAATCAAGTTTGTATCATTTGTTGGAGCTATTCATTTATTTTTTTGATTTATTGGTTTGTTTCAGTTTGTACAGAAGAGTATCAGGGCCATGTTAGATGGAGGAAATAATTCTGAGGAAGCTGACAATAAAGTCGAAATTTTGAGAATAAAGTCATCATACAATGTATAGCATGTCGACATTATTCTCAACATTTCAGCTTTTTCTCGACACATTTTTTTTGGCCACATTTTGACTTTTTTCTCAACATGTCAACTTTTATCACAAAATTGTTATTCGACTCTATTCTCAACATCTCCATTTTATTCTCGTCATTTCAACTTTATTGTCGAAACACCCCCGAAATGATTTTCTTCATCTAATATAAGTAGTGTTAGTCATTAGATTTATCTACATTTTTCTTTCTTATAATTAACTGAAGTTGGATTTTTTAGGTTGAATATAAACATTTATACATTTTGGTGAGTCATTTGTTTAATATAATTAGATGTTTTGTATGTTTATTTTTTTAAATTAGTTTTATTTGTCTTGTAGTGATGAACTGTGGGCACCTGATGTTATTAAGGCAGGTAGGTAGGGTGGGCAGATCTGCTTTGTATGTGTTGTTTGAATGTTAGTATGTGTTTATACAAATGCGTTTATTATATGGATTTGCATGTATGTTTATATGTTTATCGATAAAATGTAGAGTTTGTCTTCAGCCTGCTCTGATGTTAAAGGAGACATATCATGCTGATGTATGATTTAATACTTACATATAATAGAATAAATTTGAAAACAAGACCTTACACCCCCTTAATTTTCAAAAAATGAGATATTGTAGTTTTTCTGATATCCTAGAACGAGATTTGATGCCTCTGAAAATAGGTCATTGCGAAATGTCCGCGAGATTTCAAACGTCGTGACGACACAAAGTACCTTTCTTTTTATTGGAGTAATCTGATAAAACACTTCCTCCTCTGTGATATCCGTTAGCCACAAAACCGTCACCGAGGAACACATCCACCAGCAGGGGTATATAGGTCCCTAGCTCACATTCACTCATTACCAGCTCTGGCCTGTAGGGGGACTCAATACGCGGTCGCTGCTTTGAGCCTGCCAGAAAATACAGTAGAAGAAGAAGAACAGGCTGGCTCTACCCCCGATAGAACTGACCAATCAGAGCACAAAGGGCTGTGACGTTGCGAGGTAACTGTAGGTCATTCTCAGATCTGAGTGTTTCAACGAGGGCTTGATAATGGCCTAAAATGAGGATTTTGAGAACGCTATTGTGGGGCAATCAAGGAACTAAATGACTTGTACTGAGGGCAGAAATGCCTTACAGGCATCCTAGTCTGGCATAGTGAAAAGGAGAAACAAGCATGATATGTCCTCTTTAAGTGTCTTGAGATAACACTGTTATGGGCTGGTGCTTTATAAATAAAGATCGACTGATTGATGAAAGTTTTGTTTTTGTTCTTTTTACTTCATTATAACCACAAAATCTCGACTGTTTTCTCCAGAGTGTTCGAAAGTTTGTAAGAATTCCTCTCTGTGGTTGTGATGATGTAACCCTCTCTGTTTTCGATGGCTGGATCTCCTTCAATCAACCGAAGGCGTCATTAAGTGGCAGAACTTTTAAAAGATGCATTTGAGCTGCTGACGTACTTGTAACGGCTCCCGAGAAGAACAGAGCCATGTTTGTGTGCGGCCGAGGGTCTTCTGTGGATCTGTGAAAGACATCAGAAACACGACACCAGCAGTCAGAAAACACACCCACACTTTTTGTTCCAAGTCCACAAATCCCCAAGAAGAGCAGAAACAGCCGAGAGTGAGGCTGCCCAAGTTTTCCCCGACTTCCTGTGAGCCTGACGTCTGTGTTATCAGACAGAGTCGACTTTCCTGAGTGAGCCTTAGAGGCAAGCAAAGATGAAACAACTTCAGGGTTTGTCAAACTGAGGAGTTTTTCATACACACAAAAGATAAAAATATTGTCTATTTTTGCCATAATAGTTTTTAACAGTCTTATTGAGATTATTATTTATCTGAAGGTTCAACTAATGGATAAACAACAACATAACAACTACACAAAATGAAATAAATAGATAAAATGAACAAAGCTTCTCTAAATCAAACATTTCAATTCTGCATTTCCACATGGATTTTCTGACATAATAAATTAAGGGTTTCCAAATGTTTTCAAACACATGTTGTTTGTCTTTCTGGATGTATGATTTATTTTCTCATGAAGAAGATGAAGAAAAAGTCCTTCATAAATCCCTCATGGGAAATGCAATTCTTTACACACTGTTGCTGAAACATGCTGAAAAAACATGCGCTGAAAAACATAAGTACATGTACAAACAGGTCCTATGATCATGCATTAATGCAGAGATGTCAGAGTGAAGGTGGTAGAGTATTAGGGCCATTTAAGATGGGGAAAATAATTTTCAGCATGGCGAGATTAAAGTCAAAATGACGAGAATAAAGTCGATATTTAGAGATTAAAGCCGAATTGATGAGATGAAGGTTGAAATGTTGACAATAAAGTTGAAATACGAGTAGAAAAAAGTCAACAAAAATTGAATTTTGACTTTATTCCTGTCATCTCAACTTCATCCTTGAAATTTTGACTTTAATCTCGACTTCCCCAAATTATTTTTTTTCCATCTAACATGGCCCTTATACTCTGCTGTACTTGCTGCTCCTGAAGAGGCACTACTGAGTAGTTTGGGGATTAAATGCCGCACTTGAGGGCATTTCAGCAGTGACCAGAAAGTCAGCAAAACATGTTTCAGTCGGGACTTGAACCAGCAACCCTCCAAACCCAAGTCCTTCTGGACTGAGCTACTCTGCTCTACAAAGAAAAAGTGCAGTATCTGCAGTTTTCAATTCTTTTATCTAAAGTAACTAGTAAAAGTAAAGAGTAACTGCACTTACTGCAGTTTTCTTTGGTTTCACAGTGAAGAATTTCACATACTGCAGTTTAGTTTCAGGATCAACTTTGAAAATAAAGCTGCTAAGTTTCTGCTCCTTTGGTGTCAGTGGCTGCATTAACATCCCAAATCTCTCAAGAGCAATGCTGCTCTGATTTTATGTTTCATTTTGTGTTAGTGTGAAGTCGCACATGAAATGCTTGAGAATTAAACACTGTTCTGATAACAAAAAACTACATCCATAGGTAAGTCTAATGTTTTGTCAATAAACAATATGAATTAAATTACCTTCCCTTTAATCAAAAAAATCATACACTAGGTAGTTAAATAGATTTCATGCTTACACTTGGTGAAAAAAAAACACAGGAAGCTGTTTTTCTCCATTTGGCATATTTGCAGATACCGCACTTTGCCTCTGGGGGGTGAGTACTGTTGCTGACTGACTGCGCAACTTTGCACCATACATGTTTTGCAGACAGTAGAATATGGTCAATTAATCTGGATTCATTTTCATGGAACAATGTTTTTTCTGGATATACTACTGACAGAAACAATTTGGAGCCTGTTTGGAAATCATCCTCTTAATTATATTTTTAACCTCTTTTCCTGCGTTCCCAAACACAACATACTAATGTTCCTTTGAAAAGATTTTCTTTCTACCTTTTTTTTTAATGTATTTTTGGGCATTTTGTGCCTTTATTGATAGGAGAGAGACAGTGCATAGGCTTGTAAAGGGGGGTGAGAGAGTAGGGGAAGACACTCTGCAAACTGGTCACAGGTGGGATTCAAACCTGGACCGGCAGAAGCAAGTACGTGGGGTGCCTGGTTGCTAACCACTCCGCCAAACCAGCACCCCAAGATTTTCTTTTTTTTAATTAAAGACTTAAAATCTCATGTTTTAACAACCTCAAAACTCCTGCGGCTGTTGATCCGAATGGATGTCAGTACAGACTTGTAAATAAAATATCCACATGGTGGTTTTCTCCTCACTTTGGCCACACGTCCACCTGAATCCAGGGCTGATTCTGTCCTCTGTCCTCCACATCTCAAAAACTCTCAGATTTTAGAGCTTGTGAGAGTAACATTGTGACAGTGGTATCACAATAAAGCTTTTTTTTGTAGATTGCTTGAGGTTAATGTGGGGAAAGCACTAATTTAACTTTTGTTTGCTTTGCAATTTGTCACTTGAATGTTTGTAGGTAAAATTTCATGTCTAAAGTGACCGAAATGAACGAATCTTAACAAAATCTGCAAGGTGATCTTCTCCTCACTTTGACCACATGATCCTGCTAATCGATTCAATTCTTTAACAATTCCCTTTTTGATTCCTGCAGATTTTCTGCATGGGCAAATGTTGGTCTGTAGATTTTCAGTGTCAACAATGTCAAACACATGTCACAGCATAGATAACTGCTTCCGCAAAGTGTTTCCACTCACTTCAGGTTGTGCAGTAGGCGCCTTTTGTAAAAAATTCAGCCTCAATTCTGACGCTTATGAACCCTGTCAGTGAAGGGAATTGTTAAGGGAGTTAGTTGAATGGTGTTCATTATGTCTTCAAGTTTCTAAGTGATAGTTTTCTTTCTTTTATCTGAGAAATGTCACCAGATGATAGGTGTGATGCGTTAAAGGTGTAGTCAGTGATCTTCTAATCTTATAATTTAATGCAGAATTTGTCAAAATCACCGTATTTCTCCTCTCCATCCACAAGATGTCACAACTAACAGCATGCTGAAAAAAAGTCCAGTTTCGATACACAGCCTTGGCTCTGAATTTCAGTAGGTAAATACTGTGGCTTGGGCCGAGTCACCAAAACAGGGTACACCCCCCCCCACAGACAGAGGGGCAGATCAGACAGAGGGGGGAGGGGAGTCCTAGGTTGCGTAGCGTGCGCAGTTAGCGTAAGAGAGAGATACAATATGTGCAGTAGCAACGGCTGAAAAACAGCCCAAAAGAAAAAGGTCAGAGGAGTGAAAAGTGAAAAAGAAGGGCTATGACCATGAAAGAGCAAAGATCCGGGTCAACATAGGTGTTGCTTTCCGACGGTGGAGGGAACTCCACCAATTGAAAGACCTGAAAACAGACGCGGATGTTGCCGTCTTTCTGCTGAATAGCAACATTAGCTTTGTGGTGCTTCACATAACAGTAACAGCCATCAGACATTCATCTTATTGTCTAATCTGCCAGAATGTTCTGTTGTTGTGATGTTATCAGTAATGTCAGTCGAGTTGTCTGACGAGTCGGGGTTACCTTAGCTACGTTGGTCAGCTACGCAGTTTCTACAGCCGTTTCGATGATGATGCACATCCATCAGCTTTCAGGAGGCGGGTCTAAATTTGTTTATAAACAACCTCTCCACTCGTTTTCTCCCACATCGCTGTCTACACCTTTAAAGGCAGGAGTTTCCGCTGTAACGTAAAAGTACGTGAAAAATCTCCATGTCTGAGATAAAAGAAAGAAAACTTTTGCTGATAAGGGAATTGATTGGCAAAAAGACTCATGATATTAATTCACTGATGGAGCTGTTAACAATTCTCAACTGGAATTGGTTTTTTCGATTCCCATCCCTATATCCACATCATGAAAACTTAGATTTGGAGGAATATTGTGACAGTGGTATCACAACAAAGCTTTGAGTGGTTTCTTTCAAACTTTGCAGACACAGAAATGAGCTGATGTGATTCTGACTGTTGGTTTAGAGTAAAGTGAACGCAGCAGGAGAGGACAGTCGTCTTTTTTCAAGCCTCCTGATCTGTTCCCGTTAACTTAATAAAGCCCAGACACTTGAGTTAATCCCTGAGAGCTGATCAGAGCGTCCAGGGATTAGCTGAATTAGACTCTCCGAGCTGACATAACTTTAATCCAGACAGATCAGACAGCAGAGGAAAAACTGCTGAGTATGTATGAAGAGTTTTTCAGACTTACTCTAAAACTTTTCCCTGCTCACTCGTCGTCTTCGGCGCTGGGTGAAGTGCTGCTGCAGTGTTGTGGTTCTCTCACATCCTCAGCACCCTGAGAAGAAAAACAAAAGAGCCGTGACTGTGAGCTCATGTTTCCTGTTAACTCCGTCTGTGCCAGCGGGGAGAGCGGAGGGCTCGGGCTGACTTCACATGTTGGCCTTCGCAGCTGCGTGAGAAGGGAGTGGCGGACAGCGAGGCAGATTAGCAGCTATCTTTGTGTCCGACTCCCAGTACTCCTACTACTCCTTTTAGAAGGGATGGTTCACAACGGGGGGGGCAGCCTCTACTGCAGGACAACAGCTCAAGAGTCAGAAGATAAAAAAAGTTACTGAAGGCAGAGATGGGTGTTGTGGTTGTGTAGATGCCTCTGAATCAACTGTCCCATCCACTGATTTAAGAAGAACTTGAAATAAACAGCTTTAACACTGAAGCAGGAGATTAGATACTGGATACTGAAAATAGACGTTGAAACATCTCAAAGCCTGGGCCCTTGTAAACATAGTCGGGCTGAGGATGAGTAAGAGAAACAGAACAATTTGATTTGAAACAGACGACAAAATGCACCAATCAAATTTGGTTTTATAGATGTTGTCAGAAGTTAAACGGCCGGTTTAGTCAACGTTCACACATTGGCATGTATTTTGTCACCTACCTAACATCTTCATCCATGTAAAAATGCATGAATGCTCTGCTAAATGCTGTCAGTGATTATCAATCTCAAATTTACTCCACTGACCAGTCGCCGTGTTGCACCAGCACCTTATGTCTAACTTCAGCAAAGAAGAGACGCCCACGCTAAACCCTGTTTGAACTGAAGTGAACACAAAGAGTAAATAAATGAGTGTTTGGTAGGTCATCTCTGTTTCTTGGTTTTAAGTCTTATCCTGTTGTAAAGTAACCTGACACACCACGGTCTAGGAGTAAACTACCTAGAATTTTTTGAGTCCATTAACCTTTTGAAATAATGAAGTTCATCTGGCACCGCAGCTGCATGGAGGAACACGTGACATGAGTCGGTTAGGTCAGATAAACTTTATGTTTCTGAAATGCACTCAAGAAAATTTCCAGGTAGCGTACTCTTAAACTCTGGTATTATTTTTTGATGGGAGTTCTTGTTGGAGGAGAAAATACCCTTTGTATTTGGTACAATACTTACCTGTTTGCAGCTGGTTCTGCGTAACAGATTCTTGTGGCCCTTTTCCACTAGCACGCCTTGGCCCTACTCTACTCGGACCTACTCGAATAGGGCCGAGTAGAGTAGGCCCTACAGAATTGCATCAATTAGCAGGATTGTTTATAGCACTGGTACTGATAAAATCTTTTCAATTCCCATCCCTAGACCTCCTTTCAAGAATTTATCTGAAAAGTTTTCCTGAATCCCACAAAAGTCCCCAAAGTGAGTCAGGCTATGTTTACATGGAAATTCCTGACTTAAAGATGCAAAGATTTGTCCTTTGCTTTTTAGAATTCTTCTGCGTTCGGACGACGACGCTCAGAGACGAGTTAATCCACTGTAGTGTGCATGTCAGTTCAGTAGATGTGGGTGTAGGTCTGCAGAGAGGCAGCGCTGCTACAACACACAAACGAAGACGAAAAACTTTTCACAAACAACAATGGTGACGCAGAGACGCAGGAGTTTTTTTTCCGGACAACAAATCAGTTCGGACAACAAATCTGTCTGGATGGTTTTGTCTGGATAACAAGTAGGCGGCCCCGTGGAAGACCCAGGACACGCTGGAGGGACTATGTCTCTCAGCTGGCCTGGGAACGCCTCAGGATCCCCCAGGAAGAGCAGGACGAGGTGGCCGGGGAGAGGGAAGTCTGGGCTTCCCTGCTTAGGTTGCTGCCCCCGCGACCTGACCACGAATAAGCGGGGGAAGACGAGACGAGACAAACCAAGCACGGTAAGACGCTCACACGTTACTCGGTGGACGGCCGAAGCTGTTTTTGTTCCTGGTATGCGTGGGCAGCCTTCATCTGAAAACGTACTGCGTATGCGTTTTCACCCTGAAACGCTCTGATGCGGGTTAACACGGAGCTGCTTCCAGAGCATTTTGGAAACTTTCCACCCTGGAGCCTGTTTTCAAAAGTTTCTGTTTTAAACGAGTTTCCATGTAGATGCAAGGCCAAAACGCAGTGAAAACTTATCGGATTTGACTGTCTTCAGCGCCATGTAAATGGCCCCTCGGACTGACTTGTTATCACTTTCTAAAGTGTGATTTCAAACTTTTTCTAAAGTCAAGAAGAGCGCACAGAATGAGGCCTTTTCCTGAGTCTTCCTGTCTGAGTTTGAGTCATAAAAAAACAAACATTTCCAGACTAAATGGCTGCAAACTGAAGTTCCTCTTTGCTGCTCAGGATGAGTTTTTCTAAACATGAATCACAGACAGACTCAGAGAGGAAACTGAGCAATAATCAGAGTTTTGTAGGTTTTTAGTGAAATCCTTTAAAGTAGAGACTCGTGTTTCATTTTGCATTATTTATTTTGCTTCTTCAGCAAAAAGAAGAAGAATATAAATCTTTTGTCCTGATTTTTAGCATAAATGTAAAATAAAAAACCTTTTAAATACATTTTCTGACTGTTACTGTCTGTGATGTGAAGTCTGCAGGGACTTGTTTGGGCCCCAGGGGCCTAAGTGAGAGTTTTTTATATGAAGTCATCCGTCCATCATCTCTACCCCTTCAGGCTCTTGGAGGTTTGGAGCCTTTAACAGCTGACATTAGGCAAGAGGTGGCCAGCCAATCACAGGGCCAAATAGAGAGACAGACAAACATTCATGCTCACGCTCATAGCTATGCACTGATAAAAAGGTTGCTGTAAATTTTACTGTAATTCTCTGGCAACAAAATGCTGGTAAATTACTGAAAATACCTTTACGGTAGTATAACTCTTTAAATTAACAGGAATAATATTTTATTTATCTATATTTGTACTACATTCTTTAATAATCCATCAGGTCTAATTGGTGTTGCTGGATGTCCTCGACCTTTTTCTTATTTTGAATTTGATTTATGAAACACACTTAAAGTGTAATTTGAGTTGCCTGATTGAGCTTAGAATTTTCTGGACAAGTTGCCCTGACTTTGGTTTTATCTAGTCACCAATAAAAATGTGGATTTACAAATCTTCACTTCTTAGTGTATTCATTTGATTAGTCCTGCACTACAATTTTATAATATCCTAGAATTCAAATTCTTTATTTGGGTACTTTAAGCAGATATGAGATTAAAATGTGATTAATTATATTAATTAATTATAAATCCGGTAATTTATTTAATTTTTTTAATCGTCTGACAGCACTAGTTGTTTTTTAATTAATTATTATGCAATCCATTTTTTGTGTTTCAAATTTCGCACTTTTTTTTTTAATAACATATCTTGAACTATTTTGTTTTGTTTTCCTTTTATGGACACGCCATCATTTTGTGTTTTATTCAGTGCAGTATTTATAACATTATTCTATCATGTTGCAGACTGTTTTAATTTGATCAATTTGTCCAACATGTCCTCTCACATGTGCACAAAACTCTGAATCATTCAGCAGTGATGTCGAGTCTTTAGTTTCATTTGAGTTAAGATCTTTTTATTATCTCTGATAATAACAGGGGTCCCTTTATCCCACTGAACCCCCCTTTTGCAGTCTCATATGGACTCTTCCGACCCCTCTTTTTACCCAGCATGCCCTGCAGCAGAGGTCTGCTTCTGCTGTCCCTGCTGATGTTGGAGGAAAACGCGTAGCAGGAAACTCACGGATGGATCAAACCATCTCAGCATCAGCACCACACACACATACAGTGCTTTTTAAATTAATATATTCACAAATGCTTTTTAAAGTAATGTCTTTATTCCAATTTTTAAAGCTATAATAAAAAAATAACAATGATATTTTGAATTTTTAAGCTTGTTCTTGCCTTTTTGGAGGCTTAGGGGTCGTACTTTATAGAAACACACAAGGAAATATTGATGTTTTTTGGCCATAATGTTTTATATTTCTATTTTATCCACGTTCAAGAGAAGTGCAGAAAATGATGGTGTGTTAACTACATGACAGCGAGCTGTCTACAGTGTGATGGTTAAAAATATTCATAATATCATGCTGTTAATATATTGAAATCTTTTTACTCTGTTGATTTCTTTGCATGTTTGAAATAAAAGATCAAATGAAACTAAAGATTTGTGCACGTCACTAATTAGACAATCTAATGATAAAACTGTGATAGGTCATACTGGGCATATTGATAATATTAAGAATCAGTTTAAAGTGTCTGAAACATAATGGGATTATATTGAAAATACTGCTCTGAATAAAAAAATAAATGATGTTGTGTCCTTAAAAGGGAAACGAAATAAAGAACTTCGAGATATGTTATTAAAATGACAAAAATAAACAGCAATATGTGAAATTTGACACACAAAAACTGGATTGCATGATAATAAATACAAAAAAAAACGTAAATTTGCAGAAATGAGTAAATTTTCCCCATCGATATTGCTTTAATTCTTCTTAAATTGTGTTTAAATGTCTATAAATTGGAAAATGATCTGTTATGCATCCATCCAGATTTAAATACTTGATTTCTGTTTTAATTAAAACGTGTATTGTGTTTAGTTTTAATTGCTGTGGCTCGTTTTAGCCACCAAACGCGTTATAAATATAGTAGCGGGTCATTTTTCCATGATGTCGTGAGGACGGCATGTCTCCTCGTGGCTGTTTTGTTATTGGACAAAATCATTTCAGTAATTAAAACAAAGGAATACTTTATTTTTGAACGTTTCTGCATGTGGCCATGCATTCCTGAGTTGAATCATGTTACTTTACAGTAATTATATCTAAACATTTAAATATAATAAATTCTGCATAATAATTAAAAAAAGCTTAAATTCTCTAAAACAGCTTTTATGACTTTATTTGATTAAATGTGGATCTGTGCAGCTTCTCTGTTAAAACACAGACAAAGAGAAAATAACGGGATGAAGTGAACTCACCACTTTGTTTGTTTTTCCTCTTGGGCTTTTCCGCCGGAAGTGACTTTAAAGTAGAATTTTATCTCCGTTATGAAGTTCAGCTTCTCATTTCTGAGGTTTTTCTCCAGACTTCAGCTTTGAAATCCTCCGTTTTTACTCCGAGAGCAGAAACAAAAACACTGCAGACAGTCCGCAGCTGTCGGAGCCTCGCCCACTCACAGGAAGTTCAACCGGAAGTCAATTACTCTGTTACAACAAACAGCACTTCCGCTCAGGACTGTCAAAATAAAAGCAGGCTTTCACGTTTGAATTAAAACAAAGACAACAGAGAGAAATCAGCCTGCTGTTAAATCTTTTAGTGATGGAAAATGTTCTTACCAAGGAACAAGAAAAAGTCTGATTACAAAACTTATTTAAAACAGATACAGGATGTTAATAAATATTTTTAAGTTGCAACATAGCAATGAAAAAACATCTCTTAGGATCTGAGTGTTCATAAAAAAAATCAAAAGTTAACACTAATAATAATAATAATAATGGTAATAATAATAATAATGGTAATGATAATAATAATGATAATAACAATAATAATAATAATAATAATATTCATAATAATTACAATTATTATAATAGTATAATAATAACAATTATTATTATTATTATGCTTACTATATTCATAATAATGATAATAATACAATAATAATAATAACAACAATTATAGTAATAATGATCATAATAATAATAATAATTATTATTATTATTATATTAATAATAATAATAGAAATGATGATGATTATAATATAATAATAAAAATAATAATTATCATCATTATTATTATTAATCATTATAATAATAATAGTAATAATAATAACAATAAAATTATATACTAAAATTTGATTAGTTTATTTCTATATCCCAATAATTTTATAACAGAGCAAGAACACAAAAAACAATATTATTTTTATCATTATTATTATTATTATTATTATTATTATTATTATTATTATTATTATTATTATTATTAATCATAAGTTAGAAAATTCAATTTTTTTTCCAAATTGCCACAATATAACAATAATTAAGCAGTCATTTTCAGATCAACAGTGAAAATAGAAATATAATGAGTTCCTCTTTTACAACTACTGGTTTTTCTCTCCTACAAACACTTCATACTCTAACATCAGACTATTAATTATAAAACTACTTTTAACTCAACTTCATCTGATAAAAATAGAAATGATGAAACTAACAAACAATAACATCACTTATGATAAAGTTATAATGAACATAAATATCAACAAAATTACTGGACTTACTTATTCACTTGTTAATTTAAATAATTAGACAATATATATTTCCTTTAAAGAAAGTTAAATTATTTCTTGTGTCTTTCAGCGTCCTCTGATGGACAGGCCTGGTAATGGAAGAACGCTCCATTGGTTTAATTTATTGAATTTATTGGCGCACATTTAAAGTAAAATCAGAGTAAACAGTTCATAAGTTTGACTCTTATGTGAGACAGACACCTAATGTGAGCTCATTTACAAACCTCACCGTAAGAAAACACATTTTAAATCAAAATAATAAAAAATACAATAAATCACAGAATTAGGTTAAGCTTACACCGCAGTCATACCCACACCAAAGAGATTAAAACACAAAAATAGAAGTGCTGAGTTGAAAGAAACCAAACATTGATTTCTGGAGTCTTCTTGAAACATGAGACCAAACTAAACCATAAACAGGGCGGTAAGTTTACTGTTAGCTAAATATTTTCACCTGTAATTTTTTTATCAAAGTTTTTTTTCATTAAATATTAAGTTTTTCTTGTTTGTTATTTAACTTTGACACATAAGTCAGAATTCTGAGTTTTGTTTGTTTTGGAAATTTAAGTTGGTCTTAATCAAAAGCTTCATCTCAACTCAATTACTACTTTATTTACTAACATTTTTGCCTTTTCTGAAGGATTTTGTCCCAAATATTTGTGCATTTATGTCATCATGTTATCAAATACTAACTTTTTAAACCTTTAAAACACACACCAAGAAAATATCTGGTGTTTGGCTTGTTTGTTGTTTTGTTTTGTTCTCTTTTTCAAAGCATTAAATATCGCTGAATTTATTGTAGACCTCTGCCAAACAGTTGAGCGGTAGTTAAAGGGTTAAGATGCATTTTGTTTGCTATGCCTCTTGACCACATGTGGGCAGTATTTCTAAAAATGTGTCCACAAGAAAGATTGTTTTGTGGATTGATTTCAACCATGGCACCAAGCAGCCATGGGTCACCAGTCTGAAACTGTAACACCGGGTCTTTTCCAAAATGCCAGCAGTGTTTGGATCATCTGAGGGATTTTAATCCAGCATCAAAGTGTGGGAGTGAACTGAGAGTCTGGTCCAGTTGTCAACACTTTAAAACATCAACAGTTTAACAACAACCACGCAGCACATGGAGACAACAGAGAAAAAGTTCTTTTTCCTGTCCACATGGTGACACCAAAACAGCATTTTCAAATTCCTCCCCTTGGATTGAGAATTTTAAAGGGACATTGCAGTGTCTCAAATACATTCCATCAAGATATTATATGAGCTGATAGAAGAAATAATCCCTTAAATTGTAAGCAAAAACCTTTAGGATGTCCAAAATGTGAATTCCAATTTGTTGGCTTTTTCCAAAAAAGTGAAAAAAAAAGGTATAATCCACTTTATGCTCCGTAATTCCGATGAAGGAAAAAAAAAAGATATTCCAAATCACGATCCCCGAAGTAAGGAAAAAGTTATATTCCAATTTAAAGCTTCAGGTCCCCAAGGAATCACAACAGCAGAAGAAGTCCAAGTATTACCAGTTTATTAAAGCTCAAAAGACTCTTTAACAAACTTGTGGGTGGAGTTGAAGCGTTGTACAAAACACCCCAAAAACACTGGTATGCATCACTTTTTATCTCTTTTTATACCATCCCTTCTTACTGTTGCTCCAAGCCCACTTGTTAATATTAACTTTATGGTACTCCGACATTATTATAGGGCTGGGAAATCAATCGAAAAATAATCAAAATCGACATTTAGACCCTGTAATCAAAGTAAGTTATACATGACAACTATTTTGATTATTTTCCCTGTGTAAGAGTCATACAGTCTACGTTAATTTTCGACAAGATTACATGCTGCCAACATGGAGGAGATAAGTGCCGATCTATCAGAAGACCTTGTAGCCAAGAAAAATACTTCTCAGTTGTTTGGTAGCATTTTGGATTCTGTGCAGAGGACATCGAGCAGAAATAAGTTAAATGTAAATACTGCAGGAAGACCGTGTCGATGACCATCAGTATCGTCATTAATTTGTTCAAGCGTAGCACAAAATAATGGTTTATTAATGGTAATAGAGGTATGGCCTTCAATTAATGGTGATGTTGTTTATAACAGGTAATATTGCCCAGCCGTACATAATCATGTGAATTTCCCTGATGTCATACAAATCCAATGATGACCAGAGTCCTTCCCTATTATAGCTATAGTTTCTCAAAATGACGTTTGCTAATTCTGTCCGTCTCTTCAAAATGGCTTCTCTGTTAGCTTTCCAAATGTGGGCTTTCCTCCTAAAGGCCTCTTTCTCAGGCATGTTTGATTCTCCTAATCTTTGAATATTCATCTTTAGATCCGTATTTCGACCTCATGAAAAGGAAAAACTATGTTTTGAGAACCTTTTATGCATACAAATCTAGGTACCTTCAATAAGACAGACACCATTACATGTAAAAATAATATTTGAAAAATCCAACTTCGACTTTGTGAGATCTACTTTGTGTGGCATGTTTAACTAACACTCTGTGAGTGAGGATAACAGGAGGTAAACATCTACGGGAATATATAAGGCGCTAAGTAGGTAACATAACTTATGAACCCCTTAAGCATATAAACTGAACCCTTTAATCCAGCATCCATTGTAAAATTACAAATTAGAATAAGTAAAATATAATCTTAAAGATAACAATAAGCAAATGACTGCACATATAAGGTGAAACATATAGAAAGTGAATCATGGATTACAACATATCATATGGCCCTTTTCCATTAGCCCTCCTCAACTCTATTCAACTCTACCCGGCTCTACTCTACTCACCTTGTGCTGCTTTTCCATTAGCCCTAGGCAGCTGCCCAAGGGGGTGCAGTGTCGTTGTAAACAGCTGAGCGGCAACACAACAATCCGTGGCTTTTTGTCACAGCCGAGTAAAAAAGGAAAGCAGAAGAAGGCTGCAGGTGGTAAGAATAAATACCCCTTTAGAAGCACAGGAGAGTTTTGGAAGCTATACAACAGAATGAAGCCGAGGACGAGAGCAATCCAGCTGCAAAGAAAAGACGTATGAGGGTAAGCTAATGGTAGCTACCACTAACATGCTAGGTCGTCGTGTTCATGACTCATCGATGACGACATTGTCTGCCCAATCAGTAGCTGGCAGTCGGTGATGTCATCTTTTAGTATGGACTCAGGTCGCTTGGAACCAGAGCGGAGTAGGTACTAAAACTAGCTTGTTTTAGGAGGTACCAGGCTAGTGGGAACACGCTGCAAATCAAGTAGGGCCGAGTAGAGTAGGGCCAAGGCATGCTAGTGGAAAAAAGCCAGTAAAGTCAAATATATAAGTAATTATTGGATAAAACATTGTTTATAACAGGAAAAGCCCTGATCAAATCAGCTGATTGCCAAACAACTTGTTTAAGACCATCAATCATTATCATGATACCACAACATTTTATTCTTTTCCTGTCTTACCTCACATCTGAGTCCATGAGAAGCAGATAGACTCCATCCCCTCAACTGTGCGTGAAGTAACAAAGAAGAGACAGGCAACGGCCACTCACTGCTAAATAGCTTAGCTTAAATAGTTGGAAAGCAATGGGGATTGTTAGCCTGCCTCTGCCTACAGTCATCAGATAAACTCTTCTGCGTGCTTGCTGTGACTTGATTTTTTCACCAATATGATTTGTTGTCTTCTTCTATCATTATCTTCTACTCATGAACAGAGGCTTTGTTCTGTTACACTACTTGCAAAATATTTTGTGTTAGAGATGTGAAGTTCGTGAATGAGTCGAGTCTTTTGAACCGCTCTTTTAAGTTAAGAAGAGAAACAATTTTCAGTTGCAGTGTCTCATTTTCTCAGGAAATTCCGAATGAGCTGGCTATTAACTTCGGCAATGTTTATTAAAGTGACAAGGTGAACAGTAAAAAACGGGAGTTGCTATCAATATGTCCAAAAAGCCTCCAAAAAAGTTATTAAAACAATCTTGAAACATACATTCTGTACCCATTTCTACATGCAGGTATTTATGTGTATATGTGATTAAATATCCAAGAGAATATATAAACATTTTAAAATTCAAATAAAGGAATATTATTGTGGATGATATAAAAATAAGTATAGAAGACTTAGGTGAAGTATAGGCCCAGTATATCTGGTAAACTGTATATAGCTACATCAGGCAAAACATGTGATTAATATCAACAATGTTACAAACCTTGTCATTTGTCTCATACCGCATAACTAATATTTCAAGCTAATGTTAAAAAATAGGTACTTTAGTTAGCGAAAAAATGGCCAACATAACAACATTCAACATTCCATCACTGAAAGTATGTTAAGAAAGAGAAAAATACTAAAAGAATGAGTAAAGTAAACCTACTGATTAATACCAATAACAAGACATTTTATGACAGTCTTCCACTACACAGTTGTGAGTAAGCAGTTCTTCTGCAAGTCATTTTCAAAAGTAAATGGTCTTCAAATCTCCCAAACAGCTCACTCACAACTGCAAATCACTTAAAAGAGTCATTCAAAAGGCATGACTCGGTCACGAATGCAACATCTTTAGCTCAAACCACCCCGACGAGCTTGTAAGTAGGTCAAAAAAACAAAACTTCTGTTTACGAGAAGAAGAAACATGATAGTAAATGTAACAAAATGTAAAAAAAACAAGTCACAACAAACACATAGGGCATTAGACTTGCTGAAGAGTTTGATGACTGTAGGCAGAGGCGGGCTAATTCTTCCTATTGCTTTCCAGATATTTGAGCTAAGCTAAGTAGCAGTGGGTTTCCTTTACCTGTCTCTGCCTTGTTACTACAGTCAAAGCATGGAGTCTATCTGCTTGACTTGGACTCAGGAGAGAGGAAAGACACGAAAAGAGAACTCGGCCTATCGCTTTAAGATTAAACTTAACCTCCTGATCCTTGATTATCTTCTATCTCAGCTCACACAGCTCAGCAGTGGATCCATAAGAGAGGACCCCTGAACAAAAGAACCTGATTCCAGCATGGAGAGGCTCAATGAAGGTGGTCTGGACTTTGTGGAGCAGAGTCATGGTTTCAGAGACGCTGTAGAAGGACAGAATACCTGCTCCGGTATCCAGGAACACTCCGATCTTTGACGACTGCGGTCCTGAGACGGAAACGGTGACGTTCATGTGCATGTAGTTAAAACCGTGTTTGCTGCAGAATAACGCCCAGGACTTGCTGTTGTGTCCAAACGCACATTCTGCCATGCCCCCTGCCCTGCTGATACTCTTGTACGCGACCGCGACATAGACTCCTTCACCGCACTCCACCTCCCAGTAACAACGTCCAAACAGGCTCTCTCTGCTCAAGACCTGATACCAACCCTTGAACCGGTCTGCGTGTCGAGGGTACGAATGTTTCTTCTCCAATATCTTCACTTTTTTGTCCCAGTCATATACAAGCAGGCGTTTGTAGGCGGTGTTTGGATCCAGTGTGATGTTGCGTGAATACTGTAGGAACGCCGCTCTGGATGTGGTCTCCTGTTTCGGGGGTAGAACTGCCACACTGACTGCTCTCTTAGGGATGTTCAGCAGAGCCTCTGGCAGCTCGAGTTTGCCTTTAGTCGCTCTCTGAGGTAAGGTTGTCGTCTTCTCTCTCAGAGCTTCTTGCAGCTCAAGTTTGGCTTTTGACACAGCTGCTGTCACATCCTCAAAAAACCTCAGAGGACGTTTGGAGATGCTGTACGAGGGAGGCGATTCACTAACCTGCGACAGTGAGTGGTAGTCCTGTAGAAACTGGTTGTGATCTTCTATGTACGCCAGCCTCTCCAGCCCATTATCCCTCCTCCTCAGGTCAGTGATCTCCTGCTCCAGCTTCTCCTGAAGCTCCCTGACTCGACTCACTTCAGTCTGCTGCTGGGATCTGACCTGCTGCTTCACCTCAGAGCGTCTTTGCTCCAGCAGACGGATCAGCTCAGTGAAGATCTTCTCACTGTGCTCCACGGCTTTATCAGCAGAGACGTTGATGTCATTCACCTCCAGCTGGAGCAGCTTTACGTCTCTCTCTCTGTTCTGGATCTTCTGCTGGATGTTTTGTCGACTCCCCTGGAGCTCTCTCTGCCTCTCTGTCCTCTCTGCTGCAGCTGAGACCGTGTCATGACCTTTGTGTTGGTCCACAGAGCAGAGGTAACAGATGGACTGACGATCAGTGCGGCAGAACATCTTCATCACCTCATCATGAAGAGAGCAGATGTTCTCCTGGAGCTTCATGGACGGCTCCACCAGCTTGTGTTTCTTGAACGGAGCTGCATGAAAATGAGGCTGAAGGTGTTCCTCACAGAAAGAGGCCATGCACTGCAGACAGGACTTCTGGGCTTTGAGTTTCCTCCCAGTGCAGATGTCACAGGCCACATCTGCGGATCCAGCATAGCAGGGGCCAGCAGGAGCAGCTTGGAGTCCAGTCTTCTTCATTTCCTCCACCAAATCTGCTAGCATGGTGTTTTTCCCCAGGACAGGCCTCGGGATGAAGAACTGGCTGCAGTAGGGGCAGGTATACATCCCTTTCTGTTCTTCTTTGTCCCAGTGGCTTTTTAAGCAGATCCTGCAGTAGCTGTGTCCACAGGAAGTCGTCACCGGATCGTTCAGTAGGTCCAGACAGATGGAGCAGCAGAACACCTCTTGGTTCAGTTGGTATTGTAGCTGAGCCATTTTCCTTGAGTGACAGTCAAATACTCTCAGATGTGTCTAAGCTCGGAGTGACTGCAGCCGTCTGCTCTTGCACTCTAGTTGGAGCGACTGCAGTTTTCTCAGCTCAGATATTCACGGTATGCTTCACGCCTCCCCACATTTCTGAGCTTCTGAGCCGGGAAGGAGAGAACATTTCTGATCTGGGGGGGCCCGACAGACATTCAGGTTCCACCACATTTTACAAACATCATCATCCTAAAACACCAAGCTGTTCACAAACTGGAGCTCTAAGCAGAATCTCAGCTTACAAACCCTGTTTCCAATGTCCCTTGGATGTTGTTTGATTTGTGAATGAAAGCAGATTATGATTTGCCAATCCTTTTTGCACATATTAAATACACGACAAAGACAAGATACAGAGATTATGTTTTTGCCGGTGCATATTTGTTAGCAAAGTTACGCAAAAACTACTGGACATATTTTGCTGAAATATTCAGGAGATGTTGTTAATGGCCCAAATTAAAAAGGCTTAGATTTGGTGGTCCAGATAACCACCATGAGTAAGCAATCGTTTTGCTCAGTAACAGTCTAACTAATAATAATATCAACGTGATTCTGAGTGCTAGGTGTGGGTTTTCAGGGTCAAGAATCATATTATGATGGTGACATCATGAACCTGTTGTTTAAAGATGTAAAAGCAATATGTGAGCTACCTTTGAGCTCTTTGAGCACTTTCTAGTTAGACAGTTACTAAGCAAAACTTATTGCTGGCTAATGGTGATTATGTGGACCACCACCAAAATCAAATTATTTTGAAGTTGGATGACAATATCTCTTGAAAATTTAAGCAAAATCCGTCCAATAGTTTTTGCGTAACCTTACTAACAAACCGACAAACAAACAAACAAACATACGCCATTAAAAACACAAACTCCTCGGTGAAGGTAAAAGTGGGGGATGATTTGAGTTTCATTCAACATTACTGTTGTGTTTCTGTTCAGATAAAAACAGTCGTACGGTGATGTGTTTGGATCCAGTGTGATGACTCTTAAATAACTGAAGAACTCAGCTCTGGCTCTGACATGTTTGTCCATGTTCCTCCCAGAACTTCCTTAAGGTTATTTTTAATTAAATAATAAAAAACCACCAACAGGAAAATAATATCTTTAATAATTCAAACATTTCAACTACACTGCCTGGCCAAAAAAAGTAACCACCAACAGAAAACCTCACACACTCGAAAATTCGTTGGACCACCTTTAGCTTTGATTACAGCAAACATTCACAGTGGCATTGGTTCGATAAGCTTCCACAATGTCTCAGATTTATTTACATCCAGTGTTGCATTAATTTTTAACCAAGATCTCAAATTAATCATGGGAGAGTCTGACCTCTGCACAAAGCCTTCTCCAGCACATCCCAAAGATTCTCAGTGGGGTTAAGGTCTGGACTCTGTGATGTCTCATGCTCCCTGAACCACTCTTTCACAATTTGAGCCCCATGAATCCTGACATTGTCATCTTGGGATATGCCCGTGCCACTGGGAAAGAAATAACCCACTGATGGAATAACCTGGTCATTCAGTATATTCAGGTCCTCACTTGAGCTCATTCTTGAGGCCATAATGTTGCTGAACATTGACCTGACCAACCAAAGCAGCCCCAGATCACAGCACTGCCCCCACAGGCTTGGACAGTAGGCACTAGGCATGATGGGTGCATCACTTCACCTGCCTCTCTTCTTACCCTGATGCTCCCATCACTCTGGAACAGGGTCAATCTGGACTCATCAGACCACATGACCTTCTTCCAGTCCTCCACAGTCCAATCTTTATGCTCCCTCGCAAACTGAAGCCTTTTTTCTGGTTAGTCTTACTGATTAGTGGTTTTCTTAAGGCTACACAGCTGTTCAATCCCAATCCCTTGAGTTCCCTTCACATTGTGTGTGTGGAAATGCTCTTACTTTCACTACTAAACACACCCCTGAGTTCTACTGTTGTTTTTCTTTGATTTGGCCAAACAAAGTGATTCACCGATCACCATCATTCAGGATTTTATTCTGACCACATTTCTGCCTTGAAGACGATGGTTCCCCACTATCCTTCCAGTTTTTAATAATGTGTTGAACAGTTCTTAACCCAGTTTTAGTAGTTTCTTCAGTCTCAGATGTTTTTTCTGCTTGATGCCAATGATTTGACCCTTCTTAAACAGACTAAAATCTCCTCCACAACCACAGGATGTGTCTTTGACATGGTTGTTTGATGGAATGAGAGGATACTCATTCCATCAGCTGGAGTCAAATAACTTGTTTCCAGCTGAAAGATAATCACCCATGCAGTAATTATCCAATAGGAGGCTTGTACCTGTTTGCTTAGTTAAATCCAGTTGGCGACTTTTTATGTTGGTCAGGCAGTGTACCATGATAATTATTTGATAACACTAAGGACAGCATTTAGTCCTTGTTCTGCCTCTTAGTTCCAATAAAGTCATTTTTATTAACTCCTCAGCCAGGCCTGCCAGTTGAAGTTGCCCCCGCCCTCCAATGCTAACCTTCCTCACTTGGTAGCTGATAAGTGGTGTGAGATGTAAAATGTGCCTGAGTGGGTGGATCAGGAATGGACGCCATGGCGTGGATGTGCTGGAGCTCACCTTCCCGGGGGCAAAGGAGTGTCTGTCTGGATGGTCCTCTCAAGTTGTGTGGAGTGAGTGTCTTTGTCAGGAAAAATAAACTAACTGTAGACCAGCTAAAAGGTCAAAGAAATATTCAGTAAAAAACTCTCCCAAAAAGTTTAAACATTTATCAAAAAGTCAAAAAAAGGAACAAAACTTTGGATTTTTTACATCAAACTGAAAACCAAATCAAAATTTTTACACTGAAAATAAGAACAACACAATGTGCAAAAACTGATCATCAGATTCAAAAACAAGACCCAAAGGCCTTTCAAAATTTTTCAGAAGCGAGGCATGCTCAAAACAAAACTTGAACCCTTTGGAGCGGTGTTTGCCGGCCTTTTTATGCACCAATCAGCCTCAAAAGGTAAAGATGGAGCCTCTCCCCAAAAGGCCTAAAAACAAGGATTATTCACACTCCAGTAAACATCCTTAGACCATAACATAACCACAACACCTTTCTATGCAGGTACAAACTAGAGCATGAAGTTCAACACAAGTCAAATGGCAAAGGTCCACGAATTTTCCATTGAACATGACCAAGGCAAAACAGTTTAAGGTCTGAACAAAGGTCATATATGAATTCTTACAAAGTTTCATATGAGTTCTGACAACATAGAGACAAATTTAACACATGAATATGATAAGATAAAAGTCAATACAAGGAGGAAACCAAACAAATTCAGTAAGTGCAGACATTTTCAATGTCAACGTAAAAGGCTTATTCACATTTATGCCGGCAAATTTTGTATTTAATTTCCATTTTTTCTTAACACTACCAAATAAAAAGTTAGAAAAAAAGAATCCTAACATCTAAAGATTTTATTCTGTTGTATGTTGTATTTATTATATAACTAACATGAAAAAAAGGAATATTAAACTGGATCAAATGTTGTTGTTATCATATGTAGCGATTATTGTCTGGATATTACTGGATATTGATTTACGGAAATTAACCAGTTTTGCTCTTGTTAATTAAAGGGGAACCATCCTTTTTATACAAAAAATGTAAAATTAACTTAATTCATTTATTAATTATTTCACTTAAATTAGATAAATCAATTAAGTCAAACTCATCAGTTCAATCAATCTCAAATCTAAAGACAGAACTCTCATGCAGTGATGTCAATCTTCCAAATAGAATACCAACAGACAGAACTTTAAATATAAGGGTGATTTATTAAAATGACTATATAAGACAAAATAAAATAAAATAAAATAAACTCTTAAGAAGGAATAAATGTCAGAGTTATTCTAAATCAATGATGCTTTCAATCAGGAAAGAAGATATGAACCCTCAAGGAACATTTAAGCATATGGAGTGGTTATAGAGGATTAATTTCCGAACTAACCTACTTTTGAAAGGTCAAATAAAAGGGAAATTATTGTGAATTGACCAAGACAACTCAAGCCCATCTGAAAGAATATAGAACCGCCTCTTACGAAATGGGCCTCATCTGGTCCTGGGGCTACTGGAGAGAAGAACTGTTCTGGTTTGGAGTCAGCCCAGAGGGCTGAAGTTCACACTCTATCCAGCGCGATGGATCCAGAGAGGTTGTTCCGATGTGAGCAGGTCTGTCCCAGCTTTCCCAGGAGAGAAGTCTTAGATTGGACTGGCAGGTTCTGTTCAAGGTGAAGCTGGAGCTTGGGGTGTTGGTGTCTCGATTGTATAAAAAAACTTTATTTGTAACTAATTCCAAAAATCAAGAATTCGTTGGCAAGACGAATACTATGCTGAAATTAATAAGAAAAAAGTCCATGTACTATGAAGTAATCTTTGAAGTCTTTTATAGCTTACTGGCTTTTATCGGCGGGCATGTCACAAAAACTTAGACAAAAGAATTAAGGAAAAATATTGGAGCCGAAAATCACAGAAGTGTGATGAAGAGGAATAGGAGGAAGAAGAGAGAGAGAAGCACGTGTCTCTCTGGTTTTAAGCTACTCGCAGGGGGACGGCTTTTGGATGAGTTAACAAAACTTTATCAACTAATACTTGGCCAGAAATAAGTTGTATTTTGATTAAACATCCAATATAAGCACTCCAACTGGATAGGAAATCTCATGGTGATCAATTTGATACAAATACTATATATCTAAAGTATAAGAAAGAAGTAAGCAATTAAAATCCTATTAAACAGTCAATTAAACAAAACAGAGGTGGTTAACTTAAGACATACAAGTCAACATGCCCTTAGGATGGTTTGCAATGAAAACCCAAGGTGTAGCAATCCTATTATTAAGCATTCTTTAATAAAACAAAGTGTTAACCCAACTTTCTCCTAACTTGGGGATTTTTAGGGCTAAAAACACACAAGTCACATCATTAGCATGGGCGGACTTACCATTAGGCAAACACAGGCAATCGCCTGGGGCCCCAAGATTTCCAGGGGCCCCCAAATGTCTCAAGAAAGCTGATTAATAAAGATGTTTTTAATTTGATGTAATTACTATTGTTTTAGTCTTAATTTGCACGCTCAAAAATAAATAAAAATGTTTGATCTATCACTATCTTCGTTACCCCCCCCCCCCCTTCTGTCGCAATGGACTGTTCCATGTTACTGCGCACGCGCAGGCTTGATTCAAGAAGATGGCAGCAAAACAAACTCTCAGCGCGGTTCTGAGAGAGCGGGTGAGCAGTGAGAAAAATGAACCGGAGTTATCCCAGTGGAGCGGAGAAGAGGAGAAGGCGACAAGAAAACAAACAGTTTTTATCAAAACTACCAAAGGTATCAACCTTTTTCACGGACACCGAGAAGGAATTCTCAGCAACAGCTGGAGCTAGACGCTGCTGTCAGTAGCAGCTCTGCTGTCAGTGTCAGCCAAGGAGGAGATGTGGCGAGTGAAGCAAGGAATTCTTTTCATGAAGATGTGAGTATTGAATGGACCATCACAGAGAAAGAAGGGAGACAAAGAAGGAAAAAGGAGACAAAAACATCAGATAGAAAGAAGGGAGACAGAGAAGGAAAAAGGAGACAAAAACATCACAGAGAGATTAGGGAGGAGGACAGAAAGACAAAATGTAAATTTGATGAAATTCTACTGGTAAAATTTTTGTTCTCATAACTGACCTTGTTTTCTTTTGTGGAGTCTGGTGTTTTTTTTAGAAACGCGACATACAACTTCATCAACTTCAGGCTGAATCTGCTGCTGGTGCCACACGAAAGAAGTGTTGAGGTGAGAATAAAACTTTTGTCAGCGCAGTACAAGGATGTCAAGGGCCCCAATGACTGGATTTGCCTAGGGCCCTCAAATGACTAGATACGCCCCTGATCATTAGAAAGCATTTGTCATGGCAGGATAAAATATTACATTGTTAGATATGTCCATTATTTCATTTAAAGAGTTTAAAAGTTTTGTGGTTTTCTGTGCTAGACAGAGACCAACATACTATTTGGCCTCAGCAAATCACTATTTAGGAAGAAAAGTAAACATCCACACCGATGTCTGTTTATGGTAGTTCGCAGGAGAAAAACACAGACTTCATGGCCCCCCTTGTCTCTTGGACATTTACAGTCATGGTGCAGGAAGGCACAGAGTCAGAGAGGAATGTAGTGTTCTTGTCCCTTTTGGAGTTCCTAAAGTTCATCAGTTTGATCTCGCTACACATATTACATAATATCAAACATACCAAAATAAAGGCTCTTAAAGATCACATCAGAGGTTGAACAGGAGACATCTAGAGGATTACTTTTATGTCATCAACAGAAAACAAGTTTAAAATCACAAAGCTAGAGTTGGGAGCTCCTCTGTCATTTTTTTATCAACATTTTTACATCAAATTATTCTTTTGTGATTAATACTCAAACAATAAATGAGGGACATAAAAGTCCCGCCCTTTAAGTTTGATTGACAGGTGACAACATCAACTCTGAGCAGAAAACATGAATAAAAATAAAGAATGAAAACACAGAAGTTAACACTTCTGTCTATTTCAGTTTACACAAATGAGCATAGTCTCCAACAAAATAAATGCCAAGTCCAGCATGTAGAGGCTCAGTGAAGCTGGTCTGGACTCTGTGGAGCAGAGTCATGGTTTTAGAGACGCTGTAGAAGGACAGAATACCTGCTCTGTGATCCAGGTACACTCCTACTCTGGAGGACACAGGACCTGAGACATCAGTGTGGACGTTGCTGTACCACAACATATAACTGTCTTTATGACAATCTAATGACCAAGACTTGTTATTGTATCCAAACCACCATTCATCTGAATCCCCATCTCTGCCGATACTCTTGTACAAGACTCCTACATTGACGTTTCCTTTTAGTTCCACCTCCCAGTAACAACGTCCAGTCAGACTCTCTTTGCTCAGGACCTGAGTAAAAATGACTGAAACGTGTCTGAGTGATCAGGATAACTGATCTTTTCTCATAATTGTGATTTTTCTGTTCTTGTCTGATGATAAAATCGCCTTCGTGCTGTGCTTGGATCTAGTCTGAAGTCTTGTGAATATCTGAAGAACTCGGCTCTGGTCCTGGGCTCTGGCTCTGATGGTAAAACATCCACCTGCGTCTTGGAGATGTTTGTCCTTGTTCCTCTGAGAACGTTCTGAAGTTTAATTCTGAGTTCTGACACAGCTGCCGTCACACTCTGAAAGTAGTTTGGAGAACGTTTAGAGATCCTAGATGAGTCTGGAGGTTCTCTGAGTTGTGACAGTGAGGGGTAGTCCTGTAGAAACTGGTTGTGGTCCTGTGTGTGTAAGAGCTTCTCCAGCTGCTTGTCCTTCCTCTTCAGCTCAGTGATCGCCTGCTCCAGCTTCTCCTGAAGCTTCCTGACTCGACTCACTTCAGTCTGCTGCTGGGATCTGACCTTCTGCTTCACCTCAGAGCGTCTTTGCTCCAGCAGACGGATCAGCTCAGTGAAGATCTTCTCACTGTGCTCCACTGCTTTATCAGCAGAGTTGTTGATGGCCTCCACCTCCTGCTGGAGCAGCTTCACGTCTCTCTCTCTGTGCTGGATTCTCTGCTGGATGTTTTGTCGACTCCCCTGGAGCTCTCTCTGCCTCTCTGTCCTCTCTGCTGCAGCTGAGACCGTATCATGACCTTTGTGTTGGTCCATCACACAGATGTGACAGATGGACTGCTGATCAGTGCGGCAGAACATCTTCATTACTTCATCATGACGAGAGCAGATGTTCTCCTGGAGCTTCTTGGATGGCTCCACCAGCTTGTGTGTCCTAAAGGCAGGTAAGTCCAAATGAGGCTGAAGATGTTCCTGGCAGTAGGACACCAGACACTGCAGACAGGACTTCTGGGCTTTGAGTTTCCTCCCAGTGCAGACATCACAGGCCACATCTTCAGCTCCAGCATAGCAGTGATCAGCAGGAGCAGCTTGGAGTCCAGTCCTCTGCATCTCCTGCACTAAATCTGCTAGCATGGTGTTTTTCCCCAGGACAGGCCTCGGAACAAACACCCGTTTGCATTGAGGGCAGCTGTAGACACCCATCACATCTTGTAGATCCCAGTGGTTTTTGATGCAGCTCCTACAGTAGCTGTGTCCACAGGGAACAGTCACTGGATCCAACAGCAGATCCAGACAGATGGAGCAGCAGATTATCTCCAGGTCCATTTGTTTGGTGTATTCTTCTTGATCTTTACCTAAACCCTGCTCGACTCCAGCAGTCTACCCTTGATGACTTGTTGAAGTGACTGAGGTTTCATCAGCTCCAGCACTAAAAGATATGCCATTCACGCCCATCTTCATATCAACATATCTGTGCTGGGGCTGGACAAAGATCATATCGTCATGTGGCACCTGATGTTACAGAAAGAGGAAAGGATTTTCAGGTTTCACTGCATTTTCTTTAGGAGCTGTCCTTTACAAGAAAAAGGTCTCTATTCAACAACAACCAGGAGGGAAAGCTGCTCCTGGGGCATGAAAGGGTTTGTTTCTTCCTGTAAGAACATTGGAAAACTCAGTGCATTCAGAGGAATTAACCAGACAAATCGCTCCACCAACTAAGAACGGCCATGCACCATCAACCACAGAATCGAGAAAGAGCCATCAATCTGTCAATCCTTTCCGTGTCTGGGCCAGGTGAGGTTTCTTGTGTAAGTCAAATAAACTCCCAGGCTCCACTCCTGTTGGTGCTCTACAAAAAGTTCCTTTAAGTTTCGGCTTTGCAGCAATACTCGAACTAGAACCGAAAGACTTTGGTTTCTCCGATGCTGCCTTGTGGGTCATGAGAATAATGCCACCAAATAGTTTGTTTGCACTGTTTGACAGAACAGCGATCATCCTTGAACCTTAAACTTCAATTCTTGATTAATAAAAAAATTCTTGGCAAGCGCTTTCGTCCATCTTGCGCAGGTCCAAGGATTTCACCTCTAACAATACATGCCCCCGGCCATCCCTCTTAATCATGGCCCAAGTTCAGAGAGAAAGCCCACAAAAAAGAACCAGTTTCCTATCTGAGATAGTCAGGCAACCTGGCTTTAACACAGATTTTTTTCAAAGTAAACACTCTGGGCCTTTTGGGACACTCAGCTAAGAGCATTGAGGGGCTGCCAAAAGTTAGAGGCCAGACGGTAGCTTGCCTCGAGGTGAAGCAACAGCTCGATGTCGAGATCCAAGTACCGTCTTTTTATCTGCAGTAACTTTTAAGATATCCTATTGGAGCTGGAATTACTGTGGCTGCTGGCACCCGACTTGCTCTCCAATGGATCCTTGTTTTAAATGTACAGTGTACTCTTTCCAGTTACAGGGCTTCATAATAGTCCTGTATAATAATTTTTCATCTCTACCTCCCCAAGTTGGGAGTGGGTAATTTGCATGCCTGCTTGCATCCCAAGGGTGTGGTAGCTTCTCGAAGAAGAAGGAAGCTTGGGTACCTGGTTCGGTGCGAGGGCTGGCCATGGCAATACCATCGCACCAAGATTGGAAGGCTTGAGAGGGCAACTGCAGCCTTGGCCTGGAATCCTGCCACCCTGATTTTCCATCCTGGCGGCACACCAGTTCTGTCTGCCCTGAAAACCGCCTGCTGGGGAGTGTCATTAAGTGGCGGAGGAGGGGCCATTGGTGGTCTGATCAGGGCTCCGTTGGAGGAAATAAAAGTCAGCAGCTCCAGGAGGGCAGTGGGGGATGTGATCAGAGGGCCTTCTCCAGAGGGGCAAAACAAAATTGATCATCACAGTGGAGAAGGCACGAGGTTTCAAGTGCTGTTAACTCTGAGAGCTTGGTTTCCTGCCATGGGTCGATGTGCTTGGGGGAAGTTGAATCGGGGTTGTATCGACTCTCACTGAATGTCGACTTGGTGTGTTATTTCCAGCAAACCAGAGCAGAACTGTGCTTCTGGCACGTACTGGAGACGGATTGAGGTGCAGGCTGTGAAAGTGATTTGCATATGGAACAATACGTAGGCGGACTTTGTGGAGATTGGGGAAAGAATAGGAAACAGACACGGATCACCAAAATTAAACAAAAAAAAAGATTGGGGCTAGAACACAATTACCAAGTCTGTCATTTTTGGTCAAGTTACCAGCAAAAAAAACGTGGAAAACTGCCTTATCTTACAATGATAACAAATTCTGTAAAGAACTCCTGGGTTGAGAACTTGCTGAGTCTCCAAGCTCACAAACAAACAGACAAACATTGGCAAATATATAACCTTATTAGCGGCAGTTAAAGTGCTGTCTGGTTTGATGAGTTTATTTTGGCACATTCAGATTAGAGAATAGGTTTCCTACCCAACAGATTAGGACTTTATCAAATTATTTTATGGTCACACTCAGCACACCTTCCCTTGACTTCTTGTAGCTTTTTGCATCACCAGTTGCATGATAAAACCTGTTTCCCTGATGCAATCATTCAGTTCTCACCTGGATGGATGTCTGCCAGTAAACAGCTGGTAAATGATGTAATTACATTCTTATGGAAAAACTGGGACACTTTTCTCCTTTCAGGTATGTTTTGACTCAACTACAGGCTGGATTTTGGTTGTGTTACTCCATATGGAATGATTGTTTTTGTAGGAAAATGTTTTTCATAAAAAATCTTGCAATCATTTTTTTTCAGAAGTCAAATGTTTACTGGGGACAAATTTACAACACTTTGAGGTCATCAGAGGACAAAAATGCCCTATCCAAAAAACTGCTATAAAAACAGAACATATAAATATTTTTATACTTTCTTGCTCAAATCATTCAATCAACTTCAGTCCTCAAAAATCAGAAATACTAAAAATTTAATCATTTCTGTTATGTTAAAATAATTCAAATGATGACATATTTAGTGTTTTTGACTAGGCCTGAAGCTGATCAAATAATCTGAGCAAATAAAAAAGTATAAAAGTATTGATGTTATTTTTTGTCCTCTGGTGATCTCAAAGGGTTGTACATTCTGAATTTGACATGGAAAAAAAGTAACAGTGCATGAAATCACTTATCTTTTAGACATTTAGGCCTGATCTTTTAAAAAAATAACCATCCTTCCAATTCCTCCAAAATTTAATTTGAAAACTATTCATTTTTTATTTTTTTTCGTAAAAACAGCAACATCATATGATAGATAGATAGATAGATAGATAGATAGATAGATAGATAGATAGATACTTCATTGATCCTGAGGGAAATTCAAAGCATCCAGAAGCAGATTACAAGACAAACATGACATGAAATAATTTTAACAAATTGAAACCAGGACATAGTAATAATACCCCTTCCCAAACATAATATATCACTTTAAGAAAAATTATAGAAAACCCTAGGCAAATAAAAACTTGTGCTGTTAAAGAGACCATTCAAGTTCTTATTGAACCAGTGCAGAGATGAAATTAACAGATATTGTGCAAAAACCAGTGCCAAGGTATTTACAAAGTATTGTCCTAGTTTACAGTACAGTCCAGTCACTGTGTGCTTTCTTCCAGCCATACCCGTGAGGTGTTGTACAGACATATGGTCAGGGGGAAAACCCCTCTGGCATTTAAAGGGTTAAACCCCACAGCCTTCCTGAGGATTGCTGCTGACCACGTCCATCCCTTTATGACCACAGTGGACCATCTTCTGATGGAGACTTCAGCAGCTCCATGTCTCAGAGCTCAGATCATCTCACATGGGTTTATTCACCCGTGGCCTCCACAGCAGATCTCAAGCCAATAGAGCACCTTTGGGATATGGTGGAGCAGGAGCTCATCATAGATGTTCATCAGCTGTGTGACGCTGTCCTGGAGATGTGGACCAACATCTCTGAGGGACATTCCAGCACCACCAAGACTTAAGAAGCACCACCAAGACTTAAGAAGCTCTGAAGGTGAAGGGGGTCCATCCTGGAACCAGGTAGGTGTACCTAATAAAGTGGCCAGAGGGTTTATTTGCAGAATGTAGCAGTTGACAGATCACAAATGTTAGCAGAGGGGGTCACCAGCCTTTTGGAGCCTGAGAGCTCTCATAAAGATGAGGAGTAAAATCACTTGCTTGATTCAATGTTTTCAAGTGATAAAAATAATACAACTTAACATAAAATAATAAGAATTATGCATCTTATAGGTTGCATACAACATTGTATCTTTACTTTTTTACTGTTAATTAATAGTTATTCTTAAAAATATGTTTTTAATACAGATTATTACATTCAATAAGAACAATGTACTTACATGCATCTTCAAATATTTCTTCTTCTGTATCAGCATCAGTGTGAACTTAGACCCCATGCAGGTCAAATTTTAGGAAAAATTAGCAGATTAAAAAATTGCTGCACATTACACTGATGATTTTTGTATTATTCTAGTGTGATTTATTAGCAAAAAAAGACAACTGAAATACAATAATGTGCATTTATTTTAGATTCTGTGATGTAGCTTCTGTTATTTTTTTAATGTCCCTGCAGACACCTTGTTGGAAACCTCTCTTTTAGAGGTTGTAAAATTTTTATTTTAAATTATGTATCACGCTTACTTAAGAAAACAGAGAACATGTTTTGTGTTAAATATTTAAGACAAAATTTTATTTCACAGTAAAAAAATGAAAAAACCTTCTCATCCACAGACGGTAAAACTTATAATTTCACGTGTTTATTTAATTTGAGGATATTTAATTAAGGTTAAACTTTGACCTTATTTCCTGACACACTCTCTCGTGATTTCTCAGAAGTCAGTCTGCAGATCTGATCAGCAGCTCCTGCGTGTTGTTAGCAGGTCGAGCTTCATTCCAGAAAAGGAGCAGCACAGTGAGTTTGACTTTGCATGTTTGCAGAAGCTGTTAAAAACATTTGCAGACTGAAAAACAGAAAAGCAACATTTTAGCAACAAACTCCAATGAAGCTGGTTAATCGTCTCATTCTACAGAAACCTGCATTTTTCTGTCCCTATAGCCTTAAGAGATATATTACTCCTGAATAAAACAGTTTGTGTTCGATTTTTTAAAGTATTTTATTTAGAAACATACTATTTCAGCTATCACACTATTTGGAGCCATCAGCTTGGTAATATTTGCTTTTTAATCAATTATTTAGAACCCCAACCACAAAAAAAGTGCTCATCCCCACAGTCACTGATGGAGAGAAAGTGCTGTATTTTCAGTTTAAAAATATGTTTTTCTAAAAAAATAAGCACAAAAATGTATAAATAATTATTAAATATATGATAGAAATTACATTTTAAAACAAAAAGCCAAATCAGTATTATAAAATATATTTAAAAGTAGTCGTCCCCTGCAGTCGTGTCACTGGTGTTACCATGTGACAAAAGTCTTTTATTTTGGAAAATGAAATCACTCTGATGACATCACTTGACGTCCTTTCACCTCTTTCTTGAAGATCTATGAAGAGGGACCCTGGTAAGAACATTGTCCTTTTTCACTTTTCAGAAATACTAACATTTATCTCATGATTTCATATGAAGCTTTTAGTTGACGTCACTGGTGTTACCTACTTTATTGGCAGGGAATTGCAACCAAACAAATAAAAATGTATTTAGAAGACATAATTTAGAGAATAGATAAAGATTAGTAACATGCTGTGTCATGATCTGCAGCAGCCATTTTGTTGAAGGGCATTTTTAGTGAAACTGTCACTGGTGTTACCTTTCTTATGGGTAACAATCAGGAACACCAGTGACAATCAGATGTGTGGATACACTTTATTAAATGGTGTTTTGTGAAAAATGTACCAAAAAAAAAAATCATTAAGCTTTTATTTATGTGTATTCATAAAGTCAATGACATATGTAACAATATAGTTGAAGTTTAAATGTTAAAAGAAATTAAAAAAGACATTTTGCCATCCCAAAAATCCACGTTTCTGTAGAATGACCTAATTGTGTTAATGTTAATAAAAGGAGAACACAATGATCTGAAAATCCTTTTTGACCTTTACTCAGTTGAATGACCTAAAATGATTTTTACATTCCAAACTGAAAAAACTTCTTTGTGTCCTTTAAAATATTCACTCATTTTGAATTTGATGCCTGCAACACGTTAAGAATGAGCTGGGACAAGAGAAGACTGGGAAAGCTGAGGAATGCTCAAATAACACCTGTCACCTGTCTGGAACATTCCACAGGGGAACAGGTGAGCATCATGATCGTAAAAAATGGAGCATCTCTGAAAGACTCAGTCACTCGCGACCAAAGACGGAGCAGGTTCAGCACTTTGAGAAAAACTGTGTGAGCAAACAGTCCCACAGTTAAAGCTATTTTTCCTGTTTCTTGGGCGCCTGGGCTTTTAGAGTTATTATGTATGTAAAACCTCAAACCTATGACGCATAATCATGAAGTAGATCTTGTTTTTTCAGGACAAGCTGGGCTATTTGACTGTATGCTGCAGCAGCATTACTTGAATGTGTAAATAGTAACTAGAAAAGCACTCGGAGAGCACAGTCCTCACCCACATTGTGATCTTCACCATAAATATTAGTCCTACCTTTATTTCATCTAAATATTTAGATTCCTTGACCATGAAAACATATCATTAACAACTTAATGATATCTATGTTAGTTCAGTAGTTATTCAAGAAAATCACAATTTTCGTCATGGCGGTTTTCTTCTGGATCCAAAGTTTTTGTAGATCCAACAAAAATGATTGAACACTCCAGATTCCACAGTATCTTGGCTATATTTTGGCGTTTGTTGCAAGTCTATGTCTTTATTTGTTCCCTTGCTATGAAGAAAATTCCAAGGAAATCTAAATTTTTCTTGTTCTGGATCAGAAAATCCACAATTTTCCCAGGATCCAGATCAGTCTTTTATATCTCGTAGAACCTGTTAGAAACTTTTCTTGTATTTTTTTTTCCAATGCCGTGACTGTTTTTGGTGGAGTAATATGCACAAATGCAGAAAATGCTCCTATCTCGCATTGTTAAAGAATCCTTTAAAAAATTCCTGGATCCAGACGGTGATCCAGATCACTCCCATAATCTAATCATTTGTTCCTTGTCCCAATCCGAACAAAGTTATGGACAATCCGAACTTGTCCATAACTTTTTGATTTATGTTGCTAACAGAGAAACAAACAAACAACAAAACAAACAAACAGCAAACATCAATAGCATAACCTCCTTGGCAGAGGTAAATATCAACAGCCCGGCTTCTCTGGGCCCAGCTCATCTGGAAAAGTGAAAAAGTGAAAAAGTCTGCTGTGGTTTGATCTCTGAATCTTTTTAATAAGGTATTAAAATACAATATATAGTATTAGTAAAAGGTATATTTGTAAACAAGGGTAAAGGTAATACATTTGTCCTTTAGAAATGGATGAGCATTCATTTTTTTGCATTCAAAACATTTTTAGTTGCATAATTATTTTAATGTTGGTATTACCTTTGTTAAAGCTTTATATATATATATATATATATATATATATATATATATATATATATATATATATATATATATATATATATTTATATATTTATATATATATCTATATATATATATTTTTTTTCCTCATTGAGGGTAAATCTGTGGCCCTGTTGGTAATCAAAGCTGCCCAGTCCTGTCTTATAACAACACTGCAACATTTTACATCAGGACAAAAGCCTCTAAATATTAATGTTACCCTGTGGATCCATTCATTTTACATGTTAGAACAAACACTGCACTCGATGGCTGGATCAAAAATGTTTGAGAGGCAGAAACAGAAGCTGAAGTTCCTCTTAGAATGACAAAAGACAGCTCATAAAAATGAGCTCACAGCTTAAGAATAACTGCTCCAGGGCAAAGATGATCCTCTCGTGTGAAGATGGGCGGGTTGGAGGAGACAGAAAAAAACATCCCTGCAGTTGAAAATGTGACTTTTTCGTCCCGTGATCTCCGTCTGCAGGAACAGCAGGTGTGCAGCGTCGGGTTCACAGGAGGAGGGCGCCATCTTGTGTTGAAAGCCCGCCACGACATTCACTGCAGAAAAATCACTGAACCACATGCCTCACCTTTCTTCTCCATTTTGATGAACTTCGGTACTTCAGGTGTACCTAATAAAGTGGCCGTGAGCTTATGTCCTGTATCAATGACAAACTGTGAACTTGCAGGGATCACATTTTCAGGTGGATTGACATCTTTTTTTTTATTTCAGCCTCAAAAAGATCAGAGATTTCATGAATATATAAAAAAGAATAAATAAAAGACTTCCAGGTAAAAGAGTCAAACTGATGAAGAGTTCACAGGAGGATGAAGAAGAGTTTGGATTGGAGGTGTGTTTACCTCCACACGCAGACGTGCTCCGGTCAGAAGGCTCCGGCGGAGGACTCAGAGATGTTGGTGGCGTGCATGTCGCGCGTCATGTTGGATTTCTCCCGCAGTTTGGCCTGCAGCAGCGTGTGCTCCACCACGCCGATGCTCACGTCCATCTGAACGATCTCCTGCTTCAGCTTGGTCAGGCTCTGCTTGACCTTCACCACCGGAGCTGGGACGGACAGACGGACACAGACGTGAATGAGGGTTTAGTGTTTTTTGTGTGGCTACATCTTTGAAAAAAACAAAAGCGTAAACAGTGATGTAAGCGGCAAAACTAGAGATGTCCCGGGACAACTTTTTCTCCTCCGATACGATACCGATATCGCAGCCTTGAGTATTGGACGATATCGATCCAATATATCAGCAGGAGTCATACAGACTTTTATCACTTATTTTGTAGTATGGACTGTTAGAAAAGGCTTGATCAGGTGAGATTACTCAAACAGAGAACTTAGTCAGCAACAGTAGGTATGAGCAAAACTGACCCATTAACCAATGAGTTCAATCAATTTAACCTCAACCCTTTAACTGCCAGCTCGACTGTTTGGCAGAAGTCATCGTTAAATGCAAGGATATTTAATCTTTTAACAAACAGAACAAATCAAATCATCGTTTGACTCCATCAGCACTTCAGGAAACAGAGAAAACCACAAACAAACCAAAAAACAGACTTAGTGTGGGAGTGAAAGGTTTTAAAAGCCAACAGTTGACTGTGTGATGACATAAAAATGCACAAAAATTTGGTACAAAATCAATTAAAAAAGGCAGAAATGTCTGTAAAAGAAGAAAAAATAACTTGAGTTTGACAAACAAAAATGTTTCTGATGAATAACACATGTATACATATATCATTATATCATAAAATGGTTCAGTATTTTACAAAATGATGACAAAATAATTGTAGCTTTTAGCTTTTAAAACCTACAAATAAAACATCAGCTCTTTTAGGTTGTTGGCAGTTTTTCTGTATCATGAAATACTAACCATAAAAGATATGGTGGTCTCCCTAATAGATGGCAAATTGGACCCCTTACAATTTGCATATCAGGCTGGCAAGGGTGTTGACGATGCCAAACTTTTTATTCTGGATAGAGTGTATAAGCACCTGGAGAAACCAAAGTCCCATGCAAGGATTTTATTTGCTGACTTCTCTTCTGCTTTTAATAAGATGCAGCCTCACATTTTAATTGACCACCTTGATTCTTATTTTAAATTACCTGCTCAGGTCTTAATGTTGCTTTTAGGCTTTTTAACAGACAGAACCAAGCAAGTATTGGTAAATGGACACATGTCCAGTGCCAGATTTTCGAGCACAGGCTCACCCCAGGGTTGTGTCCTGTCACCCTTGCTTTTTATCATGTTCACAGACAGCTGCAGAGCATCACAGGAAGGCAGTTACATTGTAACATTTTCTGATGACACTGCCCTCCGTAGTCTTCTTCAAAGCCAAAACTCAGGCCATGGTCAGGCCTTACCTGCCTTTGTAAAATGGTGTGAGGATCATTTCTTGGATTTAAATGTACTAAAACCAAGGAGCTTATCATAGACTTCAGGCAGAGCAGGGATATGCCAAAAGAAAGCATCATCCATAACCAAAAGGTAGAAATTGTCGACTCCTACAAATATCTTGGCACTGTGTTTGATTCACAGCTTAAGTTCAACATAAACACTGAGCTGACTGTCAAACGAGGCCAACAAAGAATTCATTTGATGCGGAAGCTAAATTCTTTTAATGTTTGTGACAAAATTTTGCAAAATTTTTACCATTCTTTTATCGAGAGCCTTTTAACTTTTTCTTTTATCTGCTGGTATAACGGGCTGTCTGTGAAAGACAAGAACAGCTTAAACAGCATCATCAAAGTGTGCTCAAAAAAGTTCACCAGAGGGACTTGGGCACAATCTGGGAGGAACAAGTAGCTCAAAAAGCAAAGAGAATTATCAGCCAACCAGATCATGTTCTGTCAAATGAATTTTCTGTTATGCTTTCAGGCAGACGTTATAATGTGCCCGAAAGGAAAACTAATCGCTACTCAAAATCCTTCATTCCCTCTGCTATTAAGCTCCTAAATACAGACTGCACCCACTTTAAATGACGATTTCTAGAGGATATTATTTATTTATTGTCTTATCTACTTTCTCGCTGTTTTTTTTAGAGTTTTTTTTATATAGATTCTCTTTTTATTATTATTATCATCTTTATCTTACCTTGTTTTTATCTTGACCACAATTTGCACATGTACTTATAATGTCCGACATCTCTATCTGTCCCATGCCTGCTTAAATATGTTTCCTTGATGATTATTTATTTATTATTTTTTTATGTTTTTGACTGACTGTATGAATGCATATACACTGGGAAGCTACAAATGAATTGCCCCTTGTGGGATAAATAAAGTTGTCTGAATCTGAATCTGAATGAATACTTATGGAAACAAACTATGATATGTTATGTTTATTTAACACATTAAATATTTCTGAATTTATTGACCTCTGCCAAACAGTTGAGCTGGGTTAAACATCAGAATATACTGCAATTAAAAAAAATAATTAGAAGACCCTGAAAAGTAATCTCAATAAATAAAAAAAACAAAAACATATATTTTCTAAACTGCAAAAAAGCTACTGTGTTTTACTTAAACATAAGCAGATTCGACAACCGAATTAAATTAATAAAAATTAAATTAGAATTGACTGCCTTTAACAGAGATTTTAGATGCAGGCCAATTCAATACGATACTTGTTTCTTTGTTTTTATCAATGTCAGACCGGGACAGCCCTAAACAAAACACCTTGTCGAAGCAGAGGAGGGTTTAGAAAGTCTTACAACAACAATTAACAAAATAAAAGACCCGAATACAAGGACAGTCGAGCATACAGGGGAGAAAACCCTGTACAAATAACCTCAAGTCCCAAACGACTCAAAGATGGACTCCCTCCTTCACTCTTCATCCATCAAACTTTGTTTTTATAGCACTTTTTATACAAACATTAGTGGCACAAAGAGCCTCATATAAATACAATAAAATAACAAAGACAAAAAAAGTAGAAAATTGTGTTCACATTAAAAATAAAAGACCCCACCCACTCTAACAATCCACATACAACACTCACACTAAATTAATCAAACATACAAAGACAGAAAAAGGAAATTCTAAACAGAAAACAGAATTAAAAGACTGAGGAACATTAAGGAAACATTATCTTTAACTTAAAATGAGGAAATACAGGGGTTAAAAATTGAATCATAATTAAAAATCGTAAGAAATTAGACAAAAATACTATAGGGAAAGGAAGGTAAATAAATTACAGAAGAGTTTTGGGGCCATGTTAGATGGAGAAAATAATTTTGGGGAAGTTGGCATTAAATGGAAATTTTAATATTAAAGTTGAAATGACAAGAATAAAGTCGACATACAGTGTATTAACTTTATTCTCAACATTTTCCATTTTTTTCCCGACGCTTTGACTTTTATCACGAAATTGTTATTCTCTTATTTCAACCTCAATCCTGAAACTTCCCCAAAATTTTTTTCTCCGTCCAACACCGCCTCCTGCTCACCTCCGTCAGACATGCTGCTGCCTTTCTCCTCCATCTCCTGCTTCACCTTCTCCAGATCCTCACTGATCTGAAACACACAGAATATAACATTAATATAATAATAAGAATCATTTTGACAGTAAAGAGGCTGTAGAGTCTGCTTCAGTGTTTCTAACTGCAGTATTTGGTTCAATCACAGCAATAATAAGAAATATTTTCACCTTAAAGGGACTGTGAGGAGAATCTATTACCGGCAACGTAAAAGACTCTGCTACCCATGAGCCCGCGCGGCAACTGTCGTAATGCTGCGTTCCAGTAACCTCGGAAATGGGAGTGACATCATCTCAGAGTTATCAGCGTTCCAGTTGAAGTCAGAAAAAAACATGCCGATCTACCAGGCTGTTGTTAGCTGCTGTCAGCACGCCCTGCGTTGTTTTTCACAAATATCACATGAAGAATGTGATTATCACTATGGCAGCATTTTTGTAAATATAAGTCTAACAATACTATGTATACAGCTGATCTAGAGCGACACACCCCAGTCAGAAGTGCAAATAAATTGATTATTACAGGAGCTAAATAACTGTTCACAGAGTTCCCTGTAGATAATTCAGACCTTGGGGGACATTTCAGTTGCATTTTCCCACTCGGAACTCGGATATTCCTACTTCTGACTAAAACTTGAATGCATCACGAGCCAAAGCGTGTGTTTGTGTGTGGGGATGCTAATAAAAATGCCGCAGGACCTTCCTCAGAACTCTGCATTGCTTTACAACTTCTTATTCAACAACTTACAGGATGCAAAGCGACGAGGTAATGTATCTCTTTCTAGTTACATAGCTGTAGTTTTTTATGTGTGACAACAAGCAAATTTTTGGAAAACTTAGTATCGTAGTTGTAGCCGGCTATTTCTCTCTACTTACAGCCCGATGCTCTAAGACGTGTAATATAAATGATAAAATAATAAAAAATTTGCTCTAGTTTTAATTGTCTTGTTCCTGAAGTTGAGTATCCAGGCCAGTCCAGCCCTGTCCGACCCGACCGGAAGGCTAAGGAATAGCATTTATAGCTAACCTATTTTGATGCTATAAAACTCATCTTATGCCATCCATCAGGCATATATCTAAAAGTGAGACTTTTTTGTAATTTCTTAAAAACTCCTCACAGTCCCTTTAAGTCTTTAACTGCCCCAAACTGAACCGAACTAAACTGAACCTGGATCACATTTACACAAGTTTAAGCTAGCTGGTGTTGAGTGCTGTGCCCAAGGACACATCCACATGTGACTGTAGGAGCTGGGGGTTCAGTCTTTGAAAGCTGGCAGACTGTCCCACTGGTCCACAGTCCATGTGTTCACTGACCTCTGCCAGGACGCGGGTCTTCTCCGTCACTCCTCTGCTGGCCTGCTGGTAGCGCTCCTTGGCCTGGTGAATAGCACAGAGAGTTTGTTACAGAAGTTCTGTTTTCCAACAAAGAAAATATTTACTTCCACTAACTGAGGTTATGTTTTCGGGAGAGTTTGTTTGTCTGTCTGTCTGTGAACAAAACAACTCCAAAAGTTATGGATGGATTTAGATGAAATTTTCAGGAAATGTTTAGCATGGGAAAAGGACGAAGTGATTCAATTTTGGTGTTGATCTGGATCAGCGTCTGGCCGCCATGGCGAAAAATGTGATTTTCAGCGCTCTCTGAGTGCTTTTCTAGTTTATTTAAATATTGAATTTGAGTTAGACTCATGTGGGAGGTGGGTGCAGTGGGGATTTACAAACATGACACATCTTACATTTGAAAATTGGTAAATAAATAGTCAATTTAAGCTCATTAACATCCATTAACTCACATCTGCTCCCCCTAATGCCTCAATATGGCCCACCTATAAATTTAAAATGTCACAACTAGCAGTTTACTCCAAGAAAGTGACAAAATCTGTCATGAAAAACTTTTAACCCTTTAACTCCCAGCTCAACTGTTTGGCAGAGGTCAGTAAATTCAGGAATATTTATTGTTGAAAAAGTGACACATCGTTGTTTCTGTCAAATTTTAGGATAAAAAAATGCGAACAAACCAAAAGAACTGATATTTTCTTTGTGTGCTGAAAGTTGTTTTTAACACTATTCTTATTTTAAATTCTTAAACACCTACTGATGATGATTTATATTTAAAAAAATCGGTTATTCATAAAAACATCTTTGTGTTTGTCAAACTCATTATCTTCTATTTTAAGTTAATTTGATTGATATTTTATTTACAAACATTTCTGCTTTTTTAATATGGTCCCATATGTTTGTGCATTTTTATGTTGTCACTTTTTTAAACCTTAAATTCCACACCAAGAAAATATGTTTCTTGTTTGTTTGTAGTTTTCTGTGTTTCCTGAAATGTTAATGGATTCAAACAATGAATTGATTTTTTTCTGTCTTTTAAAATATTATATACCCACCAAATAAATTACACCAGGCATTTATTTGGGTCCGGGTGTTTATTTGGTACTTTACGGTAGTTTGAAATAATCCCAAACTTGAATTCTCATTTCCTCAGGAATGTACAGTGAAGGTTTATCAAATAATAACTGCGTCAAACAGACTGAAATTGATTTTTGGCTTAATATTTTTAAGCTCAATTGTAAAAATGCTGTAACTGTGGCTTTTCAACTAATATCCATGTGGACCTTCTGTGCACACAGGACTAACCTCTCATTTAAATGACCCTTAAAATAGTCTCTCTTGGTTTATAAAGTAGTCTGTGACTGTTGTGATCACCTCGCTGAGTTTGGCCTGAGCGGCGCGGTACTCCTGGATCAGAGGCTCCAGCTGGTTGTTGACATACTTCTCTCTGCTGCTCACCTTCTCCAGAGTCTTACCGATGTCCTCCTGCAGTTTGTCCAGGTAGCTCTGCCAGGACACAAGACCGCACATCAGCTAAACTGCCACCGCTGATTCAGTTTGTCCGACACGGTCAGTAAACGCACCTTCGTCTCTTTCAGCGACGACTTGATCCCGTCTCTGTGCTGATGCATCTGGTCCACGTGGAACCTCCAGTCCTGACGGGCACAAAGACCACAGACAGTCAGTCAAGCAGAGAGCTCCGCTTTTCATCCACCACAAAAAAAGCTGCAGTCGTACAGCAGACTCTATTGGCTCTTTTCCATTAGCCCTACTCTACTCGACTCTATCCGGCTCTACTCTACTCGCCTTGTGCTGCTTTTCCATTAGCCCCAGTTAGGGATGGGTACCGAATTAGGTACTTTAAGAGGTACCGACCGAATTCTGTAGGTACTACCGAGTATCGATTCACGTAAAATCAAAAGGTACCATGTTTAGGTACCTAAACACATCCTTGTGACTGTGAGGGAGTGGAAGAAGCAGGCATACTATTGGGTAGAGTAGGTGAATTTCCATACCGGACTTGAACGCAGCACAGCAATAGCGTTATGATGTCAGCAGAGATCTTAATATTAAACAAATTCATATTTATTTTCCCATAAACACACGCAAAAGTACCGAAAATTGGTACCGTTGAGTACCGATACCGATTCCCAGGTACCGGGCATCGGTATGGTATCGGTTCAAATGTGAAAGGTACCCATCCCTAGCCCCAGTAGTCTGCCCAACGGGGCGCAGTGTCGATGTAAACGGCTGAGCGGCACTGTGGTGACGTCATTTTCAGTGCGACACAACAATCTGTGGCTTTTTGTCACAAACCGAGTAAAAAGGAAAGCAGAGGAAGGCTGCAGGTGGTAAGAAGAAATACCCCTTGAGAAGCACAGGAGAGTTTTGGAAGCTACACAACAGAATGAAGCCGAGGACGAGACTAATCCAGCTGCAAAGAAAAGACTTATGAGGGTAAGCTAATGGTAGCTACCGCTAGCATGCTAGGTCGTCGCGCTCATGACTCATCAATGACGACATTGTCTGACCAATCAGTAGCCGGCAGTCGGTGACGTCATCTTTTAGTATCGACTCAGCTCGCTTAGAACCAGAGCGGAGTAGGTACTAAAACTAGCTTGTTTTAGGAGGTACCAGGCTAGTGGAAACACGCTGCAAATCGAGTAGGGCCAAGGCGTGCTAGTGGAAAAGGGCCATAAAACAGTGATCTCCAACTAGCAGCCCGGGGGCCACATCAGGCCCCTCAAAGCTTTCTATCTGGTCCCCTGATTGTCAAGATTATTTATATAAGGATTAAACTTTTTTTTTAAGACTGAAAGAAATCAGAATCTTAAGAAAAAGTTAGAATTCTACAACAACATTTTTAATTCTCAAATAAAGTTTGACTTAATTCTCAGACTTCTACCTTTTACCCACTTTTTTCCCTATAATTCTAAATTTGATCTCAGAATTTGGACTTTTTTCACAGACTTTAAAACAAATTCAACCTTTAATTTTCTTTTCTTCTCTGCCTTTCTTTCTTTTTGGCCCTTATGGTCTTCTGTGAACATGTGCAGACTAAAAACATGTTGTTTTCATGATAGATTTAGTCTCTAAATGCCCAAAACTACTTAAAACCCCATGTTTTTGCTTCAGGGCCGGTGAACGGGGCTATTAAATGTTATGTAGGTGGACCAAAATATCTAATTTTAAGTGTTTTATAATTATTATCACTGTTTTTGGCCCTGTTTGGTTGATGATCCCTGCTAGAAAAGCGATACAGAAACTTCTCTCCCTTCCCCTTTTCAGTCCTGTCTGCTCTGAGATGTTGACAGATCAATTCTTAGGTACAGATGAGCTTCATTCATTAATCTCCTTCAGCAAATATATCCTTATATAGGATATGTGTGTGCAATTGGATTATATCACACTAAGTCAAAGTATCTTTGGGTAGAGGGGTCTGCTAAACATTCAGTACATCCAACTCAGAATTAATAAAAGAACAAATGATGACAATAAATATACATTAATTCAAAAAGCCTCAGGTAAAAAGTGCTAACCTGCATTTGACAATGAGTCAATTTCTTACATCAGTGTGAATTTTCATTGATGGATTATTCAGATCCTGAGGACGTACCTTATTGTCCGTCTTGAAGTTGACTTTGAGTTGTGGCATGACTCTCTCCACCTCCAGGTACCACTCTGCTGCATCCACTGTCGACTCCAGGATGTCGTCTGGTTTGGACGACCCTTCTGTTTCCTGTGAGGCAAAAAAAACAAAGTAACACAATTAAGGGCAGGCAAAACAGAAAAACACTGAATCACAACCTCAACGTATTACAGTTATTTTTGTTCCCATTTAAGCCAAACTTATATCCACAGAATTTGGAAGAATTAAAGGAAGTCAAAGAAGAATGGGAGAAGTGTCACAGCAGTGTGGAAGGCCCCTGAACTGGAGCCGTGTGTTAGTTTAGATTTGAAAACCAAACCGAAGAAGCACTTGACGAGTTTATAATCATGAGGTCATACAATCTACCGCCTTTAGCTTGATAACAGCATGGATTCACTGTGTCATTGTCTCAATAAGCTTTTTCAGTGTCACAGATTTGTCCCAGATCACAGCACTGCCCCCACAGGCTTGGACAGTAGGCACTTGGCATGATGGGTGCATCACTTCACCTGCCTCTCTTCTTACCCTGATGCTCCCATCACTCTGGAACAGGGTCAATCTGGACTCATCAGACCACATGACCTTCTTCCATTCCTCCACAGTCCAATCTTTATGCTCCCGAGCAAACTGAAGCCTTTTTTCTGCTTAGCCTTACTGATGAGTGGTTTTCTAAAGGCTACACAGCTGTTCAGTCCCAATCCCTTAAGTTCCCTTCACATTGTGTGTGTGGAAATGCTCTTACTTTCACTATTAAACACACCCCTGAGTTCTACTGTTGTTTTTCTTTGATTTGATTTGGACAAACGTTTAAGTGATTCACCGATCACCATCATTCAGGATTTTATTCCAACCACATTTCTTCCTTGAAGACGATGGTTCCCCACTATCCTTCCAGTTTTTAATAATGTGTTGGACAGTTCTTAACCCAGTTTTAGTAGTTTCTTCAATCTCCTTAGATGTTTTCTCTGCTTGATGCCAATGATTTGACCCTTCTTGAACAGACTAACATCTTTTCCATGACCACAGGATGTGTCTTTGGTTGTTTAAGAAATGAGAGGCTGCTCATTGCATCAGCTGGAGTTAAATAACTTGTTTCCAGCTTAAAGATAATGACTCATGCAGTAATTATCCAATAGGAGGCTCATACCTGTATGCTTAGTTAAATCCAGGTGGCCAGGCAGTGTGAATATTCCTGCATTAACAGTGTCTCTTAGAGGATGCGAAGGAAGAGGGATGTTAGTTAAAAATGGCGCTCCAGCTCTTGTTTGTGTTTGTCACTCATTACTGCTGATCAAACAAAGAGTTTCAGTCCTTTCAAAAGTATCGGAGTGTATCACGTTTAAGGAGAACTTACGATGTTAGTAGTTCTCAACTTGAGAGCTTCCAGGTCCACCACGTTCTCCTCCTCCTCATCAGGCTCCTCCTGAGATCACAGGAACACACAAGACACACAAATCACTTAAAATATTCTCCAGAGGAGCTTTAAACTGTCTTAAGATTCAATAAATCTGACTGAGTAACACAGAAGTCTGACATTATGAAGGTCCTGACCTTCATGTGGACCCTGTAAAATTTAACGGAGGAGTTCTTACCTGCAGGATAGCTACATCGTACCTGAACCCTTTCTTCATTTAAACTGATGTAAAAGCTTTAGTGTGTAGATACTATGCAGGACTAAACCAGATTAATGCATAGTAGAATCAGAATCAGAATCAGAAACACTTTATTAACCACCAAGGGGAAATTCGGTAGTCTCCGTTGCTCTTATACACAGTACAGCTCAGTTTTTTTCTTTGCATTATACATCAAATGAAGGTTTTCTCTTGTCAAAATTCATTTCAAACTGTCCCTGAAAAGCCTCATTGGTGCTCTACACTGACAAAGATCGTCTGCACCGTCTCTCCTCTGTAAAAGCTGCCTTATCCGGGTCACCTGTACAGGTGACAGCGGGCTGGTTTATTTGGTTATGTGGCAGGCTTCTTTTCAAACATCAGGACGACTTAACTTACAGTCATCTCCTCCTCCACTTTGCTGAGGGTGAGCTCTGCGTCATCCTCCATCACCGACTCTTCTTCTGTGGTTTCTGTTGGATACTTTGGCCTGGAGAAAAGACAGAAGCAGGAGGAACAAAGGTCAGGATCTTCCACACAGGTGAGGAGCATCCACGTCACAGGTGAGAGATGTCCAACCACCTTTTGAAGGAGAACCCCCTCCTGCTCAGAGCCCGGTCTGCCAGCTGGTCCAGCACGAGGCAGACGTATTCTCCCGATCCAGACTTTAACTTGGAGGGCGGGAAGTCCACCTTCACACCCTGAGCACACAATGAGGCGTCCAATCAAATACAAGCTGTTAACACTTCAGGGAAGAGAGAATTCCACAAACAAAACAAAAACCAGATGTTTTGCTAGTGTGGGATTTAACAGTTTTAAATTCTAACAGTCAATTAATCAATGACATAAAAATGCACAAAACATTTGGGACAAAATCAGTTAGAGAATGCAGGAATGTTTTTAAATAGAATAGCAAAAATGACTTTAACAGATGATACTGAGTTTGACAACCACAAAAAACTATTTTGATGAATAAGAAATGACATATAAATCATCATATCAGTAAATGGTTAAGTATTCATAATAGTATTGATATTAATAATAAAAACTTTTACATTTTTAAACCGTTAAATCCCACACAAAGATAATGTCAGTTCTTTTGGTTTGTTTGCAGTTTTTTCTGTACCCTAAAACATTGACAGAAATAAAGAATGACAAGTTCTGTTTATCTTACACATTAAATAATCCTGAATTTATTTATCTCTGTCAAACAGCTGGGGTGGGAGTTACTGGCCAATTTTGTCCAGATTACTTTAGATGCAGACATATTTTAATATTTTGAACTAATTGGAAAACTCAAAAAAAAAAAATTCCAATTGTGACTCGATAAAAACTCCTTCAAGGAATCGATATCATGCATCATTTTGCTGAACAATTTCCTAATTCATTTTTTCCACTTTGATCAGCATTAACTTGTGATTCAGGGAGTTTACAATCGGATTAAACTTTTGCTCACACAGGAAGTCGATAAGGGAATCACTAAAGACTCGGTTCAAGGAGCAGAACTGTTAAAGACACTGGGATCAGTTAAACCTTATCAATTCCCAAGTTGTAGAGCCACCTGAGGCCCTGAGGAGATGCTACTTTCAAATTCATGCTAGTTTTCCAAAATTGCCAACCCCAGCTTTAAGCTTAACATATTTTTTAAAATTCAAATTTACTCCTTTTTTGAGCAAACACCTAAATAACTCAAGATATTAAGGCTGATTGACACACATGATGTCAATGCATGCCCTCTATCACAAAAATCAAAACAAAAACAACAGCTGAAAGAAATTAGCAAGTTCCAGTGTTTGACTTACGAACGCCCGGAGCTCTGCCAGGATGTTGGACACGGTGGCGTTGGGTTCGTCGTACTCCTGCGGCTCGGTGAACGGCCTCCCGGCGACATTGATGAGCCACGCAGCGATGATGGTGAACATGAAGAACTGCTCCCCCGGGTTCGACTCAAGATACGGACTGGACACAAAGTAATGTCTGATGGAGAGAAAAGAGGCACGTGGCATTAACTGCAACTTTGTCGAGCATTTCTATAAAAAAAAAAAACAACTTAAAACAGCAATGAGTCAGACTGAGACTTTTGACAGAACACCTAAAATATCAGGAGCTCATATTTTTCTCTATATCAGGTTCATATATTTATTTTTGATGACTGAAGCATCTTTTTTACACATACAGGTAACCCCTGATTGTGCTATATGCTCCCTCGGTCTGAGACAGAGCTCCTTCCTCTTTAAGGCAAATCTGTAAACAATGAAGGCAGCTCCAGCTGCGTGTACTTAATAATATGGCCAGTGTGTTTATCAGTTTACAGATGTGGCCAAAACTGTTGGTACCCTTCTGTGAAAGACCAGAAAACACACAAAGGACAAAGAAATATTTTGAAATGACAAAAATAAAAAATATTGTTAATAAATCCATTAAAATAGGGCATTTCCTTTAAGTTGTGGATCGAAAAATATATACAAGAATAAATTATGAAAGTGGTCAAATTGTTGCTGGCCTTTTGTAGGTGCACCATCATTTTTTGTGTAACTTGATTGATCCACAAAAGAAGCAATGTCTGATGTTCTTAGTTAAGTTTCAGTATAATTTTTAACATGGTTACTTTAGTTTGAACATTTTTCAGTTAACACAAGTTGATGTCACGCGTCAGTAAATTTGACACCATCTTTCCCGAGATGCAAACAATCCATCACAACGCCCATAGCAACACATTCGAAACAACAGTACAAAACTGCGGTCTGACTAGTTTTTAAGAATTTTAAGTCAGTTTGTAAGTTTGTTTGATTGTTAGTTCGTTTGGTAAGATAGTAGTAAGATACCACAGAACCTGCCGTCTCTTTTTACAGCTCAGTGTGATGTGATTGAATCGGTATCTTCTTAGAAATACCTCGAGTTTGTGTTCGATGTTTTTCCGTCTTTTAGGCTTCATATTGAGCAGCTTGTAAAGAAGCTAAGGCTGTGGCTAGGCTTTTACTTCAGAAATAACTCGTTTTTTTCTTTTGCTGCATGTGGTAATGTGAAATGAGATTTTTAATCTTAATGAGGCTCTCCTGGTTAAAGTTTCTTTCATTCAGTTGGCTATTTATAATTTTACTATGACCAAGTGACAGCAGCTAAGAAAAATGACAGGATACTTCGTAATATCTTTAGCTGTCCCAGTTAGAAATCTAGTCACCTCATCTCGTCATCATGATCTTCTGATTTAATGTTACATATTTAATTTTTTTTGTGTGCTTTTTGGGATCAGACAGCCGGAAGAGTAAACTGCGGCTGATGACAGCAACGAAGCTTAGGAGGCTGAAGGTCGTGAAGTGTGCGGTTCTGTTGAACTACCAAAAAACAAACACTAACCATGATTATAATTAGACATACTGTACGTACCAAGTGTGCCGAACACACATACACAGCCTTCGCCTCATTTCTGGCACCTATGCCTTCCTCGTAAGCGGGTCGAGGCGGTTACAAGCTTTTGCCCACAGTTCCCTCCTTACTAGCTCTTTTTTCATGACGGAACGAGTATTTTTATGTTCCGTCCTCTTTCTTAATGTAATGGTTGTTCTGGCAAGTCCCCGCACTGCACAACTTTACCATTTTTGAGCTGTTAAGTCTGAGACAATCCCCAAAATCTTGTTTTAGAATGGGTTGTTATGGTTGCTATGGCGCTTTGTTTGCACCTCCAGAAAAATGGCGCCGTTGGTACCGCCCACAAATGCCCGGATGTTTGGGTGTGTTCGAAATGGCGTACTACTCGTACTACTCATACTAACCCCGCCCCCATATTGAGTATGCAGTGCGTTCACACTGTACAGTATGTGAATTTTGTGTATGCGAGAAATGCCCGGATGTATACTCAATCGGCTTCGATTTCTGAGTATGGAGTGGAGCTTGCTTCACGTACTGCTTCTGCCCCACCATGCATTGCGCACTTCTGACTTAGGAACACGAAATACAAAATGGAGACAGATTACCATGGATACACAGGTGTTTGTGATAATTCTATTCATCCATTGCCGCTCGGTTTGTGTCATGCAGCTGTTGATAATGAAAACACTTCGCAATAACTTGGAAACGTGAAGGGGGGGCTGCTGCTGCCCGGTGTTTACGGTACGTAGGCGGAAACACCCACCAAGTGGACGCTTCGGTCTCCAAAAACGGCGAGACGAATTAAAAACAGTCGGTATTTCAAACAACTAGGCTCATAATCGTAATGTAAATATTTACTTTCTCGCTAGATAATATATTATTACTGAATGAATTAATATTATTTTCCGGAATGCAGTCGTTTTCTGTTGCTTGTGGTCGGACTATTTGAATTTTCCCGGCGCTGCTTCCCGGCCGGCACGAAATGCATTCTGGGGTATTGAGTATGCATCTGTGTCTAAACGCTCGGGCAGCCGCGACATATACTCATATCATCTTTGAGTATTCAGTATGCAGTATGTACTGATTGAGTAGGTAAGTAGATAGTAGGCAGTACGCCATTTCGAACACACCCTTTGTGTCAGCCTATAGGGCTGAGCAATAAATATCAATGAAATCATGTTTCTATAAATGAGAATAAATATTGATTGTGGGTTTCATGTGAATATACTGGGGGGAAAAAGCTCATCTTTCAGTGTTTATGTAGACAAACCTGCCATGTTTAACTACATAATCAACAGTTTATGGCACACACTTTGACATTAAAGTATTATGAATATTGTGGGGAAAACACAGGGATTTATTTTTAGGCCATATCGCCCAGGCCTAGTTACCAGCATTTTTGTCCACAACTGTTCATGGTGTTATGACAGATGAACTTTAACAGCCTTACCTACAAATATAACTGGCTCCTTCATTATCTAAATACCTGGACAGGTTCCTCATGTTGTGTTTGGTCAGAACTTCCTCCTCATAGTTGAGGATCTTCAGCTTTTCCAGCAGAGCCTCCATCTTCACGAACACCTGATGAGCTGCACCTGGACCGCCCTCGCCTTCTTCCCCTCTTCTCCCGTCATCCGCCATTTTCTTTATATCAGTCAAACGGCCAAACTCAGTGACCGAGCATGATGCTAACCGTTAGCCCTGTGTTTGGTTGTTAAGGGCAACGGAGCCCTGATGCTAGCTGGTTAGCCAGGAAGCTAACGGCAGCGAGAGAAACCGTTAGAAGCTTACTTTCACCACTCACTCAAAACTGGTGCGTGTAAAGACACATAAACCGTGTTAGAAACCTCACATTAGCTCTGTTAAGTCAGCTAAATTAAATAACTTCGTCGGTAAGACTCTCACAGCAGCCTCCATAGCATCCAACTCTAATCTTCTTCGTGGAAAATGGCGGCTGGAAGGAAGCGACTGATGTGCATTACCGCCATCTTGTGTCCTGGAGAAAAAAAAATCTAAACAGTTTAACTAAGACTGACGAAAAAGTATATTTTAATATGACTTAGAATATGCAGAATTAGAATATGCATATATATATAAAGGAACAACTGAACGCTGCGTACAAACCCGAATTCTAAAGAAGTTGAGGCTTTGTGATGATAAAAACAGTCATTTGCAAATCCTCTGTCTTTTCACTTGTAGACTACACATAATACTTAAAAGTATTAGGGCCATGTTGGATGGAGATAACGATTTTGGCGAAGTCGAAATTTCGAGATTAAAGTTGAAGTGACTAGAATAAATTTCAAATATACAGTTTTGTGATAAAAGTCAAAATGTAAAGGAAAAAGTCGCAGTGTCAAGAAAAAAGCAGACATTTCAAGAATAAAGAAGACATTTCTACTTTATTCTCGAAATGTCTGCTTGTATTGATTTTTTATTTTTAGTTGTACATTACATGTTGACTTTATTCTCGACCTTCCACTTTTTTCTTGACATGATTACTTTTATCTAATCATTTAATTATCACAACTCTGTTGTTGACATTTCACAATTTATTCTTGTAATTTCGACTTTTATCTCGACCTCCCAAAATATTTTTCCATCTAAAATGGCCATAATACTCTCCTGGATACACACTACAATGGCAAGATGTTGTGTTTTAAAACAGATCAATTTTCATTGCGTAGGCTACCTGCAAAAAAATACTCTTCTGTGTTAATACCTACAACATGTTCCAAAAAAAGCTGGTGCAGGGTCAACAAAAGACTAGAAGACTTTAGGCATGCTCAAAAAACACAGTGTTACAAAAATAAATAAATAAATGATAAAAAATGGTCATATTTGGCATTTTATAGGGGTACCACTATTTTTGTTGCAGGCTTTGAATTTATGAGTGAATATTATCAAAAAACATAATAAAGTTTAATAAACCAAACACTGAATGCTTTGTCTTTTGAGTAAATTCAATAAAATATAGGTCAAAATGATTTAAATGATTGTATTCTATTTTTTTTTATTAATGTTTTACAGAATATACCAACTGTAGTGAAATTTGGTGTTTGTCCAAAGATGTAAATTTTACATAGCATCAACCACCATGTTGATTATGTTATATATCCATGGGGTATGTTTACATCCCACAGACCATGTTTTAGAGGACTAACACATTTAAATAAGTGAAAGGTGATTAAACAAATGTTGTCTTTTGCAAGTTTTCTGATGATGGTTTAAGTTAATTCTTGAAGGGCAGGCCTGTTTCTTACCTTCTGAAAGCTCACTGTGTTGCAATTCTGGACTCTTAAAAGATGGAAAGTGTCCTAACATTGTCTCACTGTTTACCAAATATGTAAATAAATTTTTTTCCATGATTATAATTGAGAGGGAAGACAAATAAAGATTTTTTTCTGAAACTTGGAAACAATTTACTAGTAATTTGAGAAGATTTACAGATAGTTTTATTTCCATTTTAAGATATACATGACAATAGGCTTGTCACGATAACCAATAAATCGCTTAACCGCATGATAAATAAAAATAAACTCAATAATTTTGCTGGCCTCGTTGAACTGGCATGTGCATGCATGTTTGTTTTCCTCCCTCTCCCTACCAAACAGGCTGGAAGACAAGAGGGTTCACTCTGTGCATCTGTCTCAACACCTGGGCGCATTGATACTAAAGCAGAATGAACAGAGTGAGCCATCTGTCAGTCATTCAATCTTTGTGGGGGGAGGCAGGGCCGCTAGTGCGTACACACACAGAGTACAGCACGAAAACGATCGTTTCTGAGCCAAAAGCCAGAGCCCCAGTGAGGAAATACTTGGTTTTAAACAGAATGAACAAGGTGTGGGCACATAAAAACCGACAAGCTGATATGTCGCATTTGTTTGAAAGTAGTGGTAACAAAGAAGGGGAAAAGACCAACAACTTTAGCATGTGCACGTCAAACACAACCATCCTGTCCATTTTCCTACCTGAGAAAAAACTGCTTTATTTCGAGTGTTGTGTGTAGACTTTCATGAGAATAAACAACAAACTGGTCACACATCTGTTCTCTGGATTAGCCTCCTGATGACCTTAAGGTGCGTTCACACCGCAAGCGACCTAGCTACCAAAATCGCGTCGCCCACTGACGTAGCGTCGTGCGTCCATAAATACCTCATTTTGGTCCGTCGCTGGTCGCTCGGTGACGTCACGTCCGCTCGAGTTTCACCGCGATCATATCATATATCGCATAATAGGATGTATGAGCGGACATTATTCCAGCTGTATCCTTTTCATTTGTCAAACACAAAGCACTGCAGCTGATGCCCTGCAGCAGCATCGTCTGTGAGTTTACCGCGGTCCGTCTAGTCGGAACTAATGTCCTCACTGACATTAGTTCCGCCTAGACGGAACTCATCCGCCCTGTAGTCCGGATGAATATCTGTCAGTCTAGGGTACCGTCACACGTACACACACCGCTGATTGGCTGATGCTGCACAGCCACACACGACATCGCCTGAATACATCAACTTTTTTTTAACTTGGACATCGCGCGACGAGTGAAGTGATCGTCTTGTACGTGGCTGTCGCCCCGCCCCATCGCGGCTGTACATTGACTTTGAATGGAGAGTGATCGCCGAGGTAGTACAAGTAGCGTCCGGTGTGAACGCACTTTTAGACTGTAGACAGTTAAGGAAACAAGAAAACTGGTGGCTTTGCTAACCATAAATGGTAGCGTGATGAGATCTGAGTCATGTTACTGTCCTGCAGTGTGACTGCTGGATGTACACAATGCAACAACAATGTTATATTGAATAGCTCTAACTGTCAGTATTGCTAAAATATCACAACTTAAAACAAGTGAAAAGCTGCAAGACCTAAATCTGCAGTGTGTTTTTCAGAGCTGTACTCGTGTGTGTGAATTATTCATATCTCCAGCCCCCCTGTGGTGCAGCAGGCAGTAGAGGGAGGGTGTGTTTGTTTGCTCTGCAGGCGTCTCCCTGGTGAAGGTGGAGCTCCCTGGTGGCTGGGTTTGATTAACAGGCCTGCTGACTGACTGCTGCATCAATGATGACACTGAGCGAGCTGCAGAGCTGCTGCTTCACCTACAAATCCAACCTACCACCACCAATCAGATAAACAGAGTTAGTTCATCCCAAGCATAGGACACCCAGGCATAAACAAAGGATTGAGGTTTATGCTTTGTAAGGTATGGCTGTTCAAAAAGGAGAATAATTCTGGAATATAACTCTCCACTTCTTCAAGTCTTCTCTGACCAGAGCAGTGCAGCAGGTCTTCTTCAGACAGTTGTCTCAGAATCTCTCAGGCATTGAATCAGGCAGGCTCAGCTGCGTCGTACGGTTACTTGAATGATTCATGATGCTACAAAGAGTGCAGTGATATCTTCTGCATAATGGAGAACAAAATGACATTGACATAAATGCTTGTTTCAGCATAAGAAAGACACTTCCTCAGGTAGGGACTCACCAGCCCAGTAACTAAAGTGGGGTCCACACAAATAGGAATTTTCTAGATCTGAAGAGATGTTTTATCTGTTATAGAGCCGACACATGAAGATAAAAAAATCAGTCATTGAACAGGTTTGATCACACTGTGTGTGGTGTGCCTTGGTGTAACACATTCATCTTTGTTTATCTATACTGTTTATATAATTACACAAAATTACCTGTTAATACTATGCTCATTTAGCCAACAAAGTCTCCATTCTTATGCTCCTGTGAGTGTAATGTTGCAGTACTCTCCTCTCTTTAATTTCCTCTTCTGTGTTTTTTTACGTCATGTCTATGATTAATCTAATGTCATCTTTATATTGAATGTTAGATTTTGTGGTCTGTTCTGTTCCCTATGTTATTTTGGTTTATTCTCTTGGCTTGTAGTCTGTGTATACGTTCATTATTTTAAGTATGAATGTTTATTTCCCCCTTTCACACACGTATGTTTGTGCAGCAAGCTAAGCTAGCATTTAGCTGCTTACGTGCACTTTCCTCGTGTTATATTTAATGCTGTAACTTTGCTCTGTGTAGGATCTGGAGCAGGTTGGGTGGCTAATGCTGTCCTTTTGTTTTGTATTTTCTCTTGCCAGAATAATGCTGCGTTCCAGGCAACCCGTTACTCAGAAATTTCCCAGTTGAAATCTCCAAGTTCCGACCCGAAAGCGTTCCAGGCAAATTACGACTTTGGTTTGAGCACAAGGAATTCTGGTGTGTAAATTAACCAACATGGCAGGTATTATAAGATTTATGCTTTATCAACTGGCTCCTTTGAGAGAAAAAGAAGCGGGGAAACACGACACAAGCTTATACTTTACAGTATTTGTCATTATTTAGAGGCGGCCATATTGTTTAGGCAGTGATGTGACATCACAAGTTGTAACTCGGAGTACATCGATCTGGTATGAGTTCACGGGTGGGAAGTTACGAGTTCAACTGCAGTTCCAGTGCACTTTCACGAGTTCTCGGTGGGAAAAACACGAGTTACGAGTTGCCTGAACGCAGCATAAATGTGGCCAAAGAGAGACATCCAGTGTCGCCTTATAATCCCACATGTCCACTACACAACGCAGGAAAGCTACCGGTTACATTGGGACTATTTTTGATGTAAAAATCCTAAACTTAAAAAAGGAAAAGCCTGTGGAAAAATACTGCAGACAGCATGAGCACGTGAGTTGGTCCTCCGTTTCTGAGGTCCACTGAACTTTATGTTTTGGGCTGGTCATGCTTGTTTTTACTTGTCCTTCAGTCAGCTTGCTTCTTGGTTCACGAGATTCACGCCAATTCACGGAGTCATGACGCGAGAGTCGCCGGCTTTCCCCACACACAAAGATTTTCGTTTGTAAATGTTGAGCAGTGTTGTGAGTAATGCATTACAAAAGTAATGTGATTACTGTAATGGATTCCTTTTTACTGTAACATAGTAATATAAGGCATTACAAAAAAAAAGAAACAGTAATATTTTACCCAGTACAAATGTCAGTAATGCACGTTACAATGCATTTTTAATTTAACCCAAAATGAAGAGGTGTTTTTTTGTTTGTTTAAATACAAATTACCAAATAGTCCGTGAGATCAGCAGAGGAGAAAAGTCCTCCACCAGGCCTTACAGTATCTCTAACACAATTGACCAGAATTTATCTTTTGTCTGTTTATGTTATGATAATTTCTGGTATTGTGCCATGAGCATCAATGTGTCTGTTATATTCTCCTGTTTTTAGCCTTAAGCTGAACTCAGTCAGATAGACACCACATCACCTTCACTGGATGTGTAATGAGCTTTTTGAGCGTAATGAGCTACATTTAGAATGAAAAGTCCATATTTCCTGTTATTTTGACGAGAGTAACTTAAAAGTAGTGCAATAATAGAGTAATGCCTTACATTTCAAATACAGTAATATTATAATGTAACTAATTACTTTGAAATTACAGCAATAAGTCATAAATACACTGTAACTGATTTTTGTAAACTTAGTTTTTTACTGTAATATCTACAGCTACCTATTGTAAACAGCTTTGCAGTAAATTACTGTAGATGGCAAAATATCGTGGAAAAAACATTCAGATCTTTGTAAAATTGACAACATTTACTATAAACAGGCAGTTTTTTTACTGTAAAATGTCCATACTTACTGAAAGTGGTAATGGATCAGGAGAAAAACCACCTTTTCCCAGGAAAACTGACCAAAAGCAGGTAAGAATTTTTTTTTTTTCACATATTTGGGTGTATTTTATTACAGACTAGGAAAGCACTCGGAGACCGGAGACCTCCGCCAGCGCCACAGTCCTCAGCCATATTGGGATTTTTACCATAAATATTAGTCCTACCTTTATTTCATGTAAATATTTAGATTCCTTGACCATGAAAACATACCATTAGCAACTGGATTCATAATATCTATTTTAGTTCAGTAGTTATTCACAGAAATCACATTTTTCGCCATGGCGGCCAGACGCTGATCCGGATCAACACCAAAATCAAATAAGTTCTTCCTTTTCCCATGCTGAACATTTCCTGAGATTTTCATCAAAATCCCTCCATTACTTTTTGAGTTATTTTGTTCACAGACGGACAGACGGACAAACAAATTCTCCAGTAAACATAACCTCCTTGGCGGAGGTAATAAAATAACGAATGTGTGTTGTTGCTGTTTTTCTTTTTTTTTTTACAAAGTTACATCTTTCTGATACATGGTCAGTAAAATATCTAGAGACATTGTTATATGAATTAAAATACCGTAAGTTCACTGTAATTTAAAATGCATTAAAAAGTCATAGAATAATGACGCTGTAAATGGAAAAACAGTAAGAATGCAGTTTTTATAATACAGTAATAATGCTTTAAATTGAACAGTGACTAATGATTCCTGAAAATACAGGACTAAAACAATTATTAAAAACAAAAAATTAAAATAAAAATTAAAAAAATAAAGTAATACTACTGTAAAGACATTTACAGTAATTTACTGGCATCTTGTTGCCAGTAAATTACTGTGAAATTTGCAACAACCCTTTTACAGTGTAATGCATTACATTTTTGAAATGACTTGCCCAACACTGATATTGACTTACTTGTGTAATTTTACGATTGTCGGCCTGACCCATTTCAGAACCGATCATCAGGACGAATTCACTCTTGAAACACCTCAGACTACAGGATAATCTTATAAAATAAACTTCTGAGATCTGGAGTTTGCCATCCTTAGTCAGGAAAGGGGAAAGTCGGGACAATAACAGCCTGATAATCTTTAAAGAACAGGATCAAACTTACTCATTAAACTCTCCAGAGTTCATTTCAGTGCCCGTCGTGTTTTGCTGAATTAGTTTTGCCCTCCATGAATATATTCTCTGAAAAACACGTTTGTTTATTTGCCTTTTGATTCTGCAGGGAGCAAATATGTTTCTCCAGCTCTGTCCTCTCGATTCTTCTTTTGTTCACTGATAGCTCGTCTTCTGTGGTCTTGTAGCTGTCGGCGCTCACAAAGAAAAACAGCACGCACGCTCTTAGCTTAGCAAACTGGGAGCAGACATCGTGGCAGAAAGGTTCGACTTTACAGGAAATGAAACAAACCGAACAACACAGTCCTGGATTCAGCATGACAGCGTGTAGATCCGACATTTGAGAGAATAATCCACGTATTTCTGCGCAGACAGTTTAGAAAATTCATACGAGAGGTTACTGAAGTATTTCTGGCTCGGATGATGAAGTGTTTTCATGAAACTGTTTTAATGGAGTTGTGGATCTCTCTGCACTGGAACCACTCGAGGCCATTTCTCCTCAGATTGCTTGAAGAACTTGATTGTGCTCAGCTAATGCATAACAAACAGATGCCGCTGAATGCAATCACTTCAGACTGGCGTCTCCATCTCTTCCTCCCCGCCTCCCTTTCATAAACGCTGAAATAAATCAAAATTATGGTTTTTGGCGTCGGCGCTGCAGGATGAGGAAACTCTGCAGAGTGGAGCAGTCTGCACGAGGACAGGGGAATTAATTAACACAGTTTTGCTGCTCTTCTCTGAAGGTTTGATGGGTATGGATGGTGGCAGCGACAACCTAGAAACGGTGAAATGAAGGTGCCGGAGGGGTGTAGACTGGCGGGAGGAGCAGACAGCGGTGTCGTCTGTCTAGAGGTTATAAAAGGAAGCACGCTGAAATTAGATGTAGCAGCTGAGAGCGACGTCTGCAGCTCATTCACAGACTCAAATCCATTAGTCCTCCTTACAGAGAGACCTGTGAGACCCTGAGAACCAAGAAGGTGGACCTGTTAGGGCAGGAACTCAATCAATCAATCAATCAATCAATCAATCAATCAATCAATCAGTCAATCAATCTTTATTGGTAAAGCACAGTGCTGGGAGTAACAGCGTTATTTTTTCCCAGTAACGGATAATCTAGTTAGTTACTTTTTCTAACGTTACACTGTTACCGCTACTGTTACCAACAGTGAAATGTGGCACGTTACTTTGCACCGATGTCAAGCAGCTGTTATCCAACCTGCCTTGTTCAGCCAGACACAGACAGGAGCTGCACCGCGAACAAACAGACGAGAAAACTGGATGTCAGAGTTGCCAGGTCTGCTTATTATAAGCAACTTTCGGCTTCTTTTTCTAACTTCACGTGTATATAAGGAGTTGTGGGTTGCAGTTTTTTTGGGCTTGTTCCAATAGTGCAGTTATCCCACCCTAACACAAAGTTAAATTTTACTGTAATAATGGCGTTTCCACCTAAAAGATATCCTTATAGCCATAATTAAATTGATTTCTAATGTGGCTACAACTGTTTTCACCATAATTAAGCTGTAGATGATCAAGATAAAACTTGGATAAAAACCTGTCATGTCTTTTTGGTGATAAAAAATCAAGGTTAGACAGACTGTTTAGCAATAACAAAGTTACAAATAACAGCAGCCCCTCCCTTCACTTCTGCATAAAGAAAAGGATGTTCCACCTCCAAACAAAAGGATGTTTAATAAGTAAATAAAGAGACAAAAAAGAATGTGTGTGATGTGACATGTGATAAATGTGATTTTGAAATTAAAATGTAACATGGATAAAAATTAAAACATGCTTCATGCAGGTTTGTCTCTTTTAAAATGCTTATTTCAATAGCAAAATCTGGCAACACGGCTAGCTGCAGCAAGGTTCCGGTGAGTCCAAAGCGTCGGTGGAGATAAAACTTTTGGACCATTTATTAGAAAGATGTAATTTTGTAAATTAAATAAATAAACAAAACATCATTGTTAAGCCAATAAAATACATTTACTTGAACAATGGTTTCACCCAAAAATGTGAAACATAACCTAAAAAATGTTACCTGCTACTGGTAGTTTTCCTGGGAAAATGTTTTTTCTCCTGAACCATTACAATTTTCAGTGTTTACTGTGTGGATATATTATGGTTAACAACTGTAGATTTTATGGTAAATGCTGTAAATGATACAAAAATCTTTCTTTTTCACAATATTTTGCCATTTACAGTAATTTATTGCATGGCTGCTTACAATAGGTAACTTGCTTTTTGTGAGAGTTAAAGGATAAATCCTGATCAAATAGAACCAAGATTTCTAACAGTTGTGCTTGGTTACATGGCTAATGCCACCTATGGCAGTTAAATCATTAGAAAAGGTTCCTCTAAGGCGTCTGAATTAAGAAGAAAATTCCTGGCCATTCATGTCCTAATGTCTTTTAGACACACTTATAGTTTGTTTCAGCTGGCGCCATTGAAAGGTACAGTTGAGTATCATCGGCGTAACACTGAAATTTAACAGTGTTTATGAGATCACCAAGGGGAGCTTATGGAGAAAAGAACTGGACCGAGCACTGAACCTTGAGGAACTCCATAACTGACATATTGTAAACTGGCACCATTGTAAGGCAGTCCATGAAATCCTGAGTAATTCCTCTAATCAACTGATCAAGCTTTATATAAATAACACTTTTCATACAACATATGTAGCTCTCTGTAAAAGGACGTGATGATCAATAATGACATAATGTGATTAAAAAAAATCCCAAACACAAGCAGGAACATATTTGGTGTATTTTAATGCAGTGGAACAGTCCATACAGAATCTGTGAGAACGTCATTTATACAAAAACAAAAGTGATTTCTCAACAACAGCAGGTGCAGATACAGTTAAAGCTAAAACTCAGGCTCTAAATCAGCTGATTCTCAATCTGAAGCATCAAAACTACAAATAAATAAAAACAAAAAAAGAAACCAAGCTGTAATCAAGTCACTAGCATAATGATCCTTGTTGAAAAACAGTTTTTTCTTTCTTAAAGCACACTCTGATTTAGCAGCAGCATCATAGGCACATTAACACGGTCCGTCTTTAAGATTTCAGCATTGACGTGTCAGTTAAAGCTTCATCTACATCATACTAGCTTTGCTTAGATCTGGCTAAAGCTCAAATAATCTGAATATCTATCATCTCAAACAAAGCTGCAGCCTAACTAATGACTTCAGCAGTCAGTGCTCGCCACACGTCTAAAGGATCTAAGAATATCAAGCAGCAAAACTGAAGAAAAAAATTAAACATATATATACTTAAATTCAGCAGAGCTCACAACGCATTAAAGCCACCAAAAACTAACTTTCTACGTTCATGTTCAGACAGGTGAGATGTCTTAGATGTGACAATCAGGAAAAGCTTAGCGTCTAAATTAATCCTACGAGGCTGCGTGGCTCTAAAGTTCATGCAAAGATTTGTGCAGTTTCATCACTACCTGCAGCTCAAACGAAACTAAAGCTGCACGAGGGGAGATTCATCATCAGTCAACACAAGTAAGGCCAAAATGTTTTTTCATGTTTTAGCAACAACCATCCATGATGGACCCCATACTAGCATAAAAAACCCTGAAATTATTTTAAGGGAGCTGCATGTGTGAAAGGGAACATCAGGAATTTTAACCCTACACTGCAAAAACTCAGATCTTTGCAAGTGTATTTAACTAATTTCAAGTTCAAAATGTCCTCAATACATCCTAAAATTTCTAATTCATTCGAAGAGTGCGGATATATTATTACAAGGAAAATTTCTGCCAATGAAACGGGAAATATCTAAAAATAAGGAATAGAAACTTCTCAAGATTTCACATCTTATTTCCAATACATTGTGCAGGTAAAATCTGTCTTGCCACATTGGCATACTTCTTTTATTTTTTACCTTATTACAAGCAATTCAGGGTTTATATTTTGTTTCTAAAACTGGAATAAGATGTGTAGCTGGACATGTCAGGCATTTTTGACTCACAGTAAGTCATGTGAGATTATCAGAACTGAAATTGGATAAATAACTTCCTTAGATTTGAGTTTTTGCAGTGCACCTTAAGCATTATTTCAGATTAATCTCCTTTCCCCTCTGCAGCTTTAAACAATCACTAATGCTGTTTTAGCACCTAAAATGTTCTCCTACCTCCGCTCTCTTGTTACTATCTGCACACAGAAACCAGTCTGAGCTTGAATCCATTTTACTGCTTTCTCAGCAGGCTCCTCAGAGACCAGCTGAGGCCTGCACAGACCAAATTCACCAGTTTAGGTAGTTTGTACAACATTATATGTACATTCAGATATGAGATGAACACATGAACTATGGACCGACATTCATCATCCTTTCCATTTGTGAAAACTTCCAACCATCTTCAGCACATGAACTCATCCTGCACTTTGAAATATGAACTCAAACATGGACCAAACTCACTCTGAAGCTGAATTTCTTAGTGCATCCAACTTAAACTTCTTACATTCAAGCCGTTTTACTCTGATTTGGAGAATAGTGTCCACAGGAGGTAGCCAGCCCCTGAATTAGGGCGGAAAGATGACCGGCTACATCCTGAAGAGTGTTGGAGCGACACCACCTCACGGCCATCTTCCTTTTACCACATTCTGAAAATAAAACTCTTCTCATCATTGCTTATCAATCTCAGACTTTCTCCAGCGTCCTTTTTCCCTCTCCTGCGTCTGATCTACTGTCCTATCCGGGTGGCGCCGGCCTCCTCCACAGGCCCCTCCCTCTTGGACTCCATGGCCACCTCGGTGTAGGCGACCCCTGGCTCTGCACTGGAGGCCTCGGCCTCGGCGCCTTCCTGGCCCTCGGCGACAGCCCTCTCCTTCTTCAGCTTGATGCGGAAGGTCTCTTTGGTGGGAGCCTTCTTGGCGATGTTCTCCTTCAGGCGCTCGCCGGACTGCTTCAGGCGCTCGCCCGCCTGGTGCATCTTGTCTCTGCGCTCCGGCGGCATCACCTTCTCCCCCAGGTTGTGGAACTTGGTGCCCAGGTTGTCTTTGGTCTTGGACATGTTCTCCTTGGAGAAGGCGGCCTTCAGGGTCTCCGTGCTCTTCACCATCGACTTCTTGATGCGTGCCGCTCTGGATGGGTCGGCCTCCTCCACGCTCAGATACTCCTCATCGGAGGAGAGGTCTGCGGGGACGTCGTACGAGTCGGGCTCGATCTCCAGTCCGTCCAGGCCTGCACCTTTGGGGGATTTTGTGACGGCAACTGACGGGACCTCCGTCTCACCCTGGAGAGGAGAGAGAGTCAGGAGAGCAGCTTTTACAAGACAGTCAAACTACACAGAAGGTGGCACGATTATGGAGTATGATGAATTTAGAATTATGTATGGTAATGTATGTTTAAGGTTTTCCTTTAATCAACTAATTTCTGCAATAGAAAAAATGGAAACAAACAATTAAGTATGGTAAAAACAAACTGTTGGTATGCAAACCATTAATAAAAAACTAATGGGTTAAAAGGAATAAAAATAAACTAGAATAGCACTCAAAGAGCGCAGACCTCCGCCAGCGCCCATGTTGTGATTTTTACCATAAATATTAGTCCTACCTTTATTTCATCTAAATATTCAGATTCCTTGACCATGAAAACATACTGGCAATTGGATTCATAATGATATCTATTTTTGTTCAGTAGTTAGTAATAATCAAATCGGTACAAAAACATGGTTTTCATGAGGTACATGAAAAGAGGATATTTAGTAACCGGGTGTTTTGATCAGTGTTTTTGTAAACAATTTATGTATTTGTTTATTATTACTCTTTTTTATTTTCTGGTTCTTGTAAATGTGTGTTTGGGAAAAACTGCCTGTTAATTGAGCAGTGGAGAAAGGGGTAGGTTTAAATAAGCATATGTTTCGTCCTACTCCTTTCCAAACATGCTGTGTTAATATTATTATCTTTGATTCAACTATTCATATTAGGTTTATGATTTGTTTGTTCTCTTTTTTTCAGTCTGCTTCGTGTGATACTAGCAGATGTTGGAAAAATGGTCCCAATCCGGACATTTCCTGAAAACTTAATTGAAATCCATCAATAACGTTTTGAGTTATGTTGCTAACAGAGAAACAAAATAACACATAAACACAGGCCTGAGAGCGCAGACCTCTGCCAGCTCTGCATTCCTTACCCATATTGTGATTTTCACCATAAATATTAGTCCTACCTTTATTTCATCTAAATATTTAGATTCCTTGACCATGAAAACATACCATTAACAATTGGATTCATAATATCTAGTTTAGTTCAGTAGTTATTCATCAAAATCACATTTTTGGTCATGGCGGTTTTCTTCTGGATCTAGCTCCAAAGTTTTTGGAAGATACAACAAATCAGATTGAACACTCCAGATTCCTCAGTATCTCTTTATTTTGGCGTTTGTTGCAAGCATATGTCTTTATTTGTTCCCTTGCTATGACGAAAACTCTAAGACCATTAGAATCCAGATCAGTCTTTGATATCTTGTAGAACCTGTTGGAAACTTGTCCTGTGTGTTTTTTTTCCAAATGCCCTGACAATTTTTGGTGGAGTAACATGCACAAGTGCTGAAAATGGTCCTATCTCGCAATGTTAAGGAATTCTTTAAAAAATTGCTGGATCCAGACGGTGATCCGGATCACTCCCAAAATCTAATTGTTTCTTCCTTGACCTAATCTGGACATTCCTGATAATTTAATCGTAATTGAGTTATGTTGCTAACAGAGAAACAAACAAACAAACAAACAGACAGATGCCAACAATAACATAACCTCCTTGGCGGTGCCAATGAACTCTCTTGAGTCACTACGCTGTCTTTAAAAGTGCATCAAACAAATGAGGAGCTGTGAGAAAACTTTAGGGAAGCTTTTCGAGCAAACCAGAAAATCTCCTTCCACTGCAAAATACTCAGATCAGGTGTATTTGTTTTTTTAGTCAGAAATATCTAAAACGCTAACTCTGATCCACGTTCACTCAATAAATCAAGTTAAATATCTTACTGTAAGGAATAAAAGGCAAAAAATAAGGGAGTGAACTTGAAGTTAAAGTTTAATTTGACCCATCTTATGATTGATTACTTCACTGATTACAGGCAACTTAGGCCTCATTTTAAGCTTTTATGTCTTTAAATAAGATTTTAGTCCATAAATGTCAGGAAATTGTGGATTAGAATAAGTGTAATGAGATTTTTGTGTCTTGAAATTCACCTCTGATTTTTTTTCAGTGTGGAAAAGCATTTTGGAGAGGGCATCCTATTTAGTTTCTGCTGATTTCTTCTCCAACAAACTGACTAATGTCACTAAAACAAGATCGCTACAAGATTTTGGCTTCACTTTCCTACGACCAGAGGAGATTAAGACGCGTCATCCATCTTTACATGCAGTCAGTGATAAACACGCCGCCATGAAACCGATCTCCATCTTATCTTCTGTCTCCTTCATCCATTAAGGACGATCCTCTGAGTTTGTCATCGATGCAGGTCTACATTTAAAATATGATATCCCTCTGAGAGACACCATCAGATCTGACCCGCTGCCTCTTTTCTTCTGCACACCGGCTCCTTTGCCAGATCGAGTTTGTCTATTTTTACAGACGAGGAGAAACTGAGACTCGCCGAGACAGGAAGCTGCTGGCAGGAACAACACCTGTAATCCAAGATGGAGGCTAATAATAATGACACCATTTTATTTCAGCGGAGGAGGGAGACTTTCTGTTCTGCACTCACTGATGTCCGTGACAGTTTGACTAAAAGACACTCAATGTCCTTCAGACATTCAATCAATCAAACTTTACTTGTATAGAACTTTTCATCCAGGACTTAGTAATACACAGAGGGAGAAAAGATAAAATGAAATAACAATAAGTGCAATAAAAAGCAAAAAATGGAAAAAAAAAAAAAAAAAAAAAAATAATAAATACATAAAATAGATCTAAATGAAACAATTAATAAATATATGCACATATAAATAAAATAAAATATAAAAATATACTGTTACAGGCTGGCTGCTGCTCCTTCCTATCCTCAGTCTTCCTGTTATTCCTCCTCCCCTCCAGAGGGGAGCTGTACAGTCTGATGGCTTTTGAGTGACAAAGGAGTTTCTCTGTCTACTACTCCTACAGTTAAGTAGAGGAAACACCTCCCTAAACTTATTTTAAGCCACAATTTCCTGATATGTCTGAATTAGGGCCCTACCAATTTATCGGCCGGCCTATTATTGTCCTTTTGAAAGTATTCAACATCGGCCAGAGTTTTGCCGATGTTACGCTGATATATTCTTAATTTCTCGAAAACATTAAACGCTGTTCGCTGTCCAAGCTGCGCAGAACGATGACGCGGAAGACGACTGCGACACGCGTTGGTGGCGGCTCTTGTTAGCTCTCTGCTGATGATGTGTATGTGTGGATGACAGTCCGACATGACGAGCCACTTTCAGCGGTGCTGAGAGCACAATGTTCCGCTGTTGCTGGACACAGAGAGATCACCAGTCTCTCTGCTAGTTCAGCTACCAAAGCAGCTTCACAGACAGACCGGGCACCACTAAAGCTTTCTGACCGACGCAACTTCTGTTGTTGTCAATACTGACAAATTGGACCTTCTGGTGGCAGTGGCATTTTCAGTTATTAGAACTTTCACAGAAGGTAACTGTAACCATTACAGTAAAACTTAAAGGTGCTATGAGGAGAATCTATTTCCGGCGACATTAAGATTCTGCTACCCATGAGCACGCGCAGCGACTGTTGTAATGCTGCGTTCCAGTAACCTCGGAAGTGGGAGTGACATCATCTCCGACTTATCAGCGTTCCAGTTGAAGTCGGCAAAAAAACATGCTGATCTACCAGGCTATTGTTAGCTTTTGTTAGCACAGGGGTGGCGAGGTTTCACCGAGTTCCCAGAAGGAAATTCCAAATTTGGGGGACGTTCCAGTTGCAGTTTCCTACAAAGAACCTGGAAATTCCTACTTCTGACTACAACTGGAAAGCACCAAAAGACGTGACCCGAGCCAAAGTGTGTTTGTTGTGATGCTAGTAAAGCATGCAGCTCGGACCTTCCTCAGAACTCTGCATTGCTTTGCAACTTCTTTTTTCAACAACTTACAGGATGTAAAGTGACGAGGTAATGTATCTCTTTCTGGTTACGTAGCGGTAGTTTCTGATGTGTGACAACAAGCAATTTTTGGAAAACTTAGTATCGTAGTTTTGTAGCCGGCTATATATCGCTACTTACAGCCCAGTGCTCTAAGACATGTCTGAATAATATAGATTTGTTCTAGTTTTAATTGTCTTGTTCCTGAAGTTGAATATCCAGGCCAGTCCCGTCAAACTCGACCGCGAAGCTAAGGAATAGCATTTATAGATAACCTTTTTTTTTTTTTTTTTTTAGTATTTTGCTGTAAAACTCATCTTAAAGTGTGTATTTCCATCAGGCATATATCTAAAAGGGAGACTTTTTTGTAATTACTTACAAACTCCTCACAATCCCTTTAAAGAAACAGTATGCTATTCCACAATCATCGCCATTCACAGTAATTCGCTGTATACAACTTTAACAGTTGGCAGTAAAATAATGTTACATTTACAAAATCAGTTACAGCGTGGTCATGTTTTACAATATAACAACAACAACTTAATAAATTACCAAATTTAAATCAGGCAATACCAATGCGAAAAGCTCCAACAGCCCCACTTGAGTTTAAATAAAGTTTAGATGAATGTCTTTTGGTTTTGTAACAAAGCAGGGATACTTTGAGTCTTCACTCTGCAAACTGATCACAGGCGGGATTCGAACCTGGACCGGCAGAAGCATGTACATGGGGTGCCTGGTTGCTGACCACTCCGCCAAACCAACACCCCAACTACTGCATATTTGTTCAAGTTGTCATTACTGTAACATGATTTAAACCAGAAATACAACATTTCCATTTAAAGTATCATGCTGTGTTATTCTATGCCTTTTAACATAAAAGTTAACTTGCTATATTTTAGTTTGCATCACTATATCTTTAACTATTCTATATCTATTACTAGTTGTGGGGCTTTTGGAATATTTTATGTGATGTATCTGATGGAAAACTTAACTCAAAAAATGAGTAGATGTTAAATATTGAGTGCCTGTCTGTTTAATTTTATTGTAAGTATTAAAAAATACTGCCTTTAAATGTCCAGTTTCCTTCTTGATCTATTGCCCCTTTACAGTAACTTACAATCTAGACATTTTACAGTAGGTTACTGTAGATTTTATGGTAAAATGCTGTTAGTTTATATAAATCTGTATGATTTCCCACAAACATTGTCATTTACAGTAGTTTGTTTTTGCAGTAAGTAGCTGTAGATCTTACAGTAAAATACTGTTGAGTTTACAAAAACCAGTTACAGTGTAGTTTTTATCGTGTTTATTTATCGGCTCTTCATCTCCTCACGGCTCGGCTTCTCCTGCTGTCCGACAGCAGAGGCATCTCGAGCTAAAAACCCATTAACTCGTCCTAAATGACGGCCCGTCCTCTGATGTCCGGCGCTGTGATAAACAGCCGAGGCGGGGCGGCCCTGGGTGCAAACCGGCCCACATTTATCTTTTTCTTATTACTGTCCCGGCCTTCATTATTCAGCCGCGGGCCTGACAAAGCTCCTGTTCTTCCTGCTTAAACGAGCAGCTCTATATTAGGAGACGAACGGAGGCCTCAGAATAACAGACAGCACATCCGTCATGGAGAAACTCAACACTGCCTCTGTCTGAGAGGGCGGCCATTTTATTCAAGCAGACCAGACGGGGGCACTTTACAGGTTTAACCCTTTAACTCCCAGCTCAACTGCTTGGCCAAGGTCAATATATTCAGGAATACTTAATGTGGGAGAAAACGTAACACCAAATTCTTTGTTTCTGTCAGTGTTTTTAGGATACAGAAAAAAATGGCATACAAACCAACTTTGTGGTTTAAAGGTTTAAATACTATTATTATTTCCATATTTTTTATTTTGAATGCTAAACCATTTCCTGATATTATGATTTATATATATAATCTGTTCATAAGAAAGGTCTTTTGGTTTGTCAAATTCAACATCATCTATTTAAAGGAGACATATCATGCTGATGCATGATTTAATACTTACATATAATATAATACATTTGAAAACAAGACCTTACACCCCCTTAATTTTCAAAAAATGAGATATTGTATTTTTTCTGATATCCTAGAACGAGATTTGATGCCTCTGAAAATAGGTCATTGCGAGATGTCCGCGAGATTTAAATCGTCGTGACGACACGAGGTACATTTCTTTTTATTGGAGTAATCTGATAAAACACTTCCTCCTCTGTGATGTCCGTTAGCCACAAAACCGTCACCGAGGAACACATCCACCAGCAGGGGTATATAGCTCCCTAGCTCACACTCACTCATTACCAGCTCTGGCCTGTAGGGGACTCATCTGTGTCGCTGCTTTGAGCCTGCCGGAAAATACAGTAGAAGAAGAAGGACAGGCTGGCTCAACCCCCGATAGAACTGACCAATCAGGGCACAAAGGGCTGTGACGTTGCGAGGTAACTAAGCATGATATGTCTCCTTTAAAGTTATTTTGAGTACTATTTTATTAAAAAATGTTTCTGCCTTTTCTAATTGATTTTGTCTCAAACATTTGTGCATTTTTTATGCCATCACATAATCAACTGTTAGATTTTCCAACCTTTGAATCCTACTCCAAGAAAATATCGTTTTTTTGCTTTGTTTGTACTTTCTCTGTTCCCTGAAATGTTAACAGTGTCAGACACTGATCTGATTTGTTCTGTTTATTAAAACATTAAACATCACTAAATTTATTGATGATTTCTGCCAAACAGTTGAGCTGGTAGTTAAAGGGTTAAATATTACTTTATTAATCCTTTTGGGAAAAAATTCCCTCAGGGAAATTAAGAATCAGTTGCAGTTGATTATTACAGATGAAAAGATATATATAAAAATAAAAATAAATCAATAGAAATAAATCAATAAAATAGATCTAAATAAAACTATTAATGAATATACTGCTACAGGCCGGCTGCTGCTTCTTCCCATCCTCAGTCTTCCTGTTACTCCTGCTCCCCTCCAGCAAGGAGCTGTACAGTCTGATGGCTTGGGAGTTTCTCAGTCTGTTGCTCCCACTCTTGAGAAGGAGAATTTGTCCCATTTCAAATCAAAAACACCTCCCTAAATTTATTTTAAGCCACAATTTCCTGATACGTCTGGATTAAAATCTTATTTGGAGATATAAAAACTAAAATTAAAGCCTGGGTTGCTTGTAATAAGTAAAATAATCTGCCAATGATATGAGAAAAATTTAACTTACAGGGTATCTTAAACTGATTTTTAATCCAGAGCAGATTTTAAACCAGAATTTAACACCCTCACTGCGTCAAACTTGCCTGTTCTATTGGCAGATATTTGGTTTAGAGAGATGGTTTGCTTTGTTTTGAAGCTCCTTTAAAACTTCAATCCAATCCAATCGACTTTATTTATACAGCAACATTTTGGTGCTACACAATAATACATAAAAAATACACTCAAATAAAGTTCAGTCAGTCAACTCACGTTCAATTGTTTTATTGTAGCTGCATATACATGTTACAGGTTTGGCGTCCAGGCTCCAGTCTCATCACTCCTTTGCAGAAATGTTACATGAAGGCATGGAGGAGTGATGAGCAAAACATATGAGAACACCCCTGGAGCCTGCAGGTGGATGCTGGGGTGGAGGTGGGGGTGAAAGAACACGCAGCAAATCAGTGTCTGGCAGCATAGATGTTTGCCGAGCAGAGGGAGAGATGGGTAAACTCCCAGTTTAAATACACCGCCAAATTGAGAGGTGGAGAGTGTGATTGGAGGATTGATGTAAGGAGTGTGACGTATGATATGTGAATGTGACATGTGAATAGCAGCGCTGCTCGAGTTGTCTGCCTGAACTAGCTCGCAGGCTTCGCTTCATTCAAACAAACAGCACTCATGCTGGGTTAAAGCCGAGGAATGAAAATAGGTTTTTAAGACAAAACTGGATGGTTCATCTCAAGAAGCAACCTGTCGAAAGTTTCCTGAATCTACTGGAGCTTGACTTTCTTTATTCTGGAAAATATTATGAAAAAAGGGAAAAAAGAAATTGCTGCAAACTTGAAATCCTTCCATATCTCCTGGTTCAGGTTGTGGAGATATTCTCGGTGCAAAACATGTAAAATCTTTTTAAAATATCTCAGAACTAGAAAAGCACTCGGAGAGCACAGACCTCCACCAGCACCATAGTCCTCACTCATATTGTGATTTTCACCATAAATATTCGTCCTGCCTTTAATTCATCCAAATATTTAGATTCCTTGACCATTAAAATATACCATCAACAATTGAATTAATAATGATATCTATTTTAGTTCAGTAGTTATTCACCGAAATCACATTTTTCGTCATGGCAGTTTTCTTCTGGATCTAGCTCCAAAGTTTTTGAAGATACAACAAATTAGATTAAACACTCCAGATTCCACAGTATCTTGGCTATATTTTGGTACTTGTTGCAGTCTTCGCCTTTATTTGTTCCCTAACTATGATGAAAATTCCAAGGATATCTAAATTTTTCTTGTTCTGGATCAGAGAATCTGGAATTTTCCCAGGATCCAGATCAGTCTTTGATATCTTGTAGAACCTGTTGGAAACTTGTCCTGCATTTTTTTTCCAAATGTCCTGACCATTTTTGGTGGAGTAATATGTGGAAATGCTGAAAATGGTCCTATCTCACAGTGTTAAAGAATCCTTAAAAAAATTCCTGGATCACTCCCAAAATCTAATCATTTCTTCCTTGTCCCAATCCGGCATTTCCTGAAATTTTCATCAAAATATGTCAATAAATTTTTGAATTATGTTGCTAACAGAGAAACAAACAAACAAACAGATGCAGGCAATAACATAACCTCCTTGGCACAAGTTAAAATGGCATCAGTGTGGTTACACCGATATTTGGATGCAGTCTGATAAGAGTAAAGGGGCGGTCCTTGCAGCAGCAGTTTGACATGATTGACAGCTCCCCCCTCCCACATTAACCCTGTGATTATCTTTACAGTTTACAGCGTGTCCTCGTTGGCGGTGAGGCCGATTGCTGCGTCCCAGAATAGGGACTCTGTCATGGATCCACAGCAGCTGTTAGAAGCACATCCCACCCCAGCTCTCTATTCTGAAGCCTAGACACCAAACGGGATTTCCCCCCCGACCCACCCACCCACCCTACAGCTCTGACTGAGTGACTGCAGAGAGAGGCTCAGGAAAGACTGCAGATCGTCTTTAGGGCCGTTTTCAAATCTTTTTCAGCCATACAAGGACAAAAAAGTGGAAAAAGTGTGAATGATTATGATGCTTAAATTCAGACTGAACACAGAAGAAGACCTCTGTGTTTGACTTAAACTCATGAAATTACTTTTTATTACCAAAACATTTATAACTAGAAAAGCCCTCAGAGAGCACAGACCTCCACAGAGCAGCTCAGTAGGACTATTTGGGATGCAACAATCCTACATTTTTATGGTATGGTATGGTTATAGCCTGAGGAGAAGACAAAGTGGGCCCTAATTTCATGGCGCAGCGCAGTGTGCTGCCAATTTGGTAGACCGTCTGCGCAGAGATGGGTGTAACGGCGAACCGGGTGGAGGTGAAGGCGCACCAGGGGGAGGTGCCGACAGATTCATGTTGGCGCACTGACAATTTCGTGCTAAAAAACTGTGCGGAAGGTGAGCTGAAAGCTCGCCAGCTCCAACCTATTCCCGGCGCAGGCGAAGCGCACCCTCCGCAGCTGTAATTTGGTGACAGGCGCACATGTGTGCACACATCACCAAACCCTCAGAGGCAGGTTTCCAGGGTGTCAGGCACATTTTAATGCAATAAATAATCACAGCAACCACTATTTAATGTAACCGTCTGAACCAGCATATACATTTGTATCTATATTAACTGTCCCGTCGGATTAAAGCCGTTTGTCATAATGGAAACTTAACCTGACAGCAGCTGGAAGTTTGATGCACATCTTACAAGTCAACAATAAACAGCCTTAACATCTGATACTGAGTATATATCTGACTTCTCTCATTTCATTAAATTCAAAGAAAAGTGCGAGAAAAAAAGAGAAAATAAATGTATGTCACTAAGGATTTACCATATTCCTCTGTTCTAGTCTTTATTTTTAATGTGATCTAAAAAGATGGAGTACATTATTGCAAGGAGGATGAGGAGGAGACACCGGGAGAGTAAACTCACTGAGTCAAACTTTCTTTGTTTGATGGCAGATGTTTTCTTATCATTTCAAGAAAATCATTACTCTTTTTTTGTCTTTATTCCTTAAATTAAGACACTTATCTCAGCTTGTTAAGCGAATAGAATAAGTGTTTGAGATATTTTTGGCTTAAAAATGGACAAACCTAGTTGCCTAGATCTGAGTTTTTGCAGTGTAATGGTAGCTGCTACCTTATTAAAGACCCATTTATAAAACCATACCCTCACTTCCCTGCAGGAATGTTTGCAGGATATGAACCTGAGTGGTATGACTCTCCCCTTTAAGTCTGATTGATCCAAACAGGTGCCATCTCCTAATACTGCACTATGATTGGCTACCCCTCTCTAAAAGGTCCCAAGCACGGAGAGATTGTCAAGCTATTCACGGCCGCAGAAACACACTGGAGTGCATCTGGGGAGAAACAGCCGGGAGTGAATATGAAGCAGGGCTGCATGTGAAAGTGGAGCTCTTGCTGATCTGCTCCCAGAGAAGAGATCAGAAGATTTAAGATGCTTATATGAGCACCTAAAAGTTGAAGAAAAGGTGTCTTCAGAAGCAGCCTGTTTTAAACACATATTCTCTAAATACAAACACTTGATGGTTCAATAAAAGTCAATAAGCTGTTGCAAAGTTTTTGTCCTTTGTGCTCGTCTCTGCTGCTCATCCCACAAACACGTGGCTCCATTTACAAGAGAAATCAACAGGTTCTCTAACAGCATAATATCAATCGCCAAGTAGCAAAGAAATAATCCCCCAAACACTGATTTACCTACTTTATCATGTTACATTTATAACAGCTATCAGGCTTTTCAAAACCCGGGTTACAAAATTGATCTTGAATCTTTTCATGATTGGCAAAGGAAAATCACAACAACTAGAAGTGCTCAAATCTTCACCAAAGCACTTCCAACAATGTTGAGTTATTGACTAAAATTTGGAAATCTCATGCTGTTTACAAATCCTTGAAATAGTTCCTGAATCCTTGTCCAGTTCTAGATCACCATCTGAGTGGAATTACTTGTGTCATCACCAACATTCCTTGAAATTTTCAGCAAATCCATTCATAACTTTCAAGTTATCTTACAGGCAGACGGACATACAGATGGACAAACAGATGGTCAAACCCTGGCAAAAACAAATCCTCTTTGGCAAAGGTAATAACTGTGTGATGCGGTCGATCCTCCCTCCTCTCCAACACGACCCTGCTCAGTGATACCACCACCCTCTCTGGCTACGATGCCCATGATGTCACAGTTATAAAAATTAGGGATGGGAATTGATCAGATTCATTCATACCAAAGCAACTATCCATTCAACTCTTTACCAACTCTTTAAGTGATTCCTGTGGATTTTCTGTGAGGGGGAAAGTCGGCCTTGTCATACACAACATTGCCAAAAGTATTCACTCTCCTGCCGTGACTCTCATATGAACTTAAGTGCCATCCCATTCCTAATCCATAGGGTTCAATCTGACGTGGGTCCACCCTTTGCAGCTATAACAGCTTCAACTCTTCTGTGAAGGCTGTCCACAAGGTTTAGGAGTGTTTATGGGAATTTTTGACCATTCTTCTAGAAGAGCATTTGTGAGGTCAAACACTGATGTTGGATGAGAAGGCCTGGCTATCAGTCTCTGCTCTAATTCATCCCAAAGGTGTTCTATGGGGTTGAGGTCAGAACTCTGTGCAGGCCAGTCAAGTTGATCCACAGCAGACTCTGTCCTCCATGTCTTTATGGACCTGCTTTATGCTCTGGTGCACAGTCATGTTGGAAGAGGAAGGGGCCAGCTCCAAACTGTTCCCACAAAGTTGGAGCATGGAATTGTCCAAAATGTCTTGGTGTGCTGAAGCATTCAGAGTTCCTTTGACTGGAACTAAGGGGCCAAGCCCAGCTCCTGAAAAACACCCCCACACCATAATCCCCCCTCCACCAAACTTTACACTTGGCACAATGCAGTCCCACAAGTATGGATCTCCTGGCAACCACCTAACTCAGACTGGTTCATCAGATTGCCAGATGGAGAAGTGCAATTCGTCACTCCAGAGAACGCGTCTCCACTGCTCTAGAGTCCAGTGGCGGCGTGCTTTACACCACTGCATCAACGCTTTGCATTGCACTTGGTGATGTGAGGCTTGGATGCAGCTGCTCGACCATGGAAACCCATCCATGAAGCTCTCTGCACTGTTCTTGAGCTAATCTGAAGGCCACATGAAGTTTGGAGGTCTGTAGCGATTGACTCTACAGAAAGTTGGCGACCTCTTCTCACTATGCGCCTCAGCATCCGCTGACCCCGCTCCATCAGTTTACGTGGCCTACCACTTGGTGGCTGGGTTGCTGTGGTTCCCAAACACTTCCACGTTCTTATAATCCAGCTGACAGTTGACTGTGGAATATTTAGGATTCACGACTGGATTTGTTGCTCAGGTGGCATCCTATCACAGTTCCACTCTGGAATTCACTGAGCTCCTGAGAGCGACCCATTCTTTCACTAATGTGGCCATGGAAGAGACTGGAACACCTGATTCTGATTATTTGGATGGGTGAGCGAGTAGTTTTGGCAATATAGTGTATTTTTAATGGCAAAAATGTCAAACACATTACTTCTGATATTCTATGCTGTACTGCAGACATAAATTTATTTTTTGTCGAAAATTAGGCCACAGTTATGACCACTTGTCACTTGTCTCCTTTCTGCCATGTTAAGACAGGCTGATCACAGCTGCAGAAACAGCAAGAACAGATCATCAACATCTAAATAATGAGACTGAATAGACACAAACATGACTGATTATCCAGCTGGCGAGGATAAATCCTCCTGTAGAAGTCTGGAATCAAGGAAATGAGTTTGGTGTACGACTTCAACTGGTGATGGTATGTGGAGTCGGTGACTTTGTCTGTAGATGTTCCGAATATTATGTTTTTTTAAATGAAGTTGGATGTTAAATTAAAAAATGAATCATGCTGTACCTTTGAAAGATACACTAAAGATTTTCCCACATTTCCACTGATTTTTCCAACAGCTAAAGCTCACGTTTCCTTCGATCAGTTGATTACCCTTAAACTCCCTGCTCGACTGTTAGACCGAGGTTAATCAATTCAGGAATATCCATCTAAAAAAGTAAGTAATTGTTTTTTAGGACACAGAAAAAATGTAAATAGACCAAAATAACTGATATTTAATGGTTTAATGGCTCAAAAAGCTCAACGTTTTTATGACAATTACTATAATTATTCTAAAAACTGAACCACTTACTGATGATGATTTATTTGTATAAAACTGTTATTCATCATATAACATTTTTAAGTTTAATTTTTTTTAATTGCTACTTTATTTACAAACATTGTGGCCTTTACTGATGGATTTCGTCTCAAATATTTGTGTAATTTTATGTCCTCACGTTATCAAATATTAACTGTTTAAACCTTTAAATCCCACACCAAGAAATGATCTGATGTTTGGCTTGTTTGGAGTTTTCTCTGTTCCCTGAAATGTTGACAGAATCATGTCAATGATTTGATTTGTTCTATTTGTACGATATCTTGTCATGGACATGATTTATAGAGCTATTATTACTCTTTAATCTCCTGCTTTGTAATACTACCATTACCAACATGTGTACAATATATTATATTTGAATTATACATGCACACACACTCCTTCATACACACAGAACAACCATTTCTTTTCATTTCCTTTTGACTTATCATAGTTCTTTTGTTTGTTTGTCTTTATTTTTCCTACCTTCTATTCTATCCTTTTCTTTCTTTGTTGTATTCATCATTATTAGTCATTAACAGTTATAATTGTTATCTTCTTAGTGATACAATATTAATTTTTTTCTCCTAAATTATAAAACTGACCTGTTTGTATATCTTTTATGAACTCCTCTGTCCTGCATTGTTTGTCTTTTGCATTGTCTGTTTTGTCTTGCTATAAAAAAGGTTAAAAACTTTTCTAAAACCTTGAAAAAAACACCCAATCACGTCGTTCCTCGACTCACCTGGTAGATGACGACCCTGAACTTGTTGCGCGTCAGCAGCTCGTCCTGCGTGGTCTCCACCTTTTTCACGCGGACGTTCTGCTTCTCCACGCGCGACCGCACCTCCTTGACGTTGGCGCTGACCTTTCGCGTCTTCTGCAGGAGCTTCTCCACAGTGCCGCTGGTGTCGTTGTGGTCTTTGGCCAGCTTGAGCACGTCACCCTGGATGGTCTTGATGTTGTTCTCCAGGTCCGCCTGACGCTCCTCCATGCGCTGCTGGCAGGACTGGACATTGTCGATGATGCCCGCCACGCGCTCCAGCAGAGAGAGGATGGTCAGGGCGCTGATGGGGTTCCCCGCCTCGTCCTCCACCCCGATGATCTCCAGCTTCTCCTGGACTCCTGCTGAGCGGTACTTGTGCTGATCCATCGTAGATTTAAAGACGAAGGTCGTTGCTTCTCACTTATCTTTAAAGTTTCAGAAGTTAGTTGTAGCCTCAGTAAAGGGGGGACGGGATCGATGGAGCTACCAGGGAGTGGAAACACCGAGCCGCAGTGAGCCCGACTTCAGCCTGGAGAGGGGAGAGGGGGAAACTCCACCTCCGCTCTCTTAAAAAAGGCTTTAGGATCCAAATGGGACCTGACTGCTCCCCTGATCGGGATCTGGGCCGGGCACTAAACTCAGAGCGCTCACACGAACCCCCTGCTAAAAATAAAACTCTTTGTAAGGCGACACTTGGCACAGGAGAGGGTCTATGTTATATGGAGGCCAAAAGCAAAGACCCGTCCCATCTGAGAGGTCTGAGTGTGACCTACAGACTCTGATTATTTCATAAGTCCAGGATCTTCAGCCATATTTTAACCAAAGACGAGGGAGAGCTCTCTGAACTGCACAGATATGCCAAAGTTAGTGAGACAAACTGGAGAGAAGGGGGAACTCCTACAGTCACTGCCACTTTATTACGTCACCCTATTGATAGTAGACAGTCGACCACCTGCTGGAGTCCAAACCGAGCATCGGGACGATGTTCTGGTCTGTAACTGCTGAGCTACTGGAAGTTTCATAAAATATTCTCTAAGGCAGGGGTCGGAAATTAAGTTTCGTCTCAGGCAAAGCTTTTCAAAGTCACTTATGTCAGGACAGAACTGAGTCAGATGTCAGTACATTGAGGTGATGATCACTTCCGCCAAGGTGATGTTATTGCCGGCATCTGTTTGTTTGTTTCTCTGTTAGCAACATAACTCAAAAAGTAATTAACATATTCCATGAAATTTTCAGGAAATGTCCGTATAGGGACAAGGAACAAATGATTCGATTTTGGGAGTGATTAAAGGATTCTTTAACTTTGGGAGATAGGACCATTTTCAGCATTTGTGCATATTACTCCACCAAAAATAGTCAGGGCATATGGAAAAAAATACAGGACAAGTTTCCAACAGGTTCTACAAGATATCAAGGACTGATCTAGATCCTGACAAAATTCTGGATTCTCTGATCCAGAGCAAGAAAAATTTCGATATCCTTGGAATTTTCATCATAGCAAGGGAACAAATAAAGACATAGACTTGCAGCAAATGCCAAAATATAGCCAAGATACTGTGGAATCTGGAGTGTTCAATCGGATTTGTTGTATCTTCAAAAACTTTGGAGCTAGAGCCAGAAGAAAACCGCCATGACGAAAAATGCGATTTTCATGAATAACTGCTGAAGTAAAACAGATATAATTAAGAATCCAATTGCTCATGGTATGTTTTCATGGTCAAGACATCTAAATATTTAAATGAAATAAAGGTAGGACTAATATTTATGGTGAAAATCACAATATCAGAATATCTTGCTTTATGATTTATATACATAGGCTACTTATAATGTCTGACACCTCTATCTGTCCCATGCTTAAATATGTTGCATATTTGCATATTTGTGCATATTTGTATGTTTTCATGGTCAATGAATCTCAATATTTAGATAAAATAAAGGTAGGACTAATATTTATGGTGAAAATCATAATATGGGTGAGGACTGTGTTGTGGTAGAGGTCTGGGCTCTCTGAGTGTTAAAAAATGCTACCCATGTTTTCCTAAGATAAAGAGTTTTAGTTGATTTTTCCTCTACAAGCAATAAAAGGGATGAGAGATAGATCCTCAGGTGATTGGAGTTTGGAGTCTCACACAGAATAAGAGACAAAAGAACATGAATCATATGTCTTTATGCGTTTTGTATTATAATATCTGAAACTTAGTTTATTGACACTGCACCAATGTACAATGTTTTTATTAAAGGAGACATATCATGCTGATGCATGATTTAATACTTACATATAATACAATAAATTTGAAAACAAGACCTTACACCCTCTTAATTTTCAAAAAATGAGATATTGTATTTTTTCTGATATCCTAGAACGAGATTTGATGCCTCTGAAAATAGGTCATTGCGAGATGTCTGCGAGATTTATATCGTCATGACGACACGAGGTACCTTTCTTTTTATTGGAGTAATCTGATAAAACACTTCCTCCTCTGTGATGTCCGTTAGCCACAAACCATCAGCGAGGAACACATCCACCAGCAGTATAAAGCTCCCTAGCTCACACTCACTCATTACCAGCTCTGGCCTGTAGGGGGACTCAATACGCAGTCGCTGCATTGAGCCTGCCGGAAAATACAGTAGAAGAAGAAGGACAGGCTGGCTCAACCCCCGATAGAACTGACCAATCAGAGCACAAAGGGCTGTCACGTTGCGAGGTAACTTTAGGTCATCCTCAGATCCGAGTGTTTCAACGAGAGCTTGATAATGGCCTAAAATGAAGATATTGAGAACGCTATTGTGGGACAATGAAGGAACTAAATGACTTGTACTGAGGGCAGAAATGCTTTACAGGCATCCTAGTCTGGCATAGTGAAAAGGAGAAACAAGCATGATATGTCCTCTTGAACTTACTGGGATGTAAAGGCAAATTCATCCTGAAAGCAGCTTTTAACAGTTCTCCATAAAACAAACATTCACAGTGAAGGTTCATCCCGACGTGTTTTTGAGCTTTTTATTATTAACAGATCACTGTTGGTCCACTACTGTGCATCTCATCACCGTATGTTTTTACAGACAGCTTCAATCCATGTACAGTCTGCTCCTGTCTGATCTGCTTTAAGACAAAACAACCTGATCTATGGATCACTCTGTGCGTTCTGGATCTGTGCTGTTTCATTTCTCTTCTGCAGCGATCTCTAATTGATGGAGGAGACGTCACCATCGATGTTTGTTTGAGTAAAGTCCTGTTTGCAGACTTCTCCAGCATTGAGCAGCACACTTTTGGTTTCTTTGGGGTTTTTTTGCCCCTCATCACATCTACCTTAAAACTCTCTCACCACAGAAGCATTCACCAGATGATCGGACTTATCACTTAATCTGCAAAAATAAAGTCTCTGTCTCTTTCTGTGATTCTACTCTGGAGTGGGGGGTTTGCACTGCTGGAAAGATGCTCTCCCCCTTTCCCAAAGAAGATTCTTTTGTCCTGACTGGGTCTGTTTTAACACATTGTGGTGAAATTATTCTCTCAATTTTGTGCCTCCATCATTGAAAATCAGGAGAAAGCTCACTTTGGCCCAAAGTTATGAGAAAAAATATTAACACTGAAAGTTTTTGGTTTTCTAGGAATAATTAGCTCAAGTGATGAAGAATGTTGTTGATGCCAACAATTGATGACATCACTAAGGTAATTCACCAGTTATAACTTAAACTGCTATAGCTAAAGCTAAAAAGTGAGTTATTTCGCATTGTTTAAGGGGAAAATACCTGCAGATGAGGAGGGCGGAGCTTGAAAGAGGCGCAGTAGCAGGATGGGGAAGGACAGCACACAGCCTTGTGAATTTAACGAGGTAAACTCCAATCTACAATGTGATCTGACCAATTGGAGTACTTCAGAGCAGGAAGAGGAGGAGCTACAGCAGGATGACAGCAGGAAGTGACTGCTCAGAGATTAGCAAAGACACTAACAGCCTCGGTAGCAGATCTGGTCTACATGTCAACACTACACTACAACATGACAGGGCTCACGTTCTGTCCTTCACATCTCCGCAATCGTAGCCTACTAAATAAAATATTTAGTGCTGTCAGTAGATTACAAAATTTGAGCGATTATTTAATTATGACCTGTAATCAATCTAATAATCTATTTTTTAATCTCACTTTAAAAAAAAGCCTCAACTTGAGGTATTTTCAGTAAAATTCATTAGATTATTGTGGCAGAACAAGATTGTTCTCCACCCACCAAAAACTGAAGCACAAGAAGCCCAATGCATAAAAACCCTCCAGCTTTAACGGCCAAATCAGGGGACAGAGGCGGAGCTGCGGATGTGACGACAACAGGAAGTAAATGCATGTTTTAAAACAACAGCGGCGTGTAAAAGTGATCTCCATGGATGCAGAAAGATCTGCAGTTTTATTCTCCAAGAGGGACAAAGAACGTCACTTCAATCTTTCTTACGGGAAACAACGTTTTTGCTCTTCTCCTGACCAGAGATCACTGCTGGTACAACGGAGAGATGCCAGGATGTAGCCATGGTCACCCTTACTATATGTCCTCCGTAAAAGTTTACTGGGCTCTGTCTTTGATAAGATTCATGTCACATGCTGCAGATGACACATCTCTGTGGTATAATTAATGTAAGATAAGACGATAGTCTAAGGCATATGTGTCAAACTCAAGGCCCGGGGGCCACATCTGGCCCGTTGGACAATTATATCTGGCCCGCGAGATTGTTTTATCAGTTTTTGTTTTTGTTGTTAATGGCCTGGCGGGATGAAATGCTGCTAACACACAGACTACAGATCCCATAATGCAGTGCAACAGCTGCATTGCTGAACAATAGCCAACTGGGAACAAAAGCACAATTTTTATATGATATTTTCAGGGTTATTTTTGTTGCATGTTCATATTTCCAACTTTTTATTTTGACAGATATTTTTATGGAGAGCAAAAGCTTTTAAGTTATTTATAGTTGTGTTTTCTTTATTCTGTTATAATAGCATTTGTGTTCATTTATTCATATTTATATATATATAAAAAAAGTTTAGTTTTAATGTGTTCAATAAATGTTTTTCCTTTTCGGCCCTTGACCTAAAGTGTGTTTTGAGTTTTGGCCCCATGTGCAATTGAGTTTGACACCCCTGGTCTAAGGACTGAACTCGTAGTTGAAGCTAACAGCTAACAGCAGGGTCGAGCTGCTACGTCATACTGTGGCTTGATGTGACTGGTCTGTGAAGAGTGTGAGGAGCAGACCCATCGTCCAATCAGCAGCTGCTCTTAAAGTGTTACCTTCTAAAAAAACCAAAACAGTGAAATTAGATTAACACGATTTTTTAAAAAATAGCACGCTATTTATGGCTGTAATTAATTAATCTAATTTGACACCTCTAAAAATAATTAGCCTATAATGAATGCAACCGACTGAGCGATAGTCAAATCACCTGCCCTGGAGAGGTTCCTCTGATTCCCAAACACTTTCTTTGGGCTGTTTACCTGATTGTGTCGTGAAATATATTGAACGGTAAACAGCGGCTTGTGTTTTTGGATCATTTGTCCTGCAGTGTGAACCCAGCTTTGGAGGATTTATTTAAGGGAGAATCATTTATCACAGAGGAAAATGATCCTCGGCTTGTTGGAACTAAAGCAGATTTTTAACCCCACGAATGTGTGAGCTCTGTGTAGTGTCTCAAACATATCAGGTTGTTTCTTATCGTAACATGTCGTACCTTTAGCCTCCTCTGAGACCTGCATGGTAGTCAGCTGTGTAAGCTAACCCTGGAAGAATCCATCCTGACTGTGAGTTATTTTTAACCCTTTCATTCGTGTATTTATGGACTCTCAGTCTTTTTCAACACTGTTAAAAATAGAAGAGGAGGAGGTTCATGACTTTTTCAGACTGTAAGCCGACGACCGGCCAGTCCTCACTCCGCTGACACGCACTGACCACTTTGCACATGCATGAAGTCGTCCTCATGCTGAAATATCGTCGCTCGCTGAGCCACAGTCGTAGTGTTCGGACCCTGCAGCTCGGGTGGAGATGTTAAATCCCTGAAACATTCCCGTGTGGTGTAGTCAGAGCAGACAACTGGAGCTTCTGCAGAGAGACGCCTGAGCTGCTGTTGACGTACGAGTCCTGCAGCTGCTGGCTCAACATGAGAGTAAATAAAGAAAATAATGAATCAGTGTGAGGCTCTGAGATGGCAGCAGGAGGTGGAGGGGGGAGTCTCCATCACTCCTGTGAATACTGAGTTAAAGATGAGTGGTGAAGGTTTAACCAGCAGAGTCCATACTGGTGAAGAAATACTTATAAACTGTTCAATGAGTCGTCAGTTTTAGTTAGGTGTACCTAAAGAATCTTACTGTCGTGTTTGGTCAAACAAACAAAGTGTTTTTAGTAGTTTTAACCTAAAATTGGGTTGATTGCAGGGCTTTTGAAGGCACCATTGACTGCATTATAGTTAAATTAAAAAAAAAGCCAGACTAAAGAGGTCGACCTTGAGTTTGCTTTTAAAAATCTGTTCCTCTGTGTCCTCTGCAGGTCGAATCACCAAATCTTGCGACCCAGTCACACATTCCCGTTTCTCATGCCGATTGTGCATGGTTGTTGGATTGTTGTGCATCGCTTTGGTCATGGTGCATGTGCTACTTGATCTGGATCAGCGTTGTGTAGTTGTGGACGAACGCCGGTGAATGGGGAAGGGTCCTGATTGTTTTGAACTGTCGTGGAGTATCACCGTTCTCAGGGTATGTTTACATGGACACTCCTGACTTAAAGACGCAAAGATTTTTCCTTTGCGTTAGAATTCTTCTACATTCAGACGACGACGCTCGGAGACGATTTAATCCGCTGTAGTATGCATGCCAGTTCAGTAGATGGCGGTGTAGGTCTGCAGAAAGGCAGCGCTGCTACAACACACGAACGAAGAAGAAAAACTTTCACAAACAACAGTGGTGAATAGACGCACAGAGAAGCAGGAGTTTCTTTTCTGGACAACAAATCTGTCTGGATGGTTTTGACTGGATAACAAACAGAGCACGGAAAGATGCTCACAGGTCACTTGGCAGACAGCCAGAGTTGTTGTTGTTCCTGGTATGTGTGTGCAGTCTTCATCTGAAAAAGTACTGCGCATGCAGTGACGCCGGCGTTTCACCCTGAAACGCTCCGATGCAGGTTTACACGGGGCTGCATGGAGAGTGTTTTGGAAACTTTCCACCTTGGAGCCTATTTTCAAAAATTTCCGTTTTCAACAAGTTTCCATGTAGACCCAAGGCCAAAACGCAATGAAAACTTATCGGATTTGACCGTTTTTGGCGCCATGTAAACGGCCCCTCAGTAAAGCAGCGTGGAAGACTAAAGCCCAAATTCCACTGCATGCGTATCCGGTCCGTCTCCGCTCAGCTGCAGCAGCGGAGCCGATCCGTTTCCATTATAAGCAATGCGTGTACTTTCACCAGCAGCGGCACGGCTCCGTCACTGCAGCGTATCTGCTCCGCCGGCCTCCGGCAGACGGAGCAGATACGCAGAGCTTCTATTTTTGCTGGATGCCGGACCACGGCGCAGCAATTTAGCACACAGAATATCGTGCAGGACAGGAAGTTGAGCACACACAAAAATAGAATATCCGTAGATGTTTCAAAATAAAATAAAACGTGACAACAACGGAAAAGTATTGTACCTGGAAAACGTCATTTAGGGCGGAGACAGACCTGGTGTCAAAAGTTCAGTCTCACCCCACTTCACCATGGATGAGGAGCTTTTGATTTTGGAGGTGCAAAACCACAAAATACTTTGTGAGCTCGTTGACCCGCTGCAAGGCGGAGCCGCAATGCTTCCGCAGACGGATCCAGTGGGAGTTGACGCGCGTCAGATGACGGAGCGGAGAAGGACCGGATACGCATCCAGTGGAATCCCCCAGTAATGCAGGCCTAAGGCGAACGTATTAGCGTGGCATGTACTGAGCTCAATCAGGCTGATCATGGCTCAATCCTGAAAGCTTTCTGAAGACGACTGAAAAGGATATAGGTGTCAGTTTAGGGGGGGATGGAGGGGATGTGTCCCCTTTCCACTTTTTGTCTGGGGTCAATTTGTCTCCAACGCACACAGATCCTTCATGTCTCAGCCATTGCAACCGCAGTTATATTCAGTAGCATAGAAAATGTCCTTTATCTTATGTGTGATGAAGAGAGTTGAGTCATTTGTTTATGTGCTGTCCCTGAGCTGCAAATCCTGTAGATGATATATTTGACATGCTGATTTCAACATGTAGTTCAATATTGTTGGAGGTTCGTACACGACAGTCACTTAAAACATGGAATAAGTCTATGCATTTATAGTAGCCATACCAAAAGTAAAATCAATTGTCATCATCCCAAGCACTTCTCAGAAGTCACTTTTATCAGTAGCCATCCCCCCCACTTTTCAAAACAAACTGATGCCCATGGACGAATGCATTTGACGTATGTATGCGGTTATGCTCTATTGTAAAGTGTCTTGAAATAACACTTGTTATGAATTGGCGCAATACAAATAAAGATTGATTGATTGATTGATTGATTAATTGATTGATTGATTGATTAGCCCTCATCCTCCTCCGTTGCTGCTTTAGGGTGGGACGATCTTTTCTTCAGGTGCTTTGGTGATGACTGAGCTGAATCTGTCAAACTGAAGCCAGCAGCTGCTCCTGTCTCTGAATAATACCCCCCCCCCTCGCTCTGTAACTCTATATTTACTGCAGGGTGGTGTGTCCGAGTCCTCGCCCTCTGCAGTAATGCGTGACACAGGCTGCTTCTCCTCTGAGGATCTGACAAATAAAGTGATATCACTGTATGATGGGGGTCAGAACAGATCATGGCATGTTTCACCTCATCAGATGATCACAAATTTAGAAATAATCTGATGATTGCAGTGGAAGAACTTTAAAAAGATTTCCTTTCAGTCAGACTAACTCTAAGAAAAAGTGACTCACTTCACCCATAAAGTGGACATATCTATAAAAAGGCCACACTAATGATAAATGTGTACAAACGTCCTATTAAAGTGAGTTAATTCTGTTCTTAAATCCAGCACTGTCTGTGCCCAACAAATCCTAATCTTACATTTTTAATCCTGGTAGCTTGGACCAGCTTGGTGCCAAAACAGACCTGTTTGCTCCAAATGTCCAACCAATCACTTTAAAGAATACAGAGCTAAAGAAAACGTTCAAAAGCTGTCTTTGAATTTAACATTCGATTTTTGTAAACTCAACTGTATTTTACAATATCTACAGCTACTTACTGTAAAAACAAACAGTAAACTACTGAAAATGGCAATGTTTGTGGGAAAATATTTATATAAACTCAACAGATGTTTCCATTAAATCCACAGTTACCTACTGTAAAATGTCTACATAGTAAGTTACTGAAAAGGGCAATAGATCAAGATAAAATTCCAAGAGTCTACCAGGATGCAGGAGTTATTTTATCAAATATTTGTTAGACTGAACATTGATGGCGGACCCTTCATGGCCAACGAACTTGCCAGGGTGAAATCCACGGTGAAAGCTGGGAAAAGCGCTGGGCCAGATGGCATACCCCCAGAGGTCATAAAGAGCTGTGATCTCGATGACATCATCTTGGATTTTTCAAACCTCAAACTGCAAAACAAGCAGCCTGAAATATGAACGGGGACCAACATCACCCCCCTTGCCTAAATTAGGGGACTTCTCAAAGCCTGACAACTACCGAGGCATCAGCCTGACGTGTCATTGCAAAAGTATACAACCGCATGATACTAAACAGGAGAAAGAGCGCCATCGACCCTCACCTGAGGGAGAACCAAAACGGCTTCAGGGAGGGGAGAACTACCACTGCCCAGATCCTGGCACTGAGGAGGATCATTGAGGAAGTGAGGAAGGACAATCTATCCACAGTCATGTGTTTTATTGACTTTAAAAAGGCATTTGACTCGATCCACAGAGGTACGATGGTTAAGATCCTTAAAGCCTACTAAGGGCGATGGAGACCATGTATGCAGGTACAAGGGCCAGGTTAGAGACCCCAGATGGCAACAGTGGGGAGTTTGACATCCTGGCAGGGGTGATGCAAGGGGACACACTAGCCCCATTCCTCTTCATCATAGTCCTGGACTATGCGCTCAGGAAGGCCATCAGTGGAAGAGAGCAGGATCTCAGCTTCACCTTTACTCCAAGGATGTCGAGACTACAGCCCGAGACTACAGCCTGCTCTCCAACAACATTTAGCAAGCACAGGAACTCCTGAACAGAGTGGAGCTAGAGTGTGCCAAGGTTGGCCTTAGGCTAAATGCCAAGAAAACTGAGGTCATCACCTGCAACATCTCTCCTGAACATCAACCACTGACTAAAATCTGAGGGGCTGTGCTGAAAGAGGTTGAGGACTTCAAGTACCTGGGCACATGGATCAGTTCAACCGAGCAAGACCTAAAAGTGAGGAAAGCACTTGTATGGAGGGCGCTGAACGGTATGACCTGTATAGCGAGCTCCACCCTACCCCACCAAATCAAACTAAGCTTTTTCTTCGCTACAGTAGAATCAGTTCTACTTTATGGCAGTGAATGCTGGACCCTGACGCCGACCCTGCAGAAGTCTTTACATGGGTGCCACACCAGGATGCTGCGTGCAGTACCTAACATCAGCAAGGACGCACATGTTCCCAATAATATCCTGTACAAAGGAATTCCAAGGGTGAGCGACAAAGTAGCAGCCAGGAGGATGAGACTCATAGGACACTGCCAAAGACACAGAGAACTGCCAGCCTCCAAATTGGTTCTATGGGAACTAACACATGGGCACCGGTCACCTATGTGGGGGTACTGAAGGAGGACGCAGGAGCTCAAAGCACCAGCAAACTGGCCCGATGTATGGAAGACAGGGATGAGTGGAATCAACGATGGAAGGCTCGTCTGAGGACTACCTAGAGAGAATTTGGGTAAAAAAAATTGTTCTCTCCTTGCCTTTAAATGCGCTGCAGCCGAGGCGCAGCGACTGATTGGTCTGACTGATCCCCGGTAGCGGAGACGGTCAGAGCCGCTGGCCCTTCAGCAACTGGGAGAACGGACTGGCCATCGGGACGCGCATTGGAGGCCACGAAGCGCGTCACCGTGTGGGCCAGCTCCCAGGACAGATGTAATCTGTTCCTTTGTTATTTACAGGAGTAAAAAATTAAGAGGCAGTTGCACAGCAGCCTTATCCATTCATGATGCTTGTGATCAACCTGCACTCCTGGTTTGTCATCGCTAAGAGCCTTTAGTGGTATACTGTATACTCTCCCAGTGTTACCGCCTCATCTTCCTTGCAGTAATGTACTCCATCTTTTTGGATCACGTTAAAAATAAAGACTAAAACGGAGAAATATGGGAATCACAGGTAAATCCTGAGTGGCATACATTTATTTTCTCTTTTTCCAAAAGAGAAAATGTTCCTGACACTCTGGAAACCTGCCCTCTGAGGGTTTGTTGATTTGTGCGCACATGTGCGCCTGTCACCAAGTTACAGCTGCAGAGGGTGCGCTTCGCCTGCACCGAGATTTGACCAGGTTGGAGCTGGCGAGCTTTTGTCACTGCGCCAACCTGAATCTGTCGGCACCTCTCCCTGGTGCGCCGTCACACCCATCTCTGCGCAGACCAAATTGGCAGCGCACAGCGGTGCACCAGACGAAATTAACACTGCGCGGGGTGCGCCAGCTCTGCGCCCCCTGCGCTGCATCAGGAAATTAGGGCCAGTTGTTTCTAAATGCTGCTGCCAGGGAGAATTGTGGGACAGAATAATCTCCTCCTCTTTCGTAATGGATTGTCCGGTGTTATCCTATTGCTAAAGAAGACGCTAAAGGAAGCACTGCGCCTCCGTCCTATGCATTTAGACTATTCCAACAGTCTTATCATGAACTACTTTCAGATTATTTCACTCCGTTAGTAACCTTCCTAAGCAAAAAGGCTTATTCGACCACAGCCCAGGCTGCAGCAGGTGAGCTTTCAGTGCACCTTCCGCACAGTTTTTTGGCACAAAATTGTCACTGCGCCAGCCTGAATCTGTTGACACCTCCCCCTGGTGCACCGCCACACCCATCTCGACACAGCCCGTCTACCAACTTGCTAAATTGGCTGCGAAAGACCCTGCACCACCCTGCACTGCGCCAAGAAATGAGGGCCCATGATATTATATGAGACAAATATGGAGTGTGGACATGGGGCATCCAAGAGCCTAAAAGACTGCTCACTGGGACTCAGGGTGACAGTGAATGAGCCCCGAGCAGAAACATTTGGAGATCGCTGGTGTTTATTATGGATTTAGGACAAAGCGTCTCAGAGGAGGGAAAGAAAACAAAAGCAAAGTGTTGAGTTTATCTGGAATAAAGAGTCTCCTGTGACTTCTTATGCAGGTCAGCTCAGTAATGTGGTTTGTGCTGTCGAATCTCTCACTCCCACACAGACGATTCATGCACAAAAACAAACATCAATTCACCACTAGAAACTGCAAAACTTTTCATTTGAGAGCCGAGTCAGGAGAAGAAAGAGACAAACTCTCACAGGACACACAGAAACAAAAATAACCACAACAGCAGCACCGGGTGTTCTTAAAAAAGACATTTCCTTTTTTATTTTGGCAGAGACCTAAAATGGCCTCTCGGAGTCTACATGCAGAATATTAACATGTCAAACACATTCTAGTCACATTTAGAAGAAGTCACGGCAGCAATGGTCGACGACAAGAAGAGAGAGACACGCCGCTCGGCTGACCTACGACTCGTAGACCTGGACGGTACGGTGAGAACAAAACCGTAAACACAGAGAAGACGCACCTCCGTGAAATCAACACATTTTCACCCTCAGCACGGCGTTTAGTGAGATAACACATGACTGCAAGAACCTGAGGACATGTCCACACCAAGGACAGTGTTTTAAACTGAAGCTTGTTTCTGTTCTGACCTTCTGTCCACATGCAGACTGTGATTTAAAGAGCTCATATTCTGCTTGTATATGCCCTTTAATGTGATTAACACGTCTCTGCCTGGCACCTCTGTAAACCCGAAAAGTAAAATGTAAATAAACACAGAACATAGTGATTGCAAAGCTTTTTTGACCTATATTCAATCAAAAACTCTACATAGACAAGATATTTAATGTTGAAGAGAATGCCGTTTTTTGCAAATGTTCACTCATTTGTAATTTGGCTGCAACACGTTCCAAAAAAGCTGGGACAGGAGCACCGCCTCTCCTTTAACACCCAGTACTTTGTGAACTGGGGACACTTTAAAGCTTTGCAAGTGGAATTTTTTCACATTTTTGCTTGATTTGACACAGGTCTGGACTGCAGTCATCAGTCTAGTTCCTGCATTCTTTCACTCTGAAGCCACGCTTTTAGATGTGCAAGCTACCCATGCCATGGGCACTAACACCCCTCATACCATCACAGGCACTAGCTTCTGCACTTTGCTCTGATAAGTCTGGATGGACTGTTGCTGCAGGTATCAGATCCAAAATGAGTGAACACACAAAAAAGTTCATCAGTTGTACATTAAGTATCTTGTGTCTTTGCAGTGTAATCACCTGAATATGGATCGAGAAAGATTTACACTTGGAGTCTGTATGAACAAAAAAATTTGTCATTAAAGCTATGGTGTACGATTTGGAAGCTTGGTACATCTTAATAACACCGTTTATAAGGCCGTTATGGTTCTATGATCCAATCTGGGCAATATAAAGACCAAAAAGAACGAAAAAAATCCATTCAGTATATCCGCTGGAAAGCAGCAAAATAGTTGACCAAGATTGGTCCGTGAGTCCATCCAATCCCTTGTCTCCCATGCTACGCACCCTCTCGCTCATGATCCCACCTCCTCCCCTCAACCTCGCTTACACACTGGTGAGCAGCTAGCAGCATTAGCTACTGAAGTGTCATGGAGCCGGGAGGCAGCTTCTGTTACCCTCCACATTGAAGAGAAGGAAACATAAAAGTTTTGAGGAAACGGTTGAAGTAAGAAAGAAATATGAGCAATACAGATCCCAACAGAGACTTAACATTGGATTATCGTATGGTGGAAGAAGCTGCAGAATGATTTGGGATTGTTGAACACTGCAGCGGCCACCAGCGACCGAACGGCTGGGCGCAGCATGGGCCATGGGCTGGCGAACAACACCAGAGCTCAGAACGCAGAGATGCCCGCGGGTTGAGGACTGTGCGCCGGCTGGCGACCTTCAGCACCGGCTGGCCGGTTGAACAGGTAATAACTCTGTTTACTACAGTGGGGGATGTCTGCTGGATAACTCTGGTTAGTCTGTGCCTATACTGGCTAATGACTGCACGTTGTTGGTCAGAGCGGGTAGGCTCTGTCAATAGATGTTAGCCTGTTAGCCCCTCATCGTTAGCATTGTAAACTGAGCTGGTGAAGACAGGCAGAGAAAGACAAATCCTCCCCCACAATCGGCTCTGCTCTGGCGACGCCAGACCCGCTTTGCCGCCGGTCCAATTGAAACGGCTACCGCTGTGTGTTATAAGGGGGATGACTGTCGTGTTTGTTACTTTCAGTTGAGCTGAGTTGTTTTTGGTTGTGTTTGCTGCTGATATTTTATGCCAGCCGGCTTGTTGCTCTGTCCGAGAGGGCATGTTGTTATGAGGCGACAGCTGGGGTGCGGGATCTTGGAACACGGAGGGGAGGGATGAGTGAAGGGGGGGCAGACTGCGTCAAATCCGTCTCAACAGCCAAACTGGTTTTCAGAACGTATACCATAGCTTTAAGGACTTCTCCTTCTTCCACCTTATGCAGCCAGATGTCTAACATAGTTCACTAACCCTGAACAGACCATCCAGTATGACATCCAACCATTGTTACATCATCAGTTTCCGTAATGGCTAACTGTTGCTTGCCGTTAGCTGCTATGTATGCTTCGTCATACTAGCAGCATTGCTTGATATGGATTGATCTGTGATAAGTGTCAAGAGCCGAACGATCATCCAATCACAAGCTGCTGTAGTTTTTAAGCGTTTTGCCCCGAAAACATTCTCGAACAGCTCCTTCCCAAATGGATAAGTGTCACGTTAGGGTCAGTTCAGTACGCTTAGCAAAAATGTTGGATGGCACAGGGAAGTTATTTGGGTACCTTTACTACTCATTGGACAGAAGAAACACCTGACTGAGCCAAACTGAACTGGACTGCTTGGTGGAAACAAAGCTTATGAAGAAATTCTAATGTCACAAAATGAAGTCAGCCATAATCCTAACAAACCTTCTTAATAATGCTGGTGTGACTGCACCCTTGAGCTTCCTGTACCCATCTGCCATCCCTATGATTTCATATATTCACTTCCTTTCCCTTCTTGTGTTGAGATCTGCCCACATGGCTCATAAAACTTGCTGAGGAGAAAATGCAAAAGAAAAAGCACAAACAGACAAAATTATTCTCACATTCAAAGACAGGCCTCAGTTGCAGCCATATGAGCGACCAGAACTTTCCAATTTACATAGAAAACGTCGTTTTACGTCCTCTGAATCCAGATCAAGTCTCCAAGATGCAAAAACATTCCTGCCTTTCAGCATTTCAGAAGATTTAGAGGAACATATTCCAGCGTTTCCACCATGAATGACTTCTTCTTGCTGATGTTCCAGAGCTGTCAAACACAGCAGATTTTTTTGTTTACACATTCTCGTGTTTAAAACCATCCTTATCGCTGTCTGCCGTTCATCAGTCCGACTTTTTTTTGGTTTTCCATCTCCATCGGATCTCTGCGGCTCTGAGACGGAGAAGCTTTTCTTTAAAAGGTAAAACTACACCACAGGACACACATTTCACAAGTCATGCGAATATACAGGGACTAAAACTTAGAAACCGACATTTAAAACAGATGTTAACAAAAACTTTGAGTAAAAACTACTTTAAGAAATGATTTGTGAGGTGATGATCAGAACATATTAGCTGCTTTGAGCACATGGACGTCATATGAAATAAAAACTGTAAACAGATCTGAACCTCACGTTTCATGAACATTTTCATAAAAACCTAAAATAAAGGGTGTTAAAGTGATCTGGTTTAATAAATATAACATTCAAGAAGGTTCTCCAGCTCACCAAAGGTACCGTTTTTATAAAGCATTCAACGAACCAGTCCAAAGTAAGACAGCAGAGATGGAAATGATGGAAAGAATCAGACATTTACTAAAAAGTCATCTTCTTGTTGGTCTTGTGGCGAAAATTAAAAATGGCGCCAAATATTGCGCGGCATCTCCGTCCAAAAGCAAAACAGGAGTGAAAATAAGGCCCCTGAAATAAAGACTCATTCTTCTTCTTTGCGGTTTTCCCAGGAGAAAAAGAGAAATGAACACCAACATCGATCGTTAGAAAATGGTTCTCCCACGCTGTAAGAAAAAAGGTTTAAAAAAAGGACCGGCACAAACTGGGCTATACCATCCTGGAGTTTGTGTCCGAGGAAAAGTGTCCCAGGTTCTGTTTTTGTCGGCGACCTCGGTTGTTTTTTGGACATTTCCTGGAGGAGACACAGACACAGATATATCAGCATCAGTTATGTTGATTCTGTTCTGGGAGGATTTCTAATTTTTTCATCCACCATGAGCTCTGCATTTATTTTAATTTGCCGATTATGTTTGGCCTTTAAGCCAGATGTTTCAAAGTCATTTTATGTCAGGATAGAGCGTATGCAGACATCAATATATAGAGATTATTATTAAAAAAGGCTACTCTTGCTTTCCTAAATTACAAATGTCTTGGTTGAATTTGCCTCGACAAGTATTAAATAATGGGGAAGAGAGAGGGGTTGTGAAAATTCATTTGGTAAACAAAATTTGGTCTCACGCACAAATTAAGAGACAAAAAAACGTGAATCATTTATCTTTACGCTGTTCGTACAATATCTGATAAACTTATTTTACAATCAACCAACATCAACATCTTTAATGGGATTTATCAGGCAGATATAACAGATTGCAGGATGAGGAAAGTTTTATGTTTTAATTAATTTACGTAAATACTGAAGAAAATGCATGCTAAAACAGCTATCCTTCAAAAATAGAAAAATAAATCACAGTGAAGATTTTTATTATTAACAGATCACTGTTCTCAGATAAACCAAGAAACATCAGAGCACAAGATAAAACAAGTCTTTGTGTCTATTAATCACCTTTTTCTTGCACTATGATTCTGTACTGTTTATCTCCTTCTGCAGCATCTCAACAATGGGAAAGTTTGGTCACCTTTAGGTTCATGAGAAATAAAATCTTCCCATATTTCCTTTAACAACTCGAGGTGAGCTGCTGTAACAACAGGTTCTGTGTTATGGTAACAAAGTTTTTCAGCACTGAGCAGCAGATTTTTGGTTTCTTCATGTTTGTTGCCCTTCATTACATCTCCACAAAAACACTTTGGTTTGGCTGTGGTACAACTATTCTTACTGGGTAGTTAAGTGGGCGTGGCCTTACCTCGTGATGCACATCACCACAGCAACAATAATGGCGATCTGCACGGCGCCGATGATGGCGGCAATGAGGACGTAGTGGAGCTTCTGTCCACTGGGGACCACGTAGAGGATGTTGAAGTCATGAGGCTCGTCACACTGAGCACCTTTGTAGCCTGAATCACACCTGAGACACACACAGGTAAAGACAGGTGTGATGGGTCATGTGATCACCTGAACAGACAGAAGCACCACGCTCAGCCGGGGAAAGTTGGACACAGACCTGCACACGGCCTTGTTGTACTTGATCTCACACTTCCCGTGGATGCAGTAGCCGGCGTAGTTGTCGGTGCAGGGGATCGGCATCCCGGCGTAGAAGCCGTCGCTGTGGTCCAGACCGGTGGTTTCTGAAGAGGACACGAGAAGCAGACAAAGAGATGAAGTCAGTGCTCGGCAGTCGACTCAATTTTAATAAAGATGTCAGACTCAGCCTCCCATGGCAGAAGGAGTCATGGCTGCATGTGGTTAAAGAAGCACCTGAACACTCAAACTCATTTCTTTAACTTTTAAAACTCTTAGAGAGCGCAACCTAGCAGCTCAGTTACAGCAGTGGCTTTACCACAACCCCTGAAAAAGATACAATCCAGGATCACAACACCTTCTGATTGGACAGTCGAGTCTCTGCAAGTCTGTCCATGTGGAGAGCTCATCCGACATTGCAAGGGAAGTTAAGACATGAAGTCAGACAGGACTGAAAAACATTCAGAAACAAGAAAAGCACTCAGAGAGCGCGCACCTCCGCCAGCGGCACAGTCCTCTCCCATATTGTGATTTTCACCATAAATATTAGTCCTACCTTTATTTCATCTAAATATTTAGATTCCTTGACCATGAAAACATATCATTAGCAACTGAATTCATAATGATATCTATTTTAGTTCAGTAGTTATTCACCAAAATCATCGTTTTTCATCATGGCGGTTTTCTTCTGGATCTAGCTCCAAAGTTTTTGAAGAAACAACAAATCAGATTGAACACTCCAGATTCCACAGTATCTTGGCTATATTTTGGTGTTTGTTGCAAGTCTATGTCTTTATTTGTTCTCTTGCTATGACGGAAATTCAAAGGATATCTAAATTTTTGTCCTGGGATCCAGATCAATCTTTGCTACCTTGTAGAACTTGTTGGAAACTTGTCCTGTATTTTTTTTTTCCAAATGCCCTGACTATTTTTGGTGGAGTAATATGCACAGTGCCGAGAATCGTCCTATCCAACGAAATTATTGATCCAGACGGTGATCTTTTAAGTCACTTTTAAAAACTCACTTTTACAGAATTGCTTTTATGTGATGTTGTCTTTTTAGTCTTTTATCTTCCTCTCTTCTCTGTGTTTAAGTCTCTTTTTCCTTTTATTCGTGTTTTACTCTTTCTTAGCCCTCTATTTGTTGGTATTGCTTTTGTCATTTTAGCTCCTTTGTCTTTTATTGTCTTCTTATTTTCCATTTTAACAGACTGGTGTCTTTATTAACTTATATTCAGATTGATTATCTTTGCTTCTTCTTGTGTCATACTTTTAATCTTTTTATAGAAAACTTTTAATCTCAGTGTGTTACTGTTTTATCTCTTTTTTTCCACTATCTCTATTCTACTATTTTATTACTGATTTTTAAATATATATTGTTTTGTTTTTAGCTGATTTTGGTCCTCATGGTCTCATTTTAGTCGCAGTGCTCCTGTATTGTCTGTGTTCCTATGACTTATGGAGGGCGGCCTTTGTTAGATAGAGCCATCAGGGTGCAGTTTACACTTGAGTCTTCGGCCTTTTGTGTGTTGCTGTATCCTGGTGTGTTGTGTCTCCAGCCCTGTGGGGTCAGGGCCTCCTCTGTGTCCATGTTTAGTGACTGGGCCTGGTCTGTCATGCCTACTTTTGGGGTTTAAGTGATTTATGTTTTGTGGAACTTTCTCAGTTTCATTTTGCCCTAAATGTTCTTTGATTTTAATTGACCTTTTTTGTTTTCTCCTTTTGTGGCTAAACTCTTGTGCTTTGTTATCTTATGTTCCTACTTGCTGTGAAAACACTTTGTTGTATTATTATAATTATTATTATCTGTATCTCTTCCAAATTAGAATAACTTTTCCGAAACCCAATCTGGACATTTCCTGGAAATGTCATTGAAATCTGTCCATAACTTTTTGAACTATGTTGCTAACAGAGAAGCAAACAAACAGACTCTGGCAATAACATAACCTCCGTGGCTGAGGTTGCTGCAATTCTCATAATGGCATCAAGGGTGCAAAACCCTCTTGAAATTTCCCCTTATAAACTTCAATATTTTTGTGATATTAACCTACATTGGATCCAGATGAAATTTACCTTGATGATAGAAACATATACTTCATATTATCATGAAAAACTGGAAGCAAATCCATTAACAAATGACAGAGCTTTGATTTTTTATAAAGTTCACCCAATTCTAACACTATGGGCTTTTTTAAAAATGTTCGGAAATATTTTGGATTCAGACAAATATGCTGATCACCACCAAAATGCAATGGTTTATTCCTTGAACCAAACCATATCTCTGGTAAAATTTTCATGTAAAATCCATGTTCATGTAGTTTTTGCTCAATCTTGCTAAAAAACGAACAAATGTGGTGAAAACATAACCTCCTTTGCAGAGGTAATGAGTACTGAACTAAACTAAAACTAAACCTCTCTTTTGTCCTGGTTGAGCTGTTAAATCTAAAGATGATTAAAAAGGGAGACTAACTCGTTGTCACAGCCTCCATGCTCCCTTAATGAGGTGAAGAAGAATCCTAGAGTGTCAGCTGAAGACTTACAGGAATCCCTGGCACATGTTAACATTATTGTTGACAAATCCACACAAGAATGGAGTTCAGGAAGTCATTACTGTCCAAAAGATCCATTGCTGCATGTTTAAAGTTTGCCAAAGAGCACCTGGATGTTCCACAGCACTACTGGCAAAATATTCTGTGGACAGATGAAACCAAAATTAAATTTTTTGGAAGGAACACACAACGCTATGTGTGGAGAAAAAAAGGCACAGCACACCAACATCAAAACCTCATCCCAACTGTGAAAAATGGTGGAGGGAGCATTATGGTTTGGGGCTGCTTTGCTGCCCCAGGGCCTGGATGGATTGCTGTCATAGACGAAAAAATGAATTCCCAAGTTTATCAAGACATTGTGCAGGAAAACTTCAAACCATCTGTCCGCCTCAACCTGATTGAGATGCTGTGGCATGACCTCAAAAGGGCGATTCACACCAGACATCCCAGGAATATTGCTGAACTGAAACAGTTTTGTACAGAAGAATGGTCCAAAATTCCTCCTGACCGTTGTGCAGGTCTGATCTACAACTACAGGAAACGTTTGGTTGAGGTTATTGCTGCCAAAGGAGGGTCAACCAGTTATTAAATCCAAAGGTTCACATACTTTTTCCACCCTGTACTGTGACTGTTTACATATTGTGTTGAATAAAAACATAAAAAACATATAATTTTTTGTGCTGTATTAGTTTAAGCAGACTGTGTTTGTCTAGTGATGTGACTTTGATGAAGATCAGAACATATTTTATGACCAATTTAAACAGAAATCCAAGTAATCCCAAAGGGCTCACATACTTTTTCATGCAACTGTATTAGTCCTTTCTTGACAAACACCCAAGACATGATGATTCTTACTTTCCCCAGAAAAGACCTTAAATAATATCCAAGCTAAATAAACCATCTAGAATGTAATGACATAAACGTAAAATAAAACAAAATCATCACTTGGTTAACAGCTGTAAGTATCACGGAGTTGGAAAATGTTCATCTGTGGGCTGCTCGGCTGTATAAAACTGATAAAATCATAATTCTCTGCACATTAAGGATGCTTTACGCACTTAGAGCTGCTCTGTAATTCACTGCAGTAATTATAAAAAAACAGCCTACAGAGCAATCTGTGCTGCTTGTTAAAATGAAGAATATGCCACGCAGATGAAAAGAGCTTTATCTCAGTGTGAGGGAGTTTAATATTTATGGACAGAGTCAGGAATATTAAATATGGAGAGCAGTTTGATTGGTTTAATGAAATGAATGTTGCATCATTTTTTAATCATACTCATGTTTGATGGAAACTATTTTAGCTTTTATTTTTTGAAACGTATGGAGATCAACCACAAGCATGACACCTGAGAGGTGTGTTGTAATCACAGGTGAAGTGACAGTAAAACACTGAAGCTTCCCGACATTACCTGTCTCTCAGAGAAAACCTGAAAGGACTGTAATTAGCCGAGGAGCCTGTTTAGCTGAGATTATGTTGTGACAGAAACAATCACGGAGCTGTAAATGAGGAGTCTGAACCCTGCAGCAGGTGTTAGCAGATTTATTCTACTGACATAAGCAACCAGGTCGATAAAAAAAGACCAAAATGAGCTGATTTCTGTTCTAATGTGATGTATTACTTTATTTTAAAAAAGAGAAAACATAAAATGTGTTTTGATTTCCATCTACATTAAGTCTCGCAGACATTTTTCATACTTGTCTCTTAATTTACTTCTTCATCATCCTTTTCTTTTAACAGAAGTGAAGTTATTTATATCTCTGCTATCACTAAACTGTCTGTCTAACCTTGATTTGTGTGACCAAACGGACATAATCAGGCTTTTTCCTAAGTTTCATGTTGATCCTCTTCAGCTTTATTATGCAGAAAACTAATATCAACATTAGAAATAAACTTAATTTTAGCAATAAGGAAATTTACATCTATGTTTGGAGTGGGTCTAGTTGTGTAACTTCTGAATTGAGTTTATATTTGTATACAGGGGAGCAACAGATCCCTCTTGGGTGTGGGGGCACAGCCAATATTTACCGTAAACATATCAATAACAGGAGCACAATGGAAACTAGAAAATCACTCAGAGAGCGCAGACCTCCACCAGCGCCACAGTCATTTCCCATATTGTGATTTTTACCATAAATATTACTCCTACCTTTATTTCATCTGAATATTTAGATTCCTTGACTATGAAAACATACCATTAGCAATTGGTTTCATAATGATATCTATTTTAGTTCATTAGTTATTCATGAAAATCACATTTTTCTTCATGGCGGTTTTCTTTATTGACGTTTTGAAGATACAACAAATCAGATTGACTCCAGATTCCACAGTATCTTGGCTATATTTTGGCGTTTGTTGCAAGTCTATGTCTTCATTTGTTCCCTTGCTAAGACGAAAATGTATTATCCTGTATTTTTTTTCCAATGCCCTGACTATTTTTGGTGGAGTAATATGCACAAATACTGAAAATGGTCCTATCTTGCAATGTTAAAGATTCCTTTGAAATATTCCTGGATCCAGACTGTGACCCGGATCACTCCCAAAATCTAACCATTTGTTCCTTGTCCCAATCTGAACATTTCCTAAAGATTTCATCGAAATCCGTCCAGAACTTTTTGAGCTATGTTGCTAACAGAGAAACAAACATAGATGCTAGCAAAAACACAATCTCGATGGCGGGGGTAAAAATGATAAGCAGACCTGGAAGCCATAACTGCAACACATCTTCTGTGAGCATTTAAAGGGGCAGCCGGTTTTTTTTAAGGGGGATTTTTTGGGTGCTTCTAAAAAGAAACTTCTGTTTTGTCCAAGGGTGTAAACAGTTGTCAAAGAAAACCTTGTGATTAATCCACTTGTAGGTTAGACAGTACATTAGAATTCTTTACAGCATCTCACTTTTCCTCCACAAAGCTTCTGTATTTGAAATTTAAGTACATTAGTGCAAGTGTCTTAAATTTAAGACCTGATAGAGGCCAGTTTGAGGATTTATTTCTGTCCAACCCATGGTGTTTGTGTTAACAAAACAATTACAGCAATATGTTAACATAAGCATTATATAATCACTTTCAGTAGGAAAGAAAATGCAGTTAAACAAAAATAAACGATCTCACATGGCCTGTGAGTGGATGGAGCTCAGGGGCTTTTAAAGCAGCCTGCAGGCACACCTGTGTTAACGACACCAGATTCAGCAATCATCACTCCTGTCAGAGATGTACCGGGGTTGACCAGGAGATGCCGCCATTTTGACAACATGGAAGAATTCACAACAATTGTTATATTAAAGCGAGTTATATTAACTCTTAAAATAGAGCAGCTCACGTTGACTTTAATTTATATGAATGCACAATAATATAACCACAAATGTGACACCAAATATGTTATTATTGAATTACAGGATTTTTATTTGTGGTATCTCTATTGTATTTGATTGTTTGTGTTTATTTGTAATTTATAAATCACATAAATTGGATGACATGTTATCTCATAAATTAAAGACAAGGGTAAAAAAAATACTGTTTGATTTCTTTAGTGAGCATATGTAAATTGTGGTGGTGGTAGGGGGTGGTATATAAAACCTCCCCAAGGCTTCTTTTTGGGCATTTTGTGCCTTTATTGATAGGAGAGAGACAGTGGATAGGTTTGTGAAAGGGGGTGAGAGAGTACATGGGACGTGCATGGCTGCTCACCACTCCGCTAAACCAGCACCCAACAGAAGAAGAACTTTACATAACTGAGGCTCTGTAAAAGTATTGAGTTACATTATTTTACATTACAATTAATTTCATTCCATTCTGTGGCTCACATGAGATTATAAAATCAGAAAGGAAAAAACTGTCGAGAATCTTAATCTAGCAAAAGTAGCACCAACATAGTTTTTGTGTAGTTTTACCTTAAAGTGGGGTAATTATCAGGCTTTTGGTGGCACCATGTGCTGCTATGTGTCACCTAGAAACTGTGACTAGCTGTCTCTCCACAGGGACAGGGCCATGGGCCATGATAAGGCCCCCTTCCCCATGTGGGTCCACTTCCTTTTGGTGCTGATAGAAGCAGAGTCTGAGCTCTGGTGGAGGAGGAGCATCTGCTCTCGTTGACTTGCTGCAGTGAATTAAAGTCTGTTATGGTTCATGTCTTGGTAAGCAAAACATCTTCATACCTGCAGATCAGGGGGGACGGGGATACATATTTCCAACAGGTGTGGTCTCAGGTTTTAGAGAGAAAGGAGCATTTTCAGGTTTGACCAGGCTCACGCTTGGCGCCAGTCATTGGGTGAATCATTCAGGTGTTCAGTCACCGTTCAGTGCCCTGATGGAAACATGTGCAGGTAAAGCACTTGAAGAGTCCTCACTCTGAAGAGTGTTGTTACCTTGTTACAGTTCATGTGTTTATTGTTAGTGACTTATAGTTTGTTCTCAACCACTCATGTTTAGAAACTTCATCTTGTCCTTCCTGAGTACCCCGATTCACCTGTGGTACATAAACAACAGTCAGCTAATATTTCTTTATATTATTTGACATTGTGTGAAGTTTAGAGGGTGTCAGAACACCTCTCACCACTGCTGTACGATGGAAGTATGCTAGCTGCTTCTCAGTCATGTTGGAAGTCCGTCATAGGAAGACAGAGGTGAATTATGTTTGTGCTTCAAAACCATGAACTTTGTGAAGATCATTACGAGTCAGATGTGCAAGTTTCATGAATTACTGACCTTTCTGTCAGCAGTGTTTAAAAAATAAATTAGATGATCCAAAAGACCTTTAATGGAGGGAACCACCAAAATGCTAACTTTCAGATAAACCAGTTAATCTAGTTTAGCTGATGACTTCTTGCAGTGGTGATTGCTCTAAGACTACAAGGCAAGCTCAGCTTCCCCTAAAATGTCCCCAAAAAAGTGGTGATATGTCCTGCTGTGTGTACATTTCATTGACTAAATATGCGCTAGAATACCTTCATCTTTTGTTCAGAATCAGCTACTTATCACAGGTAACTGGAGCGACTTCCTTCTCATTCATCCCCGCAGCGTCTCTGCGCTTTAACAGTCGGACGCTGAGCGTCTTCTGACTTCGTAGAGTGGGTTGTTCCACTGTGAAAACTGGACGGTCATTGGATAAACGCTGGGCTTTGTCCCGCCCATCGGACGCTCAGCGTCTCTGGGGGTCTATGAGGCAGTGGGCTGCATGATGATTGGATGATCTGTCTGAGGCCGAATCCCTTTTTGATTGACAGTGAAATGAGCCACTCAGTGATCTTGAAGTATAACCCTCCACCGGAGCATCTTCTAAGTTTTACATTCAGTTGTTCTGGAGAGGAGCTTCTCCTGTTTAAAGCAGCTCAAGTCTTACACCCACAACACAATGGGCCAAGGCCGTTTAAGCAGTCTAGCTCTGCTGGCCATTGAGAGAACACTGGTAAAATCCCTGGAAAGACACCTAGTTGGTACGACAGGGTCACAGATTATTTACTTGAACAGGAACGGAGGGTAGAATTTACATTTAAATAATAAACAAATTTATGATGTAGGCCGGAAAAAAATGAGCTTCTCCTCCTGGACCGACCAGCAGCCGCCACTGACCTCTTGCAGGACCCTACAAGGCCCACAGCAGGACCGTGGACCACTCTTTAAGAAGCATCCTTCCTGGATAAGCTCTTCACTGGGCAGAGGAACATCCCTGAGCACGTTTACGACCCCGGAGACTCTGTTAATTCCTCCTCCGATTATAAAAGCCCATTAAAAATCCACTTTCCTGCCTTAAACCCCGCTGATCGTCTGACTTCCTACGGCCTTTGAGCAGCCTGTTAACCTGCGTCTGAACCGGCTGAGAGCAATAACCTCAGGAGGAACTCAATGAAAATCTCTTTAATGCAGAATAACATCATCACACAGGAAAATGTGAAAGCCTCACAGACTCTGAGCAGAGTGTGAATGCAGCTGCTTTAAGCCTGTGCTTTTAAATAAGAAAACACAGATTAGTGGAGCAGAGCGAGGACGTTTCACTGCATTTGTCCCCTCGCTGTATGATGCACATGTTTAGTTTGGAGAAAGAGCAGAATCCAGAGGGTTTTATTATCTGCAGCTCGCTCCGTGCATTCATATCAGCCACTAAAACGTCTCATGGGGAACCGTTCCTCCCTCAGTTTGTTCACTTTTCTGTTTCCAGCTCAGATTGAACCGCTGAAATTAAAGGGCCACAAACTTGAAGGAATGAAGCAGAATGTTTTATACTGATGAGCAGTGTTGGGAGTAACAGCGCTACAAATAATGGCATTACTAACGCTGTTACCGTCACTGACAGTGAAATGTGGAGCGTTACTTTGCACGGATGTCAAGATGTCATATCCGACCTGCCTCACTCAGCCAGACACAGACAGGAGCTGCACCTCTATCGGACAGGTCAGAAGACTTGATGCCAGAGTTGCCAGGTCTGCTTATTATAAGCGACTCAGCTTCTTCTTTTTCTAACTTTCACATGTATATTGAGAGATGTAGGTTGCAGTTTTTTGGGCTTGTTCCAATAGTGCAGTTGTTCATTTGGGCTTGTTGTGGCCCCAAACCATCAATATAAACCCAATTCAGAAGTTATTAACATTATTCTAACCCTCACTAACACAAATTTAAATTTTACTGTAACTATGATGTTTCCCTGTAAAGTAACTCCTTACAGTGAGAATTAAATTTATCTCAGATGAAGCTACGACTGTTCACACCATAATAAAACTACAGATGATTAAGATACAACTTAGATAAAACCCTGACATGTCTGTTTGGTTACAAAAATCAAGATTAAACAGAATGTTTAGTAATAACAGAGTTATAAATAACAGCAGCCCCTCCCTTCACTTCTGAATAAAGAAAAGGATGTTCCACCTCCAAACAAAAGGATGTTTAATAAGTAAATTAAGAGACAAGAAGAAGAAATATGACTTTGAAATTGAACATAACATGGATAATAATTAAAAAATGCTTCATTTAGCTTTCTCTCTTTAAAAATGCTTATTTCAATCGCAAAATCTGGCAACACAACTAGCTGCAGCAACAGTGAGTCTGGAGCGTCTGTGGAGTTAAAACTGGAGTTTTCAGGATGGAAGTAAAAGAAGTAAAAGGCAAGAACACACATGTAAAGTGTCCATTATGTCCTAAAGCAAAGTGTTTGTCTGTTGTTAGTAAATCTAAAATCTAGAGACCAAAAACAGCGAGAACTCTGCTGATGATGTCAGAGCTGCTGCAGCAGGTAACAACAAGGAAGGACACAGAGACGGAGACACACAGTTCAAGAGGAAAAGATTTTTCAGAAAAGTAACACATCAGTTACTTTACCTGGTTACTAATCACATTTATAAAGGAGTAATTCTGTTAGTAATTCAGTTACTTTTTTGGGAGAGTAACTAGTAACTATAACTTTTTACTTTTTTAAAGTAACGTGCCCAACACTGTTGATAAGCTTGATCATAAACAGCATCTGATTTGTTTGAGCTAAAGTGAATACATTGAAGTGTATATACGCGTAAACAAAGTTGTTGGTACCCTTCTGTTAAAGAAAGAAAAACCCACAATGGTTACTGAGATAACTTAAAACTGACAAACGTAACAATAAATAAAAATGTTCAGGAAATTAACGAATGAAAATCAGACACTGCGTTTGAACAGTGGTTCAACAGAATTATTATAAAAACTAAGGATGCACCGAATATTCGGTGGCCGAATATATTCATCCGAATATTGCAAAAAAAGTCATATTGGACCTTCTGTGGAGTGAGGTAATAGCAAGGCCGAATAGTGCCGTGTGACGCAATGACAAAATCAACTATGTCATTGCGTGTGACCATGGCTAAGCAGACTAAGGCTGTCACTTTTCCAAAAAGTCAAACTCAATCATGCACCCAAATAATCGAAGATATTTGATTACGCCCCCCCCCCCCAGTGAGGGTCAGAGACTCTCTTATCCATCCTGCCGAAAAAAACCAACAGTCACACGGGGTTAAACTCTTGACGAAGCTCCGCTGCACTCGGTCGTATAGCTTGGATGAAAAGCCGACGGCTGAGCCTGCAAATAAGTGGAGGACGAGTGACTAAACTGTATTTCACAGAAAACACAGCCTGGTCTTTGATTTTTATTATTATTATTTTTTTTTTAAAGTATATTTTTGGGCATTTTGTGCCTTTATTGATAGGAGAGAGACAGTGGATAGGCTTGTGAAAGGGGGTGAGAGAGTAGGGGAAGACACTCTGCAAACTGGTCACAGGCGGGATTTGAACCTGGACCGGCAGAAGCACGTACATGGGGTGCTAACCACTCTGCCAAACCAGCACCCCCTGGTCTTTGATTTTAAGTTTGCCATCAATGGTGTAGAACCAAAACTACCCCCTCACAGCTCTCCTCAGAACATTCAGAGCTGTTATTGTCTGCTCGGAGCATGGATGTATTATAAGGCTCGGAGTGGAAACTCTTTGTTTGCTGAGGTCAAGAGAGCACTGGATGTGTCTGACGGTCACAGCGCCCTCTGTTGGATGGAACGGTCCACTGCTCCAGACCTGATGTGCCGCCACACTCAATATTTTACACTCAAATACTTATTTACAATTCGGTTACAGATATTTATTCCCATATTCGATCGGTTATTCAAATATCTAATATAAAGTGACAGCCTTAAGGCAGACTTGTGTCAAAACAATAATTCATTTGTTGCTGGTTTATATCCATTTCAATGTACATTAGTATTTTTAATGCACGTTTTGTTTTGTTTGAAGGCTTAATATGAATTAACAACTTTGTTGTGTTTTTTTGAAAAGTAAAGGCTACAGGAATATTTAAAAATGTCATCATATTCAGCCAAACGTTTATATTTTTATTTGTCTTTCGGCCACAAATTTTCATTTCGGTGCATCCCTATAAAAAACAAAACAATGAAACTGGCCCGGACAACGATGATGGTACCTTTAACTAAATATTTTGTTGCACAATCTTTTGAGGTAATCACTATAATCAAGCTGTTTGTATAACTCTAAATGAGACTTCTGCACCTGTCCACAGGTATTTTGGCCCACTACGAATGAGCAAACTGCTCCTGCTGTTTCAGGTAAGGGTCTCTGGTAGGGTCTGAGACCCTTACTTGCAGCATATTGGGCCCACGCTGTCACTCTCCTTGTTCTGTGGATTTCTTATATCAGCCCACCTGTCGTTGTGACTTTAAGTGCTTGCTATCAAACAGGCACCTTGTAGCTGCTATGTTTGTACGCTCTGTATTAAGTCTCATTGGGTAACTGCCTTGTCTTGCAGCAGGAGATTAAAAAGGGACGGGGGATGGATGAGAAATTTGCCCACTGACATTCGTTTTTATTTCACCATTATTTTCATTTAATGAATCGATATGTCCAAACCCTGCTGTTTGTTTTCTTTCTTCTCTGTCATGGCTAAGGTGTTCTGTGATTTCTGTTTTAAAAAAAGGAAATAAAATATTTAACAAAAAAAATACTAGTATAACATCATCAGAGTGCTGGTTTGGTGGAAAGATAAGCAAACAGGCACAACCCACCTACATGCTTCTGCCGGCTCCGGTTTGAATACAGCCTGTGGGCATTTGCAGATTGTCCCTCTAACCCCAACCCCCTTTCCAAGGCGATTCACTTTATCTCTCCTGTCAACTGTCAACAAAGGTACAACAAGGCCAAAAAATCTAATTTGAGAATTTTGAAGACATTTTCAAAACTTTACACTTCAGAAAATCTGATTTAAGACTTTTAAGACCATTTACAACACCTCAGATAGATCAGGGTACTCGGTGAAGTTTTTTGAACATGAGTGGTTGAGAACAAACTATAAGTCACCAACATAAACACATGAACTGTAACAAGGTAAAAACACTCTTTTGAATGAGGACTCTTCAAGTGATTTACCAGCACATGTTTCTATCAGAGCACTGAACGGTGACTGAACACCTGAATGATAAACCTGTGACTGACGCCAAACAGGAGCCTGGTCAAACCTGAAAATGCTCCTTTCTCTCTAAAACCTGAGACCACACCTGTTGGAAATATGTCTCTGCCTCCCCCCTGATCTGCAGGTATGAGGATGTTTGCGGGCAGTGGACCGAGACATGAACCAAACAGACTTTAATTCACTACAGCAAGTCAACGAGAGCAGATGCTCCTCCTCCACCAGAGCTCAGACTCTGCTTCTATCAGCACCAAAAGGAAGTGGACCCACATGGGAAAGGGGGCCTTTTTCAAGGCCACAGGGATAGCCAGGCACAGTCACTAGGTGATACACAGCAGCACATGGTGCCAAGAAAAGCCTGATAGTTACCCCACTTTAAGGTAAAACTACACAGAAGCTATGTTGGTGCTATTGAACAAGACAAAGGTTCTCTACAGAGTGTTATCTATCCTAACCAAAGCTCTGAATTCAAATCTATCCAGGATGATTTCATGGTTTCTAATGTTGTGCTTTGTTGGGGGGGGGGGAATTAAAGTATGTGTGAAAACACCTCACATGTCAAAAAATCTAAATCAGGGCTCCCTTTGAGATGTTTAAAAAAATTATATTTTAGAAATCTTATTTAAAAGTCTCTCTGATCATATCACCGAATAAAATAAAAACTTCTTATAATATGTTCACACTCCTTGCACAAAAAATCAACCCATTCTTAAATTTGAGGGGAATCCCAGTTACAGAAATTAACACCAGGTCCTGTCCTGCAGTCATCAAAAAAAAAAAAAAAGATCTCAAGTTCATCGTTATTTCTTGAATGCTGCATTCACATGGGAAGCGACTGACGTGACCTGGGTGGCCACTTTCCAAGCAAAGTAAAAGGTGTAATGATTATTTTCTGGATATTACTGGATATTAATTAAAGAAATTAATATTCATGTCATAGCCAGTTTTGCTCTCGTTAATTAAAGGGGCACCATCCTTTTTATACAAAAAAGACAAAATTTAATTGATTTAATAAATATTTTATTTAAATCGGATAAATCAATTAAGTCAAACTTTTTCAGTTTAATCAATCTCAAGTCTAAAGACAGAACTCTCATGCAGTAATGTCAATCTTCCAAATAGAATACCAACGGACAGAACTTTAAATATAAGGGTGATTTATTAAAAATATATGATGAATTTATAAGACAAAATAAAATACAATTAAACACTTCAGACCGAATAAAAGTCAGAGTTATTCTAATCAATGATGCTGTGAATAAGGAAAGAAGTTAAGAACCCTCGAGGAACATTTAAGTATATGGAGTGGTTATAGAGGATTAACTTAATGAATTGACCAACTTGAGAAAGGTTAAATTAAGGGGAAATTATTGGAGAATTAAACCAAGACACACTCAAGCCCATCTAAAGGGGTTCAGAACCGCAGTCTTACTATGACGTAGCTTTTGGACCGGATCTCAAACTGGTCCGGAGCTACTGGAGAGCCTGAAGGACTGGTTTGGAGTCGTCCCAAAGGGAGGCTGAAGTCCACATTCAATCTAACGTGATGGATCTAGGGATGATGTTCCACTGTGAGCTGGTCCCAGGTTTCACGGGAGAGAAGTACCGTCTCAGATTGGACTACCAGGCTCTGTTAAAAGTGAAGCTAGAGCTTTGAGCGTTGAGGTCTCGATTATATAAAAAAAATGATATGTAACTAATTCCAAAAACAAATAATTCGTTGGGCAGATGGAAACTACTGTGAAATTAATAACAAAAGTCCATTTACTATGAAGCAAATCTTTGGAGTCTTACAGCTTACTGGCTTCGGAAAAAAAAACGGCGGACGTGTTACAAAACTTAGACAAAAAGATGTAGGATAAAAAGGGGAGCCGAGGAGACGTAAAACTAAGTGTAAGAATGGAAATCAATGAAGAAAAGCGACACAGAAGAGGAAGGAGAAGCACGTGTCTCTAACTCCTAAGGACGGTCTCACAGGAAGAGGGCCTTACATGAGTAACAAAGACTTTGTCAACTTATATTTGGCCAAAATATTAGGTTGTACTTTGATTAACATCCAATATAAGCACTCCAACTGGGTAGAAAATCTTATGGTAATCAGTTTGATACCAAATACTATATGTCTAAGCAATAGGAAACAATAAAACAATTTTGATCTAAATAAAAATCAAAACAAACAAAATATATGTTGTTAAAACTTAGACATATAAGTTAGCATGCCTTCGAGATGGTATGCTGCCAAAACTTAAGGTGAAGAAATCCTATTATAAGCATTCTTCAATAAAACAGAGTTAACTGAAATAAAACAGAGTAAAGGCACATTCGTGGGGGGTAAGATCTCTCCTCAGTTGGCTGAAAGCATCTGGACAGAGATATGGAAGAGCAGATGAGGGGTCTGAATGAGCAGGGAGGACTAAAGTCAACTTAGATGATACCTAAGATTCTTCTGGGGGTAGAACAGAATTATTTAAGACTCTGGAAACGTAGTCTGTTCGAACACCTTATTAGGTCTCAGCCAATCACTGTTTCGAAAGGAAGTCCAGAGTAATAAATACATGTCTAGCATCCACACAGATGTCTGCTCGTTGTAGTTGGCGGGAAATAAAGAGCGACTTTGTGGCTCCACATGTCTCTAATGAGTTACAACCAGGGTCCTCCAGAGAGAGGAAGAAAGGAATCAAGACATTCTTGTCCTTTAAGATTTTTTTCAGTTCATCTTGCTACAAAGGACAGCCACATTCAGGTAAGAGTAGCCTTCTCAAGAACAGATGAGACTTGGGCCACCACGTTCCAAGCAAAGTAAAAGGACCGCCACAATCGGGTGGGAGCAGCTCTCAAATGATGCAACAGATGAGACCTGGGCGACTTGGTTGTGTCAAAATTGGAAAATTTGAACTTTTCAGGCAATGTTGTGTGTGACTGTTCCACAACTGCCAATCAGCATCGTAGTTAATGAGAGAAGTAAAACACTGGTTGCTAGCTGTTGCAGATAATGTGTGTGTGTTTATTTTACAGTGGAGGGATGCTGGAGGAGATAGAAGGGTTTGCAGGATCTTTATATGAGAGAAAAAAAGAGGCAGGGGGTAGATGCAGGTCAGCAGGAGGACCAGAGAAGAAGTGGTGGTTCTTGAAGTACTTTTTGCTATAGTAGATTCACAGTAAGTACACAACATAAAGTGAAGTGGAATTTCACTGACATTTCAGTGGGGTACAAACACCATGATGCCTTGTGTTACACCCACCAAGGGTCCACAATGCACTTTGCTCTCTGCATAGTTCCTACAACTGTTATTGAATATGACTACAGTTCTCTGCAGTCCTGCCTTTCCTCGACCTGTTCGTCAGCTCAAGGGAGACGAGCAGCAACAAGGCCCTGAAGACAAAGAAGATGGGCCACAGAGAACTCCCTTCTTGAAGTACAGCTGACAGACAATGCTGAGGCAGCAGCAGGGCCATGTCCACCTTCAGCAGAGCCATCAGCTGCCATGTTTTACCACTGGTAGATGAGTGAAAGGATGCAGTTTAATGTCAGCTAACCCTGTGCATACATATATGAGATATTTGATATGACAAAATATTATACAAAAATGAAAACTGTTGTGATCTACACATAGGTGCCTGGACTAGAAAAGAGCTCTCTCTCATAATCATTGAGCAGGCCTGACATCATAGTGATGTGGCATGATGGTGACAAAATGAGAAATTTACGGACACGCGCAGCAACTTGGGTTACTAATGTAATCTCGGTCTTGGTTGCACTATGACCCTGAAATACGCAACCACGTCGGTTAGCTCGAAGCAGATCAGCAGTATTTTGAGAGGACCAGAAACTGGCAATGCTAGCAATCCTAATGTTAGCTGATCTCCGGCTTACTGTTGTGATATTCTGCCACAGTCAATATGCAGTTGACTGTTTTTTAGGTTCTCTTGTCCTGTTTGGTCCTTCTTTGGTTCCGAGATCTTTCACATCCACAACAACCTGACCTCTGGTCTTCTTAGAATCTAAACAAGCAGACTAGAGTTTGTTTCTTTGGTCCAGACAAGAGTCAATGTGAGGTTTCACACCAGCCCAGACTCAAAAATCATCAAAAATCAGACCAGATTCAGTGCAAACCAAATGTGTTTGGTGTGAAGGTGCCTCAGGTGGATCAGATTACTAAAGGAGTAGTAGTGAATTTTCCAGAACATGAAAGGTTGATAACAAACTCTATCAGTCATCAACAATGAACATATGAACCATATCAATGTCAGAAAGCTCTTTAGAATGAGGACTCTTCAAGTGCTTTACCAGGATGTTTCTTTTAGGTCACTGAACGGTCACTGAAAACTGGAATGTTACACCTTGTGACACATGCAAAGCTGGAACCTGGTCAAACCTGAAAACACTCCCCTCTCTCTTAAACCTGAGACCACACCTGTTGGAAATATGTCCCTCCTCCTTGATATGCAGATATGAGGGTGTTTGTGGGCAGATAAATACTGGAAGACATGAACCAAAACAGACTTTAATTCACTTCGGTAAGTCAACGACAGCTGACACTTGTCCTCCACCAGAGCTCAGACTCTGCTTCTATCAGCAAGAAAACAAACTTTCTGACACTGAGAGGAGACATGGCTCATCCAGGACACCGAGTGGACCAAATCAGCTGTTCCATCTGTCTGGATCTACTGAAGGATCCGGTAACTACACCCTGTGGACACAACTACTGTAGGATATGCATCAACAACCACTGGGATACAGAAGGTCAGAGGATGGTCTACAGCTGCCCTCAGTGTAGAAAGACCTTCATGCCAAGGCCAGACCTGAAGAAGAACAACATGTTAGCAGGGTTAGTGGAGGACCTGAAGAAGACTGGACTCCAAGCTGCTCCTGCTGATCACTGCTATGCTGGAGCTGAAGATGTGGCCTGTGATGTCTGCACTGGGAGGAAACTCAAAGCCCAGAAGTCCTGTCTGCAGTGTCTGGTGTCCTACTGCCAGGAACATCTTCAGACTCATTTGGACTTACCTGCCTTTAGGACACACAAGCTGGTGGAGCCGACCAAGAAGCTCCAGGAGAACATCTGCTCTCATCATTCTAAGATGAAGAAGATGTTCTGTCGCACTGATCAGCAACTGATCTGCAAACGTTGTGTGATGGACCAACACAAAGGTCATGACACAGTCACAGCTGCAGCAGAGAGGACAAAGAGGCAGAGAGAGCTCCAGGAGAGTCGACAAAACATCCAGCAGAGAATCCAGCACAGAGAGAGAGACGTGAAGCTGCTCCAGCAGGAGGTGGAGGCCATCAACAGCTCTGCTGATAAAGGAGTGGAGAACAGTGAGAAGATCTTCACTGAGCTGATCCGTCTGCTGGAGCAAAGACGCTCTGAGGTGAAGCAGCAGGTCAGATCCCAGCAGCAGACTGAAGTGAGTCGAGTCAGGGAGCTTCAGGAGAAGCTGGAGCAGGAGATCACTGAGCTGAAGAGGACGGACCAGGAGCTGGAGAAGCTCTCACACACACAGGACCACAACCAGTTTCTACAGGACTACCCCTCACTGTCACAACTCAGAGAAGATACAGACTCATCTAGCATGGAAGCTCGTGTGGCCTTTGAGGACGTGAAAGCAGTTGTGTCAGAGCTCAGAGGAGATTCAGGTGTATACAGCATGGAAGCTCGTCATAACTTTGAAGGTGTGACAGCAGCTGTGTCAGAGCTCAGAGATAAACTTCAGGACGTTCTCAGAGGAACATGGACAAACATCTCAAAGACTCAAGTCGATGTTTTACTGTCAGAGTCAGAGCCCTGGACCAGAGCTGAGTTCATCAGGTATGCACAAGACATCACACTGGATCCAAACACAGCACGAAAGCGACTGTTATTATCTGATGGGAACAAAAAAGTAACATTTCTGAGTGAACATCAGCATTATTCTGATCATCCAGAGAGGTTCACTTATTATTATCAGGTCCTGAGTAAAGAGAGTCTGACTGGACGTTGTTACTGGGAGGTGGAGCGCAGTGGAGTAGTTTATCTAGCAGTCTCATACAAGAGTATCAGGAGAGATGGGAAAGCAGATGAATGTGGGTTGGGACTCAATAACAAGTCTTGGGCATTAGATTGTCAAAGAGACAGATATGTCTTTAGGTTCAACAACATCAGCAGTGCTGTCTCAGGTCCTGTGTCCTCCAGAGTAGGAGTGTACCTGGATCACAGAGCAGGTATTCTGTCCTTCTACAGCGTCTCTGAAACCATGACTCTGCTCCACAGAGTCCAGACCACCTTCACTGAGCCTCTACATGCTGGACTCAGGTTTTATTTTTTTGGATCCTCTGCTGAGTTGTGTAAACTAAAATAGACAGAAGTCGTTTATTTCAGGGAGAGTAGGTAAACTTCTGTGTTTTTATTCTTCTTCTTTATTTTTATTCATGTTTGCTGCTCAGAGTGGATTGTTGCTACCTGTCAATCGAACTTTGTGAGCTGGATTGTGAGCTCCTCTCATTTGTTCTTGAGAAATAAATCACAAAATAATCAATGGATGTAAAAATGTTGATTTAAAAATGACGGCTCCCATCTCAGCTCTTTGTGATTAGAAACCCCGTTGCCCATCTGTGAAATAAAAATGAATGCAGTCTCATGTTCAACAAATTCAACCTTTCTGTGCTTTTTTAATATATATATTAACAGCTCACTTGATTTTTTGAGTTTTACCCTCTCCTTTAGAAACTATGCACTCACTTTACAGTAAGACTCTCTACAGAGTTTAACACTTCCTCGGTAGAGCCCCTGAATTTGGATTTTTACTGTATGGTTTTATGGCTCATAACTTAAGAAAATAATCACAAATCATATCTTTGGGCTCCCACCAGTTTGCTAACAGTATAATGTACTAATGCTCATTTCACCTTAACATCAAATCAGATATCTTAGAAATATAATAAATATGACATAAATAGTATATAACAATATAATATACTCTATCATGCAAAATAAAAAGACAAAATGGCTTTGAAAAAATAGAATAGCAGTGTACCTGTATTATGATGCAGGTGTTCTGTCCTTCTACAGTGTCTCTGAAACCATGACTCTGCTCCACAGAGTCCAGACCACCTTCACTGAGCCTCTACATGCTGGACTCTGGTTTTTACCTCCTACCAAGTGCCCTGCTGAGTTTCATCAACGTGACTACACAGAAGTTATTTATTTCAAGGGACTGTTGGTTATTTCTGTGTTTTCATTCTTCTTTATTTTTTTATCATGTTTGCTACTCAGAGCTGATTGTTGTCACCTGTCAATCAAATTTGTGGGCGGGATTTTGACATCTTATGTGTTCTGTACTGAGTAATAAATCTAAAATAATCATTTGCTGTAAAAACGTTGATTAAAAAATGTTGATGATGAGCTCTCATACAAGCTCTTTGTGGTATGAAATCTTGATTTTAATCTGTGATATAAAATAAATGAACAGTCTGCCGTTCAACTGATTTGATCTTTATGTGTCTTTTTGTATCATTTTACAGCTCACATACTGTTCTTGGTTTTATTCTCTCTTTAGAGTGTTTTAATTGAACTGAACAATCTTCACAGAGAGCTCATTCACTACACTAAAATTCCCCACAAAACTTTACCTTCCTCCACAAATCCCCTAAATTTTGATGTATTCTGTCTGATTTAACAGATCACAGTTCAAGAAAATAATCAGAAATCATCTCATTGGGTGAGGCTGATAAAAAAAAATCAAAATATAATTTAATCGTCTATGGCCTTAAAAAAAAATAAAAAATGTTATTTTAGAGGTTTTGTTTTTCACTATAAGTCCTTACATTTCAAAAATCTATTCTTTGACATTTGAGTCTGAGCAAAATCAAAACAAAGGGGCTGTTCAGTGATAACGAGAGGCTGTTAGCTACACCTCCTCCACCCCACTCACTTCACGCCTCCACCGAGTGACTCTGACCAGGTGACGAGGCCGGGATGGACCAATCAGAGCAGAGGAGCAGGAGACTCTCAGTACAGACAGGTAATCAGTGAGTGTTAAGAGGAGATCACACTTCATACTGTGAAAGCATGATAAAACTGTAATTAAATTATAATTATTTCATATTTATAGGCTGGAGTAGAAGAAATAAAACATTGTCCTCTAGTAAAAGTACTCAAACGTTTTCACTTCCACAACAGAAAGTAGATGAAACACTTTAATTATTTTTAATTTATGAATCTAGTAATGTAAAAGCAAAAAGTATTCTACTCCAAGTAAAAATGTACTATGAGTATTTGGTATTCTGAATCCATTTTCTGTGTGTAATTAGAATATAAGCCAGACTGTGAAGAGTCACTCAGTTATTTATCACAAACTAAAACTTTAGTAGATAATAATGTTTCATAAAAATAACATGTAACAAAAAGTGATGTTTTTCTGTTATCTATGAAATTACAACAGACAGATGTCATGGACTTTTTTTACAGCAATTTTTTTACTATGCAAACTTTACTTCACCCCCTATAAAGTTAAAAAAATGTTGCCCTTGATATGAAAATAATAAAAACTAAATATTTGTTGTTGCCAAGCTGTATTTACGTCACATGTTTGTATAACTGCTGACTCTTAATAACACATTTACACAAAGGAGCTACTCAATCACAGGAACCTGAGTTAATGGAGTCATGTATTATTTCATATCCATAAATATACTTCAGTTTAATAACTACTTTTGACTTCAATTTTCTTATTCTAGTCCACATGTTTGTATTACAGAAACAAGCTGGGTGCTGCCGGCGCTGCAGCCCACCCTGGTGGCGGCTGCAAGCTGTAGCACCTTACATTTAACGTTGACTGTAAACTTAATTAAGAAAAATTTGACAACATCACATCAGGAAGATTTAAAATAAGGGGGCAGATAGAAGACTGGTAAAAAGGGAAAATATGTAGATGAATAAATTTATAAAATAATAAATAAATACTAATAATAAATAAATAAATACATAAAATGAAGTGAGATATCTTGAGAGCGAATGTGTGTAAGGCTATATAAGAAAAAAATCATTACTAAAGTTGTGGTGATAATATTAAAAATTGCAAATCTATTGCATTTCTCTGAGCCACTCGTTAAGATGAGATGATTTATTTGTTGTGGAAAAAAAGGTAACATGTTTTTATCGGTTAAACAATCTGTGCCACCTTTAATTCATTTGGATTACATAAGTAATAGTAGCTGCAGCAGCAACAGCTTAAGATGCTAACAATTGTCTGTGTTGTTTTTATTTTCAGACATTCAAAGTTTTTGGTCATGGCGTTTGCCGCATGTTGTTGGTTTGCGGGAATTCTGCTTTTCTGCTCGTCTCTGTTCGATATGTTCAGCTGTTCGTCGCTTGCTGTTGGTTTGCGGGACTTGTGTTCATATGTTTATTTCCTTTTTTTTAGTGCTGTCAGATGATTAAAAAAATTAATCTAATTAATTAGCGGATTTATAATTAATTAATCTAATTAACAGCATTTTTAATCTCATATCTGCTTAAAGTTCCCAAATGAATCTGAATTCTAGGATATTATAAAATTGTAGTGCAGGACTAATCAAATGAATACACTAAGAAGTGAAGATTTGTAAATCCACATTTTTATTGGTGACTAAATAAAACCAAAGTCAGGGCAACTTGTCCAGAAAATTCTAAGCTCAATCAGGCAACTCAAATTACACTTTAAGTGTGTTTCATAAATCAAATTCAAAATAAGAAAAAGGTCGAGGACATCCAGCAAAACAATTAGGCCTGATGCATTATTAAAGAATGTAGAACAAATATAGATAAATAAATTCAAAAATAAAATCAGACTAAGTCTTAAATATGCCATTCCTGTTGTCACCTGGGCTTTGTTTGGTTTGGGTAGAGACGCATGTGTGAAGTGACATGTGCCACTGCCATCCAGCTGGACAATATCAAAATGTTTGTGTGCTACGAGTAATCTGTGATTAATTTTTATAACGCATTAATATGTAGTGTAATAAATTAATCTAATTAATGCACTAAAGTGACAGCCCTACCTTTTTTTTTAATCTATCCTTACCACCTGTCATGTCAGAGGTAGTGAGTTTTGGACTATAGACCCACCAGACTGTTTTTGCATCTTCAGCACCAAGGACAGCGCTTAAAATGACAGTGATTTTTTGCTGTGAAGGTGCTTTTGTTCTCGAGTGTTCTTGTCATATGGTGAATTGCTGTCGACCTCCTTATGGAGAAAAAATGTAATAACATTTGAATTTATCAGAACTTCCTAATGTTTTATTTGTGTATATCTTATGGCTGCCTGCCAGTAGCCGGGAAGGGAAGCAGGGAAAAAAAATGCAATGACGTCACTCCTTCATTCATTCAGTTGCCAGCCCCCTCTACTTAAAACACCTTTCCATGCGCCTGTACAGAAAGTAAAATTTGACGCTTGCTGGCCTTTTGAAAGACTAAAAAGAAAATCTACAGATATGTATTTATTTTGTGTCATAAAGCCATGACAGTTAGGCACATTGTGCAGGATACTAATAACAAATCATCAACTAATGTGAAAAGTTAGACTCATTTGGAAAAAGCTCACTGAAGTGATTCTTTACAAAAATGTTGAGCAAAACACTGACTTAATAACTAAGTGTCTGTCTTAGCTTTGACCGTGTGGAGCATGGACTCAGAGAGTTATTATGATGCTACATGCTGTGAGTCTGATATTAAAATGAGTGAAATGTCCGGTATTATGCCTTTAAGGCATCACATTTTAAAATCCAATAAAAGACTATAAAGAGATTCCACATATCAAACATTTAAGGCTGATATAGTCAGAAATAATAAGAATAATTTAAGAGTTTTTGAGTTTTCTAGAGCATGTGTTAAAAACATGGAATCTTTCATTTTTAAAGAAAAAATTAAGCATTTTATTTTGAATCTCTAATGTTAAACTATCTAACACTTTCTTAAGGCATTTGACTAAAAAACCCCCTCAAAACTCAAACAAACAAACTAATACCAGATGTTTTAAGTCTTGAAATTTTAAACATGAAATTGATGATTTAGAAAGACATTTAAAGGACTTTAACACTTTTAAGACCATTTTAAGACCTTAAGACCTCAAATTTAGGGCTTCTCACACTTTTCAAGGCCTCAAAGTTTGAAAATACAATAAGAGATATTTTTTTTTTACCTTTCAAGGGCTCACATTAAAAAAGCTCGAAGAACATTTTAATGACGCGAAAGCGCCGCGCCGCGCCGCGCAGCGTCCTGCGGAGCACTTCGCTCCCATTGTAGTCTATCAGGCAATTTCCACTGCACGCGAAAGCGCCGCGCCGCGCCGCGATCCTGAAGCGCCGGCGCGCGCCTAGGCGCGAGAGATACGCTTCAGGTCTATTTTCGGCGCGGCCGCTTCCAAACCTCATAAATTCAGAGTCGGTGGAAATTGGGGGTGAGTGTTTGAGAACAAACTGTGAGTCACCAACATTAAACATATGAATGTTATCAAGGTTCAAACCTGTCAAACCAGAAAATTCTCCTCTCTCTTCAAAACCTGACCACACCTGTTTGAAATATGACTTCCTCTTCCCTGATTTGCATGATGATGAGGATGGATGGGAGCATCGCAGCAGGAAATGATGAGACCATAAGATACTTTAATTCACTGCAGCAAGTCAACAAGAGCAGACGCATGTCCTCCACCAGAGCTCAGACTTTCCTACAATCAGCACTGATCATGTGGACCAACACAAAGATCACCACATAACTTCAGCTACAGCAGGAGGTGGAGGCCATCAACAGCTCTGCTGATGAAGCAGTGGAGAACAGTGAGAAGATCTTCACTGAGCTGATCCGTCTGCTGGAGCAAAGACGCTCTGAGGTGAAGCAGCAGGTCAGATCCCAGCAGCAGACTGAAGTGAGTCGAGTCAGGGAGCTTCAGGAGAAGCTGGAGCAGGGGATCACTGAGCTGAAGAGGAAGGACCAGGAGCTGGAGAAGCTCTCACACACACAGGACCACAACCAGTTTCTACAGGACTACCCCTCACTGTCACAACTCAGAGAACCTCCAGACTCATCCAGCATCTCTGAACATCCTCTGAGGAACTTTGAGGATGTGACAGCAGCTGTGTCAGAGCTCAGAGAGAAACTTCAGCCAGTGTTGAATGAGACATTGACAAACATCTCAGAGAAAATGGAGCATGAGCCCAGGACCAGAGCTGAGTTCCTTGAATTTTCACGACACATCACACTGGATCCAAACACAGCCTACAGACGACTGTTACTAACTGATGAGAACAGAAAAGTGAGAATCAGGGGAACAGATCAGCCTTATCCTCACCACCCAGACAGATTCACTTCTCATATTCAGGTCCTGAGTAATCAGAGTCTGATTGGACGTTGCTACTGGGAGGTGGAGGTGGGTGGAGGAGTTGGTATAGCAGTCTCATACATGACGATCAGGAGAGACAGGAGGTTATATGCATCTAAGTTTGGATTCAATAACATGTCTTGGTCATTAGATTGTTACAGAGACAGATATGAGTTTTGGCACAATAAGTTCCGCACTGTTGTCTCAGGTCCTGTGTCCTCCAGAGTAGGAGTGTACCTAGATTCTAATGCAGGTATTCTGTCCTTCTACAGCGTCTCTGGAAACACAATGACTCGTCTCCACAGAGTCCAGACCACCTTCACTGAGCCTTTGCATGCTGGATTCAGGTTTTTTAGTTCTGTTGGATCCTCTGCTGAGTTCTGTCAACTAAACTAGACAGAAGTCATTGATTTCAGAAACTTTTAACTTCAGTGCTTTCATTCTTCTTCTTCATGTTTGTTCATGTTTGTTATTCAGAGCTGATTATCACCTGTCAATCAGAATTTGCCATTGACATCCTCTCATTTGTTCTTGAACATTAGATTTCAGAATCATAATTTGATGTGATAAAGTTGACTGTAACATGTCAGAGGGGCTCCAGTACATGAGCTCTTTGTGATTTGAAATGCTGTTTTCTATCTGTGAAATAACATAAGTGAACAGTCTCCTGTTCAACAAATGTGACCTTTTTGTGTCTTTTTTTGTATCATTTAACAGCTCACATGAGTTTCCGAGTTTTATTCTTTCTTTGGAGTGATTTACAAGAACTCACCAATAATCACAGAGAAGACAGATTAAAAATATCAAAGTTGACTGGACCCACATGAGGAAGGGGACCTAATCAATGCCCATGGCATCGATTAGGTCCCCTTCCTCAGTCAGAGGAAAAGGCACAGAGGGTCGTGTTAACTAAAGCAACAAAATGGGAGAAAATATTATAAACTGATTGGATTGAAACAGCTGGTAAAATGCATAATGACACAGAGATAATCAGACAGTAGGCAGATAATAGATTTCCAGATACATAGATCTTCCATGTCAAAGAAATGAACTCCAGGCTCTGTCCAGCAGTCATCAAAATCAAACATATGAAATAGAGTTTAGGTAAAAAAAGAGCTCTTTAGAGTGAGAGGAGCTCCAACAGAGAGTCTCCGGTCTCTTTCACACCTGTAATTCAGCAGACACAGTTTGGTTTAGCTACATCATTGTTTCTTTGACACTGCTCTCTGTCAGGTGGACCAAAGCTCGTCAAATGCTGCATGATTTAGCCTCCTGACACTTGTTGAGGCCGTTGCTCTGCTCTTTGTTCCTGTCATCTGACCCACTGTTGCACTGCCACGCCAAAATACACAACCGGTAAACACGTCATCTAGCTTGAGGCAGTTCAGCAGTATTTTCAGAGACCTGGAGGCTGGCAGTGCCAACAATGCTAATGTTAGCCACACTCTGCTCTTTTGCCAACTGCTGTGATGTTTGGTGACATTCAGTCCAGATGACTGTTTGTACCATAGGAAGTAGAAGGAGAAGTTTCTGGAACATTAGTGGTTGAGAACAAACTGTCAGTCGTCAACATTAAACATATGAACCGAATCAAGGTTCAAACCTGTCAAACCAGAAAATTCTCCTCTCTCTTTAAAACCTGACCACACCTGTGTGAAATAAGACTCCCTCCTCCCTGATCTGCATGATGATGAGGGTGGATGGGAGCATCGTACCAGGAAATGATGAAACCATAAGATATATTAATTCACTGCAGTAAGTCAACAAGAGCAGACACATGTCCTCCACCAGAGCTCAGACGTTCCTACGATCATCGCTGATCATGTGGACCAACACAAAGATCACCACGTAACTTCAGCTGCAGCAGGAGGTGGAGGCCATCAACAGCTCTGCTGATGAAGCAGTGGAGAACAGTGAGAAGATCTTCACTGAGCTGATCCGTCTGCTGGAGCAAAGACGCTCTGAGGTGAAGCAGCAGGTCAGATCCCAGCAGCAGACTGAAGTGAGTCGAGTCAGGGAGCTTCAGGAGAAGCTGGAGCAGGAGATCACTGAGCTGAAGAGGAAGGACCAGGAGCTGGAGAAGCTCTCACACACACAGGACCACAACCAGTTTCTACAGGACTACCCCTCACTGTCACAACTCAGAGAACCTCCAAACTCATCCAGGATCTCTAAACGTCCTCTGAGGTACTTTAAGACTCTGACAGCAGCTGTGTCAGAGTTCAGAGAGAAACTTCAGCAAGTGTTGGATGAGACATTGACAAACATCTCAGAGAAAAGAGGATCAAGAGCCAATGGCCAGAGCTGAGTTCCTTGGATCTACACAAGACATCACACTGGATCCAAACACAGCCTACAGGCGACTGTTATTATCTAATGGGGACAGAAAAGTGAGAATCAGGGGAACAGATCAGCCTTATCCTCACCACCCAGACAGATTCACTTCTCATATGCAGGTCCTGAGTAATCAGAGTCTGATTGAACGTTGTTACTGGGAGGTGGAGGTGGGTGGAGGAGTTGGTGTAGCAGTCTCATACATGACGATCAGGAGAGAAAGCAGGTTACATGCAAATAAGTTTGGATTCAATGACATGTCTTGGTCATTAGATTGTTACAGAGACAGATATGAGTTTTGGCACAACAATATCCGCACTGTTGTCCAAGGTCCTCATTCATCCAGAGTAGGAGTGTACCTAGATTCTAATGCAGGTATTCTGTCCTTCTACAGAGTCTCTGGAAACACAATGACTCTTCTCATCAGAGTCCCGATCACCTTCACTCCGCTTATCAATGCTGGATTCAGGTTTTTTAGTTCTGTTGGATCCTCTGCTGAATTTTGTTAGCCAAACTAGACAGAAGTCATTGATTTCAGAAACTTTTAACTTCAGTGCTTTCATTCTTCTTCTTCATGTTTTTTCATGTTTGTTATTCAGAGCTGATTATCACCTGTCAATCAGAATTTTTCAGTGACATCCTCTCATTTGTTCTTGAACATTAGATTTCAAAATCATAATTTGATGTGATAAAGTTGACTGTAACATGTCAGAGGGGCTCCAGTACATGAGCTCTTTGTGATTTGAAATGCTGTTTTCTATCTGTGAAATAAAATAAGTGAACAGTGTCCTGTTCAACAAATGTGACCTTTTTGTGTCTTTTTTTGTATCATTTAACAGCTAACATCAGTTTTGGAGTTTTATTCTTTCTTTGGAGTGATTTACAAGAACTCACCAATAATCACAGAGAAGACAGATTAAAAATATCATAGTTGACTGGACCCACATGAGGAAGGGGACCTAATCGATGCCCATGGCATCGATTAGGTCCCCTTCCTCAGTCAGAGGAAAAGGCACAGAGGGTCGTGTTAACTAAAGCAACAAAATGAGAGAAAATATTATAAACTGGTTGGATTGAAACAGCTGGTAAAATGCATAATGACACAGAGATAATCAGACAGTAGGCAGATAATAGATTTCCAGATACATAGATCTTCCATGTCAAAGAAATGAACTCCAGGCTCTGTCCAGCAGTCATCAAAATCAAACATATGAAATGGAGTTTAGGTAAAAAAAAGAGCTCTTTAGAGTGAGAGGAGCTCCAACAGAGAGTCTCCGGTCTCTTTCACACCTGTAATTCAGCAGACACAGTTTGGTTTAGCTACATCATTGTTTCTTTGACGCTGCTCTCTGTCAGGTGGACCAAAGCTCGTCCAATGCTGCATGATTTAGCCTCCTGACACTTGTTGAGGCCGTTGCTCTGCTCTTTGTTCCTGTCATCTGACCCACTGTTGCACTGCCACGCCAAAATACACAACCGGTAAACACATCGTTTAGCTCGAGGCAGTTCAGCAGTATTTTCAGAGACCTGGAGGCTGGCAGTGCCAACAATGCTAATGTTAGCCACACTCTGCTCTTTTGCCAACTGCTGTGATGTTTGGTGACATTCAGTCCAGATGACTGTTTGTACCATAGGAAGTAGAAGGAGAAGTTTCTGGAACATTAGTGGTTGAGAACAAACTGTGGGTCACCAACATTAAACATATGAACCTTATCAAGATTCAAACCTGTCAAACCAGAAAATCCCCCCCTCTCTTCAAAACCTGACCACACCTGTGTGAAATATGACTTCCTCCTCCCTTATCTGCATGATGATGAGGATGGATGGGAGCATCGTACCAGGAAATGATGAGACCATAAGATACTTTAATTCACTGCAGCAAGTCAACAAGAGCAGACACGTCCTCCACCAGAGCTCAGACTTTCCTACAATCAGCACTGATCATGTGGACCAACACAAAGATCACCACATAACTTCAGGTGAAGCTGCTCCAGCAGGAGGTGGAGAACATCAACAGCTCTGCTGATAAAGCAGTGGAGAACAGTGAGAAGATCTTCACTGAGCTGATCTGTCTGCTGGAGCAAAGACGCTCTGAGGTGAAGCAGCAGGTCAGATCCCAGCAGCAGACTGAAGTGAGTCGAGTCAGGGAGCTTCAGGAGAAGCTGGAGCAGGAGATCACTGAGCTGAAGAGGAAGGACCAGGAGCTGGAGAAGCTCTCACACACACAAGACCACAACCAGTTTCTACAGGACTACCCCTCACTGTCACAACTCAGAGAACCACCAGAATCATCCAGGATCTCTGAACATCCTCTGAGGTACTTTGAGGTTGTGACAGCAGCTGTGTCAGAGCTCAGAGAGAAACTTCAGCAAGTGTTGGATGAGACATTGACATACATCTCAGAGAAAATGGATCAAGTGGATGTTTTACTGCCAGAGCCAGAGCCAGAACCAGAGCCAGAGCCAGAACCAGAGCCAGAGCCAGAACCAGAACCAGAGCCAGAGCCAGAGCCAGAACCAGAGCCAGAGTCAGAACCCACAACCAGAGCTGAGTTCCTCAGATATTCACGACACATCACACTGGATCCAAACACAGCCTACAGGCGACTGTTATTATCTGATGGGAACAGAAAAGTAACATTAATGGGAACAGATCAGCCTTATCCTCGTCATCGGGGCAGATTTACTGTTCATATGCAGGTCCTGAGTAATCAGAGTCTGATTGGACGTTGTTACTGGGAGGTGGAGGTGGGTGGAGGAGTTGGTGTTGTTGTCTCATACATGAGGATCAGGAGAGACAGGAGGTTATATGCATCTAAGTTTGGATTCAATAACAAGTCTTGGTCATTAGATTGTTACAGAGACAGATATGTCTTTTGGCACAACAACATCCGCACTGAAGTCCCAGGTCCTGTGTCCTCCAGAGTCGGGGTGTACCTGGATCACAGAGCAGGTATTCTGTCCTTCTACAGCGTCTCTGCAGAAAACACAATGACTCGTCTCATCAGAGTCCAGACCACCTTCACTCAGCTTACCAATGCTGGATTCAGGTTTTTTAGTTCTGTTGGATCCTCTGCTGAGTTCCTTCAGCTAAACTAGACAGAAGTCATTGATTTCAGAAACATTTAACTTCAGTGTTTTCATTATTCTTCTTCATGTTTGCTGTCAATCAGAATTTGCCATTGACATCCTCTCATTTGTTCATGAACATTAGATTTCAAAATCATAATTTGATGTGATAAAGTTGATTGTAACATGAATTCTGTTTACTATCTGTGAAATAACATAAGTGAACAGTCTACTGTTTGACAAATGTGACCTTTTCGTGTCTTTTTTGTATCATTTAACAGCTCACATGAGTTTTATTCTGCCTTTAAAGTGTTTTACATGATCTCACCAAGAATCACAGAGGGGACGGATTAAAGGAATACTACACCCAAACAACGATTTGACATCATTTAGCACATGTTTATAGCCTAAACAGTACTACTTGCATTTCTATGATACACTTACGGTGCCCTCACGGAGCATGACTGACCAAACCAAAGGAACGCGCACTCTGCAATAACTAGGAGCGTAGAACAAGAAATCTCACATTCTGCTGTGAGCAACGGAGACGTGGACAGACACAAGAGGGGTCAGCAGAATGTGGGATTTCTTGTGTTCTTGTTTCTTGTTCTACGCTCCTAGTTATTGCAGAGTGCGCATTCGTTTGGTTTATCAGCCGCTCCTGTGAGGGCACCGTGAAGAGTATCATAGAAATGCGAAGTAGTACTGTTTAGGCTATAAACATGTGCTAAATGATGTCGTTTCGAGTAAGTGGTGGACGTTGCCCGCTCAGGACACTTGGATTACAGCGCACGAGCAGTATGGAGGAATATTGCCGACTTTTGCACTATTTTTTAACCTCAATTGTGTATATACTATTTAAGCTCTATTTTAAGACTTTTTTTAATATTTAGTGTTTTTCTTAGTGTTCTTTCTTTCATAATTGTACTTAGAGAGTGCAGTTGAAACCGGAGTCAAATTCCTTGTATTCCTGGAAATACTTAGCGAATAAAGCTGATTCTGATTCTGATTCTGATTCTGATTTTTGTGGACTTTTAAGGACACTGTTTGTTCGGGCTCTTACCGAAGTCATGATATCAATGTCAGTGGACAGCGAGGATCCCCCCAGATCTCCGGCTGCATCCTAGATGTTCCAAAACTACTCCACAGTGTTGTTCAGCATGAGGGTGAGTAGAAAATGAGGCCAAATCGTTGTTTGGGTGTAGTACTCCTTTAACCAATCAAAGTTGACTGGACCCACATGGAGAAGGGGCCTAATTGATGCCCATGGTATTAGAAAATATATACCAATAAAGAAGCATCCCAGCACTGACCCTGTGGAGGGTGCTTAAAGACAATATAAAGGCATATTAAGGCACTAAATGCCAAAAAAATCTCTTCAAGGTCTTACTTTCAAAAATTAAATCTTTGACACTGTTTAAATGTTTTAAGGCATCATTTCTCAAAGAAAAACAGCATTTCAGATTTCTCAAATTCTTCTTCTTTATACCCCTTCATCCCTTTCGGGGTCTGGGGTGTGGGGGAGCCTATCCCCGCTGTCATTGGGAGAGAGGGGGGGTACACCCTGAACCGATTGCCAGTCAATCCCTCTGGGCAAGCTGGAGTGCCCAGAGGGAACCCACGTATGCAGAGGAAGAACATGCAAACTTCACACAAAGGCCCCTGCCCAACCCGGGAATCGAACTGGGTACCTTCTTGCTGTGAGGCACGTGCACTACCTGCTGCACCAGCCTTCTCAAAGTCTTAATTTTTCAAAATAAACTTGAGTTTTTCAGAGGTTTCAAGGCAACATACACGTCAAAAATCTAAACTTTCATATTTCAGTTGACGTTTGAGGGCCTTGTTATTTAAAAAAAACTAAAACAGGATTCTCTGAGACAAATCAGAGAGTTACATTTCAAACATCCATTTAAGGACTTTAAAAACTTTCAAAGGCATTATACTCAAATAATCCACTTTCTGTCATTTATATTGGATGACTTAAGGCCCCATAATTTAAAAAAAAAAGTAATTTAAGGCTTTTTAAGGTATTTGAAGGAAAAACATTTTTTAAAAAGATGTAATTTCGGGGCTTTTTAAGGTATTTGAAGGCCAAATATTTTTCCTAAAAATGTAATTTAGGGCTTTTAAGGCTTTTGGAGACCAAATATTTTAACAATTCAATATGTTTCTTTTCAAGACATTTCAATGTTTCACATTTCAGTATTCTATTACAGGGCTCTCTTTGAAATGTTTTAAAGAACTGTTTTCTTGATGTCTTATTTTAGAGTATTTCAGGTTTTAGTTTTCAAGATTTTGACTGAAAACATTTTTAGACTGGTTCAGGACTTGTTTTTCCAGAAAAAAAAACATTTAGAGGCCCTTCAAAACATTTTAAGACGGATTATTTCAAAATTCGATGTTTGTCATTTTATAGGTCCCATATTTTGCTCCTTCCCTGCAGTTTAATATGGATCCTTGATAACTTTATCACACATAAGTGACATACTTTGGACCAATGAGCCTATGAACAAAGCACGGCTGCATTCTTTACACATTCACATAAATTCTCTGTTCAGAACGGCTGGTTGTGAGGGCGGTCGCCTTCATATGCTAATAAGCCAGAGCAGAGCAGAGGGGGAATACGGGGAATTCATGTCAGACCACTGTTAACTCAAACTATTGATTCATGCCACCAGATAACAGCGACCTCGCTTCCCTAAAACATCACAGGCTAACACACAACATGCTAACCTCGGCCTAGTCACTGAAGAGGGACACAGCCATGACTAGCCTACATCTGGGCGAACGTTAGCACAAACGGAGGGGTAATGGGGGGTGTGGGGGGGCTGATTGTACTCAGCCAACTGTCAAACTTCTCTTGACTAATGTAAGGATGCTCATTTATGAAGTTTATCCTTCAGACTTTCAATGAGTAACGTGAACATTGACAAACATGTTGTGAAGTTATCCCTGGTTCACCTCACCCTGTTGTTAGCATTAGCTCATAGCAATGAGCAGAATAAATAGAATAAACAGCCCTAAAATACTCACATTTCCATCATCAGGTTTGACAACAGACTGTTAGTACTGAAGCCCCATCCACATGAAGACAAACAGAGGTCTAAACGCATTTGACGTACGCAAGTTTTTTGCCGAATCTGCGTATCATCCATATGAAGACGCCGTTTTGGGGGTCTGTAAACGATCATTTTTGAAACCAGGTTCCAGAGTGGAAAGATTTTGAAATGCCGTATACGCAGCTTCGTGATAACTGGCTCTCTGCAACTTTTCAGATACACTTATGTCATAGTTTCATATCTTCAGTGAAAAGCATTCGCCACACGCGGCAACGACAATGGCGGCGTAAGGTGGAGCATATGTGCTGATGAAGCTAGTGACCCTACTATCCCTGTTGCAGCAAAATCTCCTTCTTCTCAATCACCACCGAGTTGAACAAACAATTATCGAGGACACATCACGGCACTTTATGATCACTTTATCACAATCTCTGTTTACAACTTTTGCCGCAAGTGCGCATGCCCACTGTTTTTTCGTCTGTTTCTGCTTGTTTCCATCATATCATTACAGCGCCCCTAGAGGTCTGGCATGTGTTTTACATCATTTTCATGTGTATTGAGTGCATTCATGTAGACGCACACATTTTCTGAGACACCTTCGTCTTTATGCTTCGTTTTTGAAACTGTTTTTGTCTTTGTGTGGATGGGGCCTGAGTCTGGGTTCAGGAAAAGTTAAGTTCCCAGTCCTGTTTTGAACTTTCTGAAGGTGAAGAAGCAGTCGGCCGTGAAGGCTGGTAGACTATACATGAAGATATATATCTGTTTACAGCCAACAACAAAGCAGTGACAGGTTTTGGGTCTAGACATGCTGATGGCCTATCTCTCCCAAAGAATGTAAACAACATAAAAAACACGGAGGAATGTCTCCAGTGGTGGTGGTGGGGTGGTTTGAGGTGTGTTTACATTTATGCAGCCTGCTAAACATAGGTTTTGATGTCTACTGTCACATGGGCTGGGGGGAAGGGCGAAACATCCAAAAATGTGTTCAAAAGTCTTAAAAAGTTGCTTTTGAATACTATGTCTCTAGGCCTGTCAATAATTGTCAAAATTTATTGATGATAAACGATATTATTGTCAATATTATTTTGATTTTGTTTTCACTTTTTCATTAATGTAATTATAATATATGTCATAATAAAGTGAGTACACTACATCAAAAGTAAGAAACTTTAATTCCTTAAAAATATTTAACTGTAATTGGAATATCAAGATCTTTTAGATAAAATAAATTAAACAAACAATATAATAAATTTAAAAAACAAAGAAAGAGAAAAAAACCCAATGAAAATTAAATGGACTCTCTTTTAGGAAAATTGCATGTAAATAAAATAATTATACTAATCAAAAACAATAAAACAAATAGACCCTGTCTCTGTAAAGAAAAAAAAACTCCAATAAAAACACACACAAAAACAAAAACAATAAAATGGAGTTTATACAGTTCCTGAACTGTTTTTGTCATGTACTTTCTCCCAGTCAATCCGTATTGTCTGTAAAACGTTTGTAACATTTCTGGCTGTTCAGCCGTGTTGATGGGTTGCATTTCTTCTGCAATGTAGTGAAAGACACTGTCCGTGAGCGTGCACCATTTTGCTCCCTTCTTCGCTGCCACTACTTTCAAACAAATTCGACAAATCGGCTCGTCGGTGTTCATGAGCCCAGTCCTTGTTTATTCTGTTTTAAACCTAAATATTCCCACACTGGGGCTGTGGCATTCAGCTTAGGAACCGTAGCTTTCGTGTCATCATTCATATAAGTGTTTGTTTCCTTGTTACTCCTCACAAAGCTCACTTCAGCTCTCTCCGTGTGAACGCGCGAGCAGCCCCGCCTCCCCCATGAAGATTGCAAGAGTGACAGATGCTCACTCCGCTATAAATGCGCTAAATCTGCTATAGAACCGATGCACCCGGTGTTAAGAAAGATGGACAGAATGAGCCATCTTCTCATTTAGCATCTTTGGTAGAAAGAGAGGAGGAAAACAAACATGCATGCACGTTTCAATTTATCGAGGCCAGCAAACTTACTGAGGACATTTTTATTTATCGTTCGGTTAATTGATTTATTGATTTTCGTGACAGGCCTAGATGTCCCCTTTAACACTTCTCAATAACCCCAATTCAGATATCTGGTAAAGGACTTTATAAGATATTGAAGGAAATCTATTGTAGAAATCTTATTTAATAGCATTTCAGGCCTTATATTTGAAAAATTAAATAAAAGACATTTTTTGACATATTCAGGCCTTGTACTTAAACTTAAGGTCTATTAAGAGATTTTAAGGATCCCCAAGAACCCTTTTTTGAGCGCAGTGCGGATTGTTCTTGACATTTCTGTCGAAAATGTGTAGTAGAAGTTCTTACCCAAGACGTTCCCTTTAAAATGGCCACCGTCGTCCTTCTTCCCCGCTCTCTCTTTATCAGCTGTGGACAAAAACAGACAACTTATCACGGTTATCATTATTATCCCAATATTGTTGCAGTGTGCTCAAAATGTTCCAAAAGTACTTCTACACACAATTTAATCACTTAATCCCTTCAATATTATAATCAGAATGGTTCTTTTTTGTCTTTTTTTATCAATAATGTGTCAAGAAATGCCCTTTGAGTACATTTTTATCCTTCTTTAATGAGAAATAAAAATAAACAATCCTGGAATGTATTTGTCATTATTTTGTTATTAACGGTGTGATTACAAGAAAAGAAAACAACTGATCTGAACTTTAAACAGGATTCTCTTTATAAACAATTCTAAATGAACATGTTCAAAGTTTTGAGATGACAAAAAATGAGCTTAAACTATTTCATATACACTCACACATTTTAGTTTGCCTGCAATATTAGTGTACATGATACAGCTCCTTATATTAGACCATGTCCAGGACTTTTTTTTAATGACGATAGTCCCTGAAGCAATTAACCCCCTTCATGATTCTCCTCTGGTCTCCCCTCTCCCTGGCAGATCCCCTCGGTATTTTCTCCTCTAAATATTTCCAAATTAAGATCGATGAAATCCATAAAACACGAACTTTGACGAAAAAAGACGATCTATGTCAAAATACGGCGAATACACGGCAAAACAAAGGCAAGAACACAGTCCAGGATGACACTAACTCTGTTATTTATAAGATATATACATTTTTGGATTGAATTACTCATAAGTCACCTGTTATTCTCTCAGGTATGGCTCACTGAGTCCTTGCTCTCTCTCTCTCTCTCTCTCTCTCTCTACGGATCCGTCAGTTCATTTACTCGAAGAGTTCCTGCCGTTGAAATCACGCATGTCTTTTTCTTTCGCTGCAGCTTCATGTTCAGACAGGGAGACTGTCTTCTATCAGTTTCTCCTCAGCATCCTTGTAAAAATCCAAAATTCAACCTGACTCCAGAGTCCGTTTCGACAAAACTGTGCTGTGGCTCAAACTTCGCTCTCAGAGGCCAAACAATGCAAACTGCGCATGTGCGCACCGGTTCAGGCTGTTTAATCGAAGACAGAGACATAGCTCCGGCTTTTCCAGGCAAACAGCAGCATCACCGTGCGTTATTGACACAGGGTGGTGATTAAACACGGTAAAACGGTAATTTTAAAAAGACACGGTAATGATTACCGTGGGAAATTTTACCGCGGTTTACCGTTTTACCGGTAACCGTTACATTCCTACATGTGGCTAAATCAGAAAATGTCAAATGCCAAAAAAATCTGATTTATAAAACTGTGCGTGTGCACACCAAAAGCACTTCTCCCTTTATAGATCACAGTCCAAATGTAAAGTACTTCTGTTGGATTTACCTCACACCCGCCCTCTACACACCCACGTCACCATGAACGGTTGATGCAGAGTACCTCATGAATGTTTCTGCATCACCTGCCTGCAGGCTGTTCCTCCACTGTTGTGCTTCAGGATGAGCGAGGTCTGTGCTGACCCAGGCCACCGTGACACTAGCTTTATCAAAACCATGTCTGAGGTACAAATCATTCATACATTGATTTTATGCACTTTTTTTTTAGTTCACAATGAGAAATTCAACGTCACTTGAAGCTCATAGTAATGTGAGTGCAGTCAGTTGTACTGATTATGTTTGGGAAACAGGACATTGTTCAAAACTGTCTCTGTATAGAGGCCTGTGTGGGTGCTGGTTTTGGGAGTGGTAAGCATTAAGGCACAGTCTATATACTTACTTTATTATAACATTATGGTAAATGTGAAGAAAAAGGGTATTTACTTCTGTTCTTTAAAATAAAGTTATTAAGAACAGTAACCTATAATTCAGACCTATATTTAAAATAAAACATGTGACATTAAAGTGTTCCACGCGCACCTGATGAATTAAAAATCACTTCAAATCATTTTAATATCTTTCTTACCGCACCAATGTGGAGAAATTGCAAAATAAATCCAACATTTATCCCTGGAAATGCATGTTTTCTTTTTCAATTCTCTATTAATTGAAATGTGGCATTGCACCACTTTTTAGTGTATCTTATAAACACTTTTTAATTTTTTTTATTTTTATAAAAACAACAACAAAAAAACTTAAGTTGGATAAGTTAATACAAAATAGGTTATTTAACGTTAAAGTGACTATTTTGGAAAAGAAAAAAAATCTGTCCTTATCACCTACAATTTGACTTGTAAGAAACTATTGTTTCAAATGACTTAACACGAAAGATCACTTTTTTTTTCACTTAAGGAATCAATCAGTCTTAAAAATCCACTAGCCATTTAAACAAAGTTTTTTTTTTTAACAAACATCAATTTCAACCAGAAGATATGGCTGAAAAAATAAATAAAACAATAATAAAAACAGAAATAAGAATAAAAAAAGCACAATAATTAAATGAATTTATAGTAGTGCCAATAATAAGTATAATAAATTAAAATGGTTTTCTTATATTTCATGTGCTGTAAAATCCCTTTGCTCAAAAATACCTGGCTATGGGTGGTATGTTTGACTTCTACACACCTATGACTACAAAAATACTTTATAAGAGCAATTTTTATAGCACCAATGTGGAGAAATCTAACAATAAATCCAATATTTATACCTGGAGATTGCATATTTGATCATATTTGAGCTACTGTAATAACTTTATTGAAATACAAAACGCACATTTTATTTGTATCTGAATTCACGAAACATGAATAAAACGCATGTGCATGTGAGAAACTGCACGTAAAGATATCAACAAAACTCAGTTGTGGGATACTAAAACCCACTTAAGAGACACTGATACTTCATCACATGTATTAAGCTCTGTAGATATGTGATGACATTAGATGTATGAGATGAATCTGGCTCCAATTCACCACCTCACCATTTGTGCCGTCAGTTTCCACTTTCTACAAAATGTTCATGTGCAGTGTACACATTCTCCTGCGAAGTTTATTTTTCAGGGCCTTTCTGTTTGGAGTTTGCATGTTCTCCCATGCCCATTAAGCTAACTGTTTACTTTAATTTGCCCTTAGGGATGGGTGTGAGCATAAATAGTCGTCTGTGTCTCTATGTGGCCTATTTATTAGTTTTTTTACTGAACAATTCCCTCTGAAGTTTGGGAGCATTTTCCCAAAACAAAGGAGAAGAATGTGCAATGCAAATCAGCACGGTGGAACTTTCCTTCCATGGCAGTATGAGGGCGATGCATAAGCATCTAAAACAAGGAAGCACATCATGATTCAATTTCTGGCTGTCAGAGGGACAGTCGTTTTGATAAGCTAATTGGCTAGTTAGCTGCTAACATTAGCATCAACAGTCTGGTGACAAGACGTCCCTGATTTCCGAGGACAGTCCCTGTTTTGGATGACCTGTCCCTGGCTAAAGCTGTCCCTGAAAATGTGCCTGATTTCAGTGTTTGACTATTGTGAGACTACCAGATCAAAGGTTATTACTACAGACATTTAGGAAGCAGAAAGCGTGAGGGAGCAGGCTGAGCGCAGACTAAGACAACAGTTATTGTGTTGCCAAGTCGGCTCATTAAAGAGACTTTGGGCTCTTCTACTCATGTGAATCCCACATGATCATTACCCAGCTGCCTCTGCAAAGACGTGAGTGTGGTTGGTAGTTTGTCCTTTCCTCACCCCGTTTCCTGGTTATCACGCCCGTTCATGCATGATGTGACGAGTCGGCTAATCACAAAAATAGACGTTGACTAGTCGACTATCAAAATACTTGTTTGTGGCAGCCCTAGTTTAACCAGCTCAAACTCAGTCCTGGTCTCTGCTGATTCAGAGCTCTGGCTTCATGCCCTGAGGAGACAGCAGATCAGGCCGAGGGCAGGTGCTCCTCACCTCAGGGTGCCAGACTCCCAGAAAGCCCCCCCACCCTCCATCCACCCCACCGACCCCTCAGCCAATCAGACACTTGGTCATGGGCCACCCCGGAGCCATCACGGCTGAGGAAGGATCCATAAATCCTGAGGAGGAGGGGGGGTGGTGGTCCCCTGCAGAGAGAGCGAGTCCCCGTCGTGATTCAAGGTGAGTCCATCAACATAAATCAGATGTGAGCAGATACTGAGAGGACGGAGCCGCTCAGGGTGTTGGCACAGACTTTGAAAAACATCAGACGGCAAACTGTGACTGCAAATGAGGTTTGTTTCTCCTCCCTGCTCCTCAGAGAGGGAGGAAGGAGCCTTCAACGATAAATCAGAAGAGTTACAGATTTATCTCTGGGTCTTTACCAACCTCCTCTGATTTGGAGTGAAACACAGAAGAACGTCAAAGCAGCTAACAAATAAAATAAACAAAAGAAACTGCAGCTGTTTGACTCATTTTCTTAATATTCTGCTCAAACCATCTGCAGACAAACAAAACAGCCTCTGGAGTGTAAAACAGATGATGCACAAATGTAAAAATATTCAAGCATCCTCCAGGATGCTGTTTCCTTTAGTTCTCACATTTAACAAGTTTTAAAGACTTTTAATTATCTGTAAAAACTGTACAAACAAAAAGTACATTCTACCAATTTAACAGTCAACACATGGAATGTTTGCGGCCGAAACATTGGCTTTAGTATCAAAAAAAAATCCTGCAAATACCAATGATCAGTCTGGTGTTGGTCAGATAATATCATGCACCCCTTGTAGATTTGTAAATACTGTATACTGTTTATCCCTTTCTGGAAAAAAAGAGGTGGAGTACACCCTGAATTAGTCACCAGCCAATCGCAGGGCCACATAGAGAGAGACAGACAACCATTCACACTCTTACCTAAGAGCAATTCAGATTCACCAGTCAACCTAATGAGCATGTTTTGATCTGTGCAAGGAAGCCAGAGTGCCCAGACAGAAGCCACACATGCACGGGGAGAACATGCAAACCCCCAGAAAGGCCCTGACCGACCGACCACCTTCTTCCTATGAAGCATGAACACTACCTGCTGTACCACTGAGCCTCCCTGCTTTAGGGCCACATCAGGCTCTTTAAAGCTTCCATCAGGCCCCCTGATTTAAAGGAGGATTAAGGCTACTGTGAAGAAAGTTTTTAAGAGATTAAACTTTTCTAATGACTGTGGAAAATTCAGAATTCTGAGATTAAAGTGATCACAATCAAATAAAGTATGACTTTCTCTTCATAATTCTTGCTTTAATTTTAGAGTTCTGACATTTTTTCACATAATTCTAAATTTAATGTCAAGATTTTACATTTTATTGCATCCAAATTACTTAATTTAACCTCAGAATTTGGACTGTTTCACAAGAATTCTTTTGTTTTCTTCCTTTTCCTTTTTTTCTTGCTTTCATTCTTTCTTCTTTCTTTTATTTGTTTTAGCCTTCATGGTCTTTTGTGTCGCCAAATAAAAAAAAAAAGGTGGGATTACAATTTGTTGTTTTCAGGACAGCTTAAAGTCATAAAATATGTACAACAGTTAATGAAACCCTATGTGGCTGCTTCAGGTCTGGCAATATTCAAACTGGATCAAAATATTACTTTATAATTGTCTTATATTATTATTTCTGTTTTTCAAAACTTCCCCCTTTAGAAAATCTAAGAAAACTGATCCTTGGATGAATGTACTTGATGATAACTGAAATGAACCATCATCAATCACAACTTTTGACGCAACTTTTCGAAAACACAATATTGGGATTTTTTTCAATCACAACATTCACAAATTCTTGCAAAAGTCAAAAACATCTGCTAAACTAGTATGAAATGTTATGTGCCAATGCTGAGCCCACTTTTTTCTACTATTTAATCATAAACCTGAAGTTAACAAATAAAAAAAAACACATGATTACTTGACCATAGTTGAAACAAGTCCAATGAAACTGTACATTTATTTAAGGTCCAATAGTGGCTCCATGCTCCTTTGAGGCCCTCAGTAACCAGATCCTCTTTCACTTTTAACAAAAGTGAATAAAAGGTTTTCTGACTGGTTTTCTAAAAGCTGTAACTATGAAGCATCAAACCATCCAGATCCAATAATCCCATCATGTCAGATTAAACCAGGACGCCTAACAAGGTGTGGATAAATGCTGCGCTGAATCAAAGCAAACTGCACGCTTGGTTTGTGGGTTAATTGAAAACATCGGTGATTAGATGCATTAATTTGTCTGACACGGTCTCGGTAACGAGGCTGATTTATGGCCGAGATGAAACGGTCACAGTTGTGCAGTCAGCGGCGTTCACGGAGGGAGGAAACAACATCAATCCTGCATCTCACCACATCAGCAAAGTTAATGTGGAGTAATGATCACAGAGGAGGGGGAGGCAGAGGAGCGAAAGAACAGCAGAGAAGAGTGAGATCAGGGATTCAAGGAGCGTCAGAAGATGAGATTTAAACTCCTGAGATGTGAGTTCAGGTAAAAAAAAAAACAAGGAATAAAAAGGGAGACACTGATATAAAGAGGAATAAACTATAAAGGAAGGAAAAGTTTAGGAAGTGGAATTTTACATCAGAAACTTTCATCTTTGGAAGCATTTTTGAGCGTTGAGAAAGAGCCGTAGTGAACAAATGCTAAAGCTGTGAAAAGTAAATTAGATGCTACACTGAGCTAGTAAATTTAGCTGGTATGTAAACTGTCAATAACAGCTGACTCAAGACACTGGGGTGATTGAATTAAGATCAATACTCTCAAATTCTACAAAAATAGACCTAAAATTCAAACATTATGTACAAATTAACTGAAAAGCGAACCAACTGGGATGTGAACATGCTACTAACCGAATATATTCAGTTCATGGCACTAAGGAGGACGTGGAAGCTCTGGGGCTTCACACATGACAAGGCAACTTTGGACAGCAGTGAGTAAAAGTCTGACAAACTAGTCTGCAGCTTTTACCTTTAGGACAACTGCACTGCACATAATCAACACACAGAGGAGCCCAAAGTGCTTCCACCCTGCTACAGTGTTGTTACCTGTTCAGTGGGGCTGTGCTGCTTTGCTCCATTTCCTCAAAGTGTATTCTTCTTGTGTTGGTTTTCCAAAAGACAAGATGCTGCTGTTTCTGAGGTTAAGAGAGTTGTTGCACATTCTGAAAAATCTTGTCAAAACAGATACCACACTCAGCTAGCAAATGGCCCTTTTCCACGAGCCCTACTCTACTCGACTCGACTCTACCCGGCTCTACCCAGCTATGCTCTACTCGCCTTGTGCTGCTTTTCCATTAGCCCCAGTTGGCTGCCCAACGGGGTGAGCGGCACTGTGGTTACGTCATTTTGAGCATGACACAACAATCTGTGGCTTTTTGTCACAAACCGAGTAAAAAAGGAAAGCAGAAGAAGGCTGCAGGTGGTAAGAAGAAATACCCCTTGAGAAGCACAGGAGAGTTTTGGAAGCTATACAACAGAATGAAGCCGAGGACGAGAACAATCGAGCTGCAAAGAAAAGACGTATGAGGGTAAGCTAACGGTAGCTACAGCTAGCATGTTAGCTTGTCACGCTCATGACTCATCGATGACGACATTGTCTGACCAATCAGTAGCCGGCAGTCGGTGGCGTCATCTTTTAGTTCTACATCAATTCTACATCAATGAACCTAAACTACTGACATTATGTGTAAGATTAACTAAAAAGTGAACCAACTGGGTTGTGGAAAATTGAAACAAATTGGGTATGAAGCAAACATTGTAATGACCAAACATATTTGGTTTACAGTGCTGAGGAGGACAAAGAAACACTTGACAAGGCAACACTGGAAAGCGGTGAGTAAAAGTCTGACAAATGTGTCTGCAGATTTGTCCTAGTGGGTAGCTTCTCTGCACATAATCAACACACAGGGGATCCTAAAGTGCTTCCACATGGTACTCCTCATATGTGTAGGTGTTATTGTCTGATTAGAGTGACTTCTTCCTCTTCTGTTGGTTTTCTGGCATACTAGATGCTGTTGTTTTTGTGGTCAAGAGAGCACTGACCAAACACAAACACATAAAGCTTATTGTTTTGTTTGCTGAAAGGTTTGTCTAATGGCAGTGATTATAAGTTTTCGTTATTATAGTGCAGTAAAAAGTTTAACAGACAGCAATCACGAAGTTAATCAGCAAAAGCAGAGTTGCGAGAGTTTCTTGTTGAGCTGAATTGAACGCTAGTGCTATGAAAAATAATAAAAAAGCTAATTAGAAGTAAGTGTATCTGATTGGCTGACAGAGTGACTGGAAGTTGTTGACACTTCCTTTGGAATTAAACACAGAGGTCTGTTTTATTAAAAATTTGGAATATTATCACGTATTCAAGGATTTTTCATTGTGGAATTAAAGCGCAAGTCCTTGAAAAGACCCAGAGCAATCTGCAAATCCACAAAACTGAAAGCTTCCAAACAAATATGACCTTAAGCTCTGTTGCACTGAGATATTTTAAAAGGTTAAGAAGAACTGTTGAGGACTCCAAGGCCTTGTGGAGTTCGGGGTTAAGTATCTCTCTAACCTTTAGTAGCATTAAGTCTTCTTTTAACACAAAAGTTCTCGTCCTTTTAACAAAACAATAAGAATGTTGTACTGTTCTCTGCTTTATCTGAGTTATTCTGCAGAAGTGTGGGGTAATACATATATGACCAACATAAAACATTTGTTTTTATTGCAGAAAAGAGCAACCAGAATCATCCAGAGTCAAATTCAGAGAACATACCAACAATTTATTTATTAAATCGGGGTTGTTGAAGCTTTCAGAGATAATAGAACTCCAAAAACAAAAGCTATTTGTGTTAAATTCAGAAGATCAGAATCATAGAGGATTTGATTTTGGTTGTTCAAGTTGCTCAGACTACTTTACAAAAATGTGTACTTCGGTTGTGGGTGTAAAAAATATGGAATTCCCAATTACAGGACTTAAAAAAAACATATAAATGCAAAAAAATGTGTCAATACGCACTTGAAACTTAAACTGGATGTTAAGCATCAACTGTTTTGAGCTGTAAATTCGTCTTTTTATTGGTTCTTTATTTTATTTATCTGTATTTTATGCTTGTTTTTGTTGTTATTATCAAAGACTTGTTGGTGCAGGCTGTTGAAAATCAACTGTACATGATGTCAGACCATCTTTTCTTCTTTTTTTAATTGCTAAAATAAGGGGCAGACAAATAAAAGAGACATTTCTCTTCTTGTTGAGCCTTTCCTGTCATGGATGTGTTTGTTTGAGGGTGTAATATGCACTTGTTTACGTATTTTGTTGTCAACTTTTATGTAAGGAACAAATAAATAAACATAAACATCTATATGAGCAGCTGCACAGTCGTCTGGTGTCTCCACAGCCCTGTTTAGTTCTTGTCTAAGGTTCACATTTGCTGCTTGTTTCAGTGTACCGGTGTTATTTTAGTGAAACACAGAGGAGGTTTGCTTCATGTGTTCCAGCTGAGTGTTTACCGTGTTTCAGCATCCGTGTTACTTCCTGTCTGTGAAAGAACAATAATCCTGCACATGTCAAGGCTTTTCTTCAAGTCTGTAGGAAAATAAAAGAGCGAGCAAACTCGCACTCCTCAGACCGACTGCTTCAAACCGGCAGAGATGAGAAAAGGCGCAGATGAAAGGGAGCTGCCAGACACCCCCAAAAATGAAAAGAGGTGAAAAAAACATCCTGATTTAAGCTTTTATGTGACATTCACTGCCTCATTTTCAGCCTGCTGGCACACATGTGAGCGCTCTGCCTCTGATTACACACATCAGAGAGACTCTGCTCGACAAAAAACACGAGTTTTATTCCTTTTGTGCTTAAATTCAACACATTTCAGCAGCTGAGGCGTGCTGTTAGTGTGAGTGTCGGAGTGTTGACTCCTCACACCCGGAGGAGAGGCTCTGCGTCGGCCATTTTATCACTTTAAAGGTGTAGTCAGCGATGTGGGAGAAAACGAGTGGAGAGGTTGTTTATAAACAAATTTAGACCCGCCTCTCCTTTCATACCTCACCCCGGCTCCACCCCCGAAAGCTGATGGATGTGCATCGTCATGGAAACGGCTGTAGAAACTGCGTAGCTGACCAACGAAGCTAAGGTAACCCAGACTCGTCAGACAAAAGTAGCCACAACTCGACTGCCATTATTGATAACATCACAACAGCAGTACATTCTGTCAGATTAGACAATAAGATGAATGCCCGACGGCTGTTACTGTTATGTGAAGCACCACAAAGCTAATGTTGCTTACCTATCCAGCACGAAGACGGCGACATCCGTGTCCATTTTCAGGTATTTCAATTTGTGGAGTTCCCTCCACCGTCAAAAAGCAACACCAATGTTGACCCGGGTTTTCGCTCTTTCATTGTCATAGCCCTTCTTTTTCACTTTCTGTTCCTCTGACCTTTTTCTTTTGGGCTGTTTTTCAGCCAGTGCTACTGCACCTATGGTATCTCTCTCTTACACTAATCAAGACGCTAATAAACTACGACTCCCCCTCTGTCTGATCTGCGCATGAGTATGATCGCCCCCTGGATGTGGGGGGGTGTACTCTGTTTTGGTAACTCCGCCCGAGCCCCAGTATTTACCTGCTGAAATTCAGAGCCAAGGCTGTGTATTGAAACCAGACTTTTTTTTCAACATGCTGTCAGTGGTGACATCTTGTGGATGGGGTGGAGAAATACGGTGATTTTGACAAATAGTGCTTTAGATTGGAAGATTAGAAGATCGCTGACGAGACCTTTAATACAAAATAAACCAAGAGAGATCAAATGCTCTGCAAATTTTGTCAACACTGTCAAATGGACCCAATAAAGATAGCTGTGAGGGCCACCTGAAGAGTGAGTGATTATATTTCATTACTTCTTATTCAAGCTGAAAGATATATATCGTTATCGTATCAATGTCGAGATATGAACATTTAAGATATTCATATCGAAAAAGCACCAACATAAACGATATAGATTTCCTGCGCCCTCACCCTGCACATACTGCTCTGGAAGTCACAATAAAATTCATTTTACGATTGCCCTTGAATGCAACGCTTGACACACATACGCAGTCATGGTAATCAGCCATTCTGTCACTGAAAGAGTGAATGAATAGTATTATCACCGTCCAGCAACGGAGCTCGAAAGTTTGGGAGCATTTTACCGAAACAAAAAAGAAGAATGTGCAAAATCTGCAAGGCAGAGTTTTCCTTCCATGGTAGTACGACAGTGATTCATAAGCATCTGAAAAGGAAGCACGTCATCGCTGATTCAGTTTCTGACAAAGAGGGACAGTCGTCTTGATAAGCTAATTGGCTAATCAGCTGCTAACATTAGCGTCAACAGTCTGGTGACAAGACGTCCCAGATTTTCGAGGACAGTCCCTGTTTTGGATGACCTGTCCCTGGTTAAAGCTGTCCCTGAAAATGTGCCTGATTTCAGTGTGTGACTATTGTGAGTCTACTAGAACAAAGGTTATGACTACAGACATGTAGGAAGCAGAAAACGTGAGGGAGCAGGCTGAGCGCAGACTAAGACAACAGTTATTGTGTTGCCAAGTCGGCTCATTGAAGTGACTTTGGGCTCTTCTGCTTGTGTGAATCCCACATGATCATTACCCAGCTGCCACTACATAGACGTGTGGTTGGTAGTTTGTCCTTTCCTCACCCCGTATCCTGGTTATCATGCCCACAGGATTCAACCCAGCACACCTCCAAACACACTCAGACATGTGGCACAACTACACAGGAGCCATAGTCTCCAGGTCTGCTTATTATAAGTGAATTGGGCCACCAGCTGCATGCTGGGGGCAGTTCATGCATGATGTGATGAGTCGACTAATCATAAAAATAGTCGTTTGTGGCAGCCCTAGTCGTTGTAACATATTGATATTTCAATATATCTGACATGAATATCACGATAAGAAATGTTGTCCATACCATTCAGCCCTACTTCACACGGTGTCTCAGGTCAAATTTGCATAAAATACCAAAAACTGAATTCACAAAAAATTAAAACAAAAAAAAAAAGAACATGGTAAAAAACTAAAACTGAATTTGAGGGGAATTCTTATATTGGCCTCAAACTGGTGTGCTGTGTTGTTGGTTGGTGTTTTGTTTGGGTTTGTGTTTTTGTTAATAAGTGTTCCTTTTCTTTTATTGTTACATCTTTTATTGATTTAATTAATAGGGACAGTGCACATTAATGAACATATATTCAAAGAACAATAGATGTAAATATGCCGGTTTATAGCATCAATGCTAATTCACATCCGCAGTCCCTGGGCAGGTAACACAAAACATGATGCCATAGACACCACATAAACAAAACATCATAACAAGAGCACATTACAAATCAGTTAATTTCTAAAACCCTGGATGTTAATAGTTACAGGACTGGTTTGCTTTCAGCCACTGCTTAACGTGTTTTAAAGTTTGTAATGTGGGCCTTATGTCGAGAGGGCGTCTGTTCCAGATCTTACTGCCTTTACAGAAACAGAATTTTGTCCAAAAGCTTTCTTTCTGTATAGTCCCATCTCGATGAGGCCCTGGTGTTGAGCCCTTTTTTTAAAAAAAGACAGACATGGGAGGCAGGGCAAGACCATGGAGCACATTATACAATCAACGAGCAACTTCAAAGTGTATAACGTTCTCGAAAGCTCATGAAGTTGTACATTTCTTAAAGTGCTGCAAACATGGAGTGGAACTGTTTTTTTTTAGAAAGGATCTTGAGTGATTTTTTGCATAGTGATTCTGTGATTTTGCACGTATTTACACCTGCCAGTGACCAACATGTAATACAATATTCAACATGTGACAGTATCATTGAATGTAAGAACATTCTAGGAGCATCCAGAGTTATGAAGGCTCTTACTTGTTTGAAATTGTTCAAATTAAATCTCAATGTATTAGCTATTCTATTAAGGTGTCTTTTGAAACATAGTGTGGAATCAAGTGTTGCACCTTAGAAAAATAATAAAAGTAATTATTAAAAAAAATGCAGAGCCTTACCGGGGCACCTGCCCAGGTGTTTGACGTCGATCTGCTCCTGCTTCATACACGACGCCTCTCGGACCAGACAGGGGTTGTTGTAGGAGTTCCCGTCGGTGGCGCACACCGGGTTTTCATTGTGGCCGCTGCAGTCGATGTTACATATACACCTGAAGGGAGGAGAGGAGCGTCAGCATGTTTCCCTCACAGGAAAATGAAGCTTCTGTCTGCAGAGCAGCATTACTGACATTTAATCATCATCTGAGGCACATCGAGAGCCTTCAGGACCAGGACACGGCCCGTTCATTACACCGCACACTCACAGAGAGACTCACAGTCATTACTGAGGCCTTATGATGATTTATGGATGACACAGCCCAAGCAGTATTTTAGAGTTAATTCACACATTTCAGCCTTGTAGATCCACTTGGTTTGAGTAAAATCACCATCAAAAACAGCTCTCCGTCAGAGGAGTAAATCCTCGCAGAAGCAACTTTTGAACCTTTTGAACCCTGGGCATTGTCTTCAAACTCTGGCCACATGTCCACCCAGAGTCAAGGATGAACTGACAGGATAGAGAAGTCAAAGGTGAGAGTCAAGGAGCCTCATGTTTAAAACAAATCTGGACCCCTCTCTGCCCCAAAATTATAGGCCCATGTCAAAATGACCATTTATCTCAAAAATGTTAGAAAAAGTGGTTACCAATCAATGTTCAACTGCCCTGGACGCTCATAACATCCTGGATAAGTTTCAGTCTGGTTTTTGTCAGTCCCATTCCACAGAAACAGCTCTTCTTAGAGTTTTCAATGACCTTCTTCTTAGCAGTGGCAAATGAAAATGTTCTGTGTTTGTTTTATTGGATCTCAGTGCAGCATTTAACACTGTGGATCGTGATGTTTTAATTAAAGGAGACATATCTTGCTGATGCATGATTTAATACTTACATATAATAGAATAAATTTGAAAACAAGACCTTGCACCCCCTTAATTTTAAAAAAATTAGATATTGTATTTTTTCTGATATCCTAGAACGAGATTTGATGCCTCTGAAAAAAGGTCATTGTAAGATGTCCGTGAGATTTAAATCGACACAATCGTGACGACACAAGGTACATTTCTTTTTATTGGAGTAATCTGATAAAACACTTCCTCCTCTGTGATGTCCGTTAGCCACAAAACTGTCACCGAAGAACACATCCACCAGCAGGGGTATATAGGTCCCTAGCTCACACTCACTCATTACCAGCTCTGGCCTGTAGGGGGACTCAACACGCGGTCGCCGGAAAATACAATAGAAGAAGAAGGACAGGCTGGCTCAGCCCCCGATAGAACTGACCACTCAGAGCACAAAGAGCTGTGACGTTGCAAGGTAACTTTAGGTCATCCTGAGATCCGAGCGTTTCAACGAGAGCTTCATAATGGCCTAAAATGAGGATTTTGAGAACGCTATTGTGGGGCAATGAAGGAACTAAATGACTTGTACTGAGGGCAGAAATGCTTTACAGGCATCCTAGTCTGGCATAGTGAAAAGGAGAAACAAGCATGATATGTCTCCTTTAATAAACTGAGGCAGTGGGTGGGCATTTCTGGCTCTGCCCTTGATTGGTTCTCCTCCTCCCTGTCACAGAGAACATTCTCTGTTACTGTCAATCCCCACACCTCTTCTAATTCCACCCTAGTTTGTGGAGTTCCTCAAGGCCCAGTCCTTGGCCCAATATTATTTCTCTGTATTTGCTCCCACTAAGCCACCTAATCAACAGTTTTAAAAATGTATCTTATCATTGTTATGCAGATGATATCCAGCTATATGCATCCTTTTCACCTAATGATTACTCTCAAGTGTCAAGCCACTCAGTTGTTTAAGTGCCATTACAGACTGGATGTCAGATAACTCCTTACAACTCAACTCTGAAAAAACAGAATTCCTTGTCTTGGCTCCAGAGAGCTTAGAGCCAGACATACTACAGAAACTGGGAACCCTGTTCACTTTTAAAAACCAACTCGTCGTAATCTTGGTGTTTCTTTCAGAATCACTTCTCATCTCAGAAATATTGCACAACTCAAACACATTGTTTCTACAGCTCAAATAGAGATGGCTATTCACGCATTCATTTCTTCCTGTTCAGACTACTGTAACTCTTTCACCTGTCTCAGTAAAACATCCATAAACCGTCTACAATTAGTACAAAAACACTTGTGAACTGGAGCTAAACAAATAAAGATTGAATGATTGAATGACCATGCGATTGGCCAATTAGCTATTTGTGCTTGTACCAAATAAAAAGGCCAGTAGGTGTAGCCAGTCTGTTTGCATTTGAGCTTAAACCATATTCACAATAAACTGTGGAAAAGGCTGTGTACAGTGATTATTCCCTCTCTTGCTCGGTGTATCAGAGCTTTTAATTCTCTTTGTGAGGGCTGCACAAATGTTGAACCTTCTCCAACCAGAGAGAGTCTTTGTGGAGAGTAAGCAGGCTCCCTTGTCTCTAAAAAATCTCTTTTTGTTTCAGGTCAAACACTCACCAGACGTCCTCTGAGTCTTCGTCACACTCGGCTCCGTATTTACACGTGCTGCACTTGGTGAACTTCTTTCCAGAGTCAGAGCCGGAGCCTTCATCATCTGTAATGAACCGGAGCAACAGGTAAGATTAATATTGATTTAAACCATGTAAAAAAAGGCATTTTTACTTTTTAAAACAAAATGATACTCTGAAAGGCAGCTTGCAAAGATCAGATAGTATGCAGTCATTTAACAATCTCTTAAAACCAGAGAGATCTTGTTTTTCTCTTTGAAAACTGTGGCTATTAAGCGGCAGGATGGGGATGCAGTGACCTTGCAATGCAGCTGGATCAGCCAGATGTCTGTAAATAGGCAGATGCATCTTGCCAATCTCCAATCTGCAATAATTTGAGTGGCCCAAAGTGGGACATCCCAATTAGAGTCCTTTAAAGCAGGGAGAGGTGGAGCTGCCAGCATGACCATTAGCATAGATGCTAACAGTTTCAGTAGCTGTTTTATCAGACTTGGGCCATATTTCAAAACTACAAACTTCTTTATAGAAAGGAAATTTTTCCTCCACCTCTATTATCTTTACCACTTTTGGACCGTGGGATGCTGGAGCCTATCCCATTGAACACTGAGTGAAAAGAAGGGCATTTTTAAGTTTGTTGACTAATTTCTTTTTTCATAGTTTTTGTCAACAACCTTTTTTCCCTGATGAAAATTAGACCGTATCTAATAAAAACAAGTGCACATGGACAAAAACTCAAACTAAATTAACTGGCATTTTCATCGACAAATAAAACCTAGACTAAAATATCTGACAGACTTTATCCAATCAGACCTAATTTGGTCATGTAGGAAGTAAAGACAAGTTACGAATCTATCCAATCACAGCTACTTTGGTTGAGTGGAAAGGTTGGACGAGTTCAAAGGGACATCCAATCACGGGAATGATGGCAGGATCCAAGTGTAATGCTGTGGATATTGTACTGGGAGGTCTAGATTTCAAGGTTCCAAGTAGGAAATCTCAACTGGATCGCCCCAAACGTCAGAATTTCCAACTAGGAATTCAGAGGACCCTAACCACCCCAAAGTTGACAATCAAAGATGTGCAAACAGCTATCAAGCTCCTGTAATATTCTGTTTATTTGCACTTCTGACTCATGTTTATGGCTCTAAATCAGCTGTATTCATAGTATCCCTTGACTTATATTCATAGAAATGCTGCCATAGTGTTATTTCCATGCTTCATGGGATACTTGTGAACTACAACGCAGGGCATGCGAGCAAGGGCTAACACAACGGCTAACAATAGCCTGCTAGATGGGTACGTTTTTTCCAACTTTGTAACAGGAACGTTGAAACTCAGAGATGAAGTCACTCCAACTTCCGTTTTTCCAGTTCCAATATTAATGGAACGAAGCATAAAACATGACTTAAGAAATTCAAGGAAACATCAAAAAATGCCTTACACTTTATTTAGACTTCATATTTCAGTCGACTGAATTTGCAGTACATTTAAAATTTCATCAATAAAAACTAGACTAAAATCAAAACAATTTAGGTGACTAAATTATGGTTAAAACTAAACAGTATTTTAGTCAAAAGTCTAAATCTAAAACTACATTTAAAAGTGCCGGCAAAATTAACACTGAGGTGGGGGAACACCCTGAGAACCAGCCTAACACCGAGACAGACAGCCATTCAAAAGTCAACCATTGATGTGAGGATGAGGATGTTGATGACATGAGGATGAGAATGAGGATGTTTTTGGTTCGGTGGAGGAAGCCACGCATACAAGGAGAGAACATGAAAGCCCTGACTGAAAGGGGGTCCAACCAGCAACCTTCTAAGTATGAGGCACGCGCACCTTCTGCTGTGCCACCGTGCTGCTCTACTATCATCTAAATCAGGGATGTCCAAACTTTTTGCCATGAGGGCCAGATTTGGTAAGGTGAAAATGTGAGGGGCCGACCATTCCGCTTTTGAATCTAGTTGTCTCTTTATTTCTAATGAAATGTGTTCAATTCTCCGTACCACAGTGTTACGAGCCAGGCAGACATTGGCAAAATCTTGCTTCTTCTCAGGACAAATTTTCTCAACTATTTTCAGCACACGGTCTTTAATAAATTCACCCTCAGTGAAAGGTTTGCAGTGCTTGGCAATCAGCGTTGCCACCTTGTAGGTAGCCCTCTTGGCATTTTCATTTGACTCACAGGCTTTTGTGAAAAGCGCTGATGTGCAGTTAAAAAATCTTCCAGTTGTTTCAATTTTTCGCAGCGTTTGGCCCCAGTTAGCTTGTCATATTTAGCATGTTTTGTCTGTTAGTGCCGCTTGACATTGAATTCCTTAAAAACAGCTACAGTCTTGTGACAAATTAGGCAGACACAGTTGTTTCATATTTCGGCAAAAAAATACTCCAATTTCCACCTGTTCTGGAATCGGCAGCACTTGCTGTCAACTTTTCTTTTCTTTTTTTTCTTTTTTTTTTTTTTATGTTTTTTGGGGCATTTATTGATAGGAGAGAGACAGTGGATAGGTTTGTGCAAGGGGGAGAGAGAGTAGGGGAAGACACTCTGCAAACTGGTCACAGGCGGGATTTGAACCTGGACCGGCAGAAGCAAGTACATGGGGTGCCCAGTTGCTAACCACTCCGCCACCCCAACTTTTCTTTTTTTAGCTACAGTCGCCATGTTTGAAATGGGATGGGCTGAAATGATGACAAAAGGTCAAGTGTCAAGTGCCACAAGGATGTGGCCACAGCGCTACTGCCATCTTCTGGTGAAATGTAAAACAGGCTTTTTGTACACAAGTATTTTATACAGCAGTCAACGGTGCAAGAGGGCCACATGTAATTGATTTTATAACAGAGGCTGCAGGCCAGTGAAAATCTGAACACGGGCTGCATTTGGACCTCGGGCTTGACTTTGGACATGCCTGATCTAAATGATCGTTAATTACCTTCGCCAGGAGGTTATGATATTGCCGGTGTCTGTTTTTTGCTGGTTTGTGTATTTGTTAGTTTGTTGTTTGTTTCTTTGTTGGCAACATAACTCAAAAAGTTACGGACAGATTTCAATGAAATTTTAGATATTGTCCAGATTGGGACAAGAAAGAAACGATTTGATTTTGGGAGTGATCCGGATCACTGTCTGGATCCACCATGACGAAAAAAAATGTGATTTTCGTTGATAACAACTGAACTAAAATAGATATCATGATGAATCCAACTGCTCATGATATGTTTTCATGGTCGAGGAATCTAAATATTTAGATGAAATAAAGGTAGGACTAATGTTTATGGTGAAAATGACAGTATGGGTGAGGACTGTGGTCCAGGTCATTTAACTCCATGGAAATGACATGAAATCTGCACAACAGGTGATTTTACCCTTTGCACATGCACTGTGGAAAGGAACCTTTCTAACACATTTTATATTTATACGATTTCAATTATGGATTTGTCCCAAAAGAACAGAACAACACTGCCATTTAGAAAAGCTGCTGTTTGTCCATGAGGATGAAGAGGTGATCACTTTAGTTTAGAGTTAACTGTTCTGTTTAAATTGGACAATTCAGTTGTTGATCTTTTAACAACACCACTCTGTAAGAAAAGAGCCCGAATTCTTGGAAATCCTTGACGGTTTAGCCTCAAATACGTCATTTTACTTCTTGAGTATGAATCCTTCTTCATTTTATTATTTTTTAATTCAAGACTCATCACAACTATCCATCTGAGAGTTTCTGAAGAGCTAATCAAGAGAAAATAAATCATGTTTAACACACTAAAGACTTAACTGACCAATATTAAACTGGTTGCTAATGCTAACAGCACATTTGGTTTTTCTGTCTTCACTGTTCATGCTGTGCGACGGAGCTGCTTCATCTCAAACATTCCCTGATTTAACCTTGACGACTCTGTCTCACAAACTTCAGAACTTTCTATTTTCACATCCTTCATCCATGAACTACATAATCATCTTTCTATTATCATTGTGTTTCCATTTCTTTCCGCAGCAGCGACCTGATCTCATTTCCAAAACAACCTCCAGCGCCCATCAGTTTGCGTTCGGGTCCGTTAACGCCGCCGCCGTCGTTTCCACCATCAACACGCGACACGGCTCACGTGTTTTCTATCAGATGCAGCAGAGTGTGTGAGGAGACGGCAGGAGCCAAATGGGAACAGAAACATTATCATCTTATCATATTACTGTTATTATCGTCATTACAGGGGATGCGTTTAATGCCACCCCGCATGGCGGCGTCCATTTTCCTGCAGAGAGGGGGCTCAGAGCTGACGAGGCGATAACAGGCAGAACATCAAATATCACAGGAGCTGCGGGATTATTCATGGTCTGCTTTCATTCAGGGGGACATTACCGAGGCTCATCAGGTCTGATTCTGAAATGAAGCTCAGGAAAGTGTTGGAGGAAACAAGAATAATCTGCAGTGAAAGTTAAAAATGTGACGACCACCCACCTGAGATCGTCACAGTACTTTTATCTGACAGCAGCCTCTGCTCTCTCACTGGAAAACCTTTTTTTAGGGGTTTGAACATTCAGTAATTTAAGTAAACTCTTCTTCTGTGCACTTAAGAAGGCTCGTTTAAGCGGGTTGCTCGAGGGCCACGACACTACAAAATATAAAAACCATGGGGGTCAGGGAGGCCTCAGTCGCCCTTTTCTCTCTGTATTTGTGTAAATGTCTCATCTTTGTGTATCAGAGAGATTCACATTACTCCTGTGCTCAGAATATCAATACAGAGATATACCATCATGCACTCCTTGGGGATATTTGTATCGATATGGATTCTACAGAATCGATACGGCCTCAATGTTTTGACAGTTGTTGTCGATTAACTTTAAGTAATATTAACAATGGCACAGTTCAAGTAAAAGCCAAAGTACATGATGAAACACATTTAAACTTTGGTCTATCATCTTTGAATTTAAGTTTCTTAAGTTGCAGAGTCATTAAAAACTCTTTTTCTTCTTGTAATAATAAACACAATTTGTCGGGGATTCCGTCAAAAGAGTAGTCACTGTTCACAGTTTACGAGCATCAGGATTCGTATCGGGATACGTATTGTGTTGTATTGTGGCTTCAGGATCAGGATTCATATTGTATCATTGGGTTGCAGATATACCCAGCCCTAATTCACAATAGTCCTGATATAAAGATGTTTGCCCATAAAATTGATATCAGTGATGTAAACCGTAGTTCAGCTCTACTAGTTCTCAAATTTGGAGTATATGTACCCAATTATGGTCAACTGGTGCACAAGCAGACTTTACTCATGAGGAAAAAAGTGTCACTGGTACTACTAATAGATTGAAAAAGTTTCACAAGTAGTACTGGTAAAGCTCTGCTTTTTAATTAATAACATTTTTAAGGCAAAAGCTGTATTCACATCAAACGCAACTTCACAAACATTATTTGTGTGTCCATAAATACCGAATTTTGGCCACCGTCATTCATCATCATGGCTTGGTGATGCCATGTTTGCTTGAGTTTCACTGCTATCACAACATACAGTATATCATACAATAGGATGTATAGGCTGATATTATTCCGACGGTATCCTTTTCACTCACCTACAATCAGGAGGGATTTATTGTTGATTGATTGAGTATTGAACAGTTCGAGTTTAAGCAGTGGCTGTGGGGTGTGTCTCTGGACAGGTCTCAGTGCATTCAAATCCACTCCACGCAGGCTGTAATCCACTCCACAAAAACTATCGAGCCAGGTGTGCGGGTGTCTCACGATGTTTTCCATAGTGGTGTGCAGAGATCTCGCAGTAATTTCCCTTCTGATAGAAGGTGAGGCGACGGCGCTCTGATGACGTGTCATACGTGTGACTGATGTCCATAGAGGTGGAATGTTTGCAGCTGAGCAGCAAGGCTGGTTATGGTACATGAATTTTTGACCGAAGCCTCTATGGATGTAGCGGGGACGGCGACAGAGTCCAAGCTCATTGATAGTGGGAATGTTAAGTCCAGGAGAGGTTGCAGGGTTGAGGCGGAGTTGCGAGCTGGAGTAACGTAGAGCCATTTTAACTGAGGAAGGAAGCTGCTTAGCCAAGCCAGCTTCCAGACAACCAGCGGTAGCAATGGAACAGAATTGAAAGTTGTATGCCGATGGTTGGATCTTGAGAGCCCCCTTCCAGGTGGGAACAAGGTCGTCTATAGCAGGTAGGTGCCTAGTTACCTGGCTACCCAACAGGTAGAAAAGTAAGGGGGGAGTTGAAGTGTGGCGTCCGTGTCCAGAGGAAACTAGAGCACAAGGCTCATATGAAGGCAGCACAAAGGTGCAAAAATGGCAGAAAATCGTCACTGGAAAACTATAGTTGTCGATGAAACCACAAACATCAAAATCGTAATTTCACAGGCGGTGAAGCGGCTAACAAACTATGCCAGCGTCCCACCTACAAACCACAGAACACTGCAGCTGATGCCCTGCAGCAGCATCGTCTGTGAGTTTTCTGCGGTCTGTTTAATGTCCTCACTGACTAATGCTTCCCACAGGGACAGTGATTGTAGCTCTGTAGTCCGGAATAAAAACTGGGAGTCACAGGTACCATCACACATGCACACACCGCTGATTGGCTGAACAGCCCCACACGACATCACCTGAAAAGATCAACTTTTTCAACTTTTAGCCCCACTCCAACCGGCTGTAGATTGATTTTGCATGGAGAGTGATGGCCAAGAATGCTCAAGTCGCGTTCAGTGTGTAGCCGGCTTAACAGTAGGACTAGTAACACAAAAGAGTCTACTGATAGACCGCTTTGCTTTCTAGCATGGTCTGCTTGCACACTAGTGTATCAAAAACTTTTACTCTTCAAAAAAAATGTGTGTACCAGTATAATAAACTCAAAATATCTCCCTTGTTGTACTAGTAGACTGATTTCAGTGTTCAAGTAGTACTAATAGAGCCAAAAGATTAAAATTGTACTAGCAGACCTAATGCAAATGAAGTATGAAGGATTTTTTTACCAAATCCAGCACCCTGAACAGTTGAAATATTTCCAAAAGTCAACGGTACTAAGTTTTGTTTCACTGGTAAAGTTTACTTGCGCACGAGTTGATGAAAGTTGAGTTCTCCAAATTGAAGTATTAGTAGAGTTCAACTATGGCTCATATCGCTGATATCAATGTTATACGCACACGACTTTCGATATCTTGCCTCAGCGTAACACTGGCATCCTCGCTAAATATTCAGTGGTTGCATTATCGCAGAGCCAAGTGGGTGGGTACTCGGGCAGCTTCATCATTGAGTGATGCTATCAAGTGCCATCAAAACAAAGATGGAGGACGAGCTGCCGGTGGTACCTTTTTTCCGGTGGTGCAGATTCTCCAGACTCAAGCTAAATTTTCATCACTCAGTCTTGTTTGTTCTCGCTACAGTAACATGTCTTCAAACGTCACGTGTTGTCTTTCTGGCTCAAATATTATAGGCTAATCTTCTGTTACTACAAAGTGGCGAACGAGCTGTTCCACCCATTTTGTTTCAGGGCCATTTTACGCCACTACATGAAGAAGACAGGACAGTTCCTCCTCATGCTGTAAGACAAATGTGACGTTAGAGGGACAGCATGATTAAACTGGCTGTAGAGCAGCTATTGGGAAGTGTGTGTGTTTGTGAGCGTATTGACGGACAGATTGGCCTGCTGTGTGTGGATGTATCGAACACAGAGAGCTCAGTCGGAGCCTGGAGGCTGCTGATCGATGGGCGACGATCTGCAGCAGAGAGGCTCTTTGTCTCTGTGCAGGAGGCGGCTCCACACACTCGCAGATGGACAAAAGAAAACGACAGAATCATCGGGCAGTGGGTCGTTTTAGAGAAAAGTATGCAGACGAGAAATCTGTTTGCTCATGGCCATGATTTCTAGTGGATAGATGTGTTGTCTGATTTGCAGTTGCATGAAAAAGTATGTGAACCCTTTGGGATAACTTGGGTTTCTGCTTAAATTGGTCATAAAATATTTTCTGATCTTCGTTTAAGGGCGTTTTCACATTAGGTCCACTCGTTTCGAACCGTGCTGCGGTGCCGTTTGCCCCCCTCCCCCTCCCCTGCTGACTTTCATTCACACTTGCAACATTGAACCGTGCCCGGGCCCACTTGTGTATTTACTCAGTTTGAAACAGCAGGGGGCGATATGCACATAACTGGTTACTAAACCTTCTACGGAGGAGAACGAAGAAGAGGCTACCATGGTAACCATTTCCTACACCAAACAACCAATGTTTGCATTTCACTCTCTTCAACATTTTCCGTCAAATATGTTTTTTTATCGTGTTTAAGACGGCATCAGCGACTTTCTAGACCCTCGTAAATCATTGTAATCCTCAACCAGAATAAACAAATTGACAAACTGAGTAAGCAAAAGATTCTACCGCGGGATTAACAGGAAGTAATGCATCAAAAGTAGATCGGTTTGGACCACTTTGTTTCACACCAATGAAAATGCACCAAATGTAGGGAGATGGAGCGGATCGAGACCACCCCTTCATGGAGGTCTCGGATTGGCTGATTTGGTGCGCACCAAAGTGCGGTGGTTGCAGTCACATTGATATTAACGTACCAAATCCTGGGCCAAAACGTTTTTGGTGTGCACTAAATATGGTTGGTGTGAAAACACCGTAAGTCACATCACTAGACAAACACAGTCTGCTTAAACTAATACAGCACAAATAAATTCTAAGTTTTCATGTTTTTATTCGACACACTATGTAAACAGTCACAGTGCAGGGTGGAAAAAGTATGTGAACCTTTGGATTTAATAACTGGTTGACCCTCCTTTGGCAGCAATAACCTCAACCAAACGTTTCCTGTCGTTGTAGATCAGACCTGCACAACAGTCAGGAGGAACTTTGGACCATTCTTCTGTACAAAACTGTTTCAGTTCAGCAATATTCCTGGATGTCTGGTGTGAATCGCTCTTTTGAGGTCATGCTACAGCATCCCAATTGGGTTGAGGTCAGGGCTCTGACTGGGCCACTCCAGAAGTCGTATTTTCTTCTGTTGAAGCCATTCCATTGTTGATTTACTTCTATGCTTTGGGTCGTTATCCTGTTGAATCACCCATCCTCTGTTGAGCTTCAGTTGGTGGACAGATGGTCTGAAGTTTTCCTGCAAAATGTCTTGATAAACTTGGGGATTCATTTTTCCATTGATGACAGCAATCAGTCCAGGCCCTGAGGCAGCAAAGCAGCCCCAAACCATAATGCTCCCTCCACCATATTTCACACTTGGGATGAGGTTTTGATGTTGGAGTGCTGTGCCTTTTTTTCTCCACACACAGTGTTGTGTGTTCCTTCCAAACAACTCAATTTTGGTTTCATCTGTTCACTAGTCATCTGTCTTATCTGTGGCATATTGTGCTACCGCTGAAAGTTTCTTGTTATGTCGGACCTTCAGGTTTAAAGCGATATTCCGCCGCGCGCAGACTGATACACTAAGCGGCGAGCGCCTCGTAGCCAGCTGTGCCTCTGCAGCGGAGGTAGTGCCGTTTCACGACACGACGAGAACTAGAGCCTTATTTAGCTGTGTTTTTATGTGAAAGTAACGCCCTAAAAATTCTCTAAATAAAGCGTGAATGCAGACCGATATCAGATTTTTTCCGTGGGCGTACGTTTATATGTGTTTTTGGTCAAGTAAAATATGGCCCCGTCGGAGTGCAGAGGAAATCGGCAAACAAGCAGGCCCTGAGCAGGGAGGGGGGGGGGGGGGGGTTGGTGCGGACGCCCTGGGCTTCTGCTGCAGAGAAACACTGCTGTAGGGGTAATTTCTGCCCTAAGCCTTGTGATAGGACCCAAGTTGTTCCATCCCGGAATTTTGCTTTAAAAAGAGCAACTCTATGTGAGTGTAGGCGAGTCATCTATACATAAAGCATCAGCAGAGAGCTCAGAGCCACTTCAACAACACGCGCCACCATCTCTTGTAGTGTCCTCATGTTGGGCAGCTTGGACACCAAACAGTGTTTATTATTATGTGAAAATTAAAAATATATCGACATAACATCGGCAAAACTCTGGTCAATGTTGAATACTTTGAAAAGGGCTATAATCGGCTGGCTGATATATTGATCACGCCCTAGAATATTTATTTAAAAAAAACAATGAGGTTTATCAGTTTGAACATTAAATATTTTGTCTTTGAACTGAATGTAGGTTGAAAATCATTGTATTTTGTTTACGTAAACAAAACACAATAAAACACGATTTAAATTAAGGTTAATGTTAAGTGGTAAGTGCTTGATGTTGGTATCAAATAGGGGTGGGAGGAAAAATCGATTCACATAGGTATCGGGATTTTTTGTTTGACAATTTTGTAAATCGATTTTTTTGTTTAAAAATCTTTTTTTTCCCCCCAAATTTAAATGCTTCATTTTAATCTGTGTTAATATGCCACTTTTAAATGCAGTCCAGGCTTTTGAAGAGAAAGTATAAACAGCTGGTTAAAATATATTTCTGAATAAATCCTAAAAACAGACTCACATGTGATGTGTATTTTTCCTGATAGAGTCTGTAGGCATCATCATTGTTCATCTTTTTCAGTGGTGTTAAAAAAGCTAAGTAAAGACTGTAAAAATTGGCAATATCGTAGAAGCGCTGATTAAAATGAGGCGGCACCTAAAAAAATTGCAAAAAATCGAATCGGGAGAACAACATATCGTCCAAGGCTTGCTATCAAATGTAGATTATTCTTCAAACATTAATCCAAATCCAACATTCCTGCTGTGTTTGAGGTTAACCTCCAATTAGACAGGTTGTTGTTTGCAGTCTGAGCTCTCTCACGCCCTCTGCTGGTGACATGCAGCTGCCTTTAGAGACAAAATGCTGCAAGGACACAGATAAGGTATTTCTCAGCTTTAGAGTGTGTGGATAAGGTGTGTTTTTGATTCATTTCCAGGTAAAGCAGGTGTGAAAGCAGAACAATCACTCGGTAAATCAGGCCCAGAGCATAAATTAACCCTAAGGGTGCCGGTTGATTTGGAAAATGTTTAAGAAATCGTTCCCATCAAAGCTCACAGGCTCCCTCTTCCTCCGGGGAACGGTTTGATTTGTGGAGTTGATTCTAGCTGACAGATGTGAGCACACGTTTGGAGAGTTAAAGACAAACAGACGGAGCGCTGCAGTCAGATTTAATTATTTATCTCTCTGGCTGGACCTCACTATCGCCTGCGGGGGAATCACCCGCTCAGACCCCCTGCACATGCAGATGGTGGAGATACGGTCCCTCCAGAGGCTGCCTCCAATTAACCCCCCCGCAGCAGCAGCCATATTAAACAGCAAACAGAGGCTGATGTTGGCAGATGGTCACAAACTGCCTCTGATGCCACAGCGTCAAGTTTTTAGCTCGACTCCGACAAGATCGAACCCATCAACGGTGCACCGGGGAGGCGTTAATGAAGAGCGGGAAACCTCCAAACAACCTTTAGAACAGGAGGTGATGCCCAACGAGGGAGAATAAAACAATAAAAAGATTCACTCATGCTGCATTCAGGCCTCATCTACAACTGTCTACACTAAGGCTGTGTGCTAGAGAGAGCTTTAAACTTTGATAAAATACAATCAAATATGAAATAATATTGACTCCACAGCAACAAGTAGGGGTGTCCCGATACAACTTTTTCACCTCCGATACAGAGGAATCAAACAGACTTTTATTCCTTATTTTGTAGTATGGACTGAATGAAAGTCCTGGTCAGGTGAGATTACTCAAACAGAGAACAGGTGTCAGCAATAGAAGGTATGAGAAAAACTAACCTGTTTGTTATTAACCAATGAGTTCAAGAAACTTAACATTAAACATAAGAATATTAGCCTTACAGAGCAGACAGACCTGCCTGATTCTGAAATCATGAATCTCGTCTTGCCAGCCTCCATTGTCCAACGGTTTCACTCGGCTAAATGCTTAATAGCCCAATCAGGGAAGAGAGGCGGGAGCAGCAAGAGCTGCAGGTTGACAACAACAGGAAGTGAAGTCACTTCCTGTTGTACAAATAATGGCGGCTAATGTCGGTTAGCCTGTGGTCATCATGGTTATCCAGTTATACTTGGCGAAATCTGCTCTCCTCATAAGTTTACTTCGTAGGGATTGTCTTTGATCTTTCATGTCATGTAAAGTGTTAAATGACACATCTGTGCGGTATAATTTTATGTGGAACGATAGTCTCAAGGTAGTTAAGCCATTGGCTAACTGCCATTGGCCACTACGGCTAACGGCTAATAAAGGCAAGCAATAGTTAGCTGTTATTAACTGTTAGCCGTTAGCTGTAGCGGCTAACAATAGCTAGCCACCAACTACAGTTAGCCACTACAGCTTATGGCCATTAACTGTTGTTTGCCCTTGTAAGCCGTAAGTTGTAGTGGCTGACCGTTAGCCGTTAGCTGCTATGTTTAGCAGCTACATATGCTATGTCATAGGAGCACTGCTTGATATGGATTGGTCTGTGATAAGTGTGATGAGCACAACGACTGTCCAATAAAAAGCTGCTGTTGTTTTTGAAGGTTCTGCCCCTGAAAACATTTTCGCAAGGCTCCTTCCAGATGGATTAGCAAAATATTTCCAATATGGAACTGTCCATCTGGCATGTCAGGTTATCAGAATATAATGCAATTAAAATAAAGAAAATAATTAGAAGACCCTAAAAAGTAACCTCAGTAAATCCAGTAAAAACAAAAACATATATTTAAAATTGCAAAATAACCTCTGTGTTTAACTTAAACATAAGCATATTCTACAACTGGAGTAAATAAATAAAAAATAAGTTAAAAGGACTGCTTGTTTCAGAGTGCCTATATTGGATATTTTGGATGCAAGCCGACATAATCCAATATTTTTATTCATTTTTATATCAGACTGATATTTGATACCAATATTGCAGAGGTGGGCAACTGGTGGCCCCTAGGCCACATAAGGCCCTCCTACTGTCTCTATATTTGAAATATCAAAAAATGCATTTTAATAAAAGGAAACATGACAAAATCTACAATGATTTTGGTAGAAACCATTAAAACAGTAGTATTTTCAAGAAAATAGAGCTGTAGTTAGCTTTAAATGTCTCTTCAAAAGTCTCCTTTTTGCATAACTAAATGTTTGTTCAAAAAAACAACAATCAATAAAATAAACAAAAACAACTAGCAAGTGATCTGAAAGCCTCAAGTTCCAATATCAAAAATGCCCCCATCACTGAGGATGAAATTAATGTGGCCCTCTCGGTTACCAAAGTTGCCCACACCTTCTTGTATCCTGCAATCCGACCTCATAGGGCTTCATATTTAGTTTCTGATCAAAAGAAACTGCATGCAAACTCCTGCACAAACAAAAACACAGCTGCAACAGCCAGTAAAGTGATCGCATTTCTCCTGTTACGAGAAATTTTCATCAACTTCTGCAAATGTTTGTTTTTGTGAAATTTGGAGATTTCACTCTTACTTGAATTTAAAAAAAGTGACAGGTTAAGAGTCTGTTCTTTTTAATATCCCAAATTTGGATTGCATAACATTACAGATGATGTTTTGATTATACATATTAGAAATATACAGTCATGGGAAGAGTTTTAGGACACCCCCATTTCATTTTTTCCTGGACCTTTCTCATGAAATATGAATTTTAAGATGAACTTAAATCTATTTTAATGTTTTGTTTTGTTTTTTTAACTCAGGGAGTACCACAGTAACATATTTGTTTTGTTGTCTTTGCTGTCTTTAGAATAATAAACATGAAGTATTTATCATTTAACAGATGTGATTTCATCTAAATTTGAGTATTTTTCATCAGTGGCAGTGTGGGAAAAACCTTAGGGGATCATAAAACTTCAGCAGTTTTTGTGAGGCATGCTGAAACTGAGAATGGCTTATTTAGTGCTTGATTTTATTAGTGTTAAAAACTGAGGCAGGAAATAAAACCCTCTAAAAGCCAACAATGACTAAATAAAAGCATCAACACTCACCGTCTCCGTCTCCTGAGCCAGATCCAGGATCTGTGAAGACACAAAGGAAACAAAATGACTCAGTTGTGTCTTCATGAAGAATCAAGAAACAACCATTATACAAACATGGACAAAATTGTTGGTACCCTTCCGTTAAAGACAGAAAGCCCAAAATGGTCACTGAAATGACTTCACACTGACAAAAGAAAGAACAAATAAAAATTTACTGAAAATCAACTAACGAAAATCAGACATTGCTTTTTAATTGTGGTTCAAAAGATTTTTTTTTTAAATGAAATAATGAAACTGGCCAGGACAAAAATGATGGTACCCTTGACTTCTTTCTTTGTTGCAGCCCTTTTGAGTCAATAACTGTAATCAGGTGATTTCTGTAGCTCTCAGTGAGACTCCTGCACCTGTCCACAGGTATGTTGGTCCACTCCTCATGAGCAAACTGCTCCAGCTGTCTCAGGTTTGAAGGCTGTCTTCTCCAGACTGCATGTTTCAGCTCCTTCCTCAAATGTTCAACAGGATTTAGATCAGGGATCATAGAAGGCCACTTCAGAATAGTCCAGTGTTTTGTTCTGATCCATTCTTGGGTGTTTTTAGCTGTGTGTTTTTGCTCATTATTCTGTTGGAGGACCCATGACCTGTGACTGAGACCAAGCTTTCTGACACTGGGCAGCACATTTCACTCCAGAATGTCTTGATAGTCTTGAGATTTCATTGTACCTGCACAGATTAAAGACACCCTGTGTCAGATGCAGCAAAGCAGCCCCAGAACATAACTGAGCCTCCTCCATGTTTCACAGTAGGTACAGTGTTCTTTTCTTCGTATGCTTCATTTTTGTGTCTGTGAACATAGAGCTGATGTGACTTACCAAAAAGCTCCAGTTTTGTCTCATCTGTCCAAAGGACATTCTCCCAGAAGCTTTGTGGCTTGTCAGTATGGATTCCGGTAAATTCCACTCTCACTTTTTTATGATTTGTTTTCAACAGTGATGTCCTCCCTTCAGTCCACTTTGACTCAAACAGTGATGGATGGTGTGATCTGACTCTGATGTACCTTGACCTTGGAGTTCTCCTCTAATCTCTTTGAAGTTGTTCTGGGCTCTTTGGTTTCCATTCGTATTCTCCGTCTCTTCAGTTTGTCATCAGTTTTCCTCCTGCAGCCACGTCCAGGGAGGTTGGCTACAGTCCTGTGGACCTTAAACTTCTGAATAATCTGTGCAGCTGTAGTCACAGGAACATCAAGCTGCTTGGAGATGGTCTTATAGCCTTTACCTTTAACATGCTGGTCTATAATTTTATTTCTAATCTCCTGAGACAGCTCTGTCCTTAGCTTTCTGTGGTCCATGTTCAGTGTGGGACACACCATGATACCAAACAGCACAGTGACCACTTTTCAGCCTTTAAATAGGCAGACTGACTGATAACAAGCTTGAAGACACCTGTGATGATAATTACAGGACACATCTTAATTTAACATGTCACTATGGACACATCATTTTCAATATTTTCTAGGGGTACCATCATTTTTGTCCAAGCCAGTTTCATGAGTTTATTTTTTTAAATAATTCTGTTGAACCAAAATTAAAAAGCAATGTCTGAGTTTCATTAGTTGATTTTCAGTAAATTTGTATTTATTCTCTCTTTTGTCAGTGTGAAGTCATTTCAGTGACCATTTTGGGCTTCCCGTCTTAAACAGAAGGGTACCAACAATTTTGTCCACGTGTGTATATGTGTATCTACAAATGAAGAGTTTGTCTTCAGCCTGCTCTGTTTAAAAGAACCTTGAGATGTCACTTGTTATGAACTAGAGGCACACAAAGAAAGATTGATTGATGATTGATTTCAGGAGATTTGTGTTCATTGATGGGCTTGCTTAATCACAAAGACCTCGCAGATCTTTACAGGGTGTGCAGTCCTTTACAAGACAGTAGAATTGTGAGGGAGAAAACCACTCCAAGAAACAGAGAAACAATAAAATCTAAAAATGGATTTTTGAATGAACATGGAGCCTGTGGGAGATTAAGATAATTCCTGATATTTAACCCTTTTTAGTGAAACAATGATTGTAGAAACTTTAATTCAAACACAATGATAAAAAGTGCACCACAGTGGGTAAAACAATCAGTCAGAAGCTCGTTGGCTCGGCTCTGATGGAGTAAATCTCAGCTTTGCAGTCTTGAAAAAGAAACGTTGGCTTGTTTGGAGTTTCTGGCACGATGCTGCTGCATTAAGAAATGGACACCGGCTGCTTTGTTGAATTAAATTTCACCTTTAGCAGGTCCGTCTCTCTACAAAGTCACGCTCCAGCCGGGGGAACAGGACTGTCAGGGAGGGAGCGGAGACGCTAACGGCCGTGTCCGTGTTTCATCGACTAAACCTGAAAGCCTGGACGCTGACGGCAGCTGGACCTCGACAAAAGAAGGAGAAAACAGTCCCAGGTGTGGATAATGGTGTTTTACTAATGAGACGATCATTCAAGCTTAATGTTTGTGTGGACAGGATGAAACTGTGTCCTCTGAAGTCAGTGGATAAGCAAACATCATCAGTTTCACGCCGAGGTTGTTTTCTGAATAAAACTTTGTTTGTTTGTTTGTGGTGTCACATCAGGGAAGTTTGAGTAGTGTGGGGGGTAAGTCAGTGATTAATATGGGACGGTCCTGTTTATCAAACTCAAGTAACAAACAGATCAAACTCAGAAATTCATCCATTTCCTCCAACTTTCCCAAAAATCCTGCTGCTCCATTTATCACATTACCTACTCTTCACCAGTTTAATAACCAGGGCTCCAGAATAACTTTCTGCATTGGTTGCAATGGTGCACCAGCACAAGAATGAGGTGCGCCCAAATTTTTCATAGCATCACCTTTAACGCCATAAAGGTCACCATTTTATCACTCTCCAGAACTTTCATATAATTTAAGTGCTTTTTAAACAAGAATAAGATGTAAAGGAATACTTGTCCTTATTTGAAGCAAAATTATATCTTTAAAGAAAAATAGAGTGTTTAAAGTGCTTCACTGAATGAAATGTAATATTTCAAACTCAAACATCTCAAGTTAAAGCTATGGTCTACAGCCTAGAAGCTTCGTACATCTTAATAACACCATTTATAAGGCCGTTATGGTCCAATGGTCCGATCTACGCAATATAAAGACCAAAAAGAATGAAAATAATCCATTCGGTATATCCACTGCAAAGCGGCATAATAGTTGACCAATCTGAACCGCCGGGAACGGTGGTTCAGATTGGTCCGTGAGTCCATTCAATCCCCTGTCTCCCCTGCTACGCACCGTCCCACCTCCTCCCTACTAGTTCCCTCATGTACTGGTGAGCAGCGGGCTGCAAAGCTACTGAAGCGTCATGGAGCTGGAAAAGACCAGCACCGAAACCGAGGCCGCTTCTTGAACGGGTAGGCTCTGTCAATAGATTTTAGCACATTAGCCACTCATCGTCGGCATTGTAAACTGAGCTGGTGAAGATACGCCAAGGAATATAAATCCTCGCCAATCGGCTCTGCTCTGATCGGCTAACAGTGGCGACGCCGTCGGTCCAATTGAAATGGCTACTATGGTGTGTTGCAAGGGGGATGACTGTTGTGTTTGTTACTTCCAGCTTTGAGAAATCTCATTTATTTTCTGCCGGCCGGCTTCTGCTCTATCAGAGCACTATATTTTTAAATAGTGTATAAACAGTGTAGAATGCATTTCAGACTTTTTTTTAAAGTCATTGTTTATTGAATATTATATTTTTTAATATTCCAGTAGCCTTTGCTTTTTCAAAAACAAGCACAACAAAGTTTTTTATTCATATTAGGTCATCAACCAAACCAAACATGCATTAAAAAAATAAACTAAAGTGCATTGAAGCAAATAGACCCGCTCAAAAATGCTTGCGTCTGGTGCACCACGGCCTCAACTCTTCTGGACTCTGATCCTTTTGTTCTTTTCCTCTTTGTCTGGTCATGAAGACTAAATTAAACTTTAAAACTAGTGATTAAAACAAGTGTTAAAGACGAAGACCTTCAGACCTCATGCTCTAAGCATAAGCCCTGCTGACCCAGGATCAGATCCTGTGAGGGGTCTCGGCCTTCGATCCTCATGGTCTGATCCATCAAGCACACAAACCCTCTGCCTCTGCTCTCCTGCTGCTGTCCGGGGAAATAAACTGAATATCACCACCGCTCGGTGCTCCAATTACAGGAAGCATAAATCTGCTGCGGAGGAAATTGCAGAAGGACAGCAGAGGAGAGGCAGGCAGCGGCCGTATCCCCGGTGTAACAGGTAATAAGAGCGGGGAGCAGAGGGCCTCGTGGGAAATCAGGCCGTTGCCCCTGCAGACGGAGTTGACCGTCACATTAAGAGCTCTGCTGAGTGTTACTGTGGAGTTTTAACAGTTTTCTCCAGTCGGGGGGGGGGGGGGGGGGGGACTCTGATCTACCTGTCCAGAGAGCTAAAGGGAAAACAAAACTCACCTGAAGTACAGGAACCATCCAACGTCAGTTTGGTTAATCACATACCCACAAAGAGTGACAAATATCTAAATCACTGTATTACCGTAATGTTAATATTAGACTAGGCCTGTCACGCTAACAAATTTTGCTGGACGATAATTGTCCAAAAAGTTATTGCCGATAAATGATATTACTGTCAATATTATTTAAAATTCTTTTCATTTTTTCATTAATGTAATTATAATATACGTTATAATAAAGTGAGTACACAGTATCAAAAGCAATAAACTTTAGTTTCTTAAGAGTATTTAACTGTAATTGGAAGGTCAAGAGCTTTTGAGTAAAATAAATCAAACAAAAAGCACTCGGAGAGTGCAGACCTCCGCCAGCGCCACAGTCCTCTCACATATTGTGATCTTTATCATACATATTAGTCTTACCTTTATTTCATGTAAATATTTAGATTCCTTGACCATGAAAACATAACATTAGCAATTGGATTCATAATGATATCTATTTTAGTTCAGTAGTTATTCATAAAAATCGCATTTTTCGTCATGGCAGATCCAGAGAGTGATCCGGATCAACACCAAAATCGAATCACTTCTTCCTTTTCCAACGCTGAACATTTCCTGAAAATTTCATCAAAATCCATCCATTACTTTTTGAGTTATTTTGTTCACAGAGTGACAGACAGACAAACAAACTCTCCCGAAAACATAACCTCCTTGGCAGATGTAATAAATTTAACAAACAAGAAAAGAAAAAAAACAATGAAAATGAAATGGACTCTCTTTTGGGTCAAACTGCATGTAAATAAAAATCATAATACTAATCAAAAACAATAAAAAATAGACCCTGTCTCTGTAAAGACAAAACAAAACTTCAATAAAAACACACACAACAATAAAAACAATAAATAAAAGGGAGTTTATACAGTTCCTGAATTGTTTGTGGCATGTCCGTTCTCCCAGTTAATCCATTCTGTCTGTCAAATGTTTGTAACATTGCTGGCTTTTCAGCCGTATTGAAGGGCTGCATTTCTTTTGCAATGTTGCGAACAACACTGTCTATGAGGGCACCGTTTTGCTCTGTTTTATTTGTATTTACTTTGCAGACCAAACGCCTCAGGAAGCACTGACTGTCAGGATGAAGGCTCGGCTGAAACTCCCCTTCTTCTTTGTCACTACTTTCAAACAAATACAACATACAGTCCTGCTCAGTATTATTGGCACCCCTTCGTTATTTTTATAACTTTAACAATATCTTCAGAAATAAATTGAAATGTACCAAATTTATGTCATCAGGATCTTTTAATTGAAGGTCCAAAATACTTCAACAAAAAAAAAACATTTTTATAAGTTACATATTGTAATTTCAAAGAGGGAACTGAAAAAAAGCATGTGCAACAATAAAGGCACCCCTGTTCAGTATTTTGTTGCACACCCTTTGGCACTGATGACAGCCTCCAAATGTTTTTGTAGCCATCTATAAGCTTCTTTCTCTTCTCAGCTGGTATTTTCTCCCACTCTTCTTTTGCAAATTGTTCAAGCTCTTGAACATTTGCAGGTTTCTTTTCTCCAATGGCAGATTTCAGCCATACCAAAGATTTTCAATCAGATTGAGATCAGGACTCATTGCCGGTCATTTATAAACAGGCCATTTTTTCCTTTTCAACCATTCCTGAGTGCTTTTGGATGTGTGCTTTGGGTCTTTGTCTTGCTGGAGGGCCCATGATCTTCTGCTCAAACCAAGTGTTCTTTCACTGGGTAGGACATTTTGCTCTAAAATTTTTGATATTTATCTGAATTCATGATTCCTGTCGTCCGTTTAAGGCCTCCAGTACCCGATGCAACAAAGCAGCCCCAAACCATTATGGAACCTCCACCATGCTTAATTGTTGGTAGGGTGTTCTTTTCCTTGTAGGCTTTCGAGAGCGGGCACTTAAAACTGCCTATCATAAATATGATTGCATAATCAGAGTAGCTGATGAAGTATAATTTACAAACCTTAATAAGTGAACATCACTTCTGCCAAGTTTAAGTCTGATAAAGTGATGCAGAGCAAACTTAGAGAGTTTTGTAAAGAAACTGTACTGTCACATTGTGTACTTAAACTTCCTGGGTACCAATAATGATGAGTGGGACTGTATCAGCTCGTCGGTGTTCATGGGCTCACACCTTGTTCGTTCTGTTTAAAACCAAAATAATTCCACACTGGGGCTGTGGCACCCTGCTTAGGAACCGTAGCTTTCGTGCCATCATTCAAATTAGCAGTTGTTTCCTTGTTACTTCTTAGGACCCTCACCTCAGCTCTCTGTGTGCGTACATGCGAGCAGCCTCGCCTCCCCTACAAAGATTGAATGAATGACAGATGCTCTTTCTGCTATAAATCAGCTAAATCTGCTTTAGGACCGATGCACCCCGGTGTTGAGAAAGATGTACAGAGTGAGCAATCTTCTCATCCAGCCTGTTTGGTAGAAAGAGAGGAGAAAAACAAACATGCGTGCACTTGTCAGTTTATCGAGGCCAGCAAACTTACCGAGAACGTTTTAAGTTATTGTGCATTTAATTGATTTATTGATTATCGTGACAGGCCTACATGAGGCTGATCTGTCCATGGTAGAGTGATTATTCATCCATAGTAACTTTCTTTACAACCATACAGAAATAAGATGTATTCAACAAAGACAACAAGTCTCTTTCAAGGCCGTACAGTCACCTTATCAGACAATAGAGATTTTGTGGAGTCTGAGCAAAGACAAGGTCACAGAATTTGCTGACTGATATAAGATGTCAATATCAGATCAGAACACCCCTACTCTTTTTTATTATTTCTATTCTATAATTTTTATTGTAGCCTTTTTAGATTTGCTTTGTTTTCAGCTTTTTACAGATTTTTTCTCAGATTTATTGACCTTCTCAATTTGTTTTTTCCTTTGTTTTCAAGCTCTGGTGCTTTGCCGTCTTTATGATACTGCCTGCTCTTTGTAAACCAATGTTTTTTAAAGTTTATTATCATTGTCATTCTTCTTTTCTGTCCATCACAGCTCCTCGTTGGAGACACGATCACCTCAGTGTGCTCCATATTTCCGTGTATTTCTTCTTCCTGATCAGATTGAAGAGGTCGACATCATCATCGTCGTCTTCGTCGTCGTATTCGTGCATCAGCTTCTCCACGTTCACGGGGACCTTGGCCGGTAAAACCTTGAGCGGGGTGTTGTCTCCGCTCCTGAAGAAGGGGAACATCTTCTCAGGTGAGCTGTAGATGAAGGTGTGGATGGGGGCGTGGGTGTGGGCGTCGGAGAACAGCAGCTCTCCACGGTTATGGTCCAGGTTCACCCTGATCCTCTGTGGCTCCACCTTCACCTCGAGCACGGAGACCGGATCAGACGGCCGCAGCGCCCTGTACACTCCTCCGCTGAACCACACCCTCCACAGCCCGCTCATGATGTTGCCTCCGCTCTTTGCCGCGTCCGTCAGCACACCCAGAGACCACTCGGTGCTGCCGCCCACCTCCACCTCCCAGCTGTGGGACCCCGATGTGAAGCCCTCGGAGCCCAGGACGGAGCTGGTGTAAAGCACCCGCTCCGGGTTTTCAGGGAGCTGCTGCCTGTCCCCTCGCCTCACCACGGTCAGATCATCGGACAGCGTGAGGTCCGGGTACGCCGTGTTCGGGTCCAGAATGACTGGAGTGTAGGGAACCAGGTCCTAGGGTTGGGAAACACATCAAGTTTTTCCAACTTCTTCTTCCAGCTTACATCTCCAACACAATTGGTAGGTTACTGTTTTTTCCAGTTTCTTTGAAATTTACTCCAAATTGCAAGGTAAGAAGGTGACAACAAACAAATAATTTATTTGAAATCAAATCACAACCCACCACAAAATGTTTGGGGTGGGTCTATGATTATAGGCCTAATCATAAAAGTATATCATTCATCTCTATTTTGCATGTGATCTCAATTATGCATATCAACAAAGTACTAATGAACTTGGCGAAATTAATAAACAGCTAACGATCAGCTGCTTATTGGGAAATTGAATTATTCACTTAACATTTCAAAGGTACGGAGCCCCGCTGGTGACACTGTATAGAAAAAAATAATGCGTGGCCACGAGATAGTAATGCGTGGCCACATCAGAATAGTACTATGATCTCTAAAGGCCAACAGAATATTGTAAAGTCCTGTCTCAGGTACCTCTGTGCTTATTTCTAGACGATTTTACTGTAGCATTATTGATTGAGAGCACATCAAAATTAGGCATTTGAGGCTCATTTTTATGAACGGCAAATATTTGAAAATTCATTAAAAAATCTAATCTGTACTATGATCTAATTCTGTTATTCTGTTGGACTTTAGAGATCATAGTACTATTTTGATTTTTTTATGATGTTTAAATATTTGCTGTTCATAAAAATGAGCCTCAAATGCCCGATTTTGATGTGCTCTCAATCAATAATGCAACAGTAAATTTTCGGGAAAGAAGCACAGAGGTAGGCCTACCTGGGAATGTACTGTACAATATTCTGATGGACCTCCTAGATCATACGTACAAATTTTATTTTATTTTATTTACTGAATTTTTTATATTTGCTTATAGTAAAATGGGTGTCAAGTGCCTGATTTTGATGTGCTCTTCATCAATAATGTTGCAGTAAAATTGTCTGGAAATTAGCAGTTATTTTTCCACGGTGCCACTGAACGCACCACCGTCATGCCTCCGTAACCTTTGGCCTGCCGTAACATTTGGGCAAAGTGCGCAACAGAATCACGGAAGCACGGATGGTGTGACCGCAGTCATTTAGAGCAGCCGAATTAAGTGTCTCTTGCTAAGAATTACTCCATGCCTAATCGCAAGTGACTTAAGAATGTCATTATAGTTCATTCCCAAATTAAAATAAAGATCAGTGTATTCAAAGTTGTCTATATTAAGAGGCTACAGTCTCTGTATTGCTCTGAAACTGGCAGATCTCAATACTAAAGGTGAATTTTGTTGTGGCCACGCCTTACTTTCTCATGGCCACGCATTATTTTTATTTTATACAACGTCACCAGCGGGGTTCCATACAAAGCTAATTATCATAGGAAACAATGAACCTAACTTCTGTATTCAAGAACTAAACAGCTATTTATCATCTGCTTCCCTGGAAACAGATATGTTGGTATACTTCTAAAAACAATTTGTGGTGGGTCGGGATTTATTTTCAAATAAATTATTCGCTAGTCGTCACCTTCTTACCTTGCAATTTGGAGTAAATTTCAAAGAAACTGGAAAACACAGCAACCTACCAATTTTGACTTGCACAATAAATTTGGACATTATTTTAATTTCAAAGAACTAAGAAAAAACTTTGTCTAATTATTACCTGAGTGCAATGAAATTTGCGGACCTCTAAAGTAAAGTGTTACCAAGTCTCCACCTAGATTTACATGTAACTAAGCAAACAGGTCCAAGCCTCCTTTTGGATAATCACTGCATGGGTGATTATCTTTCAGCTGAAACAAATTATTTAACCTCAGCTTATGCTTGAGAAGCCTCTCATTACTCAATTCTTTAACTGCCTGCTCAACTGTTTGGCACAGGTCAATAAATGCAGGAATGTTTCATTTATTAAAAACATAACACACCATTGTTTGTTTCTGTCAGTGATTAAGGATACAGAAATAAATGCACACAAACCAAAACAACTGATATTTTCTCAGTGAAGGATTTCAAAAGCTAGAAGTTCTTATTATGTTGAAATGCTGAGTCAGCATTTCAACATTGTTCTTCCTAAAATGTATTCTTCTTTTTCTTCTTCTTTTTCTTCTTCTTCTTATTCCTCCTAGATTTTGGCACCTTTCACAGGCTTCAAATTTGCACATATTTTTGCAGAAAAAAATTGACATATGCAGCATGTTCAGGAGAAGTGCGCTTGTATTTTTCACAGGTTTAACAGTTATACTTTTGACAGTAAAAAATAATTTCTGCATGTATTTTTACATTGAAATCAATGGGACATTTCCGCAGGTTTGCTGAAAACTTCAGCAAATTTGAAGCTCCAAAATTGGGCAGACTTCATTCATGCTTTAAAAGCTGCATTGACTTCTTGGCTATTTTTACATATCTTCAGCTTTTTGCTGGCTCCTACAGTTTTTTAAAATATAATTTTTTAAGCAACACCAAGTTTTGAGGAAATCCCTCTTGTTAGAGCGTGTCACGTGACTTTAGACTCCGGACAGCCAAGTGCTTCACTTTGAAGCGAGTTTTTAACTCGCCACTGAGTTAACAATTTCAACAGTACAGACATGAGAATTATATTAAACGTTTCAGCAGGTTCTTGGGATGCTCATGGTGAAATCCCTTTCCTGATATCTATCCCAGTTTAGACACAGTGAGCATTCGTTTACCCGGAACTACCGAGCTACCGTGCTTTCCATGACTCAGCATATTTAGCCCTGTGGTTGGATGGTTAGAGCAGCGGCCTATTGATCGAGAAATTGCAGGTTCCAATCTGGGCGAAGGCAGATTTACTTTACTTCTCCATCTTATACAGATTCTTCATTACAATGGCATGGTCACAATTTTATTTAAACTCACTTAAAACTTATTACACTGACTGGCCACTTTATTAGGTACATCTATAAATATCACCACATTTTACCGTGTTAAAAAACAATTCATTTTCTGCTTTCTTTAACAACTGTAAACATTTTTACTGCACTTTTCACTATCTGCTACAGTTTCTGAGATATGACTGTTTAAGCAGCATCTACTTTTGCAGATTTCTCTAAGGTTAGAGCGTGGTCACGTGACCTGCACATCTGAGCTCCAGTATCTATAATTTTCTGCAAACATTTTTATAGCACATTTCACACATTTTGATTTACTGTTTACAACTATTCATGTCACATTTTCAACTTTCTTTGCATTACTTTTTGCAATTTCATTTCACATTTTCAGCAGTCACACTCAGCATTTCAACGCATTTCCTGCATAGAAATGCAAATTCTCTAGTTATTATTAGAATCATTGTTGTTTTATATACTTATCTAAACCATTTACGAATATGGTTTATATATAATCTGTTATCAAAAAAAAAAAACTTCTTTAATGTGTTTGTCAAACTCAATAACCTCTTTTTGAAGTTGTTTTTGCAATTGTATTTTCAAACTTACGATATCAGCAGGAATCAAACAGACTTTCATTCCTTATTTTGTAGTATGGACTGTAAGAAAAGGCTTGATCAGGTGAGATTACTCAAACAGAGAACAGTAGTTTTTCTTCGTCACAGACTCTTACAGACTGTGTCTTACTGAAGGAGAGGAGAGAACTTTCTACTGTATCTCACGTACTTATTGGACATATGGAGCTCATACAACCCCACTTTAAAAAAAAACGAACTATCCCTTTAACTACATGTATTATGTTTTTCATGATTAATAAATGATTTGTAACAAGTCAGTATAAATCGCAGGTTAAGTCTTTGTTGCAGCTCAAGCATCATGTTTTCAATAATGCATAAATCATAAATAAATGTGCAAGTTTAGTTATAAATGGTGAAATAATAATTCACAAACATATATATATAAGGATTATTCATGATTAAGTCAATATAAACTAATAGCTTATAAATGTTTTGTAACTTAAGTTGATTTAATAATCATTTACAAATGTGTATAAGTGGTTTGTTCATGACTAGTAAACTATCTACTAATGTAATGGTTTATAAATGCCTTACCAAGGATTGTTATTCTAAAATGCTACTTTATTTTTTAGATTTTTAAATCCTACACGAAGAAAATATCCGTTATTTGGGTTTGTTTGCTGCTTTGTTCTAAAACATTAGGCAGAAATAAACTTTTTTTTAACCCATGAAATATCCATTGACCAAACAGTTGAGCTGGGAGTTAAAGGGTTAAATTCTCACCATGTTCTTCATCTTCTTCCAGATGTTGAAGCCCAGGTTGCCCAGATGTTTGGCCTGGTCCATCAGAGCTCCTTCAGGCAGCTGTGGCTCCTCCTGCAGGGGGCGCTGCTGCACTCTCTCCACTGCAGCCTTGTAGTTTTTCAGGAATGAGACGTCTCCAGCCTTCAGGTCATCCTCAGTGTCTCTGAGTGTTTGTGAAAGAGCTTCTATCTCCCTGCTCAGAGCCTCCATCTGCCCCTTCATCCTCTGACTCTTCTGCTCCTCTTCCTCCCTCAGAGCTCTCAGCCGGGCCTCCTCCTCCTCCTCCAGAAACCCGTGGAGCTTCTTGAACATCTCCCTGATCTGCGTCTCCATGTGCCGGGCCTGGACTCCAAAGTGCTGCACCATGTGGTCGAACTTCACCTGAGCTTCTCTGAAAGCCTTCAGCTTGTCCCTCAGCGGCTGCAGGACGTCCCGCAGCTCGTCCCTGTGCTGTCGGGCGGCTTCGTCGACGGGTCTGAACCGGTGCTTCGAATGCTTCTGTGAGTCCCGGCAGACCACGCACACCGGCTCCTGATGGTCCAGGCAGAAGAGCTTGAGCGTCTCGCCGTGCAGGTCGCAGAGGTGCTGCTCAGGGTTTGAAGGTTTCTGGTTCCTCTCCTGCAGGAAGGTCTCACACAGACCTCGCAGAGCCAGGTTTGGATTTTCACTTCTTGAGGGTCTTTTCTTACAAACGGGGCACACCTTGTCATGCTCTTTCCACCAGTCCGGCAGACAGTCTTTACAGAAGCTGTGGCTGCAGGACAGGATCACCGCGTCTTTGTAGATCTCCAAACAGATGGGGCAGCTCAGCTCGTCCTCTAACTTTAACGCCATGTCGTCTGCAGTCACAGAAGCCTGAGCGTCGTCTTGTCTCAGCGAGTCAGCTCAGTGCTTCATCAGGTTCAAGGTTTAAAGACTGAATGATCGCTGGCAGCAGGAAACTACCTGAACTGGGTCAATCATAATCTACCTGCTGACCTGGAGGAGATATCTTGAACCACTTCCCGGCATCACGCCTCCACGAGACATAAAACATGTTTACGGGACACGCGGTGAAAGTTCAGTCCTTCTGAATTCCCTCCTCATTCCTCAGAGATGTTGATCCATGTCTCCATGACAACACCACACAGCTGATCCAGATTCATCAGCTGTGGTGCTCTACTGCCAAACCAACCAACACCAAAGGGTCCCTGTGGTCTTCTTACCACTCACCCATTTCACTTTAGGAGTGAGCATTGGCAAGAGCCTCACGATACAATACGTATCGTGAGGCTCGTGTGTTCATTTAGATTTATTTATTTTTATTTTATTTTGTTTTGGTTTTTTTATTTCATTATTGTTTATGTAAATATATACTTTTTTATATGTATATATAATTTTGCTATCTTGTATTACGCTACTCTGCTCTTTATGTTGTTATGAATCTGAGGATCCCCTCGAAAACGAGATAACTTATCTCAAGGGGTTATTCCTCGCAATAGAGAAATGTTAAATACGTATCACAACATCACAATGTTGTGGCATATTCTACATTTAAAGGTGCTATGAGGAGAATCTATTTTCAACGACATAAAGACTCTACTACCCATGAGCACTTGTGGAGGCTGCCGTAAAGACGTGACCCAAGCCAAAGCTGTGATGCTAATGAATGCAGCTCGGACCCTCCAATTTGTCGACTGTTGCAACAGCGGCATCCCTCACCCAGTCCGCGCTGGATTTTATGCCTCATATCAATCAACCTTTATTTATACTCGAGAGATCATTGAGGGGCATCCTCATTTACAATGATGTCGAGTCAAGTACAGAGGAAACCGAGAGAGCACAAAACAATGAAACAGACAAACTTTATAGAAAAGGCATTAAAATCATCAGACCTGTGATGATGAATATGACAACAGGTCACACTTAAATAAGAGTGGAAATTTAAAATAAGATTTCTAAAAAGCCCAAAAGGTAGAAGGTCATTAATCCTGAGCAGCTCCTGTAGTCTGTTCCAGGACTCAGGAGCAGAATAGGAAAAGGCAGTCTTTCCCAGGTCAGACCTGACTCATGGGATATGCAACAGGAGCCTGTCAGAGGAACGTGTATGACACTGATAGTTAAAAGAAATATGAAGAAGCTTGGTAAGGCTGGATGGTAACTTTTCTAAAAGGGCTTTATAAATAAAAAGGTGCCAATGAAAATCATGTCTCATCTGTAGAGAGGACCAGCCAACATGCGTTGTTCTTTAGGGCCGCTAGGTCAAAGGACATCTCTACTCTGATTGGTTGCCACCGTTTGCCGCTGAACTGCGTCATAGCTAATTACCATAAAGTTGACCGAGGCTCAACTTCTCATCTGGTGCCGCTTTAGCCGCTTTAGCCACTCAGGACGCATTAGCCGCTCAGGACCCCGGGCTCTCATTGAAAATGTATTAACTTCCATAGTGCTTGCCGCTTTTGCCGCTTTTGGTGTGAACACACAGTTAGACGTGTCTGAATAATATAAATTTGCTCTAGTTTTAATTGTCTTGTTCCTAAAGTTGAGTTTCCAGGCCAGTCCAGCCCTGTCCGACCCGACCAGAAGGCTAAGGAATAGCATTTATAGATAACCTATTTAGATGCTATAAAGCTCATCTTAAAGTGTGTATTTCCATCAGGCATATATCTAAAAGGGAGACTTTTTGTAATTACTTAAAAACTCCTCAAAGTCTCTTTAACGAAGAAAAATTAGAGATGGTGTTTATGTATGGTACAGGGCTGACTTTCTCAGGGAAATTAAGATTCCAGCAGCACCATTCATAGCAGATAAAAAGATGAATATACATAAAGGTAGATATAAACGCAAATATAAATAAATAAATAATGATCAGTAATATGTCACAGAAAAGATATAAACCGTCTGATACCTCTTTCTATTTCTCTCAGTCTAAAATGCTTTCTTCCTGCACCACGTCAGTTTTTCACAAATCAAGTGACTTTTGGGAGATTTATTGTAATTGCACTCAAATTTTTAACAGAAGTTATCGGAGTGATAAATATGGAGAAAAAGAGCTGTGACAGCAGGAAGATGCATCCACAGTGTCCTCCATAACAAACTGGTGGCATGATACTTCAGGACATCAGTTTGCTACAGGAGCTGAAAAGTTCCTGGTACGTACTGTCAAAAAGCAGCGAATAATTTCCACAGTTCAGTTCATTTAGTTAGCCAGAAGAGCAATTTGGTTTTCCAGCAAGATAAAAACACAAAATGCAGCCATAAACAGAGCATAAACACAGATTCACAGGAGCAGTGAGTTCATTATATGGATCTACACAATGCAACCACGTTCAAGGTAAAAAGTCCAAAGGGAGCGATTCACCATAAGCACATTAAAACAGTGCCTTAAAAAGATGGAGCACTGAGTTATTAGACAAGTCACAAGGTAGCTTATATAAAATGTCAAGGTTGAAAAATTAAAAAAGAAAAGGGGTGGGCTACAGGGGAATGGAGGTGTCCATGTGGTCTTGTTTTTTTAAAGATGTAATCGAGGTCATTAAAGTTAACTCCTGATATCCATGAGGAGGCTTTACGATTAGACAGACTGCCAACAAATAATAAAAAAGTTAATAATTGACTCTGTGAAAAAGACACATGGATCAACTTTATGTCCCTTGCAGGAATTTGTCTTGGACAGCAGAGCTACAGGCTAAGGTTATGATTTCCATAAAACACTAGACGACATAAAAAGTTATGTAAGCAAGAGATAAGCGACAAGCATGATGAGAAGTTATTGTACAAGGAGGTAAAAGTGCAGAGCTCTTTAAAGTAAGCAACAAAACTAAGTGGTAACAAGTTAAAATGTTTGAATAACATAAGAATAATAAAAAAATGAATAAAGGTAGGACAACAATAACAGATAAGAGACTGATGGCAGTAAAATGAGTTAAAAAAAATATATTTATAAAATAATAGGCTATACAACACTTGCCAGGAAAAAAATACTCAGACTGTTTCTCGGGAAAATGTCACAGTATAAAAAAGGTTTTTGATTGTCAAAGATATAGGATGCAGGATAATTAAAAAAAAAACATGACAACAGCGTGAACACATCGTAAGATGAACACAGAAATTTAGAAATCCGTAAACATTTTCTGAAGAGCCTTTTGCAACCTTAAAAGATCAGAAATATGCGGAAGATTCAGGATCCCAAAACGGTTGAGAACCGCTTAATCAAACAGTCTAAAGTAAATAGACAAAGAGAGGCATAGGAACATTTCTGAAGCCTCTGTTTGGACAGGAGTTGAATATTAAAGGCTTCTTAATGACAGTAAGGGCAGGATAGGGCTTAAAAATACATCTAAAGATCACTCGCCTCCACCATTTATAGCCCTTTCAGACTGGCGAAAAAACACATTTTACCCAGTTTGCAGTTTGAAAGGGTTTAAATGGCATTTCCACCAGTGTCAACTGACACTGCAAGCGACACGGGTTACCGTCTCTTCTCCAATCGGCTTCAGTAAGAACTTCTTCTACTTTGAACTGTACATTAACAGTACCCAAAGAGTGCTTTACAACAACTGTCCAAACATTGAGGCCGTATCGATTCTGTAGAAACCGTATCGATACACGTATCCCCAAGGTGAGCATGACAATATTTTGTTATATCGATATTTTGAGCACAGGCCTACGAGTAACTGCGCTTAAAGAAGCAGTGTGTAGAAATTGCTATTTTAAACAAATCTAACGTTTGTATTTTGGAATGAGCCCGTCTGTTTCTAAAACATCACATCAGTAAAGAGCCGGTGACAGGGCATCATTTACAACAGTTATTATATTCAAAAACTGTGTTTCGCACTTTTTGTCCCTAAAACCCACCCGTAGACAACATGGTGGATCATTATGTCAGCCTCCACAGAGGGGAGACCCGTGGTACATAAATATAAAAAGTTTTATGAGGATGATTGTACACCTATCTCAACAGACTAGATACATTATATTATACATTATATTATATTTATTTTATATACTATCATATTAATCCACTGTCATGCCAAACACTGTAGTCTTGAGAACATCTCAGAGACTCCAACTGAAGACAGCCTCTCTGCTGAGGAGCGTCAGACTGATCTGAGACTAATCCTCACTTCACTGCTGCCCCCCCTAAAACCTCTGCAGGACCTGTGGAGGGTCTCTGAACCACTTGGAGAACCATTTAGCTTTGGGAGGATTTTTGACGCTTCTTATCCGCTGCTCTTAATTAAAATTGATCCGTGGTTGATTACGCGGCTCCGTGAAATCAATCCGCCTGATGACAGTGTGTGCAGATCAGGGGGGGTTTGAGTTTGGTGTTCGGTCAATTAAAAGCACGATGACAGGGAAGTTAAACACTGCAGCCAGAGCAGAATTAAAAATATTAATGAGGTTTAAAGAGTGATTAATCAGAATAATCCTGAGAGAGAAGCAGACCTTAAAACAATTCTGTTTACCTCTGTGGTGTGTGCATGCTGCTCTCACTTATTAGGTGACAAAAAGAAAAAACTGCAATAAAACGGAGGCCTTTACGCTTTACGAGGACAAACCTACAAACAAAATGTGACAAAGACGACAGGGAAAACAGAAAAACAATAAAAACATGAACCACTTTAAGTTAGCTCCTCCATCAGCAATACTTAAAGGATGAATAATTGTGTTCTTCGGGAATAAAATAACACATTATTGATCCGAAAACTGCAAAAACACACAAAAACATTCCCATCCATTTAAATCCTTGCAGTGGTGTTGGGCGAAAGACTCTGATTATTGGGGTAGAAGCAAAAGTGATGTTCTTTAAAGACTGTTTTTCTTTTTCAGTTAAATAAAACATTGGGGTGGGAGAAAAAAAATCATTCACTAAGTATTTGGAAGCATGCATGCAGTGTCGGCTGGCCAATAGAGGGCGCTAGGGCGCCGCCCCCCCAGTGGAGAGTGTGATATTAAATGTATTTACTTTATTTTGAAAAAATGAATATTAACAAAAATCACTTATTTAAATGTATAATATAAATATAAATATAACATAAATAATAATATATTTTTTAATATATTTTTTAGTATATAATATATTAAAATATAAAGTAATTAATTTTTATTAATGTAAAACAAAAGTAAGCCTACTCGTCTCTACCTCCGTGTCTGATGGGCGCTTTTTCCAGCGCCCTCAAATCGCCCCTCGGTTTATTCGGCTTCTGTTGGTGCCGGTGGGCAGTATCTGGTGACAGTCCAGGGGGCGTGTCTTTGAAGGACCCTTATATTTACTATCCAAACGTCTCCCGAATCTATATTACACAAAAATGAGCTCTTTACACTCATTTACTTACATAGTGGTGGAAGTGACTTCACAGCATTTAGCATGACAACGAAAGATTTCGAAGAATTACAGACTTATTTGAAACATACCAAAGGTAATATATATAGGTAACTACCTTAGATGCCTGATCAAAATGTCAAACTTTTGACAGTGAGTCAACTTGTGATATCCCCGAAACCTGCATTTTACCGTCACTTCGGCGTATCAACAAACAATTTGTTCATGTTCAACATATAACGGAGTCGGGAGGACAGAAAAAAAGGTAAAGAGAAGTAGGTTTTTTATGTGGAGGAGTAATACATAAAGCAATGTGGACAATTAGACACATATTCTTACTCATTTCTGTCTGAAGTAATCTTTAATTTACACATGTACACATGTTCACCTTACTTATATCTTTGTATATAGGTTATGTAAGCTTTTGGCAGTATATGGTTGACTATTTGTATATATTTATGTGTGTGTGTGTCTGATTTGCATGTGCACCATTCTGTAATCTGTTATTTTTATTTGGAATCAATAACACTTTTATGAAGCACTGGTATCCTGTAGTTCATGTCGAATCGTAGTGGGATGGCTGTTAAAAACTGAGTGTTGCACAGTACTGCCCCACCAAGGATATTTTTCACCAGCCGCCAATGCATGCATGCATGTTTGTTTTCCCCCCACTTTCAACCAAAGAGGCTGAATGAGAAGATGGCTCACCCTGTCCATCTTTCTTAACACCGGCATGCATCGGTTCTGTAGCAGATATAGTGGATTTATAGCGGAGTGAGCATCTGTCATTCATTCAATATTTGTGGGGGAGGCGGGGCCGCTCACACGTACACAGGCAGAGAGCTGAAGTGAGCATCATGAGGAGTAACAAGAAAACAAACACCAACATGAATGATAGCACAAAAGCTACAGCTCTTAAGCCGGCTGCCACAGCCGCAGTGTGGGAATATTTTGTTTTTTAACAGAATAAACAAGGTGTGAGCTCATGAACACCGACAAGCCGATATGTTGTATGTGTTTGAGTGACGACGAAGAAGTAGTGGTGCAGTGGAGCCTTCATTCTGACAGTCAGCGCTTACTGAGCCGTTTGGTCGGCAAAGTAAATATAAATAAAACAGCGCAAAATGTTGCGCTCACAGGCAGTGTCGTTCACTACATTGCAAAAGAAATGCAGCCCTTCAATACGGTTGAAAAACCAGAAATGTTACAAACATGTGACAGACAGTACGGATTAACTTGGAGAAAGACACAGAAAGTCACAAACAATTCAGGAACTGTATAAACTCCCTTTTATTTATTGTTTTTATTATTTGTTTTTTATTGGAGTTTCATTTTCGTCTTTAGAGAGACATGGTCTATTTTTTATTGATTTTGATTAGTATAATGATTTTTATTAACATGCGATTTTTCCCAAACGAGTCTACTTCATTTTCATTGTTTTTTGTCTGTTTTTTATTTGTTGAATTTATTATATTGTTTGTTCCATTTATTTTAATGAAAAGCTCTTAATCTTCCCATTACAGTTAAACAATCCTAAGAGATTAAAGTGAATTGCTTTTGATATGGTGTACTCACTTTATTATGACAAATATTATATTTATATTAATGAAAAATGATGCCAAAATAATATTGACAATAATATCGGCAATAATTTTTTTTGACAATCATCGTCCAGCAAACTTGTAATCGTGACGGTCCTAATTGCTTTATGATCTTATTTTTTATAACTGGGTCAAAACTGACCCTAATAACACAGGTGACACTATTTCAGTAGAGCACTTAAAATTTATTGTTGTGATTTTTTTTCTTTTTTTTTTTTGGTTAAATAGAGGTTCCTCACAAAGTCAAACACCTTTGATGCAATATACAAATATGAAGTGGTCCTTTTATGCATTTAAAACCTGAAGCAGGTCTTTACCGACCCTAACACAGGAGGAAGGATAAAGCCACCAAAATACGACTTTACCAGATGCAGTTAACATATGCCTAATTCTACAACTCAGTACTGAACATTTTCCTCCACCGCTCACCACAAACTGGTCGATATGAAGACTAAAGAGTGACTCACCGGCGGAGCACGGCCCGTCTGACACCCGTGAGATCAGCCTCTGCTGTTTACAGGAAGCCTGTCGCCTGTAGCACTCATTCTGGTAGGTGTCTCCGTTTGAGCCGCACACAGGGACGTAGTGTTTGTGGCACTGGAAAAAAAATAACAAAATGAAAGGTTAATAAAAGCTCAAGGTGACCACAGGGTCACACACAAACCTGATAATGAGGACGAGTAGCCGAGAGCCTCGAGCTGCTAACCCGGCCTTAGTTGTTTTAATGAGAAGAAAATAATAGGTCAGAATCACCTAGAGGAGCGTTTGTATTCCCCCTAGGGTGGGTTTTTCTCCTGAAAATCGATGATAGTGAAAAACAATGAGGCCTGCAGTGTGGGAGCAATATTGGTTTGTTTTTTTATTCTTCACTCTGGACCTGCCCACTTTGGTTTGGATGTGCTGGTTTCACAGTTTTTGTGAAGAGAATCAGCAAAATGAGGAATCAGTGTTCTTTTTATAATGTTTAAGCTCAAAAACATGACTGTTGTGTTATGTTGAACCTCTGCCCTGTCATAATGTTATCACACCTCTGCTGCAGAGGGAATACAAACTCTGAGGGCATCAGCACTGTGCAGCAAACTAAACCAAAATGACGCCCCTGTCAAATGTTGCCTTGAAAAAACAAAAACACTTTAAAAGTGCTCATTTTTCTTTGTTTTTCATTAATACGTGCTGTTGGTCAGCCAATAAAAGGGCCACATATAGAGACAGACAACAAGCAGACTAAAAACAGTGTACTAGTACTACTAACTCGTAAACGACCTTTTTCTTATTAGCCAAAGTTTATGGCAAACTAGTGCATAAGCAGACTTTACTGAAGCAAAAGTGTCACGGTTGTTAGTACAACAAAAAACTAACAAAAACAAAGTTGCAGGACCCAGATGCAGATAACCAAAAACTCTTTAATAACAAAAAGGGACCAAAAAACAAAGTACAAATCAAATACCAAAAGATCTAAACAAAAACACAGAATACCTTCAAACTCTGGAACACAGGAGACACAGAGGCACATGAGCACATGGTGAAACAGGGAAATGAACAATGACCCAACACCAGACTCAGGGAACACAGAAACTAAATACACAGGGGAATCAGGCACAGGTGAGGCAATCACATAGGTGGAGGGAATCTTCAATCAGCAGAGACACAGAAGGGAGGGCAGGAACAAACCACGAGAAACACATGAATTTCAAAACAAAACAGGAAGCATGAGACAGGACACAAAACCAGCAACTTGACTATAAAAAAAAGAATCAAGAAAGAAAGGTTTAACCAAGGAACAAAGTACATAATGCTAAATAACCAAAGACAGACAGAAACATTACAATAATGAATAGAATCAAGAAAGCAGGGTTTAGCCAAAGAACAAAGTACATAAAGCTAAATAACAAAAGACAGACTGAGCCATGACAAAAAGTATCTATGAGCAGATCATTTTGTGTTACTAGCAGTACTAGTTTACTGTTACAGACTGGACTTCATGTTTAGAAATGTTCTTTTACGTGAAAGACAGTTGGAAAAATTGCTGAGTTTCACACAATGTCAGTGAAAGAGAGCAAGATCCAAGACCACAAATGAAAGAGACACTGTGCATGTATTGCTGGGTTGTCTACAGACTACAGTAGTCTTTGTTTAGCCTGTAAAAAAGTGCATGGAAAGTTGGAAAGCAGAGGAATGCTACAATCCTTACAAAATGTTAAACCTAAAGCGTCATAAGCTCTAGTAACACAAAATTGTCCACTAGAAGCATTTTTTGAGTTAAGGTCTACTCAAGCACTCATTCATTCATTCATTTCCGATGGGAAAATGGAGGTAGGGGGGTGCTGGAGCTGTCATTGGGCAAGAGGCGGAGTATACCCTGAACTGGTCACCAGTCAATCGCAGGGCCACGAAGAGAGACAGACAACACCTCCAACACTGGATCCATTCCAATCTGCATATAGTAAGAACCGGTCAACGGTGGATGCCATCTCCACGGTGCTGCACACACTGCTGGAGCACCTGGAGCATAAGAATACCTATGTACGGCTCCTCTTTGTGGACTATAGTTCGGCTTTTAACACCATCCGGCCGTACAAACTCCGGTCCAAACTCCACCAGCTGGCACTCAACACCACCTTTAGCAATTGGGTTGTGGACTTTTTAACAAACCGCACACAGAACACCACCTTCACCCTTGTCATTAACACCGGAGCCCCTCAAGGGTGTGTTCTGAGCCCCCTGCTCTACACGCTGTTTACCCACGACTGCTCAGCCTCCTTCGCGTCCAATCTCATCGTCAAGTTTGCCGACGACACCACAATGCACGGACTGATTACCAACGACGATGAGACAAATTACAGGAGTGAGGTACAACATCTAGTGCCATAACAACCAACAACCGGGCCCTAAACACTAAAAAGACCAAAGAGATGGTCGTGGACTTTCACAACCCTTCAATGCAGTTGAAAAGCCAGAAATGTTACAAACGTTTAACAGACATTACGAATTGACTGGGAGAAAGTTGTTGTGTTGTGTTTTTTATTGGAGCTCTGTTTTTTTCTTAACAGAGACAGGGTCCTTTTTTAAAATTGTTTTTGATGAGTATAATAATTTTTATTCAAACACAATTTTTCCCAAAAGAGAATCCATTTCATTTTCATTGTTTATTTTTTCTCTTTTTTTGTTTAATTTATTATATTGTTTAATGTATTTTATTTAAAGCTCTTGCCCTTCCAATTGAAGTTAAATACTCTTAAGAAAATAAAGTTTATTGTTTTTATACAGCGTACTCAATTTATTATGACAATTAATTACATTAATGAAGAAAATGATGTTTCAAAATTAATATTGACAATAATATTTATATATGTTTATCGGCAATAATTTTTTGGACAATTATCGTCCAGCAAAATTTGTTATCGTGACAGGCCTACTGCTGTGCCATCGAGCCACCCTACTCAATGCTCCAAAAACCTTTATGAAACACAATAGTTTTGTTTACTAGTACCACAAATAAATTCAAAATCTGTAACAACTAGTAGACTATTTATTGTTCAAAAGCAGTACTATTATGTTGTTAAAAGCCAATAGGAAGCCTAAATTTGCTTTACCCCGCCCCCTTACTACCATGTAAGGCTGACTAGGAGTAACAGTCACACTTTTTGCTTTACCAGTAAATAGAGCTGGGCAATAAATCAATTAAATTGATTAACTCGAATTATTTTCTGCAGAAGATTTAAAAATTGAAAACTAAGATTTTTTTTCATTCACTTAAAGGTGCAGTCAGCGATGTGGGAGAAAACGAGTGGAGGGTTTGTTTATATTCGAATTTAGACCCGCCTCCCGAAAGCTGATTGACGTGCATCGTCATGGAAACGGCCGTAGAAACTGCGTAGCTGACGTAGCTAAGGAAACCCCGACTGGTCAGACAACTCGACTGCCGTTATTGAAAACATCACAACAACAGTACATTTTGGCAGATTAGACAATAAGATGAATGCCTGACGGCTGCTACTGTTATGTGAAGCACCACGAAGCTAATCTTGCTTAGCTTACCTATCCAGCAGAAAGACGGCGACATCCGCGTCCGTTTTCAGGTCTTTCAATTCGCGGAGTTCCCTCCACCGTCGGAAAGCAACACCAATGTTGACCCGGGTCTTTGCTCTTTTGGTCATAGCCCTTCTTTTCCACTTTTCACTCCTCTGACCTTTTTCTTTTGGGCTGTTTTCAGCCATTGCTACCGCAACTATTGTATCTCTCTCTTACGCTAACTGCACACGCTACGCAAACTACGACTCCCCCTCCCTCCTCTGTCTGATCTGCGCATGAGTATGATCGCCCCCTGGATGTGGGGGGGTTTACTTTGTTTTGGTAGCTCGGACCGAGCCACAGTATTTACCTGCTGAAATTCTGAGTCAAGGCTGTATATTGAGACCAAATTTTTTTTCAACATGCTGTCAGTGGTGACATCTTGTGGATGGAGAGGAGAAATACGGTGAATTTCACAAATACTGCATCAGATTAGAAGATTGGAAGATCGCTGAATGCACCTTTAATTTGTAAGTAGTTGCAAAGTTTGAATAAATATGAATTCTGAAACTTGATGGCGGCCCTGTCAGGTTTTAAACAAGCACATTTATAGGCTTGTATTTATTTATTTTAAATTAGATTAAATATAGATCAGAGAGAAACATGTTAACAAGCTGTGAAAATCCCTCAGCTTTCAGTGTTTACGACATAATTACCATTTTATGGCACACTTAAATTTTAAGAGGGAAATTTTGACTGATTTAGGAATATATTTTGACAACATAAAGGTAGAACTTGATTTATGTCATTTTTGTGTCACCAAAATCCAAGATGACTCTGGTGTAAAAGTTTATCACGGCCATGTGGAGAGTTAAAAACCATCAGTGAGACGTGGCCTCTCGTGAGCAGGATAAAAATGGACGGTGTGTTGCCGAGCTGAAGCTCAGCAGTTTTCATTTGTTCTACATGCAGGTTTAACACAAATTAACTCCTCACTGCTGTCAGACACACTGAGGCCCCAGACGAGTAAAACAGTGTTCACAGATCCATATTCTATTAACCCTCAGCCATCAATCATTTACAGGAGAGCTCTCTGACCTCTGCACACAGCTCACTCTGCACAAACACAGAAATATGACTGCTGCAGCCGGACTGAAGAACGAGGCATTAATACAAGAGCTTTCACCTCTGGAGTCTCTTTCACCTGAGATTTGAGGGCACACGAGGCCCTCGACTGATCAGCGTTTTTGTTTTTGCTATAGCAGCCTGATTAAAATATGCAAATATTGTCAATAGTTAATACTGTGTATACCTTCACCTCCTGTCATAGATATATTCAAAAACTGTGCTGTAAATTTCGTAAACTGTTAATATTCTGGATCCCGTTGTTTACTTGGTGATCCTCTAATGGTTTTGTCGACTGAATCGGCACCTAAAAAACTTATAAAAATCAAATTTGGAGAAAAGCGTATTGTCCCAGCTCTACTAAATTAAGACTAAAACTAAAATATATTTTAGGGTAAAGGGCTACAACTAAAACTAAATTAAAAAGTGCTGTCAGTATTATTACCAGTTATAAAGCCTCATACCGAAATAATGATAAAATTAGGGGTGCCAAATTATTGTACTAATTGTGATTAATTAACTGCAATCTTAATTAAAGTGTTTTTTTTTTATTTCTATGTTTTGGTATTTTCAGAGGGTAACGACCCAAAATACCAGAGCAGCTGGTGATTGGATGATCAGTCCGCTCGTCACAGACCAATCACATCAAGCCACAGTATGACGTAGCAGTTTGACCCTGTTGTTAGCCGTTAGCTTAAACTACGAGTACGTCAGTCCTTAGACCATCGTCTTATTTACATTAAATTATTCCACACTGATGAATCATCTGCCACATGTGACATGAATCTCATCAAAGACAAAACCCACCAAGTTCTCCCTGTAAACTTCTGAGGAGAGCAAATTTCATATCGTAGGGTAACCATGACTACGGCATTTCTGCGTCTCTCAGTGTCCCAGCAGTGGGGAAGAGCAAAAACATAATTACCCGTAACACAGCTTGAAGTGACGCTCTTTTCTCGTCTTTTGACGGAGAATTCGAGTCCATTTCTGATAAAACTGCAGTACGGTGTACATTTTAGAACATCCTCAGTCTCAGGAAAACCTCTGTCATTTCTCCGACCAAACGGCATCAAGATTCCTCCCTCAGACCAAACGGCCTCAGACCAAACGGCCTCAGACCAAACGGCATCAGAAAAACCTCTCAGATAATACGGCCTCAGGCTTCAAAATAAAAGTCATCAGACAAAAACGGCGTCAATTTAAACTGCCTCAACCAAAACGACTTCAGATAAAACGGCCTCAGAATTAAAGCCGTCAGACAAAATACTGGAAAAACAGACTCAAAAAAATATACTTTATGCCACATATAAGTATGATTAGAGTGCTAACGTTGACACCGTAGCACACTGCTAAGTTTCCCATGATGCATTTCAAACCTCAGACGACAAAAAATCAGAAGCAAACCAGGCTATCAAATATCTCTGTTGATTCGCCACATTTGAAAGTTCAGAGAGCATTTTAGGCGAGAAAGTCACCACGTTGGACACCAAAATGTAGTTATTTGAGCCAGAAAACGCACAGATACAAATTTCATTTCGACATTTCGGACATTCTGTTATGCGTGCCATTATGATATCGAAGAAACTTCCGTTCAGCTCCAAAACAAAAGCCTAATTTACAAAGGCGTTAAAGAACTGAAAGGAGACAATTAACAATGCTTTTATTTTGAAAACGGGAAGTTTGCTAGTGGCCGACATTTAGCTGAATGCCGTCTCAAGACAATTTAACATGTTTTTTTATTATGATTATTATGATATTGTTACGACCTGACGCTGTTTTTTATTTGAGTCTGTTTTTCCAGTATTTTGTCTGATGGATTTCATTCTGAGGCTGTTTTATCTAACGTCGTTTTGGTTGAGGCAGTTTAAATTGACGCCGTTTTGTCTGATGACTTTTATTTTGAAGCCTGAGGCCGTATAATCTGAGAGGTTTTTCTGATGCCGTTTGGTCTGAGGGAGGAAGTTCTGATGCTGTTTGGTCTGAGAAATGACAGAGGTTTTCCTGAGACTGAGGATGTCCTAAAATGTACACCATACTGCAGATCTGTCTGCATCCACAGAGATCTTTGTTACAAGCCGCTGTTGTTTTCAAACATGCACTCACTTCCTGTTGTCGTCACATCTGAAGCTCCGCCTCTGTCTCCTGATTGGCCCGTTAGCTGGAGAGTTTTTATGCATTGGGCTTCTTGTGCTTCAGTTTTTAGGAGGTGGGGAACAATGTTTAGAACTGCCACAATAATCGAATGAATTTTTATGAAAATACTTCAAGTTGAGGCTTTTTCAGCAATTTTTAAAGTGACATTAAATAATAGATTAATTGGATTAATTAATTATAGGTCATAATTATTTATTCGCTCATTTTTTTAATATACTGACAGCACTAGATAAAATCCTGATTAACAGCACAGCAGTAATAAATACATAAAATTATGAAGGTAAAGTCAGTAATTGAACATTTCAATGCAGAACGCTGACGCCGTGCCCTTAAAGTACAACAATAATGGCTCATAAACTTCCCCATTATTGCACACAGTTAAATCTTTATGAGACGGGCTGATCTGCAGCAGAGTCTTTTACTGAGAATCATTAACAACAGAAGTGCGGCAGTGATTGATTCGGATGTGGGGGCACACGGGAACACGTTTGAGAGCTCTGACAGAGCTCTGCATCGCTAAAATGGAGCAGCGAGCTTTGCTCATTATCATCGGTCCTGTCAGTTTTTCTCCCTCACATCTAAACTCCAGCAGAGAGAAGCTTTTCAAAGATTTGACGACGTGGGAATCAGCCCGTCAGGCTGCTTATTAAGTTTGTCTTTTCAGCGTTTAGCTTAAAAAATGGATCAGCCTGGCAGACAGCTGTGGTTAAAAACCGAGATAAGTTTGTTCTCTGCTGCCTCCATCCCTCCTGCTGAGAGATTATATCATGTGAGCTGCTGCTGAAAACATTTACTGAGGCCACAGATTCAATATTCAATAAACGGAGGCTGCAGCCTGTCTGCTCTAACGTGTTGAGGTTTGTTTAGCAGAAAAATCTGCACTGAAACGGCGTGTGTGCAGCCAGTGTTAGTGTGAAACTATGTCTATGGAAAAGATTTAATATCAGAACTGTTAGCAGTGATATCAGCTCTACCAGCACTCACATTTGGAGTAAAAGACTTTACTACTGAAGCAAAGTTTGCTTTGTTGGTTATTTTTAAAAATAAGACATAATGAAAAGTAAAAATCTTGCTAATTTGAATGATGTGATTAGTTAATATCTTGCGAGAGGGGCAGATAAGATTTTTCTTCTTTCTGCTCCTTTTCATCCTCATGTTTGAGGTTTTCTGGTTTGTACTGAATGTTTTATTTAATAACAGTATTGAATAAAGTCCTACACTAAAACTAAAATAAACTAACTTTACGAAACTAATGAAGCAAAAAGTGCTACTAGTACCACCAGTAGGCTGTTTTGGGTCTACTAACAGACTAAAAAGAATGTTTGATAGTACTACAAGTAAGCTTGATGTGCTAACAAAGGAGCAGGATATAGCAAATTCAGGCTTCCCATTGGCTTTTAAAACAATTACAGCAAATCAAGGTGCTGGATTTGGTTATAACCCCTCCTACTTTATTTGCATTAGATCTACTACTACAACTAATGAATTTTTGGCTAAACTAGTTACTGGTTATTCTAATAGTTTTGATGACAGAATTATATCTTTCCCTCCGTTTTAAAGTCTGTGTTACATTACACAGTAAACAGAAATTGTGTTTTTGAGGAGGGAGTGCTGTAAAGGACCTTTGTGACATTAGCCAAATCACCTATCCGTCGCTGCCACCTGGTACCCTATCCTCGCACTTTAAAAACGTTCTGGATTTGAGGGACTCCCTTGGCTGGGAGGCGGTTTTAGGAGCTGCGGTGTGAAAGGGGCTTCACTGAGGGAAAGGAGAGACTTCTCCATCTAATGTACTAAGTGGCCATATGGAGCTCATACAACCCCACTTAAAAAAACTGAACTGTCCCTTTAAAGGTGTAGTGTGTAGAAGTTGGCAGCATTTCCCGAACAGAACAGTGAATAAAGGATATAATGTTTCTATTGGTATTGGGGCTGAACGATATGGACAAAATATATCTTCATATCTTGATATTCATGCCAGATATCTTGATATTGATACGGTATGACTACAGGCTTGGTGAAAACCAAGTATCTTTCAGAAAAATACAAACATCAGAATACAAAAGGATGTGGAAAGTGCAGTTTTATTTATCAGAAATCTTTTTTGTATCATTGCTTTTTCAATATTAATATCTTGAATGTTCATATCTCGATACGATGATATATCTTTTAGCCCTAATTTGTATGTAAAGTCTGTCCAAGTAGATGTTCAATCATCCCCATAAAACTTTCATTTTCTTTTTATTAAGTTAGAAAAAGCTTTTTATATTTGTGTACCTGTGGAGGGTGACGCAACGATCAGCCATGTTGTCTACGGGTGAGTTTTGGGGACAAAAAGAGCGAAACGTGATTTGCGAGATGTTGTTGCTTGTGTTACTAAAGATTTACAAAACCTATAATCATCATGTTGACTGACCTAAATTCTATGAACATAATAGTTTCAAATATGGATGAAAATCCCTCACCTGGTAACTGCTGAAAATGATGTTTTTTGTTGGTCTTCACCAGCTCCAATTGCTTACTGATGTGATGTTTTATTAACAAACAGGCTATTCCAAAACCTTTTGCTAAAAGGCCAGTTTCTACACAGTGCACCTTAAAGGAGACATATCATGCTGATGCATGATTTAATACTTACATATAATATAATAAATTTGAAAACAAGACCTTACACCCTCTTAATTTTCAAAAAAATGAGATATTGTATTTTTTCTGATATCCTAGAACGAGATTTGATGCCTCTGAAAATAGGTCATTGTGAGATGACCGCGGGATTTCAAACGTCTTGACGACATGAGGTACCTCTCTTTTTATTGGAGTAATCTGATAAAACACTTCCTCCTCTGTGATGTCCATTAAGTCACAAAACCGTCACTGAGGAACACATCCACCAGCAGGGGTATATAGGTCCCTCGCTCACACTCCCTCATTACCAGCTCTGGCCTGTAGGGGGACTCAATACGCAGTCACTGCATTGAGCCTGCCGGAAAATACAGTGGAAGAAGAAAGACAGGCTGGCTCAACCCCCGATAGAACTGACCAATCAGAGCACAAAGGGCTGTGACATTGCGAGGTAACTGTAGGTCAGCCTGAGATCCTCGTGTTTAAACAAGAGCTTGATAATGGCCTAAAATGAGGATTTTGAGAACGCTATTGCGGGCCAATGAAGGAACTAAATGACTTGTACTGAGGGCAGAAATCATTTACAGGCATCCTAGTCTGGCATAGTGAAAAGGAGAAACAAGCATGATATGTCTCCTTTAAAGGCATGGACTAAAAAAGTGGCTTACTAGTAGACAATGGGCCTCATGCAAGAACCATTCGTACGAACAAATATGTTCGTAAGTGTTGAGTACGAATGATTTAGGAGAATTTGTTGCATTCAGCATTTTTTTCGTATTTAGAATTTTCTTTCAAGTATGAACACAAATCATGAGTGGTCCAGACTTGTCTTAAAAGTCACAACAAATTTGTTCTGCTCTTTTCAAATCAAGTGCCTTACATACTGATTGTACATTTAAACAATTTCAAGTGTTTTTAATAAAATATAGCACAAGACAAAATAAATCTGAGGATCTCAAACCAGAGAATACATTAAAATCTATGAATTGAAGGTTTATTAGACTGGCCTATATAAAACGTTAAATGAGAGAGTAACCAGCTGCTTCATGGCTGAGCTTCTTCTTTTGGATGCCCTGGCACAGCAGGCACTTGGAAGACAGCGTGTGTTTGGCGCCATCTTTATGAATAAACACTCCTGTTTTATGGTGTGGGTAGCTTTATTTGGTATCCTTGGGGTGTTACTTATGCAAATATGCTATCCTCGTGCATGTGCGCTTAAGTACGCACAGGTGGCATTCATCATGTTTCCGCAGGTCATTTAGACACTTTTCTAAAGATAGAAGTGTTTGTTGAATCTGACAGAGCATGTTTGTACGAACACAACATAAGAAAAGAAGTAAGAAAAATTTAGGATGAGAATACGGAAATGTTCTTGCATGAGGCCCAATGCTCTGACAGTAAGGTCTACTTGCGCACTCGTTTTACCACGACGAGTGAAACTGAAAATATCTCACTTGTTGTACTTGTAGGGAGTCAACCTTTTGCAGTATAGAATAAAAACAGGCACCAACACTGAACGTTTTCTTTACCTGGAACTGGCAGACACATTTGAGCTGAGCCCCGTCGTCTCTGCAGACGCCTCCGTATCGACAGGTGGAGTCGTCGCACACCCTCAGGTCGCTCTTCCTCTCAGACAGGTCTACAACACAGAGCAGCAACAGGAGAGGGTTAAACACAGACGCAGGCGCTGAGCAGTAAAAGATCGATGCAGGAAAAACCAGACGAGGATCAGCGGTAAATTCTGACATCCCCGCTATGATCAGACTTTCACTGCGAGTAAAAAACACGACAGTTTTATGAGCTTATGAGGGAAAACAAGGAGCTGCAGGGGAGGATGGATGACACGCTTTTACAGGGAAACACAGGGAGAGATGAGTTTATCAGGCAGAGCAACAAGACTTCACGTCCCAGCAGCTGCAGGTGAGGGAGCGAGGACGCAAATCTGTGATGGGCCAGGGGGGGCAGGTTGAATTAGGGCTGGGCAAAAAGCCAGATGAAGTCAAAAGAGGAGGCTTCCCAAGCACACTGCAGCTGGTGGGTGAGGAGTAGGAGCCATCAATCCAGTCTGAAGTCCAAAGTCACCTCTGGGAGTTTAATAACCTGACGCACCAGAGGCACTGTTGTGTTTATGTCAGTAGCCCATGGGAAAGAGCCCATGGAAAGTGTTTGGGAAGGGCAGAACCTTTCAGAAGCATATAAGACAGGTGATTGGATGATCATTCTGTCAATCAACATTTACTACAGGCCAATCAGATCATGTAAGGCAGGAGCTAGAGAACGTGAGCCACTTCGTAAAACAAACTCGTCGAAACATGTCAGAAGTAGAGTGAAAATATCCTTAATATAGAGAAGTTTGTAGCTGTTTTTCATTTAACCCCTTAATTCATGAATAATTATATCACAAAAGAATACTTTTAAAATGTTTGGTTTTACTTTCAGACAACTCGAAAACCACTCTGGGAGCGCAAACCTTCGCCTAATATTAGTCCTCCCTTTATTTCATCTAAATATTTAGATTCCTTGACCATGAAAAGATACCATCAGCAACTGGATTCATAATGATATCTGTTTTAGTTCAGTAGTTATTCACCTAAATCACGTTTTTTGTCATGGCGGTTTTCTTCTGGATCTAGCTCCAAAGTTTTTGAAGATACAACAAATCAGATTGAACACTCCAGATTCCACAGTATCTTGGCTTTATTTTGGTGTTTCTTGCAAGTCTATGTCTTTATTTGTTTCCTTGCTATGACGAAAAATGTCAAGGATATCTAAATTTTCCTTGTTCTGGATCAGAGACTCCAGAACTTTGCCAGGATCCAGATCAGACTTTGATATCTTGTAGAACCTGTTGGAAACTTGTCCTGTATTTTTATTTTCCAAATGCTCTGACTATTTCTGGTGGAGAAATATGCACAAATGCTGAAAATGGTCCTATCTCGCAATGTTAAAGTTCCTTTAAAAAACTCTAGGATCCGGACAGTGATCCGCATCACTCCCAAAATCTGATAATTTGTTCTTTGTCCCAATCGGGACATTTCCTGAAAATTTCATCAAAATTTGTCTATAACTTTTGGAGTTATGATGCTTACAGAGAAACAAACAAACAAACAAACAAACAGGTGCCGGCAATAACATAACCTCCTTAGCGGGGGTAATGAAAGAGAAAGCAAAATCTAAAGTATTTGTATTATTGCAGTTTAATCAAACTATTCACTTGTGACTTACACCAAAACTTGAAATAAAAGATACAAAATAATGTGAAATCTGAAAAAGTATAATATCCAATCTGCTCTTGATGGTAAAAATGTGTTCGGATAATATTTATATGAAACTTAAAACCAGGATTTGGAAATTTGACACCCTGGGAGTTCGACGTGGTAATGCAGCCAGAAGGTATAAAATTATTCCAAATGTCCGTCTACTGTCGTGGACACCATGCAGCACTTCTGTTGTTGTCTCACTCGTAGCCCCACCTCTTCCTGCTCTTACGGACTCTGGTGGGCCATCCCACTTTGGGCCGGGCACAAACATTGTAGATTGGATCTTGACAAAATGGATCTGCCTGTTTACGGACATCCATTCAGGGTGATCCAGCTGCTGTGCAAGGTTAAATGCTACCCTAAATGAGCCATATCTTGAATAATTCACACTAATGTACACTTTTAAACAAATTTAACAGACCACCTGTAATAAAATCAATGAATCACAAGTATTTGAGAAATATTTCAAAAACTTGTTTAAACTGAAATTGTTATTACAGTCGAAACATTTTGAGCAGGATTGGATAATTTCAAACTCAATTCTTCTTTTTAATCCCAAATCTAAGATGCTCACAGTCCTCTGAGAAGTAAAAAAAAATGGACAAAAAAATTAAACCACTAAAAGAAATGTATCTGCTCAGGAGCAACAGTATAAAAATATACATTGACATCTTAAACAAGACACAATAATGTGCTTTACTTTAAGTATTTTTCTTGGTAAAACAGTAAATGTAAAAATGCATGAGCTCCTACAAACTGCTTTACACACACATTTTGATAATTATGAAAGTTAATTAAGTGCAGCTGTGTCATGAACTTCTCATCTAATAAATTTGCTAAGCACTGTATATAACTAAGAGCTTACACTGTTGTGTAAAATAGAGTTTCTGTTGAGTGTGATTAACATAAAGCACAGATCTCTGCAACATTTATTCATTTTTTATCGTCTCTCTCAGTAACAGAAATAAAAACAGTAAATGAAGCAGCGAAAAAGAGTCAAGTGGATGATGATCTGAAGCAAAGCAACAGCCTGAGGCTGAACTGAAACATAAAACAAATGAATCATCGAACGAGAGGAGCCCAGAGAACAAGAGGACAGAAACAGTGTTAGGAGAGTTATCGTCAAACATGTAGAAAACTGCTCTGTCTCACACTGTTAATGAATCATGCAGAAAAATCTTGATCTGGATTCAGACCAAGAAATTCACAAACATGTTATTAACATATCAAACTAGCAACAACGAAACAAGATATATTAGGGAGAGGATATTTTTTTAAACTTCTTTTGTATTTACAGCTACACCGAAAGCACAGGTGGAAGAGCTCATGAGCTCAACGTCTAAGAGCGAGTTTATCTGCAGATGTACTTTTTCATTAGGGATGCACAATATTGATTTTTTTGTTTAATTTTGATGTAAAATATCCACACTCATTTATTTGTCGCAAAGCACAAAACCTCCATCTAAGAATAACGGCTCTGTCCTTTCATAGATATCATCCTTCCATGTTAGAAACACTTGTGAATCAAGAAAAAATAAACTTAAATAAATGAAACTAGTTATTTACAAGAGTGGACATTCGATCAGCTAAACCAGGGGTGGGTAACTTTGATTACCAAGAGAGTCCACAAGATTTCAAATGTCGTGATGACATGAGGTACCTTTCTTTTTATTGGAGTAATCTGATAAAACACTTCCTCCTCTGTGATGTCCGTTAGCCACAAAACCATCACTGAGGAACACATCCACCAGCAGGGGTATATAGGTCCCTAGCTCACACTCACTCATTACCAGCTCTGGCCTGTAGGGGGACTTTAGGTCATCCTCAGATCCGAGTGCTTCAACAAGAGCTTGATAATGGCCTAAAATGAGGATTTTGAGAACGCTATTGTGGGGCAATGAAGGAACTAAATGACTTGTACTGAGGGCAGAAATGCTTTACAGGCATCCTAGTCTGGCATAGTGAAAAGGAGAAACAAACATGATATGTCTCCTTTAAGTTTAAGACAGTTTTTTTTCAGTTTTCAAGATTTCTTAAAATTTGATAAGCACTGTAAATATGTCACATGTTGAATCACAAAATAGTTCTAAACTCAGAGGCTTTGTCGAGGGAAAGTGAAACGTTGGAAAGAATCTTACTTTATTTATTTTTTATGGAACTGATTTGTGGGCCTCATTGACTGATGGCCGCTAGTTGCCCACCTCTGAGCTTAAACATTGTGGTACAATTTGACAAAAGCACTTTAGGCCATTTTGTCTGATCAATACATTGGTTGTAAATATCAGCAAAAAAGCTCAAATCAGCAGATGCTGACGTTAATCTTATGAAAACTTTCCTCCTATTTTTCCATCACAGCCCAGCTACATGGTGAATATAGGAGGATCCTTTCAAAATAAAACACCCTTCAGTTTCTGTTATTCAGCAAGCAGTGAATAAACAGAAGATTTTTGTTTTGTTTTGTTTGTTTAGCATTCTGAATGGTTCATGGCCGAGTACCTGTCTGGTAGTTGAGGTCTTCTGTTTTTAAGATGCAGCATTGTTGCCTCAGTCTCAGCCTTTAATGGTTTGAACACTAACATTAAAACATCTAATGATTCTCTCCTGCAGCCTTAGACAGACCCGTGATGCTGCTGGCGGCTCCTGCAGGGGCTCATGTCTGATAATAACGGCCTGAACGTGCAGCAGACTGAAATTATCCACATTTACTCTGCGATAAAAGCTCCAGATCCACGCCTCCTCCGTGGATGTTTCAGTGTATCTGTCACAGCTGAGTGGGCTTCAAGAGCCGAGTAATGGTCTGTAATTATCACTCGCAGACGTCCCCTCCTCCTAAAAATGGCCGCTGACGCTGGGCACGCTGATGGCCAGACACTAAATACATAAACAGAATCTCGGAAACTTTGATGGAGGAAAGAAGGAGACGAGGAAGTAAGGAAACAAGGATGGAGAGGATGAAGTATGTATGAGAGGTCAGGAACAGCTGCTGCTTTAAGTAAAAGGGAAAACACTGCAAAAATAAATCATCTATTATGCCTTATCCCCTTGAACTGGTCACCAGCCAATCACAGGGCCACATACAGAGAGAGACAACCATTCACACTCACACTCAATCAACCAAATGAGTATGTTTTTGGTCAGTGTGAGGTTAATTTAATAATGGATGTATCTTTTTATCCATGAGGACCCTCTGAAAATGAGGTGTTGCATCTATTTCCTTAAATATATTTATACTCAAAAGAGACAAATACAGTGGTAAACAGATAAAGACTGATTCATTGAATCTATATTCAGCAGAGTCATGGGTTTGTCTCTATTATAAATGATTAATTTAGTCTCTTTGTTTCTGCCTGGATGGAAACATCTCTGGATTTATGCATGTGTGTATACAAATATATCTTTTTATTTATTCACCCTGCCTGGCCAATAAAAAAGTCACCGCCACAGTAAAAAGGGTCACACGCTCTAATATTTCGTTGTCCCGCCTTTAGCTTTGATTACAGTCTCTGTGTCATTGTTTCTTTAACCTTCTTCAATGCCCCAGATTTGTCCCAGACCACAGCACTGCCCCCACAGGCTTGGACAGCAGGCACTAGGCATGATGGGTGCATCACTTCATCTGCCTCTCTTCTTACCCTGATGCTCCCATCACTCTGGAACAGGGTCAATCTGGACTCATCAGACCATATGACCTTCTTCCAGTCCTCCACAGTCCAATCTTTATGCTCCAGAGCAAACTGAAGCCTTTTTTCTGCTTAGCCTTACTGCTTAATGGTTTTCTTAAGGCTACACAGCTGTTCAGTCCCAATCCCTTGAGTTCCCTTCACATTGTGTGTGTGGAAATGCTCTTACTGTCACGATTAAACACACCCCTCAGTTCTTCTGATGTTTTTCTTTGATTTGATTTGGCCGAACGTCTAAGTGATTCTCCAACAGTGTTGTGTGTAACGCGTTACAGTAACGAAACTACTTTTTCGGGTAAAAAGTGAAGTAATGCGCTACTGTTGAAAATTTGGTAATGAAACGTAGTTCCTTTTTTAATGCAGCGCGACATTACATTTCCCTCGGACAGATCTGACACTGAAGCTGTCTTCTCAGCTGCTCACACAGACACGAGCAGCGTTGCCAAGTCTGCTCGTTATAAGCGTCTAAAGGCTGAAAATCTCGTGAGTCACGGCCGCAGGTCGTGGTTTCTTGGGCTTGTTTCTAGACGTGAAGTTTCTTCTTGGGGCTCATAAGTCTGTGAGTATCCCCCTGATTATCTTCCAGCTCCTAACATAAAGGAAAACACGACTGCAGTAGGCAGTTTATCCACTTCCTCGTTTCCTGGTTATATGCACGCCCCAAACACACTCACGCACATGGCGCAGGCTCCAGAGCCAAAGTTGCCAGGTCTGCTTGTTATAAGCGACGGTCTTTTCTTGAATAGATACTTAGCACTGTGATATTGAAATGTAATGTAGACGAAAATTAACACATTTTATGTAGACTTCTCTTTTTAAAAAGTAGTATATCACATTAGGAAAGGAAATAGCTGGAGGTTGATTATTTTGGGCTTATTTTTATTGACCAGGTTGCTTATTTCAGAAGCGAAATGTGGAAACACTGGGCAGGAGCTCTCATTCCACAGGGCATGTGACATTTTATAAAATAAAGAGCACAAAAAACTGTTATGTTCTCTGTAGTAGAACTTTTTGTAGGCCTTCAGATTTAGGAATAGATACGGGGTTCTGTCCATGATCAAGCAATGTAAAACTAACGGAAAAGTAACTTGAGAAGTTACTCTTCATAGAGGGTAAGTAAGTAAAGAGTTACTTTTTTCAGATGTAACGAGTAACGAGCAAACACTACTTTTTAAAAGTAACTTCCCCAACACTGTTCTCCAATCAGTGTCATTCAGGACTTTTTTTCCGACCACATTTCTTCCTTGAAGACGATGTTTCCCCACTATCCTTCAAGTTTTTAATAATGTGTTGGACAGTTCTTAACCCAGTTTTAGTAGTTTCTTCAATCTCCTTAGATGTTTCCTCTGCTTGGTGCCAATGATTTGACCCTTCTTAAACAGACTAACATCTTTTCCATGACCACAGGATGTGTCTTTGACATGGTTGTTTAAGAAATGAGAAGCTGCTCAAGCATCAGCTGGAGTGAAATAACTTGTTTTAGCTAAAACAAGTGCAGTAATAATTATGCAATAAGAGGCTTGTACCTGCTTGCTTAGTTAAATCCATGTGACGACTTGTTTGGCCAGGCAGTGTATGTATTTGTGTATATGTGTGTCTATAAATGAAGAGTTTGTCAAGTCCCTTGAACTAACACTGATATGAACAGGAGCTATTCAAAAAAAGTTTGATTAAACTGTAACAACAGTCGAGCTAATTCAAAATCATAGAGATCAGTCTGTGAGAGATTAATCAAAAATAACAGGCTGATGTCTAAAAAACTTGAATTTCAGACAAATCAGGTCTCACTTTATCCTCAACATGAAGTGACCTACAAACAAGCGAATCCTCTGGTGGTGTAGAAAAACCTCCTCAGACCTCTGCAGCCCTCACACGGCTAATTAAGTCCAACCTGCAGCAGCATCCATCAGCAGCCTCGTCCTGTCTGCAGCAAAGCCAAACTCCAACACCCAGATGATTTGGGATTACACCGCACAGCATCCAAGAGTCCCTGAAGCTCCGCCCGGCGACAAACACATGCAGACGAGAGTGTGTGCTTTCTATCTGAGAAACAGCGGTTTACTCTGCATGTGTTCGTGCTGCGTTCAGGTCCCTCATCTCATCCATGTTACAGCAGAAACAGGGATTTGAGATGCACATAATTTCCTCTTTTGGATCAGAGCTGAACTAAAGAAGCTGACGGAGCATAGCAGCAGCAGCCGCAGCCACCGCCCGTGGGCACATCTACCTCCCAAATCCCCCCACGCACTGCCCCGGTCGCCATAGCTACCCCGCCTCATCCCCCCACAGCCCCCTGGCTTGTTATCTAAGCCCCCCCTCCTGCTCTGCAGCCCTGTCTCCAGGGGGTGGATGTCAATACTTCATCTCCTGTCTGCTGCTCTGAGGCCTCCAGCTCGGCCTCGTCCTTTAACCCTTTCAAACCTGTCGTCACAGCACCATCACCTGCTGCTTTTCAAAGTTTGCATCAGACATTTCCCACAAATTCAATTTTTCTTCTGGTGTTAGCACGTTTCAAAAGGCTCCCATATATAAGCTACAATCCCAGTGAAGCTGGGACCAGTGTTAAACCAACAGTACATAGTTTTTTGCACACTAATATAATATTTCTAGCGTCATTGTGATGATACATCACTTTACAGCAGGTGTAATGACACCTCTGTCATGGTCTGAGGGGGTCTGTATCACCGTCACTGGCACTATTACTTCAGTGTGGATGGTAGGAACACTTCCACATTAAAAAACTACAAAGTTTTACTGCTTTGACTGCTTTACAGCATATGTCACTTCCCCTCAAGGCGAAAGCTAAACGTTCAAAAGGAGAATATAAAGCAGCTTTTAAATTTTTAAAACAGATTCCATGAACAGAATTTAGTTTAAAGTAAATATGCACTTATTTTCCTAATGGAAATAGGGACCTCTGGCTCACACTCTGCTCCTCTGATGCTGGATGCCACCTGCTGTTAAACAAGAAGAAGAAGAAGAAAGCTAAATATAGAGTTGCTATCATGGCAGAAGCAATGAAAATCCTGAAGAAAATAAAAGTTTTATCTGAGTAGACGAGTAAAAAGAAAGCAGGAGAGTAACTAGCTAAATGCCCGGACAGGGATAAACATTGGCCCGGTGTTCACTCACTGGCATGAGCTGAAAAACAAGGAAGAATGTCTGACTGATGCTGATTTGGTCCTGTTATTGTTAGACTTGTAAGTATTTATTTGAAAGGAAACACGATCAGACTGTACCTCATCAGTCCACATGGTTTATTTGTCTCTCAAGACGTCCAGTTGGCTTCTCCTCCCTCTGTATGTCAACAAATGCAGGTTGGTGTACGACAGTGCAGTTACACTCAACGACCTAAGAGGTAGTTCCTGTTCAGAGGAGACAGGTGTGGACTACAGCAGGTCAGTCTAGTCCCTGTTCAGATGAGACGGGCGTGGACTACAGAAGGTCAGTCTAGTCCCTGTTTAGTGGAGACAGGTGTGGACTGCAGCAGGTCAGTCTAGTCCCTGTTCAGTGGAGACAGGAGTGGACTGCAGTGGGTCAGTCTAGTCCATGTTCAGTGGAGACAGGCGTGGACTGCAGCAGGTCAGTCTAGTCCCTGTTCAGTGGAGACAGGAGTGGACTGCAGTGGGTCAGTCTAGTCCCTGTTTAGTGGAGACAGGCGTGGACTGCAGCAGGTCAGTCTAGTTCCTGTTTAGTGGAGACAGGTGTGGACTGTAGCAGGTCAGTCTACTCCCTGTTCAGATGAGACGGCGTGGACTGTAGCAGGTCAGTCTAGTCCCTGCTGTTGAAGCTCGAGGAGAATGTGTTTTTATGTCTCTGAAATAAGCACGAAGTCTCTGATGGTAAGATGTTGCTCCTTAACCTTTATGTACCTTTAAGTATTAATGGAGCCTTCACATATGTGCAAGTTACCCATGCCACAGGCACTAACACCCCTTTTACTTTCACAGATGCTGTCTTTTGACCTTCTAGACATCAGACTTGGTTCTCCAGGGTTGGAGGTTTCAAACTTCTCTGACCCATCTCTAAAACAGACATGTTTCTCCCTTAACCCACTGTTTTTCGGTTCACTGTGTCCCAGGACAAGCCACGACTTCCCAGAAACTTTCCCCCTCTTACAGTCCGACATGAGTGCTCAGTGAAGACTGAGGGATGTAAGAATCCACAGTGGGGACGTGGAGGGGCTGAAACATGAAAATGAATGTGAGGCCTGTTCTTTCAAATGAAGACTAAACGCTCAGACACTGCTCCCAGTTTCCATTTGTTCCTGACTCTATTTTAAATGTCCTGACCATGAAGAGCTTTTCTCTGTTCATGTTGAATTAAACATGAAACCCTGGGCTCCTGCTCCCACGCCATCTCTGCCCCGTCACTGCCGACAACACAACCTCTTTCATGAACGTTTATCACCCTGTGTGGGGATTTTTCAATCAGCTTTTTGGCCCTGATCCGACTTTTAAAATGGTGAATATTCGCAATCCCACCACTTAACTACGCTCTATACATGATATTATCTTACTTTCACATACAAGGCTTGATTGATCTCTCTCTCCATGGATGTATCGATTATTCATCCATAGTAACTATATTTACAACCCTATAGACACAAGGACCCTCTGAAAATGAGACGTCACATCTCAAGGGGTTAACCTTTAATAAATTTATATTCAACAAAGACAAATATGGTGCCATATAAATATTGATTGATTGATTGACTATATTCAGCAGTGGCAAATGTGATGAACTCAGAGTTATGATCTTGGCATCCATGGGTTTGTCACTAACATAAATTCCTATATTAGTTCTTTTGTCTCTGCCTGGATGGAAACGTCTACGGATGGAACCATCTACGGATGGATGGATGAGTAGCACTAGCAAATAGAGATGAACGATATTATTGGTACTGATACTGATATCAGCCAATATTGGAAACACATACTGGCCATATATCAGGTGGAATATCGGCAAATTACACATACACTATATTGCCAAAAGTATCCGCTCACCTGCCTTGACTGGCATATGAACTTCAGTGACATCCCATTCCTAATCCATAGGGTTCAATATGACGTCGGTCCACCCTTTGCAGCTAGAACAGCTTCAACTCTTCTGTGAAGGCTGTCCACAAGGTTTAGGAGTGTTTATGGGAATTTTTGACCATTCTTCCAGAAGAGCATTTGTGAGCTCACACACTGATGTTGGACGAGAAGGCCTGGCTCTCAGTCTCTGCTCTAATTCATCCCAAAGGTGTTCCAGCGGGTTGAGGTCAGGACTCTGTGCAGGCCAGTCAAGTTGATCCACACCAGACTCTGTCATCCATGTCTTTATGGACCTGCTTTGTGCTCTGGTGCACAGTCATGTTGGAAGAGGAAGGGGCCAGCTCCAAACTGTTCCCACAAAGTTGGAGCATGGAATTGTCCAAAATGTCTTGGTGTGCTGAAGCATTCAGAGTTCCTTTGACTGGAACAAAGGGGCCAAGCCCAGCTCCTGAAAAACACCCCCACACCATAATCCCCCCTCCACCAAACTTTACACTTGGCACAATGCAGTCCAACAAGTATGGTTCTCCTGGCAACAGCCAAACCCAGACTGGTCCATCAGATTGTCAGATGGAGAAGTGTGATTGGTCACTCCAGAGAGCGCGTCTCCACTGCTCTAGAGTCCAGTGGCGGCGTGCTTTACACCACTGCATCGATGCTTTGCATTGCACTTGGTGATGTGAGGCTTGGATGCAGCTGCTCGGCCATGGAAACCCATCCATGAAGCTCTCTGCACTGTTCTTGAGCTAATCTGAAGGCCACATGAAGTTTGGAGATCTGTAGCGATTGACTCTGCAGAAAGTTGGCGACCTCTTCTCACTATGCGCCTCAGCATCCACTGACCCCGCTCCATCAGTTTACGTGGCCTACCACTTGGTGGCTGAGTTGCTGTTGTTCCCAAACACTTCCACGTTCTTATAATCCGGCTGACAGTTGACTGTGGAATATTTAGGAGTGAGGAAATGTCACCACTGGATTTGTAGCTCAGGTGGCATCCTATCACAGTTCCACGCTGGAATTCACTGAGCTCCTGAGAGCGACCCATTCTTTCACTGTTTGTAAAAGCAGTCTGCATGCCTAGGTGATGATTTTATACACCTGTGGCCATGGAAGTGACTGGAACACCTGATTCTGATTATTTGGATGGGTGAGCGAATACTTTTGGCAATGCAGTCTTTGTCACAGATGAGCAAAAAGGTCGACCTGTGTGTCATATAAAGGGTGAAGCATCTAGTCTTTAAGATCTACTTGAATTGTCTAAAACATCTACGACCAGATCAAGATCTACAGGCTGGTGACCCTTGGTCTACATCTACAGTAGTTGACCAAAATAGAGTAGATGTACTCCACATTTGAGTACCTGTGGAGCTGAATTTTGGTTGATATCACTGATTTCAATTTTCTTCCCATAAAAAAACAGCAGGTGAGGACACAGGCTTTAAACGTGTCTAACAGAGAGGAGAAGAATGACACGGCTCCAAAAGCAGTCAGAGAACACCAAGATGAAAAAGGAGGCTGCACGTGTCAGTCGTGACAGTGATGCTGAGCAGATGCTGCAGAACAACCTGCCGTCTAATTACCACCCTGCTTTTCCTCCTCCTCCTCCTCCTCCTCCTCCTCGTCACCGTGATGGGGACTAATTTGTCCAGTTTTGTGAGTTTCTTTTTTCCTGGAGGGCAGACAGCGTGCTGGTTTGGCTCCACGGGCTGCAGCAGCACACTAATCTTCACCTGGGAAGCAGAGAGTGCAGCGTGAAGATAACAGCTCTGATGTTTTATTCATGTCCAACCATCACAGGGACACGCTCGCTGATTCTCCAGGCTCATTCTGCAGTCTGACGCACGGGCCGAGCAGGAAGTAATTGACCTCCAGGGAAGTCTGTCTGAGACGTGGCGGGTCACCGGGCTCTGCTGGAGCTTTGGTTTGTTACTAACGAGACAATTAAGACGCATTTTCACCACAAGAGGGTGTTCAGGCTGATCCCAGTGTTATTACGAGAGCACTCATCCCACAGTCTGGAAATTCTAAAAACCTAAATTGGAGGGAAAAGATTCTTATACAGTGGTTTAGGTTTGCAGGTTGGACCTCTTCTGCCTTCAACACGAGAATCTCCTCAATCACCCCAAAGCTGCTCCACTGGGCTGAGATCTTGTTTTTTTATCTTTCTGGTAGCTCTCAAGGCAACAGCTGTTGAAGTTAGAGATGGAAATTGAAACCAATTCCAGCTGAGAATCAATAACGAATCAATATCATTAGACTTACTGCTGATCAATTCTGATGGGGTTAGATTTGTGCCACTAGAAACTACATTTGAATTAAAATAATAAATTCAAAAAGCAAGATCTGTAATCAAATCTAATGTCTGCAATTGAATTTGTTTGAACTTTTTCTACACTTTAAATCCATAAGACAGAACTCAATTGCAATTCACAAAATTCAGATTCAGTTTTACGATTCAATTCAAAGTAGTAGCAGTAGAGGATGACATTTTTCGGGAATTCCCGTGGGTCACGTGATTCCTGCAGGAATTCCATGGGATGTGAGTCATTTTTAATAAACCGGTGATCGGGACAGGATGGGAAAAAAAGCAACGGGAGTGGGAACGACAGTAAAAGATGATCATTTTCAGCAGTGTTAAATAATCGGATAAACAGATGTATCCGTCTTTGTAGTCATCTCAGTGAGAGCCAACACTCTTGACCGCGCTAGTAACACAAAAGAACTTCAAAAGTGACTAATTAGATTCATCTTGTCTTCTTAGAACATAAGTGTTATCGTGTTCTTTTATTAAGACAAATCAACTTTAATCGGATCAGAAACCAACAAATTCAAGAGATGGATAAAGGAGTCGATGGAGATCAGGAAACGGGGCACGGACACCATCAACAGGGATGAAGGAGCCTTCCAGCTCTCACACACCTGGGATTCACTTCTCCAGAGGCCGCCAGGCAACGGGGGACATGGCCGGCGGGAGATGATCACGTGATCGATCTGTACCGCCGGCTACTCCCGGAAACAGCTGATAAAAAGACACGTCACAGCTGTCAGGATGACAGCTTCTGAAGAGGACGGCAGAGTTACGTCGAAACATGTCAAGGTAAACCATACCTTTTTGTCTTAATAAAAGAACACGAAAACGACTACAAAAGTGGTTTGACTTCCTGTCACCACTGGACGTAAAAAGCAACTTGGAGCTGCTGTCGGCGACAAACATCACAAAACAACATGGAGGGAGAAGACGACACGTGGAAAAGAGCTGCAGCACAAAGTTAAAAAAAACTCAAAGGCAATGCCTTTTATATGCACTGCACTTTTACCAAAAACAAAAAATGCAACATGTTTTTAACATGTTTGGTTTTATTCAAACAGGAATGGAACAGCAGTGGGAGTAATTCTGAGTGGGAGCGGGAGACATTCTACAGGAGTGGGACAGGACTGGATTAATTTTGCATGATGGATCATGCTTTTCAAATTCAATATTTCAATTCAAATTCAGTTTCTAGTGGCATAAATCTAACCTCATAAATTCCTTCCACTTCTTTCTGCACGCCTTGCAAATCAAGGACATCACACTCCCTCTCTTTTGAGGCAGTCAGCATAAAATGACAAAAAGAGGTCAAACTTGTGGCTTCATTTATGAAAAAGACATGTACTGCCTTTCAGTAAGTAAAAACACAATGTGCAGAAGCCCTCATGTATTAAGAGCATCCAGTTTGATCTTGTTACCACTGAAAATGTGTAAATCTGTAATCTGACTTTTCAGAATTGATAAGAAAATAGTCAATGACGTTGGTATCAATATAATCTTCCTACCCCATTCACACATAGCAGCTCACAGTGATCTCATCGGTTGATGTCTGTGACCAGTCAATCAACCTCGATTAATCAATCTTGGTTTTAAAGCTCCAGTTCATAACAAGTGTCATCTGCAAAGCACTTTTCTTTTGTAAAAACTGCAGTTTGGTGGGAAAAATTTGACACGTTTTCAATAGCCTAGCAGAGCAGACAGACCTGCCTGATTCTGAAATCATGTATCTCCGTCTTGCCAGCCTCCATTGTGCAACGACTTCACTTGGTTAAGTGCTTCACGACCCAATCAGTGAAGAGAGGCAGACGCAGCTGGAGCTGCAGGTGTGATGGCAACAGGAAGTCAGGTCACTTCCTGTTGTACAAAAAATGACAGCTAATGCCGGTTAGCCTGTGGTCATCATTGATACTCACTGCTCTCCTAATAAGTTTACTTTGCAGAGATCGTCTTTGTAAGTGTTAAATGATACATTCTAGTGGTATAGTTTAATGTGAAACGATGGTCTTAAGGTAGTTAAGCTAATGGCTAACTATTGTTAGCCGCTATGGTCAACGGCCATTGACTGTTGTTTGCCCCTGTAGCAGCTAACAACAGTTAGTCAACGTCATAAGCTAAACGATCATCCAATCACAAGCTGCTGTTGTTTTTTGAAGGTTCTGCCCCTGACAACATTTTCGCAGGGCTCCGACCCAGATAGATTAGTGAAATATTTCCAATATGGAACTATCAATTTGGCATGTCAGGTTACATCTTCAGGCACTGACAGCAGGCTTCGCTGCTCGGTGCTAATTAGTGCTGAACAACTTTTAGCGGGAATTTGAGCCTACAAGACACTGTCGAGGGGTGATAATTCAAAAATGTTATGAATTGCAAATTCAGGAAGTATGTAAATTATTAGGTTGTGTAAGAAGAGTATTTTTTTTACAGAATTCTGCCAGTCAAACGGTTAATTTCAAGACATATTCAAGGGAGACATGAGAATTAAAGCGACGTTGAGGAAATTTCATGAAATTTCTCCTGGTTTATTGATGTTGTTGATACGACTTGTTATACATTCAGGTCCTCTTGGAAATTTGAAAATTGGGCGATTACACCAGTGATTTCTGTTTCTAGATAGGACAAACCGTTTGTAAATGCTAGTCATTTAAAAATAAGTTGTAATTTAATCCTGATGGTGGAATCTGGATTGACAATGGTAGGTCTCTCAAGGTTGTGCGTGTGAAGGCAGATAAGGGAATGCATTTTGAAATATAGTGTATGTGAAACAGTCCATCAGGAGTGTCATGCTACCTGTTTTCAGCAACACCTCACAAACACACATCATTATACACCTGCGTGACAGCCTCCAGGGTTGTCGACAAAAGCGTCAGCCCTCTCACCGTTGATGTTTTGTACCAGAAGACTGAAAGATGAAGCCACAAAGGGGACAGACCATCTTTAAATGAGTATGAAAATATCTCGTATCCCTGAGTTTGACCAAAGCTGTCTGTTTGAGAAGAAAACCCTCCCCCGCTCTGGTGAAAGTGTTCGCTCGTGAACATAAAGGTTTTCAGTCCTCGTCTTCGGAGGACCTCGTCTCTGCAGCTGGCCTCAGATATCGTCTCTGTCCTCGCTCCGAAAGCGCCGGCGGTGTGAAACGGCCGCTGAGGTGTGACAAACGTCAGACTGAGGCGATAAACGAGCCCGCCGGACAAACTCATTATCCAGCCCAGTGCCTTCATGAAATAAAACTCAATGAAACGTGCTTTCTTTATTTTACAGCCCACAGCTGACAGCGCTCACATGCTGCTCCCTCCGCTCGCTGATGGTTTAATTATGTTTTCACTGGAATAATCCGTCCATATGACAGCAAATCATATTAAAGATTGTTGTCATAAATATCTGAACTGAGCTCCTGAACGATGTTTCTTCATAATGAAATGACAGCGTGTCTGCTGGCATATGGGAATGTTTGAACTTTATAAACACACAGTTATTAAATGTTTCTTTTACACCCTCCTGTTTTATTTAACACGTCTCAAAGGCCATTTAACACTCTGAGCTCTTTTTTCAGAACAGTGCACTTAAAGAAACTGCAGGCGAGATGTCCTCGGAGTAACCTGCTGATGTCCTCTGCTGATTCACTGCTCTGAATATTTGGTTTTAACATTAATAGAAAAGCTGTTTGTAGACCTGTGAGGCACTTCAAACCATCAATATGAGTCTGTTTGATTTGCACATGTCGCTCTTATTCTCTTGTCGTGGTTCATGCTCACTTTATGTGCAGGATGACGAGCTTTCAGCCAATTTAAGTCACTTCATAGAGAGATGAAGGAAACGTGGAGGCCGTGGCTCCTAGAGAGAGTAAGACTCCTCTGAACTCTTTAACTTCCAGCTCAACTGTTTGGCAGTGGTCAACAAATTTAGAAGTACTTAATGTGTCAAAAAAGAGTACATCACTGTTTGCTTATGTCAGTGTTTTAGGCAGGGTTGGAAGTGAAGGTGTTAGAAATAATGGCGTTACCAACACCTTTATTTTTTCCCAGTAACGGGTAATCTAATTATTTACGATTCAAAATGTTGTAACGCTGTTCGGACAGGGAAATGTGGCGCATTACTTTGATTTAATGTCAAGCAGCTGATATCCAACCTGCCTTATTCAGCCAGACACAGACAGGAGCTGCACCGCTAACAGACAGATGAGAAAACTCAATGCCAGAGTCGCCAGGTCTGCTAATTAAAAGTGACTTTTGGCTTCTTTTGTTAGCTGTCAGCTGAATTAAAAAAAAAAGCACTCCAAAGTCACTAACAGGAAGCAGGAAGATTGAATAAGTTATCCAAAATTTAATAAAGCCTTTGGTTCCATAGAAATCAAATCATTTCCTTTTTATGTCCACACGATGGTGCTGTTGAGCCAATACAGGAGAGACACTATTAACTGTGCAGAAGAGAGAAAGTAAATACTCATGGCTGCAAAAGAGACACACAAAAAAGGATCGAGGGCTTTATTATCAATAGTTTGGACTTTCTTTTGACTTCTAAATGGACAGAAGAAATGAACATGACACACAGGACTGGAAAGAGTAGGGCATGAGAATATAATATCATGGAAATGCAGCTAATCTCATAAGGCAACACGCAGGAAAAGCAAGAAGCCGACAATGGCAAAGCAATTGCTAAACTGACACTCGGAAACAAAACTTGACATGCCTAGTTGGTCAAAGCTGCCTCCTATTTCTGAGTGATCTAAGGATGAGGTGCAATCCACCACTGAAGCTCTACAGAGCAGTGAAGCTAAAACATAGCAGTACTGAAGCTCTACAGAGCAGTGAAGCTAAAACACAGCAGTACTGAAGCTCTACAGAGCAGTGAGGCTAAAACACAGCAGTACTGAAGCTCTACAGAGCAGTGAAGCTAAAACACAGCAGTACTGAAGCTCTACAGAGCAGTGAGGCTCTCTCTTCAATGATGACTCAATAACTGTACAACTCACAATGATTTCAATAGGTCGGTCACAATAACAAATTTTGCTGGACGATAAATTGTCGAAAAAATTACTGCCGATACATGATATTATTGTCAATATTATTTTGAAACATCATTTTTTCATTAATGTCATTGGTATATTTGTCATAATAAAGTGAGTACACCATATCAAAAGCAATAAACTTTAATTTCTTCAGAGCATTTAACTGTAATTTGAAGGCCAAGAGCTTTTAAATATAGTTAATTAAACAACGAACAATATAAAAAATGTAAACAAACAAAAAAGAGAAAGAAAACAATGAAAATAAAATGGACTCTCTTTTGGGAAAAGTAGCATGTAAATAGAATCATTACACTAATCAAAAACAATGAAAAAAAGACCCTGTCTTTTTAAAGACAGAAAACTCCAATAAAAACAATAAATAATGAAGTTTATACAGTTCTGGAATGGGTTGTGACATGTACTTTCTTTCCAGTCAAATTGTTCTGTCTGTCAAATGTTTGTAACATTTCACGAAATGCTGTCTTTTCAACCGTATTGCAGGGTTGTATTTCTTCTGCAATGTAGCAAACGACACTGTCAGGCTGTTGAACACTGAATGACTGACAGATGGCTCACTCTGCTCGTTCCGCTATGAAATCTATGCACCCAGGCATTGAGACAGATGTGCGGAGTGAGCCATCTTCTCATTAAGCCTGTTTGGTAGAGAGGGAGGAGGGAAACAAACATGCATGCTCGTGTCAATTTATCGCGCCCGGAAAACTTAGTGAGGGCATTTTTATTTATTGTGTGGTTAATTGATTAATTGATTAGCGTGACAGGCCGAGATATCAACATGATTCTGAGAGCTACTTGTGGATATTTTTCTATGGCTAATAGATGTAAAATATCTGAGCTAGCTTGGTGGAGTTTTGCACTCTCCAAGTGTTTTATTGTTTCTGTTGTTTTCATTGTTTTGAGCTCAAAGTTTGAGATTATATCCTGTGTTTTCTAGCAGTTAGTCAGTGGGATGGTTTAGATATTTAAAGACCAAAAGAGTTGATTTTGGTGAAAAATGGCAGCCCTAGTTTGCCAAAAGCACACATGTGGATATCAGCCTCTCACCGGTCATATTTGTTAAGCATGTTACCAACGAGTTGGACACTCTGAGAAGGTTCAAAACCCTCAGAAAAAAGAAGAGGAGACCAGAGGAAATGAGGACAGCTGCCCCAACAGAAGGTCAGGATGGATTCATAGGGCCGAGTCCTCGGGGGTGGTCTCCAGTCTGATGAGTGTTTGTGTGTGCTGAGAGTCATGACTTGACTTTTAAGACCTTCATGAACACTGTAAGCAGAAGAGTCCACATGGTTTCAGCCACAGCTCCATTTGTGGCTGATTAGAGGGAGAAGCTCTGTTTGTGTTTACACTGACTCTCTAACAGGCTGATAAGAGGAGCGGACACGGAGCTGCAACAAAACACCTGCTGACAACAACAACACAAAGTCAGGGGCTGGTTTGTATCCAGACCATGGATTTAATCCTCCTGCTGAAGTCAGGACACAAGGAGATAAGTTTGGTGTACTGATTCAACTGGTGACCATGTAGATTGGTGACTTGAGTTGACAACATGATTGACTTTATTGTGTTAGTTTGGTTTCTTTGGCTATATTTCCTCACTTCTAAACTATTGATATGCTGCTCCTGCAGACTGGAATCTGCTACAAGAAAATCTGTCTTTAAGAGCTGGTCTCTTCAAATCTTTTTAAGTGCAGGTTAAAGGCTTTAGAGGAAGAAGTAGGCTGTAGATGACTTGACTTGTTAACTTGACTGATAAACTTGCAGCTCTGTGACTTTGACTTGATTGGCTCATATGTTTGTATTGTGTCTGTAATTGCTTTTTTTTCTGTTTGGACACTCTTGCAAATGAGATTTTTAATCAAACCAAGGCTATTCTGATTAAATAAAGTTCATAATAAAGAAAAGTGAAGTACAAGGGTTTGTCCCTTTAAACCTTTACAATAATACAGGACGTTGGCTTTGTTACGTTTACCCTTACATTTACCGCCATGTTTGTAGTTTACCTTTAACACAGCAGGTAGTTGCATACAGCCTCCAGTAGCACTCATCACATACAGGCAAGAGTATGTCTTAGGCTCAAGTTACAACTAGGGCTGCCAAAAACGACTGCTTTCATAGTCGATTTGATTGGTGGACTCGTCACATCCTGCATGAACTGCAGCGTACCACATCCCCAAACACACTCACACATGCGCCACATGTATGAGTGTGTTTGGGGGTGTGCTGGGTTGATTCCTGCGGGCGTGATAACCAGGAAACGGGGTGAGGAAAGGACGAACAACCAACCACACTCATGTCTGCTTTGTTGTGGCAGCTGGGTGATCATCATGTGGGATTCACATAAGAAGAAGAGCAAGCCCAAAGTCACTTTAATGAGCCGACTTGGCAAAACAATAACTGTTGTCTTAGTCTGTGCTCAGTCTGCTCCCTCACGCTTTCTGCTTCCTACACGGCTGTAGTAATAACCTTTGTTCTAGTAGACACACAATAGTCACACACTGAAATCAGGCACATTTGCATAACCAGGGACAGGTCATCCAAAACAGGGACTGTCCTCGGAAATCAGGGACATGTGGTCGCCATACTGTTGATGCTAATGTTACCAGCCAACTAATCATTGAGCTTATCAAGACGACTGTCCCTCTTTGTCAGAAACTGAATCAGCCACAATGTGCTTCCTTTTCAGATGCTTATGCATCGCCTTTGTTCTGTCATGGAAGGAAAGTTCCTCCTTGCAGATTGTGCACATTCTTCTCTTTTGTTTTGGCAAAATTCTCCTAAAATTTCGATCTCCAAATATCGAATTATTTAAGCCTGCATCTAAAATCTCCAATATAGGCACTTTGATACAAGCAGTCCATTCAAATGTCTTTTTTATTTATTTAATTCAGTTGTAGAATATGCTTATGTTTAAGTTGAACACAGAGGTTATTTTGCAATTTAAAAATATATGTTTTTGTATTTACTGGAATACTTTTCATGGCCTCCTAATTTATTTTTCATTTATTTTATTTTATTGTGCTATATTCTTCTTTTTCAGGTTAAAATGTATTATTATAATAACAAATGGGTCAGTTTTTCTGTTTGAGTAATCTCACCTGATCAAGCCTTTTCTTACAGTCCATACTGCAAAATAAGTCATAAAAGTCTCTATGATTCCTGCTGATATCATATCGGATCAATATCGGTATTGGCCAATACTCAAGGCTGCAATATTGGTATCGTTTCAGAGGTGAAAAAGTTGTATCGGGACACCCCTAGCCATGATGCTATTTGGTCAAAACTCTCCCGGTGACATCACGGCTGACCCAGATCAACACAACTGCAAATCAATATATTAAACTTTATTTGTAAAGCACTTTTCATCCAGGACATTGTAATACAAAGTGCTTTACATGGGACAAAAGATAAAATTAAATAACAATAGGGGAAATTAAAAAGCAAAAAATTGCATAATTGCATTAAAAATGAAAACATAAGACCCCCGCAACCCCCCATCCCCCAGTCCATTTTCAATACACACACTCACTCACTCAGACACACAAAGACATTAAAAGGAAATTCTGACAAAAAAAAATTATAGCTAAATTAGAGGACTGAGGAAATGCATGTGCCAAGGACAGAAAGGCAGACAAGACAGCAGAAGGAACAGCTGCAGACTAGTCGACTAATTGTGGCAGCCCTAGTTATAATTATGGGATAAAAGTTTCTGGACGAGGGGAGCTGGTTTCTTCTGCCACTTCTGTCAGCTCGGGTTTGAGTCCAGCGGCAGCTTGCAGCGTCCTCTCTCTCCCTCTCCTGTTGATAAAGGCACAAAAATGCCCATGAAGATAATCTTTAAAAAAGGTTTCTGGACGAATGACCATCCATCTCCTGTTTGTTTGTTCATTATTTCCCGTTCACTGAAGGCTTGTTCTGCTGGCTGTGCACTGAGGCCGTTTGTCCGTCTGATATGTCTGCCATAAATCTGTTTTATCTCTGCGCTGAAGTGCTGCTGTTACTGTGCAGAGCTCCTCTGAGGGCCTTTTGTCCTCCTCCAGACGGCCCTCACAGACGCTGGACGGCCTCGCTACATGTCCAGACTGCTTATGAACCTCGCCGACGACCCCCCCACTGCTCCCCAGGTGCCTGAAATAAAAGCATCCTAAAGCGTCACCGCAGGAATAATAAGAAAGCAGACAAATACAGACTTTCAGCTGCTGAATTTAACGACACTGCTAACAGTAGGGCCAAGCTGCAGTTATTGTTTTAGGCTGTAGAGGAGGTTCCCTTAAGAAAGTCTTTATCAGTGTAGTTTCTGGATCACTCCTGAGAAGAATTTAAAAAACACCATATTATTGATGTTTTCATTAACATGCATGCATGCACACAAAATGGCTGCCAGTGACTCCCAGAGTGTGTGAACCTTTCAGGGCAGGGGAAGAAAACTGAGGTGTTATTAATCCTTTATTAATTTTTTGTTCTCTGCTTCTGTCCTTTTTGGCTCTTACTTGCTTTTCCACTATTCTGTTTAAAGTCTTACAATTTCTGTGATTGTATTCCTCACACTTCTCTTTTATTTTAATTTTTTTGTCATGTGAATGTGTGTGTATGTGCATGTATACACACACACACATATATATATATATATATGTATTTGTGTATGAATGTGTATGTAACCCTGTTATAAATAAAGTTTGTTATTATTATTACTTAGGGAGGAGACCACGCTACAAGATCTTCTACTGAAAAAAGCAACAAGGTCAGTAACAACAAGTCCAAAACAAGCATGACTACTAGGGCTGCCACAAATGACTATTGTTGCGATTATGCAGCTTGAGGCCAAAATCGCTTATAATGAGCAGACCTGGCAACTATGGCTCCTGAAGTTGTGCATGCTCCACATGTGTGAGTGTGTTCAGAGCAGTGGCGATGGCTCTAAGACTGCAAGGGAATCTCAGCTACCCCTGAAATGTCCCCCAAAAAGTGGTGATATGTCCTGCTGTGTGTACATTTCATTGACTAAATATGCATTAGGATACCTTCATCTTTTGTTCAGAATCAGCTGCTTATCACAGGTAACTGGAGCGACTTCCTTCTCATTCATCCCCGCAGCGTCTCAGTGCTTTAACACAGTCGGACGCTGAGCGTCTTCTGACTTCAATGGGGAAGTGTAGAATGGGTTGTTCCACTGTGGAAACTGGACAGTCATTGGATAAACGCTGGGCTTTGTCCCGCCCATCGGACGTTCAGCGTCTCTGAGGGGTCTATGAGGCAGTGGGCTGGCCTGGACGCTCGGCTTCTGCATGATGATTGGATGATCTGTCTGAGGCCGAATCTCTTTTTGATTGCCAGTGAAATGAGCCAATCAGCGATCTTGAAGTAAAACCCTCCACTGGAGCATCTTCTAAGTTTTACATTCAGTTGTTCTGGAGAGGAGCTTCTCCTGTTTAAAGCAGCTCAAGTCTTACACCCACAACACAATGGGCCAAGATCGTTTAAGCAGTCTAGCTCTGCTGGCCATTGAGAGAACACTGGTAAAATCCCTGGAAAAGACACCTAGTTGGTACGACAGAGTCACAGATCATTTTCTCGAAAAGGAACGGAGGGTAGGATTTACATTTAAATAAATAAACAAATTTATGACATAGGCCGGGAAAAAATGAGCTTCCCCTTCTTCACTGACCAGCAGCTGCCACTGGTTTGGGGGTGTGCTGGGTTGATTCCTGCGGGCGTGATCACCAGGAAACGGGGTGAGGAAAGGACAAACTACCAACCACACTCATGTCTGCTTTGTAGAGGCAGCTGGGTGATAATCATGTGGGATTCACTCAAGCAGTAGAGCAAGTCCAAAGTCACTTTAATGAGCCGACTTGGCAACACAATAACTGTTGTCTTAGTCTGCGCTCAGCCTGCTCCCTCACGCTTTCTGCTTCCTACATGGCTGTAGTAATAACCTTTGTTCTAGTAGACACTCAATAGTTAAACACTGAAATCAGGCACATTATCGTGGACAGCTTTAACCGGGGACAGGTCATCCAAAACAGGGACTGTCCCCAGAAATCAGGGGCATCTGGTCACCAGACAGTTGCTGCTAATGTTAGCAGCTAACTAGCCAATTAGCTTATGGAGACTGTCCCTCTTCGTCAGAAACTGAATCAGCCACAATGTGTTTCCTTTTCAGATGCTTATGCATGGCAGTCATACTGCCACGGAAGGAAAGTTCTGCCTAACAGATATTTCATTGCACATCCTTCTCTTGTTTTGGTAAAATGCTCCCAAACTTTCGAGCTCCGTTGCCGGACAGCAATGACACTGTTCATTCACTCTTACAGTAACATCATGGCTGATTACCACGATCAAGAATGTGCGTCAAGTGATGCATTCAAGGGCAATCGTAAAATGTATTTTATTGAGACTTCCAGAGCTGTGCATGCAGGGCAAGCGCGTTATCGTTACTTTTTAGATATTTGTATCTTAAATGTTCCTATCTCAATATAGATATAATAACATATCTATATCTTTCAGCCCTAATTAGCACTTATCATCACCAGAAAACACCAGGCAGCTTTAAATGTCCCACTGCCAGTGCTAATGTGCCAACTCATATCTATATTTAAGGGTTCATTGCTGCAGCTCTCTACTGTGATGTTTTCACTCTCCAGTTTCTGGATCCATCTCCCCATACGCCTCGCTCTGATCCTCAGTCTTTAACCTCCGCCGGCGTTCTTAACGCTGCTGCAGAGACGCAAAATTTCTCACTCTGATATTGATTCTGCCGCGGCGGTACATGACCCTGATGTGAGCGCTGCTCGATGTGAATTTTACAGCCTCAGTTGGACGTGAAACATTGTTTTCTCATCTGGGAGGCAAAGGGGAGATTAAGCTTTGAGATGCTGAGACCCTCCCGCCGCGGTCAGCGGAGATTCACAAACAGAGAGACGCAACAACAAACAAACAAGAACCTGTGGATGAGAGACCACAGAGCGACTGTGAAGATACCAGACACAGAACCAAAGATTTTAGGAGTGATCCATCAGAGTCAGAGACGGGAGAACATTTTGATTCAGTAGATCCCGGCCTGTGTGAAGGCTGATCCATCACAGCAACAGTCTGTTGATTTTAGAAACTGTCTGCTCTTCAAAGATCCCTGACTAAGCCCAAGAGGGTCCTTCTGGGTTCATTTCAGTGCAGACATTTTATCTGATTTTTCAGCCACATTCACACATGCATGCCTGGAACATTTCAGAGTAAGTATCAAGCAGACGGCCCTGAATCCCCCTGAGCTGGTTGTTCACAGATCAGATGCTTTAGTCAGATCAGAAGAGAAGGAAGGTGAGCAGAAGTGATGGAAGAGGCACCTTCTGCCTCTTAATCAACTCTGTGATGCTTTACTGCATTAACGTGGCCTTTCCACAAGCACCAGCTGCCAGCCAAGCATCCGTGCGTGTCACACGATGAATATGTGGGACTTACGATCCCTGTTCCTGCAGCTTTACTAAAGTGAAACCTGACACACCACACAGACAGTTCCACGTGTCAGAGTCAGAGACATTTCACTAGTCCCTCTGGAGAAAAGCCCATAGAAAATATTTTCAGAGGCAGAACCTTCAAAACAACAGCAGCTTGTGATTGAATGATCAGTCTGTCAGTCACACTCTTCACAGACCAATCACATCAAGCCACAGTCTGACAGAGCAGCGAGGCCCTGTTGTTAGCTGTCGTCTTAAATTTCTTTCCAGTCCTTAGACTGTCGTCTTACATTAAATTACACAACACAGATGTATCATTTATCACTTATATGTGACATGAACCTCATCACTGATAGTCCCCACCAAGTTCTGTGGACAAACTTCTGAGAAGAGCAGAAATTGTCAGGTATCATTTAGGAATCCACTTCCATAAACCTGGCAGTGATCTCACAAGCACACAGGACTGTTTAAACATGATGAAGAGTTTATCTTCACTAACACTTCTCATTGACCCCCAGTGTTTGAGCTAAGCTAGTTAGCGGGGGATGAGCGCTGCCCTTTCCTCATCGTTGTTGGACAGTGAAAAGAATTGAGGTAATCAGCCTGTCGTGGACTCGGGTTGAGGCAAGACACAGAAAAGTTAGTTTTCTGTGTCTAATTACATAGAGAAGAAATAAGCAACAAAAATAATAAAAACTGAAGATGTAATTATAAATATAATAATAACAAAGAGAAATAAAAGCGAGAGAGAAATATCAGTAAACAAATACATTAATCAGACATCAGATGTCTTTTAGCATCCCCAAACTTTTTGAAAATGTATGCATGGCCCTTTTACATAACACCTGATTTTCTCAGCCATGCAGTAGAACAGTACGTCTGCCCACCGTTGTTTGGTTGGTTGGACGAGGAGTTTCACATTTCCACTGACTAATACAACCTTTTTTTGCTGCAGGCAGAATCAAATACTTTTTAGTCATGATCTTTCAGGTGCTCCCTTGGGTTGTGAGCTGGGTTTTTCTTTGTTCTCCATTTGTGTTGAAATATATTCTTTTTTCATCAGGAACATGCCTACAGGCATTTTGTTTATACATTAGGTTCTTGATTTGGGTTGACTATTGGAAAAAAAGGAATAAAAATAAAGGTTGAATCTAAAGCTTTGAGATTATTCTGTCCTCACATACATATTTGTTACATCATGATTCTTAACGTCAAAAACTGTTTCATTCCAAGATTTTTCTTCTATTTCACTAACAAGACAGCGAGAATCCTGTGAAATTGCCTGTATTTAATTTATATTACCCTCAAAACTGCTCCACTTCCACTGTCAAATTGTTGTTTTTCCCATGTTTGTTGTTTATCATTTACTTGCCTTTATCTTTTCTTGAATTGATATTTATTATGCAGTGCACTGCTGACCTCTTGGCCAGGTGGCCCTTGTGAATAAGATAACGAAAATGATGATGAGAAAAATAACCAAAATGTCATTAAGCTGTGTTAAAATGCAATTTAAAGAAAAAGAAATTGTGTTTTTCTACAGAGTTGTCCACATAGAGACTAATTTAGACGTTTCACAAGTTTCTAAATCACATCATGAAGCTTGTGAGCTTGTTTTGGCTCCAACAGTAAAGTCTTCTGCATTTTTACTATAAGAGGTTTAGTTTAGGAATATATTTTTGAAAGCAAAAGTGCAAAATTTGATTCTTTTGTCTAACTTTTGTCACCTATAGGAGGGTTTTTTGCCAGAGAAAAGTTTTGTGGGGGGGAAACTGGGATTTTATTTTTAGGTCATATCATCCAGCCCTAAAGTCGAGTTTAAAAAAAGGTAAGTATTTTCTTCTTTTTATTACTGGTACATTTCAGTGTATTTCAACACAGACATTAAATCATCTCCCTGCAACAACAATAAATAAACTAGAAAAGCACTCAGAGAGCACAGACCTCCGCCAGCGCCAGAGTCCTCACCCTGATTGTGATTTTCACCATAAATATTAGTCCTACCTTTATTTCATCTAAATATTTAGATTCATTGACCATGAAAACATACCATAATTTGACTCATAATGATATCTATTTTTGTTCAGTAGTTATTCACAAAAATCACATTTTTCGTGATGGCAGCCAGACACTGATCCAGATCAATGTTAATTGAATCAGTTCTTCCTTTTCCTATGCTGAACATTTCCTGAACATTTCATCCAAATCCATCCATTACTTTTTGAGTTATTTTGTTCACAGACAGACGGACAAACAAACTCCCAAAAACATAACCTCCTTGGCGGAGGTAATAATTCTACGACAAGTGTGAGCAACAAGAGGACACAGAGAACAGCAGATGTCATCAAATGACATCAAAATCAAATGTTACACTTACAGTTGTTTGACGGTCAAATTGTTTAGGTTTTGGTTTGTTAGGAGGAAACAGGATTGTCCAGCAGAACCAACATATGAACAAGGAGAACATGCACACAGAGAGGTCCTGACATTCAGGGAATCAAACCAGACACCCTACCTGACTGTAAATGTATTTTGTAAGCTTTACTGTCCATATTTTAGCATCTGCATCATTTCCCAGAAGACCACAGCAGCCTCATGGACAGACTCGATAGTCATGTTCAAAACTGTTCACTCACTCTCTCACTATTCCTCCTCTAGTGTTAATGAAATAGGGAACGACACAGGGAATGACTGAACAAGATTTCAGACACTACCCTGAAATTTTCCAAACATAATTGTATCAGTACAGGAGCCAAATATTCCTGGCCAAGCATCACGTAAACAAACCGGGCACTCAGGAGGATAAGAAGCAAATTCTGCAGCTGTTAACAACTATTAAAAGAAGTAAAAAACCTACGCCATAAAGATACTTTAAAGGGACTGTTTGAAGTGGGGTTGTCTGAGCTCCATGTGGCCACTAAGTACATGAGATGCAGTAGAAAGTTCCCTCCTCTCCCTCAGTAAGACACAGACTGCGAGAGTCTGTGACGTAGAACCAGCCGCAAACAGGTAAGTATTGTACCAAATACAAAGGGTATTTTCTCCTCCTACAAGAACTCCCATCATAAAATAATACTGCAGTTTAAAGGAACACTCCGACTATTTTGGACCCACGCCCTTTCCCTATCATTGACAGAGTGAGACAAGCTCAGAAATACCTTTTTTGTGTCTCTGCGTCCAGTGGCTGGCTCCCAGCTGTTAGCTCCGTACGTAGCTTAGCTCAATGGCTGGAAGTCAATAGGAGTCAAAGCCGGACTGACAAAAGTGGACAAAATACTCCTTGCAGTGGACCAGTGGAGGGCGTATTAGCAGGTGAAATAAATCCAAATGGTTATAAAACATTTTAAAAGACGTGTTTTCTTTCTTAAATCCGCTAAAATAACGTTTTGATAAACACAGAACTGCGCATGCGCCGAGCTCATGGATCGAAGTAGGAGTTGAGTACTGCGCATGCGCAGGTCCGTGTGTGTATCAAAACGTTATTTTAATGAATTTAAAAAAGAAAACACGTCTTTTAAAATGTTTTATGACCATCCTGATTTACTTAAGGTGCTAATAAGCCAACTCATTTTCTTTCTTAAATCCGTTAAAACAACGTTTTGATAGACACAGACCTGCGCATGCGCAGTGCTCCGCGGACCGGAAGTAGCAGCGTGACTGACGAAAGTGGACAAAATACTCCTTACAATGGTCCAGAGGATGGCTTATTAGCACCTAAAGTAAATCAGAATGGTTATAAAACATTCTAAAAGACGCGTTTTCTTTTTAAAATCCATTAAAACAACGTTTTGATACACACACGGACCTGCGCATGCGCAGTACTCAGTCCGGCTCCTACTTCCGGTCCGCGGAGCTCGGCGCATGCGCAGTTCTGTGTTTATCAAAACGTTATTTTAGCGGATTTAAGAAAGAAAACACGTCTTTAATATAAGGATGGTTATAAAACATTTTAAAAGACGTGTTTTCTTTTTTAATCCGTTAAAATAACGTTTTGATACACACACACGGACCTGCGCATGCGCAGTACTCCGCGGACCGGAAGTAGCAACCGGACTGACGAAAGTGGACAAAATACTCCTTACAATGGTCCAGAAGATGGCTTATTAGCACCTAAAGTAAATCAGAATGGTTATAAAACATTCTAAAAGACGCGTTTTCTTTTTTAAATCCATTAAAACAACGTTTTGATACACACACGGACCTGCGCATGCGCAGTACTCAGTCCGGCTCCTACTTCCGGTCCGCGGAGCTCGGCGCATGCGCAGTTCTGTGTTTATCAAAACGTTATTTTAGCGGATTTAAGAAAGAAAACACGTCTTTTAAAATGTTTTATAACCATTTGGATTTATTTCACCTGCTAATACGCCCTCCACTGGTCCACTGCAAGGAGTATTTTGTCCACTTTTGTCAGTCCGGCTTTGACTCCTATTGACTTCCAGCCATTGAGCTAAGCTACGTACGGAGCTAACAGCTGGGAGCCAGCCACTGGACGCAGAGACACAAAAAAGGTATTTTTGAGCTTGTCTCACTCTGTCAATGATAGGGAAAGGGCGTGGGTCCAAAATAGTCGGAGTGTTCCTTTAAGAGTACTCTTCCTAGAAATGTTTTTAAGAGCATCAACTTTTCATAAATATAAGCCAAACAGGCTGGATGAGAAGATGGGTCACTCGGTGCAACTTTCTTAACACTGGGGTGCGTTGGTTCTATAGGGGATTTAGCGGATTTACAGCGGAATGAGCATCTGTCATTCATTCAATCTTTGTAGGGGAGAGAGCTGAAGTGAACGTCCTGAGGAGTAACAAGGAAACAAACACAACACTGGTTTTAAACAGAATGAACAAAGTGTGAGCCCATGAACACCGACGAGCCAATATGTCGTATTTGTTTGAAAGTAGTGGCGACAAAAAGAGCAAAATGGTGCGCTCACAGACAGTGTCGCTCGCTGCATTGCAAAAGAAATGCTACCCTTTAATACAGTTGAAAAGCCAGCAATGTTACGAATGTTTAACAGACATTACAAATTGACTGGGAGAACATACATGTCAAACAATTCCTGAACTGTATAAACTACATTTATTTATTGTTTTTATTGGGGGTTTTTTCTTTACAGAGGCAGGGTCTATGTTGGGGTTTTTTTTAATTGGTATAATAATGTTCATATACATGCATTTTTTCCGAAAATAGAGTCCATGTCATTTTTATTGTTTTTTTCTTATTTTTTGTTAAATTTATTATATTGTTTGCTTAATTTATTTTAATAAAATGTTTTTGACTTTCCAACTACAGTTAAATACATTTAGGAAATAAAAGTTTATTGCTTTTGATACAGTGTATTCACTTTATTATGACATATATTATAATTACATTAATGAAAAAATTATGTATCAAAACAATATTGACAATAATATCGTTTATAGCGATAATTCTTTGGACAATTATCGTCCAGCAAAATTTGTAATCGTGACAGGTCTACACAGTTCAAAGTAGAAGCCAAGCTGCATGATGAAAGATATTTAAAATTAGGTCTACCATCTTTGAATTTAAGTTTCTTAAATTGTAGAATCATTTAAAACTCTTTTTCTTCTTGTACTAATAAACAAAATTTGTCAGAAATTCTATCAAAAGAGTAGCCAATATTCACAACTTACATGTACCGGAATACGTATCGAATCGGGGCCTCAGTATCGGGATTAGTTTTGTATCATAGGGTTGCTGGAAATGCCCAGCCCTGGTAGTTGGACATGGTACTGCAACCTAAAGTGTATAAAATATAACACAAATATCTGTCTACTGTAGTGGACATGATGCATGGAAGGGTTAACCACTGCGAGTTCAAACAACACTCCTAACACACGATGTAGTGCACTAAATCCATGATAGGGAATGATTGAAGCACAGCTAGTGTGAAGCGGTGGAGTCGGTCCCGTCATCATGGGAACCAAACCTCTGCTGACGTCACCCACACGCTCTAATTCTGTCTTCAGAAACACCAGACCAGACCACATGACCACATGAATGAGCTGGATCACAAACTGTGAGCCCACACAGAGGCAGATTTACACACACACACCCACAGCCTTATTGTCGCTGAATGCTCTCTCCCTCCGAGGCTCTGATGTGAGACTAATCAGGTCCCATTCCAATTCTGAGCACAGCCGAGGACACCAGGCTCGCTCCCCTCAGCAGGTGATTTGCACTTGATGCATTTTAATTGGTGCACAAAAAAACATCCAGATCGTCCAGAGAGTCTGAGCTTCAGAGAGGAAACAGGAGGCGGTGAGAGAGCGTAGGGCTGGGCAACACAGACCAAACATCATGTTTCAGGGTATTATAGCCGCTTCTGCCCCAAATAGAGATGTAACAGTGACCGGTAAAATGGTAAACCGTGATAAAATTTCCCACGGTCATTATTATGTGTCCTGTTTAAATTACCAGTAGACCGAGTTTGATCACCACACTGTGTCAGTAACTCACAGTGATGTTTGCAATGTTTGAACTCTGAGAGCGAGAGTTAGAGACACTACAGTGGAGACTTTTCCTCCCGAAACGTACTCTGAAGTCTGGTAGAAGTTTGGATTTTACAAGGATGCTGAGGGAAAAACACAAAGCTGCAGTGAAAGAAAAAGACGATTATAACTGCTGTAACTTCTTGAGTAAATGAGCCAACTGAGCTGGAGAGAGAGAGGATTCAGTGAGCCATACCTGAGTGAGTTATACGAGGTTTATCAGGATTTTCTATCTAAATAATGCATAAATCTTGTAAATAACAGCATTAGTATCATTCTGGAGTGTGTTCTTGCTGTTCTTTCGCCATGTATTCGCCATATTTTGAAAGTGATTGTTCGTTTTCTATCATAATCTTTGTTTTATGGATTTAAACAATCGTAATGTGGAAATATTAAAGAAGGAGATGTGGAGGAGATCTGCCATGGAGAGGGGAGGCCAGAGGAGAGTCATGAAGGGAGCTAACAACATCAGGGACTGTAAGTATTCATAACAAAATAATGACAAAAACTTGCCAGAAAATGTTACTTTTATTTCTCATGAAAAAAGGGCGAAGAAATGTACTCAAAGTACATTTATTGACCATAAAGACAAAAAAATGGTATAATTTTAATACGAAAGGGGTTACATGATTTCAAGACTGTGTTAAAGTACTTTTTGAACATTTTGAGCACACTGCAAAAATACCGCAATAATAATGATAACTGTGAGCATTTTGGTCACAATAACCAAGATATGAAATTTTCATACCGTTAAGTCTCTAGTCCCAAACTACTAAGAAGTTTAATTTAAGTCGGATGAACATGTCAATAAAAAGATGTATCGAGGTGTAAACAAAAATTCGCGACATTTTAGTCGATGACATCTGTAAATTTGAAGTGTGAAGGGTAAGACATTTTTATGTTTCCTTGAATTTCTGAAGTCATGTTTTACTCTTGGTTAAAATCTAACATCTAATAACCCTTTATTGAATGCTAGTAAAGTTTGAATGTCTAAATCAGGGGTGTCCAAACTATGGCCCGGGGGCCAACTACGGCCCTCAGACCACTTTAATGTGGCCCGCAGCTGAGGCCAACTTACTTGCTTCTCTACCGACTTAATCTCAAGCTATGATTTCTCATAAATCGTGTTTAAACATGTAGATCAGTCATTACCTTACTACCTCTTAAATTACAAAATCGTTCTGGAGGGTAGATACGGTGTATCAAGAGCCAACCAAAATATGATTGGCCTTCCACATCCCAAAAAGATTGACTACTTGTCATGTCAACTTATTTGTTTAAGAACATTAATTTATAAAGCATAATTGGATTGGTTTCATTGGCCTATGTACATTAAAGGTAGGCATGCTAATGTGGCCCGATCTTCCTGAATACTTGTGGATGTGGCCCTCAGTGAAAAAAGTTTGGACATCCCTGGTCTAAATGAACAGAAACAAATGTTCCTTTTGTGTGAAATGCAGTCACCTTTATTTAGGCTACCTGGCAGAGCATCTCAGTTACAATACCAGAACTTACAACAAATAGTGAACCTGCTCTACATGATTATACACATGAATATAATCTGGATGTATTTCCCAGCCCTACGGTCTCTTCGTTGGTCCTTAATCAATGGCAGGGAGAGCAAATCCAGAGCTGCTGCAGCTAATGGCTTCACACCAAACCAGCAGAGAATACGGCCGAGCAGAGACGTGCATATCAACAGAGCTCCGAGACGATGATGTACGACGGCCGCAGAATTAAAACACCACAGCTCTAAATTATGAATCAGCCCGGCCAGAAAATATTGGTTCAATCAATCGCCGCTGAATAAATAAGAGCCCGACTCTCCCGCGTCGGTTATTCTGTCATGAAGAATTCATCACCGTCGGCGAAGAGCTGCTCTTCATCCCGAGGCTAATAACCGGAGAGACGCCATAAAGACGGCGCTCTGTCTTCAGGTCGGCCCGCGGAGGGGCTCGAATTATTAACACGAGAGAGATCAACCAGGTTCTACATGGACGAAGCATCTTCACACCAATGAAACACAACCACACTGTCACACAAACCACAGGGCAGTAACTCAGTGCAGTTAGGCACTCTGATGTGGTCAAACCGAACATCAGAAAAGGAGATTTAAGAGACTTCTGACGTGTCAGGCGGGACTGAGCATGGTCTGAAAAGAGAGAAGCAATCCAGTGGGTGATTCCAGATTGATTCCAGGGGTCAGAGAAAAAAAAAACTAAGATTAATTGTAAGACCACGAAAAGCAAGAACATGGCCAAAAGTTTGAAACAGAAAAAATAAGATCTGAAAGTTAAAAAAAAAAAAATCTATATCTTAAATATCCTAAAAATCTGAAACCACAAAGATCAGATTTAAATCTAAAAATATTAATCCTGCAACTGAGAGTAAAATGTATTTCAGAGTAAAAAATGGAAATAAAATATATTTACTGAAAAAATTACAGAGCTGATTCAAAAGTTTATTTTAACTGAGAAAAAAATATCGTAACTATTTTCTTAATTGAATTTCAACAGACGAAGCAAAAACACAAACAAATGAATAATAAAATAATAGTATGGCTACAAGACTGGATAAGCCATAAACAACAACATTTTGTGATGTAGATAAGAAATTCAATTAAGATACTGTGTTTGTAAAGTGACCAAATATGTGGGCTTCAGACGCTCTTATGCTCATTACTCAAAATCTAAAAAAGCTCCGACTGTCAACTGTCTTGCTGTTTTCGAATTCGTCTACTTTACAAGCAGTGCATATTGATTCACCCAAAATGTAGTCTGCAGTATACAGTTTGCGGACAAATGCGAAAGTTGTAGTGTGCAAAAAATACCCAGATGACGCACTGATTTGGGAAAAAAATTCACAGTATGCATCGAACCAGTCAGCTTCGCATACTATTACCCACAATGCAAAGCGCCTGAATTGAAAATGGTGGAGAGCGGAGCATCAACAAACAGAGCAGAGAATATAATTATAAGAGCCATTTCTTGTTATCTTTATCCTGCGTTCACACCGGACGCGAATTGATGCTTGTAACGCCTGTGACGCACCGCTCTTAACGCCCGAGGCTGGACGCTGGACATTTTGACAAGCTGAGGGACGACACACGTCCTGGCACAGGCGCAGTAGAGAGCCGGAGCTTGTTGGACTCAGTGATAACCCGTGCAGGCAAATCCAGCTGGAAACGAATATTTACAGAACTTACCTTCAAAACCTGTCTCCTCAGAGACTTTCACACAAGCCTGCTCCTTTTTGTTCCTGTCTCTGTAGAGGACACACGCCGAATAGTATAGCTCCGGATGATAGCAAATAGTGCTGATAAACCTCTCCTCCATCTTTCAGAGGGGTTTGAGCGGGAGCAGGGGGACGTAGCGACATACGACATCAAATCAATGACGTCGGGAGGGGGATGTCATCGCTGATTGGCTGCCGTGCCACAGCGTCACAAAGTCGAAAGTTCAATATTTTCAACTCGAGCGTCGAGGCGTCGAGCGTCGAGGCGTTTGACGCCTCAAACGCGCCGGATGCTCCAAACACGCCGCGCCCAACCGGCCAACACCCCGCCCCGGGCAAATCTGCGCCAAGATGCGTCTTTGCATTGATTTTGTATGTAATCTCGACGCGCGTCTGTGCGAATTCGCATCTGGTGTGAACACACCATTACCTTTTCAACACGTAATAGTGTGTAATTAGTTGTAAAAAGGTCTGTAGTTCTTGTTTCTCCGTTACAGCTCGTAATGGCGGAAGGTGGTGTTACGTCTATAACTGTGACATTAGATAGATAGGTAGATAGATAGATAGATAGATAGATAGATAGATAGATAGATAGATAGATAGATAGATAGATAGATAGATAGATAGATACTTTATTTATCCCCATAGGGAAATTGTTGTATCCAGCTCATATGAGACATATAAAAACACATAAAAACAACAACGCACACATAAAAACATCATCCCATTCACACAGGTCAATTAAATTAACAAATTATTAGTAAACCATTAGTAACAATTAGTGTAAACCACTGACAAATACGACATTTTACCGTTACTGTATTCCTCCTCTGTATTTCCTCAAATTTTCCTGCTTCCCCTCATTCTTTATACTGTGCTGTGCGTGTGATGTTTATTCTTGATGTGTTGTTTTTGTCCCTAATACGCCATCACACAAAAATGTACAAAAGAATTCCTCACTGAAAAAATACGGATTCTCCACCACTGACAGTTTCATATAAAATGCTGCTCCTGGCAATATCTGCAGATTAATAACTGACATGTCAACATGTACTCATGGTTTGTTTGTTTTCTACATCGAAAATAAAGTTTGAAACAATAATGAAAATCAGCTGTAGCCTACGTCCACATTCCTCGAACTGAAAACTAGCGTGGCATAATAATAAATAAACCGAACAGATCAGTCATACTACATTCGGTAGGCGAATTCATAAGCAGCCGATAATCTTTCCATCAACGATGAGAACACTGAGATGAAGGATTTCCACAATATAACAATTGGAGGGTCATTAATTACCAACTTAAACTTATTTTCTAATTCAATTTAGTGCTTATATTTTAAAAAATATCAAGAACAAATTTTAATTTTCAGTTTCATGTTTTATTTATTTTTTTAAAAATGTATTTTTTGGGCATTTCTTGCCTTTATTGATAGGAGAGAGACAGTGGATAGACTTGTGAAAGAGGGTGAGAGAGTAGGGGAAGACACTCTGCAAACTGGCCACAGGCGGGATTCGAACCTGGACCGGCAGAAGCAAGTATATGGGGTGCCTGGTTGTTAACCACTCCGCCAAAAACCAGCACCCAAGTTTCAAATTTTATTTTTGCAATCTTATTAGTTTTTTTAATCACAACACTTTGGCCTGGATTCAGCTCCATAAAAAGTCAATGAAGAAATGTTTAATCCTTTAACTTCCAGCTCAACTGTTTGGCAGAGTATTTCATTCACATATAAATTTCATGTTTAAACTAGAAAGAACTCAGAGAGCTCAGACCTCCGCCAGCGCCACAGTCCTCAGCCATACTGCCATTTTGACCATAAATATTAGTCCTACCTTTATTTCATCGAAATATTTAGATTCCTTGGCCATGAAAACATACCATTAGCAATTGGATTCATAATGATATCTATTTTAGTTCAGTAGTTATTCACAGAAATCACATTTTTCGCCATGGCGGCCAGACGCTGATCCGGATCAACACCAAAATCGTATCAGTTCTTTCTTTTCCCATGCTGAACATTTCCCGAAAATTTCATCAAAATCCATCCATAACTTTTTGAGTTATTTTGTTCACAGACGGACAGACGGACAGATGGACGGACGGACAAACTCTCCCGAAAACATAACCTCCTTGGCGGAGGTAAAAAATCAAATAAAAAATCCCTTATATGATTCTGGGAACAGAGGAAAACGACAAACAAGCCAAACACCAGATATATTCTCTGTGTGTTTGATTTAAAAAGTTTATATTTGACAATGTGATGACATAAAAATGTATAATATTTGGGACAAAATCCTTCAGAAAAGACAAAAATATTTGTAAATAAAGTAGAAATAAAAAAACTTAAAATATATGACACTGTTTGACCCACAAATATGTTTTTGATGAACAACAGATTTTATACAAATAAATCATCATATCAGTAAGCGGCTCTATTTAATAATTTTAATAAAATGTTTAGCTTTTTGAACCTTTAAATCCAGAACAAAGAGAATATAAGTTATTTTGGTTTGTTTGCAGCTTTGTTCTGTAAATAAGACTGAATTTTTTTGAACACGGGAGATATTCCTGAATTTATTGACCTCTGCCAAACTGTTGAGCTGGGAGTTAAATGTTTAAAAAAGAAAAAAATATGGATTTTCTCCTTCATAATTCATTGCTGTTCTAAAAAAAATGCCTAAAATGCCTTTGGACAGAATATGCAAGAAAAACTTGGTTGTCAAAAGATTTTTTTTTTTTTTGTTTCTTTCTTCCCACTTGACTCCTTGAATTATGTAGCTTAAGATGCATCGGAGGCGGGCATGAATACGTTTTGCATCTGCCTGAGCCTTTTTCAGTCAAAATTGTGTCTTGTCTTTTTCTGCTTTAAAGAGTATATACGACTGAAATAAACTCAACCAAAAAATAAATAAATAAATAAATAAAAAAGAGCAAAAAACGAGGCTCACGTCAAACTGTGGGCTGCCTGTTTTGTCCCATTCTTACTGCCACCATATTAGATGGTTCAACATCTCAACCTTCACCGATGATCAGAACATTTATAAAAACAGGACCAGGTCTTTGCTGAACCGAGTTTGGACCCCCATCCCTGCAGAGTTGGTCTAATTCAGCCCCGGTCCCTCTGCCGCGGTACAAACATAAAGCCCTGCAGAGACTCTGCCTGTGTGGGCAAACGCTTTGTGTGAGCTCTGAAGAAAAGGCAGCGAGACGCTCTGATGCAGACACACAGCACGCTTTCCCACAATGCACTGCCTGAGACGGAGCATGCAGAGTCAACAGAAGCAGCGCTCGGCTTTACGGCTCCCTGGAGGCCGTGATATTTACCTTAACAGCCGCGCAGATCAATGCCTCTGTATTACAAATCGATTAAATGACTGCCGAGTTAAAGAAATGACTCCAGTGAAGACCACACCGAGGCCGAGGATCACACAAACCCAACGGCAACCGAGCTGCCACGCTGTGTCAAACATAAAACCAGAAAACACTCAGAGCTCAAACCTCTGCAAAGGGAGATCACATACGGCTGCTACTTTCCCAAAAGGAAGCTGACTAAGTTATGAATTTGAAAAGGGTAGGTGAAATTTTGCTGACTAATTGGGGTTAATGCGAGCACTAACTTAACACTTGTTTACGTTGCAGTTTCTCACTTTAATGTTTCTAAGTGAGATTTCATGTTTAAAGAGACTGTGAGGAGTTTCTAAGTGATTACAAAAAAGTCTCACTTTTAGATATATGCCTGATGGAAATACACACTTTAAGATGAGTTTTATAGCATCTAAATAGGTTATCTATAAATGCTATTCCTTAGCTTCATGGTCGGGTCGGACAGGGCTGGACTGGCCTGGATACTCAACTTCAGGAACAAGACAATTAAAACTAGAGCAAATTTTTTATTATTTTATTATTTATATTACACGTCTTAGAGCGCCGGGCTGTAAGTAGCCATATATAGCCGGCTACAACTACGATAAGTTTTCCAAAAATTGCTTGTTGTCACACATCATAAACTACCGCTACGTAACTAGAAAGAGATACATTACCTCGTGGCTTTGCATCCTGTAAGTTGTTGAAAAAACAAAGTTGTAAAGCAATGCAGAGTTCTGAGGAAGGTCCTTATTGCATCCATTAGCCAGAAAACAAGCACACGCTGTGGATTGTAAATGTCGGTGGTGCATTCCAGTTGTAGTCAGAAGTAGGAATTTTGAGTTCCAAGTAGGAAACAGCAACTGGAACGTCCCTCAAAGTCAGAATTTCCTACTGGAAACTCGGTGAAACCCCCGAGTTGACAATCAAAGATGGATGCCCCCAGTGTGAGCAGTTATTTAGCTCCTGTAATAATCCATTTATTTGCACTTCTGACTGGGGTGTGTCGCTCTAGATCAGCTGTATACATAGTATTGTTAGACTTATATTTACATAAATGCTGCCGTAGTGATAATCACATTCTTCATGTGATATTTGTGAACAACAGCGCAGGGCGTGCTAACAGCAGCTAACAATAGCCTGGTAGATCGGCATGTTTTTTTCAGACTTCAACTGGAAAGCCAATAAGTCAGAGATGATGTCACTTCCTGTTTCGCGGTTACTGGAACACAGCATTACGACAGTCGCCGCGCGGGCTCATGGGTAGCAGAGTCTTTTACGTTGCCGGTAATAGATTCTCCTCACAGTCCCTTTAAAGTGACCGAAATAAACTAAACAAAAAAAAAGAGAGAAGTTGGCATTTGGTTTCCTTGTGGTTTGGCGAGAACGAAAAGATCATTGCACAGACTGTTTCTTTTGTTCAGTGAAAACATCAGGACTGAACAAGAAAAATAAAAGTAAAATAGAATATCTGCTGTCAGCAACAAGACCAATGCCTCATTCAGCTGAAATTCCAGTGCCAGTTTTCAAACAACTACCTCCTCTAGAAGATCTGAGTGATGCTGAAGAATGCAGTGACAGCAATGATGAACATTATGAAATTCACATGGATTCAGTTCGTAGAGGATTTGATCAGCACGAGTTGAATGATTTGGCCTACAGTGCAAAAACTTGACGTGATAGAGAAAAACTGAGGTCAGTTTTAGACTCAGCACCCAAAAGTTGGTCTAAAAAGCTGTCAGACCTAACTCCACAGAAACTGTGTTCCACAGTGTTATTATCATTTAGTTATTTTCTCATTAAAATGCTGCTCACGGAGCTGCAGGTGGCTCCTCTCTCGTCTGCAGCTTTGAGTTTTGGTGATTAGCGGTTTGATCGTCTCAATCTGACGCAAACACATTTATTTGGCTGCAACTGCTGTTTGGTCTTCAAAAGGAAAGGTGGAGACGCCGCTGTAGGGATAAACATCCACGGGCCAATGCAGAGAGAAATAAAAGTGTTACACATGGAGACCACCTGAAGAGAGGAGACAGAGCTGCAGTAAACACTCGCAGAGCCGGAGACCTGAGAGCGTAAACAGATCAGCCGGGCCGGTCCGAGCATCACCAGGGGCCTGTTGCACAAAAGTAGGATTCAGACATCCAGGATAAATGAACCCAAAACAAGAGGGTTCAGGCTCATTTGGTTGCACAAAAGACCAAGCGAGGATGAGAGCTCAGGGATTCTTCAAGCCAGGTGTAACCCATCCTGGAACAGTGCATGCACGCGATTCCTTAAACAGACCCCGCGATCGATAACAGAATCACAGATTCACCATGACACACTTATAGAACAGTATGGATTTCTATGATACACTTACGGGTGCTCACGGAGCGAGCCAAACCAAAGGAACGCGCACTCTGCAATAACTAGGAGCGTAGAACAAGAAATCCCACATTCTGCTGTGAGCGACGGAGCCGTGGACAGACAAAAGAGGGGTCAGCAAAATGTGTGATTTCTTGGGTTCTTGTTTCTTGTTCTACGCTCCTAGATATAGCAGAGTGCGCGTTCGTTTGGTTTGGTCAGCCACGGCTCCCGTAGGCACCCGTAAGTGTATCATAGAAATGCGAAGTAGTACTGTTTAGGCTACAAACATGTGCTAAATGATGTCGTTTCGAGTAAATGGTGGACGTTACCCGCTCAGGACACTTGGATTACAGCGCACGAGCAGTATGGAGGAATATTGCCGACTTTTTGTGGACTTTTTGTGGACTTTTAAGGACACTGTTTGTTCGGGCTCTTATCTAAGTCATCATATCAATGTCAGTGGACAGCGAGGATTCCCCCAGATCTCCGGCTGCATCCTAGATGTTCCAAAACTACTCCACAGTGTTGTTCAGCATGAGGGTGAGTAGAAAATGAGGCCAAATCATTGTTTGGGTGTAGTGTTCCTTTAAGTAGTGCCCTGATAAACACTCCGCTGAAACATAACAACATCGATTCAAACAGTTCATTTACATCTCCTAAATCAAAGCTGTGCCCTTATTATGAATTTGTTGAATTGCACATGAAACTGAAACAGAAACATCAACATTTCCTCCTCTTGCTGCTGTTGGATTATATGTGTGAAAGTGTGCACGAGTTTGCACGTGCATGCAGAGCCTCTCTATCTATTGGGCCCTAAGCGAGATTTTATATGATGCCCCCCTCCATCTGTGATTTACATAGGCTTACTTAAAGGTGTAGTCAGCGATCTTCTAATCTTCTAATCTAATGCACTATTTGTCAAAATCACCGTATTTCTCCTCTCCATCCACAAGATGTCCCCACTGACAGCATGTTGAAAAAAAAGTCTGGTTTCAATACACAGCCTTGGCTCTGAATTTCAGCAGGTAAATACTGTGGCTCGGGCAGAGGCACCAAAACAGGGTACACCCCCCACATCCAAGGGGCAATCATACTCATGCCCAGATCAGATAGAGGGGGGAGGGGGAGTAGTAGGTTGCTTAGTGTGCGTAGTTAGCGTAATAGAGAGATACAATAGGTGCAGTAGCAATGGCTGAAAAACAGCCCAAAAGAAAAAGGTCAGAGGAGCAGAAAGTGATTGGAGGTGAAAAAGTTGTATCGGGACACCCCTAGTTTTCATTTTATGATTATCATTCATTTGTATTTTTAATAATTTTAAGTTGTCCTTTACTTGATCAAAATAAAGATATCAATCAGTCTATAAAGACGTACATCTCCACTGCTCTGACCCGCTGTCTGCACATTTGTCCTCACTCGTCAATCGATGCACAATCACACTCTCTGTGGATCTGTGAGCGATTAATCAGGCCTGACTGTGACAGTAAAAACAGTGACACGGCCTACACAGCTCTAAATCTGACAAATGAGGCCTCGCCGCCTTCGTAAAGCTGCCATTCACGCCTGATCTGCACAGCCTGAGTGACGGCGCACACAGAGATCATTTTAATTTCCTCTGTGGGGCGGGGTTCCTCTACGACTCTCAGCTCTCACTCTCTCAATGATCACGGAGGTTCAGGTGGGAAATCGATCTGAGGGGGAGTCAAACGACCAAGAGCAAGGGCTGAAAGATGTCAGAAAAAGACCTAGATGTGATTTTTCTGATGTGTGATTTCAATTACATTCACGTTTTTCTTCAAATCAAGCTTCAATATAATAATAAGAAGAAGAAGAAAAATACAGTGGCTTGAAAAAGTATTCATACCCCTTGAACTTTTCCACATTTTGTCACGTTCTGACCACAAACATAAATATATTTTATTGGCATTTTATGTGAAAGATCAACACAAAGTGGCACACAATTGTGAAGTAAAAGGAAAATTATACATGACTTTCAAAATTTTTTACAAACAAAAAACTGAAAAATGTGGTGTGCAAAAGTATTCAGCTCCCTTATCTCTGAGTGCAACCACTTGCCTTCAGAAGTTGCCTGATGATTGCTGAACGATCAGCTGTTGACCTAATGATTAAATCGAGTCCACCTGTGTGTAATCTAACCGTAGTATAAATACAGCTGTTGTATGACGCCCTCAGAGGTTTATTAAGAAGACACTGGTCAGCAAACAGCATCCTGAAGTCTAAGGAACACACCAAACAGGTCAGGGATAAAGTTGTGGAGAAGTTTAAAGCAGGGTTAGGTTATAAAAAGATTTCCCAAGCTTTGAACATCTCATGGAGCACTGTTCAATCCATCATCAAGAAATGGAAAGAGTATGGTACAACTGCAGACCTACCAAGACATGGCCGTCCATCTAAACTTACATGCCGAACAAGGAGAGCACTGATCAGAGATGCAGCCAGGACGCCCATGGTAACTCTGGAGGAGCTGCAGAGATCTACAGCTCAGGTGGGGGAATCTGTCCATAGGACAACAATTAGTCGTGCGCTTCACAAATCTGGCTTTTATGGAAGAGTGGCAAGAAGAAAGCCATTGATAAAAGAAAGAAAACAAGAAGTCTCGTTTGCAGTTTGCCAGAGGCCATGTGGGGGACACAGCAAACATGTGGAAAAAGGTGCTCTGGTCAGATGAGACGAAAGTGGAACTTTTTGGCCTAAATGCAAAACATTACGTGTGGCGGAAAACCAACACTGCACATCACTCTGAACACACCATCCCCACTGTCAAACATGGTGGTGGCAGCATCATGTTGTGGGGCTGCTTTTCTTCAGCAGGGACAGGGAAGATGGTCAGAGTTGATGGGAAGATGGATGGAGCCAAATACAGGGCAATCTTGGAAGAAAACCTGTTGGAATCAGCAAAAGACTTGAAAATGGGGCGGAGGTTCACCTTCCAGCAGGACAACGACCCCAAACATAAAGCCAGAGCTACAATGAAATGGTTTAAAACAAAACATATTCATGTGTTAGAATGGCCCAGTCAAAGTCCAGACCTCAATCCAATCGAGAATCTGTGCCAAGATCTGAAAACTGCTGTTCACAAACGCTCTCCATCTAATCTCACTGAGCTTGAGCTGTTCTGCAAAGAAGAACGGGCAAAAATTCCAGTCTCTAGATGTGCAAAGCTGGTAGAGACATACCCCAAAAGACTTGCAGCTGTAATTGCAGCGAGAGGTGGTTCCACCAAATATTGACACGGGGAGCTGAATACTTTTGCACACCACATTTTTCAGTTTTTTATTTGTAAAAAATTTTGAAAGTCATGTATAATTTTCCTTTTACTTCACAATTGTGTGCCACTTTGTGTTGATCTTTCACATAAAATGCCAATAAAATATATTTATGTTTGTGGTCAGAACGTGACAAAATGTGGAAAAGTTCAAGGGGTATGAATACTTTTTCAAGCCACTGTAAATGTATTTATATAGCATCTTTCAAGGATACCAAAGTCACAAAGTGCTTAGTGGTAAAATGGTAAATTATGGTAATTATTTATGTGCCCTAATAAAATTACCGTTAAACTGTGTTTGATCACCACACTGTGTCAGTAACTCACGGTGATGCTGCTCTTTGACTGGAAAAGCCTGAACTGTGTGTGTCTGCTCCTCGGTGAAGCAGCCGTCTCTCACAGACAGAGACGCACATGCACAGTCTGAGAAGTCTGGTCGAAATTTGGATTTTACAAGGATGTCGAGGTAAAACTAGTTGACGACAGTCGCCCTGTCTAAAACACCAAGCTGCAGTGGAAGACGAAAATGTGTGTGATTAAAACTGCTGTAACTCCTCGAGTAAATGAGCAGAGAGAGAGAGAGAGGATTCAGAGAGCCATACCTGAGTGAATTATAGGAGGTTTATCAGGATTTTCTGTGTAAATAATGTATAATGGTTGAAAATAACAGCATTAGCATCAATCTGGAGTGAGTTCTTGCCATTCTTTTGCTGTTTATTCGCCGTGTTTTGCTGTATTTCATTGTAGTAGATCGTCTTTTTCCGTCACAGTTCGTGTTGTGTGGATTTCATCAATCACAATTTGTAAATATTAAAGAAGGAGATGTGGAGGAGATCTGCCATTGAAAGGGGAGACCAGAGGAGAGTCATGAAGGGGGCTAACTGCTTCAGGGACTATCGCTAGTAAAACAAAAAATAAATTAATTTAAAAGGCCTGAACATGGTCTAATATAACGAGCTGTAACATGGACACTAATGCTGCAGGCAAACTAAAATATGTGAGTGTTTGTAAAATAGGTTTAATCTATTTATGGTCGTCTCAAAACTTAAAACATGTTAGTTTACAATTGTTTATAAAGAAAATCCTGTTTAAGGTTCAAATCTGTTTTTCTTTTCTCGTAATTACACACAGTTTAAGCATTTATAACATAATAATGACAAACACTTTCCAGAATTGTTGACTTTTTTTCTCATTAAAAAGTTTAAACAAATGTACTTCTAGGACGTTTCCTGACACATTTATTGACAAAAAGACAAAATAACTGTTACAAGTATATTATTAAAGGGGTTAAATGATTTCAAGACTGTGCTAAAGTACTTTTTGAAAATTTTGAGCACACCGCAACAATACAGCGATAATAATGATAACTGCGATCATTCTGGTCACAATAACTGTGATATGAAATTTTCATACCGTTACATCCCTAGTCTGACTGTGTGGATACTCGGTTGTGTACTGGTGTAAGTTTGTCCAAACTGGGACATGTTTGGGGTCGAGTGTGTGAGGACATCCCTGTGATCCTCTGACCTCCTCCATAAGAAGAGGAGGGGACCATCAAAGAAGCCGATCAATCACACGCTCACACCTGCGCTCCCTCAGATTCACATTTCAGGGGTGAACTCGATCACAGTTTAACCCGTTTGAAGTGTCGGCGTAGACGCGGCGCTGCAGGCCGGAGAGGGCGGGGTTTGACCCGAGGGCTTCGACACACCTGGAGAGGCGGGAGATCAGCTTCCTGTGAGTCAAGCTCTGGTGACACTGAGGTGGATTCATGTGTGTGTGGGCTCAAGTATCCGCTCACACGTCACCCGTTTTTAAACTCACAGGATGATTGTTCCGGAAAAATGTGTTCACCTCGCCGCAGGAGCGAGAACTCCCACGCAAGCTGCCAAAGAGACAAGTGTAAGGCTCGACCAGGTGAGGCTCGAGTGTGTACCGCAGAAAGGTGAGAAAATCACGTATGTGGAGTCACTGTCCATCAGTCTTTATTTATATAGCACCATATTTGTCTTTGTTGAGTAGGGATGGAAATTGATAAGATTTTATCAATACCAATGCTGTTAACGATTCTGGTAATCGATCCAATTCTTTAACGATTCCCTTATCGATTCCTGCAGATTTTGCATGTGGTAAATGTTGCTCTGATTTTCAGTGTCAACAATGTCAAACACGTTACAGCATAGATAACTGCTTCTGCAAGTTACTGGTGTTTCCACTCACTTAAGGTTGTGTAGTAGGTGTAATTAAAATATAGTCACAATTCTGATGCTTCTGAACCCTGTCAGTGGATGGAATTGATAAGCAAAAAAATTAATGATATCGATTCTTTGATGCAACTGTTAACGGTTCTCAAAAGGAATTGGTTTTCAATTCCCTTCCCTATTGTTGAGTATAAATGTATTAAAGGTAGAAGTGTGAAAAAAATATCAATACAGCAATATTTGGGCTGGGACGATGCGCCAGTCTTTAGTTAGCTTTTTTAACACCAGTGAAGAAGATGAACAATGATGATGCCTACAGACTATATCAGGACAAATACACATCACATGTGAGTCTGTTTTTAGGATTTATTCAGCAATATATTTTAACCAGCTGTTTATAGTGATATCAGCAAAACACACAAATTACGCATTAAATTGACCTGCAGCTAAAATCTCCAATATAAAAACTCCTATACAAGCGTTTTTTTTCTAATTTATTTATTTCAGTTGTAGAATATGCTTATGTTTGAGTTAAACACGGTGGTTATTTTACAATTTGAAAATATATGTTTTTTGTTTTATTTGATTTACTGAGGTTACTTTCAGGGTCTTCTAATTTATTTTTATTTTATTTTTTTCGGGCTGGGATGATACATTGTTCTCCTGATGTTTAATGATACTTGAGGTCCTGATTCAATTTAAATTGCGATTTCTACAATATTGCTGATTTTTGCAATCTTTAGTTAGCTTTTTTAACACCAGTGAAAAAGATGAACAATGATGATGCCTACAGACTATATCAAGAAAAATACACATCACATGTGAGTCTGTTTTTAGGATTTATTCAGCAATATATTTTAACCAGCTGTTTATACTCTCTCTTCAAAAGACTGGACTGTTTAAAAAGTTATTAAAACAGACTAAAATGAAGCATTTACATTTGGAAAAAAAAATTGACCAAAGAAATTGATTCAAAAATCGTCAAACAAAATATGACAATACTTATGGGAATCTATTTTTTCTCCCACCTCTAAGCAATATATCGCAATAATGTAACCTCTGATTTAATATCGATATTTCAAAACTTAATATCAATTTTTATGTAAAAAAATAAAAACTCATATTTTATCAGAGTTAGAAACAAAATGCAACTTATAAATATATATGTACAGTTCTTTCTTGCAGTCTATTCAGTTCAGACCGCGACAAGAGAAAGATGATTTTTTTTACTTCCTGTTGTGCTGTCAGTAACTCAAAGCACTTTGTTCTAGGGCTGGGAAATTAATCAAATTAAATCGAAATTGACATTTAGACCCTGTAATCAAAGTAATTTTACTCATGTTGATTATTTTGATTATTTTTCCCTGTGTATGTCGCATGACCGCACCCTTTCCACACAGTCTTTGTTCACTTTCGTCAAGAGCGATGGACACACCACCAACATGGAGGATCTATCAGGGTACGTTGTAGCCAAGGAAACTACCATCTCCACTGTTTGAGCACATTTTGGATTCTGTGCAGAGGACATTGAGCACAAAAAAGTTACAGCTGCATGAAAAAGTATGTTAATCCATTGGGATTACTTGGATTTCTGATCAAACTGGCCATAAATATGTTCTGATCTTCATCTAAGTCACATCACTAGACAAACACAGTCTGCTTAAACTAATACAGCACAAAGAATTATAAGTTTTCATGTTTTTATTCGACACACTATGTAAACAGGCACAGTGCAGGGTGGAAAAAGTATGTGAACCCAGTGGCTAATTACTTCTCCAAGAGCTAATTGTAGCCAGGAGTCAGTCAACCTGGAGTCCAATCAATGTGATTAGATAGGATGTGTTGGTTAAAGCTGCCCTGCCCCATAAAAAACACACACCAGTTGTGAGTTTGAGCTCTCGGAAGATCTACGATCAAGAATTGTTGACTTGCATGAAGCTGAAAAGGGTTACAAAAGTATCTCTAAAGCCCTGATGTCCATGTGTCCACGGTAAGACAGACTGTCTACAAATGGAGAAAGTTCAGCACTGTTGCTGCCCTGCCAAGGTGTGGTGGTCCTGTAAAGATGACTTTGAGGGCACAGCGCAGAATGCTCAATGAGGTGAAGAAGAATCCTAGAGGGTCAGCTGAAGACTTACAGAAATCCCTGACACATGGTAACATTATTGTAGACAAATCTACAATACGTCAAACATTACACAAGAATGGATTTCATGAGAGGACACCATGTTCCACAACACTACGGACAAAATATTCTGTGGACAGATGAAACCAGATTTGAGTTGTTTGGAAGGAACACACAACGCTATGTGTGGAGAAAAAAAGGCACAGCATACCAACATCAAAACCTCATCCTTACTGTGAAGTATGGTGGAGGGAGCATTATGGTTTGGGGCTGCTTTGCTGCTTCAGGGTCTGAATTTCCAAGTTTATCAAGACATTTTGCAGGAAAACTTCAGACCATCTGTTCACCAACTGAAGCTTAACAGAGAATGGGTGATGCAACAGGACAATGACCCAAAGCATAGAAGTAAATCAACAATGGAATGGCTTCAACAGAAGGAAATACGGCTTCTGGAGTCCTGACTCCAAAGCGATTGAGATGCTGTGGCATGACCTCAAAAGAGCGATTCAAACCAGACATCCCAGGAACATTGCTGAACTGAAACAGTTTCGTACAGAAGAATGGTCCAAAGTTCCTCCTGACCGTTGTGCTGGTCTGATCTACAACTACAGGAAACGTTTGGTTGAGGTTATTGCTGCCAAAGGAGGGTCAACCAGGTATTAAATCCAAAGGTTCACATACTTTTTCCACCCTGTACTGTGACTGTTTACATAGTGTGTCGAATAAAAACATGAAAACTTCTAATTTTAGTGTGGCTTTACTTTAAGCAGACTGTGTTTGTCTGGTGACGTGACTTAGATGAAGATCAGAACAAAAAAAAGCTTAAAAAATAATTTAAATTATATCAATGTTTAGGTCTCGAATTTGTTAAAAATATTTAATGAACTTAAAGGGAAACAATATTTATACATCACATTTTTTTCTGTGCCTTTATGAGAGGAATGTTTTGAGTCCAAGGGATCAAAAGTTATTTTTTAAAAATAATTTCTCATTGCTCCATCATATAAAAAACATATAAATAGACCAAAATGTCCACGTGACATGAGAGAAGAATCTCTGGAGCTGCTGGACTTCAGTCTGTCAGACGGCTGCAGCTCCACTCAAATGTCTCCTCGTCTTCTCTGTTTATCCTCGGGGCTTAATTAAACCCCGGAGCCACCGCAGATTTAGAAAGTCCACATCAGGCCTGCTGACAAACACCTTTTTATCTGCTCACGGAGGACAATTAAAAGTGTCTGTGGCCCCGCGGAGCTGCAGATAATGAGCTGAACTCTGCAGACAGACCTGACAGGTGGATAATTCCTCCTCCTCCAGAGTCTCTGCTGTAGACCCGGTCTGGCTGAAAAACTGATCACTCACTCATTTTTGATTTTGTTTTTCTCATCACATGAGCAAATTTAGGATCAGTGGATCAGGTATGGGTGTCACCAGCACCAACAGGAGGTTAGTTAGTGCTGTCAGCAGAAAAAAAATCAATCCAGATCGATGGATCACTACACCCCTAAGTCGGACTGTGGCTTGATGTGATTGGTCTGTGAAGAGTATGACGAGCAGACTGATCATCCAATCACCAGCTGCTCTGGTATTTTAAGGCGTTACCCTCTGAAAATACCAAAACAGTGAAATCGGATTAAAAACTAGATTAAAGACAATAAAAAAAAATTATAACTGTAATTAATTAATCTCAATTTAGCCGTTATTTGGAACCCCTGACATTTGTATTGATCTCACTTATTCCAGCTCATTCCTGACAGTCCTGGAATAAAACAAGCCTCGTTTCAGATGAAGTTTGGAGGCTTTTGGAGCAAAATTAGAATGAGGAATGGCCTTATACTTAAAATAAGGGAAGTCAAGAGGGCCAAGATTGTAAGAAGCGAGGGGATGATGTCTTTGTCTGCTTTGTTTACTAAATGATTTCAGTCATTCCTGCAGGGATGTGCCTGATGTGACTCCGTCCAGCATGTTGTAGCTGTTTGTCAGGATGATTAAGACCTTTTCATTTGTTTAAGGAAACATGTTAGTTTCAAAAAGACTTTTCAGCACAGAGACTGCAGTTGACTTGTTTTATCAATGGGATTATGTTACAGGTCTGGTTTTGTCACACCATAAAGCTGCTCTTTCCCTGATTTGTTAAAAAAGAGAAAACAAAAACTAAATTTTGTCCAATTTCAGTGGACCATTTCTTGCTCACACCCTCGAGGAACCGTGGGGGAAGAAACACCTTTATGATTCTTAATATATCAGTTTAAAGGGTTGGTTTGGGTTTTGGCAGTGCGGTTGTCCCTGTGGGGAGAAATTCAGGGTGGATTTTAGGTGCATAGCAGCCACTAAGGCCTTAAAATAACCCAGTCACAGATTAAAACTACAACAACAATTGTATTGGTTTGACTATATGTTATAGTAAAACTCTATTCCCTCCACTAAGCCCCTCCTGTGGTAAGAAATATTTTGTGATCATTGATATAAATATTACACTTCATTTTAATAAAATGAAGCATATATTATGTTTTTACCTTTAAAAAAAAATCGAAGGTTCTTGTAGTAAAAAGGGCACAAAAGGTAGTAAAAATAATGAAATAATCTCTATTGTTAAGTCTGAATATGTTTAAAAGATCTGATGCAAATATTTAAATATCACATTTTAATTGAACTTTTATGAGAGGGTAAATTTTGGGCCCTAGGGTTTACAGGAAAACATGCTTTAATAAACTCCAATAGCAATTTAAATGCAGAAAAATACATCAATTATTGTGCAAAGTCAATGCTGTAATACATTCCTTCCGAAAATTCCACTTTGCACCTCGTTTTTGGAAAAATATTTTAAATTTTACGTTTTTCAAAATGAAAAAATGTGTGGTTCTAATGACCAAAAGGGCATACAAACATCGACATTTAAAAAAAAATAATGATAGAAGATATATATGCATGGTTATGTCTGAAGTTGTTGAAAGACCTGATGAAATGAGTCAAAAATATTATACATTTCACACTTTCATTACAGCTTTATGCGAGGGGCCGTTTTGGGCCCTAAGGTTAAAAGTGTTACTTTTTAAAGAACTTCTACAGACAGACAGATAGACACTTTATTCCAGGCTCAGAGATCCATATGATCAAAATATAAAAGGATAAATATTTTTAATTAACTTTAAAAAAATTCAAAAGACATTTGCTTTGATGTTTCAGTAGAGGAATACCTAGTGCCTCTATTTATTGAGGGTTGAGTCAGTGACTTTAAATTTTTCTTCACGAGTTAATCGGCACATAAATCAGATTGTTAAATTTCTAAGCACAGCACAGAGTATGGGCTTTATAAGTGACAAACACATGACCATCTCGGTAAAGTCGGTTTGATCACACAACTATGGCACTACATCGCAGCTGTTGCCATGACTCGACTCTTGCTCTGCATTATGGGAAGGAAGTCAGCGGGCTAGGCTACACATGTCGCCAGCTGCTTGTTGCAAATGCTAATTTAATTCAAAACCAACATATTTATGGATTTCACAGATTTCCTTGAGGCACCGCATCATTTTCAGGCACTGCTGCTCACCCTCAGCTGAGGGTCAATCGGTTTACCTCTGCGAGAACAATCAATAAAAATAAAAACAAGTAAGTCCTCCCGCAGCTCACTGAGCCGCCATCACATTCATCAGAATTATGACCGAGGTTTCTGTCGTGAGTCTGATTAATGCTTCAGTGTGCATGGGTCACTTTAGGAGGCTTAAGGGGGGGGTGTGTGTTACCTTTCTACTAGGGCTGGGACGAGAGGCTTTTCCCTGATTCAATTTTTTTTACGATATTTAGGTGCCAATTCAATTTAAATTGCAATTCTACAATATTGCCGATTTTTGCAATCGTTAGTTAGCTTTCTTAACACCAGCAAAAAAAATAAAATTTAAAAATCACATATGTGGAGTCACTGTCCATCAATCATTCTTTATGTAGAACTATATTTGTCTTTGTTAAAATGAAATGTATTAAAGGTAGAGGTGTGAAAAAAATACTGATACAGCAATATTGGGGTTGGGACGATACGCTCTTCTCCCAATTTGTTTTATTAGGTGCCAATTTGATTTAAAGGAGACATATCATGCTGATGTATGATTTAATACTTACATATAATACAATAAATTGAAAACAAGACCTTACACCCCCTTAATTCTCAAAAAATGAGATACTGTATTTTTTCTGATATCCTAGAGCGAGATTTGATGCCTCTGAAAATAGGTCATTGCGAGATGACCGCGAGATTTCAAACGTCGTGACGACACGAGGTACCTTTCTTTTTATTGGAGTAATCTGATAAAACACTTCCTCCTCTGTGATGTCCGTTAGCCACAAAACCGTCACCGAGGAACACATCCACCAGCAGGGGTATATAGATCCCTAGCTCACACTCACTCATTACCAGCTCTGGCCTGTAGGGGGACTCTATACGCGGTTGCTGCTTTGAGCCTGCCGGAAAATACAGTAGAAGAAGAAGGACAGGCTGGCTCTACCCCCTCGGCAGCTCTGAATGAACTGACCAATCAGAGCACAAAGGGCTGTGATGTTGCGAGGTTACTGTAGGTCAGCCTGAGATCCGAGTGTTTCAACGTGGGCTTCATAATGGCCTAAAATGAGGATTTTGAGAACGCTTTTGTGGGGCAATGAAGGAACTAAATGACTTGTACTGAGGGCAGAAATGCTTTACAGGCATCCTAGTCTGGCATAGTGAAAAGGAGAAACAAGCATGATATGTCTCCTTTAAACTGCGATTTCTACAATATTGCCAATTTTTGCAATCTTTAGTTATCTTTTTTAACACCAGTGAAAAAGATGAACAATGATGATGCCTACAGACCATATCAGGAAAAATACACATCACATGTGAGTCAGTTTTTAGGATTTACTCAGCCATATATTTTAACCAGCTGTTTATACTCTCTCTTCAAAAGCCTGGACTGCATTTAAAAGTGGTTTATTAACACAGACTAAAATGAAGCGTTTAAATTTGGAGAGAAAAAAATGATTTTTGAACAAAAAAATCAACTTAAAAATTGTCAAACAAAAAATTCTGATATTTATGTGAATCGATTTTTTCTCCCACCCCTACTTTCTACTATGTCTGTGATGGTTCACCTCTCTCTCAGGTAACTTCACAGGTAAACTAACACTAATGGAGGCTTCTCTTCTAACTGTGTACCTGCAGAGTTATTCCAGGCTCTGCACAACAGTCCCTAAAGAGGCTTCAACCTTCACCGGATACAAACATTCAGATCATATCTGATTTAAACATGAGGGACACTGCGGACGTGAGGACATCCTAAACCATTTTAAGACTTCATTTTTGATCTTTATTGGTGGTGTAGAGACAGTCTCATTTCTGCGAGTGTCTATGTGGTTGACTATGGATGGAAAGGGAAACCAGAGACTGTCTTTCTCTCCTTGCTTCTTCAGATGGAGTCAAAGATCTTCAAGTTTAGAGCCAAAGACCACAAGTAAGAAATATCTAAGACATCTGCTGCTCATTTCTGGTTTGGCTGCTGCTGCTGAATCATTAAGAGAATCACTGCTCGGCCATGTTGGACCCATTTAAATGTCCCTGTCCTCTCTGTGAGACATCACTCTACGGACTCCCCAACAGAGAAAGGCAGCAGGAAGTGGTAAGCACAGACTCTGATCTTCCCATCATCCCCTCGGGACCCCCGCTCTGACGTCGGAGACCCTCAGACCACACTCTCCACAGGATTCACTCACAATAACACTGAATGATGTTCAGCCATAAAGGCCTCATTCTTCTCCGGGGCTGATTTTTTCTTCCATCCCTGGACGCCGCTGCTGTATCTAAATGCCACGGGCCATTTTGTTCTGAAAGAGCTTCTCTTCCTTCTGAGGAACAACAGTTTGCAGAGCAGTGCAGTCAATTACGTGGTATCAGTCTCAGCACGGTGCACAGAGCAGAGCGGCGCTATAAAATCTGGTGTTTGGTTTGGTGAGCTCTCTGGAACATTTTCCTCACTGCCTCTCTGCAGAGTATTTGCATTCTGCTGCAGCGTGGCAGGCCTGTGAGAGCAGAGATCAGGATCACAGCGAGCCCATCTGAGAGGAAAACGCTCCATTTCTTAATGCAAACAATGTGAGCGGCACTCCGAGAGGCAGTTTGGAGTTTCATTAATAAAACATGACGGAGGTGAGTTAGTCCGCAGTGACAGCCAGCACTCGTCTGCAGCTCTGCAGTTTGTCTTCCACATTTTTAATCACAGCTGAGGAGCAGTTTAATGAATGTGATCATGGCAGAAACATCAGACTGAGGACACACGGTCACTCATGTTTACTGAACATTTTATCATTCACTCCTTTAACAGGAGAGCAAACACTCCAGCAGTTACTGACTTCATATTTCATTTATCTTGAAGGAGTAGTCCTGGCTTTTTGAAGTGAGGTTTGCTCGAGGCTCGTGGCACTTGTGAATGCATTTGCCAATCAAACAGCTGAAATCCAGATGTGGAAGATCGTCGATACATGGCCTTGACTGTCTGATATGAAAATCTTTAATGATCCCTGAGGGCAGAAGTTAAAACACCGATTCTTACTAAGGCTGTCGTGATACCAAAATTTAAAATTCGCTAGGAATACCCAGAAAAATATGCAGCACTTGATACTAGGGCTGGGTATCGATTCAGATTTTCTGGATCAATCCAATTCGATATTACAAGGTCTCAAATCAATTCAATTCGCATTTATTCAGTCTGGGATATTTCAGTTAAAATAGTGCTGTAAATTTAAAAAGTGACCTTTTGACCTGGTACATCATTAAAAATAGTTTAAACATGAAGAACTAAACCCAAAGCAGTTACTTTAATCACATTTTAAACCAACACTATGTAGTTTTTCAAACATAATATGGTCCTTCGATAGTCATTGTGATGGTCCACCACTTTACAATGAGTTGATTGACACCTCTGTCGTGGTCTGGAGTGGTCTGTATCCCTTTCACTGGCGCTATGTAACTTCGAGATGGATGGTGGGAACCCTGCCACCCTAAAAACTACAAGTTTGGACTGCTTTACGGCATACGTCACTTCCCCCGATTCCTGATTTGTTTACAACACGGAAGTCTCGGCAAAAGCCAATCGCGGAGCTGTAACCATGGCGGAGGCAACAACGTAAGGAAGAGAAAAGTTTTGTTGGAGGATACAAAACAAAGAAAGCGAGAGAAAAACAAGCTGAATGCTCGGACCACAATAAACATCGGTTCGGTGTTCACTCGCTGGCGTGAAATAAAAGATGAGGAGGGATGTCCGACTACTATCAGGTATGTTAGCAGCTAATTTATGACAAAGTTCCTCAAAAAACTTGACAGGAAAAAAGTACAGCACAATGAATCCGGAACATACCAGTATGTCGTTTTGTTTAGACCTATTTCAAGTATGTGATATGGCCAGCTCGTGGTTGTCTTTACTTTTATTCACTTTATCGCTTCAACAGGACGGGGGCGACTTCACGGTAATAAAACCAAGTTGAACTTAGCGATTTTTAACATCGTCATTTAGTCAAAAATAAATAAATTACCTCATCGCTATCCATCCTGCAAACAGCCGCTGAAGACAGAAGAATACTTTTGAGTGAAGTCCTGGCTTCTGTGATTCACCTACAAAACAAATGCACGCGACTGGCAGATCTGTCTTGCGACAGTATGCGCGCGCTAGAGCTCATGGGTAGTTGAGTTCACTCTCCGGTCAAGCGAGAATCTTCCGTTGTGCTGCTTTAATGATATGCATTAATGCATATTCTGCATATTACTTGTTTTTTGTCCAACTCGTATTTTCCTTTGTACTTGTAAAATCTAAAATACTGTCCATCCAAAACATCAGCTTTTAAACTTGCCAGTGGTGCCCATACAGTAGGGCTGGCTATTTCCAGCAACTTCACGATACGATACGTATCCAGATACACGTAAATTGTGAACATTGACTTTGCTTTAAGCAAAATTCTTGACAAGTTTAGTTTTTTCTTATAAAAGGAAAAAAGAACAAGGATGAGTTTTAAGTGGTTCTACAACTTGAGAGACATAAATTCAGATCCTCAAAGATGGTAGACCTAAGTTCAAATTTAGAACATATGCTTCATTATGTAGTTCGTCTTCTACCTTGAACTGTGCCACTGTTAACATTACCCAAAGTGTATTTACAACAACTGTCAAAATATTTAGGCCGTATCGATTCTGTAGAATCCGTAACGATACACGTATCCCGAAGGAGTGCGATACGATATTTTGCCATATCGATATTTTGAGCACAGGCCTACCATATAGTGCTTCCACCATGTTTGTTTGCAGTAACATCTCATGAGATCTTGTTCAGTAGAAAGCAACGCTAAACGCTGATCACATCAGACTAGCAGGGTTGATACCACAGGCTGCTTCTCTGCACATCCAAAGAAGAAAAAACTACCCAAGTTAAAAGATCCATCTTTGGATTTTAAGGATCGATTATGAACCAGTTAAAGGAAAATCGAATTAAATTGATTTTTTTTAACCCAGCCCTACTTGATACCATTTTAGATGCTGCCAGCATGAAATAAATGTTTTCATCAACATGAAAATCTCAAAAATACTTTCGCAATCTCAACATGAAACATGCTGTTTCAACTCAACCACAGATGCTAGTTAAAAAATCCAAAAATGTAAAAAAATGTAAAAAAAAAACTAATAAACACTCGGAGAGCGCAGACCTCCACCAGCGCCACAGTCCTAACCCATATTGTGATTTTCACCATAAATATTAGTCCTACCTTTATTTCATCTAAATATTTATTTATTTAAAATCACATTTTATGTCATGGCGGTTTTATGCAGATCTAGATCAGTCCCAAAATCTAATCATTTATTTCTCGTCCCTATTGGAACATCTCATGAAAATGTCATTAAAATCTTTAATTAACTATCTTTAATCTGAATCACTTTTTCAATCTCAACAGGGGACATGTTGTTTTAACAGAACCACAGATGCTCGGTAAATAATCACACAAAAAACAAACAAACAAGACATTCAAATTGTTTTTACTTTGTGCAAATTAATGCAAAATAAACTAGAAAAGCACAAAAAGTTTGAATTTACATTAACTTTGCAGATGGTAATTTGTGCTCTAATAGGCATCTATGGTGTTCATCTACATCCAACAGATATGGCTGTAATGAAGCTTTGCAAATGTATTTATTATTTTAATTTAGTTATTTTACTATGATTTCCCTCTTTTATGCTATAATTTTAATTATTTTATTTTATCTATTCATTTATTTATTTTTTATTGAAAGATTTTTTTTTTATTTTATGTTTTGGGGGGATTAAGTGGGCATACGAGGTTGATGTGAGGTTGAAAATACTTTGGAGATGATAAATTGTGGAGGCAGTGAAAGTTCTTTAAATTAATTTTCTGTTAAATAAGATATTTCTTGCCTCTAACTTTAATCAATTTTTCCTCTGTCGTTGATTGTTTTTCTTACCTTTCACTAAATTGCTTGTATTTGCCTTATTTGTAAAACCCTCAATAAAAAGTAGAAGTGTGAAAAAATATCAAGACAGTAACACACAGCAATATTTTGACTCTGATATAATATAGATATTTCTAATCTAAATATCTTTTTTTTTTTTTTAATAAAAATTCATATCTTATTAGAATATTTTGTAGTGTATTATGCATGTGTTTTTTTACGTAGTCAGTAACTCAAAGCACTTTGTTCCTCATGTTTAATCCCAGTTTGAGCTGCTCTGCAGGTTTGGATGCTTTCATACTTTGTTAAAGGGAAAACAAGAATACTTTCTGTACAACATTTGAAGTGACTTGATGGACTCTATGTTTTTAAGTTTAGTGTATGTATGTATGTAACACTGCATTTGACATATTTCAGACACCATAAAAATGGAAAAGTTGTTTTCAATCAAATAGTTTTGACTTGATTTGTACTCTCAGTTTAGAGTAATATTGTATGATTAACATCATCTCTGTTTTTTTCTTAGTAAACTGTAGAATATCACGATGTATCATATTATCAAATTGTGACCCAAGTATGGTGAAGTTCTTGCCAGTCCTCACCCCTAATAAAACGTGACATAAAATAAATGTTGGTCCTCATGACTGATGCTATGGTGTTTGTTACATTGATAATCAAAAAAGGATCAGAAATGTCTGTATAACTATCTCTGCCAGTTTTCATAGTCCTTGTTAGCACTTTGTGAGTAAATGCCCTTAATTTAATGATTGAATCTTCTGTGCAAGTGTTCTTCAAGGACTTTATTTCAGGTATTTATCCAATAAGCTCTAATAAAATCGGCCTTGGGAAGCTGGAGGAGCTAATCCTTCATTCCTGCACCACTGCATTAGGCTCCGCCCACAAACCACATCATCACTGGACACCAGAGAGAGCGACCTGATCAGGTTTCTTAAAGGAAAAATCAAAGTTTAGCTCCTGGTTGTATAATAGCTCTGCTCAGACTGAAGTGTTCAGCTTTCTTCCAGTGAGCTGCAGTCGTGGCTCAGTTTACCCCCCCGCTGAGCCGAAGCCTCACAGATTATAAAAAACCCTCTTTGAAGTCTGAAACAGAAATGAAACTGTTATTTCATTACTGTGATATCATCTCTGATGAATAACACATCATTACTGTTGGATTTGAGCATTCGGACTGTTTTGAATGACACCATCTCTGAACCTGAAGCTGGTCATCATCAAACATTCGTTAACTGTTATCAAACTGAAGGTCACCAGCAGGATCGACATGTCCACCTTTGGGATGGAAAAAGATCACCTGCTGCTCTCTCAGCCTCTTAAATAAACTGCAGCAGATTCTCCAAAACTTTCCCTTCAGTCCTTTAAATCATCCCAGCAGGAGAAAAGCTACAAATGAGCAACACGTGATGCATTTGAGGTCCAGTCAGGGGCAGAATGATGCATTTATGCTGCTTGGAAAAATGAGTATTTCACCAAAGGGAAGAATCAGATTAGAGATTAGAATAAAAAAGGCTGTTTCATCTTAGATTTGATAGCAACTGTCTTAAGGAATCAATATCGCTGGTAGAATTTGTTCTGCATGCTTCATAATAAAGGCTGTCATGCTTTCCTCCGAGGCAGTCAGCAAGAACAACAACAAAGACGTCACGTATGAAATCATGGCAGACTGAAAGGGTCAAAAATGTTCCTTAAGTTAACACAAAACGGCACAAACAGCACACAATGAAGCGCATCTTTGATTTGTAGCAAGGGTGGAAAATAAAGGTGCCCTGATTCTACTGCCATCTATCAGTTTTGACAGATTTTTCCAAAATATGTGATCAGTTGACCTAAAACAATGCCTTTAAAACACTGATCACCTGTAGTCAACCTCCTGTGTGCTCTGTTGCTTAAATAAACTTAAATAAACTAAAGCAAAAGACTAAAACTAAAACTAAATTAAACAGTGCAGTCAAAATTAACAGTGATCATGTGGAAAACACTGTGGTGCATTCAGGTTGGCTCGGAAAAATGAGAATTTGACCAAGCTAAGCTCGTGATGTGTTTAAATGTGCCTTACTGAGTTGGAGATTTAGATTTTTGTGGAAATCTGAAGAAATTTGTTTCCTTATGTGATAATATTTTTAACTGTGTTTATTTACTGAAGTATTCGCTCTATTTTATCTGTCGGATTTCATTAACACTTGAAGTCAGCCTGTCAATATTTCTGTTTATTCACATGATGGAAAAAAACCTTAATGAGTCTTTATATCCTGTAATTCAGATTTCTTACTGTAAGATACTTGTTGCTTTGCTTCTTAAGATCTTTTTGTTCTTTTTTGTCGAGCAAACATTCGATTCGATTAGTTGTTAAACGAAATGAAACTTGAAGCTAAGAAGAGCCTGATCAGGACATTGGTAGTCAACGTCTAGCAATCCATGTAGGATAAGTTTATAGAGTCAACAAGTGCAACCTGACAAAGACTAACGAAGCTTTATCTTTGTTTTATTTCACAGAACATCTCTGAGATGGAGTTTGAGCTAAACACTAGGGCTGGATATTGCTAAGAGCCTCACGATTCCATTCTATTTCAATTCTTTAGGCCAGGATTCAATTCAAAATTGATTTAAAGCAGCACTACGGAAGATCCCCGCTTGACCGAAAGGAGAACTCAACTACCCATGAGCTCTAGCGTGTGCCTACTGTCGTAAGGATACAGATCTGCTGGTCGCCTGCATTTGTTTTGCAGGCGAATCACAGAAGCCAGGACTTCGCTCAAAAGTATTCTTCTGTCTTCAGCGGCTGTTTGCAAGATGGATAGCGACGAGGTAATGTATTTATTTTTGACTAAATGACGATGTTGAAAATCGCTAAGTTCAACTTGGTTTTATTACCGTGAAGTCGCCCCCGCGCCCGTCCTGTTGAAGCGATAAAGTGAATAAAAGTAAAGACAACCACGAGCTGGCGATATCACACACTTGAAATAGGTCTAAACAAAACTACATACTGGTACGTTCTCAAGAATACTGCAAACGGATGGTAAACAATCAACAAGTACTTACAAGTCCAGCAATAACAGGGCCAAGTCGGCAGCGGTCGGACATCCCTCCTCGTCTTTTATTTCACACCAGCGAGTGAACGCCGAACCGATGTTTATTCTGGTCCGAGCATTCAGCTTGTTTTTGTCTCACTTTCTTTGTTTTGTATCCTCAAAATAAACTTTTCTTTTTCTTGCGTTCTTTGCTGCCTCCGCCATGACTACAGCTCTGCGTTTGGCTTTCGCCGACACTTCCGTGTTTTAAACAAATTGGGAATCAGGGGAAGTGACGTAGCCTATGCCGTAAAGCAGTCCAAACGTGTAGTTTTTTAGTGTGGCAGGGTTCCCACCATCCACCTCGAAGTTACATAGCGCCAGTGAAAGGGATACAGACCACTCCAGACCACGACAGAGGTTTCATTGAACTCCATTGTAAAGTGGTGGACCATCACAATGAATATCGAAGGACTATATTATGTTTGAAAAACTACATAGTGTTGGTTTAAATTTTTCTTTGCAAATTTTTTTTAAATACTCATTTCCATTCCCATGCAAACATTTGTGGTATTTACCTCACTTCTTTAAGCAATAAAACATCCGAAAATTAAAATTTGCTCAATAGTATTAACTTCTTTGTGCAGATTGAGTATAAAAGTTTAAAAAAACATGCAGTGAAAAAGTAAAGTGCATGTAAACTTAAATAATATTTCTTTCTTTTTGGAAATTGTGATAAAAATATAAATTTGCACATGCACATCGCCCCACAGTGGCCAGGAGGTGAACTGATTCAGAGGATTTGCTGGATGGATATTAACAATACTGTTCCCCTAAGTTGGTTGTGTATTTACAGTCAAATGTCAATTTTAACTTTATTTATAAGCACATTTAAATAGCCAGCAGCCTACCAATGTTTTTTAAAGAAGTAAAGGCAGACACAGTAAGAACAGTGAGACAACAAATCCAATATGAGTAATAAAAAACAAAAAAAAGCAATAAGAAGAAAATAAATACAGTTTAAATATGTTTACTAACCAGTAAAACCAATAAAAGCTCAAAAAAGTGCCTATACTCTACCAAAGTGTCGAATCACAGCTACAGCCCCACCTAGTGGCAGGAGGCGATTTTCCACATCCTTAAAAAAGTACACTATTTTGGTAAACTCTACAGCAATTTACTGTAATATCTGCAGCTACCTACTGTATACATTGATGTGGTAAATTACTGTAAATGGCAAAATATTGTGAAAAAAAATCTGATTTTTGTGAAATTTGCAGCATTTACTGTAAAATCTACAATTGTTAACCTTAAAATGTCCATACAGTAAATGTTGAAAATGGCAATGGATCAGGAGAAAACCATTCTTCCCAGTAGCAGGTAACATTTTTTAAGACAATGTTTCACATATTTGGTTGAAACCTTTGTTTGAGTTATTTTTATTGGATAAAAAATTATGTATTTGCTTATTTTATTTACAGAATTGTATCTTTCTAATAAATGGTCCGTAAAAGAGTTAAAGATATCTTTTTATGCATTAAAATATGTCAAGTTCGCTGTAATTTAAAACGCCTTAAAAAGCTGCAGAATAGTGATACTGTCAATGTAAAACAGCGAGGATGCTTTTTTTTAAATATGATAATGCTTTTAAATTGAAAGACTGTTCTGATACCATAAATAAAAATACAAAAGACAAACATTTACAGAAATACAATAATATTCCTGTTAATTTGAACCGAGCATTGCCACAGCAAAGACATTCACAGTAATTTACTGGCATCTTGTTGCAAGAAAACTACTGTAAAATTTACAACAATCTTTTTTACAGTGTATCAGACGATCCATCCAACCATTATCTGAGCCTATTATACCTTTGTGGGGGTCACAGGAGTTGGAGGTGGGGCTCACCTCAAACCAATCACCAGCCAATCACAAGGCCAGAGAGTGAGACAGACAGAGCCACTGATTAGCCCGATAAGCATGTTGGAGGAAGCTGGAGTTCCAAGAAAGAACCTGTGCATGCACCAAAACCACTGAAAAACTAATTTTAGGTCTGAAAGCTTCTGAATTTAAAGGCCCCTCCGGGAAAAGTTCCTGCGGGGCCCCATGTTGGTTTTTGCCCAGGACCCCCAAACAAACAAAGGTCGCCCCTGCACCAAAGAATTCAGCCAAATCCAGATTTTTGCTCCGTGTTTCCCATCCCTACAGCTGAGTCAACACTGATCAAAAATCACAGCGCGTGCTCTTACCTGTGCAGTCCCTCCCTTTGCCCTTACACTCCCCGCTCTGAGGGTAGTAGGACCCCCGCACCCCCGGCAGGTCGAGCAGCGCGGACAGCAGGCAGGCGGACAGCAGGTACTGGACCATCCCGGGCCCGGACACCATGATGAGGGCGCAGGTGGAGGCAACGCTCGCTCCTCGGTGCAGGTGGAAAGGCGTGTCAGAGTAATCCTGGAGGCGCAGAGGGAGCAGAGGCAGCGCTGAGCTCTGCGCTGAAGATGGAGGAATGTGCGCACAGAGCTGCTCGCCCGCTTCCGCGTTCACGGAGCTTCGGAAACGTTCCGCTTCGTCCAAGGAGGCAGAAGAGGAGGCAGCGGCAGCATTCTCGCCATCCGTCCGTCCTCCGCAGCGTCTCTCCCGGGCTGATCCACCTCCTATCAGCCTCTCAACGTCAGAGTCGAGCTCGGTTGTTAGCCCTCTGCGTCCCTGCGTCCCGGGCAGACTGATGCTCGCCGCGCGTCGCCGCCTCACCGCGCGGTAAAGACGCGGTAGGTCTTCAGAGCAGCTGCTGCAAACACAACAAAGAGATCTGACTGAGGAGGAGAGGAGAGAGAGGGCAGACAGGAGGGTCACGTGAGAGGATGCAACACTCCCATACACCTCCACGCCCCTTACGCACGCGCGCACGCACACCTTCAACACAAATGAAGGAGCCGCAGCAGATTCTGTTAAATGTCCATATGAAAATCTGGATCATGAAAGGCCCTGATAATAACCTCCATCATCAACAGGGGTTTATACAACCTCCAATTCCAGTGACAATTGTGTAAATAAAACAGAACATTTAAATCATTTTCCACATATATTCAACTAAAACACCTCAAAGATGAAACTGATGAACATTTTAGCCTTGTGAAAATAATCAGCCATTTAAAATGTGATGTCTGCACAAGATGTCCTGATTATTTCAGAGACGATTCAAATGGATCAACTTTGTTTTTTTGGCAAATATTCACTTTTTTTAATTTGATGCTGATATTTTCCAGAAAAGATGGGACAGGGTCATGCTCACTTTTCCTTTTAACACTCAAATATTGAACTGAGGACACAAACTGTTGAAGTTTTGCAGGTGAATTCTTTCACATTCTTGCCTTATGTTCGACTTCAGTTTGTCTTCTTAATGATCCAAAGTGGAGACAGGCGTGGACTGCAGCAGGTCAGTCTAGAATCTGTTTAGTGGAGACAGGCGTGGACTGCAGCAGGTCAGTCTAGAATCTGTTTAGTGGAGACAGGCGTGGACTGCAGCAGGTCAGTCTAGTCCCTGTTCAGTGGAGACAGGCGTGGACTGCAGCAGGTCAGTCTAGAACCTGTTCAGTGCAGATAGGCGTGGACTGCAGCAGGTCAGTCTAGAACCTGTTCAGTGCAGGCAGGCGTGGACTGCAGCAGGTCAGTCTAGTCCCTGTTCAGTGGAGACAGGCGTGGACTGCAGCAGGTCAGTCTAGAATCTGTTCAGTGGAGACAGGCGTGGACTGCAGCAGGTCAGTCTAGTCCCTGTTCAGTGGAGACAGGCTTGGACTGCAGCAGGTCAGTCTAGAATCTGTTCAGTGGAGACAGGCATGGACTGCAGCAGGTCAGTCTAGTCCCTGTTAAGTGGAGACAGGCGTGGACTGCAGCAGGTCAGTCTAGAATCTGTTCAGTGGAGACAGGCATGGACTGCAGCAGGTCAGTCTAGTCCCTGTTCAGTGGAGACAGGCTTGGACTGCAGCAGGTCAGTCTAATATCTGTTCAGTGGAGACAGGCGTGGACTGCAGCAGGTCAGTCTAGAATCTGTTCAGTGGAGACAGGCGTGGACTGCAGCAGGTCAGTCTACCTGTTCAGTGGAGCTTGTTTTAGCACTAAAATGCTTCGTGAAACATTTTTAGGAAAGAAATTTAGGAGTCCTAAATCTAGGACCAACTGACACAACCATAATGTTTAAGAGTTTCCCATAAGTCTGCGAGATAGGAGCTGCATTTAGCCTGAAGATGTTTTTGTGAATCCGGATCTCTGTAACATCCTGCAGCCTGAGTTCCTTTCAAACACGACTCATTGAGCTCTCCAAAATGATGGTGATAATATTTGCAGGGTTCTGATTGGCTCACAGCTCCATCAGATGGACTGGTTTGACACCTTTCACCCCAGCTGCTGTTTTTTGCCTGCTGTCCATCTTGCTCTGAGGTTTTCTGCTCTCTGGTGTCAGAGCAGCAGCAGCAGGATTGCGGTGGAGCAGCGGCGGGGTCTGCGGGTGTTGGTCCTCTGTGGTGCTGTTGGACATGCTCGGTTCCACGCCACCGGCTCCAACAGCTCTCCCGGGCGTTATCAGCTCCTGCCAGACGGCAGAGCGGAGCGAGCCTGCTCTAAATCACTCACCACGCTGCTGATTAGCTTTCTGGACGAGGTTAAAGACCCTCCAGGAGGTGAGGGAGGAGAGGCCGCCGCAGAAATAAAGAAGTCCCTCCTGATTTATTTCACTTCACTCTGAGGCAGAACTCAGACAGGAAGCCCAAAGACAAAAGGCCGGCAGTGTGAGAGCCACACAGACGGGCAAACTAATGACCAGCCCACAGCTTAAAGGACCAGTCCGCTGTTTTCCAACCCGAGCCCCTTTAGAAGGCCTGTTGTTGTGTAAATGGGCCATGCTGGAATCAAATTAGAGCCATTTGTAGTCACAGATGAGGCCCTGAATTTGGCCAGGGAAAACACGCTATTGTTATCATTTTGTTAACACTTGTGTTAAAAAAAATCTACATTCACTATATTGTCAGAAGTATTCGCTCACCTGTCTTGACTCTCATATGAACTTAAGTGACATGCCATTCCTAATCCATAGGGTTCAATATGACGTCGGCCCACCCTTTGCAGCTATAACAGCTTCAACTCTTCTGGGAAGGCTGTCCACAAGGTTTAGGAGTGTTTATGGGAATTTTTGACCATTCTTCCAGAAGAGCATTTGAGAGGTCACACACTGATGTTGGACAAGAAGGCCTGGCTCTCAGTCTCCACTCTGAGGGCTGAGGTCAGGACTCTGTGCAGGCCAGTCAAGTTGATCCACACCAGACTCTGTCCTACATGTCTTTATGGAGCTGCTTTGTGCTCTGGTGCACAGTCATGTTGGAAGAGGAAGGGGCCAGCTCCAAACTGTTCCCACAAAGTTGGAGCATGGAATTGTCCAAAATGTCTTGGTGTGCTGAAGCATTTAGAGTTCCTTTGACTGGAACTAAGGGGCCAAGCCCAACTCCTGAAAACCCCCCCCACACCATAATCCCCCCTCCACCAAACTTTACACTTGGCACAATGCAGTCTGAAATGTATGGTTCTCCTGGCAACCTCCAAACCCAGACTGGTCCATCAGATTGTCAGATGGAGAAGCGTGATTGGTCACTCCAGAGAAGTCTGCATGCCTAAGCGCTTGATTTTATACACTGGAACATCTGATTCTGGGTAAGCGAATACTTTGGCAATATAGTGTATATATACATGTATATATAAATATATGTATATATATTTATATATATATATATATATATATATATATATATATATATATATATATATATATATATATATATATATATATATATATATATATATATATATATATATATATATATATATATATATATACATATATAAACCAGCAGAGTGAACCATTAAAGGGTGAATAATCTGCCTCGTCAGTTAAAGAGTAATCTGTAATTCTCTTGCTCAGACATATGGTGGGAGGAATAATCTGTCAGCGCCTGCAGGAGCGCCATCATCTGCACTTAAAGCCTCAAACACGGAGAGCAGATGAAGCTTAGAGAGAAATTAAGACAAAACCTCTTTGAGACGAGGACGGGACGATCATCAGAGTCCATCCAGTCCCTCAGAGGAGTTTGTCTGTGACCGATCAGCAAGTTAAAGGCCGAACCAAACACTTCAGAATCAAGTTTATCAACCTTTAACGACCAGCTCAACTGTTTGGCAGAGGTCATCAGTAAATTCAGGGAAAAATTGTACAGATCATTGATATGATTCTGTCAACATTTCAGGGAACAGAGAAAACTCCAAACAAACCAAACAGCAGCTGTTTTCTTCATGTGGAATTTAAATGTTTTAACACTTAATATTTACTTATTTGATGACATGTAAATGTACAAATATTTGGGATGAAATCCATCAGGAAAAGGCAAAAATGTAAATAAAGTAGCAATCAAAATAACTGAAAACAGATGATACCGTGGAGACAAACACAAAAAAATATTTCATATATAAAAATATATCAGTAAGTGATGAAGTATTCAAATTCGTAATTATGGCAATAATAATATGCTCTAAGTAATTTGAACCTTTAAGTCCCACATTAAGAGAAAATCAACTATTTTGGTTTGTTTGCAGTTTTTCTATATCCTAAAAAAAATTACAGTTCGTTTTTTTTTTTTAATATATGAAATATTTCTGAATTTTTTGACCTCTTCCAAAGCGTTAAGCTGGTTGGTAAAGGATTAAATAAATGTTTCACTCTTTTGGTGGGACAAATGTTTGACTAAACAAATTTTATTGGATAAGAATTGATTTGATGTTTGTGATTTTACTTTTAAAAATTTGTTTTTCTGTCTTTTTTTATGAGTATCAATTAAGGATACTTCTTCACCTTTTCTCTGCTTAGTAAAACTTTAAATCCAAAAATCTGAAGGATAAACTCCATAAACTTTCTGACTCTACAGAAACCTCAGAACAATTCGGAGCAGAAACCTGAATATCAGAACAGTTTCTGTAAACGTGGAGCTCCAGGGCTGAAGGATGATGAAACCACAGACGGGGAAATGAATCATTCTGAAAATCTGCAGATTGAAACTTTACATTTTTAACTTTCTGATTTGAGTGTTCTAACGCCCTGGCTTTAAGGGCTTTGTCATCTTCATAAGCAGAAGTTTCCAGAAAGAATATTAGACCTGGAGCTGAGTGAAGCTGGGAGGAGACTGAGCACTGAAGGGAGAGGGATGGAAAATCACTGATGACTTTTGGTGGCATGATAGTTTTCTCCAAGAGGCTCACCAGGAGGAGCTGAGAGTCTGCCGCCTCATACCAGAGACCAGCAGGGACGTAGGGTCCTGATTTTAGAAAATAGAATTTTAATCACAAAAATGATTCCAGCAAAAAGATTTTAAAATGCAGGCAGTGAGAAATGCTGCAAAGGATTAGAGCACAGACCAGATAACAATGAACAGGCAAAAGGTGCACAGCGAGGGGCTCGGAAAAAATCCACATGTTCATCCATCCAACCTTTCATTATAAAAGAATAAATGTCATTCATCCATCCTTTCATAAGTAAAGTACAATATAAGCCATTAGTCTATCAATCGATTCAGCCATCCAACTATTCAAATGAAAGAAATACATGCCATCCATCCAACTGTAATAAAATCAGTGCAAGCCACATATCCACCCATCAATCATTTCAGTAGTTAAGAAAACTTCAACCATCAGTCTATCCATCCATCCATCAATCACTACAGACCTCCAAACTTCATGTGGCCTTCAGATTAGCTCAAGAACAGTGCAGAGAGCTTCATGGATGGGTTTCCATGGCCGAGCAGCTGCATCCAAGCCTCACATCACCAAGTGCAATGCAAAGCGTGGATGCAGTGGTGCAAAGCACGCCGCCACTGGACTCTAGAGCAGTGGAGACGCGTTCTCTGGAGTGACCAATCCCGCTTCTCCATCTGACAATCTGATGGACCAGTCTGGGTTTGGAGGTTGCCAGGAGAACCATACTTGTGGGACTGCATTGTGCCAAGTGTAAAGTTTGGTGGAGGGGGGATTATGGTGTGGGGGTGTTTTTCAGGAGCTGGGCTTGGCCCCTTAGTTCCAGTCAAAGGAACTCTGAATGCTTCAGCACACCAAGACATTTTGGACAATTCCATGCTCCAACTTTGTGGGAACAGTTTGGAGCTGGCCCCTTCCTCTTCCAACATGACTGTGCACCAGTGCACATAGCAGGTCCATAAAGACATGGAGGACAGAGTCTGGTGTGGATCAACTTGACTGGCCTGCACAGAGTCCTGACCTCAACCCCACAGAACACTTTTGGGATGAATTAGAGCAGAGACTGAGAGCCAGGCCTTCTCATCCAACATCAGTGTGTGACCTCACAAATGCTCTTCTGGAAGAATGGTCAAAAATTCCCATAAACACTCCTAAACCTTGTGGACAGCCTTCACAGAAGAGTTGAAGCTGTTATAGCTGCAAAGGGTGGACTGACGTCATATTGAACCCTATGGATTAGGAATGGGATGTCACTTAAGTTCAAATGAGAGTCAAGGCAGGCGAGCAAATACTTTTGGAAATATCGTGTATATCCATCCAGCCATTGTTTGTTTACAAAAAAGAAACACATGCCATCCATTCTTCATTTTTTTAGTTCAGAAAACTAATGTCATCCATCTATCCATGGATGACATTAGTTTATAAAACAAGTACATGCCAATCATCTACTTTACTAAAACATGAAATCCGCCCATCCATTGTTATCAATGCCATCCATCCATTTGTTGATAAAGAACAAATATACATCCATCTATGCATCCATAAATAAGTGGATATAACCATCTATCCTTCTACCATCCATCCATCTTTCTGTTCATCCATCCAACCATATAGCCTTCAAAACTTTTAGTAAATATGCCATTTACTTTCCTGACTAACCATCAATCATCCATCTGTGTGAGTAGTTTGCCATCCATCCACTCAATTTATCCAACCATCCATGTAACTCTTTATATGTTCAAATGTTTTTGGACTTATCAGGTATCACTTCACAGGAAAGTTTTAAAGTGGCAGCATATCTGCTGCATTAAAAATAAGGATTTAACTGCTAAATGGGAATAAAAGAACAACTTTCTGATAACTTTCTGATATTTGGCTGACTGATGAGTTTCCAACAGCTGAAAAGTGTCTGACTTTAGATAAAATGAAGTCAAGTGAAACATTAAAAAGAGCAGAGCCCACCCTGATGATTAGAAAGCTCCACCTGAGGGGGTCCCTGCTGTTTGAGGGGGGTTTAACTCTGATCCTGATCATGGCGTGCAGACTTTAATTTCCTCTGCCATCTGTAGCTCCTCGACAGGGAGGGCCGGACCCTCTGCTGCAGAAAACAGGGGGCAGAGGGATAATCCGACGCATCCTGCAGGAGACGGAGGAGTTTAACTCCTTCACTAATCACCAAACAACCCTTTGACTGCCGGAGGAGAAGCACCTTAACGAGGCCGTTAAACGAGATTCATTTAGGGGGAAATTCACTTCAGTGTCCTCACATGGTCGTCTGGAGAAAAGCTGTTAAAGTGTTTGCTGAACCACTTCAAATGAGTCTGAACATGGTGTGAAACAGAAACAAAAACAGAGGAGAGTGTTTAAAAACCAAGTCTGTATATCCCTTAGCTCCCAAATCAACTGTTGCCAGAGCTCAACAAATTCAGCAATATTTAAAGTGTTTACTTAAAAGCAATATTTAATGTGTTCAAAAACACAACACCCTGTTGTTTGTTTCTGTCAGTCTTTCAGGATTCAGAAAAAATGGCAAATAAACCAAAAGAACTGGTATTTTCTTTGTGTAAAGATTTAAAGGTGAACTATATTCTATTTGAAGGAGTCAGATCATGAATTTTTAGTTTTGTATGACTTTATATTTATCTACAGAGGGTTAAACATGTCAAAACTACAGAAGAGTATAAGGCCATGTTGGATGGAGAGAATATTTTTGTGGGAGTCAACGATAATGTAGAAATTTCAGGATTAAGTCAAAATTTTGAGAATAAAGCTAAAATGATGAAAATGAAAATTTTGTGATATAAGTGGAAACGTTGAGAAAAAAGTCAAAATTTCAACTAAAAAGTCGACGTGTCCAGAAGAAAATCTTGAAAATTGTTGTTCAACTATATTCTCATCATTTCAACTTTATAATTATTTCCAAAAGTATTTGCTCACCTGCCTTGACCCTCACATGAACTTAAAGGTGTAGTCAGCGATGTGGGAGAAAACGAGTGGAGGGGTTGTTGATAAACAAATTTAGACCCACCCACCCCCAAAGCTGATGGACGTGCATCGTCATGGAAACGGCTGTAGAAACTGCGTAGCTGACCGACATAGTTGAGGTAACCCCAACTCGTCAGACAACTTGACCGACAGTATTGATAAAATCACAACAACAGTACATTCTGGCAGATTAGATAATAAGATGAATTCCCGACGGCTGTTACTGTTATGTGAAGCACCACAAAGCTAATGTTGCTCACCTATCCAGCAGAAAGACGGCGGCATCTGCGCCCGTTTTCAGGTCTTTCAATTCCGCAGTTCCCTCCACCGCAAATAGTGCATTAGATTAGAAGATTAGAAGATGGCTGACTACACCTTTAAGTGACATCCCATTCCTAATCCATAGGGTTCAATCTGACGTGGGTCCACCCTTTGCAGCTATAACAGCTTCAATTCTTCTGGGAAGGCTGTCCACAAGGTTTAGGAGTGTTTATGGGAATTTTTGACCATTCTTCCAGAAGAGCATTTGTGAGGTCACACACTGATGTTGGTTGAGAAGGCCTGGCTCTCAGTCTCTGCTCTAATTCATCCCAAAAGTGTTCTGTGGGGTTGAGGTCAGGACTGTGTGCAGGCCAGTCAAGTTGATCCACACCAGACTCTGTCCTCCATGTCTTTATGGACCTGCTTTGTGCTCTGGTGCACAGTCATGTTGGAAGAGGAAGGGGCCAGCTCCAAACTGTTCCCACAAAGTCGGAGCATGGAATTGTCCAAAATGTTTTGGTGTACTAGAACTAAGAGGACGAGCCCAGCTCCTGAAAAACACCCCCACACCATAATCCCCCTCCACCAAACTTTACACTTGGCACAATGCAGTCCCACAAGTATGGTTCTCCTGGCAACCTCCAAACACAGACTGGTCCATCAGATTGTCAGATGGAGAAGCGTGATTGGTCACTCCAGAGAACGCGTCTCCACTGCTCTAGAGTCCAGTGGCGTGCTACACCAAGTTTTACACCACTGCATCCACGCTTTGCATTGCACTTGGTGATGTGAGGCTTGGATGCAGCTGCTCGGCCATGGAAACCCATCCATGAAGCTCTCTGCACTGTTCTTGAGCTAATCTGAAGGCCACATGAAGTTTGGAGGTCTGCAGCGATTTACTTTGCAGAGAGTTGGCGACCTCTTCTCACTCATGCGCCTCAGCATCCGCTGACCCCGCTCCGTCAGTTTACGTGGCCTACCACTTGGTGGCTGAGTAGTTGTGGTTCCCAAACACTTCCACGTTCTTATAATCCAGCTGACAGTTGACTGTGGAATATTTAGGAGTGAGGAAATGTCATGACTGGATTTGTTCACCCAAACATTATAGATTTATTCATTGATTTATAAATAAATCCATCCATCCGTGCATGCTTTTGCTTCATCCAGCATAGCATACATAAAACTGAGCCATCTTTGAATCAAACTCTAATAACTGATCGCCTCTTCTTCTACACATCAGAGCTCAAACAGGAAATGACTTCTCCCTCTGTCTCTCTAATTGAAAGCATGATTGTGTTCAAAGAGGCTTTGTTTTCATTAGCAGACAACCTGAGCGATCACAACAGACGACAAATGGCATCTAAAGATGAGTCACAGAAGACGATCAGGTGAGAGGGCTGTTCACGTCCTTCCCTTTGATTTCACCTTGCGGTTTAATCACAGGATGTGATGACGCTCTGATTAAGCTACAGCACTCTCTTTAATTATTCAGATCACTGTCGGCTAATGATGGATAACAGCGCTGAAGAGAGGCGTAAGTGCAACAAGCTGATGTCTGCAAACACGTTCCCTCAGCGAATGTTTGTCGACTGATGTGGCGACAAAAACAGCAGATCCTGTTCAGATGGTCCACTCCCTCTCCTTAACCATGTTTATGAATTCAAACCTGACATTTTGAAATTTTTAACAACAGAAATATGACCTAGAACATTTGTTTCTGTTCATTTAGACATGCAGACTTTACTAACGTTCAACAAAGGGTTATTGGATGTTTGATTTTATTCAGGGGTAAAACATGACTTCAGAAATTCAAGGAAACATAAACAATGTCTTACCCTTTACACTTCAGATTTTAGTTGACTAAATTTGCAGCAGATTTCATCGACTAAAACTAGACTGAAATTTAAAAATTGAATGACCAAATTATGACTAAAACTAAAGATACTTTAGGCAAAAGACTTAATTAAAAAGAGCTTTAAAAATCAACACTGGTCACAACAGGCACACCGGACTGTTTAGAGTTGCAGAAGAGTTTATCTGATGACTGTAGGCAGAGGCAGGCTAACCCTACCCATTGACTCCCAGTGTTTGAGCTAAGCTAATCAATGTTAGGCATCATGTTAGAGCTGAAGTTACTCCATCTCGCTGCCATTCATCTGCACTAGGACGGTGATAATTTAGAAGAAGTTGCATTCACACACTGATAGTTTGGCCAACTTTTCTTTTTTTTGTTTTTTTTAAATATATTTTTTGGGCATTTCTTGCCTTTATTGATAGTAGAGAGACAGTGGATAGGCTTATGAAAGGGGAAGAGAGAGTAGGGGAAGACACTCTGCAAACTGGTCACAGGCGGGATTTGAACCCAGACCGGCAGAAGCAAGTACATGGGGTGCCTGGTTGCTAACCACTCCGCCAAACCAGAACCCCCATTTGGCCAACTTTTCTGAACATACAAGGAAATGTCAGGCTACATCACGCCAAGTGAGGCCACGCAGAACTAAATTAACCCTTTAACTTCCAGCTCATCTCTTTGGCAGAGGTCAGTAAATTCAGGAATATTTAATGTGTTGAAAAAAAACACAACACATCTGTCAATGTTTTAGGATACAGAAAAACACTGCCAAAAAAACAAAAATGTGGGATTTGAAGGTTGAAAAGCTAAAAGCTTTTATTATTTTAAGTACTTAATCATTTACTGATATATGCCAATCTCAATTTCATCTATTTCAAGTAATTTTTGCTATTTTATTCACAAACATTTCTTCTTTTTCGAATGGATTTTGTCCCTAATAATTGTGCATTTTTATGTCATCACATAATCAAACGGTAAGCTGTAAAAACCTTAAAAATCCCACACCAGGAAAATATCTTTTTTTTTTTGGTTTGTAGCTTTCTCTTGTCCCTGAAATGTTAACATAGCCAAACAATGATTTGCTTTGTTCTGTTTTTAAAACATTTAATATCCCTGAATTTATTGGTGACCTCTGCCAAACAGTTGAGCTGGTGGATAAAGGGTTAACGTAAGATGGGCAACGCTGATGTCAAGCTGGTATATTGACAAATTTGACAAACAGACTGAATTCTTCCAACTGTGAGTGCAGAAACAAGGAAGAGACGGGCAGAGGTCGCCCACCGCTGGTTAGCTTAGCTCAAACACTGGGAGTTAATGGGTAGTGTTAGCCTGCCTCTGCCTACAGTCATCAGAAAAAGTCTTCTGCAACTCTAAACAGTCCTGTGTGCTTGTTGTGACCAGAGTTAACTTCAACAGCTCTTTAAAATTTAGTTTCAGTTAAATACAACTAAAATCTGAAGTGTGAAGGGTAAAGCATTTTTATGTTTATTTGGATTTCTAAAGTCACGTTTTACTCTTGGAGAAAATGAAACATCTAGAAACATCTAGAGGTGAGTATTAGTATGAGCCTCATGATAGGATACGTATCGCGATACTTGGGTAACGATACGATAATATCACAATATTGTGATATATTGCAATATTCTACAGTAAACTAAGAAAAAACTAGAGATGATGTATATGTAAATTACACAATATTACTCAAAACTGAAAGTATAAATCAAGTCAAAACAATTTGATTGAAAACAACTTTTCCATCTTAATATGTTTAATGTAGTGTTGTCCCTTTAACAAAGTATTGAAAGCAGCCCAACCTGCAGTGCAGCTCAAACTGTAACTGAACACATGAGGAACAAAGTGCTTTGAATTACTGACAGAGCAACAAATTAAAAAAATAATAACATTTTTCTCTTGTCACTGTCTGAACTGAACAGACTGAATGAAAAAAAACTGTACATACATATTTATAAGTTGTATTTTATTTCCAACTCTGGAAAAATATGAGTTTTATTTTTAAAAAAAACATATTAAGATTTGAAATATCGATATTATAGCGGAGGTCAAAATAGCACGATATATTGCTGTATCGATACTTTTTCACACCTCTACTTAAAACCCTTTATTGAATGTTAGTAAAGTCTGAATGTCTAAATGAACCGAAACAAATGTTCCTTTTGTGTGAAATGCAGTCACCTTTATTTAGGCTACCTGGCAGAGCATAGTAATAATAATTTTATTTGTATAGCACTTTTAAAAACATAGTTTACAAAGTGCTTTGACAAGCATTCAGCACAAAATAATAAAACACAAACAAACAATGAGCACAATGAAGTAAAAACAAAAAGCACAGCTTAAATCAAGACTAACAGAGAAACACAATGTAAAAGACATGAGGTGAAAAGGTCCTTTCCATAATTTATAGTATTTCATAGGGACCCAGACAATACAAGAACCATGCAGCATAAAAAGAGACCATGAGGACCAAACATAAAAACATCAAATCAGCAAGAATAGAAAACGCAATAAAAAAGGGATGAAAGCAGAAATCAGGTCAGAAAATATAAAAAGATGAAATGAACAATGATGATAAAATTACAAAATAATAAAAGAATTAGTGGCGATGATAAAATACAGTAATAAACATGAGCAAGCGTTAAGACAATTAGAAAGGTCTAAAAAATATCTATAAAAAAGCTTAAAAAGGTGAACCATTAAAAAGTTAAAATCATAATTAATAGCACATAATAGTATTAATAATTAACGAAAAGGAGTAAAAGAAGGTAAAGAAAAACAAACAGTAAAACAAAATAAGATAGAGATAAAAGACAGTAAAAGACGTAATAGCATCTCAGTTACAATACCAGAACTGACAACAAACAGTGAACCTGCTCTACATGAATATATCAATTCATAACGAGAGCAGCTCTGATTGGATCGCTCCACAATGTACCATCATCACAGCTACTTTGGTTGATGATGGTACATCACTCAGAGATAATGGTCCAACTGGCATACTAATCTACCATGGCTAAAAAAGGTTTAAAAAACACTGACTTAAACAATGAAAACAGATAATGTACCATTAATATTAATTGATGAATAATGTGTTATGTGCTGTTGATCTTTGATTTCCTAACTGTTGTCTACACTGTAAACACAGTCAATATTGCACTGACACTTGATTTGAAGAAAATAGTGAATAAAAAAACATTCAGCTCTGGTGTGATTTTACCTCCATATATTTACAGTCTCTATTTCCAGTGTTTGTATCCCATCATGCATCAGGTTTGTTCCCTCTTGTTTGATGATGCCTGATGTAGGCTTCCAAAACAACATCACTGACGTAGCTTTTCCCGCACCAACCTACCTCCCCCCTCTTCTTGGTGACAATCGATTCGGCCACGGATCAGAGAGCGAGCTCGCCAAAGCCTCTCGTATTGATCGAAGCCCCCCCGCTCCACCCTGATGTGGTCTGAAGTCAATGCAGGGCTGACCTATAAGAAAGAAGAGGCCCAGGCAGTAATCACGGATCAGAGAAATATTTACTGCCTGGTAGTATCGAGGTGAGAGAGAGCAGAGACGGGGAAGAAGGACTCTATAAAAACTATGAAACAGCCCTCAGGGAGATGTTAAACTTTAATTTAACGATATCTCTGAACTTTCAACACTGTGAAACTCACTTCTGCAGAGTTGTTTGATTTCTGTGAGGACAGAAGTAAAACAGGCTGGTGTTAGCTCACAAGGCTAAGTAAGAAAGTCCTCAAAAGATTAATCAAATGTATTAAATTACAAGTTTTTCCTTCATTTGTTGGCCTCTGTGAGACCTAGAGATGGAAAATGATGCCAATTCTGAAAGGTTGATGATTTTAATGGCCTAACACAATCAGCTCTTCTATTTTCCCCTCCCAGCCAAATGCCAGCCAACTTCCAGATACAGGTTTTTCTTCTTTTCTCTATCTTCACTTCCTGTATCTTTAAACTTTAATTTATTAATCCTATGAAATATTAATGGTCAGGACTAGATTTTCATTGCTTTACAACAATTACGGTGGGCGTGTCCGAGCAATTTCTTGTCAAGGCTTTGCCAAAGAAACTGGAAAAATTGAAGTGGCTCCATCTTTTTAATTCATGTAGCCTGAACACCAGAGGAGAAAGGACCTGACTGTAATAATTATATTTTACTACCTTAAACATCCCAAACAAACTCACTTAACTTTGCACGCTTACCAGAAACTGCACAAAACAACATTTTAGCAGATGACAGTCAGAGACACCAACAAAAATATATAAATAAATAAATAGTAATAACAACCATAACACAATAGCAACAATAACGAATTAGTTAAATTTAAAAGCAAAATTAAAGCAAGAGCAAAAATAACAACAACAAACGCAGCAAATAAGAAATACGGCAACAAATCTAAAATGCATTTTGAAATTTTATGTGATTTTCTTCAAATGCTTTAATTGTATTTTTTTTTACATTTTTTGTTTTTGATGTTTGATGTGCTTTTGAATTTGTGTTGAAAAGAACATTTTTTTTATTTACTGTGTTTTTAGTTAAGCTGTTTAGCTTTTTAGTTGCTGAATTGTAACGCCATTTTCATCATTTGCCATTTTTCCAATTGTTAATTGATTTATTTTTTATTGTGTTCATCTCTTTATTGATTTTCTTTTTTTTTCATTCATATATGTTTCTCTTTTTTTCCCAAAGCTGTTGATTTTCCAGTTTTACTCCAGTTTACATTTCCTCCCATTCTTGCATTTGCTTTGTCATTTCAGTTGTAAAGGATGTGGAGAAAACCCTGGATTAGGCAGAAAATGTTATCTAGCGAGCACGCAAACATTAAAAAGATTCACAAATTTATCAAGTTCATTAAGTGACAAATGTTTTGAATGAGCCAGATTCTACTTGTTCAGTGAGGAATCATAATCGTACTTTAATCTTAAACCTGAAATGATCAAAATGGTGTTTGGGCCTATTACTGATATCACTTTATAATATTTTATTATAAAAATATTTTAATGAAAAAATCAAACCAAGTGCAATATTCCTTAACACCAAGTTTATGCCTGTACATATTCTACCATTCGACTGTCATGTTGAAAATTATTATTAATGTAATATATGCACACATATATTATGCTTTTACATATGCATATATAGGAAAAGATTTCTTTAATGCATATGTTCTGTATTTTTATTCTCTTTCATTTAATTTATTCCACTTTAGAGTGTTTTATTCTGCACTGCAGGTGAGATGCTCTCTCCCTGATTTTGTTGAATGCCAGTTGTTCAGTGACAGTAAACAGCTTTTCCATTCTTCGTGGAGCGGCTCTCTCACCTTCTTTATAATCAAACCAGCTGTTTGCATCAGGTGAGTTGTTATTTGTTTGGACCCTGTGAGCCTTGCCTGTGTTTTAAAGGGTTAAATCAATAAACCAGCAGAGCCTTGACGCCTCTGCTCGGAGCTCAGACACAAACAAAGAGAACCTCTTGTCTCAGACACTCTGAATAAAACGCTTAATGCTTTTACGTTTCCGTCTCTTCTGACTCACTGAGCTGAATAATTGTCGGGCTGTCAGACTCGTTTACATATTGAGAACGTTTCTCTGGACAAAGAAATATGGAAGAACGACAAGACGAGTGGGCGCGAGCTTCAGCTAAGAGCCTCGGTCCGTCTCTCACAAACAGGATGACGGCGAGGTGGTGATGATGAGGAGTCAGACTGGACCAATGAGAGCCTGGACTGGTTTCAGCAACAGGTCGACTTCAGCTCAAATATCAACCAGGATTTATTACTGAGATGTAGGGATGCCACAAACAACTATTTTTGTGATTAGCTGACTTGTCACATCCTGCATGAACTGTAGTGTACCACACCAGCGTGCAGCTGGAGGCCCAAATCGCTTATAATGAGCAGACCTGGCAACTTTGGCCCCTGTAGTTGCGCCACATGCGTGAGTGTGTATGGGGGTGTGCTGGGTTAATTCCTGCAGGTGTAATAACCAGGAAACGGGGTGATGAAAGGACAAACTACCAACCACACTCATGTCTGCTTTGTAGAGGCAGCTGGGTGATCATCATGTGGGATTCACACAAAGTAGAAGAGCCCAAAGTCATGAGATCATGAGCTCACTTGGCAACATAATAACTGTTGTCTTAGGCTCAACCCCAGACCACCCCCTACACACTTTCCCTACCCACAACCCCTGCATTTGCGCGTCCTCGCAGAGGGTCCGCCATATTAAGGGACATCCCAAACTACGTAGTGCGGAGGGGGAGTGGACCATTCAGCCCTTAAACAGCGAGTCTACATCAATGCACACTTTTGACGACTTTGGCAAGAAGTGCAACATCTAAATGGGAGGAAACAACATAAATGTAAGCGCCGCATGTGTCCATAGTCCCCCACACCTTTGTCATGTCACGCTAAAAGAAAATCACAAAAAGTGAGGTTTTAAAAGATTAAAATGAAACAAGCAAATCTTACCTGATGTTAACGTTTGATATGATTGTGCAGCCCTAGCACCATAAAATGTGAGCACAACTGGCAACATTATTCATTTCTTTGATTGGAATTGTCAGATGTTAATCAGATTGAAAGACGTGGAATCACTTAAAATAATTTGGAGTAGGCTATAACGTAGCTCCTGTCCTAGCGGGTCACAACATGGATGTATTATAAGAACTGGATGGCGTGGCTCCGCCTTCCACCATGTAACGGATTTGAAGCCTAAATATCCCCCGTCAGGGCGCCGCCATTGAGCAGCCAGTAGAGAATTTGGGCCATAATCCGGACGCAGCGGTCATAAACGGTCGCAACACTCCGCAGCATACACCGTACACACTCATTGTGAAGCTGCCGTAAACCGCGGTTATTTTTAAAGTCTAATAACTTATAAAAAAGAAACTTTTCAGAAAAAAGAGGACTTGGAAAAAACGCAGCCCAATAACACTTTCATATCACCACAGCATACAGATGTGAGAAATATTTGTACGGGGTGTATTAATTTTTTGAAGTCTCACCACGGCCCATCCAGATGAACGGGGGAGACGGAAATTTGACCTATACTGCAGCCAGTCACCAGGGGGAGCAGTTTTCGTGGAGGCTTCAATTTGAGCCCAGCGACATGGTGTCTATGTTTTTTACAGTCTATGGGTCACAATCTTTGCCACAGCGTTACAGCCAACAGCCATACACAGGCCGTCTTTCTGTTGCCATGATGATGAGGTCTTCTGTTTTTCAGTGAAGCGAAGAGGGCCTCCCATTCCTGCCCGTCATATTTACATACCCCCTCCAATGGAAGTGCCCTCCATAGCTACGAGTGTGACTTAATTTTGGAGTGACACTCAGTAGTGTGGAGGGAGCGGTTTGGGATTCAGCCTTCATCTGTGCTCAGCCTGCTCCCTCACGCTTTCTGCTTCCTAAACTGCTGCACTGTAACTGATTTCTTGTAAACTTAGCATCATTTTAATGTAATATCTGCAGCTACCTACTATAAACAGCTTTGCAGTAAATTACTGTAGAAGGCAAAATATTGTGGAAAAACTTTCAGAGTTTTGTAAAATGTTCAGACACTGAAAATGGTAACGATCAGGAGAAAAATCCCCTTTTACCAGGAAAACTGACCAGTAGCAGGTAACATTTTTTTAGGTCATGCTTCATGTGTTTAAAGCTAGGGTTGGTAATTTTGGAAAACTAGCATGAATTTGAATGTAGCGTCTCTTCAGGGCTCCGCCTAGCCCCTAGCACCCCTCCTCTAAAATGACCCCCCTGCTCACATGCACAAGAGCCGCTGATTCACAACCAGAAGACTGATTCAACTCCAAACCCTCAGCACAACGTTTTGTTTTACACTTCACCAAGTCATGTCTCAGTCAGCGGTAAGAAAAACATTATCATAGTAAAATTAAAAAACAAACTTGTAAAGTTAGTTAGTGCTCACAGCCGATGTTGATCGAGGTATAGGTATCCTCTGCCATTCTCCACATAGCTGTCAAGTCATTTTGGCCATGAAACTACCATATTTTCCATATTTTATCCTCTTTCCTGACGTCTTCCTGTATCAGTATTCTCCTGTAAATCTCCCATGTGATGATAAAATAATAAAAACATTCCTCTGCCTCTCCAAACTGAGCTCTGTCTCTAGCCTGAATGGGGCGGTAATGCTCCAAAATGATGGATGCCAACTGCCATAAAATCAAAGAAGAAGAAAAAGTCTCATGAGAACGTCCACCTGCAGTAGTCTGGGTGGCAGCTGTCGTGAGATTAGAGCTAACAGAACAAACCAAGAAAACCAAAGAGTTTATTTTAGATTTCTTGTACATCTGTCTTAAAATGTGAGGGATACTGGAGCCTGGTTGGGGTTGTGGGATGGCTCGTAGGAGGCTTCCCTTATTTTCAAAGCCAAAACTTGACAGGTAAGCATTCTCCAGCAGACTTGGATCCCTCTCAGCTCGGCTACACGCACTCAATCATAGTCTGTGCACGCCAGCAAAATATACGAGCAGAAGATGGGAAGAACGGCGACGGGATTTGATTGGTTTAAAGTGTGGGCTACAAAGATGTGATTGGTTGGTGTTTTCCCTGTTTTATTCCTGCTGTAGATGGCGGATATTTCGCTCTATTTTAAGAACACGTTATGAATAAAGATCATTTTAACAAGTATTACAAAAAGTGTATCTAAATCAGATTAGCAACCCCTAGCTTTACGTGAAACCACTGTTTGAGTAAATGTATTTTATTACATAAAATTATGTATGAGACTTTTTACAAAATTATATCTTGCTAATACATGGGCAGTAAAATAGTTAAATACATTGTGATCAGAACTAAAATACAGCAGGTTCACTGTAATTTAAAATGCATTATAAAGTCATAGAATAATGATACTGTAAATGGAAAAACACTAAGGATGCAGTTTTTGTTAATACACTAATAATGCTGTAAATTGAACAGTGTCAGTTATGATTCCTTGAATGAAAATATGGGACTAAAACAATTATTGAAAATACAATAGTATTCCTGTTAATTTAAATAGAGTTATGCTACTGTAAAGTCATTAACAATAACTTACTGGCATCTTGTTGCCAGTAAGTTACTGTGAATTTTTTTTCTCTTCCATTTGGAGGCACACTGTTAAATATGTCTGTAAATTATCCCGTGAAAATCTTTAAAACCATGACAGTAGAAATTCATAAACTCTGAAGCTGTTTCATACTGTTCAAATGACATTGAGTCACCATGAATAAATCAATCAGGAAAGTACAGAACTCTTAACATTTATTCTCTCAAAAAAATACATTTCCCCTCTCTTGCACACGGAAATATACTGTAATATTTATAATATTCATTACCGTGATTTTTGCATTTATTTCCAAACAAGAATACAGTTTTTCACAGTTAAATATATGTTGTGCTGACAACAGAAGTATGACGTAATAATTACAACATAAATACCATAGTTTCTGAAGTCATTTCTAAAAAAAGAACAGTTTTTCCACAGCTTATTGTGGTAAAATGGTGATTCTTGTATTCATTTCACCTCAAAAATAAAGTTTGTAACTGTCAGATTGGTGTACTTTTTTAAAACAATTTTTGTCAGTCTAAAAATAAGTACATATAATTTTGATACTGACTGATAACTAACATGGGTGGCAGCATGGTGCAGCCCACACCATGAAGGTCCCCCCCATGCATTTTTTTTTAGATATTAAAACCTTATTTTTACCGTAACATATGGAATAAAGGCTTTTATTTACCAAAATGAATAGGATATTGCACCATAATTTTATGGTACTGTTTCGGCAACTACAGCTGCCAGAATTTTACTGTAAAAATAACATTTTTTTTTTTACAGTGCATATTTAGATCCTTATTAAAGAAAAGCAAAGGATGTCAGCTGTTTTCATTCCTAAACTCCATAGTGTGTGGCCCTCACACCATCACACCTCCAGCATCAGTCTGAACCGCTGATCCATGGCAGGATCAATCCATTGTCCCAAGTGTCTGGTGACTGTATGTTTATCATTTTGGACATTAAAGAAGCACAAAATAGCCAGTCAGACATGACATTTTTGACAAAATCAGAGAAAATACTGAAGATAAACCGCCGGCCTGATTCCTCCTCTATAATGAAAGCATGTCAGACAGTCAATGAGGGCTCCCTCAAGTATCTGATCTGTTTTAAACACAACTTAAGCCCAAAGTAGGACATGAAACATTTAGTTAACTCACATTTACCATCATCTGACAAGGCAGTCATCTCCCCCAGAACAGTCTGTATCATATGAACTTAAAACAATTTCAATCATTCATAAGAGGAAATGTTTCTCCTCAAAATAAAAAACAAACAGTGAAAGATGCAGGAGGAAAAAGAGCCGGTTTATACCTCAGCAGCTTCACTCCACTGATGGATGAAATAAATTAACAGAAGGTGGATTTCTTCTGAATCTACTTAGGAAAATCTCCGTCCTGTAAGCTATTTATTTTCACTGCCCCCCGATGGGAGAATTAAACCTTTATGCAGGAATTAAAAGTCTGGGAGCTGCCATTGTGGCTGTTCTTCTTTTTGCTGCATCCTTCAAAAGACGATTGATCAAGCAGCAGAAGAAAAGACATTTATAGTGTCATGAAGTTAGGCAGTGATGTTGGTGACATGTTTGGAAGTTGCAGAGGCATCATGTTTGTTCTCAAGGCAGAAGTTTCTTTGAATTCATGAGGGATTGCTCTTTCTGTCATTATTATCTCAACTTTTGCTACCTGGATAATCCCGTTAGCTTTGATGATGCTACAAACCCACTTTTATCAACAACAATGAAAACCATTTGAAGCAACAAAAACACAAAGAAATGAAAAACTGCTCATGACAAACACGAGAACAGCAGCTATCAGGTTCAACACGATAACACTTCCGCTGTCACTAAAGAAACAAACGCAGATTTAGGTAATCAAACATGGCACACTGCTTTAACTGTGAGTAAACATACACAGAATTGCTTCAGTGGTCCAAAACTGCAATGTCAAGTTTTCAGGAGCATGCCACTTAGCAAGGTGGTAGCTACTGACAAAAAGAGCAGCATGTCATCAGAACAAACGACGCTAAAGAAGCAATATGCCAATATAGCAGATTGTTCTAAATCTAAACGAAAAGACATGTTACCAGAAGAGTGGCTGGTGTTATTATAAAAAGGGATATTCCACAAACAGAGTGGCATATGCTGCTAAAGTAGCAAAATTCCACTCATAGACTGGTAGATTCTGCTAAAATAAAGCAAGCAAAGCATGCTATTAAGGGATTTGCAGATATTCGTGGAAAATACTGCAGAAAGAAAGAAGCACCATGTAATGCATAAAGAAGTGATGAGCTGCAGTATCCACCAAAGAAGGGACATGCCAGCAAAGGAGAGACATGCCACTAAATAAGAAACATGCCACTGGAGAAGGAATATGCCACCAAAGAAAGAATATGCAGCCAAAGAAGGGAAACACCACCAACAAAGGGACAGTCACCAAAGACGGAACATGCCACCAAAGAAGAGAAACACAAAAAAACAAGGGGACAGCCACCAAAGGAGGGACACGCTACCAAAGAAGGGACATGCCAGCAAAGAAGGAACATGCAGCCAAATAAAGGACATTCTACCAAAGAGGGAACATGCCACCAGAAGAGGGACAGCCACCAAAGAAGGAACATGCAGCCAAAGAAGGGAAAAACCACCAACAAAGGGACAGCCACCAAAGAAGAGACACGCCACCAGAAGAAGGGACATTCCACCAAAGAGGAGACATGCCAGCAAAGAAGGAACATGCATCCAAAGAAAGGACATGTTACCAAAAAGGGAACAGGCCACCAAAGACACCAAAGAAGGAACATGCAGCCAAAGAAAGGATTTGTTGCTAAAGAGGGAACATGCCACCAAAGACGGGACACGCCACCAGAAGAAGGGACATTCCACCAAAGAGGGGACATGCCAGCAAAGAAGGAACCTGCATCCAAAGAAAGGAGATGTTACCACAGAGGGAACATGCCACCAAAGAAGGTATATGCCACCAAAAAAGAAGGGACACGGCACCAAACAAAGGAAACGCTGCCAAAAGAGGGACATGCCACCAAAGAGGGAACATGCCACCAAAGAAGAAAGATGACACCAAAGGAGGAACATGCCACCAAATAAGGTACTCGCCACTAAAAGACTGGCCTGCCAAATTCCTCTGGTCTGACTGAATGTTGTGTTTGTAAGACTCAAAACAAACATCCTTAAGCACCCCAGAGCTTGAACCGTAAAACTTCTTCTGCTCTGACGTTTGTTTTTTCTGGAGGATTTTCAGACAGATAGAAGAGAGAGCTGCTACAGAGTCATTGATTAAACCAGTAAAAATGAATAAATGATGTTTTTATCTGCGGACGGTCAGTAAAATCAGATCGGCTCTCTCTTTGAAGCTCTGTGGTGAGGAGCTGGAGCAGGAAGGAGCTGCTCAGGCAGGTGTCTCATTTAACCACAGAACAAGGATTCACGCTCACAGAAACATGATCTTCATAGACATGGGGAGCGTTTGGTTTCATCATGTCCAGTCATACAAGTTTCATCAAAAAAATCAGATTTACTGCTTTTTAAAAGACGGTTGATGAAACTCTCAGACAACCACATGAAGCGTCTCGCTGTGAAGTTTTAAATGTCGATGCAACCGTCTGCATTTGAACGCAATGAGGAGGTTCTTCTTCAAAATGAATCTTCAAAGTGAGACGAGAACGGCTTCATTAAAAACCCTCTTTAACTCTGGAGATGAAAGTCTGCAAGAGCTAAAGATCACCAGGCAGAAATGGGACTGTTATTTCTGTTTGACTGTGAGCTGAATGATCACATGACCGGCCAGTTTATTAGGTACACCTTGCTTTATATTAAGTATATTGCCAAAAGTATTTGCTCACCCATCCAAATAATCAGAATCAGATGTTCCAGTGTATAAAATCATCACCTAGGCATGCAGACTGCTTTTACAAACATTAGTAAAGAATGGGTCGCTCTCAGGAGCTCAGTGAATTCCAGCGTGGAACTGTGATAGGATGCCACCTGGGCAACAAATCCAGTCGTGAAATTTCCAAAGAAACTCTTAAACATTTTTTCACAGATGCCACAATTTTGACCAAACCTCTACAAACATTACACATTTTTACAGTAAATTTTGTCAGTAACACAGGCAGTGCTCACGAGATTCTCGTTGCCTTGTGAGTAAAATGGAACAAAAGCTTTAAATGAAACCAGTTCTGACGTTTTCAGTTCAGCCTGTGCACTGATTTGGCTCATCCTGGATTAAAAACAAATCTCTGATGCTGCTGTGAGAATTTTTTTGACTTAACATGAAGTCTGAAGCTGTGAGCACAGGCATCCTGCAGGCTGTTTGTTGGTGTGTGTCGCCCCCCAGTGGACACTTGGAGTTTCAGTGAAGGCCACACAGACTGCTGGAGATGTTTGTTAGCAGATAACCTGTTATCAAGCCTTTTTCCATTCATATTAATCTTTTATATATTCATTTATTTTATGATTATGTCTTTATCTTATAGGTGTATTGTGTAGAAGTTGGCAGCTGTAAATACAGGATATAATGTTTCTATTTGTATGTAAAGTCTGTCAAAATAGGTGTACAATCATCCTCATAAAACTTTGTTTTTCTTGTTATTAAGTTAGAAAAAGCTTTTTATATCTATGTACCGTGGGTCTCCTCTCTGTGGAGGCTGACATAACGATCAGCCATGTTGTCTACAGGTGGGTTTTGGAGACAAAAAGAGCCAGAAGAAAAAATTAATCAAGAAAAAATTAAAGGGACTATGAGGAGTTTCTAAGTAATTACAAAAAAGTCTCCCTTTTAGATATATGCCTGATCGAAATACACACTACAAGATGAGTTTTATAGCATCATAATATGTTATCTATAAATGCTATTCCTTAGCTTCGTGGTCGGGTCGGACAGGGCTGGACTGGCTTGGATACTCAACTTCAGGAACAAGACAATTAAACTAGGGCAAGTTTATATTATTCAGACACGTCTTAGGGCACCGGGCTGTAAATAGCGATATATAGCCGGCTACAACTACGATAACAACTTTTCCCCTAATTGCTTGTCGTCACACATCAAAAACTACCACTATGTAACTAGAAAGAGATACATTACCTCGTCGCTTTGCATCCTGTAAGTTGTTGAAAAAAGAAGTCGTAAAGCAATGCAGAGTTCTGAGGAAGGTCCGAGCTGCATTCATTAGCATCACAACAAACACACTTTGGCTTCAGTCATGTCTTTGGGACATTCCAGTTGTAGTCAGAAGTAGGAATTTCCGAGTCCTGAGTAGGAAACTGCAACTGGAACGCCCCCCAGAAGTCTGAATTTCCTACTGGGAACTCGGTGAAACCTCCCCACCCCCAAGTTGACAATGGAAGATGGATGCCCCCAGTGTGAACAGTTATTTAGCTCCTGTAATAATCCATTTATTGTCACTTCTGACTGGGGTGTGTCGCTCTAGATCAGCTGTATACATACAGTCATGGAAAAAATTATTAGACCACCCTTGTTTTCTTCAATTTCTTGTTCATTCTAATATCTGGTACCACTAAACGTATAATACAATGAACACAACAAAAAATGCAGCTGGTCACATAATACTTTATGTCCTATTTGACATTCTTAAGCTTAATTGATTCCCAGGGTATATAAGAGGCCATTTCATGTCACAAGCAGCACTGCACATGCAAAGGCCTAGAGTGGTTTCCTGCTTACATTCAAGCCGTAGCACAACTCAGAAGTTGTCAGCTCTCACATAATGCCTAAAACAAAAGAATTATGTGAAGCCACAAAGGCAGCCATCTTGGCACTGCTGGAAATTGGCATGAGTGAGAGACAGGTAGCGAAAAAACTGAAGATCTCCAAGACAGCCGTTCATTACAACAAAAAAAAACAAGCTGAACATGGCACTACCAAATTGCTACCTGGCCGTGGCAGGAAATGTCTTTCTACCCCACGAGATGACTGCACACTCATCCGCTTCCTGTGTCAGGAATCGCTGCCAGACCTCCAGGGACCTTAAAATTCAGTGGGCACTGTCGAGAAATGTGACTTGTTCAGCAAGGACAGTACAAAACCGTCTTGTTGAAGCTGGTTTGAAGTCACACAGAGCACGCAAGAAGCCCTTCATCAATGAAAGGCAGAGGAAGGCCCAGTTACTCTTTTGCTGGAGACCACAAGGATTGGACTGTTGATGATTGGGCTAAGGTTCTCTTCAGTGATGAATCCAATTTTGAATTGATGCCCACTCCAGCCAACTTACTGGTTAGGAGGAAGCCTGGAGAAGCTTACAACCCAGACTGTCTTGCCCTACAGTAAAACATGGGGGTGGATCAGTCATGATCTGGGGTTGTTTCAGTCTGAGGAACAGGGCAAATGCAATTGTGTGAAGGCGAATGAACCAGGTCATGTACAGGACTACCCTTGAAAACAGTCTTCTTCCATCAGCTGGAAAACTCTTTCCTGCCTCAATGACTGGATTTTCCAACAAGACAATGCCCCTTGCCACACGGCAAGGTCAGTTAAAGCCTGGATGGAGAACCACAACATTCGCACCATGCCTTGGCCTGCTCAATCACCAGATCTTAATCCAATTGAAAACCTGTGGAAAATCATCAAACTCAAAATGGAGAACCACAAGCCCAAAAACAAAGAAAATTTGTTTGAATTTGTCCAACAGGAATGGGCTGCTGTGACAGCAGAACAATGTCAGAAGCTGGTGGAGAGCATGCCAAGACGCATGGCTGCAGTCATCAAAAACAATGGTTATGCAATCAAGTATTAACTCTTGTGTGTATCATGTGTTTAAAGCAAACAGAAAAGAAAACATGGAATGCTTAAAAGTAGTGTTTTTGGCGGTACAATGCCATAGCTATTGATGTAAGAATTTAAGTAATTTTGGTTATTATCAAGAAAACCATGGAAAATGAATAGTTCTTAGTTCTTAAATTAAACTCTCATGAGCTATTTTTGTTGTTATCATTATAATTGTCCAAACAAATGTACCTTTAGTTGAGCCAGGCATCAAAATTAACAAGAAATTGAAGAAAACAAGGGTGGTCTAATAATTTTTTCCATGACTGTAGTATTGTTAGACTTATATTTACAAAAATGCTGCCATAGTGATAATCACATTCTTCATGTGATATTTGTGAACAACAATGCAGGCGTGCTAACAACAGCTAACAATAGCCTGATAGATCGGCATGTTTTTTTCCAACTGGAATGCTGATAAGTCAGAGATGATGTCACTCCCAGTTCCGAGGTTACTGGAACGCAGCATTACGACAGTCGCCGCGCATGCTCATGGGTAGCAGAGTCTTAATGTCCCGGTAATAGATTCTCCTCACAGTCCCTTTAAGAAAAGCAAGAGAAAAGCTTCACAGTGAACAGAACAAATCAAAGTGAAAGATGAGACATCTCTGAGTAGCCTCGCTCACATGCAAACAGACAAACAACATGACCTGTGGGTTATTGTATCACATGCTGATGTTCTTCTCCATAAGCGGAGGATCTCTCTCATCTCTGTGAGGTCAGGTTTGATAAACAGTCTTTCTTTCTGATCTCCTCTGAGGTCAGATCCCCTCAGAGCTCCACTTCAACCCTCTGATCAGCAGCAGATGCTCAGAGACCATCCCCAAACTAAAATATTGGCTTAAGGCGGCGGGTGTGTCTCTGTTGAACAGAGCGAAGCTGCAGCCTCAGACTCACTGGGGGATCACGGGTCTCAGCTCCTGCTTTACAGAACTGTCCGTCTGCAGGTTGAGATTAATGTGTTCATGACCCTCCTCCACCAGAAAGAGCAGAGCTGAGATATTAGAAATATATCAAAGTATGTGAAGATTTATGTTTCAATCAAGTTTAAGTGACTAAATATGAACCAAACGTATTCATCTGCTGTTTTAACCTTCACTCATGAATTATGCTCATGAAGAAAAGAGTGAATCTCTGCAGCTACAAGGTCTTTTTGAATTATGCTGCTGTCATAATAAATTAACACTTGAGAGATTTGTCCAAATGTGGAATTATAAGTATATGTGTTAAGCTGGGCATCCACTGTGCGATTTTTGGCCCTTTTTCACACAATTTTTCATGCGTGCGACTATTTTGGGGATCAGGCCCAGTTTTGGCTCTATCCTGCGTCTCACATCATGTAGTATAGACGAGGTAACGAGAAGAGATGAACACCTCACGACCACCTCCAGGTCGATCTGATGAAAATCAAACCTGTTTGAAATCCTGGTTGCCCCTTGTGAAGCTATGTCACACTACACATGAGCAAACATAGATACAGAAGAGAAAACAAATGCACAAGATGGAGCAGCATGGCATCAGAGCGGACCTGGACCCAAGCGATGGAGGGTCGACTTGTTGAGCTGTGGCAGGCACAGCGGAGCCTATTCGGGCAATGTGTTTTTGTTTATTCATTCGCATCTGTGAGCATCCGACCACTTTCCACTTCTTCTTCTACTACTACTTTTAAAGTTGCATTTCTGGATACAAGAGTTCGAAGTGTGTCGTGTATTATAAGACTTTATTATATTATTAGTTCTTATATCCATGCGTGTCGTACATGGACAAACAGTGTGAGCATACGAGCATCGGGTCGTATAGTGAGAGAAGAATAATCATGGGCTGTGAACTGTTAACCCCTGCGATTCACTCGTACAGTATGAGAAGCAGCTGAACGCCACCATCGAAAAAGTTGTACAGTGGATGCCTGCTTTTACTGGGACAGAGAAAATGAAGATAGAGGTCAGAGTCATTTGAACATTTCATCCTCGCCTAAAAAAAAAACCAAATTGTTACTGTGAATATCTCTTTGGAATGATGCAGCTGCAGCTTTAGAGCTCTATGAATGAATGTGAAAATATGTGAACATTACTTCTGCCAAGTTTGAGTCTGATGAAGTGATGCAGAGCAAAGTTAGAGAGGTTTTACTACAGAGTGGTCAGGCCCAATCTTGGCTCAGTTTGGCTCCATTAGTCCCATTTGACATTTCTGATATACCAAACTTTAGATTTCACTTTTGTCATTTTTGGTGTTCATTACACTCAATTACAACAGTTTTTTATCTTCTTCTGCTTATCTGTGGCAGTTTTTGACTGTTTTTGAAAAATGTAAATAAAATATAAAGATATTTTTTACTTATTTTTGGACGAAATCAAGCAGAACTCTACATTTTCCCATTCAAAGAAATCCGTACAAAGCAACACATGCTTGAATCAAACAGAAACAGATATGGATATTTGATCATTTATTTGCTTGGTGTTGACGTTGTGTTTGGTGTTTGTAAAAATGGCCTTATAAGTTTGCGTTAGTGACATTTTCCTGTTTTATTTGATGTGCAGCATGACTATATTTCTACAGGAATAGTTCACATTTTCTTACAGTTTTGTTCAAGAGCATCAAGCATTCCTGAAGTCAGCAACTTTGGGGCTGAACAGGTTATTACCATCATCTATGAAAAAAAAGAAAACTAGGTGCAAACCTCCAAACTTATTTCTAAAATATTTCAGACCAGAGTCATGAATCTGGGTTTTAACAAAATAAATATCCTCATTAAACTCAGTTTATAAAGTGAAAAAAGACAAAAGAAGAGAGAGGAAAAGACCGTGCTCATGATGCAATGATAAAAAAACATCAAAATATAAAAAACAAGTGATGAGCAAATCCGGAACTCTAAATTCTTTATTTTTTGGTGGGGATTTTGGGGCTTTAAGAATGATGAGCATATTAACAACCAACGTGATAAAAAAAAAAATCTTTATGTCCTGATGAATGAAGAATACAACTCATAATGTGCACTTTTGTGTTTGACTAACTTCTCCATTAAAAACAATTTTCTAAATAAATAGCCCAATAATCCATTAAGCACCAACACCGCCATGTGCCAATGAAGAAGAGAATCAAAATCTGCCCTTGACAAAGTTCAGATCAGATGTTAGCTGTCCAAATTCTGCCCTGATTTGCTTTTGTATTGATAAACTGGAAAAGAAAACTGCAAAGATGGTTTTGTAACAGATTGTTTTTGCTAACTTTGCCACCAAATGAGACGTGGACGAGCAAGCCTGATATTTTTCTCACATTGGCCCTCTGTAAAGTTAAAAAGAGACAACTCTGATTTCAAAAGGTTTAAGATTGAGAAGTTACAGAATTTAAAGCTTCATGCAAAAATGAAATAAGATTCTTACCTATACATTTATTTATTTTTAAACTGCATTTGTTCATTTATTGCTTTGGCTCGTTCAGGATTGAAGTTGGGTTTATTCACAGTCAGATCTAAAAAGTTTTTGCCTTGAAACTTCCCTTTCTTTGACCTACCTGGAGGCTGGAAGGTTGGAAACTTCCTGGTGGAGCCAAAAGTTTGGCCAATGGCAGGCAGGGATTTTCTTTCCCCGGGACATACCAAGTCCTCTGCTGTCGTGGGGGGGTTTAGTCTCTTTGTTTCTACATCTCGAAACAATAAAATGAATAATTTAACAAACTATAAAGGAAGCATGCTACATTAACCTGCTCCGTCTGGAGACATTTGTTGATTGACTGATTGATCGTCCGCTTAGTGTTTAGTTTAATGTGGCAGCCATTTTGTTCACCCCTTGTGTTTTATTTTGTTTGGCCAACCCTTTTATATACACACTCCAAATTAAAGGTGTAGTCAGCGATGTGGGAGAAAACGAGTGGAGAGGTTGTCAAAACTGCATACTTGCTGGTTTTCCATTTACACTATCATTATTCTACAATTTTTATGCATTTTAAATAACAATGAACTTGTTGTATTTTAGTCAAATAATGATGTGAGCATGTATTAGCAATTTCAAACAGTGGTTTTATCTGAATGTTTGAAATGATACAGAAAATATCTTACCTCCTATGGTCAGTTTTCCTGGGAAAAGTTGATTTTTCTCCTATGAGCTGTGGGTACAGTAATACTACAGTACTAATAATAAGAGGAGGAGTGGACACTGATGAGCTGGAAGCAACATGGACGACTGGGAGAAAGAGACCATAGAGTTTATCAACGAAGACATCATTCCCCTTGGAGATCAACTTGGACACAGTATTAACTGTGTGGACATTTTACAGTAAATAACTGTTGATTTTATGTTAAATGCTGTACGTTTTACAAAAATCAGACTGTCTTTCTACAATTTTTTGCCATTTACAGTAATTTACTGCATAGCTGTTTACAGTAGGCATCTGTAGATGTTACAGTAAAATGCTGACCATGGTCGGATAGTTGAGCTGCATGAAAAAGACCAAAAAACAACAACAAAAAACAACAAGAAGTCCCAAAAATACACAGTACACAGAGACAGTGAGGTGCAACCAGCATCAGAAATACTTTATTAATCTCTTAGGGGAAATTTGTTTGTTTCAGCTGCTTTGACACTCATAACAGCAGCAGGAATATCAGACATAACATTAAAATGACATAAAAGTATAACAGATTGGAAATAAGCAAGAATTACCTTAGGCAGAATCTTTAAGGCACAATCTTCCTTCATAAAGGAAAAAATAAAAATAAGTAAGGCTATTACCAAAACCAAAGAATTTACACTGTTAACATTAACAATACACAAATGATTATACACACATGGACAAATTGTTGGTACACCTCGGTTAATGGAAGAAAAACCCACATTGGTCACAGAATCTGGCAAAAGTAATTAGACTTGAAACGATTCCTCGAATAATCCCAATTACTCGATTACAAAATATCCTCGAGGCAAATTGTGTGCCTCGAAGCCTCGTTTAATATATAATTATACATATAAAATATATATCTGGACTACTATACAGTGCACAGTGTTTGACACGGACGGTCATTTCTGTGGCACAACCATAGACTGTAAAAAAACATGGACGCCATGTCACTGGGCTTTTGTGAAGCCGCCACGAAAACTGCTCCCCCTGGTGACTGGCTGCAGTATAGGTCAAATCTCCGTCTCCCCCATTCATCTGAACGGGCCGTAGTGAAACTTCAAAAAATTAATACACCTCGTAGAAATATTTCTCCCATCTGTATGCTGTGGTGATATGAAAGTATTGTTGCCAAGTCCTCCTTTTTCTGAAAAGTTTTTTTTTATCAGTTATTAGAATTTAAAAATAACCGCGTTTACGGCAGTTTCACAATGATTGTGTACGCTGTATGCTGTGGAGTTTTGCAACTGCTATTTACAGCTGCGTCCAAATATGGTCCAGATTCTCTACTGGCTGCACAATGGCGGCGCCCTGATGGGGGATATTCTGGCTTCAAAACCGTTAAATGGTAGAAGGCAGAGCCACGTTATCCAGTTCTTATAATACATCCATGGGCACAACGCGCCTGCTACCTCCGCTGCTGCGCGGCTTTAAAATCATGAAGGAAGAGAAAAGAGAGGGACAGAAAGGAGAGGGTCCACAGAGGAAATGGCAGAGAGTGTCCCAAGTATGTGGTCACTACAAGAAGGGACAAAAAGAAAACAGTAATGCTCCAAAATGATGGATGCCAACTGCCATAAAACCAAAGAAGAAGAAAAAGCCTTGCAAGAACGTCCACCTGCAGTACCCTGGGTGGCAGCTATCGCGAGATTAGAGCAGCAGAACAAACTTAGAAAAACAAAGTGTTTATTTTAGTTTCTTGTACATCTGTCTTAAAATGTGAGGGATACTGGAGCTTGGTTGGGGTTGTGGGACGGCTCACAGCGGACTTCCCTTATTTTCAAAGACAAAACTTGAAAGGTAAGAATTCTCCGGCGGACTCTGATATGTTTGAGCTCGGCAACACGCACCGAGTCTGTGCACGCCGGGAAAATGCACACGCAGTAGGTGGGCAGAATGGCGACGAGATTTGATTGGTTTAAAAACAGGTGTCAGAGCGAAAAATATCTGCTATCTACAGCAGGAGTAAAACAGGGAAAACACCAACCAATAATCATGCAGGGTTTTAAGAACACACTATGAGTTGGTTACCATCGGGTCATAAAGACCATTTATAACGAGAATTTAAAAACGTGTATCTAAATCAAATCGCAGACCCTAGCTTTAACCAATGAAAATCAGACATTGCTTTTGAACCGTGGTTGAACAGAATTATTTTAAAAAAATAAACTCAAACTCAAAATGGCCTGATTTTTATTAGCTAGTTTTCAAAGATTTTTTTTTACCTCCACTATGGAGGTTGTGTTATTGCTGGTGTCTGTTTGTTTGTTTCTCTGTTAGCGACATAACTGAAAAAGTTGTGGACGTATTTCGATGAAATTTTCAGGAAAAGTTCGGATTGGGACAAGAGACAAATGATTAGATTTTGAGAGTGATCAGTATCACCATCTGGATCCAGGAATATTTTAAAAGATTCTTTAACATTGCGAGATAGGACCATTTTCGGCATTTGTACATATTCCTCCACCAAAAATAGTCAGGACATTTGGAAAAAAAATACAGGACAAGTTTCCAACAGGTTCTGTAAGATATCAAAGACTGATCTGGATCCAGGCAAAATTCTGGATTCTCTGATCCAGAACAAGAAAAATTTAGATATCCTTGGAATTTTCGTCATAGCACAGGAACAAATAAAAACATAGACTTACAACAAACACCAAAATATAGCCAAGATACTGTGAATCTGGAGAGTTCAATCTGATTTGTTGTTTCTTCCAAAACTTTGGAGCAAGATCCAGAAGAAAACCGCCATGACGAAAAATGTGATGATGAAATAAATGAAATAGATGAAATAAAGGTAGGACTAATATTTGTGGTGAAAAGCACAATATGGGTGATGTTTCTCGTTTAATACTACTTTTGTCAGAAGTTATTTCTGTGACCATTGTGAGTTTTTCTTTCATTAACTGAGACGTACCAACTAATTTTGTCCCAGTGTGTAAATATGAATGTGAAGTCAGCATGTCAAAACATCAGACAAGGCCCAAAGTCTCTGCTGCAGGTGTTTTCACAGAGCTTTAGATTAAACAGTTTATTGTCCAGAGAGGTATGAGCACATAATCAGCTGAGAAAAACATTAATACACAACATATATATAACTTTTAATCATAAAATAAACATTACATATATATATATATATATATTTTCATCACATGGCTAAGGCATGTGATGATAGTAACCCTTCAGCTCTGGGCTGGATGTCTCAGACTCGCCTCTAAAGAAACATCAGCATGCGGCCTGTTCAGAGCAGATGTTTGTTTTGGAGGAGGGTGTGATCACAGGATCAGCTGATTGTGGGTTCAGTTTTCAGCTCTGTGGGGTTTTTATCTCCTCTGTGTCTGAGACCTTCACCAGCTGATGCCCCATCCTCCACACTCTCCTATCTGCACTGTATAAAGGTTGTTGTAAATTTGACAGTAACTTACTGGCAACAAGATGCCAGTAAGTTACTGTAAATATCTTAACAGTAGCAATAACCTAGGTGTGCGATATGACGATATTAAATTGTTATGGATTATAACGATTTAATATCGCTATAAAACAGAAAGATCGCCAGATCGCCTGTGAGGGCGCAGAGACTTTACGCACACCGACTAGCCAATCGTAGCACATAACGTGCAGTGCATGATGGGATCTCCTGTTTGGTTATGTAGCGTGAAGCCATGGAGGAAAGAGAAAAGGAGATAAAAGCTTGAAGATGTCTGAACAAAAATCTGTTGCACTTTAACAGATGATGTTGATATTGTTGTTCATTACCTTTTATGTTTACATTTATTGCACATTTTATAAAAACTACACTATTTAAATTAAAACCTGTTCAGAAAGTTTCTTTAGCTTTAATTGTCCTTTTTTTTCCTTTTTAGGGTTTTACATGTTTTATATGTTAAACATAGGGAAATAACGGTCAAACATGCAAATTACTCTAGAATAATCAACGTAAAAAAGAACTGTGATAAAATCGTGATCGTAATTTTATTTGAACAAAATCGTGATATGATATTTTTGCCATATCGCCCACCCCTACAATAACCTATTTTAATTGGCAACATAATTACTGCATTTTAACAAGAGGATATAGGGATGGGAATTGAAAACCAATTTCAGTTGAGAATCGTTAACAGCTCCATTAAAGAATCGATATCATTCATCTTTTTGCTTATCAATTCCTTCCACTGACAGGGTTCAGAAGCCAGAATTGAGGCTTAATTTTATTTACACCTACTGCACAACCTTAAGTGAGTGGAAACACCAGCAACTTGCAGAAGCAGTTATCTATGCTGTGATGTATGTTTGGCATTGTTGCCACTGAAAATGAGACCAACATTTGCCCACATGCAAAATCTGCAGGAATTGATAAAGGTATCGTTAAAGAATTGGGTCAATTAGCAGGATCGATAACAGCATTGGTGTTGATAACATCTTATCAATTCCCATCCCTAATAGGATAACTACTGCATATTAATTCAAGTTGTCATTACTGTAACATGATTTATGCCAGAAAAACTGTACTTTCATTCAAAGGATCATGCTGTATTTTATTCTATGCCTTTAAAATCAAAGTGAACTCACTATATTTTAGTTTGGATCACTTTAACTCTTTCACTGGTCATTTAGAAGTTTATATGTCATTTTGTTAAAAAAAAAATGACATACATCAAATTGTATGCAATCCAATACATTTTATCAAGTAACATTCAATAAAATAACTCCTGTTTGTTATTAGACAGTTTCCCTGCAAATTGGAATTTCCCCTTGATCTATTTCCCTTTTCAGTAACTTACTATGTAGACATGTTACAGTAGGTAAGTGTAGTTTGGTAAAATGCAGTTAAGTGTATATAAACCTGTAGGTTTTTCCACAAAAATGAGCCCGGGCATGAGGTCTTTTGAACAACCCATTTATAAAATTAATTCCAAAAATAATCTTTTGATGAAGGTATAGGTCCCTTATCTGGATATGATTGGAAATTTGACCATGATGTCTAATGCCTGTACCCCCCCCCACATACCAATTGGCCGTTTAAGTCTAAAAGGTGGACACATTATGTAGCATGGTTTGGTGATTAATTTGAATATGAAGAATGTGCATCTTATTATTAGGGCTGCCACAAATGACTATTTTGATAGTCGACTAGTCAACGACTACTTTTGCGATTAGTTGAGTAGCCACTTCATGCATGAACTGCAGCGTACTGCACCAGCATGCAGCTGGTGGCCCAAATCGCTTATTATGAGCAGACCTGGCAACTTTGGTGCCTCGAGGTTGTGCATGTGCCACATGCATGAGTGTGTTTGGTGTGTTGGTTTGATTCCTGCAGGTGTGATAACCAGAAAACAGGACAGATAGGCAGACAAGACAGCAGAGGTACAGCGGCAGTTTTGTTAGAAAACACCTAAAAACAAGCGACTAGTCGACTATTAAATTAGTCGTCGACTATTTTGATAGTCGACTTAGTCACGACTAGTCGACTAATCGTGGCAGCCCTACTTATTATCATACTTTATCATTTGCTTATGTCATGATTATTACTCCATGATTACTGTTATCTATGAATATTCCTTTTCTGTCAATTATTCATTATTTCATGTATTTATATTCTAATTATTTATTTATTTTGGGTGTATGTATTTTCTGTCTGCCATGTCAGGTTTGACTTGTCCTCTTTAAAAATGGTGACTCAGACTTGTTAGCATTGTATTGCCATGCACACTGGGTGTGTGTTTGTACAGCAAAGTCAATAAAAAGATCTTTTATCGCAAAAAAATAAATAAAATAAAAATCCCAGTGAGATAAAAGTCTGAAACTGAAGTTATAATTTAGGATTGAAGCCAAATTTAAAAAATTAGTCTTTCTTTTTTTTTTTTGTTTTCTAACAAACGTAAAAAATTTTTTGTTTTTTGAATTGAATTTTCTTTTCATTTTTTGTTTCAGATTTCATGATCTTTTTCCTGATTTAATTAAATTTTACGGCGTTTTTGATTTTCCTTTTCAGTGTTTATTATAGACACTACTATGATAATCCTAGTTATAATAATAATAATAAAAATAATAATAATAATAATAATAAGAGACATTTGATGAGTGGAAACGAGATTGTTAATGCTTGGCTACGAGTCAGTTCACCTTCGTGAAAAGTGTTGACGATATGGCTTTTGATTATGAAATATGTGCGTCATTTTAACTTTGTCACATGCCAGCTGCATGGCGTGTGCTGATGGGCGACATTCACGTACCCTGGGACTGATAACAACTTGTCTCTAATGGATATTGTTGTTATTATTATTATTATTATTATTATTATTATTATTATTATTATTATCATTATTATTATTATTATTATTACTAGGATTATCATAGCAGTGTATATAATAAACACTGTACAAAAATAAAAGCGCCATGTAACGTAATTTATCTTTTATTACCCATTTATCAGGAAGGCTTTTATTTTGGTAGGGAGTCCAGTTTACCGATGATCGTGCTCTTCTGTTTTTTTTCGTTTTGAGACCTGAAAAGAAAAAACGAAAAAAGGAAAATCCAAAAAACAAAATTCGGCCATAATTTGATTGTGTTGGTTTCCTTTTTCCTTTTTCAATTCAAAAACGGAAAAAACGTTTTTTCGTTTTTGTACGAAAACGAAAAAAGGAAAAAGGGTTCAGTTTTTGCTTTTTCCGTTCATTGGTATTGACAGAAAAACGGATTATACTTTTGTCCCCTGACCATTTAAGACAAACTGGGACAAAGCTGGTAGATCTGAGACTAAAGTGGGATACTGAGAATAATGTCTGATTTCTTGGATCAACTCGGAAATCTGAGCTCAATACGAGAACAAAAGACATTTGGTTTGAAGTCAGGATTCAAAAATCGAGTTAAAAATTCGGAGAATTTCAGGGATAAACGTGAAAGAACGAGATTGAAATCAGACTTCTGAGCTCCAAGTCTTAACTTGAAGTCAAACATTAAGTTTTAAGTTATAATGCAGTCCTTGTTGTGGGATTATTCTTTTTTTAAGGTTTCAGAAACATAAATCTCCTGTTTTCTCTGCTCCTCTTCACACTGAGAATCTTTCATTAATGCGGCCTTAGACTCGGTGTTAAAATTAGAGCTCAAAGTTTCCACATAGTTCCTCTTTTCTAATCCCTCTCATCTGCTCCTCTTTCCCACAGTCAGACCTCTAAGCTCCATCACATGTTCCGCTGCCCCTCTTCATCTTCATCATCCCCTCGTGGTGCGTTCAGGAACAACACGCCCTCGCAGTTTCAACACTTCTTCCGCGTTCTGATGCAAAGCATGGCCTGACTTATAGCTGATGCAATAAGGATGATACACGAACAAAAGAGGAATAAACGACGAGTTAATGTTACAGAAACCTGATCATAAAACCAAATTAGGATATGAAGACGGGATCATGACTCAGTCTCAACAGAATTCTGCTTTAAATCCAAGATTATGGCTTTAAAATCAGATTTTAGTCTCTTTAAACTTTCAGAAAACTGACTTTAATCCCAGAAATCAGATTTTAATCTCCTTCAAACTCGGAATTCAGACTTTAATCTCAAAATACTGATTTTGTATCCCAAGATTTCGACATTAACCCCTATAGTCAAACTTTAATTTCAGAATTCATGTCTTAATTTCTGATTTCTTACTTTGAACCAAAAATCATGACTTCTTATATTTGATTTGTTTTTACTTCGACCTCAAAGTTCGTGCTTTTATTTTGAGTTTGATCCAAAGTTTTTACTTCAGTCCCAGAATCCTGACTTTAATCTCAGAGATTGTTCTTTTACCACAGATTTAGGAATTTAAACTTTGATTTCAGAGAACTTACTTTAATCCCAGAATTCAGATTTGATTTCAAGATTCTTCCTTCACTCTAGAATTCAGGAAATGATCTGATTTCTGCCTTCAAACTCAGAAATCAGACTTCAACCCCAAAATATTAACCGTGCACCCAGGATCTTGACCATAAAATTTGATTTGAAGTGATGTTTTAGAGATTTTTCACTTTTATCCCAGAATTCTGAATTTTATTTTATTGAAAAATTATTCCTTTTTTCTCAAATTTCAGATTTTCATCCCAAAATTCGACTTGAATCACATGAAATCAGGATTGAATCCTACAATTCTGACTTTAATCCGAAAATTCTTCAATCCCAGAATCCTGATTTCATCTCAGAAGTTTCACTTTAACCTCAGAATTTAGGATTTAATCCCAGAATTATGACTTTATCTCAAAACTTAGACTCTAATCCCAGAATTCTGACTTTAATTCCAGAATTAAGTTTTTAACAACAGAATTCTGAGATCAAATTTCAGAAATCAGACTTTAATTTCAGAATTGTAACTTCAATCCCAGACTTAAGATTCCTGCTACAACAAGAATAAAGTTTGGTCAATGCTCTTCATCCCTCGAAGTGATAAATCTGGCAAATGTTCAATCAGAGGTTGTTAAAATGGCTTTTAGGATTATCAAACTCTTATAAAGTGGTATCATCTTTGAAAGTATGCATTGTATTTTAATTTTACTCTTTTAAATGTTCTGATTTCTCATTTTCTCTTATACTTCAGTAATAGACTGAATAGGCTATGTGTTGCGTTTGAAACAATAACGAGGCTCGTATAACTGATGGGGTAAAATCTAAACATTACATTTATTCTACTTTTGCTCTTTTACTTTTGTTGAACCACACTTGTCTTTTAGTAAATGAGTACTTGGACGGAAGTGTTCTCACCTCCCACTTTACCTTGGGAAGTCAGTTAGATACGCGTCAGTCCCGGAACGCAGCACTAAGCTCGTCAAATATCCTGGAGTCCTTGAACGCAGCATTCACCACATCCTTCAGCCGTTAGAGCCGAGCAGACACCGAGGGGACCAAACGGCGGCGCGAGGAGTCCGGACACCGACCAGAGGGGATAAAACACGTCCTTAACGTCCACGGTGAGTCAGCTTTTCTCTTCTTCGGCCTCGTTCCGCTCCGCTCCAGCTCACGGGGAGAGAGGCGGCACGGCGCCGACGGCGGGGCTTCAGTTTCCGGGTTTGCCGTCTTTGTGCACACGGCACCGGGCAGAGCAGAGCGCACAAACCCAACGTGTTACTGTTTACCTCCGATCGGGCTCCACTTTCTGCCCGGACACGCGGGACTGAGCCCTCAACAGGAGGCTCTTCAGGCTTTGTTCACCCCGGGATCTCCGGTAGAGTCCGGGACGTGGCTCGGCGGCAGCACGAGGCCTGTGCCCGCCGCGGCCACCTGGCAGATGCCATCTCCCGCATCCTCCGGCGCATTTGAAGACCAAACCTCCGCTAGCACTGCGGTTAAGCTGCTCACCTGGCGCTGTGGAGGGAAAAGGTGAGACTGTTAAGTCTCCTGTGGATCGACAAGAAGTGGATCAAACCGTTTTTATCAAAAACGACGAGTCCTTTGTTCAGTTAAGCTAGCCGGTCAGCGGGCGAACCTGCCATTGGCTGCTCCGCTTGGTTTATATGGGCTGGTGTAACGGGGCAATGAGCTACCGTGCTAAGTGGTGACTGCCACCGAGTGTGCCTGGCTGTCGTGGTTTAGTAAAGGTTTTAAAAACCTAAGATATATAATTATAATAAAAAGACTCTCGTAATAATCTTAGGATAAATAGTGAAATTGGTAAAAAGTCAAAATAATGAGTTACAAAGTTAACATTATGGAAAAAAGTTTAAATTATGAGTGATAATTCAACATAAATGTCAGTTTAAAGAGCAGTTTTAACCACCAGACCCTCCTTAAAAAAATCACATTATCTATGAAAGACCTTTATGATGATGGAAACAGAAATATTAAAGATGAAAAATGTGTTTTAGTCATTATATTCAGTTCCCATAATGTCATAAAATTACGTTAAGCCCTTTTTTAGAGCCAAAAAAAAATGTTTCTGGATTTTTAACATGCATCGATTATCAGTCTGAGATGTGTCAGTGATTAGTAACAACACTGATCTCAACAGAGATTTTTTTTTCCTAATACCCCCCCAAAAGAACAACTTCCCTTTAGCCTTTTAAGGACATTGGATGAATTTCAAAATATTAAACATGGGGCGTGGGTTAATATATCAATCAGGGTAATGTCAGTGATTGACAGCAACACTTTTTATATATAACATTACTTTCAGCAGATAGGAAAACTTTGGCAGAAGTGTAGAGATGATGGATTTCCCCTGTATGAATATGTTAGTGTAACATTATGCTTCATCTCAAGTTCACTTCTTGTCTGTTTTAAAGACACCAACATTATCGATTATGGAGAATATGTGTTTTTTCTTTTGTTTCTTGTTCTGTTTTCAACACAAATGAAACGTCAGAATAATATAAAGGTCTGAGGTGCTGGTTGGTGGAGTGATAAACAACCAGGCAGATACATACTTCTGCTGACCCGGGTTCAAACCCAGTCAGTTTGCAGAGTTTCTCACCCTTTTCACAAGTCTATCCACTGTCTCTCTCTCTGTAACCTGTCAATAAAAGGCACAAAAAGATTTTTTAGAAAAGAGAAGAAGGAGAAAGAGGTCAGTTTCAGTTTGGTGAAGACTCAGAAAGATCGGCATATCTGAGATTTGCTAAATATGTGATATATATATATATGGCTAAAATATCAGCAGAAAGTCTGACACCATGCATTCTTAAAGGTAGGGGTGTCCCAATCTGATATTGATATAGGATATTGGTCTGATATTAGCAAAAACACAAATAACGCATCTAAAATCTCCAATATAAAAACTCCTATACAAGCAGTCCATTATAATTTATCTATTTAATTCAGTTGTAGAATATGCTTATGTTTTTGTTAAACACTGTGGCTATTTTACAGTTTGAAAATATGTTTTTGTTTTTATTGGATTTACTGAGGGTTTTTTTTTGCAGGGTCTACTATTTTTTTTTTTTTTTTTTTTTTTTTTTTAGGGCTGAGTTGATACACTTTTCTCCTTTTTACGATTCTTTAGGTGCCCATTCGATTTATATTGCGATTCTACAATATCACCAATTTTTGCAATCTTTAGTTAGCTTTTTTTAACACCAGTGAAAAAGATGATCAATGATGATGCCTACAGACTATGTCAGAAAAATATACATCACGTCAGTAGGGATGGGTACCTTTCACATTTGAACCGATACCATACCAATGCCCGGTACCTGGGAATCGGTATCGGTACCAATTTTCGGTACTTCTGCGTGTGTTTATGGGGTAAAAAAAAATTAATTTGTTTAATATTAAGATTTCAAATTTTTTCAATTTAAATTTATTTCTCAATACATAAAATTTGACAGATATATATCAAAACAACTTTCAACTGTTTGTATTGTTACACTGTAGTTGTCCCCAAAACTTCTTCAACATGAACAACATGCTGTGTTTAAGTCTGGTATGGAAATTCACCTACTGTACCCAATAGTATGCCTGCTTCTTCCACTCCTTCACAGTCACAAGGATGCGTTTAGGTACCTAAACATGGTACCTTTTGATTTTACGTGAATCTTTACTCGGTAGTACCAACAGAATTCAGTCGGTACCTAAGTACCTAATTCGGTACCCATCCCTACATGTGAGTCTGTTTTTAGGATTTATTCAGCGATATATATTTAACAAGCTGTGTATACTCTCTATTCAAAAGAATGGACTGCATTTAAAAGTGGCTTATTAACACAGACTAAAATGAGGCACTTCAATTTGGAAAAAAACGTTTTTGGAACAAAACAATCTATTTAAAAATCGTCCGACAAAAAATCTTGATACTTGTGTTGATCAATTTTTTTTCTCCCACCCCTATTGATTGTACTATATTCTTATGTTTAGGGTTACATTTGTTGAACTCATTGGTTAATAACAAATGGGTCAGTTTTTCTCATACCTACTATTGCTGACTATCGTTCTAAGTAAGTTTATAAGTAATAAAAGTATGTTTGTTCAAGGCTGCAATATCGTTATCGTATCGGAGGGGAAAAGTTTTATTGGGACACCCCTACTTAAAGGGAATGGGTCAGTTTTAGGGTAGCTTTGGCTTTGTGTTGTAATGTGACAATAATTTGACAGCTGAGATATCGTCAAATCTGATCTTTAAAACCAACTATTGAGTACATGTACTTAGCTAACACACTGCACGCTGCCTCTGGGCCAGTAACCTTCAGAATCAGCGGCCTTCCTCTCTCTAACGCCGACCACACGGCTCTGTGTCGCTTCCCGCAGAAATCATGGATGAGGAGTCGAGGCGATCGGTCACGGCCGTGATGTTTCTCCTCGTCACGGCGTGGTCCGGCGGCTACAGTTTGGCGGGTCTAGGCTGCACCCCGTCCCCGACGGAGACGCACGGCACCACACGGTTAGAGTCGGCGTTGGTGGATTTTCAGAGAGCCAAGCAGAGTCAGAGACAACACCTGGAAGCTCTGTTCAGCACGTGGGCCATGATGTTTGATTAACAGGATGTACCAGTGCTAATTCTGACAGCACTTTTTAATTTAGTTTAGAATTTTGTTTAAAGCGTCTTTTAGTTTTAGTCATGATTTAAGCTCTAAATTGCTTTAATTTTAGTCTAGTTTAAGTCGACTTAAATGTAAAGTGTAAAGGGTAAGGCATTTTTATGTTTCCTTGAATTTCTGAAGTCATGTTTTACTCCTGGATAAAATCAAACATCTAATAACCCTTTTTTAAATGTTATTAAAGTTTGACTTGTTTTTATTAGTCACTGTCTAGTATTTATCTGCTCCCTGAAATATTTAAGTTCTTCAGGATCAGAACCAGAAACACTTCATTAATCCCCAAATTGGTTGTTTCAGCTGCTCTTACATTCACTACAGCAGTAAGAGTATCCAAATACATTAAAATAGATAGAGTATAAAAAAGTAAGTAGGTTGCAACATGCAGAGTCTTTCTGTTATATTAACATCCTTAAGAAGGAAAAATATTAAAATAAGCAAAGTGAGACTGTTACAAGGCAAAGGAATGTACACTATAAACATTATCTACAAAATGAATATATTCTAGATTGCTGGAAAAGTCTTTTTGACTAAAGATGAGGTGACACAGCTCACAAGCTTCAATGACATCCTTCATTCTGACAAACTTTCTGTGGGGGTTTGGTAAAATTAAACGATGACTCAAAAAGAGCATTACGCCTCCCTGCATGACGCCTCTTTTACACTTCCACAAGTCCATGTCCATGCAGAATAAAACCATGTGGTTTAATGGAGTTTTCTGATTGGTCCGAGTCTAGTTTAAGTTTAACTTTCCATGACATCTACCGTAAATGTAGTCGACTAAAATCTAAAGTGTAAAGTGTAAGGCATTTTCACGCTTTCCTTGAATTTCTGAAGTCCTGTTTTCCTCTTGGATAAAATCAAACATCTACTAAGCCTTTATTGAATGTTAGTAAAGTCTGAATGTCTAAATGAACAGAAACAAATGTTCCTTTGTGTGAAATGCAGTCACCTTTATTTAGGCTACCTGGCAGAGCATCTCAGTTACAATACCAGAACTGACAACAGTGAACCTGCTCTACATGAATATATCAATTCATAAAGAGAGCAGCTCTGATTGGATCGCTCCACAACTTATCCCACCACCACCAAGCTAAGGCAGCTGTGATTGGATGTCCCTCTGAACTCATCCAACCTTTAACACAACCAAAGTAGCTGTGATCATCACTTGTCTCTACTTCCTACATGACCATATTAGGTCTGATTGGATTAAGTCTGTCAGACATTTTAGTCTAGTTTTTATTTGTTGATGAACATGTCAGTTAATTGAGTTTTTATCCATGTGCACTTGTTTTTAGTCTTTATTAAGTTTTCACAGAGGAAAAATGATGATGAATATAATTAGTCAACAAAGTTAACACTGGTTGTGACTCATTTTATTACCACATTATGTTACATTTTCTTTGATTATCATCAGATTATCTTCTACTCCTAAACAGAGGTGTGTTTTGTCGACGTACCTCTTTGATGGTTTGTACTCGAGATGTGACGTTAGCAAACCTGTCAGGTCTTTTGAACAGTTCTTTTAAGTGAATTTGCATAAGAATGGCTCACAAATAAACGTCTCACTCTCATGGTTGACTTAAAGAATCATTTAAAGGACTCAAGAAGATTGTTATAAATCTGACTGCATGTGAAACGTGTTACTGGAGGACACCACTAAAGAGCTCAGGCTGTAGGTAACTACCTGTTGTGTTAGAAGTAAACTACAAACATGTTGGTAATACTGAGGGTAGAAGTACCAAAAAAACATCATTAATCAATGATATTTCCCTCTGTGCACCGTCACTGTATCGGTGTTTGGGAGTAAAAAGTTACCATGTTAACTGATGACTTGTGGCTGACTGTGATGATGTTGTAAACAAACACCTCCAGAGGGGGAACCCTCCAGTGCTTCACTTCCTTTAGTCATCACTTAAAACACTTAATAAGGAAACCAAGCTATCCATGGACAAAGTCACCAATCTGCACGGTCACCAGTTGAATTACAACACCAAACTTATTTCTGTGTTTCCTGATTTCTGCAGGACGATTTATCATCATCAGCTGGATGATCAGTCATGTTTGTGACGACAACAAACGCAGCAAATTAGGAAATGTAATGAGAGAAAAAAAAATTATAAAGTACATCCACAACTTATCCCCCCTCTGTGATTGGATATATTCCAAACTTGTCTCTACATGACCAAATTAGGTCTGATTGGATTAAGTCTGTCAGACATTTTAGTTTTTATTTGTTGATGAAAATGTCTGTTAATGTAGTTTGAGCTTTTGTCCATGTGCTTTTGTTTTTATTAGTTACCTTCTAGTTTTTATCAGGGGAAAAATATTGTTGATGAAAACTATGACAGAAATATTTAGTCAATAAATGACCACTGCTTCAACTTGGAGGACGGCCTGTTAAAAGTTTAAATTGTTTTCTCAGATATGGTGAAAACGGCACCATCTCTCTGGCCGGTCTGAAGCGTCTCCTGCAGAGCGTGGGTTTGGATCGGATCAGGACGGTTCGAGTGCAGCATCACGAAGAAGCAGGACACCATCATCATCACCACCATGACCACCACCATCACCACCACCACCACAAGGAGCACCACCTGAGTGAAGGGAGGCCGGCGGAGCAGAAGGTCGTCCCCACGGCGGCGTACAGCGCTCAGCTGGTGGCGAAAGCAGATGGCGATAAAAAACGAACAAGCGGTCCAGCAGGGGCGGAGACCGCCGCAGCACCGACTGCCGCAGCACTGCTGTTTGAAAACCGGACAGACGCCCCCGCAGGGAGCCGGTTGGGCCATGTACACCATGATCACGATCACGATCACGACCACGATCACGACCATGATCACGACCACGATCACGATCACAATGATGAGCATGACCACCACGAGAGTCCAACCAACCGGAGCGGTGGTGGCGTAGAGGTGCGCCATCAGTATCACGTTTGTGGTTTGACTTTGGCGTTGATTTTTGGCTTTGGTTTAGTTTCTTTGGACATTTATTGAACAAGTCCCTCTGACTTTTCTGTTTCTCGCCTCCAGTGTCTGAATGCCTCGAGAATCCTCTCCTCTCATGGGATGACCGTGGAGGGGAGCGTGACCTTCAGTGACTTCAGCTTCCTCTGCCCCGCCCTCCTGAACCAGATCGACGGGGAGGCCTGCGTCAGACACGGAGACTCTACACCACACAAGGACAGAGGTAGGAACCACTGAGGGCTTCAGATGTTTTTCATTTTTACTGTAATTTCTCAAATATAACACTCATTGTTTTGTTCTAAATTAAGGACTAATTTTCGGGTGCGTGTTATACACGAGCACAAGCAAAATATGTAAAATAATTTGTCTCGCCAACACATAGGGATGTAATGGTCACCAGTAAAATGGTAAACCGCAGTAAAAGTTCCCACAGTAATCATTACCATGTCCTATTAAAATTACTGTTGCTCTGTGTTTAATCACCACACTGTGTCAGTAACTCACAGTGATGCTGCTCTTTGACTGGAAAAGCCTGAACTGTGTGTGTCTGCTCCTCGGTGAAGCAGCCGTCCCTCGCAAATAGAGGCGCGCATGCACAGTTTGTAATGTTTGGCCTCAGCAGCTGGAGCCTCGCTCAGACTCTTAGCAGGTTTTCCCACTCGAAACAGACAAAGTTTAAAGTCTGGTCAAAGTTTGGATTTTTAAGGATGTCGAGGGGACACTGACTGACGACAGTCACCCTGTCTAAAACACCAAACTGTGGTTAAAGTCAAAAATGTGCGTGATGAAAGCTGCTGTAACTCCTCGAGTAAACAAGCAGAGAGAGAGAGAGGATTCAGAGAGCCATACCTGAGTGAATTATTGGAGGTTTATCAGGATTTTCTGTGTAAATAATCTATAAAGGTTGTAAATAACAGCTTTAGTATCAATCTGGATTGAGTTCTTGTTGTTCTTTCACCGTTTATTCGCCGTGGTTCACTGTATTTCATCGTAATAGATCGTCTTGTTCCGTCATAGTTTGTGTTTAATGGATTTAATCAATCGTCATTTGGAAATATTAAAGAAGGAGATGTGGAGGAGATCTGCCATGGAAAGGGGAGATCAGAGAAGAGTCATGAAGGGGGCTAACTGCTTCAGGGACTATCGTTAGTAAAACAAAACAAAAAATAAATAAATAAAAAGGCCTGGACATCGTCTGATATAACGAGCTGTAACATGGACACTAATTCTGTAGGCAAACTAAAATGAGTGAGTGTATGTAAAATAAGTTTATTTTTGACTGTCTCAAAACTTTTGAACATGTTCATTTACAATTGTTTATGAAGAGAAACCTGATTAAAGAACCAGTTAATTTTGTTCTATTTTTGTAGGCAAATAACACACAGTTTAAGCATTTATAACATAATAATGACAAATACTTGCCAGAATTGTTTACTTTTATTTCTAATGAAAAAAGTTTAAATAGGACATTTCCTGACACAGTTATTGACACAAAAAGACAAAAGAACTGTTAAGATTAAAATTTTAGAGGGGTTAAATGATTTCAAGACTGTGTTAAAGTGCTTTTTGAATATTTTGAGCACACTGCAACAATACCACAATAACAATAACTGTGATAATTTTGGTTATAATAACAGTGATATGGAATTTTCATACTGTTACATCCGCATTCAACACATTTGGTAGCTTAATTTTGTTAAATATGTGGGCTCGGCTCAGATAAGCGTTTTGCTTCTGCCTTTTCAGTCACCGATTAATATAAGAATTCTAGTTTGTCTAAAATGTCGATCTTGTGACAAATATTGTACAATGTATAATGACTGAATAAACTTCTACCTACCTACCTACAAAGAACCATCAGCTGTCCTGAAAGAGGTGGACTCGGCCCGCTTCAAGTACTGTAGCGTGAACATGAAACGATCCAAAGGAAATAAGACAATCTGAAGCTTTTCCTGCCTGAATAGGAACAGAGAAACTGAGCTTTAGGTGTCAAACCCATCTAAATGTACATACAGACAGTTTAAACCAATACGACTAAAGTGATGAAACCCTCTTTAACCCTCAGTTCATAGGCACGCCCACGGACACCACGACCACGAGACCTTGAACCGCAACGTCAGTGAGCGCTCCGGAGGAGAGAGCAGCAAGAGCATCTCAATAGGTAAGAATCTGCTGATGGATGAGGAAGTTTTGATGTTATGAAGGCTGGTTTGTTATCAACATGAGTAAACAGACATGACAGCCCAATCCTTCGCAGGCAGGAATTTATGCATCCTGAATCCAGCTCAACATCTCTAATGAAGCCTTAAATCTGACCCATTTGTTTTTTTAGGCTTAGATACAAATGGATAGAATGCTTATCTCTAAACACGCACCGACAGACCTGCAGTATTGTTACATTTAAACAGCCACAGAGATGTTGCATTTGGGGATTTTTGTTTTTTTTTGCATGACAAGGAAACTTAAAACTCTGGACACTACCTCAAACTTTGTCATTTCCTTTATTTGTAAAAGCAAAATACTGCTGTGCACTTTATTTTTGGAAAGAGGCTCAAAGCAGTGTAACCTGTTGATCAAGTATTATTTTTAAATGTGGAAAATTAAAGACTAAAGGAACTGATATGATTTAGTTGTTTTGACAGCAATATTCAAAACATTCATTTATTTTTAAGGAAAATACCCCATGTGCCATTAAAACAAGGTATTGTAACAGGTTATGTTTTAAGTTTTTTCAATAAAAAAAGATTGAAACATTGAAAGTGTTTGCTGTCAGTTGTTAAAAGACTTTTTAAGGATCAGTGATCAGCCAGAAAATTGTGATTGGTGCGCCCCTACTTATCTTTGTATGAGCAGTTCCTTCCTGCCATCGACCCACATAGCCCCGCCTCCTCCTCCGAACATTGTAGCCTGGAGCTTGGCATGATGGATCTGCCTTCTGGGTTCAGCAGGAGTTTAAATCCTGGATTTACAGACTGCGGTTGTTGAGTTTTCCTCTTTGTGTTTGGCAGCGTGGGTCGGCGGCTTCGTCTCCATCACCATCATCAGCCTGCTGTCGCTGCTCGGCGTCATCCTGATCCCGCTCATGAACAGGGTCTTCTTCAAGTTCCTCCTCAGCTTCCTGGTGGCGCTGGCCGTCGGCACGCTGAGCGGAGACGCCTTCCTTCATCTGATCCCCCACGTGAGTCCGCCTGATGACAAACAGCCAGTTCTCCTGTTGCACAAAACTAAGACAAGAGATTAAGCAGGGGTTTCTTGGTCATCCTGGATCAATTAGTCCATGATCTGGTTGCACAAAAGTAGGATTTAGACATCCAGGATAAATGACTAAGCCTGGCTCACTGAGTCCAAAACAAGGGGGTTCAGGCTTATTTGGTTGCACAAAAGACCAAGGGAGAAAGAGAGCACACGGATTCTTCAAGCCAGGTGTAACCAATCCTGGATCAGTGTGTGCACGCATTTACTTCAACAGACCCCGAGATCGATCACAGCATCACTGATTCACCATGACAACAAGAGCAGCGTGGTTGTCTGATGGAAGCAGGAAATCCTCATGGAGGCGTATGAGGAAGTAAAAGACCTAATTAAAAAAGAGAAAACACCAATACAACAATGACAGAAAGCTCTGTGGACTGCCTGAATGTATAATAGTGCACTGATACTTCATACTCCGCTGAAACATCACAATATCGATTCAGACAGTTCATTAACGTCTACAAAATCACAGTTGTGCCCTGATGAGTAATTTGTTGAATTGCACGTGAAACAGAAATTGAAACATCCACATTTGCTCTTTATGCTGCTGTTGGATTATATGTGTGCAAGTGTGCATGCAGAGCCTCTCTATCTAATGATGGGCCCTATGTGAGATTTTATATGATGCCCCTCCATCTGTGATAAACATAGGCTTACTTAAGAAATCTAATAGCATAGTTTTTACCATTGTCTTCAATTCGCAAGAAAAGGTGTCAACAAATGAATAGCCTGCATACAAAAACTCTGAATAGAAAGTACTGTTTCCACCAAGGATGCACCGAATATTCGGTTGCCGAATATATTCAGTCGAATAATGCAACAAAGGCCATATTCGGCCTTCGGTGGAGTGAGGTAATAGCAAGGCCGAATAGTACCGTGTGACGCAATGACTAAATTGACTACGCCATTGCGTGTGACTGTGGGTAAGCAGACTAGGGCTGTCACTTTTCCTAAAATTCAATCTCAAACGGTTTCAAACAAGCACCCAAATAATCCAAGATATTTGATTATCCCTTATCTTAGGTCCAGGTCGCAGGACTTTAGTTTGGCCTCTCGCAGCTTTATTTCTGTGATCGTGTTTGATGTTCGTTTCTGATCTAACAACCCCGTATCTTCAGTCTCAGGCGAGCCACCATCACCACCACGGGGAGTCCCACCTGGACTTGGAGGGGCATCACGCCCATGAGGAAAACCTGGACGCTGTGTGGAAGGGCCTGACGGCGCTGAGCGGGGTTTACTTCATGTTCCTGATCGAGCACTTCCTGACGCTGGCGAAGATGTACAAAGACAAGAAACAGAAGGTTTGGCTCATTTTCAGCATTCACACTTTGGGTTTATGTTGATAGATCAAACAGTGCTAAAATTATTTAAAACAAGACCAGTCACTCAGGTTTTTAATTTATATTATAATTATTCCATCTTATTTATTTATTCATTGTAACCCTCTCAATCAGTTTTGATCCAAAGACATGGCTCATAGACGTCTGTTTTTTAATCCATAATGATTTGTGCTTGTAAATTGTTTTTGTCTCTTTTTCTGTCTGGTAATTTGTGTTTGGTGCTGCCGCCTGTCTTGGTCTGGTCTCCCTTGAAGAAGAGGGTTTTAATCTGAATGAGACCAACCTGGTTAAATAAAGTTAAATAAATGAATGAAATATGATTTATTTCTAAAATTCAGTTCAGATTTATTGTTTATGTATTTTTTTCCTCTTTTAATCGATTTTCTTTCGATTATCCTACTTCAGCAGGTTTTATTACACATTTGGTGTTTTGCTCTCATTTTACCTCATTAGTTTTAAATATTTTTAAAATGTATTTTTATCATCCTAATGCGTTATATTTCTACATCTTCGTTCAGATTTGTTTTCAGATTTTTTTTTTCTCTTAATTGATTTTCTGTTCATTTTCTTGCTTGAACAGATTTTATTACACATTTGGTGTTTGGCTCTCATTTGATCACATTTTAAATTTTATTTTTTTTTATTATTTTTAACGTCCTAATGTGTTTTTATTTCTCCATCTTAGTTCAGATTTTTTTTTTTCAGAATTTTATTCTTTCTAGCAGATATTATATGCATTTTGTGTTTGGCTATTTCATTTTATGATACTTTTCTTTATTAATTCTACTCTTGTATTTTTTGTCTTATTTTGCTTTTTTAATTCATGTGTCATTTTTGTCTTGGCTCCTGTTTCCTGTTATTTTTATGCGAAGCATGTTGTGCTACAAGATCTTGTATGAAAAGTGCTACAATTTAAAGTTTGGTTGATTGATATCTCGGACCGTAAAACTCAAATTAGTTCAGCTCCATCATCAGTAACTCTTGCCCTTTGTTGTACAACAATAGGATAAAAATTAAACAGATATTTCAACTTCATAGACAATAAAATACAATTTTAACACTTTTCGTTGCTCAAAATCAAAGTAAATGTTGTGTCATGGTCGTTGCTGTCCAAACAGGTCCAAAAGAAGTGGGATCAAAACGACAAGGTCGACCCAGAGAAGCAGCCGGCTCTGGAGGAGAAACGACCTGAAACCAGCTGAGGGTGAGAAGTTTTGTCACTTTATCTCAAAAACCAAAAGGATGTAACTGATCTAACGGGACGAATAGATCCGACTAACAGGCCGCAGTGTGAGAGGAAGCTTTCATGTCCCCAGGCTGGATCCTCGTTAAATCATGAAGGTGCTGGATCACAGAGAGTAACAACTAGTCTTGTGCTGAAGAGGGCACTATGAGGGACCAAGACTTACCTGAGACTAGAATGCACCGAGACTAGGTCAAACCTTTTAGGAGTCAAGACCGAGTCCAGACCAAGACGAAACAAGCTGTGATCGAGACAAGCCGAGACGAGACCAAGACTGTTGAGAGTCAAGATCGAGTCCAGACCAAGACCATGACCAAGACAAACCAAGACTGAGACATGACCAAGACTGCTGGGAGTCGAGACTGAGTCCAGACCAAGATCAAGACAAGCCGAGACTGAGACAGACCAAGATCAAGACAAGCCGAGACCGAGTCCAGAGCAAGATCGAGACAAACTGAGACAAGACTAAGACCTTTGTGAGTCGGGACCAAGTCCAGACCTAGATCGAGACTGAGTCCTGACCAAGATTGAGACAAGCCGAGACCGGGACAAGACCAAGACTGTTGGGAGTTGAGACCGAGTCCAGACCAAGATCGAGACAAGCCGAGACTGAGATGAGACTTAGATCATCAAAATCAATTTTAAAACCCATGACAAGGTTGAGCAATAAAAGGTAGTAGTATTATTACCAAGTGTTCCTCCTTATTCACATTTATGAAGAACAGCAGATCAGTGCTGGTCTTGAGCGGTCTTGATGGAAAATCCACTGTCTGGTCATTCTGAGACCGAAACAAGACAGAATAAAAATGACCTTGAGTCTGAGTCAACCAAGACCTTCAAAATGTGGTCTTGAGACCAAGACCGGTCTCAAGTAACACAACTCTCAGAACATTATTTATCTCTGTGCCGTTGTCTTCAGATGTGGAGACGAACGGCGCCGGGTTTGTTCGGGCGACCACTCGAGCGGCCTGCACGGCGGGGGCGTGGCCGAGGAGGAGCAGGTGATGCTCGCCCCGCAGGCACCCATGGCGTCTCCATCGGGCGCGGCCGCCTACACCGACGAGGACTGCGAAAACAAATGCCACTCGCACTTCCACGACACGGTAGGCCAGGCGGACAGCATGCACCACCACCACCACGACCACCACATCCTGCACCACCACCACTCCCAGAACCACCACCCGCACAGCCACTCCCACTCGTACTCGGAGCAGCACTTCCAGGAGGCCGGCGTGGCCACGCTCGCCTGGATGGTGATCATGGGAGACGGCCTGCACAACTTCAGCGATGGCCTGGCTATAGGTGAGTCTGCCCTTACTGCTCTAGATAGATAGAAGGATGGATGGATAGATAGATAGGTAGGTAGGTAGGTAGGTAGATAGGTATATAGATAGGTAGGTAGATAGGTAGGTAGATAGATAGATAGATAGGTAGGTAGGTAGGTAGGTAGGTAGATAGATAGATAGATAGATAGATAGATAGATAGATAGATAGATAGATAGATAGATAGGTTTATAGATACATACACAAGGTAGAGCAAGTTAGGCTATTGGATCTAAAGGTAGATAAGTTAAAGTAGATAATGTTCGAAATGGATGATAAATCTATACATAGACAAGTTATAGTTTGAGATGGATAAAGTTAGATATGAGTTAGAGATAGGTTTATAGATCTATACTTAAGTCGGGGATAGTTAGAGATAGATAAAGTTATAGATTGGTAGATATTTGAGAGTTAGAGATAGTTCAAGGTAGAGATCGATAGATGAGAGTTAGAGATAGATAAAGTTAGAGATTGGAAGATATTTGAGAGTTAGAGATAGTTCAAGGTAGAGATCGGAAGCTAATTGAGCGTTAGAGATAGATAACTGTAGAGATTGGTGGATGAGAGAGATCGATAAAGTTAGAGATCGGTAGATATTTGAGAGATTTATAAATTTAGAGATCAGTAGATGAGAGTTAAAGATAGATAAATTTAGAGATCAGTAGATATTTGACAGTTAGAGATAGATAAAGGTAGAGATCCGTAGATGAGAGTCAGAGATAGATATATTTAGAGGTAGATATTTGAGAGTTAGAGACAGATAACAGTAGAGATTGGTAGATGAGAGTTAGAGATAGATCTATATTTAAAGATCGGTAGATATTTGAGAGTTAGAGATAGATAAAGGTAGAGATTGGTAGATGAGAGTTAGAGATAGATACATTTAGAGGTAGATATTTGAGAGTTAGAGACAGATAGCAGTAGAGATTGGTAGATGAGAGTTAGAGATAGATAAAGGTAGAGATGGGCAGATGAGCGTTAGAGATCGATAAAGCTAGAGATCGGTAAATATTTGAGAGTTAGAGATAGATAAAGGTAGAGATCGGTAAATATTTGAGAGTTAGAGATAGTCAAAGGTAGAGATCAATAGATGAGAGTTAGAGATAGATAAAGTTAGAAATCAGTAGATAAATTACAGAGGTAAAATGTTAGATGGATAGATGAGTTAGAGATAGATGGTTTATATATCTAAACATAGACAAGATAGAGGTAAAGGTGGAAATGGATAAGAGTCAAAGATAAGTAGAGATAGATTGACGGATAGGTAAAATCAAAGATAAGTTAAAAAGATTGATTAATATAATGAGATGTCTTAGTAGGTAAATTGTTAATTTAGGGGTGACCTGTTATGCTCTTTCTTGATTTTTTTTTCTTTCACATAATTTATGGGAAAGAAAATAAACATACTCAACCTCTTGAATTAAAACTGATTTGTCATAAGTTAAAGGATGTTTTAAATTTATTTTGGCATATTTTTTTAACTTTACAATCAAACTAAAGGTGCACCAAATGGAATTTAAATTCTCTGTTTCCTGCTGCATGAAACGTTCACTGAAGATAGCAGCCCCATTCACACACATTGATAATTTTAAGATTTCTTTTAAAACAAATATATCAGTCAAATTTAAGATCTTATGATCATCATAATCTGATTCTTGACCCTGAAAACACACCTACTACTCAGAATCATAGTGGTATCATTTTCAGTTAGACAGTTATTCAGCAAAAGCCATCGTTCACTGATGGAGGTTATCTAGATCAACACCAAAGTCTAATCATTTCCAAGTCAGACCCTTACCAACATCTAGAAATTTTAGCAAAATCTGTGCAGTACTTTTTGTGTAATCTTGCCAACAAACAAACGGTTGCAAAAACATATCCTCCTTGGCAGAGGTAATGAAACAAACAAACCTCTGGTGTGTCTGCTCCTGCTCCTGCTGCACACCTCACTGCAGCTCCTGCCTGCTGATATAATTAAGCAGCATGCCGCTCACCTGTGTGCCGCTCACCTGTGTGTGCTTCTTCTTCTTCTTCTTGGCGGTTTATGGGGGTTGACAAACAACGTTTTGATGCATTACCGCCACCAACTGGTATCAGGGTTCCTACAGCTCAAGCCAAGTTAAAGTTAAGACTTTTTAAGACTTTTTTAAAGCCGTTTGAAATAAAATTTAAGACCAAGTCGACAACGAACCACAATTGAAACAAATAAAACAAACAAACAAAAACACCACATGAATTACCTGGGTTAGAGGCCATTTTAACCCAATGTTTATTTTAAATAAAACATCACTTTTTGCCTTCTTTTTAACCCAATTTTTACAACTTTATGCCTATTTTGCCCCCATTCATCTTTTTTTGGCCACTGTAAGAACCATTGTTGGAATTTTTAAATGGTTTTTGAAATTTAAAATCAAATTTAATTCCCAATTTTGCTGCCCTAATCAATTTTCCTAAGCCACTTTTGAATTTTTTTGCAATTTCATACCTATTTTGCACCTATCCTTTTCCACTTTCATACCATTTTTACCCAATTTTTGCAATTTCATCTCTCTTTTTTACCTCTAATCACACACTTTGTCCAGCTTTTGGACCATTTTTACCTTTTCTTAAACCTGTTTTTACAACTTTATACCGATTTTGCCCCCATTCATCTTTTTTGGACACTTTAAGAACCATTTTTGGAATCTTTACATGTTTTTTAAAATTTAATTTCAAATTTAATTCCCAATTTTGCTGCCATAATCAATTTTCCTAAGCCACTTTTGAATTTTTTTGCAATTTCATACCTATTTTGCACCTATCCTTTTCCACTTTCATACCATTTTTACCCAATTTTTGCAATTTCATCTCTCTTTTTTACCTCTAATCACACACTTTGTCCAGCTTTTGGACCATTTTTACCTTTTCTTAAACCTGTTTTTACAACTTTATACCGATTTTGCCCCCATTCATCTTTTTTGGACACTTTAAGAACCATTTTTGGAATCTTTACATGTTTTTTAAAATTTAATTTCAAATTTAATTCCCAATTTTGCTGCCATAATCAATTTTCCTAAGCCACTTTTGAATTTTTTTGCAATTTCATACCTATTTTGCACCTATCCTTTTCCACTTTCATACCATTTTTACCCAATTTTTGCAATTTCATCTCTCTTTTTTACCTCTAATCACACACTTTGTCCAGCTTTTGGACCATTTTTACCTTTTCTTAAACCTGTTTTTACAACTTTATACCGATTTTGCCCCCAATCATCTTTTTTGGACACTTTAAGAACCATTTTTGGAATCTTTACATGTTTTTTAAAATTTAATTTCAAATTTAATTCCCAATTTTGCTGCCATAATCAATTTTTCTGAAGCCTCTTTTGGATTTTTTTTTTTTTGCAAATTTTCCCCTTTTTTTTCTCTCTCCAGGCACTGTAGTAGAACCAAGACACGGGTCTCCTCTGTAAGATCCTGGTGCAGCCACATCACCATTTTGTTAGTTCTGCTATTGTGATTTCACGATGTTGCCATGACAGTAAATCTGTGAATTATTTTTGAAAAATAGATAAAAGGTACTTAATTTTGTTTTAGTTCAATCTGACATAAATCTTACTAGTGTGGTCAAATTTTTCAGACTTTTGAAAATTGGATTTAAGACATTTTAATGCCAATTAAGGCCTTATTTTTAGAATAATGAATTCAATGACTTTTAAGACTTTTCAAGGATCCGCGGGAACCCTGGGTATGGAGTGTGGATCAGTAATCTAACTTAAGTGTACTTATTCCACTAACTAAAAATAATGATAATAATATAAAAAAAAAACAGTGTGTGCTGCACTCACTCCCTCTCTCTCTACTCTGCCTTCCTTTGCAGCAGCACAACCAAGGAACAAAGAGATCCATAAAACTACCATATTTTAAACAGAATAAACAAATGAATACATAATGATACAACACTGAAGGAGATTTTTTTCTGTTCTGGATTAACATTGATGAAAAGATAGAGAAAAAAGACAAACTGATAGATGTGTCAGTAGGCTGATTGATAGGTGGAAGGATAGCTAGACAGATGGACTGATAGGTTGATGGATGGGTGGATAGGTAAATTGATCAATAGAGCAAAAACGAGACTGATATGTCGATAGAAAGGCTGAAAAATATATTGATAGATGCACTAGAGATGCAATAGATGATAGATGGGCAGATAGATGTTAAAGACAGATTATTTGATAGATGGATAGAGAGACTGAAAGATGGCTTAATTGATGGATAAGTAGGTAAACGGGTGGATAGGTGGATAAACAGGAGGATAGATGTATAGATAGACAGGACACTGCTCAGTAAACATTTCAGACTGGGCCCAGACTCGAGCATCATCTGTGCCTGCAGGTTCGTAAACTCTATTCACAGATTACTGACCTCTTTATATTTGAATAAGTCGTCATATTAAAACTCTAATAACTGATGGTGTTTGCACTGATGCTCCTCTCTGTGTTTGCTTTAGAGTTTTTTGTTGCTTTTTTGATGGACTTAGTATCAGGTCCCTTCTGCCAAAACAGTGACCGAATGTTGAAACGGGAAGAGCCAGGCAGCTGATTTCCTCCTCTCACTCTGTTTGTGTGTGTGTGTTGGAGCTGCAGTGGTGAAAATAGAACTTCCCAAAAATGACAAAAACTAGATTAATGCGCACATTAGGGATGTATCACATGTCACGATGACTGTGCGCAAAATTGTCACAGTAATCATTATTATCGCGATATTGTTGTAGTGTTTTCAAAATGTTCAAAAAGTACTTTAACACAGTCTTGAAATTATTTAACCCCTTTAATATTATAATTTTAACAGGTCTTTTGTCTTTTTCGTCAATAACTGTGTCAGGAAGTGTCCTATAAGTAAATGTGCTTAAACTTTTTTTCATTAGAAATAGAAGTAGACAATTCTGACAAGTATTTGTAATTATTATGTTATAGATGCTTAAACTGTGTGTAATTACAGGAAAAGAAAAAAAACAGATTTGAACTTTAAGCAGGATTCTCTTTATAAACAATTGTAAATGAACATAAATGTAACCTATTTTACAAACACTCTCACATTTTAGTTTGCCTGCAGCATTAGTGTCCCTGATAGTCGATAGTCCCTGAAGCAGTTTCCCCGCTGACTCTCCTCTGGTCTCCCCTTTTCATGGCAGATCTCCTCCACATCTCTTTCTTTAATATTTCCACATTACAATTGACTAAATCCATAAAACAGGAACTATGACAGAAAGAGACGATCTACTACGGCAAAACACAGTGAATAAACAGGGAAAGACAGTAAGAACTCACTCCAGATTGATGCTAATGCTGTTATTTACAACTTTTATACATTATTCCCACAGAAAATCCTGATAAACCTCCTATAATTCACTCAAGTATGGCTCACTGAATCCTCTCTCTCTCGAAGTTAAAGTTAGAAAAAATTCTAACTTCAACCAGACTTTAGACTTTGTCTGTTTTGAGTGTGAAAACCTTTAAGAGTCTGAGTGAGGCTCTAACTGCTGAGGCCAAACATCACAAACTGGTTCTCCGTCTGTGAGAGACGGCTGCTTCACTGAGGAGCAGACACACATAGTTCAGGCTTTTCCAGTCAAAGAGCAGCATCACTGTGAGTTACTGACACAGTGTGGTGATCAAACACGGTTTAAAAGTAATTTTAATAGGACATGGTAATGAAATTTTACCATGGTTTACCATTTTACAGGTAACCATTACATCCCTAGTGCACATGTACTCTGCCTGTATCGCCCCTACTTTTCTCATCTCCTTCAAGCATTAGCAACATGTGTGCTGCAGACTGAGGTGATATCAGTCTTCGCTGGTCTTGTTCAGTGTGCATGTGCAGTCAGATAAGACGGAGCGGGGAGGATGGAGCATCAGCTGGCCGAGGTCTCAGACACAGCAGAGATAAATAGAAAAAACACAGAGCTGTAAATGAACCCACATGCATCCAACAATCAGATCTCTGATCACACCCTCCCATGGAGCAAACAGCAGCTCTCTTCCTCTAAACACACGGCTGGTTTTGTTTGTCCTCCTGTGTCGGCTCTCCAGCTTTAAAAGTAGTCTTTATTTTGAGACTAAGACTCTAATTATTGACTGTGAAGGCGTTCCCACACCTCCGATTGAGGATTCTCACGGGAACATAAACAATCCGACCAAACTGTGTGATGCACAAACATCCACTCTGTCGGTGGTCAAAAGCCTCCTGCATGCTTCAGTGACAGAGAGTTGGAGCTATTGAAATGGACTTATTTATTTAGTTTTTGCTATTTTGTTGAAATATAATTAGAGAATTTTGTTTATTATAGCCAGTTTTATTATGTAGAATATTTAGGCTTTTATATTGAAGCGTTTGGTTGTTTGGTACTGGGGATGAGGACTGGCTAAAGCACACTAGGTGTCACTTTCAGGCTTAAGGTGCGTACACACACGACACTACTTGTACTACCTCGGCGATCACTCTCCATGCAAAGTCAATGTACAGCCGCGATGGGGCGGGGCTAACCCTCCCACGATGCGACAGCTGCTTGTCACACTACCACATAGCTTGTCGATGAGAAAGTAAAAAAAAGTTGATCAATCAGCAGGTGTGTGCACATGTGACGGTACCCTGGATAGACAGTAATCCATCCGGACTACAGAGGAACAATTTATGTCCGTGTGGGAAACATTAGTCAGTGAGGACATTAGTTCCGCCTAGACGGACCGCAGTAAACTCACAGATGATGCTGCTGCAGGGCATCAGCTGCAGTGTTTTGTGGTTGATAAGTGAGTGAAAAGGATACAGCTGGAATAATGTCCGCTTATACATCCTGTTATATAATATATGATTTGATCGCGGTGAAACTTGAGTGGACGTGACATCACCGATCCACGGCAACAGTGACCAAAATGAGGTATTTATGGACGCGCGACGCTACGTCAGTGGGCGATTTTGGTAGCTGGGTCGCTTGCGGTGTGAAGGCAGCATTAGAATCAGAATATTTTTTTAATTTGCAAATACATATTCTGCTGTTTCAGTGTAACATAAACAATATCAAATACAGACATTAACCTGTTCAGCCCCTTTTTTTAACCCTTTAAATTCCAGCTCAACTGTTTGGCAGTCTTTATATTCAGGAATATTTAATGTGTTGAATAAACATAACACATCATTGTTTGTTTCTGTCAATGTTGTATGGTACAGAAAGAACTGCAAACAAACCAAAAGAACAGATATTTTCTTGTGTGGGATTTAAAGGTTTAAAAAGATAAAAGCTACTATAATTATGATTTCCATAATTATTTTTTTAACACTTGAGATAACTGTTTACTGATATGGTGCTTTATTTGTACTTACAGATAAATGTTTTTTGTGCTTGTCAAACTCAGTGTCATCTATTTGAAGTTATTTTTTATTTTCTAGATATTTCTGCCTTTTCTAATGAATTTGTCCCAAATATTTTTGCATTTTTATGTTATCACAGAATCAACTGTTGGCTTTTAAAACCTTTAAATCCAAGAAAGTATGTTATTTTGTTTGTGGTTTTCTGTTACCTCAAATGTTAGTGGAGCCAAACAATGATTTGATTTGTTCCTTTTCTTAAAAAATTAAATTTCCCTGAATTTGGTGATAACCTTTGCCAAACAGTTGAGCTGGTAGGTAAAGGGTTTAGTCTTCTGCTATAAAATGACATCCTCATGAAGAAAAGAGTGTATCTCTGCAACCACAGCCTCTGTTTGAAATATTTTGGTGCCATAATAAAAGTAACACTTCGAGATTTGTCCAGATGTGAATTATCAGTATATGTGTTACTGGGACAGAGTAAATGAAGATAGAAGTCAGAATAATTAGAACATTTCATCCTCGCCTAAAAAAACAAGTGTGTTATTGTGAATATCTCTTTGGAATGATGCAGCTGCAGCTTTAGAACTCTATGAATGAATGTGAAAATGTGTGAACTTTACTTCTGCCAAGTTTGAGTCTGATAAAGTGATGCAGAGCAAAGTTAGAGAGGTTTTACTACAGAGTGGTCAGGCCCAATCTTGGCATTTTTGCTTGGTGTTGACGTTGTGTTTGGTGTGTGTAAAAATGGCTTATGTGGTTGTGTAGCTGAACATTTCCTGTTTAATTTGATGTGCAGCATGACTATATTTCTATATGAGTATTTCACTTTTTCTTACTTTTCTTGGAGTACCCAAAATTGTACTTTGGAACTGAACAGGTCAAAATAGACAAGAGCATAAAAATGAAGTAACCAGCGTGTTATTTGAAGTGTTATGGAAACAGGTGTAAAGGAAACGGGGGGAGGTTTGGGGACATTAAGTTCTATTTACAAGTCAAACACCTGAGTCCTTCAGAGAAACACAGATTATCTTACCAACAGAGACAAGAAGTTCAACAGACAAACTTTCTCACTGGAAGCATCAACACATGCAGAAGCAGAGCTCTCGGTCTCAGGGCCAGCAGCTGAGCAGGGGGTTTGGGTTTCTCAGGATAAAGAGGGTCTGATTATGACGACGCTCGTTTGACAGCAAAGCAAAGAAAGTCCAAGAAACCCAGTCCTTGAAAAAATCATTGTTTACTTTGTTAGAAATGCAGACAAACTCCAAAACAGCAGAAACATCAAATATTGTCTTTATTTTTGTGTATCTCAGCTGGTTTCTACTCCGACAGCTTTGTTCCCATTTTGTTAAAAGGAAAATAAGAATTACTGTAATTCATTTGTGTCGTGGTCACGCAGCAGGGATTTGAAACAGTCCAGGCAAAGGCAGGGAACATTTACAGAAGTAGAAAGATGATATTTTAATAAACACTTCAATCATTTTTCATGTGTTTTCACCTTCATCTGAAAAAAAAAAGCAGACCTACAAGTTGTGATTGGAATCACCAGTGTCTAAATCTTTTCTGTCTGCAGGTGCAGCCTTCACTGAGGGTCTCTCCAGCGGTCTCAGCACATCTGTGGCTGTTTTCTGCCACGAGCTGCCTCACGAGCTAGGTGAGATGATTGATTCTATCTCCTTTAAGAGTGTACTCGTTAGAATGTATATTTGTGAATATATATATATGTATATATATCTACAGTCATGGAAAAAATTATTAGACCACCCTTGTTTTCTTCAATTTCTTGTTCATTCTAATATCTGGTACCACTAAACGTATAATACAGTGAACACAACAAAAAATGCAGCTGGTCACATAATACTTTATGTCCTATTTGACATTCTTAAGCTTAATTGATTCCCAGGGTATATAAGAGGCCATTTCATGTCACAAGCAGCACTGCACATGCAAAGGCCTAGAGTGGTTTCCTGCTTACATTCAAGCCGTAGCACAACTCAGAAGTTTCAGCTCTCACATAATGCCTAAAACAAAAGAATTATGTGAAGCCACAAAGGCAGCCATCTTGGCACTGCTGGAAATTGGCATGAGTGAGAGACAGGTAGCGAAAAAACTGAAGATCTCCAAGACAGCCGCTTCATTACAACAAAAAAAACAAGCTGAACATGGCACTACCAAATTGCTACGTGGCCGTGGCAGGAAACGTCTTTCTACCCCACGAGATGACCGTGCACTCATCCGTTCCTGTGTCAGGAATCGTCGTCAGACCTCCAGGGACCTTAAAAATGAGTGGGCACTGTCGAGAAATGTGACTTGTTCAGCAAGGACAGTTCGAAACCGACTTGTTGAAGCTGGTTTGAAGTCACACAGAGCACGCAAGAAGCCCTTCATCAATGAAAGGCAGAGGAAGGCCCGGTTACTCTTTGCTCGAGACCACAAGGATTGGACTGTTGATGATTGGGCTATGGTTCTCTTCAGTGATGAATCCAATTTTGAATTGATGCCCACTCCAGCCAACTTACTGGTTAGGAGGAAGCCTGGAGAAGCTTACAGACTGTCTTGCCCCTACAGTAAAACATGGGGGTGGATCAGTCATGATCTGGGGTTGTTTCAGTCTGAGTGGAACAGGGCAAATGCAATTGTGTGAAGGCCGAATGAACCAGGTCATGTACAGGACTACCCTTGAAAACAGTCTTCTTCCATCAGCTGGAAAACTCTTTCCTGCCTCGAATGACTGGATTTTCCAACAAGACAATGCCCCTTGCCACACAGCAAGGTCAGTTAAAGCCTGGATGGAGAACCACAACATTCGCACCATGCCTTGGCCTGCTCAATCAGCAGATCTTAATCCAATTGAAAACCTGTGGAAAATCATCAAACTCAAAATGGAGAACCACAAGCCCAAAAACAAAGAAAATTTGTTTGAATTTGTCCAACAGGAATGGGCTGCTGTGACAGCAGAACAATGTCAGAAGCTGGTGGAGAGCATGCCAAGACACATGGCTGCAGTCATCAAAAACAATGGTTATGCAATCAAGTATTAACTCTTGTGTGTATCATGTGTTTAAAGCAAACAGAAAAGAAAACATGGAATGCTTAAAAGTAGTGTTTTTATGTACAATGCCATAGCTATTGATGTAAGAATTTAAGTAATTTTGGTTATTATCAAGAAAACCATGGAAAATGAATAGTTCTTAGTTCTTAAATTAAACTCTCATGAGCTATTTTTGTTGTTATCATTATAATTGTCCAAACAAATGTACCTTTAGTTGAGCCAGGCATTAAAATTAACAAGAAATTGAAGAAAACAAGGGTGGTCTAATAATTTTTTCCATGACTGTACATATACATTGGCATCAGCTGCAGTGTTTTATGGTTGAAAGGTGAGTGAAAAGGAAACAGTTGGAAAAATGTCAGCTTAAACATCCTATTAAATAATATGGTTGCAGTGAAACTTCGAGCAGAGGCAAAGTCTCTGAGCGACAGCAACAGTGACCAAAATGAGGTATTTCTGGTGAAGCGGTGTGACTCTAGTGGGCGCTGTGATTATTGTCGCAAAATCATGTTCGGTATGATTTTCGGTTTGATGATGGTGTTGATTATTGATGTTTATTTTGTAACTTTCAGGATTACTGCCATGTTTACTTTTTACTTTTAACACAGCAGGCAGTTACATGCAGCCTGAGCATTTCTGCCAACGTGAATACGGTTACAAACTCTCCAGCTCCATTCTCCATCACCTTGATTAACTCTGTGCTCTGTTCCCAGGTGACTTTGCGGTTCTTCTGAAGGCTGGTATGACGGTGCGTCAGGCCATCCTCTACAATGTGTTGTCGGCCATGATGGCTTACCTTGGCATGGTGACGGGGATCCTGATTGGCCACTACGCAGAAAACATCTCCATGTGGATATTCGCTCTGACGGCAGGTCTCTTCATGTACGTGGCTCTGGTGGACATGGTGGGTGGACCTTTTCTTTTTTTTACTGAACACTAAAAACAAAGATGTTGAGGTCAATGGAGGTCTGAGAGTCTGGTCACGCTTCAGGTGTGTGCACATCTGTTCTTTTGTGAGACTCCACAAACTTAAACTGTGGTGTAAACCACATGGAGAGTATTTTCAGGGATAAGCCAACATATCCTTTGTTTTCATGTCTTGCTTCACTTCTGAGTCCATAACAAGCAGATAGACTCCATTATTTAGACTGTGCCTGAAGTAACAAGGATGAGACAGGCAGTGCCTACCTACCGCTAATTAGCTTAACTTAAACACTGGGAGTCAGTGGGAAGTGTTAGCCTGCCTCTGCCTACAGCCATCAGATTCAGTGGCTCTAAACCCTGTGTGCTTGTTGTGACTCGCTTTTTTACTTAAGTTACATTATGTATCTTTAGACTAGGATTAGCACTGGGTAATTTTCGAAGAAATACATGTGAAACTAAAACTAAGAGGGTGCAAACCACCGTGGATGTGCTTGTCAGTAGGTCAACAAAACAAAGCCTCTGTTTGCGAGTAGAAGAGGATTGGTACTGAAGATTATCATGTGTAATTCTTTGAAAATTACATGAAGTGCCAATTTTAATCTCTCTAAACTCTGTTCAGAGTTGCTAAAGAGTTTATCTGATGACTGTTGGCAGAGGCAGGCTAACACTTTCCATTGATTCCCTATATTTGAGCTAAGCTAATTAGCTGTGGGCGAGCTCTGCCTATCTTTTTCTTGTTACTGCAGGCACGGTTGAAAGAATGGCGTCTTTCTGCTGGTCATGGACTCAGGAGTGAGGCAAGACAGGAAAAGAAATAATGTGTTCCTTTAAAGAAACTTTAACATCTAAGGAGGGACTTGTCTGGCAGGTCTTATAAGCCGAATGTAGGCGACACTCCAAACCCAGTGCAGCTGCCTGGAGGCTAAGAAGAAGAGGCTTTGCCTGACGCGCTCAATGACAAAAACAGACGATAATCAAAGTCCGATGTCTTTGGTTTATTTGAGATCTATATAAATCCAGAACGTATGATTAAAAAGGGCAAACTTAAAGTGCAAAAATCCAACTCCAAAAGCGATCTCAATGGATGCAGAAAAGGCAAAACAAAATGCTTATAAAGTTCCAATACAAGCTCCAAAAAACGATGCGGTTAGCAAAAGTAGGACCTCTACTCTCACCCTCCTTCCACCCAGTGATTCAAACCTGTACCGGTAAAATACTCTAAAAACCTCCCACCACACCATGTGACACACGCCCCGGAAGTGACAAAACAAATTCATTCATAAAAAACCCGTCACCTACACCGAACTTGGCTATGCAAGTGTTATCAGATGTTCAATGGAAACAATAATAATACACACTACAGACTGGAGGTTTATCACATAGTTTATTAAGGCTGGATCAGCAGAATACTGACAGAGAGAGACAGGTTACCCTCAGTTTATGTAACAAATATGGCAGCAGAAATCTAATACAGCAGAGTTATGCATATTCATACACTGGTCACTTCAAGTATGGTCAGGTCCAAGACCTCTTTTTTCAGTGGTTTCTATTTATAGCAGAAGGCCAGACTGTCTGTGTGTATTTCTCTTCTGCATGCTTGGAGAACAAACTTAAATATGGATAGAAGAAGTCCAGAATGAAATAATGATTCATGATACATGAAGTGGTCCATGACTAAAATATTGACACATGACTTAAATTGATTGATACATGGTTTGAAAATTTATGCTATCAGCAAGGAAATCGAAAATCATATCCATTTGAGAATCCATAACAACTTCCTCAAGGAATCGATATCATTGGTCTTTTCACTTATGACGTCCTTCCACTTTGCGAATGAAAGATGCCAAGCTGTCCTTGGAGGCAGCCAGCAGAAATGACAACAAAAAGACAAAAACCATGGAAGAATGGGACAGAAAGTGTCAAAACTGTTGCTAAATTTACAACAAAACAAAAATCACTGCTCAAAGTTAAGTGGCTGGAACACCAGCAACCAGCAAGAGTCATGTGTTCGACGTTGTTGCCACTAAAAAACTATATGGGCCGACTTTTGCCCTCACAGAGGATCAGCAGGAATCGTTAAGGTATTGAATCAATAAGCGGAATCGTGGAATTGGGATCCATAAAATCACATCACTTCCAGCAGACACAAGACTCTGCAAGCTGCTGAAATGCTGAAGTCCCTAAAGGGCTTGACTGTAAATGTTGCATTTTCAAGGTTTTTTGAGTACTTGGATTTGGGACATGCTGGTTTAAAGGGCTTGAATATAAAGTTCTATCATTATAAACAGAAGACAAAAAAGTTTGCACCTGCTCATTCTTACAGCACAGCCTCATGAAGACAGCGGAGGCTCTACAGCCACAGCTCTGGCTGTGCAGCGGAGCCTCTTCCGCTGAGGCTGTTTTACGACGCTTATGAGAAATAGAGCCTTATTTAGCGTTTTTGTGTGAAAGTAACGCGCTGAAAATTCTCTAAATAGCGTGTGAATGCAGACCGATATCAGACTTTTTCGGTGGGAGTCCGTTTATTTGTGTTTTTGGTCAAGTAAAATATGGCCCCGTGTGAGTACAGCCAAAGTAGCATTCAAGCTGGGCTGGAGGAGAAACGGCACGCTTGGTCCTAGTGCCCTGGGTTTCCTTGACACAGAAACACTGCTGTAGGGGTAATTTCTGCCCTAACCCTTGTGATAGGACCCAAGTTGTTCCATCCCGGAATATCACTTTAAGGTTGATGACAAGGCCTCATATTCTAAAAACACTCCCTTTAGTCGATGGAGTGATTGAATAACCAGTGGAAAAAACAGCTTTTGTTTGTAGGTATACCATGGTGCAGTAACTCAATAAATTAGACATTTCTGATAAAGCTTTCAGTATGTCAAAATAATCTTTAATGATGTGGATTAATGTAAAGACAGTTAGGAATTGTTTAATGCTGCAGTTGATTTAATGAAAGGAGTTCATCTTTATGTTACTGCTTGTGTTTTTTTAATTTGAAATTAACTTGGTGCAGTGAATATGGAAAATCAGAAGTACTACTTACTATGTGCATCGTGATATCAGATCAAATTGAATAGTGAAGATGCACAGCTCTAACTTTTAGCCATATTTAAGGTTAGGAATGATCTTTTTTTGTTAAGAAATTATTTAATTGTGTAAAATCCACATCTAGGTTATACATTTCTACAGATTAAACGCGTGGCAGCTGTAAACTATGACCACATGTGGAGCATAATTAGAGCCCTGTTAGTACGTTCAGAAAGTCTAATAATCTTCCTGAGTGTTGATGCCATTGATGTGAATTTTTATGTTTAGAAATGCATGTTTTTGACAGGTTAATTTTGACAGAATAAATTGTTACATGCAAGTCTTGATGTATGTTTCAAGGTAAAAGAAAAGAAACTAGGAAAGGTAATGTTCTGTGCTCATCAACATCAGGAGCTCAAAGTGAAGTGAAAGGCTTCAGTGAGAGGTTAAACAGCAATATAACCAAAATATCTATTTTCCAGGAGAATATTTTAAGATTTCATGGGCATGTTTTTCTGTTTGAAGCCGTCTAAAGGTCTGACTCCGGTGTCGAGGCAGACGTTCGGAAACTCCTCCGTCAGCTGTGTCTGATCTGTTTGCTCTCTCCGCGCTCAGCCTTCACATCCAGATGACCCTTTTAGTCCCTCCAGGACTTTTAGAAACGGGTCACGCGGGAGTTTTACACAAACAGAGGAAGTGAGCCGTCACTAACTGCTGCTGCTGGAGAGCAAAGAGCAAAGACATGATGTCCTGTGCTGCCCCCGTGTGGCCGAGACTCTGAAGTGAGTCTGTAAAAGGAAAGCCAAAGTGCCCAGAAGTCCAAGATCTGGAGGCTGTTTTGTGATGGTAGTGGTCCTTAATGCCTCATTCTTCAGCAGCTGATGATTATAAATGTTTTGACAGATGCAGTGATGATTTTATCCTTTCACTACCAGCTCAACTGTTTGGCAGAGGCCATCATTAAATTCAGGGACATTTAATGTTTTAAAAACAGAACAAATCAAATCATAGGTTGGTTGTGGTAACACTTCGGGGAACAGCGAAAACCTCAAACTAACCAAAAAAATGATTTTTTTTTTGGTGTGGGATTAAAAGGTTTTAAAAGCCAAAAGTTGATTCTGTGATGACATGAAAATGCACAAATATTTGGGACAAAATCAATTAGAAAAGGCAGAAATGTCTCTGAAAAATGCAAACCCGACTTAAAATAGATATTCAGTTTGACAAACGCTAAAACATTTTTCACGAATAACAGACTGCCTGTGTACATTTATATCATCATTTCAGTCAATGGTTAAGTATTTAAACTAATAAGGATGGTTATAATAATAAAAACTTTTAGCTATTGAAACCTTTCAGCTCTTTTGGTTTGTTTGCAGTTTTTTTCTGCATCATCAAACAATAACAGACACAAACAATGACAGGCTATGTTTATTAAACACATTAAATATTCCTGAATTTAATGACCTCTGCCAAACAGTTGAGCTGGGAGTTAAAGAGTTAAGGCTTTTTTTTGTTTTTCAGTCACATCAAGAAGAAAATCAGATTTAAAATAGTTCCAGGGTCAGTATTTGAATACAAAGAGCTGTGGTCTCCAACCAGTTTTAGGAGCCCTATTCAAAATTGTCTGGAGTTATCACATTTACAAGAGGCTTTGTGACTTTCTGACGAGGGGTGGGGAATCAAAAACCACTGACACTGAAAATCTACAGGCCAACATTTGCCCACATGGAAAATCTGCAGGGGGAATCATTAAAGAACTGGATCAATTTGCAGGATTGTTAATAGCAGTGGTATCGATAAAATGTAATTGACTCCCATCCCTACTTCAGACCTCCTATATCTAACAGGTTACCCCTTAACCATTTGTGCAAAGCCAGAAGCAAGTCCCCTTGATCACTCTTCTGTCTTTGCAGCAACAATCCTGTATTTGTAGGCAAAACATGACCTCCATCCTCGGATGAAGGTGGACTTGTGGCCGTAGTTTGAGTAAAATCTGTGAAAGTGTTCAACGACGTGAGTCTGATGTCAGGTGAAATGTCTCTCTGTCCAGGTGCCTGAGATGCTGCACAACAACGCCGGGGACCACGGCTTCAGCCACTGCGGCTTCTTCCTGCTGCAGAATGCTGGCATCCTGCTGGGCTTCTGCATCATGCTGCTGATCGCCATATTTGAGCACAAAATCCAGCTGGACCTGGGCTACTGAGCGAGCGTGCATGTGTGTTAGTGTCCGTGTCAGAGGTGCTTTTTATTTGTCGTCGGTCCATCACCTCGTTTGAGTTGTTTACTCTCACAAAAAGAATCTTGGTTGAAACGCCACATCTCCTCGTGGCCAAACAATTGGAAAGGTCAAGACTTTTAGGCACTGATGCTCACATTTGCTGCTCAGACCGAGGTAACTTGAAGACGTTCATAAAAAGGTCAAGGTTCAGTTTTGTTTGGTTTTGAGGTTAAAACTTGTTCTGTCTCAGCAGAATAGAAACAGAAATCTCCTTTGAAAATGCAGCGATAACCCCTTCAGCTTAAAGAACAAAAATATGGTACTCCTCTCCACCCATCTGTCTTCTTCTGCCCTCAAGTCTTAGGTTGCTTTCATGCCTAAAGTTTGGTGGACTTCGTTTGGTTCAGGAATGCAGTTTACCAACCACAACCAAACCAAATCCTGTGGGTGACACAACCATCTGCTACCAGTCGAGACTGTTGCTGTGGTCTTTGTACCTGCAAAAGCGGCTCTGAGTAGCAACCGTAGGCTGGAGAAATGATTTGGACGTTCCCATTCCTGCAAACTTCCTACTACTGGCAGCCTCCTACTTCTCTGAAGTTGTGGCATAACTCTACTGAAAACCCACGTAGTAATGCACTTGCAGGTGATGTTTCCCTCACAAGAAGATTAAACCTCAATCTTTTCTTAAATTTACCAAAAGTATGGCTCAGAATTTACTATCTGTGCCTGCCAGGGAAAGTGATGGACACTGCCATACTGAGCATACATATCCAACAGAACTCCAACAGGCTCCACTTATGTAGAGGCCGTGATGAGGTGGGACTTAAGGTTGTCTAACCAATAGCGACTTCGCATGGGCAAGGACATGCAGCCGTGTAAATAATGTCCCTACTTCTTTAAAACTTTGAAAAAAAAAGGCTGTAAAGGTGTTAATGTTGATCATAACATCGACCATGCCCACAACACCTCCAGGGTTCCTGTCAGCAGCCTCAAGTGGCCACTTGAGGAACTGCAACTTTAACTTTATTATTATTCCGAGGGAAAATTGTTTTCAGCAGCAGACATTAGCATACCAGTACATGTTAAAACATAAAACAGGAAAATCAGAAAAATCCTGAGCACAAGTGAAAAAAGACAGCACTTAAATCACAAAATGCCAAAGAGTAAGAGTCAGGCAAAAGCCATGAAGTGCAGCAGA